>JANUWF010003165.1:0-1281250 GCA_026120185.1 Voacanga thouarsii
GACTTATGTCATGAAGTGAGTGGACTATCCATTGGCTAAAGGTAAGCCATTCCCCATTTGGAATTCATAACATAATAACCAAAACATGATGAGGTTCCCTGTCTCGTCAATAGGTTAAGAACAAATGTTTATGTGTTAAATAACTCGTGATCCATACCTTACTGTGAAAGACCACCATTTACCTGGATCACTTATTTAAACACAATGGGTCTGTTCCAAACGAAAATCGTGCACAAACAAAAAGTAAATTCACAAACAATTTCTGAAAATCAAATTCTTTTATTAAATAATTCGATTTTACATCAGAAACCTAGTCTAAGAGGGCATACAATCCAACAGTGAGTCCTTCCCGGATAAGACGACAGTCTAGTAAGTCGTGCCGGTCCGAGCTAGCGGTGTTCTTTTTCAGTCAAGTGACTGTGTTTTGCCGGAATGGACACCCGGTTGTTGTTTGGGTATAAGAAGGAGGAGTATCTTACCCAGTAGGCCGATCACCTACTTTAGTCAGTCTCCACAAAGTGTGGCATTCTGACCGGCAGTATGCACAAAGTGTGGCATGCTGACCATGCGGTTATGGGGCCCAACGTGTGGTAACCCATGTCCATTTTTTTTTGAGTGATTGATTTTATTGTTTATTTATGGTTGGAAAAGCCAAAACACTACTCTTGCTTTTGACTAATGTTTATTGCTTCCCAGTGAACTCTTATAAAGAATTTTATACTTTGCATTCACGAACTGTTTTCTCCCGACACTTATGCGCACTCGGACTTACTGAGATTTCTGTGTCACCATCATTTTTATCATGATTTCAGGTCAATCCTGCTGTGGGGATGAGTAGCTAGATATTTTATTTGTGTGACCTAGTTATAAAGTACATTATCCTTTGGAGGAGGCGACATCCCCGACCCTTGCGGGCCTACGTAGCGGGGTGTTACAAGTGCTATCAGAGCCTAAGTTTTGGCAAATAATGATTGTATGCGTGTTTTTTATTTAAGTTCAAATCTTTATCTAACCTATCTTATTGATGCTGTAGGATGGTTAGGATACTTAGGACCACGAGGAAAGGGCAGTTGTGGCACCTGCCTATCCCTATTTACTTGGAGGACCTTCCAGTTCCCCACCCTGCCCCTCAGCCAGTTATCCCTATGGAGGATAGCAATGATGATGAGGTCCAGATCATTGAGCCACCCCCAATTCTGGTGATAGACATAAGCTCTAACAGTGAGGATGAGGTGATGATAGTGGAGCCTGAACCCCACCCTCCTATTCCTAAGGTGGACTTAGCAGTATATAGTGATGACCCGGGGGTGATAGACTATGAGTCTCCACCTAGGCCTTCTTTCCTCCTATCTCCCAGCCGAGTTGAGCCCGGGGAGAGTTCTAGGCACCCTGGGAAGGAGCCAGTGGAAGGATTTGCTAGCGGGGTGGGGGTAGATTTTTCTAAGAACTCTAGGGGATAGTTGTATGAGGCTGATGATGAGGATTCTGATGAGGACTAGCGGACTAGGAGTTATTCTGATTTGGAAGTTTATTTGTTTATTGTTTTTCGAGAACTTAGATGTTAAGGATTTTTAATTCTGCTTTCTATCAAAATTTTGAATTTATACAAGTCCATTTTTGAAAGAGAATTTATTCCTTAGACAAAATTTATCTTCAATTTCTATTACACATATTTGACTATGAATGCATGTGCAACTAAAATGATTTGAACCTTACATGCATGCACTTATCATTTGGGGTGTGGTTTAGAATGGCACCCAAGTGCCGTGCAGCTTTTGTAGGTGGAAGAGTTCTGGAGGCCGATCAAGTGGTACCAGAAGTGGAAACAGCCCAGATGCAAGCACCCAACTGGGGTGAAGGGAATAGTCAGAATATGGGATCGAGGTCTGAAGTTCCGGTTGATGTGACCATGGGCTAGGCGTTTAGCAAAATGGCCGAGATTTTGCAGTCGATGACCGAGAGGTGGAACCCAAAGGGTGAGGACGAGGCCTTAGAACGGTTCTTGAAGTTTCAGCCGCCCATCTTCCTGGGCGAAGCAGAATAAGATCAGAAGGCAAAATAGTGGGTTGAGTAGATGGAGGACATATTCGCAACGCTCCAGTGCACCGATGAGTGGATGGTTAATTTTGCAGCTTCCCGATTGAGAGGTCCAGCTTAGGCATGGTGGCAGCGGGTCCAAGATGACTGGGAGGCAGACGAGCAGGAATGGATGTGGTCCAACTTCATTGAGGCCTTCAGGGCAGAGTATATCCCACAGTGGATTGTGGAGAAGCGAGAAGATGAATTTCAGAATCTGAGGCAGGAAAGCATGTCGGTGGCCCAATACGCGGAGAGAATTTCACCCAGTTGTCCAAATACTGCGCACGATTGGTGGGCACCAAGCAGAATAGGACGAGGCAGTTCGTCAAAAGGGCTGAGAACGGAGTAAAGGAGAGCATTGGCACCTGCTCCACTGACCACCTATTCGGGGGCTGTAGACGGAGCCACTGAAACGGAGAATGAGGATCACAACAGGATGGCGGCAAAACCCTTCCAACCGCCAAGGCAGCCGCAGGGACACTTCCCGAGGCCACAACCACATAAGCCCCCAGCCAATCACCAATGGCAGAACTGGGGGAAGCAAGCCCGGACAGCACCAGGTGGATCTGCCCCAAATCTTCCATCCTGCAGGCAGTATGGAAGGAAAAGCCACACCGAAAGGAATTGTTGGTCTAAGGGTAGTGAAAAGAAGTGCTATCACTGTGGTGACCCAAACCATCTGAGGAACACTTGCCCCAAATTGCACTGAGTCGGGCAAGGAAACCCGATTCAGAACCCGGGACCCAACCGAGCCAACCCCACAGGAGCATTCGGGAGTGGAGCGCCGAAGCCGCAAGTGAAGGCTAAGGTATTTGCTCTCAACAGAGAGGAAGTTGGGGTCGATCCAGTGGTGGTAGAAAATACGTTCACTATTCAAGGACGTTCCGTTAATGCTGTGATTGATCCTGGCTCTACTTACTCCTATATAAACAAGTTGTGTGCATGTCATTTGGGTTAGGATGGAGTGGAGCTACCTTTCATTCTAGAGGTAAGCACACCTCTAGGGAAAATAGTGCAAGCGGTTTAGGATGTGTTAGACAGAAGGGTGGAAGTGTAAGATAAAGGAATTGTCATAAGCAATTTGAAGTTGGTGCCGGACCTGAAGAAGGAAATCGTGGAAGCTTAGCAAAACAATGCCGAGTTCCAACTTTTCAAGGATAAGGAGCTAAAGCGGCCCGGCAATGAATTCCGTCTAGACGAGACGGGAGTTCTACATTTTCGGGATCGGTTGCGTATACCCGGGGAGCAGCAATTAAAGGACTGAATTTTGGAAGAAGCGCACAAGAGCAAGTACGCCATTCATTCGGGGGAAGTCAAGATGTATAAGGACTTGAAGAGAGCCTATTGGTGGCCCGAACTGAAGTGAGATGTGGTCAAGTATGTCTCGACCTGTCTCACCTGCCAAAAAGTCAAAACAAAACATAAGAAGTCAACGGGACTGTGGCAACCATTGCCAGTGCCAGAATGGAAGTGGGAGGAAGTGACTATGGATTTCGTCACCGGGATTCCCATGTCAAGGACTCAAAAGGACACCATATGGGGTAGTGGTGGATCAACTAACCAAGTCGGCCTATTTCATATCGGTGAATATGAGGGACTCGATGGAGAAGCTGACCCAGACTTATGTTCGAGAGATCGTTCGACTACATGGAGTGCCTTCAAGCATAGTGTCAGATCGAGATCCGAGGTTTACATCTCGTTTCTGGGGAAAGTTTCAGGAAGCAATGGGGTTGAATCTGAAATTCAGTATGACGGCGCATCTGCAGACCGATGGGCAGTCAGAGAGGGTGATACAGATATTGGAAGATATGCTGAGAGCCTGTGTTTTGGACTTCAGAGATAAATGGATAGAGTGTGTACCGTATGCAGAATTATCATATAACAATAGCCATCAAGCTTCGATCAGGTTGTCACCGTATGAGGCTTCGTATAGGCGCAAATGTCAGGAACCGTTGTATTGGAGTTGGTCTGAAGACGGTCATGTGAGCAAAATCGGAGAAGTATTTGTTCAAGAGATGTTGGATAAAGTGAAATTGATCAGGGAGAGGTTAAAGGCGGCATAGAGTCAGCAGAAGAGCTATGCGGACAACCGGTGAAGAGAATTAGAATTTCAAGTTGGGGACAGCATATTTTTGAAGTTGACGCCGAATAGAGGAATTTTGAAGCATCCAAAAGGTGGAAAATTGAATTCGAGATATTTGGAGCTATTTCCAATTAAGGAAAAAATTGGACCGGTAGCTTACCGATTGGACTTGCCAGACGGGTTGACGGGTATCCATGACGTGTTTTATATGTCACAATTGAAGAAGTATAATGCGATCCCGGTAATGTATTGAATGATGAATCGTTAGTATTGCAGCCCAACCCGAGCTATGTGGAGAAGCCTGTATAGATATTGGACCGCAGTGTCAAGACTCTGTAGAACAAACAGATACCAATGGTTAAGATTCAGTGGGAGCATCATGGCTCACAGGATGCCACATCGGAGTCGGAAGAATGGGTTAAACGGAAGTATCCCAAGTTGAAATAGAGGAATGCTTGAATTTCGGGACGAAATTCTTCTAAGGAGAGGAGGATGTGAAACCCCAGTTAAAACCAGTCTTGGAGTAAGGGGGGTTGGGATGCATATCATACTTTATTGCATGTTTAAATATATTTTTATATGATTTTCTGTGTTTTGGATTTGAGATTTATTGTCTTGAAGGCTTAGTTGTGGGTATTGCTTGAGAAGGGTAAAATGGTAATTTTACTTGAGGTGGAAAAAGGGAGATAGCTTGAGGATTGAATAGAAAATATTTTTTTTAGAGTGGAAAATAAGAATAAGAGTTGTTGTGGTTTAGTGGTTAGAGCTTTGGAATAAATCCTTGAGGCCTTGAGTTCAAATTCCATCATAGGAGCTTTAGCTTAGTTAAATTTTATTTTTGCTTGGGAAGTAATAATTTCGGCTTTATGTGCTTGGAGTAGGGTAGAGAAGTTGTCCTAAGAGAGACATGTTAGGAGTATCCTCATTCTACTCCTTTGCCCTACACGAATTTCCTAAGGGGAATTCATTTCCCTTTGATCTTTGATTTCCCTTATTTCTCAATTCATTAGTTTGATCAAGTTGTTCTAGCCATTTCCTTTCCAGAAATTTCAGTAAAGTACTGTGGTTTTGTAGGATCAAAATGTCTTAGTGAAAGGTCATCTTATGGTCTGAAAATGTGGAAGAGTTGTGGGAGATTCCAAGAGGATAAATCCCTCTATTGAACTTGCTAAAAATTCACTCTAGCTAGGTTCATTTCCCTTCATGCATAGAACTGAAATTTTCCAGCTTTGTGTGCCTTCAAGGTGTCAAAATTCTTAACCATTATTCCCTCCCAAATGCTGCCAGAAAAAGGCCCTTTTGTTCAGCCAAGAATCTGGATTTTTCTGGCTATTTTTGGACTGCATAAAAGTGGTGCAAAACCAGAAAAATTCCTGTGCAAATCGCAGCTTTAGAGATCCAAAACCAAGCTGTTTTCTTCTAGATTTTGTTTAGCACCTTAGCCATGTTTTTCCTCCATGAAGAAGGCTGGAAACCAGCCTTGAAAGCCCCTAAAATTCTCCTTCAAAATCTCTGCAAGCTGGCTGGAAAATGGCAGCCGAAAACTGCCCATGAAAAATTCCAGCCTGCGAAAATACTGTGCAGGATTTTGTCCAGCTTTGTTTCCGAATTCTCTACTAGCCGAAACCCCATTCTTGTTCTGCATACACCACCCTTAAACCTTTAGTAATTGAGCTACATTATCTCCCTTAAGCTTCTGCACGTAATTCAGACATGGCTGCCCGAAAATCTCTCCAACAAATCCTTGCAATCATGCTTGATTGATTACAAAATTGCAGCCACCTTAGTTTAACAACCTTCCATAAAGTATCCCTCAAATAACCAGACTTTTTCTTCACCATTATGCTTATTGTTTTTAGCCACCATAAGCCTCCTTAAACCAGCTTTCAATCAACCAAAATACCGTTCAAAATAGTCGGCCATGGCAGACTTCCAAAGCTCTCCAATAATCAAGAAATTCTTGAATATTTAGTTTCCAAATTTACTTCCTAAAAATATTCTTCAAGGATTTTAACAACTAGCCTTTCATTTTCCCATCCAAACCAGAGAGCCATCTTCCTAAACCCTACAGAAAATTCGGAAGCCCTAGTTCTCACAGAATTTCGGCAACTGCAAAACAAAATCTCTCAAATCCATTCAACCTTCAAGAACACACACAACACACCAAGAAAACCTACTCCTTTCTTTCACCTAATACCCCTCCAAACCACTTCAAACCTTCTCTAAAATTTCCCAATTTAACCTCATCACTGCCGTGAGTACATCAACACCATTGTTAACATCAAACTCCACAAACCAACTTGCTACTTTGGATAAAAAACAAGAAAATTCTATGAAGGTTCAAGAACACCTTCAAGGTAGGTTTGTTCTAACAACTTCATCTTTTGCAATCTTGATCTCTAGTGAAAATATATATGAATAAACATGCTAATGGTCTCTCTCTCTCTCTCTCTCTCTCTCTCTCTCTCTCTCTTCCTCTCATGGCCGAAACTCTCTTCTCTTGGTTGGATGGCTTCTTCTCCTATGGCCATGCTTTCTCCATCTTCCTTGGACGAACTAGGCATCTAAGAGTTGAGATCCATTCTAAACTCCTTCTAGGTATTCCTCAACCAAGTAAGTCACTTCAACCTTTCTTTTAAATTCTAGATTCAAGTCTCTAGGATGATGTTGATAGTATGTGGATTGTGATAGGATTTGAGTATGTATTGTTGAGATTGAAGCATGAATATATGTATGATTGTGAAGGAGATGGGATTTATGCATGGAAGGTTTATCTTGGTTGATTGAATGATAATTTGGGGTTTGATGCATGTTTCCATGTCATAGGTAGTATTTGTGATGAAGTATGCTAGAGATTATGTCACCTTTGGTGAATAGGATTTATATTCATGTTGGATTATTGAAGCTATGATCATATTTATGCTAGTAGACGTTAGATCATGTCTTGATAAATTTAGATCTATGCTTATATGCATGATTTGGATGATTTGATGAATTGAAGGATTGTATATGTTCTTGATTGTGGTTAGCGATATTAATTTGATCATGATCTAGTTGTCCCTAAGCTAATTTTTATTTCATGAATAAAATATTTAATAATATAATTTTACTAGTAATTTCGAAAAACCATAGGAAGGGTAGATCTGGATTATTATATATAATAAAGATATTTTAGTCAAATAAGTAATAGCTTTTGCTAGAAAAATAATATATATATATATATATATTACATAAAATAATGAAATCAAATAAAGACTTTTATGGAAATAATTATAATTAGTAAAGTATTTATTACTAAAAATTTTAAATATTATCTTTTAATCTAAACCCATTAAGAATTTATTTATTACTGTTCAAGCAAGACTCATTAAATCTATTTTCAACTAATTTTAGCTATCAATTATTTTCTAACAACTAATTATTAATAAATCATTATTTTATTTAATACTACCTTGGACTCTTGATCAAATAAACTCTAAATTTTTCTTAGCAAGATTTAAACTTTCACCTTATTAGAATTTATTTCCCAAACCATTAATTATTTTAAATATTAAATTAGGCTCAACCTATAAAACTATTCATTTATTGTTTGGCCTTAGAACTTGGGATACTAGGATCTTGGTAGTAGTAAGTTGAGTTGATTTAAAATTAAGGAAGTGGATTGTGGCTCGAAATTGATTGTGATTTGTATTTGCCCATGCGGGGTTAGGTAAGCTGTTGCAGACCCTTTTATTGTGAGCAAGAATCAGGTAAGCTCCTACATAAAACCTGATTGATGTGAAATATTTATTATGGCAAGCCAAATGTAGAGTGTATGGACACTCATTTATGTAAAGGCAATTGAGGGTTGAATTCTTTCTTATTTCAAACAATTGAATTATGTAAAGATCAATGAGCAGATTTAATCAAACTCAAAACTCTTTCTAAAACTGATTTTGACAAAAACTTTGGAAACCCTTAAATTGCCATTTTTCATGTGGAACAGTGTTTTGTCCATTTTATCCCAAGTGGGAAACGTCGTTGAGTACTCAATAAGGGTGGACTACTGGGCTAGTCTTTGAGGGGTTAGGGTAAGTCCCTTAGTAGGTGGTCACCTCTGAGGGGTGAGTCCTTCCTGGATAAGACGACAGTCTAGTAAGTCGTGCCGATCCGAGCTAGCGGTATTCTTTTTCAGTCAAGTGACTGTATTTTGTCAGAATGGACACTCGGTTGTTGTTTGGGTATAAGAAGGTGGAGTATCTTGCCCAGTAGGCCGATCACCTACTTTAGTCAGTCTGCACAAAGTGTGGCATTCTGACCGGCAGTATGCACAAAGTGTGGCATGCTGACCATGCAGTTATGGGGCCCAACGTGTAGTAACCCATGACTATTTTTTTTTTTTTAGTGGTTGATTTTATTGATTATTTATGGTTGAAAAAGCCAAAACATAACTCTTGCTTTTGACTAAAGTTTATTGCTTGCTAGTGATCTCTTATAAAGAATTTTATACTTTGTATTCACGAACTGTTTTCTCCCGACACGTAAGCGCACACGGACTTACTGAGATTTCTGTCTTATCATCATTTTTATCATGATTTCATGTCAATCCTGCTGTGGGGATGAGTAGCTAGATATTTCTTGCTTTGGGAGAATTTTCTGATGATTTATTTTGTGTAATGTTTGGGGAAGATGAGAGCAAATGAATTTTATTATGAATTTGTTTTGGGTATTCTTGGATTGATTTCTTGGAATTTTTTTTTTTTTTGGATGTAATAAATTTTAAGTTTAAGTATCATTTTTATTCCACTATTTTATTTGTGTGACCTAGTTATAAAGACCCCTTGTCCTTTGGACGGGGCGACATCCCCGGCCCTGGCGGGCTTAAGTAGCGGGATGTTATAGAGTTGGCTAGGGATTTTGCTGGAATGAAAGCTGTTTGGAGAAGCTTAATGGTGTCCAAAAATATGGTGAGCAATGGTGAAGGGATTTGTGGTTGTTTGAAGGTTGATTTATGGTAGTTTACTAATTAGGTTTGCTGGAATTTTGGTCTCCAATCAATGGCTTGATTGGAGTGATTGTCAAAAATAATTTAGGGGCACCCATGGACTATTTTTTAAGCAGACTACTGGAGAAGATGATGGAGCTCAGTTCATGGCAGTTCAGGGGAATTTGTACAGAAAAATGGTGAAGTTTCGGTCAGGGCTGAAGAAGAAAGAAAGCTAGAAATTCTGCCCAATTTTTTTCGCAAGCTGGATGGAATTTCTGGGAAGATTTTTCTGCCATTGTTCAGTCAATTTGTAGTGGATTTGAAGGGGCATTTAGAGGTCTTTCAAGGCTGGTTTCCATCCTTCTTTATGGTAGAAAAACGTGGCTAAGGTGCCGGATGAAAAACTGGAAGAAACAGCTTGGTGTAGGTTCACCAAGGCTACGAATTTGCCCAGAAAATTTTCTGATTGACACAGCATTTGTGCAATCCGGTTTTGGCCTTATAATTTCAGACTTCAAGCTGGTCAAGAGGCTATTTTTCTGTCAGCATTTGGGAGGGAATGATGACTGAAAATTTTGACACTTGGACTGAACAAGAAGCTGGAAAAATTGCAGATTACTTCATGAAGAAAATGAACATAGCCAAGGTGCAGTTTTGAAGGTTCAACCATGGAGATTAATCTCTTTAGAACCTTCCACAACTCCTACCCATTTTCGACCCACTAGATGTCTTACACTTGACATTTTTGAACCTTCAAAGCCACAGTACTTTGCTAGAATTTTCTGGAATAGAATTGGCTTGAATAAATTGAACAACTTTATGAATTGAGAAGTAAGGAAAACTAAGGATCTAGAAGGGTATGAATTCCCTTAGAAATTTTTGTAGGGCACAAGGGTAGGATTAGGATACTCTTATCATGACTCCCTTAGGACAACACCTCTACTCTTCCCTAAAGCATACAAGGCCGAAAATAGCCTCCCTAAAGAAAAATAAAATTCAATCATGCAAAAACTCAAATGATAGAATTTGAACCCAAGACCTCAAGAATTAATTCCAAATCTCTAACCACTAAACCACAACAACTCTTGTTCTTATTTTCTCTCAAAAATATTTTTCCTATTTAATCCTCAAGCTATCTCCCTATTTTCTCCTCAATCAAAAATTACCATTTTGCCCTTCTTTCTCAATAAACACAATTAAGCCTTCTAGGCTATAAATCACAAATCCAAAGCACATAAAATCATATAAAAATATATTTAAACATGCATTAAAATATGATATGCATCCCAATCCCCTTACTCTAAGGTTGGTTTCAACTGGGGTTTCACATCCTCCCCTCCTTAGAAGAATTTCGTCCCGAAATTCAACCATACCTCTATTTCAAGTTGAGATACTTCCGCTTAACCCACTCTTCTGATTCCCACGTGGCATCCTGCGTGCCATGATGCTCCCACTAAACCTTGACCATCGAAATCTACTTATTTCGAAGATTCTTGATACCGCGGTCCAATATTCGCATGGGCTTCTCCATATAGCTCAGATCGGGTAGCAACACCAACGGCTCGTTATTCAGAACATGACCTGGATCGGCATTGTACTTCTTCAATTGTGACACATAAAACACATCATGAATTCCCGTCAACCCATCTGGCAAGTCCAATCCTTTCTTTTATCGGGAACGGCCCCAAATACCTTAGATTCAGCTTTCCACCCTTCGGATGCTTCAAGATTCCCCTATTCGGCATCAATCTCAGAAATACACTGTCCCCGACTTGAAACTCCAATTCTCTCCGCCAGTTGTCCGCATAGCTCTTCTGTTGGCTCTGAGCCGCCTTCAACCTTTCCCTGATCAATTTGACTTTATCCAACATCTCCTGGACACAGACTTCTCTTGTTCTGCTTACGTGACCATCTTCTGACCAACTCCAGTACAACAGTACTTGACACTTGCGTCCATACAATGCCTCATACGGTGCCATACTAATTGAAGCTTGGTAGCTGTTGTTATACGAAAGTTCCGCATACGGTACGCATTCTATCCACTTATCCTCGAAATTCAGAACACAGGCTCTCAGCATATCTTCTAATATCTGTATAACCCTTTCTGATTGCCTATCGGTCTGCGGATGCACCGTCGTATTGAACTTTAGACCCGACCCCATTGCTTCCTGAAACTTTTCCCAAAATTGAGATGTAAACTCATGTCTCGGTCAAACACGATACTTGAAGGTACTCGATGAAGACAGACTATTTCTCTCACATAAGTCTGAGGTAACTTCTCCATAGAGTCTCTTACATTTACCGGTATGAAATGAGCCGACTTGGTCAGTCGATCCACTACTACCTATATGGCGTCCTTCTGGGTCTTTGACATGGGAAGTTCGGTGACAAAATCCATGGTCACCTTCTCCCACTTCCATTCCAGTACTGGCAATGGTTGCAATAGTGTCATTGACTTCTTGTGCTCCGCTTTGACTTTCTGGCAGGTAAGATAGGTCGAGACATACTTGACCACATCCCGCTTCAGTCCGGGCCACCAATAGACTCTCTTCAGACCTTGGTACATCTTGACTTCCCCTAGATGGATGGCGTACTTACTCTTGTGCGCCTCTTCCAAATTCTATCTTTCAATTGTTGCTCTCTGGGTACACACAATCGATCCTTGAAATGTACAACTCCTGCTTCGTCTTGACAGAATTCATTGTCTGGCCGCTTGAGCTCCTTGTCCTTGAAAAGCTGAAATTCAACGTTGCTTTGTTGAGCTTCTACAATTTCCCACCTTAAATCCGGTAGCAACTTCAGGTTGCTGACAACAATCCTCTTCTCTTGCATTTCCACCCTTCTGTCTAACATATCCTAAACCACTTGAACTTCCTACACTCTTAGTCTAGCCATTCCAACTTTTCTGCTCAGGGCATTAGCCACAACGTTGGCCTTCTCGGGATGATAATTGATCGGACAACGGCATTCTTCCAAGAATTCCATCCATCTTCGTTGCCTCAAATTTAGATCCTTCAGGGTTAAGATGTACTTCAGACTCTTGTGGTCAGTGAACACCTCATATTCGGCTCCGTACAGGTCATGTCGCCATTTCTTCAGGGCGAACACGATAGTTGCCAGCTCCAAATCATGAGTAGGGTAGTTGACTTCATGAGGTCTTAACTTCTAAGAAGCATAAGCGATCACTTTCCGATCTTGCATCAATACTGCTTCCAATCCTTTTTTCGAGGCATCGGTATACAGCGCGTAAGGCTTATCTTCCTCTGGCAGACTCAATACTGGTGCTGTCATCAGTCTTTGCTTTAATTCTTGAAAACTCTTCTCATATTTCTCACTCCACAAAAAAGGAACATCCTTTCTCAACAGTCGAGTCATAGGCGATGCGAGTGTCAAAAACCCTTTGATGAACCTCTTGTAGTAACTGGCTAATCCCAAGAAACTTTGAATCTTGGTGATGTTCTCCAGTTGCTTCCAGTCTGACACTACTTCAATCTTTGCCGGGTCTACTTTGATTCCCTCCTTAGTCACCACATGTCCAAGGAATGCTACACTGTCCAGCCAGAATTCACACTTTCTAAACTTGATGAACAGTTTGTGTTCCCGTAGCTTCTCCAATACGAGCTTCAGATGCTCCGCATGCTCCTCCGGACTCTTAGAGTAAATTAAAATGTCATCGATGAGGACCACCACAAATTTGTCCAAATAGGGTCAGAACACTCGGTGCTTCAAGTCCATGAATACTGTTGGAACATTGGTCACCCCGAACGACATTATCACGAACTCATAATGCCCATATCTGGTGTTGAAGGCCGTCTTGGGGATATCCTCCTCTTTTATCCGAACTTAGTAGTACTCTTACTTCAGGTCCAATTTAGAGTAGCAACTGGATCCTTACAACTGGTCGAACAGATCATCTATCAGCGGTAGGGGATACTTGTTCTTGATCGTCAAGTTGTTCAAACCCCGATAGTCGATACATAGCCTCAGAGTCCCATCCTTCTTTTTCACAAACAGTATAGGTGCTCCCCAAGGCGACGTACTAGGTCGATGTAGCCTTACCCCACTAACTCTTCTAACTGTTCCTTCAGCTCTTTCAACTCTGCCGGTGCCATCCGGTACGGGGTTCGAGATACTGGTTCTGCTCCCGGAACTAGGTTAATAGTGAATTCCACTTCCCGGCTGGGAGGTAGAGAAGTAAGTTTTGCTGGGAACACGTTAGGAAAATCCTTCACTACTTCGGTGTCCTCTAGAGTGCACTGGTCCTTCGGTTTGTTTATCATGTAAGCCAAGTACCCTTGACATCCTTGCTTCAGTAATTTTCAGGCCTTAGCCCCCGCTATCAAATACTTTAATTCCTTTACCTTCTTGCCATCAAACTCCAACACATCACAACCCGGTCTAACGAACTGGACCAATTTATTCTTACAGTCTACCATTGCCTTATGCTTGGCTAACTAGTCCATTCCTAATATCAAATCATAATCCTCGATATCTAATACTATCAAATCTCCCTCTAGACTTTCTCTCCCCATATCAATTTTACAATTTTTACGTACCGATCTGCTTGCACCATTTTTCCCAAAAGCGTGCTTACCACTAAAGTAAAAGGTAGCTCTACTCCATCCCAACCCAAATGACATGCACAAATCTTGTTTAAATAGGAATGAGTAGAGCCAGGATCTATCAATGCATTAACGAGACGTCCTTAGATAGTAAACGTACCTTCCATAAATGCTGCATCGGTCCCAACCTCCTCTCTATTGAGAGTGAACACCTTGGCTTTCACTTGCGGCTTCGGTGCTCTACTCCCGAATGCTCCCACGGTGTTGGCTCTATTGGGCCCTAGATTCTGCGTTGGATTTCCTTGCCTGACTCAATGCAACACTTAGGGCAAGCGTTCCGCATGTGGTTCGGGTCGCCGCAGTGATAACATTTCCTTTCCCCACCCTTGGACCAACAGTTCTTCTCGGTGTGGCCTCTCTTTCCACACTACCGACATGATGGAAGGTTCTGAGCAGGACCAACTGGTGCTGTCCGGGCTTACTTTCCCCAATTCTACCACTGTTGGTTGGCGGGGAGCTTGTTGGATTGCTGCTCTTGGAAGTGTTCATTCGGCTGCCTTGGCGGTTGGAAAAGCCTTGCCACCTTCCTACTGTGGTCCTCATTTTTAGTTCGGGTAGTTGCATCCACTGCCCCCGAATAAGTCGTTGGTGGAGAAAATGCCAATGCCCTCCTCAACTCCGGCCTTAGTCCCTTAACGAACTGCCTCGTCCAATTCTGCTCGGTATCCACTAATTTCTGGCAGTACTAGGACAGCTGGGTGAACCGTGCTGCATACTGGGCCACCAATATGCCTCCTTACTTCAGATTTTGAAATTCATCCTCCCGCTTTTCCACTACCCACTGAGGGATGTACTCAGCTCTAAGGACTTCAATAAAGTTGGACCACGTCTATTCTTGGTTGACCGTTTCCCAGTCGTCTTGAATACACTGCCACCATGCCCGAGCTGGGCCTCTCAAATGGAATATCGCGAATTTAACCATCCACTCCTCGATGTATTGGAGCATTGCAAATATATTCTCCATCTACTCGATCCGTTACTCTGCCTTCTGATCTAGCTCAGCTTCACCCAAGAAGACGGGTGGTTGAAACTTCAAAAACCATTCTAACGCCTCATCTTCCCCCTTAGGGTTTCTCTGCTCGGTCAGGGTTTACAGAATTTCAGCCATCTTGCTGAATGCCTGGCTTATTGACACATCAACTGGAACTTCAAACCCCATTCTCATATCTGGTTCACTCCCATTACCCCGGGTAGGTGATGGCATCTGAGTTGTGTCCACTTCCGGTGCCACATGATCGGCCTCCGGAACCCTTCTGCCTGATGAAGCTGCACAGTGCTTAGGTGCCATTCTAAACCATACCCCAAATGTTAAGTGTATGCATTCAAGGGTTAAATCATTTTAGTTGAGCATGCATTTATAGTCAGATATAAGTAAAAGGAAATCATATGTAAGTTTTTTCTAATGAATTGCCAATGAATTTTCCTTCAAATATTGATTTGCTTAAATTTGAAATTTTGATAGAAACCAGCATTAATAATCCTTAACATAAAAATTCACGAAAATTAATAAATAAATAACCATCCGAATAAAAAAAAACTCCTAGTCCTCTAGTCCTCAATAGAGTCCTCATCATCAGCCTCATACAACCATCCCCCAGAATTCTTAGAAAAATCTACCCCAACCCCACTAGCAAACCCCTCCATTGGCTCCTTCCCGGGGCACCTAGAACTCTCCCCGTGCTCAACTCAGCTGGGAGGAGGAAAGAAAGAAGGCCTAGGCAGAGACTCATAATCTATCTCCCCCGGGTCATCACTATCCGCTGACAAATCCAGTACGGGATTAGGAGGGCGGTGCATGCTCCACATCTATCACCTCATCATCACTATCAGAGCTTATGTCTATCATTGGGATTAGGGGTGGCTCATAGATCGGGACCTCATCATCACTGCTCTCCTCCAAAGGGACAACTGGCTCAGGAGCAGGCTAGGGAACTGGAAGGTCTTCTGGGTAAATGGGAATAGGAGGGTGCCACCGCTGCCCTTTCCTCACGGTTCTAAGCATCCTAACCATCCTACATCATAAACAAGATAGGTTAGGTAAAGATTTAATCTTAAATAAATAGAACATATACGATCAACAATTGCCTAAACTAGGCTCTGATACCACTTGTAACACCCCACTACCCAGGCCCGACAGGGCCGGGGATGTCGCCCTGTCTAAAGGACAATGGGTCTTTATAACTAGGTCAAACATTCACAATAAAGAAATAAAATAATACTTAAAACTTAAAACTTATACAATCCAAGAATTCAAAAACAAATCCAGAAATAAAATTATTCACTCTCAACTCCTAGAGCATTACATAAAAATAAATAATAAAATCTCTTCCAAGGGGGACACACTAGCTACTCATCCCCACAGCAGGATCGACCTGAAATCATAGTAAAAAGGGTGGTGAGATAAAAATTTTAGTAAATCTGTGTGTCCTTTGAGTGTCCAGTGAAAACAGTTCATGGATGCAAAGTATAAAATCTTCATAAAAGAAATACTGGCAAGCAATAAACAATAGTCAAAATCAAGAGTGGCGTTTTGGCTTTCCCAACCATACATGTACAATAAAATCAACTACTCAAAAAGGTGGTCATGGGTTACCACACGTTGGGTCCCATAACCAAACAATGGTCAGAATGCCACACTTTGTGCAGACTAACAAAAGTAGGTGATTGGCCTACTGGGCAAGATACTCCTCCTTCTCTATACCCAAACAAAACTGGTTGTCCATTTCGGCAACACATAGTCCACTTGACTGAAAACTGCTAGCTCGGACCGGCATGACCTACTGGATTGACATCATATCCGGAAAAGACTCACTTCTCAGAGGTGGCCACCTACTGAGAGACTTACCCTAACCCTTCGAAGACTAGTCCTAGCAGTCCACCCGTATTGAGTACTCAACGTAATTAGTCCCACTTGGGGAAAAATGAACAAAACATAGTTCCACTTGAAAATGGCAATTAAGGATTTCCAAAGTCTTTGTGAAAATCAGATTTAGAAAGAGTTTTAGGATTTGAGAAAATCTGTTCATTGATTTTTCAAATAATTTGTTTGACTAAAATGGGAAAGAGGACAATCCTCAAATGCCTTTACAGAAGTGAGTGTCCAAACACTCTACATTTGGCTTGCCATAATAATCATTTTGCATCAAACAGTTTTTATTCAGGAGCTTACCTGATCCATAGCTTGAGATAAAATAAAGGTCCTCAACAGCTGACCTAACCCAGCCTGGGGTAAATATAAACCACAATTAAACTCAAGCCAAAATTCACTTTCACAAATAAAACTAACTAAACTTACTGTAACACCCCATGACTACGTACCCTAAAAGGGCGGGGATGTCGCCCCGTCCCGTAGGACAATGGGTCTTTAGAACGAGGTATAAAATATAAAGGCAATCTCCAAAAGGATCAACTTAGATAAATAAAGAAATATTCTTATTACATCAGGCTCAACTTGGAGCAAAACGGAATAAAATAAAATATTGTTTAGAAGCATAAGCAATAAATGTCTCCTAGAACGGATAGAGAAAATAGCAAAAGCTCCAACTATTACATGCCCCGCTCACTCAGCACAATCTATCTCCTGAAAACATGGTGTAAAACAGTGTGAGAATAAATCTCAGTAAGTCCTATGTGTGCACATGGTGTTATAAATAGTTCATGTATGCAAAGTGTAAAACATTTGTAGAAATAATTTGGCAAGTCATAAACAATCTCTTTTCGCAAGGAGTGGGTTTTTCTCATTGTCACACTTTGTACAAAATAAATCCTCCACTCGGATAAAAGTCATGTCACCACACGCTGGGCTCCATGAGAACAAATTGGCCAAGGCACCACACTTTGTGCACCTTGTCTGGATCAGATTACCACACGTTGGGTGTTCTGATCAAGGTAAGTGTACAGCTCACCGGGTGAGATACTCCTCCATCTCTACACCCAACAAAACCATCCGAGTGTCCATGCCGGGAATATAAATAATACCTTTCGGGCATAATGCTAGCTCGGACTGGCCCGACCAACCAACACTGTCGCCTTTTCAAGCAGAGTTCATCTTCTGGAGGTGGCTTCCTGCCAGAAGACTTATGCTAGCCCTCCAAGACTAGTATTGTTAGCCTACCCTTATTGAGTACTCAACGAACATATCTATCAATTCCTGATTCAAAAAATTTTCAAACCTTGGCTTTGTAAAACGTGATTTTCTTTAAAAGAGATTTCTAAAAATTAAAGAAAAAAAATAGTTTTCTTGCTAAAATCATTAGTTTGACAAAACCGTTTAAAGAATAAATATCCACGTTTACAACCCAAGCAAACATAGTTTAAAAATAGCTTTACAAAGCTTCACAACATGGACTTGCCATCACAACATTTAATAAAACAGTTTATAAAAGGACTTACCATCACAACGTTTAACAAAAGAGTTTATGCAAGGACTTACTTGATATACCTCAGATAAATGCGATAAATTCACAGCTGGCTTTCCTCAATTATCCTCCTGATCTAAACCATATAATATCATGATCAGGGTCTCAATTAATTCAAACATTCTCTAATCCCATTTATTTTCATAACAATTCGCAATCTCCTATTTAATTCCAAGTAAACTATTCAATCCCCAAAGATCAAATACTACGACCACATGTTTATCTCGCTAATAAAAACCATTACACCTTACTTTCGACATCAAGGGAGGGTATTCCCTTACCTTGTAACTACCGGGTAATGATGTTTCGATGCTCCTATGGTGATCGTCCCGAGTTCGCTTGAGAAGAAGAGAGAAGCTACCTCTTTTGCTTCACTTGACCGAAAATTAAGGAGGAAGAGGAAATCAGCCTCTATAGGGCGTGATTTAGGGGTAGAAGAAAGAAAAAAGAATCATTAGAGAAAACGGCATCAAGAGGTTGAAAGGATTTGTGCTTACCTGAAGGTGTGTTCGATTTTTGCTTGGAACATCTCTTGTATTTTCGAAAATTTGCAGAGAGAAGTTGCTGAAATTTTCGTGTAGAATGGAGAGGGTAAACGGTGGTCATGATTTAAAGTTGGAGAAGATTGGTTTAGGGTTAGATGGTGATGTTTAGATAGACTCCTAATGGCTTTAGGTTTCTTGGACAGCAAAGGCAAAATTTCCAGCTTGCGCGCGCCTCCTTGCTGCCGATTTTAGGGGAGTTTTATGGAGGAAAAATTTCTGAAATTTGCTCCTCTAAGCTGGCCGAAACACTGCTCAAAGGAAGGGTTGAATGTGTTCAGAATTTTGGGCCAAACAAGGAAGAGTTTGAGTGAGTTTTGATGACTGAAAAATCCTGTGCAAGTGCTGTGAAAATTCTGTGCAAGTTTAGCATGTTTTGGACTGGTTTGGCTGCTATAATTCTACCGAAATTTCCAGAGGAAAATTGAGGGTTTTAGGCTCTGAAAATAGCTTGTTCATCTGGGGTTTTTCAGTGAATGATGTGTGCAGAATTTCGGTTGAAGTAGGAACATAAAGGTGGCCGAAAATCCTGCACAAAGCTGTCCGAATTTTCTGTGTATATGCTGGACGAATTTTAGTGTTTTTGTGTGAATAAAATTCTGGTTTTGTGCAGCTAAGGTAGTTGAATTGTTAAGGAGTGTTCTAGTTGGTTTGAGCTAGGATTTTCAGAGTTGGATTGTAGCTAAAGATGGCTGGAATTTCGGACAGCTTATGTAGATTCAAAGCTGCCGTAATTCAGCTAGGAAAAGGAAGAAATCGTAGTTGAATTTGGATTGAAATAAAATATGGTTTTATCAAGGATTTGGATAAGATTTCCTCTAGTCCTAGAAGAGTTTGGATTGAGCTAAAGGTGCTCCAAGGTGGCGAACAAAATCTGGAAAAATTTCCAGAATATTTCCAGCTTATGGTTTCCGAAAATTCAAGGGAACAAAAGCTGAAAATAAAATAAATTTCATCCTTAGCTAAAATCCTTGAACTTAGGAGTTAAATATAGAGTCTTACTCCTATGGAAGTGGCGTTTAAACCCAAAGAAAATATCTAAGACATTAGTTAAAATATTTCTCTAAAACAATTAAATAAATACACGGATTATGGCTAGAATTCCTGAAGAGGTAAAATAAGATTTTTCCCTAATATATTCCCTAACTCTAATATTCGTCAAGAAGAGTTTTATACCACTTGAAATTCTTCAAAGTGGATCCTAGCTAGGTTTTTTCGAAAATCCTAAGGAACACAAGCTGAAAATTAAAGGTGAACTTTATTCACATCCAAGTCCTTGAATTTAGGAAATAAATATAGAGACTTATTTCCTTGGAGTAAATATACTAAAATTTCTCTAGGATAGCTAGATTCTTTTTCGGCCAAGATAAGAAACGGTCTAAAGAAAAGAATTTGAAGAAGAGAAACTTACTTCACGAAAGGTAGGATTCGAACTCGGGTCACTAAAAGAAATCACCAACCTCCCCGCTATTCCAAAATAACTCCAATGCTAATTTTTCTTCAAGAAGTTCTTACCACCCCAATACTCATCCTTCCAAATCTTCGACCAAACCTCCCTTAACCAAATCTTTAACAACACAACTATTTCACGTCAATTAATTCAAATGCAAGAGTAATGGAAAAATTCATATGCATCCATGCAAATAAAATTTTTCTAGCTACCACATAAAATACAAGATGCTATGCAATGCATGACTTTTTCGCATAGTTAAAGGTGCTTTTGGGCGGGGTATTACATCCCCTCCCCCTTAAGAGAATTTCGTCCCGAAATTCAGATTTCATACCCTTCGAGTATACCCAGATACTTTCGTCTTAACCATTCCTCCGTTTCCCACGTTGCATCATGTGCTCCATGATGATCCCAAAGTATCTTCACCATCGGTATCTGCTTGTTTCGGAGCGTCTTAATACTCCGCTCCAAGATCTTGACGGGTCTCTCCACATAACTCAGATTGGGTTGCAACTCCAATGGTTCCTCATTGAGTACATGACTCGGATCGGGATTGTACCTTTTCAACTGAGAGACATGGAATACGTCATGCATCCTGGTTAGGCCATTAGGTAGATCCAATCGGTAGGCAACCGTTCCAATTTTCTCCAATATCGGGAATGGTCCCAAGTACCTAGGACTCAACTTCCCTCCCCTCGGATGTTTCAGGATTCCTCTACTGGGAGTCAACTTCAAGAAAGCACGGTCACCTACCTGGAACTCCAATTCCCTCCGTCTAGAGTCTGCATAACTTTTATGTCTTCTTTGTGCTGCCCTTAGCCTTTCCCGAATTAACTTAATTTTGTCGGTCATCTCCTGAATGCATACTTCACCAGTCTTTTTAATGTTCCCTTCTTATGTCCATCCCTAGTATATCGGTACCTGGCATTTTCGCCCATACAGTGCTTCGTAAGGTGTCATTCTGATCGACGCCTGATAGCTGTTGTTATATGCTAACTCCGCATGCGGTAAAGACTCAATCCACTTATCTCCAAAGTCCAAGATACATGCTCGGAGCATGTCTTGCAGTATCTGAATGACTCTTTCGGATTGACCATCAGTCTGCGGATTAGCAGAGGTACTGAATTTCAGGGTCGTGCCCAAGGACGCCTGGAACTTACCGCAGAACCTTGAAGTGAATCTAGGGTCCCTATCCGACACGATGCTCGACGGTACACCATGCAACCTTACAATTTCCTGGGGTATATGTCTGAGCCAACTTTTCCATCGAGTCCCTTACATTTACCGTTATGAAATGCGCTGTCTTGGTCAATCGGTCCACTACCACCCAGATCGCATCATTGTGTGACTTGGTCATCGGAAGGCCAGTCACAAAGTCCATTGTCACCTCTTCCTATTTCCATTCGGGAATCGGTAACGGTTGCAGTAACCTTGCAGACTTCTTATGCTCCATCTTAACCTTCTGGCATGTCAGACAGGTTGACACATGCCGAACTACATCCCTCTTCATTCCAGCCCACCAATATTTCCTCTTCAAGTCTTGGTACATCTTTACCTCCCCAGGGTGTATAGTGTATTTGCTCTTGTGCGCTTCGTCCAGTATCCTCTTCCTTAAGACATGGATGTCCGGTACATAAATCCGGTCTTGAATGTACAATACCCCTTCCTCATCGGTTTGGAAATCGCCTCCTCCTCTCGCGATCTCTTTCTCCCTGAAAGTTTGAAATTCTGTACTGCCCTGTTGACCTGATACAATTTTCGGGTTCAGATCGGGTTCCAGGGTCAGGTTTCTCATGCAGATCTTCCCCTTTTGCACTTGTGCCTCTTTCTCCAGGATATCCTGGACTGCCAACACCTCCTGTATTCTCAAGTGTGCCATTTTCACCTTTCGACTTATAGCGTCTGCTACCATATTTGCTTTACCCGGGTGATAGTTAATGGGGCACTTATATTCTTCCAGGAACTCCATCCACCTACGCTGCCGAAGATTCAAGTCCTTTTGCGTAAAGATATATTTCAAACTCCTATGGTCTGTGAAAACCTCGTATTGTGCACTGTACAAGTAATGTCGCCATTTCTTCAAGGCGAACACTATAGCTGCTAGCTCTTGGTCATGCGTGGGATAATTAACTTCGTGCGGCTTTATCTTTCTAGAAGTATAGGCTATGACTTTCCCTTGCTGCATCAGCACAGCTCCTAGTCCTTCCTTGGATGCTTCTGTATAGAGTGCATAGGGCTTATCAGCCTCGGGCAGGCTCAGTACAGGTGCTGAAATCAACCTCCTCTTAAGTTCTTGGAAGCTCTTCTCGCACTTCTCACTCCAAGCAAAAACGACATCTTTCTTCAATAGTCGTGTCATCGGTGAAGCTAAAGTGGAGAAATTTTTAATGAAACGCCGATAGTACCCGGCCAACCCAAGAAAACTTCGTATCTCGGTAATATTCTCCGGTTGTTTCCAATTAGCTACGGCTTCTACCTTAGCATGGTCCACCTTGATCCCCTCCTTGGATATCACGTGACCAAGGAAAGATACTGTGCTCAGCCAAAACTCACACTTACTGAACTTAGCGTAAAGCTTGAATTCCCTCAGCTTCTCTAGGACCAACTTTATGTACTCCACGTGGTCCTCCGGATTTTTGGAGTAGATCAAAATGTCATCAATGAATATAACCACGAACTTGTCCAAGTATGGTTTGAAAATGCGATGCATCAAATCCATGAAAACTGCCGGTGCGTTGGTTACACTGAACGACATTACTACGAATTCGTAATGGCCATACCGCGTATTGAATGCAGTCCTAGGAATGTCTTCTTCTTTGATCCTCACCTAATAGTATCCTTGCCGTAGGTCCAATTTCGAGAAACAAGTAGTGCCTTGAAGTTGATCAAACAGCTCATCAATCAAGGGTAGAGGGTATTTATTCTTGATCGTTAGATTGTTCAATCCCCGATAATCGATACATAGCCTCAGGGTTCCATCTTTCTTCTTGACAAACAACACCGGGGCTCCCCACGGAGATGTACTCGGCCGAATGTAGCCTTGCCTTAGCAGTTCTTCCAATTGCTCCTTCAACTCCTTCAACTCTATCGGTGCCATCCGGTAGGGGGTTCTGGATATCGATTCTGCTACGGGAATCAGATCCACGGTGAACTCAACTTCCCGTTCAGGGGGTAGGGAAGTGAGCTCCGTAGGGAACACATCCGAAAAGTCTTTCACCACCTCCGTACTTTTCAAGGTACACTGGTCCTTTGGTTTGTTTAGGAGATACGCCAAGTATCCCGCACATCCTTTCTTGAGCAACTTCTGGGCTTTAGCTCCAGTAATAAGAAATTTCAGTTCCTTCATTTGCTTGCCATTGAATTCAATGACATCCCGTCCAGGTCTCACAAACTGCACCGTCTTAGTCTTGCAGTTCATACGAGCTCCGTGGTTCGACAACCAGTCCATGCCCATGATCAAGTCATAACCGTCCATGGCCAGGATTATAAGGTCGGCCTCCAGAATCTCCTTCCCAACCTCAACTCCACAACGTCCTATTTTCTTGCCTGCTTCCACCATCTTTCCTAAGGGGGAACTAACTACTAGGGTATAAGGTAGCTCATTTCCTTCCCAGCCCAGACCTGAAGCACATACTTTACTTACATAAGAGTGTGTAGACCCTGGATCTATCAGAACATTAACAAGACAACCTTGGATAGAAAGGTTACCTTCGATTACGGCAGCGTCCGCTCCTACTTCCTCTCGGCTCAAGGCAAAAACTTTGGCCTTCACCTGGGGCTTTAGGCCTCCCGCTCTGGCTGGTCCAGTAGCGGCACCTCTGTTGCCTCCCATTGGCTGGGTCGGCGTGGTCTGCTCAGTACTTAACGGTTTGGGGCAGACGTTCCTCAGATGTTCTGGGTCTCCGCAGTTGAAACACCTTCTCACACCCCCGCTACCCCAGCAATTTCTCCCGGTGTGGCCTCGCTTCCCACACAGTCGGTAGTTCAGGCTGCCTTGCATCGATCCGGCTACAGGCACTCGGGGCTGCTTACCCCGATTTCCCCACGGCATAGAACCCGCAGGTCACTTATTGGCTAAAGGCCTCATAGGTGGTCGACTTGGTTGGAAGGGTCGGTTCACCGGTCGGTGCCGATCTTCGTTCTCCATCCGAGAGGCTGCGTCCACAGCAGCAATGTACAATGTTGGCGGGGATGGAGCCAACGCCCTCCTCAAATCTGGCCTTAGCCCTTTCACGAATTGCCGGGTGTGCTTCTGCTGCGTATCTACCAAGCACTTGCAGTACTTGGACAACTGCATGAATCGGGCTGCATATTGGGCCACAGTCATGCCTCCCTGCCTGAGCGTCTGGAACTCATCCTCCCTCTTCTCAGCTACCCATCGAGGAATGTACTCGGCTAGGAAAGCCTCCGTAAAATCATCCCAGGTCCATTCCTGCTCCTCCTTGTCCCAATCACCCCGTACTCGCTGCCACCAAGCTCGAGACGGTCCCCTTAGCCGAAAAGCAGCAAACTTCACCATCCTCTCTTCCGAGTACTGCAGAGTAGCGAAAATGTCCTCCATCTGCTCAATCCATTGCCCGGCTTTCTCATCCTGTTCCACCTCCCCCTGGAATGTGGGAGGTTAGAACTTCAGGATACGCTCCAAAGCCTCATCCTCTCCCCGCTGTGGTTTCCTGGCCATCTTGTCCATTTTTTCGGTCGTGTTCTGTAGAATTGAGGCCATCTTATCGAAAGCCTGACCCATGGTCACATCCCGTGACCTCTCCGAAGCCATCTCCTGCTCCCCTGGCAGGTGTTCTTCCACATCGGGGGTGGAACGATGCACCTGCTCAAATTTCGGGGTGGAGGATTCACTCTCCTGCACCGTTCTGCTATGCACAACTGTTCGGCGTCTTGGTGCCATCTTAATCACATTCACTCAGGGTCAGATAGTTATCAAGGGGGAAAAGAATATGCTTAGGTGCATGATCAGTTGACAGTAATGTACTCATCTAAAGAGAATGTGATGATAACGTGCAGAGATAAATTAAGTAATACACGAAACTCATGCTTATCATATAAACCATTCTTCGCAGAAAAGAAGGGGTCATCTCATACGATACCCTTTTTATTTAAAATGATTAATAGGCCCTATGAGCCACATGCTCCCTTAAGGAAAAGATAAACAAACAAAGGTATGCAAATTCCAAAGAAAGAAAGAGTAAAAGTTGCTGGTCTTCTATGTTCAACTCCCTCTAGTTTCAACAGAAGTATCGGAGTAGTCAGAGGCCGGTTCCACCAGCCACCCCACGAAACTATCGGGTCTCCCTATGTAATTCCTCGTGAAACCAACGCTCCCACTTGGCTGCCCTGACTCACCCTCTCGGCATCTCTTGGCTCTCATGGCCATCTCATAGAGCTCGTCCAATGCTAATCTAACTATACCCTTAGGCGCAGGCCTCTCACTCCCCAAGTCAGATGGATCAACTAACCCCTTTCTCCTTAGCATGGCATCTACGCCCAGTCCATATCGGGGTCCAGGACTCCCTTCTAGCTTCCTCTTTCCCTTATCTACTCCTCCTAGAGCTGACTGCCTATTGTCTCTCTCTCCCGGGACAACCTCCATTACCTCCTCGTTCTCTCTTTCTACCCCAACCATCTCTCCCTCGTTCTCTTCGTCTCCCTCATTCCCTAGCTTATCTACTTCTCCCTCACTCAACTCCGTCTCAGCCACCGGGTCGTCTAACACTGACGGCTTACGCTCTCTCTCTGAATCAGACGCGGGTGGGTCAACTACAGGTAGTGGGGCAGGTGGATTCCCGCAACCAGCGGGCCAGTCTTTGACAGCCGGTACAACTCTTTTGACCATCCTATAAACAAAAGACAGAAATTAGAACCAGATCAAAATACTTAAGAAAATAGAACCCCCAAAATTCAAGTAATTGCCTAAACCATGTCTCTGATACCACTTGTAACACCCCACGACTACGTACCCTAAAAGGGCGGGGATGTCGCCCCGTCCCGTAGGACAATGGGTCTTTAGAACGAGGTATAAAATATAAATGCAATCTCCAAAAGGATCAACTTAGATAAATAAAGAAATTATCTTATTATATCAGGCTCAACTTGGAGCAAAACGGAATAAAACAAAATATTGTTTAGAAGCATAAGCAATAAATGTCTCCTAGAACGGATAGAGAAAATAGCAAAAGCTCTAACTATTACATGCCCCGCTGACTTAGCACAATCTATCTCCTGAAAACATGGTGTAAAACAGTATGAGAATAAATCTCAGTAAGTCCTGTGTGTGCACATGGTGTTTTAAATAGTTCATGTATGCAAAGTGTAAAACATTTGTAGAAATAATTTGGCAAGTCATAAACAATCTCTTTTCGCAAGGAGTGGGTTTTTCTCATTGTCACACTTTGTACAAAATAAATCCTCCACTCGGATAAAAGTCATGTCACCACACGCTGGGCTCCATGAGAACAAATTGGCCAAGGCACCACACTTTGTGCACCTTGCCCGGACCAGATTACCACATGTTCGGCGTTCTGATCAAGGTGAGTGTACAGCTCACCGGGTGAGATACTCATCCATCTCTACACCCAACAAAACCATCCGGGTGTCCATGCCGGGAATATAAATAATACCTTTCAGGCATAATGCTAGCTCAGACTGGTCCGACCAACCAACACTATCGCCTTTTCAAGCAGAGTTCATCTTCTGGAGGTGGCCTCCTGCCAGAAGACTAACGCTAGCCCTCCAAGACTAGTATTGTTAGCCTACACTTATTGAGTACTCAACGAACATATCCATCAATTCCTGATTCAAAATATTTTCAAACCTTGGCTTTGTAAAACGTGGTTTTCTTTAAAAGAGATTTCTAAAAATTTAAGGAAAAGAATAGTTTTCTTGCTAAAATCGTTAGTTTGACAAAACCGTTTAAAGAATAAATATCCACGTTTACAACCCAAGCAAACATAGTTTAACAATAGCTTTACAAAGCTTCACAACATTTAACAAAACAGTTTATAAAAGGACTTACCATCACAACGTTTAACAAAAGAGTTTATGCAAGGACTTACTTGATATACCTCAGATAAATGCGATAAATTCACAGCTGGCTTTCCTCAATTATCCTCCTGATCTAAACCATATAATATCATGATCAGGGTCTCAATTAATTCAAACATACTCTAATCCCATGTATTTTCATAACAATTCGCAATCTCCTATTTAATTCCAAGTAAACTATTCAATCCCCAAAGATCAAATACTACGACCACATGTTTATCTCACTAATAAACACCATTACACATTACTTTCGACATCAAGGGAGGGTATTCCCTTACCTTGTAACTACCGGGTAATGAGGTTTCGATGCTCCTATGGTGATCGTCTCGAGTTCGCTTGAGAAGAAGAGAGAAGCTACCTCCTTTGCTTCACTTGAACGAAAATTAAGGAGGAAGAGGAAATCAGCCTCTATAGGGCATGATTTAAGGGTAGAAGAAAGAGAAAAGAATCATTAGAGAAAACGGCATCAAGAGGTTGAAAGGATTTGTGCTTACCTTAAGGTGTGTTCGATTTTTTCTCGGAACAGCTCTTGTATTTTCGAAAATTTGCAGAGAGAAGTTGCTGAAATTTTCATGTAGAATGGAGAGGGTAAATAGTGGTTATGATTTAAAGTTGGAGAAGATTGGTTTAGTGTTAGATGGTGATGTTTAGATAGACTCCTAATGGCTTTAGGTTTCTTGGACAGCAAAGGCGAAATTTCCAGCTTGCGCGCGCCTCCTTGCTGCCGCTTTTAGGGGAGTTTTATGGAGGAAAAAAATCTGCAATTTACTCCTCTAAGCTGGCCGAAACACTGCTCAAAGGAAGGGCTGAATGTGTTCAGAATTTTGGGCCAAACAAGGAAGATTTTGAGTGAGTTTTGATGATTGAAAAATCCTATGCAAGTGCTGTGAAAATTCTGTGCAAGTGTAGCATGTTTTGGACTGGTTTGGCAGCTATAATTCTACCGAAATTTCTAGAGCAAAATTGAGGGTTTTAGGCGCTAAAAATAGCTTGTTCAGCTGGGGTTTTTCAGTGAATGATGTGTGCAGAATTTCGGTTGAAATAGGAACATAAAGCTAGTCGAAAATCCTGCACAAAGCTGTCCGAATTTTCTGTGTATATGCTGGACGAATTTCAGTGTTTTTGTGTGAATAAAATTCTGGTTTTGTGCAGCTAAGGTAGTTGAATTGTTAAGGAGTGTTCTAGGTGGTTTGAGCTAGGATTTTCAGTGTTGGATTGTAGCAAAAGATGGCTGGAATTTCGGACAGCTTATGTAGATACAATGCTGCCGAAATTTAGCTAGGAAAAGGAAGAAATCGTAGTTGAATTTGGATTGAAATAAAATCTGGTTTTATCAAGGATTTGGATAAGATTTCCTCTAGTCCTAGAAGAGTTTGGATTGAGCTAAAGGTGCTCCAAGGTGGCGAACAAAATCTGGAAAAATTTCCAAAATATTTCCAACTTATGGTTTCCGAAAATTCATGGGAACAAAAGTTGAAAATAAAACAAATTTCATCCTTAGCTAAAATCCTTGAACTTAGGAGTTAAATATAGAGTCTTACTCCTATGGAAATGGCGTTTAAACCCAAAGAAAATATCTAAGACTTTAGTTAAAATATTTTTCTAAAACAATTAAATAAATACAAGGATTATGGCTAGAATTCCTGAAGAGGTAAAATAAGATTTTTCCCTAATATATTCCATAACTCTAATATTCCTCAAGAAGAGTTTTATACCATTTGAAATTCTTCAAAGTGGCTCCTAGCTAGGTTTTTTCGAAAATCCTAAGGAACACAAGCTGAAAATTAAAGGTGAACTTTATTCACATCCAAGTCTTTGAATTTAGGAAATAAATATAGAGACTTATTTCCTTGGAGTAAATATACTAAAATTTCTCTAGGATAGCTAGATTCTATTTCGGCCAAGATAAGAAATGGTCTAAAGAAAAAAATTTCAAGAAGAGAAACTTACTTCACAAAAGGTAGGATTCGAACTCGGGTCACCAAAGGAAATCACCAACCTCCCCGCTATTCTAAAATAACTCCAATGCTAATTTTTCTACAAGAAGTTCTTACCACCCCAATACTCATCCTTCCAAATCTTTGACCAAACCTCCCTTAACCAAATCTTTAACAACACAACTATTTCACGTCAATTAATTCAAATGCAAGAGTAACAGAAAAATTCACATGCATCCATGAAAATAAAATTATTCTAGCTACCACATAAAATGCAAGATGTTATGCAATGCATGACTTTTTCCCATAGTTAAAGGTGGTTTTGGGTGGGGTATTACACTCACTACCATCATGTCCTTAGTGTCGCAAGCTTTAAGGCTAGATAACAAATAAAAGGGTTTATAAAATTAATCTAGCTTGATATTAAAATAGCTAGCGTTTGGAAAATAGGTACTATAAGTTGAAAGTTTAAATCTTGCTACAAGTAAATTAGGGTTTATTTGATGAAGGGTCCTAGGACCTAGACGTAATTATTTAAAATAATAATCTATTGATAATTAATTGTTAGAAAATAATTGGTAACCGAAATTAGTTGTAAGTAATTTTTAATAGGTTTTGATTAAAAGATAATAAATAAATTTTAATAGTATTTATGAATATAATTTCACTTATTATGATTACTTATGTAAAAGGCTTTATTTGATATTATTATTTTATATAATATCTATATATTTTAATTCTTTAATAAAAGCTATCATTTATTTGACTAAAATATCACTATTTTACATATAAGTCCAAGTCCACATTTTCCTAGGGTTTTCAAAATTTATTAGAAGTAGTCATAGTATCAATCATTTTATTGATGAAATAAAATTAGCTTAGGGACAACAATATCATGATCATATTTCCACTTGCTAACCACAATCCTGAACATATTCTCCACTCCAATTCATCAAATCATCCAAATTATGAATAAAGGCATAAATCTAAATTTACCAAGACATGATCCAAACTCTACTAACATAAACATAGTCATGGCTTTAACAATCATACATGAACATAAACCCTATTTACCAAAGGTGACATAATCTCTAACATGCTTGATCACATATACTACTCACGACATGGAGACATGCATTAAACCATAAAAATGCCATACAATCAACCAAGACAATCAACTCATGCATCAATCCCATCTCCATCCTATACATACATTTATTCATGCTTCAATCTCAACTCATCACAACAGCACATGCTCAAACCCTAATCATAATCCATCTCCTTCCAATATCATCTTAGAGACATGAATTTAGAATTTAAAGAGAGGGTTGAAGAGGCTTTCTTGATTGATGACTACCATGGAGTAGTTTTCAAGGGATCCAACTCCTAGGACACTTGATCTAACCAAGAGAGATGAAGGAACCATGGCCATGGTTGAAGAAACCATTTGGCCAAGAAAAAGAGAGAGAGAGAGCATTCGGCACAAAGAGAGAGAGAGAGAAAGAGAGAGAGAGAGAGAGAGAGAGAGAGAGAGAGAGAGAGAGGGAGAGAAAGAAAAGAGGAAAAGAGAGTCCATTAGCATGTTTATATATACATATAATCATTCGAAGTTGAAGATAGGTGGGGTGATTGATCATGCTTACCTTGAAGGTGTTCTTGAGCCTTCACAAAAATACTGGTTTTTCGATCCAAAAGCGAGAGTTGGATTTCAAAGTTTGATGTTAAAAATTGCAAAAATGGTTTCAAGGGGTGGAGTAGGTGTGATCTGGAGTTTTTGGAGAAGATTGAAGTGGTATTAGGCGTATGGATGCTAGTAGGTGTTCTTGGTGTTCTAGGTGTTCTTGAAGGTTGAAGAGAATGGAGAGGATTTGATTGAAATTGGCTGAAATTCTGTGGAATTGGAGTGGCCGAATTGTTTGAGAGGTTTTGGTATTTGATTTTTCTTGTTTAAGGGGAAAAGGAAGACTGGTTGCTTGAAATCCTAAAAAAAATATTTTAGGGAATCAAATTTGGAAACAAAATATGGCAAGAAGATCTTTGATGTATGAGAGCTTTTGGGAAGCTCCAATGGCCGGCTAAGTTGGCTAGGGATTTTACTGGAATGAAAGCTGTTTGAAGAGCCTTAATGGTGGCTGAAAATATGGTGAACAATGGTGAAGGGATTTTTGGTTGTTTGAGGGTTGATTTATGGTAGTTTACTAATTAGGTTTGCTGGAATTTTGGTCTCCAATGAATGGCTTGATTGGAGTGATTGTTGGAGATATTTTAAGGGCACCCATGGACTGTTTTTTGAGCAGACTACTGGAGAAGATGATAGAGCTCAGTTCATGGCTGTTCAGGGGAAGTTTGTATAGAAAAATGGTGAAGTTTCGGTCAGGGCTGAAGAAGGAAGAAAGCTGGAAATTCTGCCCAGTTTTTTTCGCAAGTTGGCTAGAATTTCTGGGAAGATTTTTCTGCCATTGTTCAGTCAGTTTGCAGAGGATTTGAAGGGGCATTTAGAAGCCTTTCAAAGCTGGTTTCCAGCCTTCTTTATGGTAGAAAAACGTGGCTAAGGTGCCGGATGAAAAACAGGAAGAAACAGCTTGGTGTAGGTTCACCAAGGCTGTGAATTTGCCCAGAAAATTTTATGATTTGCACAGCATTTGTGCAGTCCTGTTTGGCCTTATAATTTTAGACTTCAAGCTGGTCAAGAGGCTATTTTTCTGGCAGCATTTGAGAGGGAATGATGATTGAAAATTTTGACACTTGGACTGAACAAGAAGCTGGAAAAATTCCAGATTACTTCATGAAGAAAATGAACCTAGCTTGGGTGGAGTTTTGAAGGTTCAACCAAGGAGATTAATCTCATGGGAACCTTCCACAACTCCTACCCATTTTTGGCCCACTAGATGTCTTACACTTCGACATTTTTGAACCTTCAAAGCCACAGTACTTTGTTGGAATTTTCTGGAATAGAATTGGCTTGAATAAATTGAACAACTTAATGAATTGAGAACTAAGGAAAACTAAGAATCTAGAAGGGTATGAATTCCCTTAGAAATTTTTGTAGGGCACAAGGGTAGGATTAGGATACTCTTATCATGACTCCCTTAAGACAAAACCTCTACTCTTCTCTAAAGCATACAAGGCCAAAAATAGCCTCCCTAAATAAAAATAAAATTCAACCTACAAAAACTCAAATGATGGAATTTAAACCCAAGACCTTAAGAATTAATTCCAAAGATCTTACCACTAAACCACAACAACTCATGTTCTTATTTTCCCTCAAAAATATTTTTCCTATTTAATCCTCATGCTATCTCCCTATTTTCTTCTCAAGCAAAAATTACTATTTTGCCCTTCTTACTCAATAAACACAATTAAGCCTTCTAGGCTACGAATCACAAATCTAAAGCACAAAAAATCATATAAAAATATATTTAAACATGTAATAAAATATGATATGCATCCCAATCCCCTTACTCTAAGGTTGGTTTCAACTGGGGTTTCACAATTTCCATACATGACATTGTTGTGTGTCATATGGGTAATTTAATTAATTAGGTATGTTTCTAAATTACATCATTTATAAGTGTCTTTTTGATTAACTATTATTTCAAATTATTTCAAGGAACTTGCGCACATTAACTCAGTTCACACTAAATTATTTTTTGTAGTTATCTTCCCTTAGCGAAAATTTAAGAATGAGAGTTTGGCACATGGAAATTTTAGTGGACAAATTGGGCAAAAGAGTTATATGGTGTAATGGTGAAAATATTAGAATTTTAATTGATCAATTGAGGGTTCGAAGGCTAATTCTTGCTTGGACATGCTTTATTTTTCTTTCCATTTTTGTCATGGCTGACTAGCTCTATACCAGCCACCATTTCCATATCTAAGGAATTACAATCCTATGATTTTGGGACAACTTTATTTAAAGGGTAAGTTTCCAAATTTTATGCACCTACTAGACAAATTTATTTCCTTATTTTCTCCAAAACTAAATATCTTATATACTTTATTTTAGTAACTAAATTATATTTATTTCCATTCTTCCATAGGTTGAGGTTCTTAGAGGTTCCTTTCCATTGAAGATGCCTTAACTGTAAGTCACTTTTCCTTAGAGAAACTGATGTTCTCTAAGATTTGGTGCTATTAATCCTTTTAATATATACTTACCCGTGTTTATCTTCTTAACATGGTATTGTTTCTCTTCAGCAGGGAAACCAGTCAATATTTATCCATATGTAGCATTGAGCCCATGTCTCTTTCCTCAAATTTTGGTAACTAAACTCAAGGAAGATCATTTCACTTTCTAAAATGAAACTGCTTCCATGTAGTTGCAACTTCCCTTGTTCTTCCAAGGATTTGAATTCTAAATAATAATAATAATATTTTGGAAAACCCCTCCTTTTAGAACCCATGAATTTTAGCCAAATATGTACCTTTAATTTGAGCTAACTAATAGTTGTACAAAACTTCCCTTAACTTATTCTTGCTGACGAAAAATGGAAGGAAGAAGCAAGATATGAAAGCCCTTCTTTGTTCAGCAAACCATTAGCAAAATTATCCTCTTTTTATCACCGAATAAGGAAAACTTTCCAGACAACTTTGCCTTCCAAAATCACCACAATTCCCATCTTCTTTTCCTTCTCTTCCCACCAAACACTTCATTCTAATCAGCTAAAGAATTTGTACAGCTTTAGTAGGGAAACGGAAACACTGCTAAAGCAGTCTCTCACCTCTTTCCCCTCTCAAAATTGAGACAGCAACATATCAGGCCATTCGCCCACCTCGATAAGAGCAACACCAAGGAAACAGCCCTCTCCATTCTTCACTTATTCATATGTTCTCATTTAACCAAGGAAATCTTACACCTAGTAAAACTTTTATTCCTTTTCCTAATTTTACTAAGAATCGAATCCTCTATGCTCTTCCAAAAGCTTAAACACTTTGCTTTTGCCTTCTTCTTCCATCATCAACAAAACCAGCCCAAAACCCTAATCCCTCTTTTTTGCGGCTATTTTTTCATTCTTGATATTTCAAACTTTGTTATTTGAACAGAAAAAATTTGGCTTGCATACTGATCTACTTAGAGTTAATCAACATTCTTTGCTTCTTCTTTTCTCCTTATGATGCTAAGCATGTGAAAGGATGTAGTAATTTTGTTTCTATACAAGGAGTGTGCAAAAATATAGTGGCATAGGGTAGTGTTTCTATTTTTTGAATTGTGATTAAGGAAATAAGGCTTTGTAGGTGATTGTGATGGTGGGATCCTTGTTTTTTATTTATTTATTTTTTTTTTTGAGAGAGAAAGAACTTTGTTGATTTTGTGGATACATGTTTCTGGTAAAGGCTTTTCAAATTATTACATCACTTTATAGTATATCATGGTATTATATTATTATAATATCATCATAACAATTATTCTGTAACACTACTAGAAAAAAAGGGTATATTGACGTTAAAAAAGCGTTAGGAAAGATAGTTGTAGTGACATTAATATGGTGCTGACACTTTCAAAGTGTGTCGTGCATATGACCGTCACAATAGGTTCGGTGATGATAAATAGAATCATCACAGATTGGAAAATGTAACGAATAAAAGTGTTATAATAGGTGAATTGAAGTGACGCAAAATTATGTCAATAAACACCTATTATTATGACCAAATCTTTGGTTACAATAGGGTGGGTTTGGTGACACATTTGGAAGTCAGTAAAAGTATGTTAATATGACACAGTTGTTTGTCACCATAGGATGTTTGGATGATGGAATTTGTGATCATGAAATGTTGGCAAATATGACAAAAAAAAGCATCACAATAGACTATTTGGATGATGTTTCTATTGTCATGAAACGTGGCTAATAGGGGTTAAATTAGTCATATTTTTCCTAGTTATTTGAGGTTTTTTTGTGATAGATTTTATTTAATAACTAGCCATATTCCTTCATATTTGAGATTTTATCCCTGGAAAGGTATTTTTTTCATTATTTCAAATTTTTAGGATAAAACGAAGCAAAAATATTGCAAAATAGAATAGAGGCGACGCCAACTAGGACAGAGGAACTAGCGCCAGCCATGCACTGGTTGCACAAACTTCGAGGGGATGAAAAATTGGTGAAACAGACTGGAATAGAGTGGAACCGGCGCTGGCCCCAAGAGCCAAGACGGTGCCAGCTGCATTTTGGAATACATTATGTGGAATTCAAAAAAAATTGGTGAACAATTGGAGAAACAGAACACAACCAGTGCCGGCTCCGGCAGCCTAGGCGGCACCGGCTGTACCCTAAAGTTAAGGTGGTGCTTTGATTTTTCTACCTTGTTTTTGGTAATCTGTGGAGTTTTAGTACTTTCCAACTTCTACTCAGCCAAGAATATTACACCAACGAGTTTAGGCACTTCCCAAGCCTATAAATAGATGAAAAACACAAGGGAAAAGAGGAGAATTCATTGATCGTCACATGAAATCACTCAAATCAAAGGAGGAATTCTTTTATTCAAGGAAGGTTGTGCAAGAAGGTCTTCAGAGGAAAAAGGAGGAGGCTTGTCTATGAGTGCTTTCTTTTACTTTGTTTTCTTTTTCTTGAACAATGATGTATTAATTGTTTTATTGTAATTCGACATTATTTTAGATATTCATGATTTTTAAAGTTATTGGATCTTTTGATTAATTGATTGTTCTTCTTGGTATTTAATTACTTGGGCATTTTACGAAATTAATTGATTGTTTCTTTTCATTAGCTTGCTAGACCAAAGAGGTTGATGGTGGTTGCAATTGATTAATTTCATATTTATTGGCTATTAACTTGCTAGACCAAAGAGGTTAATTGCTGAGGATTAGGTAATTAAAGGTTAATTAATGTTTGCTAGACCAAGGACTCATTGATTAATTTCATTCTTTAAATTTGCCAGACCAAGGAAATTTAATTAAGGATTGTGTTTAATGCGTCTTTTGGGTGAATTTGTTGAGATAGACTAAGTGGGGCTAATTTATCTAGAGGATAGTGATTTCATGGATTGACCATCGAAGTGAATCTACCTTCATCCTTTATGATGCCAAGAGAATAATTGATTATGATAATGGTTAGATACTTTAAGATCATGTTTGTCTAAACAATGGCTTGAGTTACATAATTTTTCATAAATACATGTATATATTTTATTTTATTTTATTTTCCTTTGTATTTCATTTTCACTTTATTGAGTTGGTTAAATAATGGAAGAAAAGTGATTAATGTATACTTGTTCCAGGATGTTCGACACTCGTTTGAACCCTATGCTCGATTAATGATGAGTACGCTTGCTCATATGTGTAATTTGGGTTTAACGTTTTAATGTAAACTTGATTGGGAATGTTCTTAGTTTTTATATGATTTTTATACCCAAATCTATACGAATCAAGTTTTTGGGGCCATTGCCGGGAAACAATATCATGAAAGCTTGAATTTTGTTGATTTAACCATGTGAATATGTAAATATGCACATATGTAAATATGTAAATATGTACAATTGTTTTTTTCACACAAAGGTGCCATCTTTTGTATCGTTTGTATCCTGTATCTCTTTGTAATCTAATTTACTAACTTTGACTTAATTGACTAACATATTTCCTGTTGTACTGTAAATACCACTAACTTTTGTATTTAAGTAGTTTGGGAATGCGTGTGTTCTTCTTTTCTTTATTTTTATATTATTTGTTTTTAACTTTTGTTTTTTTTCTTTTCTTTATTTATTATTATTATTTTTTTCAATTTGGTTTTTGTTTTTCTTTGAGCGCGAGATTGACATCATCATGGACAACTACTTTTGGGCACATGATTAAAGGAACTACAATGATGAGAATTTAGCAAAGTTGCAATCTCGGATCGATGCTTTTTGTGAGACGTCACTTGAAGCCTCAATGCATTCTTTTGTTGCTAATTCAAATTTCCCCATAGAGTGGAATAAAGTAATATACCAACGATTGAGCTATCAAAGAACACAACTAGTCAAGTTGGTTGAGGATGCCATAAAGGCCCATATGCTTGAACAAGAGACCCTACAAGGAAGAGAGAGGATATGAAGACCAATTGTCCAATGTGGAAAGGGAGGTATTCAATTCTTCTCTATGTGCTAATAATTCTAATATCTCTTTATCACTTGATTTTTTAGGATCCCCTCAATTCTTGGGGAACAATGTTCCTAAGGATGATGTATGGAGTTTAACATGCCTCAAGAACTTGGATTTATCATTCATTCTAAGAAACCCTTTGAGGATGTTGACAAATTCTACCCTTCACCCTAATTTCAAGGAGGTAACTTGGTTTTTGTATACCATGCCTTGAAAAGTACAGATTTTCTTGATCCCATCTGTGAGAACTTAGATACTAAGTTTAAAGGGGCATTTCAATTGTGCCAAATCTTCTGAAGGATCAAAAGGTGATTTCAAATTTGATGCATTCTTTAGAGATCATGTGCACTTATACGTTGACAATAATATTTATGTGTCTAAAGAAATGTTAGAGAAAGAGGTTTATGTGTTTGCTTTAGTAAGAAAAATTATTTTCATAAACTTTCTATTTTTCAAAAACCTCTCTTCATTCTACATTCATCATGCATATATTTTATTTTGAGCTTTAATTTTGTTTCAAAAGGTTTGAAAAGGAAGTATGATGAGTGTAAAAAGTTTTTGTTTTATTTTATTTATTTTTATTTTTATTTTAAATTTGAAGTCTTTTTCTTTAGTTTGTTTTCTTTGATTTAGGTATTTTTTTATTTTATTATTATTTTCCTTGTACTTTTATTTGAGTTTTGCTTTACAGGAATAAAGTCCTCTTGGACAAGCTCTTCTCTTTAACTTAAGTTTGGATATCTATTGGAGCATTATTGCACTTAGGAAGTATTACTTAAACGTTCTACCCCTTTATTATTTTTGGTCCCTTTAGAGAGATGCTTTCTTGTGTTTATTTTTTGCCAATGAGGACATTATCCCATTTAAGTGTGGGGGAGTGGTTTGGTGATATACTTTGTCCAACTTTTTATCAATTTTATTTTGAGCACAAAGTTTGGAAAATTGGAGTGACTCCGTCATGGAAGTATTGTCTTTCTTATCTCTTCTCCTTTATATTTTTGGTCCCATGGCATTATTTATTCCTTGTTCTATTTATTTGGCCATTGAGAACAATGTCCAGTTTAAGTGTGGGGGAGTGATTCAATTGAAAATTCTTCTATGCATATACATTTAGCCTTCTTGTAAGCAAAATTTTCAAAATTTTTTCTAATTTTCTTTGAGATTTCATGCTGTATTTTTAATGCATGTCTTATGATGGATTATAGAGCATATGTTCTAGATCATTTATGACTTATGCATGACTTTTTGCACGTACTTGGACTAAGTAGTTCTTGATCAAATGCTTTGCATTGTTCTTAAACCTGTTTTTCTACTAAAATTCATGGAGCATTGTAGAACTTACTTGAATACCTCTTGAGGCAAAATAAGAAAGACAATCATGATTTAACTTAAGGATGATAGTAATAGGCCTTCTTTGGATAGTTTGAGCTTTTCAAGCATACTTATTGTTATATTATCCCTAGTGCCTATTTTGAGTCTAAATTGTTGATTTCTTTCATTAAAACTTGTCACAATATTTTGTCCATTACTTGTTTCTGAGAGTTTGAAGAATGTTTCAAATCTTTATGCTCTTGATGGATGAAAGTATATGTAAGAGAATGTTGAGGAAGAATATTTGAAAAAGATCATGACCTATTACTTTTAGTCATGTATCAATAATGAATTGAGCTGGAAAGAGAAAAAAAGAATGAAAAGAAAGAGAAGAAAAAGAAAAGAGAGATTGAAAACAAGAGAAGAGAAATAGCTGCTAGAAAAGATGGAAAGAAAGAAATTGAGAAAGAAAAGAAAAGCAGCAGTAAGAGTGAAAAGAAGAGAAGAAAGAAAGAAAAGATTTTTTTTTTTAAAGGAAAAGAGAGATGAAAGAACACAAAAGGGATGGTGATTGAGCTGTAAAAGTTAATTTCATATAAAGTACTGGACACCATTGCTGGAAATTGAAGTGATCTTGTGAAAGAAATAAAAAAGAGTTGATGAAAAAAGAAAAGAAAAAAAAATGTAGGATTTGCTTGAGTTGAGTTGTAATTGCTGAATAGGGTTATGGTTTGATTGATTTCTGGAATAGGAGAGCAAGAAAAGTTGAAAATTATTGATTCATTTATTTATCCTTTTCTTGCGAACCCTTAGCTTTTTTTATATTTGAATCTCCTATATCCTTCATTTGATAAGCTACATTACAAACCTTTAGCCTTACATTACAAACTTGAAAGTCCTATTTGACCTAAGTAGAATCATGATATAACTCGGATTAGTGGAGAGAGTGTATGAAAGGTAAGCCTATGGAATGCATATTTTTTTTAGCTAAATTCTTTCCAATGGTTTGAGAATATTGTTAAGTCTTGAGATGGTTCTACTAAGTCATTTATCACTTACACAAGTCTTGCATTTGTTGTGAAAGATGTAGTAGCATGCGTTTTATGTTCTTGAATGAAGGAAGCATTACAGATATTGTTTTGAAATTGATTGAGTGATTGATTAAACCTTGTGTTTTCCTATTTGTCTATGATACTTTGCTTGAGGACAAGCAAAGAGCTAAGTGTGGGGGAATATGATAGGGGCTAAATTAGTCATATTTTTCTTAGTTATTTGAGATTCTTTTGTGATACATTTTATTCAATAACTCGCCATATTCCTTCATATTTGAGATTTTACCCTTGGAAAAGTATTTTGTTCATTATTTTAGATTTTTAGGGTAAAACAAAGCAAAAACGTTGCTAAACAGAATAGAGGCGGCGCCGGCTGGGACAGAGGAATCGGCGCCGGGCATGCACTGGTTGCATGAACTTTGAGGCAATGAAAAATTGGTGAAATAGACCGGAACAGAGTGAAACCGGTGCCAGCTCCAAGAGCCAAAGTGGCACCAGCTGCATTCTAGAATACATTGTGCGGAATTCGAAAAAAATCGGCAAACAATTGGAGAAACAGAACACAACCAGTGCCCGCTCCGGCAGCCTAGGCGGCACCCGCTGTACCTTGAAGTTAAGGCGGTGCTTTGATTTTTCTACCCAGTTTTTGGTAATCTATGGAGATTTAGTCCTTTCCAACTTCTACTCAGCCAAGAATATTACACCAACGAGTTTAGGCACTTCCCAAGCCTATAAATAGATGAAAAACACAAGGGAAAAGAGGGGAATTCATTGATCGTAACAGGAAATCACTCAAATTAAAGGAGGAATTCTTTAATTCAAGGATGATTGTGCAAGAAGGTCTTCAAAGGAAAAAGGAGGAGGCTTGTCTATGAGTGCTTTCTTTTACTTTGTTTTCTTTTTCTTGAACAATGATGTATTAATTGTTTTATTGTAATTCAACATTATTTTAGATATTCATGGTTTTTAGAGTTATTTGATCTTTTAATTAATTGATTGTTCTTCTTAGTATTTAATTACTTGGGCGTTTTACGAAATTAATTGATTGTTTCTTTTCATTAGCTTGCTAGACCAAAGAGGTTAATAGTGGTTGCAATTGATTAATTTCATATTTATTGGCTGTTAACGTGCTAGACCAAAGAGGTTAATTGCTGAGGATTAGGTAATTAAAGGTAATTAATTTCATGCTTTAAATTTGCCAGACCAAGGAAATTTAATTAAGGATTGTGTTTAATGCGTCTTTTGGGTGAATTAGTTGAGACAGACCAAGTGATGCTAATTTATCTAGAGGATAGTGATTTCATTGATTGACCATCGAAGTGAATCTACCTTCATCCTTCACGATGCCAAGAGAATAATTGGTTATGATAATGGTTGGATACTTTAAGATCGTGTTTGTCTAAACAATGGCTTGAGTTACATAATTCTCCATCCTTGACATGTATATATTTTATTTTATTTTCCTTTTTATTTTTTTTCACTTTATTGAGTCAGTTAAACAATGAAAGAAAAGTGATTAATGTATAATTGTTCCTGGAGGATAGACATTCATTTAAACCTAATGCTCGATTAATGATGTGTACGCTTGCTCATATGTGTAATTTGAGTTTAACGTTTTAATGTAAAGTTGATTGGAAATGTTCTTTGTTTTTATATGATTTTTTCTTGTCATGTATATATATATATATATATATATATATATATATATATTGTATAACAAAATTGTTAAATATACATCATTAAAAGTCAAAACAATCAAAAGTAGCCCATATTAAAGAGAAAGCCTATAAATTTCATAATATTCATAGTCCTTCAACAAAAGTTGTTCAAAAATGAATAATAAGCATTTAAATACATCATTAATATTTAAATACATGCACAAAGCTAAGCATTAGGCTTTCAAAAAAACTATCATTTATCATGTCCCAATCCTAAATTACTTCGATACTAAAATACATATTTAATCTTCTTCGCAAATCTTCACCTACAAATTATTATAATATAGAATGTATTTAGTAACAATATTATACAACCTTCTAAGAAGAAAAAAAATACTAAATTAATTTAGGACGTAAGTGATTAGAGAATTATCAAATGTCGTGGCCAAATAATACCTAATCCAATGGAATCTCCAATAGTTTGAATAAGTTCTAATGGTCCCATCAATTTCTCGTCATTATCAAATGGAACCAAAACCATTATTTCACACCATTCCTCACCAAGCAGTACACCCCCAACATGTGGGATGGGTCCAAACTTTCAATGAAGCCTTTTCCAATTACTTTAGATGTATCTAACATGCTTAAAAGTGAAACATATGTATGAACCTACAGTACATATTTTATTTAGTTAAAAGGGAATTGGTTAAACAAGCCGAATAGCTCATGCTCACAAAATGAAGGAAACTTGACTTAGATGCTAAAAAATGCTATACAACACTCAAAAAAGCCATAAGATTACACAATAGACATCGGATGCAGTGGTAGAATCATATGCTACATTTATGCTAAAGCCAAGTAGATTCCAGCACATAGAAATAACAACTGAACAGCAACTGGTCAATAGAAATATCAGGCATGGCATGAATAATATGCTAGAAGAATGAAATAGGACATCTATTTATGTGCATACTTTGTGATAAATACAAACAAGTAAGATAGACATGATGGGGTAATATTTTGTATACCCTCAATGTAGTGGTGTTATTGTTAGAACCCATTGATAGAACTCTTGAAACAGGTGGGGATGAACTATTTCTCTAAGGTAGTAACATAGCACGTATCTTGGCAAGCTCTTTTACTTGTTTATATTGGAAAGTATACCCTCAAAGACTATGTATTCTGCATAAATATATTGCACTAAAATGTTTATTCATTCAATTTAGTTAGTTTCTTATATTATTGCACGTTTAAGGCCCAAGTATGACAAGTAATGGTCTATGTGTTGGGTCGTTCTTTACAGTAAGGTATAGACCATGAGTACTTATCATACAAGTAAAATTGAGTTCTTAGTTATTTGATGGAACTGGGCATTTCTTTAAGGTAAGACTATTATGCCATGATTTCTAATAAAAAATGGTTTATCTTGAATCAGTGAGTAGTTCCCTCACATCATAGGCATAAGTATATTTCGAATACGTAGAACTGGACCTGTAGTAGTGATTTCTCTTAAAGTACTATAATTATAGGGACCAAACTATTACTGCTACAACGTAGATGAATACCTTCATACTTGAGTGTGAGTTAGTGGTCTAGAGAAGCCAGAGTTTTATACTTTAATGTATGTTGGGTGAGATTTATTTTGTGAGATCAATATCCTTGTACATTAGGCGTATTACTCTAGTTAGTTAAAACAGACTCATGCAACAGAGTTTCTATGCTTCACTTAGTGAAGTTAAATCTCCCCCCCTTGTGATTGTTCGGGATAATCTAAGGATCTAGGGCCCTGGGAAAGTGACTATAAAATGTATGCTTTTGGGTAGCTTCCAATGACAAGAAAGTACATTCAAGTGAATTATGGATTATCAGACTAGAGATCTAAGGATGGCAAATGTCTTTAAGATAGGTGTTAGTATATTTATCCTGTCTCATTGAAGGGTGTTACATAGAGAGGTATTTCCGTTATTTCACCCGTAGGTCAGAGGCATTGCTTTAGTAATATTATTCTTAGGGTCAATGTTTCATATGGTGATAAATAGGAATATTTAAAATGGTAAAATGCAGCTATTTATTAATAAGGGCATTTTGGTTATTTAAGTAGCATGAATAATATATCTTTTGGTCCACGAGTGGCATGAGTTACCTTGGTGTTGTTTAGACACAATCTAGGCATAATGGATAATTATATGATAAGAGAATAAAATTTATTCTAAGAGTCTAATTAGAATTAGTTAATTAGTCTTGGTTTTTTGTAAGGCCCAGAAAAGGTAATTAATTAATTAAGAGAATGGGGTTGGAGTAAATTAATTAGTTGGGTTTATATATGTTGACATATACTAATAGTCCAATTAGAATTAATTAATTAGTCTTGAGTATTTAATGAAGCCTAGAAAGGATAATTAATCAGTTAAAAGAATTGAGCCAGTCTTAGACTGATTTATAAGCATAGCACCAAGCCTATTAGGGCTTGATGATTTCGGCCATTAGGGCTTGAGGAAGCCCTAAGGCTGGCTGAAATTAAGAGGCAAGAGTGGAAGAAAAAAGAACGTGGTTGTTGTCTATTCTCCTCTCTCTCAAGTGTGTCATCTCACTTTTTCTCTCTTGTGAATGTCTTTTCCCTTCTTCTTTCTTGGAGAGCAAATTGTTTTATCCAAAAAGAAGCTCTTACCAAGCTAACACCAAGAGTGAGGTAGAGTCATACTCTGAAAGATGAAAAGAAAACGCTTGATATGAAGGAGTAGAAGATTGGCGGGAGTTCCAGTTGAACAGCAGGAGTCTTATTCTCCCCCTCCAATGGAAGAAGCAACACTGTAACTTGTCCCTATATTGGTTCATCCGTGAACAATAAGGAAAATGAAGTACTCTCTCCTAGATGTGGCTCAAAAAACTAAAAAATTTCTGCTATACTTTTCTTTGATGTTTTCCATTTCTAACCTTCAAATGGTATCAGAGCCACGGTTTTCATCTAGGAGCATTTACTAGTGTTAAAAACGGGAAAAAGTGGTTCCTTTATTGTTAAAAATGATTTTTTTGTAATTTCATATGATCCCACATGCAATGGTTTCTAGAGTTCATATATGCCTCATGGTTAGAGGCATATGATCATGTATTCTAATGGGTTTTCCATAGTTTTTCCTGGTTTTAAGAAGATTCATTGTACGCCTCGTGTTTAGAGGCATAGATGCTTGTAAATGCATGTTTTTATGCCTAGTTTTATATTTCTTTTATCTTGTTAATTTCTGTGATTGCTGGAATTGTTGAGGGGCAAAAAATGGCTGAAAAGCAAGATTTTTCTAGAATTAGCGAATTCCAGAACGGATCTAGCGCCAGGTGTGCTGATCAGACCAAGCACCAAGTCCACTCTGCCCAGCCGAATGTTTCGAAACAGAGTAGACCAGGTGTAATACCCTACACTTTTACCCATGATTGTCTACTAGTTTTAATAGGATGAAAATTTGTATCGATGGCCAAAATAAAAGTTTAGCCGTGTAATGAGACGAATATTTTGGTATAATAATATTTTGTCGGGACTTGGATGTAATTATTATGTTTGTTCTACTCATATCCTAAATCTTTAGAAGGCTACTATTATTAATAAAATAAGAATTTGAAGGTACACTGAGAAGATAAATTGATCAGTGCAATAAAACGAACGTTTTGGTGTGAATTATGCTATCCGGGTTTAGGGGGCATTTTTATCATTTTGTCCGAGTCCACGACTTTGAGCAAATAGAGAAAGAATTGAAGAATTTAAGTATTTACCAATGGCCTCAGTGGAATTTTTGGAGTTGAATGGTAAAATAAAATATTTTTTCATTTCGGCTCCGATTTTGGTCATTTTTGAGAAAAATTGAAAATGCATTCGAAAAGTTGGACGTATGGCTTCTTGTGAATGGTGGATGAAAACAAGTGTTGAAATATCATTAGAGGAGTGAAATATTTTATGGGATTATGTAATTGGAAAAGCTTATTAAATAAGCTTAAGAAATAATAAGGAAAATGGTGGAAAATTGAGAACATGACATGTGTAAAGATAGCCACAATGTGTGACCAATTTGGTCACAATTTTGACCAGAAAATAGCGCTGAAAATGTTGTGAAAATAGCTAGATTTTGTGCAGCTATAAGGAAGGAAAGAAAAGCCTGAGAAAAATAGGGAGAAAAAGAAAAATGAGAGAGAAAGAAAGAAGTGTTTGTGTTCTTGGGGAGTTCCTGGAGCAAAATCAAGCCAAGAGATCCCACATACAAGGTAAAAGTCTATGCTTCAAGAATTAAAGTCATACATCTCATTACGGTGATGATTTTGGTATGAGTTTTAACATGAAAACATGATTTTCATGTCATGATTTTAGAACAAAAGCTAGGGTTTGTGAACTATTAAGCCACCTTTAGTATGTGGGGAAAGTCATGCAAGTCATAGCATTTCTTTTATATTGCATTGGGTAAATTGAATTATTTTCATGAAATATGAGTTTCATGAGTTGTTGGTTAATGAATTAATTTTCTCTTGAAATGATTGTGTTATTTGAGTTAGTTGTGTTTTTTTATTTTGTTGAGGAGAATTTATTAGAAAAAGGATGAAGCAAGTGAGTAGAAATTAAGGGAATTTGTTAGGAGAATATTAACACAAGAATTGTTGTGGAATAGTGGAAAAAAGCTTCGTGTTTAATTCTTGATGGACTTGAGTTCGAATCCTAGCTACTTCAAATGCTTTCCTTTCTTTTATTTTCTTCTTCCCTAATTTTTTCTAAGCCTTGGCCGAAATACTCCTAGGGTAGCCACCACCTTGGGGTCAATTTCCCAAAATTTAGGAGTGTGATTTATCTTGGGAATTATTTTATAGAATATTTTAAAATAAATTAATTTTTTTTCTAATATTATATCATAATCTTTTAGAGAATTTTAAATATTACTAATTTGGATTTTTAAAAGCTATATCTATGTAATTTATTAGGACTTAAAATATATGAATATATATATTGTTTTAATGTGGTAGCCGCCACTTCTTAAGGAGATAAGTCTCCATATTTTAATTTTCTTCAAATAATTTTAAAAAGGAAATAAAGGGATAAAAGTTGTGTTTTAAATGAAGTCTTCATCTCTTGGATAAGGATTTTCGAAATTCGGGGAAAAGGGAAGAGGGATTTCGGGTAGCTTCAAGGGAAAAAGGAAACTAGAATTTTATCTTGTAAAATAATTATTTAATAGCTATTTAAATTACTCAAATTAATATAGGAAAGAAGTTAAATTATTTCTTAAATAAATAATCTAATGGCTTCCTATATTTTTTTGGAAATTCTCTCAAAGCTGCCGCCACACATTAGAGCAATTGTAGCTGAACTAAAACTCCAAAACCTTGGTAAGGTTATCCAAGAAAACCTTAACCACTTAGAACTTTGTTTTAGGCCAAAAAAAAAAAAAAAAAACCGAGAACTTCCTCTCCAATTCCTTCAAAATTTTGGCAACAATCAGTATCATACTGCACGAAAATTTCAGCCAAAAACCTTAACAAAAACCTCTCTAGTTATCGCACAAAAATATAGCTACACAAAGGCTCACTTTTCTTCTTATATTTTCGCCACTGTAGAAACCGAAACCAACCAGATTTCTTCCCTCTTTCTCCCTAGATTTTCAGCCATCATAAGCATAAAAAACACAGCAACAATAACCCCCAAACTACTGTCCAGTTTTGGCACTCAAAAAAGGACCAAAGCTGTCCAACTTTTCTCTTGTGATCAAGAATCCATAGCTAGGTAGAACTCCTACAAACACCTAAACACCAAACCCTAGACATTTTTGTCCAACAAACCACGAAATTCCCACTCTCTCAGCCTCTCAAACCCATGAAACAAACAGCCTTCAACCTACTAAAAAATTCGGCCAACACACTCCAAAAACAAAGCCAAAACTGAAACACCCTATAAGGTCTTCAACCTTTCTATACATCTCTTACTCCATTATTTTCCTCTTTTCCCACTTAAATCATGTCCATAAGAGACTGATTTTATCCCTTTCTTGGTGATTCTTGATCAAGGACATCTAGGTGGACCAATTTCTTCAACTATCTACTGAACTCGAGCTAGTCATCAAGGAGTTGTCGTGTTTTAAGTCTAAATCAGTAAGAGGTAATCACGATCCTATCTTTATAGATTTAAATGGCCTTAATCTTTAAAGTATTAACTTATGAATGCTTATGGAGTCTAGCATGAAAGCATGAATGAACTACAATAATGAATATGTTGATGTAAGCCATAGACAAAGCATATATGAGATAGGACATTAACGCATCTTATCATGACGAATCTAGATCAATGATAAGTAGGCAAAGATGAGATCTTTTAATATTTATGGGGTAGACTATGAGGATTTTTTACTAGTTGAATGTAAGAGTTGTCATATAGTGATTTGATTTGGATGAATGCATGGCTATGATCAATAGCATGGCAAAGGAAGTTGTGCATGTGATCTAATAAATTAAATTACCTAGATACCATGGATGAATTAGGTGATTAATGAGATCATGAAAAGTCATGTAGCATTAAATAGTGGATGTAATATTTGTATTCTAATTATAGAACCATTTATTCTAGATAAGGAAAGAGTAGAAGTAAGGGTAAACAATTGATTTGGGTCTAGCTGTTGATTTATCCAAGTAAATTTCTGCATAACCATTTTGATAAATGTTACATATTTGCAAGTAATTTTTACTATGTAATTTGGAATTAATGTCAACATGATGTTTTGACAAGAGGATTGAAACGTTAGCTAAATATGATGAGTTAAACTGTGTTGTTTGATACTTGGGTTGGAAACGTGGATGTTTTACTTTCTAAATGAGTTTATTAAATCTCAAGTATTCAAACTCAAAAACAATTCCTTACTCTATCACTAAACTATTTGGAAATGCTATTATGAAAAATCACATTTTGCAATCAAGCTAATCGAAGAATTTTGAAAAGGGGAAAATGATTTTGTCCCTAAATGTGTAGCGTTGAGTACTCAATGAGAATAGGCTAGTGGTACTAGTCTTGAAGAGCAAGAGTGAGTCTTCTGGCAGGAGGCTATCTCCAGAAGATGAATCCAACTTAGAGAGGTGACAGTACTACATAGTCAGGCTGTCCGAGCTAGCACAGTGGTCCATGTGGACATTGTTGATCTACGTTAGATAACTAGAGTGTTGGGTATAGAGATGGAGGAGTATCTCACCCTAGTGGGAGGATCCCCCACTGCCCATTGTTAAAAAAATACATTGAGACGTTATCGTAGTGGAAACCATGATATGAATTATGATACTATTGTTTGAATCAATGTTAATCCCGACTTAATGAATTATGAATATAAGGAAATGTTGATAGACTATGAACTAACTTAGATTCATTGAGCAAGGCTCCTTTGTTTAACTATTATTGATGAAATTGACTTGCAAACACGATTTTGTGATTTTGATAAACCTGCATGCACGAAATGGTTGTATCTGACACTTGTACATGCTAGACTTACTGAGATGTCAATCTCACACCTTTTTATGTCATGATTTCAAGGGAGTGCTTATATTGAGCAAGTTGAAGGAATAAGCAATGATCGCCCATTTGTTTATTTTATTTTGACTTATTTTTCTTTTAAGAGATGTTTGTTAGTTTTGATCTCTTGAATTTGAATAAGTTTTTCCCTCACAAGTAATAAGGGTATTTTATGATTATATTTAGTTGTTTTTTTTTTTTTTTTATTTGCACCTCGTTATAAAGACCCCTAGTCCTCTGGACGAGGTGACATCCTGCCATATCTAGGTACGTAGGTAGTGGGGTGCTCCAAGTGGTATCAGAGCTTGGTTTAGGCAAATGATATTGTTGAGTAGTACTTAAACCCTAGGAATTGAGATTCATTGAATAGTGTTTGAACTCTAGGGTGTGAGATTTAGTTCTCATTTCTTTATGTTTATTTTATAGGATGGCTAGAAGATCTGCAGCTATGACCGGAGACTGGCTATTTATGTGTGGTCCTGTAAGTGGTAGAGCATCTATCCCTATACCTAAACCGGATTCCTCATCATCTGAGTCAGAGACGGAACCTAAGGATGGATGGATCCCCAATGAGGATGAGATCGACCATAAGCCGACTATGTTGTAAGACTTTGGGATAGAGGAAGGACTTGAAGATCCAGCACCGGAGATACTTGCACTTGAGTGGAATGAGAGCTTGGTAGAGTATGAGGGTAATAATGAGGGGGAGATCAGAGGTGGATGAGCGCTTGAGGATGAGAGTGAGGATAAGTTGGGAGGACTTGGGGTTGTGGGAGAAATAGGAAAGCTTAGGGGCAGAAATGATTGAGAATGAGGATAGAGTAGATCCACCTGCGACCCCATCAATAGAAGAAGGGACCCTGACGTTGTTGGGAAGTGAGTTTTATGAGTCAGAGTTTGGGAGACCTAAGAATGCGCTGATGCTGGCTATGGAGAAATTAAGGGATACGGAGTTGAGAGCCAAGTTAAGGGGTAGAGACTCTGAAGAGTTCATACTGTGGCGACCTAGGAAGGAGCATAGATCTTTTGGTTTTGCAAAAGATTGTGATGTAGACTGCAACATAAATCATGACAACAACAGTGCGGGATAACTAGTGGAACCTCCTTCAGAAACTTCGAGGATTCCAACGACTCTGGTGATGGTTATAGTTTGAGGACCATTAGTGCTAGTTCTTCATTTTTGAGACGCTTGTTTATTTATTTGATTCAGAATTTATTCTCTATTTTGAATTTTGTTTAGCTAGAATAAAAAGGGGTACCTAGTAGGAACTCCCTTATTCTGTGCCAATTTGGAATTGGTTAGTAAAAATGTGATTTATTTGATTTCTTTATTCAACTTGGAGCATTATTTGCAAAATTTATTTTCCGATGCATTACAAGTTATTTCAAATCTATAAGTTGATCAATTGCATGCCATGAGCTTTCCCTTATTAAGGTTTGTATTGGGTGTAGTAGATGGCACCAAGGCATAGAACTACTGTACGAGAAAGAACTGTTCGGGAGAGTGAGTTAACCACTCCTAAGTTCGAGTAGACGAATTGGTCCACCCTGAAAGTGGAAGAGGAACTCGAGTAAGAGTGGGAACTGACATCTGGATGTTCCCGAGAGGTGACCATGGGGCAGGCCTTTGACAAGATGGCTACTATTCTTCAGAACTTGGTCGAAAAAATGGATAAGGTGGATAAGAAATCATCTCTAGGTGAGGATGAGGCTCTGGAATGATTCCTGAAGTTCCAACCTTCAATGTTTCAGGGAGAAGTGGAGTAAGATGAAAAGGCAGAGTAGTGGATTGAACAAAATGGAGGATATCTTCATGACTCTTCAGTACACTGAGAAGAGGAGGGTGAAGTTTACTACATTTAGGCTAAGGGGACCTGCCGAGCTTGGTGGTAGCGAGTCTATGAGGATTGGGAGAGAGAGAAAGGTAATTGGACATGGGAGAATTTTGTGGAGGCTTTTCGAGTGGAGTATATACTGTGATTGATAACCGAGAAGAGGGAGGATAAATTCTAGACTCTTAAGCACGGAGGAATAACTATGGCTTAGTATGCTGCATGATTCACCCAACTGTCCAAGTATTGCAAGTGCCTAGTGGATACCGAGCAAAAGCGGACACGTCAATTTGTGAAGGGTCTCAAGCAGGATTTGAGGAGGGCATTGGCACCATCTCCACTGGTGACATATACGGCCACAGTAGATATAGCAACTCAAATGGAAAATGAGGATAGGAACCGACCGATGAACCGGTCATTCCAACCGAGTCGACCATCGATAAGACCCCCTGCTCACAAGCGACCAATTGGTCGATGCCGTGGGAAAATAAGGGAAAGCAGCCTAGTATAGTATCACCGGTCCTATGTTGAGCGCACTTATGTGTTAGAATGATGGTAGGCGAGGTCATGCCGAAAGAGATTTCTGGTCAATGGGAGTGATGAAGAGATGTTTCAAATGTGGTGACCCGAACTACGTGAGCAACAACTGCCCAAGACCACTCAAAATGGGGTAAGGAACTACGACTTAACCAGTTGGAGCAGCCATAGATGTAACACCCCGCTACCTAGGCCCGCCAGAGCCAGGGATGTCACCCCGTCCAATGGACAAGGGGTCTTTATAACTAGGTCACACAAATACAATAGCGGAATAAAAATGATACTTGAACTTAAAAGTTTTTACATCCCAAAAAACAAATCCAAGAATACCAACAAAAAATCCATAATAAAATTTATCCACTCTCATCTCCCCAAAACATTACATAAAATAAATTATCAGAAAATCTTCCAAAGCAAGCAATATCTAGCTACTCATCTCCACAGCAAGATCGACCTAAAATCATGGTAAAAATGGTGGTGAGACAGAAATCTTAGTAAGTCCATGTGTGCTTAAGTGTCGGGAGAAAATAGTTCGTGAATGCAATGTATAAAATTCTTTATAAGAGATCACTGGCAAGCAATAAACATTAGTCAAAAGCAAGAGTGGTGTTTTGGCATTTCCAACCATAAATAATGAATAAAATCAACCACTCAAAAGAAATGATCATGGGTTACCACACGTTGGGCACCATAACCGCATGGTCAGCATGCCACACTTTGTGCATACCGCCGGTCAGAATGCCACACTTTGTGCAGACTGACAAAAGTAGGTGATCGACCTACTGGGCAAGATACTCCTCCTTCTCTATACCTAAACAACAACCGGGTGTCCATTCCGGACAGTCACTTGACTGAAAGAGAACACTACTAGCTCGGATCGGCACGATCTACTAAATTGACGTCCTATCCGAGAAGGACTCACCCCTCAGAGGTGGCCACCTACTGAGAGACTTACCCTAACCCCTAAAAGACTAGCCCTAGCAGTCCACCCTTATTGAGTACTCAACGACGTTTCCCACTTAGGATAATGAACAAAACACTGTCCCACATGAAAAATGGCAATTAAAGGTTCCCAAAGTCTTTGTCAAAATCAATTTTGGAAAGAGTTTTGAGATAGAGTAAATCTGCTTATTAATTTTCAAATACATTGTTTGTCTGAAATAGGAAAGTAGTTAATCGTCAATTGCCCTTGCAACACTGAGTGTCCATGCACTCTACATTTACCTTGCCATAATAAACATGTTTCATCAATCAGATTTTATGCAAGAGCTTACCTGATTCTTGCTCACAATATAAGGTCTCCAACAGCTGACCTAACCCCGCATAGGCAAATACAAACCACAATCAAACTCAAGCAAAAATCCACTTTCTCAATTTAAAACAACTCAACTCATTACCACCATGATCCAAGTGTCCCAATCTTTAAGGCCAAACTATAAATAAATAGGTTTATATGCTAAGCCTAATTTGATATTTAAAATAATTAATGTTCTCACAAATAAGCACTAATAAGTTGATGGTTTAAATCTTGCTAAGAAAAATTTAGAGTTTACTTGATAAGGAGTCTTAGGTGGTATTAGGTAAAATAATGATTTATTAACAATTTAGTTGTTAGAAAATAATTGATAGCTAAAATTAGTTGAAAATAAATTTAATGAGTCTTGCTTGAAAAATAATAAATAAATTTTTATTGGGTTTTGCTTAAAGATAATAATTAATTTTTTTAGTAATAAATATTTTACTAATTATGATTATTTCCATAAAAGGTTTTTGTTGATTTCATTAGTTTATATAATATATATATATATATATATATATATATTCTATTTTTCTAGCAAAAGCTATTATTTATTTGATTAAAATATCCTCATTATATATAATAATCCAAATCTACCCCTCCTAGGGTTTTTTTTTCCTGAATTTACTGGCAAAATCATATTATGGAATATTTTATTCATGAAATAAAAATTAGCTTAGGGAAAACTAGATCATGATCATACTTCTATGGCAAACCCAATCATGAACATATACAGTCCTTCAATTCATCAAATCGTCCAAATCATGCATATAAGCATAGATCTAAATTTACCAAGACATGATCTAACCCCTACTAGCATAAATATGATCATGACTTCAGTAATCCAACATGAATATAAAGCCTATTCACCAAAGGTGACATAATCTCTAGCATACTTCATCACAAATACTACCTATGACATGGAGACATGCATTAAACCTCAAATCATCATACAATCAACCAAGATAATCCATCCATGCATCAATCCCATCTCTTTCATATTCATACATACATTCATGCTTCAACCTCAACAATATATACTCAAACCCTATCCACAATCCACCTTATATCAACATCATCCTAGAGACATGAATCTAGAATTTAAAAGAAGGGTTAAAAAGGCTTACTTGTTTGCTGAATATCTTGAAGGAGTTTCGAATGGTTGACAACCCCTAGATGCCTAAATCCGACCAAGGGTGATAAAGAAAGCATGGCCATTAGTGAAGAAGCCAATCGGCCAAGAGCAGAGAGATTCGGCCATGAGCGAGAGAGAGAAAGAGAGAGAGAGACCATTAGCATGTTTATTCGTATATATATTCATTAGAGATCAAGATTGGAGAAGACGAAGTTGTTAGAACAAAGCTACCTTGAAGGTGTTATTAAGTCTTCCCAAAATTTCTGGTTTTTTATCCAAGATAGCAAGTTGGATTTTGGAGTTTGATGTTAAGAATTGTATTGAAGGACTCACGGCAGTGAGTAGGTTCAATCTGGAAATTTTAAAAGAAGTTTGAAGTGATTTGGGAGAGTATTAGGGGAAAGGAAGGAGTAGGTGTTCTTGGTGTGTTGTGTGTTCTTGATGTCGAAGAGAGTAGAGAGCTTTTGGGATTGGAGCTGCCAAAATTCTGTAAAGATTACGGTTGGTCGACTGCTTGAAGGGTTTTGGTAGCTAATTCTCTGGTTTGGAAGGGAAAAGGAAAGGCTAGTTGTTGATATCCTTGAAGAATATTTTTGGGAAGCAAATTTGGAAACTAAATATTCAGGAATACCTTTGATCATAGGAGAGCTTTTGGAAGTCTGCCATGGCCGAATTGCTGGCAATGTTTATGCTAGATGAATGCTGGTTGAGGGAGGCTAAAGGTGGCTAAAAATACTAAGTGTAACGGTGAAGGGAAGGTCTGGTTGTTTGAGGTATATTTTATGGAAAGTTGCTAAATCATGGTGGCTGGAATTTTGGTATCCAAATCAGATCATGTTTGCAGAATTTTCTTGGAAATCTTTTAGGCAGCTATGACTAGATTTTCGTGCAGAAGCTTGAGAAGGATAATGGAGTTCAGTTACTGAAGGTTTAAGGGTGATTTGTGCAGATGAAGGATGGAGTTTTGTCTAGGGATGAAATAGGAAACAAGGCTGGAAAATTTCTGCACAGGTTTTCGCTGCTTGCTGGAATTTTCTGTGTTGTTTTTCGGCTGCCCTTTTCCAGTCCTTTTGCAGGGAGTTTGAAGGGGAATTTCAGGGCTTTTCAAGGCTGGTTTCCAACCTTCTTCGTGGAGGAGAAACATGGCTAAGATGCTGAACAAAAACTGGAAGAAAACAGCTTAGTTTCGGACCTCCTAAGCTGTGAATTTGCCCAGGAATTTTCCTGGTTTTGCACAGCTTTTGTGCAGTCCGAAAATGGCCAGAAAAATCCAAGTTCTAAGCTGATCAAAAGGCCATTTTTTGGCAGCATCTGGGAGGGAATAATGGCTAAGAATTTTGACACCTTGAAGGCACACAAAGCTGGGAAAAATTTCAGTTCCATGCATGAAGGAAAATGAACTTAGCTAGAGTAAAGTTTTTAGAAAATTCACTAAGGAATTTAATTCACTTGAAATCCTTTCCCCCTCTTCCATGGTTTTGGTTCATAAGTTGTCTCTTACTAAGACATTTTGAACCTACAAAGCCACAGCACATTGCTGGAATTTTTCTAGAATAAAATTGGCTTCAACAATTTGAACAAACTAATGAATTGAGAAATAGGAAAAATTAAGGATCAAGAGGAAAATGATTCCCCTTAGGAATTTTGTGTAGGTAAAAGAGTAGGATGAGAATACTCCTATCATGTCTCTCTTAGGACAACATTTCTACCCTACTCCAAGCTCATAAGGCCGAAAATATTACTTCCCAAGAAAAAATAAAATTTGACCCAGCTAAAACTCCTATGATGGAATTTGAACCCAAGACCTCAAGAATTAATTCTAAGGCTCTAACCACTAAATCACAACAACTCTTGCTCTTATTTTCCCTCTAAAAATATTTTCCTATTCAATCCTCAAGCTATCTCCCTTTTTCCACCTCAAGCAAAAATTACCATTTTGCCCTTCTCACTCAATAGTTATAGTCGAGCCCTTTAGACTGTAAAACACAAATTCAATGCACATAAAATCATATAAAAATATATTTAAACATACAATGAAATATGATATGCACCCCCACCCTCTTACTCTAGGGTTGGTTTTGACTGGGGTTTCATATCCTCCCCTCCTTAGGAGAATTTTGCCCCGAAATTCAAGCATACCTCTATTTCAAATCAGGGTACTTCCGCTTAACCCATTCTTCCAACTCCCATGTGGCATCCTGCGTGCCATGGTGCTCCCACTGAATCTTAACCATCGGTATCTGTTTGTTCCGAAAAGTCTTGACACTGCAGTCCAATATCTGCACAGGATTCTCCACATAGCTCAGGTCTGGCTGCAATACTAATGGTTCATCATTCAATACATGACCAGGATCCGCAGTATACTTCTTCAATTGTGACACATGAAACACATCATGGATTCCCGTCAACCCTTCTGGCAGATCCAGTTGGTAAGCTATTGGTCCGACCCTTTCCTTAATAAAAAACGGCCCCAAATATCTCGGATTTAATTTTCTGACCTTCGAATGCTTCAAAATTCCCCTATTCAGCATCAATTTAAAAAATACACTGTCCCCGACTTGAAATTCTAATTCTCTTCACCGGTTGTCCGCATAGCTCTTCTGCAGACTCTGTGCCACCTTTAACCTTTCCCTGATCAATTTCACTTTATCCAGCATCTCTTGGACACATACTTCTCCGATTTTTCTCATATGACCGTCTTCGGACCAACTTCAATATAACGGTACCTGACACTTGCGCCCATACAAAGCCTCCTACAGTGCCATCCCAATCAAAGCTTGGTAGCTGTTGTTATATGATAATTCTGCATACGGTACACACTCTATCCATTTATCTCCGAAGTCCAAAACACAAGCTCTCAGCATATCCTCCAATGTTTGTATCGCCCTCTCTGACTGCCCCTCGGTCTGTAGATGTGCCATCATACTGAATTGTAGACTCAACCCCGTTGCTTCCTAAAACTTTCCCTAGAATCGAGATGTGAACCTCAGGTCTCAATTTGACACTATGCTTGAAGGCACTCCATGCAGTCGGACGATTTCTCGAACATAAGTCTGAGCCAGCTTCTCCATCGAGTCTCTCATATTCACCGATATGAAATGGGCCGACTTGGTCAGTCGATCCACCATCACCCATATGGTGTCTTTTTGAGTCCTTGACATGGGAAGCCCAGTGACAAAATCCATAGTCACCTCCTCCTATTTCCATTCTGGTACTGGCAATAGCTGCAATAGTCCCGCTGACTTCTTGTGTTCTGCTTTGACTTTTTGGCAGGTAAGACCGGTTGAGACATACTTAACAACATCTCGCTTTAGTCTGGGCCACCAATAGGCTCTCTTCAAATTCTGATACATCTTGACTTCCCCCGGATGAATGGTGCACTTGCTCTTGTGCACCTCCTCCAAAATTCTGTCATTTAACTGCTACTCCTCGGGTACACACAACCGATCTCTGAAATGGAGAACTCCCGCTTCATCTAGATGGAATTCACTACTTGGCCGCCTAAGCTCCTTGTCCTTGAAAAGGTGAAACTCAGCGTTGTTTTGCTGAGCTCCCACAATTTCCTTCTTTAGATCTGTCACCAACTTCAAATTGCTGATGACAATTCCTTTGTCTTGCACTTCCACCCTTCTGTCCAACACATCCTGAACTACTTGCAGTCCTTGCACCCTTAATCTGGCCATCCCAACCTTTCTGCTTAGGGCATCTGCCACAACGTTTACCTTCCTGGGATGGTAGTTGATCGGACAACTGTATTCCTCCAAGAATTCCATCCATCTTCGCTCCCTCAAATTCAGATCCTTTTGAGTGAAGATATACTTCAGACTCTTATGGTCGGTGAACACCTCATATTCGACTCCATACAGGTAGTGTCGCCATTTCTTTAGGGCGAACACTATAGCTGTTAGCTCCAGATCATAAGTGGGGGAGTTGACTTCATGAGGTCTTAGTTTCCGAGAAGCGTAAGCGATCACCTTCCGATCCTGCATTAACACTGCTTCTAGTCCTTCTTTCGAAGTGTCGGTATATAGCGCGTAGGGTTTCCCTTCCTCCGATAGACTCCATACCGGTGTTGTCATCAGTTTGCGCTTCAGTTCTTGAAAACTTTTCCCGCACTTCTCGTTCCACACAAATGGAACATCCTTTTGCAATAATCGGGTCATTGGCGATGCGAGTGTCGAAAATCCCTTAATAAACCTTCGGTAGTAACCAGCCAGTCCCAAAAAACTCCGGATCTCGGTGATACTCCCTGGCTGCTTCCAGTCGGATACTGCTTCAACCTTTGTTGAGTCCACCTTGATTCCCTCCTTGGTCACCACATGGCCAAGGAACGCCATACTATCCAACCAGAATCCGCACTTGCTGAACTTGGCGTACAGCTTGTGCTCCCAAAGCTTCTCTAGTACGAGCTTTAGATGCTCCATATGCTCCTCCGGACTCTTGGAGTAGATCAAAATGTCGTCGATAAAGACCACCAAAAACTTATCCAGATAGGGTCGAAACACTCGATGCATCAGGTCCATGAATATTGTTGGGGCGTTAGTCACCCCAAACGGCATCACCATGAACTCGTAATGTCCATATCTGGTGTTGAAGGCCATCTTAGGGATATTTTCTGCTCTTATCTGCACTTGGTAGTATCCTTGCCTCAGATCCAACTTTGAGTAGCAACTGGATTCTTGCAACTGGTTGAATAGCTCGTCAATCAATGGTAGGGGATACTTGTTCTTGACCATCAAATTGTTCAATCCCCGATAGTCAATGCATAGCCTCAGAGTGCACTCCTTTTTCTTCACAAATAGCATAGGCGCTCCTCAGGGCGACGTACTAGGTCTGATGTAGCCTTAACTCACTAACTCATCCAACTGCTCTTTCAACTCTACCAGTGCTATCTGGTACGGGGTTCGCGATACTGGTTCCGCTCCCGGAACTATGTTGATGGTGAATTCCACTTCTCAGCTGGGAGGTAGAGAATCAAGCTCCGCCGAAAATACATCGGGAAATTCCTTTACTACATCAATGTCCTCGAAAGTGCACTGGTCCTTCGGCTTGTTTATCATGTAAGCTAGGTACCCTTAACACCCTTGCTTCAACAATTTTTGGGCCTTAGCCCCCGCAATCAAATACTTGAGTTCTTTCACCCTTTTGGCATTAAATTCAAATACATCACAACCCGGTCTGACGAACTGGACTGTCTTATTTTTACAGTCTACCCTAGCCCCATGCTTGGCTAACCAGTCCATCCCTAAAATCAAGTCATACTCGTCAATGTCTAATACTATCAAATCTCCCTCCAGACTTTCTCTCCCCACATTAACTTTACACTCTTTTACATACCGATCCGCTTGCACCATTTTCCCCAGAGGTGTGCTTACCTCTAAAATGAAAGGTAGCTCCACTCCATCCAAACCCAAATGACATGCACACAACTTGTTTATATAGGAATGAGTAGAGCTAGGATCAATCAAAGCATTAACGGAACATTCTTAAATAGTGAACGTACCTTCTACCACCGCTGCATCGGCCCCAACTTCCTCTCTGTTGAGGGCGAACACCTTGGCCTTCACTTGCAGCTTCGATGTTCCATTCCTGGATGCTCCCGTGGGGTTGGCTCGGTTGGGCCCCGGGTTCTGAGTCGGGTTTCCTTTCCTGACTCAGTGCAATTTAGGGTAGGTGTTCCTCAGGTGGTTTGAGTCGCCACAATGATAGCATTTCTTTTCACTACCCTTAGACCAACAATTCCTTTCGGTGTGGCCTTTCCTTCCACACGGCCTGCATGATGGGAGATTCGGGGCAGGTCCACCCGGTGCCATCTAGGCTTGCTTCCCCCGGTTCTGCCATTGGTGATTAGTGGGGCGCTTGTTCGACTGCTGCCCTTGGAAGTGCCCTTGTGGCAGTCTTGGCAGTTGGAAGGATTTTGCCGCCATCCTGCTGCGATCCTCATTTCCTGTTTGAGTAGCTGCGTCTACAGCCCCCGAATAAGTTGTTGGTGGAGCAGGCATCAATGCTCTCCTCAGCTCCGGTCTCAGCCTCTTGACAAACTGCCTCATCCTATTCTGCTCGGTGTCCACCAATCGCTTGCAGTATTTGGACAACTGAGTGAACTGGGCCGTGTATTGGGCTACCGACATGCTTCCCTGCCATAGATTTTGGAATTCATCTTCTCGTTTCTCCACAATCCATTGTGGGATATAGTCTGCCCTGAAGGCTTCAACGAAGTTGGACCACGTCCATTCCTGCTCGTCCATCTCCTAGTCGTCTTGGACCCGCTGCAACCACGCCCGAGCTGGCAAAAATCAGTTTTGGAAAGAGCTTTGAGATTCAGTAAATTTGCTTATTAATTTTTAAATAAATTGTTTGTCTGAAATAGGAAAGAAGTTAATCCTCAATTGCCCTTGCAAAACTGAGTGTCCATGCACTCTACATTTACCTTGCCATAATAAACATGTTTCATCAATCAAGTTCTATGCAGGAGCTTACCTGATTCTTGCTCACAATAAAAGGTCTCCTACAGCTGGCCTAACCTCGTATGGGCAAATACAAACCACAATCAAACTCAAGCCAAAATCCAGTTTCTCAATTTAAAACAACTCAACTCATTACCACCATGATCCAAGTGTCCCAATCTTTAAGGCCAAACTATAAATAAATGGCTTTATAAGCTAAGCCTAATTTGATATTTAAAATAATTAATGTTTTCACAAACAAGCAGTAAGAAGTTGATGGTTTAAATCTTGCTAAGAAAAATTTAGAGTTTACTTGATAAGGAGTCTTAGGTGGTATTAGGTAAAATAATGATTTATTAATAATTTAGTTGTTAGAAAATAATTGAAAGCTAAAATTAGTTAAAAATAAATTTAATGAGTCATGCTTGAAAAATAATAAATAAATTTTTATTGGGTTTTGCTTAAAGATAATAATTAATTTTTTTAGTAATAAATATTTTACTAATTATGATTATTTCCATAAAAGGTTTTTGTTGATTTCATTATTTTATATAATATATATATATATATATATATATTCCATTTTTCTAGTAAAAGCTATTATTTATTTGACTAAAATATCCTTATTATATATAATAATCCAAATCTACCCCTCCTAGGGGTTTTTTTTTTCGAATTTACTAGCAAAATCATATTATGGAATATTTTATTCATGAAATAAAAATTAGCTTAGGGACAACTAGATCATGATCATACTTCTATGGCTAACCACAATCATAAACATATACAATCCTTCAATTCATCAAATCGTCCAAATCATGCATATAAGCATAGATCTAAATTTACCAAGACATGATATAACCCCTATTAGCATAAATATGATCATGACTTCAATAATCCAACATGAATATAAATCCTATTCACCAAAGGTGACATAATCTCTAGCGTACTTTATCACAAATACTACCTATGACATGGAGACATGCATTAAACCTCAAATCATCATACAATCAACCAAGATAATCCATCCATGAATAAATCACATCTCCTTCATATTCATACATACATGCATGCTTCAACCTCAACAATATATACTCAAACCCTATCCGCAATCCACCTTCTATCAACATCATGCTAGAGATATGAATGTAGAATTTAAAAGAATGGTTAAAAAGGCTGACTTGTTTGTTGAATATCTTGAAGGAGTTTTGAATGGTTGACAACCCCTAGGTGCCTAAATCCGTCCAAGGAAGATAAAGAAAGCATGGCCATTGGTGAAGAAGCCATTCAGCCAAAAGGAGAGAGATTCGGCCATAAGATAGAGAGAGAGTGATCATTAGCATGTTTATTCTTATATACATTCATTAGAGATCAAGATTGGAGAAGATGAAGTTGTTAGAACAAACCAACCTTGAAGGTGTTCTTGAGTCTTCACAAAATTTCTAGTTTTTTATCCAATATAGCCAGTTGGATTTTGGAGTTTGATGTTAAGAATGGTATTGATGGACTCATGGCAGTGAGTAGGTTCAATCTGGAAATTTTAGAAGAAGTTTGAAGTGATTTGGGAGAGTATTAGGGGAAAGGAAGGAGTAGGTGTTCTTGGTGTGTTGTGTGTTCTTGATGTCGAAGAGAGTAGAGAGCTTTTGGGATTGGAGCTGCCAAAATTCTGTAAAGATTAGGGTTGGCCGACTGCTTGAAGGGTTTTGGTAGCTGATTCTCTAGTTTGGAAGGGAAAAGGAAAGGCTAGTTGTTGATATCCTTGAAGAATATTTTTGGGAAGCAAATTTGGAAACTAAATATTCAGGAATACCTTTGATCATAGGAGAGCTTTTGGAAGTCTGCCATGGCCAAATTGCTGGCAGTGTTTCGGCTAGCTAAATGCTGGTTGAGGGAGGCTAAAGGTGGCCGAAAATACTGAGTGTAATGGTGAAGGGAAGGTCTAGTTGTTTGAGGTATATTTTATGGAAAGTTGCTAAATCATGGTGGCTGGAATTGTGGTATCCAAATCACATCATGTTTGCAGAATTTTCTTTCAAATCTTTTAGGCAGCAATGACTGGATTTTTGTGCAGAAGCTTGAGGATGATAATAGAGTTCAATTACTAAAGGTTTAAGGGTGATATGTGCTGAAGAAGGATGGAGTTTCAGCTAAGGATGAATTAGGAACCAATGCTGGAAAATTTCTGCACAGGTTTTCGCTGCTTGCTGGAATTTTTTGTACCGTTTTTCAGCTGCCCTTTTCCAGTCGTTTTGCAGGGAGTTTGAAGGGGAATTTCAGGGCTTTTCAAGGCTGGTTTCCATCCTTCTTCATGGAGGAGAAACATGGCTAAGATGCTGAACAAAAACTGGAAGAAAACAGCTTGGTTTCGGACCTCCTAAGCAGTGAATATGCCCAGGAATTTTCCTGGTTTTGCACAGCTTTTGTGCAGTTTGAAAATGGCCAGAAAAATCCATGTTCTAAGCTGATTAAATGGGCTATTTTATGGCAGCATTTGGGACGGAATAATGGCTAAGAATTTTGACAACTTGAAGGCACACAAAGCTGGGAAAAATTTCAGTTCCATGCATGAAGGAAAATGAACTTAGCTAGAGTAAAGTTTTTAGAAAGTTCACTAAGGAATTTAATTCACTTGAAATCCTTTCCCTCTCTTCCATGGTTTCAGTCCATAAGATGTCTCTTACTAAGACATTTTGAACCTACAAAGCCGTAGCACATTACTGGAATTTTTCTAGAATAAAATTAGCTTGAACAATTTGAACATGCTAATGAATTGAGAAATAGGAAAAATTAAGGATCAAGAGGAAAATGATTCCCCTTAGGAATTTTGTGTAGGCAAAAGAGTAGGATGAGAATACTCCTATCATGTCTCTCTTAGGACAACATTTCTACCCTACTCCAAGCTCATAAGGCCGAAAATATTACTTCCAACGAAAAAATAAAATTTAACCCAGCTAAAGCTCCTATGATGGAATTTGAACCCAAGACCTCAAGAATTAATTCTAAGGCTCTAACCACTAAATCACAACAACTCTTGCTCTTATTTTCCCTCTAAAAATATTTTCCTATTCAATCCTCAAGCTATCTCCCCTTTTCCACCTCAAGCAAAAATTACCATTTTGCCCTTCTCACTCAATAGTTATAGTCAAGCCCTTTAGACTGTAAAACACAAATTCAATGCACATAAAATTATATAAAAATATATTTAAACATACAATGAAATATGATATGCACCCACCCCTCTTACTCTAAGGTTGGTTTTGACTGGGGTTTCACAATAGAAGCACCTACTAGGACAACTGCCGGAGAAGGCCGAAAGCCTCAAATGAAAGCCAAGTACTTTGCACTAAATTGGGACGAGGTTGGAGTTGATTCAGCAGTAGTTGAAGTTACGCTTTCTATGCAAGGTCACTCTATTTCTGTTTTAATAGACCCTAGATCGACTCATTCATATGTTACCTTATACCATGCCATTTGGGTTGGGATGGGGTAGAGTTACCTTATCCCGTGTTCATGAGTACACCTTTGGGGAGTCAGAGAGATGTGATTAAGGTAGTTCAAGGGTGTTATATAGTGGTTGGAAAAGAGATTTTGAAGGCGGATCTCATAATCCTTCCCATCAATGACTATGATCTAATTCTGGGTATGGATTGGTTAGCGAAGCATGGAGCAAGAGTGGATTGTAAGACCAAGACAATGCAATTAGACCGGGATGCAATGTATTAGAGTTTAGCAAGAGGAAGGTGAGGAAGTTGAAATTCTTGATAGCAAGAGTAAATGTGCGAAAAATGATGAAGAAAGGTTGTGTAGGTTATCTGGCCTATCTAATCAATAAGCCCAAGGATCAATGTACTTTGGAAAGTACTGAGGTGGTGAAAGACTTCACAGATGTATTTTCGGCTGAACTTACATATCTTCCACCTTCTCGAGAAGTTGAGTTCATCATTGATATAGTTCCTGGAGCAGAGCCAGTACTGAAGACTCCTTATCAGATGGCGCCCAAGAAATTGAAAGAATTGAAGGAGTAACTAGAAGAATTGATTAAGCAAGGAAACATAAGACCCAGTACATCACCATAGGGAGCCCCGGTGTTATTTGTCAAGAAAAAGGATGGGACACTGAGGTTGTACATAGACTATAGAGGGTTGAATAACCCCACGATAAAGAACAAGTATCCCCTAACCTTGATTGAAGAGTTGTTTGATCAATTGCAAGGTTCTTGTTACTTCTCCAAGTTGGATTTCTGGCAAAGTTATTACCAAGTGCGAATCAAGAAGAAGGCTATTCCTAAGACAGCTTTCAATCCTAAATATGGCCACTACGAGTTCGTGGTGATGCTATTCAGAGTAACTAATGCACCCACCATTTTAATAGATCTTATGCATAGGGTCTTCCAACCGTACCTAGATAAGTTCGTGGTAGTGTTCATATACGATATTTTGATCTACTCGAAAAGTCCCAAGAAGCATGCAGAGTATCTGAAGTTGGTACTGGAGAAATTGAGAGAGTATAAACTCTATGGTAAGTTTAGAAAATGTGAGTTTTGGTTGAATTCAGTCATCTTTCTTGGTCACGTGATATCTAAAGATGGGATCAAGGTGGACCTATCAAAGGTCGAAGCTATCTCAAATTGGAAGCAACCGGAGAACGTAACTAAAATTAGGAGTTTCCTTGGAGTTGGTTGCGATAGTGTTTGCTTTGAAGAAATGGTGACACTATTTGTATTGAGCAAAATATGAAGTCTTCACGGATCATATGAGCTTGAAGTAAATATTCACGTAAAAGGACTTGAATTTAAGAAAGAGGAGGTGGATGGAGTTCTTTGAGGAATACAAGTGTCCAATTAACTACCATCCAGGGAAAGCGAATAAGGTAGCTGATGCGCTGAGTCGGAAAGTAAGGATGGCTAGCTTGAGGGTGCATGAGGTTCAAGTAGTACAAGAAATCTTGGGGCAAAAGGCAGGAGCAAGAAAAGGGAAAATTAGTTTGAGTAACCTAAGGTTGGAGCCTGAGCTGAGGCAAAAGATTAGTGAGGTTCAGTGGAATAACCAAGAGTTTTAGACCTTCAAGGCAAAGGAAGCAAAGAGAGGAAATAAGGCGTATCCAACTGATGATGTAGGAGTGATGTATTTTCGAGAACGGCTATGTGTACCGGACGACCCTGTATTGAAGAGAAAGATAATAGAGGAGTCTCACAAGAGCAAGTATTCTCTTAACCCAGGAGAAGTGAAGATGTACCAAGATTTGAAAAAGGCCTACTGGTGGCTGGGAATAAAAAGAGATATGGCACAATACGTCTCTACTTGCTTGACGTGTCAGGAAGTAAAAACAGAGCATAAGAAGGCAACCGGATTATTGCAATAGTGGCTTATTCCCAAGTGAAAGTAGCAGGAAATAATGATGGATTTCGACACCGAGCTGCCGATGTCAAACACTATGAAGGATGCCATGTAGGTTGTGGTTGATAGGTTAACCAAGACAACTCATTTTATTCTGGTAAATGTGAAGGACTTTATGGAAAAATTAGCTAAGACTTATATTCGGGAAGTGGTTAGATTGCATGCTGAACCATCAAGTATTGTATCCGACAGGGATCCCAAATTTACCTCGAGATTTTGGACTAAATTTCAAGAGTCAATGGGAACAACTCTAAATCTCAATACTTCTGCTCATTCATAGACAGATGGACAATCAAAAAGAGTCATCCAGATATTGGAGGATATGCTTGGACAATCCGAAAGATATACTTATTTTGGGGGTAAGTGGTTTGATTGCATACCTTATGCCAAGTTAGCCTACAACAATAATCATCAAACATCAATTAGAATGGCACCCTACTAAGCGTTATATGGGCAAAAATGTCAAGTACCGTTGTATTGGGGTTGGACAGAGGATGGTTAAATCAGCAAGTCTGGGGAAATGAATATTAATAAAATGGCCGACAAAGTGAAGGTGATAAGAGAGAGACTGAAAGCCGCTCAAAGCCAATAGAAGAGTTATGCCGAAAATAGAAGAAGGGAGTTGGAGTTCCAAGTGGGAGATCGGATTTTTCTAAAGATAATGTTGAGCAGAGGGATTCTAAAGCTTTCTAAAGCAGGGAAACTGAGTCATAGATATTTAGGACCTTTTCCAGTGATTGAAAAATCGGACCCGTAGCATATCATATGGAGCCGCTTGAAGGGTTAGCAGGAATTCATGATGTGTTCCATGTGTCCCAATTAAAGAAGTACAACCCTGATCCGAAGCATGTATTGAATGAGGAATCGTTGATTCTTCTGCCTGATTTGAGCTATATGGATAAACCAATTAATGTTATAGATCACAGTGTCAAGATGTTGAGGAATATGTAGATACCGATGGTGAAGATTTTATGGGAGCATCATGGTTCACAGGACGTGACGTGGGAGACTGAAGATTGGGTGAGGAGAAAGTATCCGAGTTTGCTTTAAAGGAATAGCACTATGAATTTCGGGGCGCAATTCTCTTAAGGGAGAGATGATGTAATACCCCGTATTAAGCCACCTTTAGTATGTGGGGAAAGTCATGCATGTCATAGCATTTCTTTCATATTGCATTTGCTAAATGGAATTATTTTCATGACAATATGAGTTTTTAGTTCATGAATTAATTTGCTCTTGAAATGGTTGTGTTATTTGAGTTAGTTGAGATTTATTATTATTTTTTTTTTTGTTAAGGAGAATTTATTAGAAAGAAGATAAAACAAGTGAGTAGAAATTAAGGGAATTTGTTAGGAGAATATTTACATAAGAATTGTTGTGGAATAGTGGATAAAGCTAGGTGTTTAATTCTTGATGGGCTTGAGTTCAAATTCTAGCTACTTCAAATCCTTTCCTTTCTTTTATTTTTTTCTTCCCTAATTTTTTCTAAGTCTTGGCCGAAATACTGCTAGGTTAGCCGCCATCTTAGAGCCAATTTCCTAAACTTTAGGAGTGTGATTTATCTTGGAAATTATTTTATAAAATATTTAAAAATAAATTAAATTTTTATTTCTAATATCTTATCATAATCTTTTAGCGAATTTAAAATATTATTAATTTGGATTTTTAAAAGCTATATCTAAGTAATTTATTAGGAGATAAAATATATGAATATATATATATATATATATATATATATCTCTTGTTTTAATGTGGTAGCCACCACTTCTTAAGGAGATAAGTCCCCATATTTTAATTTTCTTCAAGGAATTTTTAAAAAGGAAATAAAAGGATAAAAGTTAGGTTTTAAATGAAGTCTTCATCTCTTGGATAAGGATTTCCGAAATTTGGGGAAAAAGGAAGAAGGATTTCGGGTAGCATAAAAGGAAAAAGGAAACCCGAATTTCATCTTGTAAAATAATTATTTAATAGGTATTTAAATTACTGAAAATAATATACAAAATAAATTGAATTAATTTTTAAATAAATAACCTAATTCCTTCCTATATTTTTCTCAAAATTCTCTCAAAGCTGTCATCACACATATTATAGCAATTGTAGCTTAACTAAAACTCTCCAAAACCTTGGTAGGGTTATCCGAGAAAACCATAACCAATTAGGACTCTATTTTAGCCCCCCCCCAAAAAAACCAAAATTTTCTCTCCCATTCCTTTAGAATTTCAGCCACAATCAGTACCATACTGCACGAAAATTCCAAACAAAAACTTGCACAAAAAGCTTTCTAGTTATCACACAAAAATACAGCTACACAAAGGCTCACTTTTCTTCTCTTATTCTCACCACTATAGAGACTGAAAGCAACCAAATTTCTTCCATCTTTCTGTCCAGAATTTTGGCCATCATAAGCATAAAAAACACAACAGTAATAACCCCTAAACTACTGTCCAGTTTTGGCACTTAAAGAAGGACCAAAGCTATGCAACTTTCCTCTTGTGATCAAGAATCCATAGCAAGGTAGAACTCCTCCAAACACCTAAACACCAAACCCCAGACTTTTCTATCTAGAAAACCATGAAATTTGCACTCTATCAGCCTCTCAAACCCAAGAAACAAACAGCCTTCAGCCTACTCAAAAATTTGGCTAGCACACTCCAAACATAAAGCCAAGACTGAAACACCCAACAAGATAAACAATCTTCAACCTTTCTATACATCTCTTACTCCATTCTTTTCCACTTTTCCCTCTTAAATCACATCCATAAGGGAATGATTTTATCCCTTTTTTGGTGAGTCGCGATCAAGGACATCTAGACGGACCAATCTCTTCAACTATCCATTGAATTCGAGCTAGTCATCAAGGAGTTGCCATGTTTTAAGTCTAGATCACTAAGAAGTAATAAAGATCCTATCTTTATTGATTTAAATGGACTTAATCTTTAAAGTATTGACTTATGAATGCTTATAGAGTCCAGCATGAAAGAATGAATGAACTAGAATGATGAATATGTTGATGTAAGCCTTAGACAAAGCATGTATGAGATAAGACATTGACACATCTTGTTATGATGAATCTAGATCTATGCAAAGTAGGAAAACATATGATCATTTAATGTTTATGGGGCTGATTATGATGATTTTATGCTAGTTGAATATAAGAGTTGTCATATAGTGATCTAAAATGGGTGAATGCAAAGTTATGATCAATAGCATGGCAAATGAAGTTGTGCATGGGATCTAATGAATTAAATTACCTAGATACCATGGATGAATTAGGTGATTAATGAGATCATGAAAAGTCTTGTTGCATTAAATAGTGAATGTAATATTTGGATTCTAATTATAGAACCATTTGTTCTAGATAAGGAATGAGTAGAAGTAAGGGCAATCAATTGAGTTGGGTCTAGCTGTTGATTTATCCAAGTAAGTCCCTGCATAACCTTTTTGATAAATGTTACATGTTTGCAAGCAATTTTTACAATGTAATTTGGAATATATGTCAATATTATGTTTTGACAACAGGATTGAAACGTTAGCTAAACATGAAGAGTTACACTATGTTGTTTTAATACTTAGATTGGAAATGATTCCTTACTCTATCACTAACCGATTTGGAAATGCTATTACGAAAGCAACGTTTTGCAATCAAGCTAATCAAAGAATTTCGAAAAGGGGAAAATGATTCTATCCCTAAATGGGGAGCATTGAGAACTCAACAGGGATAGGCTAGTGGTACTAGTCTTGAAGAGCAAGAATGAGTCTTCTGACAGGAAGCCACTTCTAAAAGATGAACTTAACTTGGAGAGGCGATAGTACTACATAGTCAGGCCGTCTAAGCTAGCATATTGTTCCATGTGGACATTGTTGATCCATATTGGATAATCAAAGTGTTGGGTTTTGAGATGGAAGAGTATCTCACCATAGTGGGAGGATCCCCCACTGCCTATTGTTGAAATAATGCATTGAGACACTATCATGATGGTAACCCTGATATAGATTATGATACTATTGTTTAAATCATTGTTAATCCCTACTTAATGAATTATGAATATGAGAAAATGATGATTTACTGTGAACTAATTTAGATTCATTGAGCAAGGCTTTTTTGTATAACTGTTATTGATGAAATTGACCTGCAAACACGATTTTGTGATTTTGATAAACCTACATGCACGGAATGGTTGTATCTGACACTTGCACACACAGGATTTACTGAGATGCCAATCTCACACCTTTTTATGTCATGATTCTAGGGGGGTGCTTATATTGAGCAGGTCGAAGGAATAAGCGATGATTGCACATTTATTTATTTATTTATTTTACTCATAATTCTTTCAAGAGATATTTGTTAGTTTTGATCTCTCGAATTTGTATAATTTTTTCCCTTAGAAGTAATGAGTATTTTATTATTGTATTTAGTTGGTTTTTTATTATTTATTATTTGCACTTTGTTATAAAGACCCTTGGTCCTCTAGACAGAGCGACATCCCACCCTATCTGGGTACGTAGGTACTGGGGTGTTACAAGTGGTATCAGAGCCTGGTTTAGGCAAATGTTATGTTTCTTTTATATGATGACTAGAAGATCCGCAACTGTAACCCGAGACTGGCCATTTATGTGCGGTCCCACGAGTGGTAAAGTATATAGCCCTATACCTATACCGGATTCCTCATCATCTAAGTTAGAGACGGAACCTAGGGGTGGATGGATCCCCAGTGAGGGTGAGATCGACCATAAGCCGCCTATGATAGAAGACTTAGGGATAGAGGAAGGACCTATAGATCTAGCATCGGAGATACTTGCACTTGAGTGGAATGAGGGCTTGGCAGAGTATGAGGGTGATGATGAAGGGAAGATCAGAGGTGGATGAGCGCTTGAAGATGAGAGTGAGGATGCATTAGGAGAACTTAGGGTTGAGGGAGAAATAGTAGAGCTTGGGGGTGGAAATAATTGAGGATGAGGATAGAATAGACACACCTGCAACCCCATCTATAGATGAGGGAACCCCAATGTTGCTGGGATGTGAGTCTTATGAGTCGGAGTCTAGGAGACCTAAGAGTGCGCTGATATTGGCTATGGAGAAATTGAGGGATGCAAGTTGAAAGCGAAATTAAGGGGTAGGGACTCAGGAGAGTTCATGCTAGGGCAGCCTAGGAAGAAGCATAGATTCTTTGGTTTTGTAAGAGATTGTGATGTAGTCCTCTGGACGGGGTGACATCCCGCCCTATCTGGGTACGTAGGTAGTAGGGTGTTACAAACTTTGTGTATGCTTATGTGTACCGACTACCTAGGAGGTTTATGGATATTATTTTTGTGAGGAAGAACTGAATATGCATGGTAGTTTGAAGGATTGCTTTTGGTTGATGAGATGAGGACCACTATAGAATGAAAATGGAAGTTACTTGGTTGTAAAAATGAATTATACTTGATTTTATTTAGAAGAAGTGAATTTTTGTTGAATAAGCGTGACTCTTGTGGGCTATTGGAATTTGGAAATCAAAGATTTGAAGAAGATTTGAAGGAAAATTGAATGAATTAATGGTTCCAAGGTGTTAAAGGCTAGAGGAAAATAAAGGAAAACATGAATAGTGGAATAGAAGCAAAACTACTGGGGCTATTTTTGCCCAGTAGCATGTCACAAGAACTAGAACTCTGAAAAAGAGGTAAAAAAATTAACATTAAGAGTCTTACGGCCATTTTGGTATATCATAAAGCAAAATCAGAGTTGTGGATTGAAAGTTATGTGCGAAACAAAATCATGTGTCAAATAATGAAATTCCAGAAATTTAGTCTCAAAAAGGATGAGTTTAAGGATGAATAAATGTGTGATTTTGGATGAAATGAATATGAATTATGAAGTGAATCCCTTTTATATGAAGAGAGAAAGGATGTGGAAAAAGGAAAATGAATGAATTAAACAAACGACGAAAAAACGATGTGAACGAAAGTAAAACATTTTCCTTAACCGTCGGCTAACCATCGGCCCCATTGGCTTACTATCGGCTAAACGTCGGTTAGACGTCAGCTACCTGTCGAGCACGTTAGCTAACCGTTGGCTATTCTTCAACCAAACACGATGTGATCCAGAAATGATGTTTGGTATAGGTTTATTAGTAAACGGCCAACGGAATGTTGAAAATAGTTGAAATGGTGATTGAACGGCCGTATACGAAAAAGTTTAATTAGGGCACGAAGTAAGTCTCTTTTTATTTCTAAAACCTTTTAAAAGCTAGTGTGCTTCCCTTTTCCATAAAATGCTATGTTTTATACCATTTTGGAAATCCCTGAATATGTCTAAGGTTTATCTGAGAAAGTTTTGTTTTTATGCCATTTTGGGTTTGAATAAACTTCATATTTAGCTTGGAAACTTTAATGAATGATTAAAGCATGAATTTTGTGAATCTAGTCCTTTTTGGATTCAATGCTTGGGATTTTTGAAAAATAATAAATTTTGGAATCTGGTATTTATAAATTGACTAGAATGCCCTTATTGGAACATTTTATGGAAATGTGTTCTGAAACATTGAATTTAAACCTCTTTTGGGATTAGAATTCATGATTTCCTTAAATGAATTCCTTTTGGAATCAAGTATTTGGAAAATGATCCAAATGTCCATATTGGAATGTTTTATGAAGACCTTTGGAATTGAATATTTGGTAAATGACCGAAATACTCTTATTGGAACTTTTGTGAATACATTTTAAATCGGATAAGGGTAAAATGATCCGAATACCCTCAGAAAGTCTTTTGGAAATCGAGTATGGGTAAAATGACCCGAATACCCTTGGAAATGACTTTTATGATCGAGTACAGGCAAAATGACCCGAATTCTCCTGGAAACTTATTTTGATTTATGAAAAGAACTCTTTACCTAGTTTTGACATGGTTTTGAAAAAATGATCTCTTGATATGAGATTAACTTTTTGAAAACGACATTTTGATCCCGAAAGTTGTTTTATTAGCCTGAAGTGCCTATGGTATGAATTGATTGGCTTTGTGGATCCTATGTAAATGATGATTTGACTTGCGAGTCAGAGGAATCAAATTCTAGAAAATGTTATTTTGCCCCAAAAATGTTTTTTTTGAAAATCCTACGAGATTAGATAACCCTCTAGCCTGATCAATCAGGAGCAGTTGATATTGGTAATGTTAAGTACTTAGCAAGGACTCTGACCTTTGTACTAGCCTACATTAGAGTTAGACAGCCCTAATTACATAGCCTAGTTCTAGGGATTATCTCTTTCTGAATAAGGTGACAGGACATTGAGATGAGTCGTGTAGTGAGTAAGGTTGGCATTGATACTGGTGAGTAAGGCGCATTAGTATAGGTAAGTAAGGCTGGCATTTATACTGGTGAGTAAGGCACATTAGTATAGGTAAGTAAGGTTGGCATTGATACTTGTGAGTAAGGCTGGCATTGATACTGGTGAGTAAGGAAGGTTGGCATTGATACTGGTGAGTAAGGTTAGCATTGATACTCGGTACTGTGCTTGTTTGCACTTACCCTTTCGACAATGCACAGTTGAGTACTATAGGCTTGTGTCCTTAGTACAATAAGACTGTGATGTCAAAGGCAAAGCATTGTGAGCTTTGAACGAGGGCTGATCTTCAGTTAAAGAAGGGCCTGTGATTTGAAAATCGGGACAATATTTTGAAACTGAAACACCATTATCCAAAAATGATTGAGTTCTAAATAAACTCTTCTTTAAAGAGTTTTAGAATTGTTTCCAGTTTGAAAATGTATGGAAAATGAAATGTTTTATCCATAAAAGTTTTATGTACTCTGTTCTTTCACAAAGCAATAGCACACATGAGACTTTCTGGGTGATTTTTCACTCACACGTGTCTTTTATCTTACACTTTTTGTAGGATCTGTAAGTTAGCAGACCTAAAGATAGAAGGACGATTCCACTGTGATAGTAGTTTAGGTCCGAACATTTCCCTTTTGATAATGTGCCTTATTACTGATATGAAGCAGAAATTTTCACGTATGAGATTTTCTGTTATGTGTGTGTAGATAACCATCTGTATGGGTTGTTGTATGGATCTGGACCTTGTATACTCTGTTGTTTTCATTATAAAGACTCCTTGTTTGGAAAACTGCATGGGGCGACACCCAGTATTGATATGCTTCTGCTATTATCTTTAGCAGGGGTGTTACACTAGGCGCTAGGTCTACTCTACCCAGAGGCAGATGCATGTAATTTTGTCCAAGAAAAAGAAGTGCACTGCTGAAGTTCTGTACCTCAATTTTTTCTTTCATATAATCATGTTTTGAAACTATTGTATGAGGTTAATTTTTTGCAATAGTTTTATTTATCTATTGATGAATAATTTGAATGAAAATGAATAGTAAAGAATGGAACCACCTTAGGATTAAACAAGATCGTTAATTTTTTAATTCATGACATTTAATCCATTGTTTAGTCATTTAGGAATAAATGAATAGTTTGAGCATGAAAAAGTTTACTTTTGTTATCATGTGTATTTCATTTTTGTGATCAAATGCATAAGTTCTTTTGAGACCAAAGTCTCACTAGATAGAACGGTTTTTGATAAAACATTTTAATCTAAGAATTTTTAAAAATAAAAGAGTTCATGGTTTATTCTTTTAGAGGGTTTAATCTTCGACATATAGAATAATATTTAATTTCAGTTTTTTACTAAAGTTAGTGAAACCATAAGATTACAAAAAACATTTTTGGGTCTAAAACTCTATTTTCAATAAAAGATTAAGTGGGAGAGGGGTTTCAACGACCCCATGGCTTCCATCACAACTCTCATTAGAGGTAGTGGATTTCCTCGTGTCAATTTGAGTATGACTCCTTATAGGATGGATTTCCACAAGTATCTAGAACTAATAGAAGAGTAAATTAAAGGCCTAGGATACTTGCTAGGATTGACCAACCTACATTGGAGGGTTTTAGTACTAGATTGCCCATAGATGGTGTGAATCAGTGGCCATCCTATTGGTGGAACTTTTTCTAGACCATTAACTATTAAGGAAGTTTTGATTTGTGATGGTTATACACTTAACTTAGAATGCTAGTAATCTTTCTACGAAGCTCTATTAGTTTTTCTATGTGCTAAACTATTTATATTACTAATAATGGTTTTAAGAGCTATCTATTATGAAATAAAGAATATAAAGAAATGTGCATTTTTACAAACTAAATGAATGTTTTTTGCAATATACTCTGTCTCAACCAGTCTTACCCAAAAGATGCATTAAACACAATCCTTTGATTAAATTTTCATACTCTGGCAAACATAAAACATGAAATTAACCAATGAATCCATACTCTGGCAAACATCAATTAGCCTTTAATTACCTTATTATTAGCAACGATAGATCTTGAGAACTAAATTGACATGGTTTTGGAAACTCTACCTGATTCATATTCTCGGTTCAAGTTGAACTGCAACATGAACAAAATGGATATAAATCTCATAGAGCTTATGAAAGAGATCCAGGCAGCAAAAAATATTATGAAGCTCGTGTCAAAGATTTTGGTCTCTTGTTCTACATCTTCTTCTAGAATTAAGGCAAAACCTAAGAAATTTAATAAGAAAAAGGTCTAGAATAACGCAGGAGCCCAACTCAAAGTATCTGGTTAGGTCAAGCCTAATGGGAAGCTCAAAAGTAAATGCTTTAAGTATGGCAAGAAGAGGCATTGGAAGAAAGATTGTCTGGACTTCTTAGACAAGTCTACTTCAGGTATTGCTCTATACCTAGAGTATATTTTGATAGTTGGATCAACATCTTCCGAGATAGTTGTTCTGCAGCCACTAACCATGTCTGTAACTTTTTGTAGGGTTCAGAAGGACAAGAAGACTCAGCAAGGGTGAGAATGGACTTCAAGTAGGTAATACAGTAAGAATATAGGCTAAAGTAGTGGGAGATCTTAAGCTTATTTTTTATTGTAATAGGAAGTTAATTTTAAAGGATATTTTATATGTTTCTTTTTTTAAATAGAATTTGATTTCAGTTTCCAATTTGATGAATCAAGGATATTCTATTTCTTTCCATTCTGGTGTTTCTATCAGCAGAGATGGTAATTTAATTTATACAGGAAACATGTATGAAAATCTCTTTTATATACATCCTTTTAGAAATCAAGTAAACAATATTCAAACTAAACCTAATAATAAAAAGAAAAATGATATCAAATAACTCATATTTGTGGCATCTAAGATTAGGATATATAAATCCCAATCGAATTTAGAGGCTTATCCATAATAGGCTTTTAGGTTCGTTGAGATTGGAAGAATGGCTTCAGTGCAAATCTTGCCTTGACAGTAAAATGACCAAAAGGTCCTTTACCAAAAACGGGGATAGAGCCTTGGAAATGGTCCAATGACTATACTAATTAGGGGAGACTACAAGTACTTTATCACTTTCATTGATGATTACACTCGTTTTAGCTATATTTTTCTGATGAGGCATGAGTCTGGCTCTTTTGATAAATTTAAGGATTTTAAGGCTAAAGTGGAGTGTCAAATAGGTAAATTAATTAAAATTTAAAGTCAAATCGTGGTGGAGAGTACCTCCTTGGTGAGTATAAGAATTACTTAATACATCACGACATAGTATCTCAGTTAACTGTGCCTGGGACTCCCCAGCAGAATGGTGCAGTTGAGGGGAGAAATAGAACTTTGATGAAAATGGTCAGAAGCATGATGAGTCATATGTCCCTTCCTATTTCTTTTTGGAGGTATGCTTTAGAAACAACGGCATATATTTTGACCTTGGTGACTTCCAAATCACTACCTAGGACACCGGACCTATGAGATGTGGACTGGATGAAAGCCTAGTTTGGACCATCTCAAGATATAGGGTTATCCACCTTATGTGTAGACAAAAGGAAGTAAGTTGGAGCCAAGATTAAAGTTATGCTACTTCGTTAGGTACCCAAAGGGAAAAAGAAGTGGATATTTCTCTCATCCTCAAGAACATAAAGTACTTGCAAGTGCAAATGCTAGATACCTAGAGGATGAACAAGTTACTTCTGCCACGGGTTCGAGTATAATAGAGTTAGAAGAGAAGTTGGTCACTGATTTAACTTTAGGTACTTCTAACACTCTGATCAAGAAACTAAGAGGAACACTACCAGATGTTCCTATACAAACTGAGCCTTGTCATAGTGAGAGGATCACAAGGGTTCCAAAAAGGTGGATTGGAGAGATCTATGATCTAGTCTCTAACCATCAGGAACAAGATTCCACTAGTTACGAGAAGGCCATCATTGATACAGATGTAGACAAATAGTAGCTAGCCATGAATGCCAAGATTGAATCCATGTACCTCAATCAGGTCTAGGATCTTGTCATTGCACTTGATTGGATAAAACCCATTAGGTGTAATCGGGTATACCAGAGGAAGAGAGGTGCGGATGGAAAGGTTGAAACCTATAATGCAAAGTTAGTTTCTAAATGTTATACTCAGAAAGAAGGAATCAATTATAAGAAAACCTTTTCACCAGTATCCATGCTTAAGTCTATCCAAATTCTCTTAACCATCGCATGTTATTATGACTAGGAGATATGGCAAATGGATGACAAGACGGCCTTCTTAAATAGCTATATTGGTGAAGATATCTATATGTCCCAGCCAAAAGGTTTTGTTGCCAGAGGTCAAGAACAAATGGTTAGTAAGCTTAAGAAGTCCATCTATAGACTTATGTAAGTGTCACCAGCATGGAATATACGTTTTGATGAAACTGTTGAAGCTTATGGTTTTATTTAAAATGTGGATGAACCATATACGTATAGGAAATTAGACAGTGGCAAAGTTATTTTCTTGGCACTTTATGTAGATGACATTCTACTCATTGGAAATGATGTAGGGACATTATCATCCATTAAGGTTTGGCTATCTAGTCATTTTAGCATGAAAGATATGGGAAAAGTAAGCTACATTCTAGGTATTATGCTTCTTATAGATAGGAAGCAGAGAATGTTAGGCTTATCCCTGTCTGCTTATATTGACAAAATATTAGTCAAGTACAGCATGGATCAATTTAAAGAGGCTATTATACCCTTTAGATAAGGATTATCCTTATCTTCCAGGTAGTGTCCTTAAGCACAGGAAGATAAGCAAAAAATGAGCAGGATCCCTTATGCTTCTGCTGTGGAAAGTCTTATGTATGCTATACTTTGTACTGGGTAAGATATCTACTTTGCGGTCGACATGGTTAGTAGATATCATTCAAACCCAGCAGAAGCTCACTGGCAAGCCATAAAGTATATCCTCAAATTTCTCAAGAAAATGAAAGATTATATGCTTGTATATCGTGCTGATGATTTGGTTCCTACCGATTACATTGGCTCAGACTTCCAGGTAGATAAATATGAAAGAAAATTCACTAGCGAATATGTCCTCACTTTGTCTGGAGGAGCTATCTCATGGAGAAGTATCAAGCAATCCTGCACTGCTGATTCCACCATGGAAGCTAAGTACATTTCTATTTCAAAAGCTTCTAAAAATGTTGTGTGGCTTTGAATGTTTCTCACTGAACTTGTAGTAGTACTACATATGGATAGGTCTGTCACGATTTTATGTGACAATACTGGAGCAGTGTTACAATGCAAGGAACCTCGAAACCATAGGAAGGGCAAGCATATAGAGAGGAAGTATCATATGATCTGGGAGTTCATTTAGAAATAGGAGATTGTGGTCGATCAGATTTCCTCTGTCAACAATCTGGCGGATCCCTTTACCAAGCCTTTGACGGAAAATGTGTTTTGCCGATACTTAGATGTTATAGAGGTAGGCAATTGTGGACTTTCTTAGTCTTTGTAGTGCAAGTAGGAGATTATAAGAATATATGCCCTTAAAGACTATGTATTTTGTATAAATATATTACAATAAAATATTTATTCATTCAAGGTCCAAATTATGACAAGTAATGGTCTATGTGTTGGATCGTTCTTCATAGTAAGGTATAGACCATGGGTACATGTCATATAAGTAAAATTGAGTTCTTAGTGATTTGATGGAATTGGGGATTTCATCACAGTAAGACTATTATACCAAGAATTCTAATAAGGAATGGCTTACCTTGAATTAGTGAGTAGTTCACTCACATCATAGGCATAAGCATATTTCGAATACATATACTGGATTGGTAGTAGTGGTATTTCTTAAAGTACTATAATTATAGAGACTAGAATATTACTACAATAGCGTGGACGGATACCTTCATACTTGAGTGTGATTTAGTAGTTTGACGAAGTCAGGGTTTCATACTTTGATGTATGCTTGCTGAGATTTCTTTTGTGAGATCATAATCCTTGTGTGTTGGGTGTATTACTCTAGTTAGATAAGATAAACTCGTGCAATAGAGTTTCTGTACTTAGTGATGTTAAATCAACCCCTTGTAATTGTCCGGGATAATCTAATGATCCAAGGCCTTAGGAAAGGGACTTTAGAATCTGTGATTTTGGGTAGGTTCCATTGATAAGTAAGTACATTCAAGTGAGTCATGGATTATTGGACTAGATATCTAAGGATGGTAGATATTTTTGAGATAGGTGTTAGTACATTTATCCTATCTCATTGATGGGTGTTACATAGAGGGGTATTTCCATCATTTGTTGGGTATCTCAGGCTCATATCCTATACGGCGCAGTGGAAGAATAAAACGAGATACCATCCTAGGATCTGCATATATGTGGAAAACAAGACATAAAGAGAACAAAGGTAACAGTTTTTTAGCTTTCTATGATCGTCCGAAGAACAAAAATTTTTTTCTTCAAATCGAGGCACGATCCAGCAATCCTCTTGATCAAACTCAACGAGAGTTGAACGTCCAACTACTATAATCACAGTGTGTGATTATCTCTAATAGTAATTCGTACAGAGGAACACTGAAGCACCAAAATTTCCTATACTAGCAGAAAAAGATGGTGGCTAGGGTTGGGTTGCAAGAACCATGAGAGAGAGAGAAAAGAAGAGAGTAGAGAAGAGAGTTTTTGGTGGCTGCTATTTTTGTGTGTATTCAACCTCAGCTAAGGGTTTGAATATGTCATACATATAAACTGAAAAACCCTACAAAAATTGAGAAATTAGAATTCTCTAATTGTAATTGGAAATATCAAGTTCTTACAATTACAATTTGGACCATAATTATATATAATTATAATTTAGCTACAACTTCTTTTTCTTGCAATTAACCACACTATGTTATCAAATAACATCTTGAGTATATAATTCTCTATTGTGTGTGACCTATTACGATTCCTAGTCAATAGGTAGCAAACATGAATTAATCCAAACGTCTTTGAGATTAATAATCCATAATTAATTAGAATTAATCCTATTAATTATAATCAAGATTGATTTATTAATTCATCAACTAATAAAACCATATTTCAAGATCATGAGCGGTGATGTGTTATTTATTTGGGTATAAAAATCTCATAAAAACTAAGCACATTCCCAATCACGTTAAATTAAAATGTCAAATCCAAACTACATATATGAGCAAGCGTACTCATCATTAACAGAGCATAGGGTTCAAATGAGTGTCGATCCTCAAGGAATAAGTAGACATTAATCACCTTTCTTTCACTGTCTAACTAACTCGATAAAGTGAAATATAAATAAAATAAAATAAACAAAAATAAAATAAAAAGATATATACAAGTCAAGGATGGAGAAGTATGCAATTCAAACCATTGTTTAGAGAACCAAGATCTTAAAGTACCCAACATTTATCATAACCAATTATTCTCTTGGCATCGTGAAGGATTAAAGTAGACTCACTTCTTTCCCAATTCATGAATCCCTATCTTTTGGATAACTTAGCATCACATACTCTGTCTCAACCAGTCTTATCTAAAAGATGCATTAAACACAATCTTTTGATTAAATTTCCATACTCTGGCAAACATAAAACATGAAACTAACCAATGAATCCATACTCTGGCAGACATCAATTAACCTTTAATTACCTTATTGTTAGCAATTAACCCATTTCCCAAGCAAGTTAAGAGACAAAAAATATGAAACTAATGAATTGAAATCACCATTAACCCTTTTCCCAAGCAAGCCAATGGGAAGAAACAATTAATCAATCTAAGTAATTAAATACCTAGAATAACAATTAATTAATTAAAAGATCAAATAACTCTAAAAACCATGAATATCTGAAACAATGTCAAATTACAATAAAACAATTAACATGTCATTGTTCAAGAAAAAGAAAACAAAGTAAAAGAAAGCACTCATAGACAAGCCTCCTTCTTCTTCCTTTGAAGACCTTCTTGCACAACCCTCCTTGAATTGAAGAATTCCTCCTTTGATTTGAGTGATTTTCTATGATGATCAATGAATTTTTCCCTTTTCCCCTATGTTTTCCATCTATTTCTAGGCTTGGAAAGTGCTTAAACTTGTTGGTGTAATGTTCTTGGCCAAGTAGAAGTTGGAAAATACTAAAACTCCACAAATTACCAAAAATCGCGTAGAAAAAATCAAGCATCACCTTGACTTCAAGGCACAGCCGGCGCCGCCTTAGCTCTCAGAACCGGCGCCAGTTGTGTTCTGTTTCTCCAATTGTTCGGCAATTTTTTTCTGAATTCCGCACAATGCATTCCAGAATGCAGCTAGTTCCACTCTGTTCTGTCCTATTTCACCAATTTTTATCGCTTCAAAATTCGTGCAAATAGTGCATGGCCGGCGCCAGTTCCTCTATCCCAGTCAGCGCCGCCTCTAATCTGTTTTGTGACATTTTTGTTTCGTTTTACCCCAAAAATCTGAAATAATAACAAAATACCTTTTCATGGGTAAAATCTCAAAAAAATAAAAAATAAAAAAGGAATATGACTAGTTATTGAACAAAATCTATCACAAAAGAACCTTCAATAACTAGGAAAAGTATGACTAATTTAGCCCCTATCATATTCCGCCACACTTAACTCTTTGCTTGTCTTCAAGTAAAGTATCAAGAACAAGTAGGAAAACACAAGGTTTAATCAATCACTCAATCAATTTCAAAACAATATTTTCAACGCTTTCTTCATTCAAGAACATAAAACATATGCTACTATATCTTTCACAACAAACGCAAGACTTGTGTAAATGAATAATGACATAGTAGAACCATCCCAATACTTTACAATATTTTCAAAGCATTGGAAAAAATTTAGTTCAAAAAGAAAATGCATTCTATAAGCTTACTTTTCTTAACTCTCTCCACTAATCCGAGACATGTCATGATTCTACTTAGATCAAGTAGGAGTTTTAAGCTTGTAATGTAAGGCTAAAGGTTTGTAATGTAGCTTATCAAACGAAGGATATAAGAGAATCAAATATCAAAGAAGCTGAGAGTTTGCAAGAAAAGAATAAACAAAATGAACCAATAGTTTTCAAATCTTCTTGCTCTCCTATTCCAAAAATCAATGAAACCATAACCTTATTCAGAAATTACAGCTCAACTTAAGCAAATCCTGCATTTTTTCTCTTTCTTCTTTCTCATCTTTTTTTTTTTTTTTTTACTTTCCACGTCCTTCATCAATTCTTCTTTATTTTTCACAAGATCACTCGACTTTTTAGCAATGGTGTTAAGGACTTTATATGAGCTTAACTTGTACAGCTCAATCACCATCCCTTTTGTGATCTTTCTTTTCTTCTTCTCTCAAAAATTTTTCTTTTCTTTCTTTTTTCTCTTCTTGTCATTCATTGCTGCTTTTCTTTTCTTTTCTCAATTTTTTTCTTTCCATCTTTACTAGTAGCTATTTCTTTTCTTCTCTTCTTTTCAATCTCTCTTCTCTTTTTCTTCTCTTCCATTTCTTTCTCTTTTTTTTTTCTTTCCAACTCTTTCTTTCTATTGATTCATGACTGAAAATAATGAGTCATGATCTTTCCCCAAGTATTTTCATGCAAAATTCTCATTCATGTACTATCCTCCATCAAGAGCATAAAGATTTGAAAAAATTATTCAAACTCTCAAAACAAGCAATGGATAAAGTATTGTGACAGGTTTTAAAGAAAGAAATCGACAATTTAGGCTTAAAATAGGCACTAGGGATAATATGAAAATAGGTAGGCTTGAAAAACTCAAACTATCCAAAGAATGCCTATTACCATCATCCCTAAGTTAAATCATGATTGTCTTTCTTATTTCACCTCGAGAGGTATTCAAGTAAGTTCTAGAATGCTCCATGAATTTTAGTAGAAAAACAGGTTTAAGAACAATGCAAAGCATTAGATCAAAAACCACTTCGTCTAAGTGAGTGCAAAAAGTCATGCATTAGCCATAAATAATCTAGAACATATCCTCTATAATCTATCATAAAGACATGCATTGAAAATACAACTTGAAATCTCAAAGAAAGTCAAAAAAATTTTGAAAAATTTTAGCTCAAAATATTTGCTCCCAAGAAGGCCAAGGTATATGTATGTATATGTATAGAAGACTTGTCATTCAAATCACTCCCCCACACTTAAACTGGACATTGTCCTCAATGGCCAAATAAATATAACAATGAATAAACCATACCATGGGACCAAAAATATAAAGGAGAAGGGATAGGAAAAATAAACTTTCATTCATTGGGCATTGTGCTGTACAAGAGTTGAATGCTTGAAGAACGAGGCATTGGTAAAGTACCTAAAAAAAAAAGAAAAATACAAAAGAGTACACCAAAGTATAAAAACTAAAAAAGAAAATAAATCAAAAAAAAAAGAAAGACAATAGTACAAACAAAGGAAGAAAGTAAAAACTACAGAAAAAAAAAGAAAAAAAAAACAAACATTAAGAGAGAAAGGAAAAACAAGAGTGATCAAGAAAATATAGACAATCATCGCCAGTCCTCCTCCTCATCATCATTCTCATCATCATCAGCTAATATAGAAGCTCCTTCACCACCATGTGGTCCATAAGACTGCTGCCTCAATTCGGCCAATTGCTGCTCCATAGTAGCTTACCGTCTTATCATGTCATCCATAGTACCATGCAAGCATAGGAGCACCACCATTTGCTGGTCTAGTCATCCTAGCACGGTCGACTCAAAGTCAGTCCGGGGCTGGGACTGAGAACTGCTAGCTCATGCACGTGCCGATGGTGGTGGTTGCTCCTCCTCCACTGTAGGTGGCCTTACCTGACCGGGATGTCTGACCTGGAAGGGAGTTAGCCACTTCTTCAACTCCTGGCTATACTTGTACCCACAACTCATAAGAGTTTGCTCAGTTACCATATCGTGCTCAGTGGTAGCCTCCATCAGTTCTCCCTCAAGTCTAACACCAAAGTCTTTCAGAATTTTCATTATAACCAAGGGGAAAATGAAGGCTTTTGTAGAGAGACGGTGATAAACAACATCCCTAATTGATTGGATGATCAAAGGTGCAAGAGGGATAGGTAGTGTGTTCATTATCCTATGTAGAATGTAAATTTCAATAAGTCTAGTCTCATTGAAACCACTAGCACAGGGTACAACATTGAACCCAAACATATAGACTAGAGCTCTAAAGTTAGCATCCAGATCATTGTTTAAATAGAAACTATTACCTTGAAAGGCATTATGCTTATATAATCCTAGTATAGCTCTAGTCCCATTAGCATCCCAATTCAAGTCAGAAAGAATCTTTTGATTATTCACATCTATCCCTTGCCAAGTATCATCGTCAAAGACATGGAGGAAATTAGCTAATTGATTTAGGGTGATGACACTGGGGATTCTTTTCACTCTCGTTTCAATATAAGAAAGGTGTTTATTGCCCTTATTAATCATATTAGCATAAAATTCCTTGATAAGCACGGGACAATACTTCCCTTTCAGTCGTACAATCGAACCCCATTCTAGCCTTCTAAACATCGTGCCTAATTTGAGTGCATGGTCTAAGGTGGGTAAGAAAGCACACTCGACAATGATTTTATTAGATGCTTTCCAATTTAACCATTCCTCACAATATGCATCAATAAACTCAGTAGGTCTAAAGGACAAAGGATCAACGGATGACGGGGTTGAGGAAGAGGAAGCTCTCACCCTTTTAGAAGAATGGCATCTTGCTTTAGACATGTTCAAGTAAGGAGTGATGAAAATAGGAAGAGAGAATAATTAAGCTCCAAGACTTAAAATAGGGCTACTACCCTTTCAAAGACACTCCTCAAATCTCACTCAACCCTCAACCAATCTCACAATTCTCAAAACCTGAACTCCGAAAATATATAGCACCCTCCAACAAACAATTCAATAAATCACCTACAATCAATTCAACACAACCTGCAACATGACATGTAAAGTTCACTGTAAAGCATAAATATGTTAAAGATCCTCAATGCATGTAAGTAGACATAATCATGTGAATGAAAGCATTATCATGGCATTATGTGAACAACAATTCAAGTACCATGGGTAGTCATCACTTAACCATCACAAATAGCCATAATTCTAACCTTAGCTATATGTATGAAGTCCTTAATGCTCATATGCATGAATCAAATATCAACGAATCATTAACTCCTAATCTAGTCCAGCTTTTGAGGCTTAAGGAGTAACGCACAATTCAATCATAGCATACACAATCCCAATTTTCGGCCAACAGTGTTTCGACAATTCGACAAAGTCATCTACAACATTTTAACTATAGGAATTGAATAAAAATCATACCTTCATGCTCTTGTATGCATGGGCAAGCAAAAGATGTAAGCTTTGTGCACAAATCTAAGCTCCTTACTAGTGTATTGAATGTGATGTTGTTGTGCAAAAATGCATGAATTTGAGGATTTTGATCCGTAAGATCAATAAATAAGAGGTAAATAGATGTTATAGAAGTGTTTAGGAGGTGAAAAATTAAATTTAGGAAGTGGGGGATATGAAGCTGGCGCGGGTTTGAGAGAATTTGAGAGGGAGAATGGAGATTTTGAAGAAAGACTGGCCAAAATGGCCCTTTAGAGTGCGCCTACCCGACAGGAACCGGTGCTAGTCCGGGATCTTGGATCCAACACCGGCTTGGTTCTGTCTGGTTCTCTAGATTTTCTTTTTTTTTTTTGGAAGAAAAATGTGAAAACACCATAATGATGACTAATGCACTCTAATTAATGAAAAACAATCAATCAAAATGATAGGAATAAAAATTGTCTCAATCACAAAAACTGAAAGTAAAGTAAAGTAAAGCGGCTTCAATATTTCCCACGGCTGTGATCCCATAGATTTTCCTCCGTGTTTCCTGGCAATGTCCCAGCTTGACGATCTCCTAGTAGTTTAGCTAACTGACCAATTTGGTTTTCCAAGTTACGCATGTAGGCCTCTAGGTTCCGAGTTATAACATCGACCCCTTGGAACTTAGTCTCCGTTGTACTTACCAATTGTCCAATCAATTCTTCCAATAGTGGCTTTCAAGGTGCTACAATGTTGGTTATGGGGTTTTAGTTCCCATTACTTCAAGATTAAAAGGGGTCGATGTTAAAAGAACGTTGCCTAGGTTGATTCCCATTACTTCAAGAGAAATTAGGATAATTTCTCCAACCAGGATTATAGGTAGAGCTATAAGGATTTGTTACTTAGCCAGACATTACCTGTGAAGGCTGCTTACTCTATAGCTTCTTGGAATGACCCCATATTTTGGCATTCATGATTGGGGTGTCCTTCTCCATAGAAATCACAATTTACATTTAAAACCTAGCCTTGAAGCATCACCATCTGTTCCATCTTTTGGGTTAAGGCATCCACCTTAGCCTCTAATGCTGCCACAACATCCACTTTGTGCACTCCTTGTGCACGAGCTCTAGACCTTGCACTTTCCCAAGAATAGTTATTGGAAACTAAATTTTCAATAAGATCAAATACCTGTTCCAGGGTCTTATGATTGATGGAACCCTCTGCAAAAGAGTCCACCACTTACCGTGTTGTGAACGTGAGGCCATTCAAAAAGATAAGCATCTACATTCCCAACTCAAATCTATGGTGTGGGCATTTCTTAACATCTCCTTAAATCTCTTCAAACTTTTATATAAGGGCCCAGAATCTAATTGTTGGAAGGCAAAGATTTCATTCCTAAGTTTGGCTGTCTGGGCTGGAGGAAAATATTTAGCCAAAAATTTTCAGCTAGGGCATTCCAAGTAGTGATGGAATCTGTAGGTAAATACTTTAACCAAGATTTAGCTCAATCTCTCAAAGAAAAAGGGAAAAGACTTAATTTTATGGCATCCTCAGAAACACCATTTATTTTGAAAGTATCACAAATCTTAAGAAAATTAGCTAAGTGAGCATTGGGATCTTTTTCAGGTAGCCCGTCGAATTGAACCATATTTTGCACCATTTGAATAATGTTGGGCTTTATTTCAAAATTGTTTGCATCTACCCTATGCCTAGTGATACTCGAGCCTGTGCCCGAGATTGCAGGTTTCACAAAGTTATCCATAACCTTGCTATCATTCCCAGCATTATTGTTTTGAGCACCATCCATTTCGACGATCAAGTTTCTTTGAATTGTCTGGTGAATTTTTGACAATGTTCTTTCGATTTTAGGGTCAAAATCGACTATCTTGCCTTCAGATTTTCGGGTCATGTACCAAGGACAACAACTAAGAAAACGATAAGCAAGTTAGATAACAGAATTAATGATTAAAATAAAATTAGAAGGTTACAAAGTTAGTACATCAAACATAGTCAAAGTTAGCAGGTTCGGTTACAAGGGAATACACAAATACATAAAATACAAATGATAGCACCTTTTCTGAGAAGAACAATTGTACATAATTTACATATTTACATATTTACATGGATAAATCAACAAAATCCAAGCTTTCAAGCTATTCTTCCCCGACAACAGCACCAAAAACTTGATGTGTTATTTATTTGGGTATAAAAATCTCAAAAAAACTAAGCGCATTCCCAATCAAGTTAAATTAAAACATCAAACCCAAACTACACATATGAGCAAGTGTACTCCTCATTAACCGAGCATAGGGTTCAAACGAGTGTCGATCCTCAAAAAACAAGCAGACATTAATCACCTTTCTTTCATTGTTTAATTGACTCGATAAAGTGAAAAATAAATAAAATAAAACAAACGAAAATAAAAAAAAACAAAAATATATACATGCCAATGATGGAGAAGTATGTAATTCAAACCATTGTTTAGACAACCATGATCTTAAAGTATCCAACCTTTATCATAACCAATTATTCTCTTGGCATCATGAAGGATTAAAGTAGACTCACTTCTTTCCTAATCCATGAATCCCTGTCTTCTTGATAACTTAGCATCACATACTCTGTCTCAACCATTCTTACCCAAAAGATGAATTAAACACAATCCTTTGATTAAATTTCCATACTCTGGCAAACTTAAAACATGAAATTAACCAATGAATCCATACTCTGGCAGACATCAAATAACCTTTAATTACCTTGTTCTTAGTAATTAACACTTTTCCCAAGCAAATTAAGAGACAACAAATATGAAACTAATGAATTGAAATCACCATCAACCCCTTTCCCAAGCAAGCTAATAGGAAGAAACAATCAATCAATCCAAGTAATTAAATACCTAGAATAACAATCATTTATTCAAAAGATCAAATAACTCTAAAAACCATGAATATCTGAAACAATGTCAAATTACAATAAAACAATTAACATATCATTGTTCAAGAAAAAGAAAATAAAGTAAAAGAAAGCACTTATAGACAAGCCTCATTCTTCTTCCTTTGAAGACCTTCTTGCACAACCCTCCTTGAATTGAAGAATTCCTCCTTTGATTTGAGTGATATTCTTTGATGATCAATGAATTCTCCCATTTTCCCCTATGTTTTCCATCTATTTATAGGCTTGGGAAGTGCTTAAACTTGTTGGTGTAATGTTCTTGGCCGAGTAGAAGTTAGAAGATACTAAAACTCCATAAATTATCAAAAATCGCGTAGAAAAAATCAAGCACCGCCTTAACTTTAGGGCACAGCCGGCACTGCCTTGGCTCTCGGAGCTAGTGCCAGTTGTGTTCTGTTTCTCCAATTGTTCGTTGATTTTTTCTGAATTCTGGACAATGTAATCTAGAATGCAGTCGGCGACATCTTGGCTACTAGAGCCGGTGCCAGTTCCACTCTGTTCTGTCCTGTTTCACCAATTTTCCATCACTTCGAAGTTCATGCAAACAGTGCATGCCCCGCGTCGGTTCCTCTATCCCAACTGGCGCCACCTCTAATCTGTTTTGTGACATTTTTGCTTCATTTTATCCCAAAAATCTGAAATAATGAACAAAATACCTTTCCAAGGGTAAAATCTCAAATATGAAGGAATGTGACTAGTTATTGATTAAAATGTATCACAAAAGAACCTTAAATAACTAGGAAAAGTTTAACTAATTTAGCCCCTATCAAGCGGTATCTAGAAACACATCATGACAAGCAAAGAGTACAGGAAGTCAAGTGGCTGGACATGAACCCTTCAATTATAAACTTCAGTGCAATTAACTCCTTTCACCATACAATATCTCATTCGGTTTGGAGTACGGAATTTGTGCCAACTCCCTCTAGAATTAATTCTGGCCTGAATACAATAGTACTTGTACCAGGAACCCACTACTCTAGAAGTGTATCAATTAGAACTATTTCTAATACACAATCGCCTTAGCCAAGGACTTCTCGAGTAGTAATTCCTATAAGTGGCAGAGAGACATTCGCCCCTACTATTAAGAGTGGTGAATCCTTTATTAACCCTCTCAACTACTTTCGTTTACCTCACAATGTACCCAATGTCCATCCCATAGGCGGCCCTCGATTGAGCTCCAGAGATTGGAATCAAAGTACAATACTCAGCAAATAAAGTACCTTGGAGATCTCAAGTCTAAGGATACTTGTACGTTTACTATATTGAGATTATATCACTGGCACTAAATAGTTATCCATGTGATTATCTCATAGCTAGGTCATCCAATGAACTTGTTCCATTAACAAGCATCCATGTGTTAACTTTGAGTATCTCAATACTCACGGATATAAGAACCACCGCCTGATCAAATCAGGAAGTCTAACACATGCTAGTCTTAACGCATTAATGATGTCTTGTTTCATTAATACTATGGCTAGGGACTATTTAAGTACTAACACTATATAGTATAGTAGGAATCTCATATCATGATCTCTATCATGATTTCCTTAACACAGTGTTGTACTAGTGATTTTACCGAACAGTTATGTCACTTAAAATTAAACAAATAAACTGTAAGATAAATAATGCCTTTTATTAAAATAAAATGTGTCGTATACAATGTACAAGTGATTGCCTCTAAAGCACAACACTAACATCATTTCACCTATAGGTCGGAGACATTCCTTTAGAAATATTATCCTTGAGATCAATATTTTTATATGGTGATAAATGAGAATATTTAAAATGGTAAAATATAGCTATTTAATAGCAAGGGCATTTTAGTCATTTTAGTAGCCATGAATAATATGTGTCTTAGTCCCCGGAGTAGCTTAAGTTACCTTAGTATTGTTTAGACACAATTTGGGTTTAATGGATAATTATATGGAAGAGAATAAAATTTATTCTAAGAGTCTGATTAGAATTAATTGATTAGTCTTGGTTTTTATATGGCCTAAAAAAGATAAATAATTAATAAAGAGAATTGGGTTAGACTAAATTAATTAATTGGGCTGATATATGTTAACATTTGTTAAGAGTCTAATTAGAATTAATTAATTAGTCTTGGATATTAATGAAGCCCAGAGAAGATAATTAATTATTTAAGAAGATTGGGCCAGTCTTGAACTAATTTCTAAGCATAGCACCAAGCCCATTAGGGCTTTATTATTTCAGCCATTAGGGCTTGAGGAAACCTTAAGTCTAGATGAAATTAAGAGGCAAGACTGGAAGAAAAAAGAACGTGGTCGTTGTCTATTCTCCTCTCTCTCAAGTATGTCATCTCTCCATTTCTTTCTTGCAAATGTCTTTTCCCTTCCTTCTCTATCTGGTCCAACAACTTAGGGAAGATATCATTTGGAACAAGTCTATCTTCTGAGCCAAGAAGGAGTTGTGTACTTCTTTCATCCACTTCATTCCTTAAGATGGATAAAAAATTACAGAAGTTATTCTCTATTGTGACATTTTATAGCAATATTTAGTGTAAGAAACAAACAATTTACATGTACAACATTTAAAGATATATAGATTCCCATTGGCAACCCAATTTTAACAATTTTGATATAAAAACCAAAACATATTCAGATCAGACATATTTTGATACCATCATATATTCAAACCTCTAAGAGCAGTTGGAACTGTGAAATTCACCAACGAGATACTAGCATTTAGGCTACAAAACATTTGCCCCACCTTAAAAGCATCCTAAAAGAGAGAATATCATCAGCTCCATGACATTTACCACATATATTCTGGAGTAACTAGCCAGTAATAAGCCAATAACTCATCATAGACAAAATGTTTAATCATAGACCAAAAACTGATCAAAGTTACATGGTTATTGCTAGTAACTTTGGCTGCAATGAAAGAAGAAAAATGAAAAATGAACAGATAATCCATTTGCAATATGGTGGTAACTTTGAAGACTATTGACATTATTTGCTGCAATGAAAAATGAACAGATAATCCATTGTCCTATATGGTGTTTTTTTTTTTTTTTTTAAATGAGTATCACCACCATAAAATGTCAACATGACTTATTATCATCAAATTACATATATAGTTAGTTGTTCTTTTAACACAACAAGGTTCAAAGTTAATATGTTGAGAAATTACATGCAGTAGAAGAAAGTTGTAGAAAAGGGGTATGCTATTGAACTAATCTTCATTATCATTTCTTGAAGTATCAGTGGCCTGTAGTTGTGAACATACCATTTCTATTGGGAAAAGAAACTGAGAATGGAGCACAAAACACAAAGCAATTGTGTAACACCCCACCTTTTTACTTTCAGTTGGTTACTACCTGTAATAGGATGAGAATTTATATCAACGGCCAGAACAAAAGTTGATCGGTGTATTGAGATGAACACTCTGGAGAAATAAAACTTTGTCGGGACCTGGATGTAATTATTGGATTTGTTTTACCCAAACCCTAAATTTTTGGAAGGCTATTAAGATTAACAGAATAAGAATTTTAGGGTACGCTAGAAAGAGAAATTGATCAGTGCAATGAGGCGCACGTTTTGGTGCGAATTATGATACCCGGGGTATCGGGGGCATTTTCATCATTTTGACCGCGCTCGTGACTTTGAACGTAAATTTGATCAAGTAGAGAGGTAATTGAAGAATTTAAGTGTTACCAATGGATTCAGTGGAATTTTTGGAGTTGGGTAGTGAAATAAAATATGTTTCATTACGGACCCAATTTTGGTCATTTCTGAAGAAAATGGAAAATTACGGTTGGAAATGGGATGTGTGGCTTCTTATAATTGGTGGATGAAAATAAGTGTCGCTTAGTGATTGGTTAATGAGGCCAAGTGTTTCTATTTGATTGGTTGTGATAAAAAAAAAAAAAAAAGGAAGAAGAAATAAAGAAGAATGGCCCATAGGAACTAAATAAGAATAGTTCACAAGAAATACATAAGGATGGCCCACAAGCATGAAAAGTTTGACCAAGTTGGACCACCTTTTTGACTTTGTTTGACAAAGCTTAATTAAGCTAATCTTAATTTGAGTAAGTTAATCAAGGTTGATTATGCATGGCCATCCAAGATTAGAAAATATCTATAATGTTCTAAGAGTTTATACCTTTTTTTATAAATATCTTTAAGGTTCTAGAGTACTTAAAAGTTTTCCATTAGTTTGTACAAGTGATGAGTCATCACCTAAAGCTTTCTAGAAATTGTTTTTCATCATTCCATGTGTACCAATTACATTTCAAAGCTTCCTACTCAAGAGTCCTACATAAGCCATGACAAAAACATGTGATGTAAGGCATTACATAAGCAAAGCTTCCTATACAAGCCTTCTAACATCTATAAATAGGCCATGAAGGCCAACTAAAATGGCTTTAGATAGCCAAAATTTCGGAGCAAACAAGAGAGAAAAGGGAGAAGAGAAAAGAAAAGGAAATAGAGAAGAAAGAGGGAGAAACCGGAAATAGAGAGGAGAGAAAGAGAGAGAGAAAAGCAAGAAGATGCTTGGACTGTACAGCCTCCAAACTCAACAAAGAAAAGGTAAAGATCTACCTTACTTGAAGTAAAGTTATTATATAAATCATAGAGATCATTTTGGTATATATATTATGAGAAGTTTATGTGTGATAGTTAGGTGAAGTTGTATGAAAGCTGTCCTTGTGTGCAGAAAATTTTGGGAGGTTTTATGTTCAGTAAATATGTAACGTTTCTGGATTTGAACGAAGCAGGCATATATCTTTGTAGCTAAGGATCATAGATACATTTTAGAACAATTTTGACGTTAATCGGATTTACGGATCAAAAGTTATGGTGAAAATAGTAAAAGGTGCCAAATCAGTGACCGGGTTTTTACTACTAGAACTTTGTGTGCAAAACTGAACAGAATGGACAATAGAATTGGTACTCCATGAATTGGAACTAGTAAAGGAATTTCTTAAGGATATTTTACAATTGGTTTGACATTATTTGGATTTGTGGATTAAATGTTATGGGCAAAACAATTTAGGGTATCAAACTAGAAAATTGCATAATGTTAAGGAAAGAATGAATAGTGAAACTAAGTCAAAACTACTGAGGAGGCTTTTGCCCAGTACCGTGATGCTGGGACCAGAAACCTAAAACAGCCTAGACTGAATTAAATTTAAGATTCTCACGGTCATTTTGGTATATCATGGAGCCAAATCGGAGCTGTAAATTAAAAGTTGTGTGCAAAACAAAATGGTGTGTCAAACCAGTGAAATTCCAGAAAAGTAGTCCGAAAATGAATGGACTTAAGGGTGATTAATTATGTGATTTTGGACAAAAAAATTAGGGAAACATGAAGTTAATCCCTTGTTTATGAAGTGAGGAAGGATGTGGAAAAAGGAAACTGAAAGAATTGATCAAACGATGGAAAAATAATGCGAATGAAAGTTGAACGTTTTTCTTAATCATCGGCTAACCGTCGGCCCCAACGGCTAAACGACGGAACGTTGGCTAACCGTCGGGCACATCAGCCGAACGTTGGCTACCCGACAGCTATTTTTTGGCCAAACACCGATTGACCTAAAAACAATGTTTGGTGTAGGTTTAGAGACAAACAGCTAATGAAATGTCAAAAACGGTAGGAACGGAGGTTAAACGGTTGTGAACGGAATGAGAGGCTTAGGACACGAGGTAAGTCCTATTGATTTCTAAAGCTTTTTAAACGCTAGTGTGCTTTGATTTTCTATGAAATGCAATGTTTTATGCCATTTCGAAAATCCTCGAATATGTTTAAGGTTTACATGAGCAACATTTGCTTTTATGCTATTTTAGACTCAAATAAATTTCATATTCAGCTCAGAAACCTTCCTGGATGTTTAAAGCACGAATTTTGTGAATTTAGTCCTTTTCGGATTAAATATTTGGGATTTCTGAAACATGGTAAATTTTGGAATCAGGTATTTGGAGAATAATCTAAGTATCCTTATTGGAATATTTTATGAAAACTCTTGGAACTCGGGTATTCGATAAATGACCAAAATATTCTTATCGGAACTTTTGTGAATATTTTTCAAATTGGGTACAGGTAAAATGACCCGAATACCCTCAAAAATTATTTTGTGATCAAGTATGGCCCCAGAAAATAAGAAATGTTTTGATTTGAAAAACCTGCGGGATCAGATGACCCTCTGGCCTAATCAGTCAGATGGGATTGGCGTTGTTGCGTTGAGTATTTAGCAAGGACTTTGATCTTTGTACTAGCCCATTTTAGAGGTAGACGACCCCAAGTAACCTGATCAGTTCTGGGATTTTTCATACTCCAAACAGGGAGATAGGACATTGTGATGAGTCGTCCCTGGCTAGCCGTTGTGAGCCCGGCAATTGCTTGTTGATTATGATTGGTGGGTTGTTTACATCAGACCGAGTGGGGACACTCGGTGTGTTCAATCCCTTGCCACCTCGATGGTGATTGACATCAGGATTGGGACCCCTAGCTTATGGTGGCAAGTAAAAGATCCCTAAGTGCACGGTGAGGTACATTGGTACACTGCTCACGCTTCCAGCATGACACAAGTGACGTGCTGTAAGGCGCAGTCCCTGGCACAAGAGACCTATAGCTGAAGGCGAAATTCTTTGAACTTTGCACGTGGGCTCCTAAACGCGGAAAATATCTACGAATCCCTCCCGAGGACCCAAGTAAACGATTAAGAAGATCTAAGCTTTAAGAATTACCTCTGCTTGCTGTAATCGAAATCCTTCGATTCAGGTTGCGCTGTTGTACGTTCAACCCGAACAATCACCAGACGCTGCAGTATGCGAACGTCCTCTATTGGATGCACACCGCGAACTCACTCGATACCCGGGGAGTGCTAGCGCCTAGGGTTTGAGAGGTTTTTTTTCTTTCTGGTAGAGAATGACACGAATGTTCTCAACCGAAAAATTGGACTATTGAAAAGACGGCTAGGGTTTTCTTAAAAAAAAACCCTCGAACCTCTTAGAGTCCAACCCTAATCATATCTTATCATATTCTAATTTAAATTCAAATTAAATTAAAACTGATATGATAAGATTCTGCCATTATCTCGGTAATTTAACTAATTATTTTACCGAGTCAGATTCTTATAATCTGGATATCATCCAGATTCATCGAACCTGGTCACCAGAAAAATAACCTAACAAGTTCGCTTATTGTGTGACCCTATAGGTTCATTTAACACTGGCAGCGTGCCTAAATCATATTTAAATGGCCCACAAGTTATAAGCGGTTTTTAGCAAAACATTATAACTATCCAGGTTAAATGAAGATCGGTGATCTCTTTGAACCAAACCATAATTTTATATTTAGTCCTTTTGTCACACGATATCCAGATTAAGCATAAGGCACGGAGCATGTCATCCTTATTAAGCTTATTCAATTATTTCTTGATTTCATAGTAGACTGTTCAAACAAATGATATCCATATCTTAGATTGATATATATTTGAGCACGGCCATGCATTTTAACAGTCTAACTTATCAAGGGGCCCATGGATATCTCTCCCATAACTGAGAGGGACAAATTCCTTCACAATCAATCATATTCCTCTCCTTGATTTATTCTATATCCAACAGTAGTCTAATTTATAACTGGTTAAAGACAACTTTAGACATTGTCAAAATATAGAATTTATCAAGTAAGAAACTATGATGAATTTAGGTCGAATGACTTTCAATATTATTATGGCTAGAAAGTACTTATGACATATTCCATGAAGTACTCTCACAGTGGGTCATGTCCAATACAATGTTCTCTAACATTTATTTATGTCTTGACTCGATATCACAAATATCCATGGCCAGTAAAAACATAGCCATCAAGTCACAAACATACTAATCTTAATTTATTATTATTCCAACAATAATAATCGATCAGGGACAGTTTTAGAATAGTCATTGTATTCATTGTAGGGTTTTACTATCAAGTCACGTACTTGATGACCAACAAAACAAAACTCACTATTCATGGAAAGGAAAGCCTCATATTATTATATAAAACATAATGACAGTTGTATAAGTACAAATTAACTCTAGGGCATATCCCCAACAGTCTCCCACTTGCACTAAGACCAATTTGGCATAAGCCGTAATCCATTGTTCTGGTATGACTATCATGTTTAGACGATGGGAGAGGCTTTGTCGGTGGATCCGCAACATTGTCATCGGTTGGCACCTTGCATACATTGACATCTCCTCTATCAACAATTTCTCGAATGAGATGAAAACGTCTAAGTATATGTTTGGATCGCTGATGTGATCTTGGTTCCTTAGCTTGTGCAATGGCTCCATTGTTGTCACAATAGAGATCCACTTGGGTTCACAATACTAGGAACTACATCTAGTTACGTAATGAACTTTTTAATCCAAGCTGCTTCTTTAGGCTGCAGTGAGGCGACTACATACTCGACTTACGTAGTAGAATCGACTACGGTGTCTTGCTTTGAACTTTTCCAGCTTACAACACCTCCATTCAAACAAAATAGAAAACCTGATTGCGATCTATAATCATCTATGTCGGACTGAAAACTAGCATCAGTGTAACCATTTACAACTAACTCGCCTTCTTGTCCTCCATAAACTAAGAACATATCTTTAGTTCTTCTTAAGTACTTTAGTATGTTCTTGACAGCAGTCCAGTGTGCCTCTCCAGGATTTGACTGGAACCTGCTTGTCATGCTCAATGCGTATGATACATCGGGTCGAGTACATAACATGGCATACATGATAGACCCTATAGCAGAAGCGTATGGTATCTTGTTCATGCGCTCTTCTTCATCCTTCGTAGAAGGACTTTGAGTTTTACTGAGCTTAATGCTATGTGACATTGGCAAGAATCCTCTCTTAGAGTCTTGCATACTGAACCTTTTCAGTACCTTGTCAATGTATGAACTTTGACTTAGTCCAATTAGCTTTCTAGATCTATCTCTATAGATCCTTATACCTAGAATATAGGCAGCTTCACCTAAGTCTTTCATTGAGAAATAATTTCCCAACCATGTCTTTACACTTTGTAGAGTTGGGATGTCGTTTCCAATGAGTAAGATATCATCAACATAAAGTACCAAAAAGACTATTGCATTCCCACTTGTTTTCTTATAGACACAAGGCTCATCTTCATTTTTGATAAAGTTAAATTCTTTAATTGCTTCATCAAAACGAAGATTCCAGCTTCGAGATGCTTGCTTCAATCCATAAATGGATCTTTGCAGCTTGCACACTTTATTAGAATTCAAAGGATCATCAAAACCCTCAGGTTGTGTCATGTACACATCTTCGAGTAAGTTTCCATTAAGAAACGCGGTTTTGACGTCCATTTGCCAAATTTCATAGTCATAATATACTGCTATGGCAAGAAGAATTCTGATAGATTTAAGCATTACAGCTGGTGAAAAGGTTTCATCATAGTCTATACCATGAGTTTGTCTATAACCTTTTGCTACCAGTCGTGCTTTGTAAGTACGCACATTTCCCTCCATGTCTGTTTTCTTTTTGAAAACCCACTTACACCAATGGTTTTTGAACCTTTAGGTGGGTTAACCAAAGTCCAAACTTGGTTATCATACATGGATTGCATCTCGGACTTCATAGCCTCTAACCATTTTCTAGAGTCAGAACTCTTAATGGCTTCTTGATAGGAAGTGGGCTCATCATTAACCATAAGCTCCACATTGTGATCGTCAGTTATGAGAAATCCATATCTCTCAAGTTGTTGACGAACCCTATCAGATCTTCGAGGTCCTTGTTCTATAGATGTAGGATCATCTTGGACTTGTGAGCCATCTAATCGAGATTCATTATTTGGTTCGGGCACTAATTGTGGCTCTTGAATCTCATCTTGATGAGGTTCGGGCACTAACTGTGGTCCTTGAATCTCATCAAGATGTATTTTACTCCCATTGATTCTTTTGGAAATAAATTCCTTTTCAAGAAAGAATCCATTTCGAGCAACAATTACTCTATTTTCTTTTGGGAGATAAAATTGATATCCTTTAGTTTCTTTAGGATACCCCACAAATATGCATTTATCGGATTTAGGTGCAAGTTTATCGAGATAATAAATGCTTTACATAAACTTCACAACCCCAAATCTTCGGAAATAACAAACTAGGTTGTCTCCCGAGTCCATATCTCATATGGCGTTTTACGAACCGATTTAGATGGAACTCGATTTAGTATGAATGCGGCGAGTCTCCAGGGCATAACCCCAAAAGGAGATTGGAAGATCAGTTTGACTCATCATTGATCGAACCATATCTAATAAAGTCCGATTTCTCCGTTCAGATACACCATTCCATTGAGGTGTTCCTGGTGGAGTTAATTGGGAAATAATTCAACAATTTTTAAGATGCTCGTCAAACTCGTGGCTTAAGTATTCACCACCTCGATCCGATCGAAGTGTTTTGATACTTTTGCCAAGTTGATTTTGTACTTCATTTTGAAATTCTTTGAATTTACGGAACGATTCAGATTTGTGTTTCATCGGATACGGGTAGCCATATCTGCTTGAAATCATCTGTAAATGTAATGAAATGCTGAAATCCTCCTCTAGCGAGTGAATTCATTGGTCCACATACATCGGTATGTATTAGGCCCAATAAACCAGTTGCCCTTTCATTTTGTCTCTTGAAAGGCACTTTAGTCATTTTGCCTAATAAACAAGAATCACATGTTCTGTAAGATTCTAAATCAAACGATTTTAGAAGCCCATCATTATGAAGCTTTGTTATGCGTTTCTCATTTATATGGCCCAAACGACAATGCCGAAGTAAGTCTGATTTAAATCATTGGATTTCAATCTCTTAGTATTTATATTATAGATAGACATGTACGAAGATCCACGAAGATTTAGAATATAAAGCCCATTCGATAATGAAGCATCTTCATAAAAAATGCCGTTTTTATTAATGGAGCAAATGTTATTCCCAATAACAAATTCAAAACCTTCTAAATCCAAGCAAGAAAATGAAATAATATTCCTACTCATAGCGAGGAACATAAAAACAATTGTTCGGTTCTAAAACAAGCCCACTTGGGCAAAATTAATTCAAAAGTTCCTACGGCCTACTGCGGCAACTTTTGCTCCATTCGCAACTCGTAGGTCCACCTCGCCTTTTGCCAAGGCTCTACTCCTTTTTAGACCACTGCACATTTACACAAATGTGAGATCCACAACCGGTATCCAATACCCATGAATCAGAAGTAGATAAATTAATTTCAATAACATAAATACGAAGCGGCGGTCTCACTGCCTTCTTTTTCTTTGCTTCCAAATAGAGCTTGCAATTTCTTAACCAATGTCCTTGTTCTCCACAATGGTGGCAAGCTCCCTCCTTTGGTGTCTTGGCCTTAGGTTTGGGCTTGAACTTGGACTTTGCCTTGTCCTTACCCTTACTAGCCATGACCTTGCCCTTTTGGTTGTTCTTTTTGCCTTTCCCTTTTTGAACCATTAGAACACTTGGAGTATTCTTCTTAATGTTCGAGTTCAGCTTGTTTTAGCATCCCATGCAATTCGGTAATGGATTTCTCCATATTATGCATGTTAAAATTCATGACAAACTGGTCATACTCGGCGGGTAAAGAGCCCAAGATCAAATCCGTGGCCATGTCATGATTAACGGGAGCACCAAGCTTATCAAGATGATCTAGATAGCCCTTCATTTTAAGGACATGAGCACTTACCGAGGTGCCGGAAACCATCTTACATGCATTTAACGCCTTGTGAGTTTCAAATCTCTCTTGTCGTGCTTGCTCTTGGAACATTTCCTTGAGATGCACAATCATGTCATATGCCTCTGCTTCTTCAAAGCTGTTTTTGAAGTTCGAGTTCATGGTTGCTAGCATGAGGCAAGTAACATCGTTGGAGTCATCTTTGTGCTTACTATAAGCATCTTTTTCAGCTTTTGAGGCGTTATTCGCTGGAGGCGGGGGAATAGGATTTTCAAGAACATAGAGCCTTTTTTCTTGCTTAAGAACAATTCTTAAGTTTCGTGCCCAATCAAGAAAGTTAGTCCCACTAAGCTTGTCTTTCTCAAGCACGAGATCGCAATGAATTATTCCAAGCTGTTTGTTGCCATTATCTACATACAAAAATATGCAAAGTAATTAATTTTTGAGACTCTAACGAAAAACTCCCACTAAAAAGCATTTAAACTTTTTGAAACTTCAACATTTTGATGTTTCGTAGTGGGGAAAAATATTTTGTTTTAATCATAAGCAAGCTTTGGCTTTAATCTTATAATTAAATAAAATTCTAATTTTAAATGAGATAGACATCAAATGTCCCGGCTAAAAATATCTCATAAAATGCCCTAGGCCCAAAACCATTTTGATAGCCCGGTTAAGTCAAACCATATCAAACATATGGAAAACTATTTTCCATCTTATCTCACCAAGATAATCAAAAGCATCCTACTTTGGTAGGAATGACCATATGATGATCCAAGTAATAACAAGTGTTTGATTTTGGAAGGCATTTAACACTTAAATTTTTTTTTTCTTTAAAAATTTGATTGGATTGTAGTAAGCGAGAAAATAAACATATCAAATATGCATGCAAGACATAAATAAAAGTGACATAGCATGGCCCATAACCTATGTTGATCATCACGAGCAAAGTGAAGATCAATGTGGTCAATCTAGGTATATGAACTCCTTAAGCATTCTCTAATGCCTTGAGCATACTCCTCCTTGGTTGTAAATGTCGGCTGCCGTCTTCTTTTACATTGGATAGTAAAATTAAAATAATTCCTGTTCTAGGAAAGCAGTACAATTTTACAACAATGAAAAACGACACGCAGGCCGTATTTAAAAATTACAACTTAAAACAACCATAATGTAACCAGCCAATCACATTGGGATAAAACGGGCCATGCTATGCACTATTCAAAGTAATCCACAACTACAATCAAAAACATTGACGAATAACACACAACGAACAGTTAGTTGGGGTTCCAATGGGCAACGCCCCTTGCGGGGTCTCCGGGGGCAGCGCCCCCGGAAGGAAAAACGATTTTTCCTACTCTCATTGAATGAGATTTTGCCTTCCGATTTCCGAAAATTAATCAAATTAATGTTCGGACCCCTTAATAACTATCTCCGTGAAAATTCATATTACAGACAATATGCGTTCTTTTAATCATATTCATACAGATAACATATTATCATGTACGATTAATAAAAGCAATTCGCAAATATAGAACGACGGATAGCATGCTTACGATACCATATCATATTAAAACAGACCAATTTACAGACAATCCGCAACTAATGCAGTGCGATCGAGCGACTAAGATGCACACATTAAACCTAATTCGAGCGATCTGCATGCTAAGTATTCTAAAATCATAATCATGCGAACATGCTTGATACATACCCGTTAAGTTCATATATACATATTATACATGTATTCAACAATACGATTAATACAGATAAATCAACCTAATCGTTTAGCAAGTTGCTCTGATACCACTGTTGGGATTCATGGACTCCTAAACGCGGAAAACATCTACGAATCCCTCCCGAGGACCCAAGTAAACTATTAAGAAGATCTAAGCTTTAAGAATTACCTCCGGTTGCTGTAATCGAAATCCTTCGATTACAGTTTGCTTGTTGTTGTACGTTCAACCCGAACAATCACCAGACGATGCAGTATGCGAACGTCCTCTATCGGATGCACACCGCGAACTCACTCGATACCAGGGAGTGCTAGCGCCTAGGGTTTGAGAGGTTTTTTTTCTTTCTGGTAGAGAATGGCACGAATGTTCTCAACCGAAAAATTGGACTATTGAAAAGACGGCTAGGGTTTTCTTAAAAAAAACCCTCGAACCTCTTAGAGTTGAACCCTAATCATATCTTATCATATTCTAATTTAAATTTATATTAAATTAAAACTGATATGATAAGATTCTGCCATTATCTCGGTAATTTAACTAATTATTTTACCGAGTCGATTCTTATAATACGGATATCATCCAGATTCATCGAACTTGGTCACCGAGAAAAATAACCTAATAAGTTCGCTTATTATGTGACCCTATAGGTTCATTTAACAACGGCGGCGATGCCTAAATCATATTTAAATGGCCCACAAGTTATAAGCGGTTTCTAGCAAAACATTATAACTATCCAGGTTAAATGAAGATCGGTGATCTCTTTGAACCAAACCATAATTTTATATTTAGTCCTTTTGTCACACGATATCCAGATTAAGCCTAAGGCACGGAGCATGTCATCCTTATTAAGCTTAATCAATTATTTCTTGATTTCATAGTAGACTGTGCAAACAAATGATATCAATCATAGATTGATATATATTTGAGCACGGCCATGCATTTTAACAGTCTAACTTATCAAGGGGCCCATGGATATCTCTCCCATAACTGAGAGGGACAAATTCCTTCACAATCAATCATATTCCTCTCCTTGATTTATTCTATATCCAACAGTAGTCTAATTTATTATCTGGTTAAAGACAACTTTAGACAATGTCAAAATATAGAATTTATCAAGTAAGAAACTATGATGAATTTAGGTCGAAGGACTTTCAATATTATTATGTCTAGAAAGTACTTATGACATATTCCATGAAGTACTCTCACGGTGGGTCATGTCCAATACAATATTCTCTAACATTTATTTATGTCTTGACTCGATATCACAAATATCCATGGCCAGTAAAACATAGCCATCAAGTCACAAACATACTAATCTTAATTTATTATTATTCCAATAATAATAATCGATCAGGGACAGTTTTAGAATAGTCATTGTATTCATTGTAGGGTTTTACTATCAAGTCACGTACTTGATGACCAACAAAACAAAACTCACTATTCATGGAAAGGAAAGCCTCATATTATTATATAAAACATAATGACAATTGTATAAGTACAAATTGACTCTAGGGCATATCCCCAACACTTTGCACGTGGGTCGCACTTCTAGATGGGGAAGAACCCGCATTTATTGAATCGGGGGTCGTATGTTTGAAAATTACTGTTTTTCAAACATATATAATAAAATGACCTGAATTTATCAATCATTGCTATTTTCCCTGTTATATAATTTACTTCAGCAAAGATTTTGAAAATCGACTCTTTTTTAAGGGAAACACTGGCACACACACGGGACTTACTGGATGATTTTTCACTCACACGTGTCTTTTATCTTCCTTTTTTTTGTAGGATCCGGAATTGGAAGAACCTACGGATAGAGGACAATACCACAGTAACAGCAGAATAGGTCCGGATGTCTCCTTTTTGGACCTTATATACTCTGTTGATTATTTGTTATAAAGACCCCTTGTCTGGGTATCTAGACGGGGCAACACCCAATATTTGTATGCTTCCACTGTCACCTTTAGTAGGGGTGTTACAGATTGTATTCGAATTGAATTAACCAGTTCCATATATCCAAATAGAAGCTAAATAATGATATGGTTCAATTTTAACTTCCTATCATGAAATCTACTAAAGTGGAAGAGATATTTTTTCATTGATTAAGAATAGTTAAACCACTCATGAGCATGTTGTAAAGTGTTGATATACAACAAAAATGACCAATATAACACCCTAGCTATCCCAATTGTATAAGAGAAGATCTCTTCTGTGAAACCCCAGTCGAAACCAACCTTAGAGTAAGGGGGTTGTGATGCATATCATATTTTATTGTATGTTTAAATATATTTTTATATGATTTTATGTGCTTTGGATTGGTGTTCTATAGTCTCGAGGGCTTAATTATGTTTATTGAGTAAGAAGGGCAAAATTGTAATTTTTGCTTAAGGTGAAAATAGGGAGATAGCTTGAGGATTAAATAGGAAAAATATTTTAGAAAGAAATTAAGAACAAGAGTTGTTGTGGTTTAGTGCTTAGAGCTTTGGAATTAATTCTTGAGGTCTTGGATTCAAATTCTATCATTGGAGTTTTAACATGATTAAATTTTACTTTTGTTTGGGAAGGTTGTATTTTCGACCTTGAGTGCTCTAGAGAAGGGTAAAGGTGATGTCCTAGGGGAGACATGATAGGAGTACCCTAATCCAACTCTTATACCCTACAAAAATTTCTAAGGGAATTCATACCCCTATTGATCGGTGAATCCATTCATACCACTTTTAAGATCGAACTCCAAAATCCAACTCTCTCATTTGGATCGAAACCAGTATTTTTGGTGAAGGCTCAAGAACACCTTCAAGGTAAGCTTGTTCAATCAACTTCATCTTCACTAACCTTCAACCTCTAATGAACATATATGTGTATAATCATACTAATAGACTCTCTTCTTCTCTTTTTTCTCTCTTTCTCTCTCTCCCTTGGCCGAATGCTCTCTCTCTCTTAGCCAAATGGTGACTTCAACCATGGCCATGTTTTCTTCATCTCTCTTGGACGGATCTAGTCTCCTAGGAGTTGAGATCCATTCGAAACTCCTCCAAGGTACTCATCAATCAAGTAAGCCCTTTCAACTCTCTTTTTAAATTCTAGATTCATATCTCTAGGGTGATATTGAAAGGAGATGGATTATGTTTGAGGTTTGAGCATGTATTGTTGTGATGAGTTGAGATTGAAGCATGAATAAATGGGTGTATATGTTGGAGATGGGATTGATGAATGAGTTGATTGTCTTGGTTGATTGTATGATGGTTTTAGGGTTTAGTGCATGTCTCCATGTCATGAGTGGTATTTGTGTTCAAGCATGTTAAAGATTATGTCACCTTTGGTGAATAGGATTTATATTTAAGTATGATTGTTAAAGCCATGAATATGTTTATGCTAGTAGAGGTTGAATCATATCTTGGTAAATTTAGATCAATGCCTTTATTCATGATTGGGATGATTTGATGAATTGAAGTGGAGTGTATGTTCATGATTGTGATTAGCAAGTGGAAATATGATCATGATCTAGTTGTCCCTAAGCTAATTTTATTTCATCAATAAAATGATTAATATTATAATTTTTGCTAGTAGATCTCGAAAACCCTAGAAAATGTGGATTTGGCCTTTTATATAAAATAGTGATATTTTAGTCAAATAAATGATAGCTTTTATTGCAGAAATAAAATATATAGATATTATATATAATAATAATAATAATATCAAATAAAACCTTTTTTATATAAATAATCATAATAAATAAAATATTAATTTTGTGAGTCTTATATTCATAAATACCATTAAAATTTATTATCTTTCAATTATTATCTTTTAATCAAAACATATTAAAATTTACTCGCAATTAATTTTAGTTATCAATTATTTTCTAACAATTAATTATTAATAAATTATTATTTTACCTAATACCACCTAGGACTCTTTATCAAACAAACTCTAATTTATTTTTAGCAAGATTTAAACCTTCAACTTAATAGTACCTATTTCCCAAAACCCTAATCACTTTAATATCAAACTAGACTTAGCTTATAAACCATTTTTATTTATTATCGGGCCTTAAAGCTTGGGACACTAGGTTCATGGTTGTAGTAAGTTGAGCTAGTTTTATTTGTGAAAGTGGATTTTGGCTTGCGTTTGATTATGGTTTATATTTATCCCAGGAGGGGTTGGGTCAGCTGTTGAAGACCTTTAATGTATCTCAAGCTAAGGATCAGGAAAGCTCCTGCATAAAACCTGATTGATGCAAAATGGTTATATGGCAAGCCAATTGTGGAGTGCGTGGTCACTCATTTCTGTAAAGGCAATTGAGGATTATTTCCTTTCTTATTTCAAGCAAACAAAGTATTTGAAAATCAATAAATAGTTTTACCTAAACTCAAAACTCTTTCTAAAACCAACTTCGTCTCAAACTTCGAAAATCCTTAATTGCCATTCTAAAGTGGAGCTATGTTTATTTCATTTTTCCCCAAGTGGGATAAGTTATGTTGAGTACTCAATAAGGGTGGACTGCTAGGACTAGTCTTTGAAGGGTTAGGGTAAGTCTCTCAGTAGTTGGCCACCTTTGAGAGGCGAGTCCTTCCCGGATAAGATGTTAGTCTAATAGGTCGTGCCGGTCCAAGCTAGCAGTTTCAGTCAAGTGGACTGTGTGTTGCCGGAATGGACAGCCGGTTTTGTTTGGATATAGAGAAGGAGAAGTATCTTACCTGGTAGGCCAATCACCTACTTTTTGTCAGTCTGCACAAAGTATGGCATTCTGACTGGTTATAGGGCCCAACGTGTGGTAACCCACGATTACCTTTTTGAGTGGTTGATTTTATTGAACATATATGGTTGGAAAAGCCAAAGCACCACTCTTGATTTTGACTATTGTTTATTGCTTGCCAGTATTTCTCTTACGAAGGTTTTACACTTTGCATTCACAAACTGTTTTCACTGAACACTCAAAGCACACACGGACTTACTGAGATTTTTATCTCATCACCCTTTTTACCATGATTTCAGGCCGATCCTGCTGTGGGGATAAGTAGCTAGTTGTAGCCTACCTTGGAAGATTTTTCTGATATTTATTTTGTGTAATGCTTTAGGAGTTGAGAGTGGATAATTTTATTTATCGATTTATTTCAAATTCTTGGTTTGTAATAAATATTAAGTTTAAAGTATTATTTTTATTCTATTATTTTGATTGTGTGACCTAGTTATAAAGACCCCTTGTCCTTTGGATGGGGCGACATCCCCGGCCTTGTCGAGCCTAGGTAGTGGGGTGTTACATCTTCTCTACTCAAAAACTAGATACAGAGTACAAGACATTGCTAATATTTCACAATAGGTATACATTCTATCAACTATCCAGCAAGACATACAACTTGAAGAATAGTTCACCCTTTTCTATTCTTTTTTCACAAAACTAGTTTAATGCAAAACAATAGACCTATAAAATATGTTGTAGTTTAATACTTAAGTGGTAGATTTAGAAAATATACATGTTCCTATACTGAAGTGGTAGAGATGCATTCACAATCTATAATAAGATCCATCGATAAAAAATATACGTGTCCATTTAACTAGAAAGAAAGGCATATTCCCATAAAACAAATACTTATGCTTCAAGAATGTATAATTACCATTGCACTAGCAACATGAGAGTTGGAAGAAGTTCCATTAGCATCCGTGTAACATTTCTTGAACATTTGTACACGAGTTGGGGAATGGCCTTGCTCTCTGTTTGAATCATTCAATTTCTATTAGTAGTTAGTAGAAGTCTGTGGAAATAGCACTTGAAATTGTTCCCAATTAATAAAGTTATCATATCATCACGAATTTGACAATGTGGCTTCTTTCCTGTCCTATGATTCATGTTCTTCATGTTCCTATTCCTTTTATTCTTTACCAACATTGCTTGAATTACCAATTTTTTTTTTCATCAACAGATTTTCATGAGATTAGCCCATAAAAATAGAATGAGTATATGGAGAGATTATTCCCTTCCCTTTAGCTGAATCCCACCATTTAATGAGATTAGTCCACTGAGTCTGTATCACACGGTCATCGGTACATGGAGTTTGGTGATGGATGTCTTTTTTTAAATCATACCATTCATTCTTTAGTGATGTTTTCTAGCTCCTCCATTTTATGCCAATTGATCTTAGAATAGTAGGCTTAGGACCAGGCAGTGCATTAAACTTCTCTTGTATATGGACAAAAATAGTAAAACTCAAATAGATATTACTATATACTAATATTGTTTTGCTATATCTATCATATTATATAACAATGTAAAATACCTTCACGACATTGAACATCTTATTCTTGTTGTCTTGAGGAATTTGATACCATATTTTGATATCTATTGGAGCATACATTCTATTCCTTGCTATGGTTCCCAAATATTTGGTCAATTTAGCGTGGTTCGTTCTAATGGACTGTCCAAACTTGTGGAATTCAATCTCCAATAGCTTTGCATTTTGAGGGCGGCCCCAAATAGAGGTCATATAGGTTGGCCCTCTCTTGTGAATGGTTTTACTTCTTCTGGTACCGACTTCTCCTATAAAAATAAAGTCACGGAATCATTAAGAAATACAAAAATATATAAAGTATATGAGAAGACACTAAATACAAATATACCTTAACTTTTATTTTGTTGCATGACTTGGCCATCAACCTCTTGTACAACATGCACATCAGTATGGCCATCAACTTCAGGGTTTATTTGATTGGTACTTCTTTTTCTTCCCCTAGTTCTTGCCATCTAACATGCAACGGAAATATGGTATTACATGTTCACAGAGAGATCAATAATTTCATATCCAAAAAACTCCCAGAAAAGAACCCAAAACATTTATTAATTTTAAAAAGGAGCAAACAAACAAATAAAATACAAAGACATTCAAGCAACAGTAGAGCAATAAAAATTATTAGTTCTTAACTAAGAAATAAATAATGGAGCCTCAAAATGCTGTATATCATCTTACTGTCACTAAGTTTAACCAACATGGCCTGAATACAAGTATTTCAAAAATAAAATAGAAGACAACTAAAGCAACTGATAAAATAAAGATTTTATCAAGTAGATGTAATATCAACTTCAACTTCATCAACCTCTTCACGAACCTAGCCGACTTCCTCACTACCTAAATCTACCTGACTGTTGCAAGTGCCACTCTGCAAATAAACCTCAACATCAACTAAGGACCCCATGTTTTATCCAACTCTTGGATTTGTGGCTATAGCAATTTACCAATTACTTTCAGTCTGGTCTCCAATGTAAAAGAGTTGCTTTGCTTCAGAAGCTAGAATGAAAGGCTTAGAATGGGGCCTAACATCAGTGAAATTGGCCAGAGTAAAGCGCTAAGCATCTTGTTTCAACCTTTTTCCTGTTGATACCCAATTATATTTGAACAACACAACTCTACACCCATCTCTATAATCTAACTCAATTATATCTATTAATTTTCCTAAATAAGACCCATCACTTGAAATTGGATATCGGTCCCTAACATTTGAAAAAATAGTCATTGCTGCATTTATAGAAACGCCACTATTTTGAGTTTTCCTTTTACGTTCAAATTCTCTAGTATGAAACCGAAAGCCATTCACTAAGAACCTATCATATTTAAGCCCAATTTGATTGGGTTATCTGGCCAGATGCTTGAAATCCTTAGAAATTATATCATCATCATTGAATTGCAATGCCTTCAACAAGGAAATCGACAAGAGTCAGTGTAAGCGTAAGTATCATTAAAGTATATCTTAAGCATGCCATGTGAGATGAAACCTACATGATTACAAAACCAATTCACAAATTTTCACTATGGATGCACTTAATTTCATGCAAACTTGCATGAGGATGCTTTTGCTCCACTAGTTCATGATGTTGGCGGTATACACATACTATGCATTAGTTAGGCATGGCTTCATGGACAATAATCTAACAAAGAATATAAGTCATTTATCTTATTCTTACTCTATGCAAGGTTTTACAAAGTGACAATTAAACAACACATATTGATATGCTTTCTTCAATGTTTTGTCATTGAATTTTCTAGGTACTCTTTTTCCAAGTGGATGTCTAGTTGGTTTGAAAATCTCTAACCCAGCATAGGAATTAATTTCATGATCCTCATTCCTACTTGGTCAGTTGAACTTTGACTCAACATAGTTAGCAAGATATAATGAGCAAAATGTCAAACATTTCTCAGCCAAGTACCCTTCAGCAATAGAACCTTCTGGGCAACTCCTATTACGAACATAGGAGGATTTTAACGTGCTCAAATACCCATTTAACTTCAACTTTCATACATTAGATTCAATGCCATTGTTGTACATGTTTGAAATTGCCAGCAAGAATAACCTATATATGAAATGAAAGAAACATTTACCTTTTAATAGGATACATCCATCGTTAATGAACCAGCCCAGCTATCATAGCTTCGGATGCTAAATGGATGGTAAGATTGTTGGGATTTCAGAAATACTATAACACTTATAGCAGCAGAAAAATAGAAATCCCAGCACAAGATCACATGTATATGATTGGTTTTACTTCTGTCATTCAAAACTTTCTTTTCACGTTGAATGACGGAGGCGCGATCCAAATACACTCGTTCCAAAAGCCAATCTATACCGGTGTCCTAGACAAGCCACTCTAATCTTAGAATAAGGTTGGCTCTGATACTATCCACACGAAGGACTTGAGCAAATCAAAACGAGTCTCTGCTAGAAGACTCTCTTGATAGCTAGGGTTTGTTTCCGTGTACAGAAGACAAGCGAGAGAGAGAGAGAGAGAGAGAGAGAGAGAGAAGGAAGTTGTGTGCATTGTGTTTCTCCATACTAAAACCATAAGAATTGTTCTCATCATATATCAAAATATATCCAGCTTTCTTTACTTCGGTATTATCACCGAAATTTGTGAAAACACGTTTATGTGAATTCTAATCAAATTAGAATTCACAAATTGCAATTGGAAACCATAAGTTTCAGCAATCACGATTTGACCCAAAATTATAAGTAATTATATTTTGACAACAATAACTTTTCTTTCACACAATTAACTCCATAATGTTATCCAATAACATCTTGAGTACTTAATCCTCTATTGTATATGACCTATTAGGTTTTTCAGTCTATTAGTAGCGAATATAAATTAATCCAAATGTTTTTGAGATTAATAATCCTTAATAATTTAGAATTAATCTATTAATTCTAATGAGGATTGGTTTATTAATTCATCAATTAATAAATTCATATTCTACAAATCATGAGCGGTATCTAGCAATACATCATGACCACCCAAGAGTCCAAGAAGTCAAGTGGCTTGACATGAACCCTTCAATAACAAACTGCAGTGTAATAAATTCTCTTCACCATACAATATCTCATTTGGTTTGGAGTATGGAATTAGCGCCAACTTCCTCCAGAATACACATTAATTCTGCCATGAATATATTAGTACTTGTTCCAAGAATCCACTACTCTACATGTGTATCAAAGAGAACTGTTTCAATACACAATCACCTTGGCCAAGGATTTCATAAGTAGTAATTCCAACAACTAGCCGTGAGATATTTGCCCCTATAATTAGGAGTGGTGAATCCTTTATTGACCCTCTCAACTACTTTTATTTACCTTACGTTGTACCCAATATCCATTCTATAGGCGGCCCTCAATCTTACTCTAGAGATTGAAATCAATGCACAATGCTCAACAAACAAAGTACCTTGAAGATCTCAAGTCTAAGGATACTTGTACATTTTCTATAGTGAGATTCTATCACTGACACTACATAGTTATCCATATGATTATCTCATAGTCCGGTCATCCAATGTACTTTTTCTATTAACAAGCATCCATGTGCTAATTTTAAGTATCACAATACTCATGGATGTGAGAACCACTGCATAATCAAATCAGGAAGTCTAACACATGCTAGTCTTAACGCATTAATGAAATCCTATCTCATTACTACTATGACTAGGGATTATTTAAGTACTAATACTATACAGTGTATTAGAAATCTCACATCTTGATCTCTATCATGATTTTCTTAACACAATATTGTACAAGGGACTTTATCTAAAAATTATTTTACATGAAGGTTAAGAAGGCAAATTGAAAGATAAATAATGGCTTATATTATAAAATAATGTGTCAAATGCAAAGTGAAAGCCTCTAGGGCATAACACTAACAAACTCCCACTTACACTAGAGCTAATAATTCATATATCTAATGCCGAATGACTGAACATGCCAGTCATATTCCTTCTGGGATAGTGCTTTTGTAAGCGGGTCAGCTATGTTCTCATCCGTGGGAACTCTCTCTATCTCTACATCATATCTATGTAGATTTCCCGAATCAAATGATAACGTCGTAGAGTCAGCAATAGTCTCTTATCTTTTTTGGAAATCTTCCAACTTATTACACCTCTACACAATGTAAACACGTAGCCAGACTGTGATTTGAAATCATCATTGTTAGATTGAAAACTGGCATTAGTATACCCGTTTACTTTCAAATCACCTTCTCCATAAACTAAGAACACATCCTTAGTGCTTCGCAAGTACTTAATGATGTTCTTTACAGCCACCTAATGACCCTTACCAGGGTCAAATTTATATCACCTCATCAAACTGAGAGCACAGGATACATTGGGCGTTATACATATCATAGAGTATAGGATAGATCCAACTACCAAAGTATATAGAATCTTACTCATGTGATCCTTTTAACTTGTGTCTTGGGAGACATCAAATTTGTAAGTTTTATCCCATGGGATATAGATAAGAATTTCTTTTTGGATTGATCCATGCTAAACCTCCTTAGCACTTTGTCTATGTGTGTAGAATGTAAAAGACCTAGCAACCTTTTTAACCTATCCCTATAGATCCTTATTCCAAGAACATAGCTTGCTTTTCCAAGGTCTACCATGGAGAATGATGTGTTCAAACTTGGGCATAAAAATCATACAAAAACTAAGCATATTCCTAATCAAGTTTAAATTAAAACGTTCAACTCAAATCACATATATGAGCAAGCGTACTCATCACTAACCAAGCATAGGGTTTAAACGAGTGTCGATCCTCCAGGAACAAGTAGACATTAATCACCTTTCTTTCATTGTTTAATTGACTTGATAAAGTGAAAAACAAAGAAAATCAAAATAAAAGAAAATCAAAATAAAAATATATACATGTCAAGGATGGAGAAGTATGCAATTCCAACCATTGTTTGGATAAACATGATCTTAAAGAACCCATCCACTATCATAACTAGTTATTCCCTTGGCATCATGAAGGATTAAAGTAGACTCACTTCGATGGTTAATCCATGAAATCACTATCTTCTAGATAAATTAGAATCACTTAGTCTGTCTCAACTAATTCATCCCGAAGATGCATTAAACACAATCCTTAATTAAATTCCCTTGGTCTCAAAAAGTTCAGAGCATGAAATTAATCAATGAACCCTTGGTCTCGGAAGACATCAATTAACCTTCAATTACTAGTTCTAAGCAATCAACCCCCTTTGATCCAGTGAGTCAATAGCCAACAGAATATGAAATTAATAAATTGAAGCTACCATCAACCCCCTTTGGTTCAGTAAGTCAATGGATTGAAGCAACCAACTAATCTTGTAATAAGCACAAGTAATTGAATACCAAGAATAATAACCAATTAATCAAAAGATCAAACAATTCTAAATATCATGAATATCTAAACAACGTTGAATTACAATAAAATAATTAACATATCATTGTCAAGAAAAAGAAAACAAAGTAAAAAAAAAAAAGCATTCATAGACAAGCCTAATTCTTTTTCCTTTGAAGACCTTTTTGCACAACCCCCCTCGAACTTGAAGAATTCCTCCTTTGATTGAGTAATTTTCTGTGATTATCAATGAATTCTCTCCATTTCCCTTATGTTTTCCCTCTATTTATAGGCTTAGGAAATGCCTAAACTCGTAGGTACAAAGTTCTTGGCCGAGTAGAAATATGAAGATACTAAAACTCCTCAGATTACCAAAAATCGCGTAGAAAAATCAAGCACCGCCTTAGCTTCAGGGCACAGCCGGCGCCCCCTTGACTCTTGGAGCCGATGCAGGTTGTGTTCTATTCCTCCACTCGTTCACCAATTTTTCTTCGAATTTTGCACAATGTGTTCCAGAATACAACCAGCGCCGGTTCCAGCTTCACAGCCAGCGCTGCCTTGTTTCTGTTCTACTCTGTTTCAACAATTTTTCTGTCACTTCGAAGTTCGTTTCAACAATGCATGGCCGGTGCCGGTCCTAGTGTCCTAGCCGGCGCCACCTCTCCTTTGTTTTGCAACGTTTTTATTTCATTTTAACCTAAAAATTTGAAAGAAAGAACAAAATACCTTTCTAAGGATAAAATCTCAATTATGAAGGAATGTGACTAGTTATTGAACAAAATGTATTACAAAAGAACCTCGAATAACTAGGAAAAACATGACTAATTTAGCCCCTATCAATTCCCCGACACTTAGCTCTTTACTTGTCCTCAAGTAAAGTATCAAGAACAAGTAGGAAAACACAAGGTTTCATCAATCGCTCAATCAATTTCAAAACAAAATTTTAAATGCTTTCTTTATTTATGAACATAAAACACATGATACTACATCTTCTACCTTAAATGCAAGACTTGTGTTGGTGAATAGTGACTTAGTAGAACCATCACAATACTTCACAATATTCTCAAACCACTGGAAAGAATTTAGTTAAAAAAGAATATACATTCCATAAACTTACTTTTCATACACTCTCCACTAATCCGAGACATATCATGATTCCACTTAGATCAAGTAAGACTTTTAAGCTTGTAATGTAAGGCTACAGGCTTGTAATGCAGCTTATCAAATGAAGGATATAAGAGAATCAAAAGTCAAAGAAAAATTGAGAGTTCGTAGGAAAAGGATAAACAAAATGAATTAATAATTTCCAACTCTTCTTGCTCTCATATTCCAAGAATCAAACAAACCATAACCTTATATAGTAATTACAACTCCACTCAAGTAAATCCTGCATTTTTTTCCTCTCTTTTTCTTTCAACTATTCTTTTCATCAACTCTTTTCTATTTCTTTCCAGACCACTCAAATTTCCAGCAATGGTGTCTAGTACTTTATATGAACTTTAACTTTTTTCAGCTCAATCACTATTCCTTTTGTGATCTTTTCTTTTCTTCTTCTTTCTTCAATGTGTCTTTTCTTTCACTGCTACTATTGTTTATTTTTTCACTTCTCTTCTTTCATTCTTTCTAGCAGCTTTTTTTCTTTTTTCAACTCATTTTTTTTTCTCACTCTCTCTTTGCTTTCTTTCCTCTTTCCAGCTCAACTTATTATTGATCTATAACTGAAAGTAACGAGTCATGATCTTTCTCCCAGTATTCTTCCTCAACATTCTCTTACATATGCTTTTTTCTATCAAGAATAGAAAGATTTGAAAATTTATTCATACTCTCAGCACCAAGCAATGGACAAAATATTGTGACGGGTTTTAATGAAAGTAATCAACAGTTTAGGCTCAAAAATAGGCACTAGGGAAAATATGAAAATAGGTAGGCTTGAAAAGCTCAAACTATCTAAAGAATGCCTATTACCATCATCCCTAAGTTAAATCATAATTGTCTTTCTTATTTCGCCTCGAGAGGTATTCAAGTAAGTTCTAGAATGCTCCATGAAGTTTAGTAGAAAAACAGGTTTAAGAATAATGCAAAGCATTTAATCAATAACTACTTTGTCCAAGTAAGTGCAAAAATTCACGCATAAGTTATAAATGATCTAGAACATATACTCTATACTCCATCAGAAAGACATGTACTTAAAATACAGCTTGAAATCTCCAGAAAATCAAAAAAATGTGAAAAATTTTTGCTCCCAAGAAGGTTAAAATATATGTATAGAAGACTTGTTAATCAAATCACTCCCCCACACTTAAACTGGACATTGTCCCCAATGGCCAAATAAATATAACACAAGGAATAAACAATGCCAAGGGACCAAAAATATAAAGGAGAAGAAATAAGAAAAACAAACTTCTATTTAGTTGTGCATTGTGTTGTACAAGATCTGAATGCTTTGAAGAGTGAGACATTGCAAAGTACCTAAAAAAAAAATACAAAAGAAAACACACTAAAGAGTAAAAACTAGAAAAGGAAAATAAATCAAAACAAAAGAAAGAAAGAGAACGGTACAGAAAATAACTGCCGCTTTGATAAACTACACAGTTCTATGTGGTTTCGTCAAAGAGCATCTCCACATGCTCGGGATATGGAAGACCTCCACCCACATAATGTTTCACCCTATTGCTATTAACTTTGCAAGTGCCCCGAGTGGGCGCGAGTAATTTCTAGGGTGCCAAAAGGGGCGATCTTACTTACCGTGAATGGTCCCAGCCACCGGGATTTCAACTTTCCAGGAAAAAAATTTAAATGAGAATTGAATAACAGTACTTGCTCGCCTTTTTCAAATTCAGGTTGGTAAGTGATATGCTTATTGTGCCACTGTTTGACCTTTTCCTTATATCGCATGGAACAATCATAAGCACCCTTACGCAATTCCTCCAAAGTTATGAGTTAGAGTAACCTTGACTTTCTAGTGTCCTCAAGATCCAGATTAACAAGTTTAATTGCCTAATAAGCTTTATGCTCAATTTCCATAGGTAAATGACAAGCTTTTCCATAAACTAACCGAAAAGGAGTCGTGCCAATGGGGGTCTTAAAAGCTGTCCTGTATGCCCAAAGATTGTCATCTAATTTTAGACTCCAATCCTTCCGAGTATGGCTAATAGTCTTTTCTAAGATTCTTTTAAGCTCTCTATTAACCACTTCTACTTGACCACTCGTTTGGGGATGGTATAAGGAAGTGAATTTATGGTGTACTCCCAAATGTTTGAGAACTGATGTGAACCTTAGGGACACCAAAATGGGTGAAATTTTTTTTTAGGAATTTTACCACTACCCTTGCATCATTGGTTGGTAAAGTTTATGCTTCGACCCATTTAAACACAGAGTCTACTGCGAGCAAAATGTATTTATTACCCAAAGAGCTAGGAAAGAGTCCCATGAAGTCTATTCCCCAACAATCAAATACTTCACAAGCTTGAAAGATGTGTAAGGGCTGCTCATTTGATTTAGAAAGATTACCTGTGCGTTGACACCTATCACAACTTTGAACAAACCTGTGGGCATCTTTGAACAAGGTGGGCCAATAGAATCCAAAGTCGAGCACCTTTCGTGCAGTGTTGTTGGCTTGGTAGTGACCTCCCGCAAGTCCTTCATGATAATGTCTTAGAATATCTTTACCTTCCGTAGAGTCCACACATCTCTGAATGGTTTGGTCCTCACAACACTTAAATAAATATGGATCTTCCCAAAAGTAATGCCTTACGTCGAAGAGGAATTTCTTCTTTTGTGGCATTGTAAGCGCTAGTGGAACAATTTCTACAACCAAGTAATTAGTAAAATTAGCGAACGAAGGGGTGTTTGGTAGCTCACCTTCTATGATCAAGAGTTGCTCATCCAAAAAGGCGTTATTGATGTCCTTGTCCATCAATGATTCCAAATTTGAATTATCCAATCTTGACAAGTGATCCGCAGCTAAGTTTTTGCACCCTTTTTTGTCCCTAATCTCCAAATCAAATTCTTGCAATAATAGAACCCATTGTATCAATCTTGGTTGGAATGATGTTTGGTTAGTAGGTATTTCAGGGCCGAATGATCTGTATAAACAATGACTTTGGACAAAATAAGGTAAGAACAGAATTTATCAAAGGCAAACACTATGGCAAGTAGTTCTTTTTTTGTTGTTGTGTAGTTTTCATGGTCATCCGTTAAAGTCTTGCTTGCATAGTATATAGGTTGGAAGTGCTTATTCCGTCTTTGTCCCAATACTGCACCAACTGTAAAATCACTTGCATCACATGTTAGTTTAAATGGAAGCGACCAATCAGGTGCAATTAGAATGGGTGAATTAATCAACTTCTCTTTAAGTATGGTAAAAGCGTTGAGACATTTTTCATTGAAATTAAACACAACATCCTTTTCAAGTAAAGAAGTAAGAGGTTTTGATAGTTTTGAGAAGTCTAAGATGAACCTCCTGTAGAAATCTACATGACCAAGAAAGCTTCTTATAGCTTTTACCGAAGTGGGGGAAGGCAGCTTCTCAATTGCTTCCATTTTGGCCCTATCAACCTCTATACTCTTTCTTGAAATTTTATGCCCCAACACAATACCTTCTTGCACCATAAAATGGCATTTTTCCCAATTATGCATGGGATTAGTCTCTTCACATCTTGCTAGCACCTTTTCGAGATTAGATAAACACAAGTCAAACGAATCACTAAAAACTGAAAAATCATCCATAAAGACCTCCATGATGTCTCCCACGAGTCCTTCAAATGTGGCTGTCATGCACATTTGGAATGTTTCGAGACTATTGCAAAGACCAAACGACATTCGATGATAGGCAAAAGTACCATATGGACACATGAAAGTTGTTTTTTCTTGGAACTTTGGAGCTATGGGAATTTGTAGGTAGCCAGAAAATCCATCTAAGAAACAATAATACTCATGTCCAGCTAACCTTTCCAACATTTGCTCAATAAAAGGAAGAGGGAAGTGATCTTTTCTAGTGGCTTTGTTTAGCATCCTATAATCTATGCAAAACCTCCAACCCGTGACCATTCTCATAGGGACTAACTCATTTTTATCATTGGGGCTCACCGTCATTCCTTCCTTCTTTAGTACCACTTGAGTAGGACTCACCCAAACACTATCAGAAATAGGGTAAAGGATACCTAAATCTAAGAGCTTAACCACCTCACCTTTTACTACTTCACTCATATGTGGTTTCAACCTACGTTGGGGTTGCACTACGGGTTTTGCACCTTCTTCCATCAAGATCTTATGCATGCAAAATGATGGACTAATGCCCTTAATATCAGTGATCTTCTAAGCTATCACTCCCTTATATTTTGCCAACATACTTACCAGCTTGGTCTTTTGTTCTGGATCGAGATCTTTGGCAATAATGACAGGCAACATACGTTCTGTAGCGAAGAACACATATTCCAAATGCTCAGAGAGGTCTTTTAAGTCCAATTCAGGAGGATCTTCTATAGATGATTTCATTCTCCTCAAACTGCTTTTTTCTATTTCCAAATTCTACATCTCATCCTCATTGTGAATTTCCTCCAAATATGCCTAAGATGTTTCCATCAATTCCTCCTCAATAGATTATTGCATCAACTCAAAAATTCGTTCATCAAGCATATCAATGCTTAGACAAGAATTATCAGAAGACACAGGGTGTTGCATACTCTTGTGGATTTGAATGATTACTTCCTCATCCCCAACCCTAAGTGTTAACCTCCCCCCATGAACGTCAATTAATACTTTTGTTGTAGCTAGGAATGGTCTACCTAAGATTAAAGGGACTTTGGAATCTCCATCCATGTTAAGAATAACAAAATCCACAGGAAATATGAATTTATCAACTTTTACCAACACATCTTCTATTATGCCCCTAGGATATTTGATAGATCTATTCGCGAGTTGAATATTCATCCTAGTGGGCTGTGGTTCTCTTAGGCCTAGCATTTTGAATGTTTTATATGGTAATAAATTAATACTAGCACCTAGGTCAGCTAATACATTACAGACACGAAGAGTGCCAATTAGACATAGGATAGAGAAACACCCTAGATCATTTTCTTTTTGTGGTAATTTCAAGTTGTCTTGCAGGATAGCTGAGCATTCTTCATTGAGGACTACTGTAGACAACTCTTCCAATCGCTTTTTGTTGACGAGCATGCTTTTGAGGAATTTGGCATATTTGGGCATGTGAATTAAGGCTTCGCTGAGGGGAATGTTTATGTGCAATTGTTTAAATACCTTAAGGAATTTGTTGAATTGAGCATCTTTTCGGGCCTTATGTAGATGAGTAGGATACAGTATGTTAGGCTGAAAAGTAGGTTTTTCGGGAGCTGGACAGGGGATAGCCGGCGCCGGTTCCAGTACTTCAGCCGGTGCCGATTCAGTTTTGGGTGGCTGGGTCTCGGGGTTATGGGATAGCCGACGCCGGTTCCTTTTTTCCAGCCAGCGCCGATTATCATCTGGATTGTCTGGTAATTCTTTTCCATTTCATAATGTGACAGTAACTGTTGCCTCACTAGCTATTGGGTTTAGGTCATGAAATTTTATCAAAATGTCTATCAAGAACTAAATTTGTCATTCCATGTTGCGGATCATTGCTTCGAATTTCTCAAATGTGGAATCAATTTCTTGGAAATGCCTCGTGACAAGAACAGCAAATTTCCTGATTAATGTTTCAAGCTCTGCTGATCCTGGGTCTACGAGTGTCAACCTAGGAGTAAAATGGAGGTACTGCCCCTCATTAGACTTCCTCGATTTCCAATTCTCCATTTCTCCTACACATAGAAGTGAGTTAGGTACTAAATTACAGATACAAACCAAAAGTACAAGGTTACAAAGTTAGTAAAAAGAACATAGTCAAAATTAGTTGGTTAGGTTAAATTAAGAATACATGAAATACGAAAGATAGCACCTTTTTGCGGAAAAAATAATTATACATATCTTACATACCTACATATTTACATATTTATATATTTACATATTTACCTGGTTAAATCAACAAAATCCAAGCTTTCATGCTATTGTTCCCCGGCAAGGGCGCCAAAAACTTAATGTGTTCAGACTTGGGCATAAAAATCATACAAAAACTAAGCACATTCCCAATCAAGTTTAAATTAAAACGTTTGACCCAAATCACACATATGAGCAAGCGTACTCATCATTAACCGAGCATAGGATTTAAACAAGTGTCGATCCTCCAGGAACAAATAGACATTAATCACATTTCTTTCATTGTTTAACCGACTCAATAAAGTGAAAAACAAAGAAAAACAAAAGAAAAGAAAATCAAAATAAAAATATATACATGTTAAGAAAGGAGAAGTATGCAATTCCAACCATTGTTTGGATAAACATGATCTTAAAGAACCCATCCATTATCATAACTAGTTATTCCCTTGACATCATAAAGGATTAAAGTAAACTCACTTCGATGGTCAATCTATGAAATCACTATCTTCTAGATAAATTAGAATCACTTGGTCTGTCTCAACTAATTCATCCAAAAGATGCATTAAACACAATCCTTAATTAAATTCCCTTGGTCTCGAAATATTCAAATCATGAATTTAATCAATGAACCCTTGGTCTCGGAAGACATCAATTAACCTTCAATTACTAGTTCTTAGCAATCAACCCCCTTTGGTTCAGTAAGTCAATAGCCAACGGAATATGAAATAATAAATTGAAACTACCATCAACCCCCTTTGGTCCAGCAAGTCAGTGGATAAAACCAATCAACTAATCTCGTAATAAGCACAAGTAATTGAATGCCAAGAATAATAACCAATTAATCAGAAGATCAAACAATTCTAAATATCATGAATATCTAAACAACGTTGAATTACAATAAAATAATTAACATATCATTGTCAAGAAAAAGAAAACAAAGTAAAAGAAAGCACTTATAGACAAGTCTGCTTCTTCTTCCTTTGAAGACCTTCTTGCACAACCCTTCTCGAACTTGAAGAATTCTCCTTTGATTGAGTAATTTTCTATGATGATCAATGAATTCTCTCCCTTTCCGTTGTGTTTTCCCTCTATTTATAGGCTTAGGAAGTGCCTAAACTCGTAGGTACAAAGTTCATGGCCGAGTAGAGGTTTGAAGATACTAAAACTCCTCAGATTACCAAAAACCACGTAGAAAAATCAAGCACCACCTTAACTTCAAGGCACAGCCGGCGCCCCCTTGACTCTTGGAGCCGGCACCGGTTGTGTTCTGTTCCTCCACTTGTTCGACGATTTTTCTTCGAATTTTGCACAATGTGTTCCAGAATGCAGCCGGTGTTGCCTTGGTTCTGTTATACTCTGTTTCAACAATTTTTCCGTCACTTCGAAGTTCGTTTCAACAATGCATGGCCGGCACCAGTCCTAGGGTCCTAGCCGACGTCGCCTCTCCTTTGTTTTGTGATGTTTTTATTTCGGTTTACCCTATAAATCTGAAATAAAGAACAAAATACCTTTCTAAGGGTAAAATCTCAAATATGAAGGAATATGACTAGTTATTGAACAAAATGTAGAACAAAAGAACATCGAATAACTAGGAAAAACATGACTAATTTAGCCCCTATCAGAGAATTTCTTAGACAATCAAACTTTAACTGATTAATGGATGGGTACATTGTTTCCTATTAGCAATATATCATCTACATAACGCAATAAGAAAATGATTGCGCTACCACTAACCTTCTTGTACACACAGGGCTCATTCACGTTTTGAATGAAACCAAACTTTTTGATTATTTTATCAAAATGCATGTTGCAACTCCTAGAAGCTTACTTAAGTCTATAAATAGTCCTTTGCAACTTGCACACATTTGTACTATCATTGGATGTGAAACCCTTAAGTTATGTCATATACATTTCCTCAGTTAGATTTCCATTTAGGAAAGCTATTTTTATATCCATTTACCAGATCTCATAATCATGATGAGTGGCAATAGCTAGGAGAACCCTAATATATTTTTAGCATAGCTACTGGTAAGAAGGTTTCGTTTTAGTTAATACCATATTGTTAACGATAACCTTTAGCCACTAGTCGTGCTTTATAGGTAACTACATTACCATCCATGTCAGTTTTCATCTTGAAAATCCATTTATACCTAATAAGTTTGATTCATTTAGGTAGATCAACTAAAGTCCATACTTGGCTGGCGTACATAGAATACATCTTTGACTTCATGGGCTCAAGCCATTTGTCAGATTTTGAATTACTCAAAACATCCTTGTAGGTAGTAGCTCATCTTCATCTATAAGCAATACATCATTATGGTTACTTATGAGAAATCTATATTTTTCAGCTGCCACATATATCGTACTTGTCCTACAAGGATCTTGAGTGGTAGAAGGTACATCTATTATCTCAATAGATGTGGAATCAGACAATTGATCCTTGTTTATTTTTTCATCTTGAACTTCGCTAAGTTCAATTTTACTCCCATTACCCCCTTTGAGCATGTACTCATTCTCTAAAAGGACAACATACTTCAAAACAAACACTTTATTTTTGGAGGGAAGATAAAAGTAATACACACTTGTCAAACTTATTATCAAGTGTTTCTGATTGTGGCCTATTGACAAAGGCAGGGCAACCCCATACTTCAAGTGATGTAACTTTAGTTTCTGGCCAAAGAACATCTCAGATGGGGTTTGACGGAACTCTGTTTAGAATATAAATAAAAGTCTCTAGTACGTAACCTCAAAATGATTTTGGTAAGTCTGTAAAAGCCATCATGGTCCGTTCCATGTCAAGAAGGGTTCGATTCATTCTGTTAGATACACCATTATGTTGATGTGTATGTGGTGGAGTCTATTGAGATAATATCTCATTATCTCTAAGATAACCCTAAAACTCGTAGCTTATATATTCATCTCATCAATTCGATCTTGGAGTCTTAATACTTTTGCCAAGTTGTTCCTCTACTTCATTCTTGAAGTCTTAAAACTTTTGAAAAGCTTTAGATTTTGTATTTCATTAAATACAAAACCCATATCATAAATAATCATCAATAAAGGTTATGAAATATTTATAACCTCCCCTTGCTTGTATAGACATTGGACCACATACATCAGAATGTATAAGTTCTAATTACTCTTTGGTCCTTTTTTCTTTTTAAGAAAAAGGAATTTTAACCATTTTACCTAGTAAATAATACTCGCAAGTGCTATATGATTCATAATCAACTGACCTTAAGTCACCAAGCCTCTGTAACTTAGAAACATGATTCTTGTTTATATGGCTTAAACGGCAATACCACAAATAAGAGATGTTTAGGTTATCAATCTTTGGTTTCTTATTATTTATATTAAGAATTGAATTATCCATATCTAGAATATATAAACCATTAAACAAACTTACAGAACCATAATGAATATCATTTAATGAAAAAAGAACAACATTCATTCTTAAATATCAAATGAAATCCATACACGTTAATGCAGGTAACTGAGATAATATTTTTTATTAAAACTGGTACAAAATAACAGTGTTGTAGTTTTAAAGCCAATTTTGAAGGCAGGTTCTGTGAAACCCCAGTCAAGACCAACCTTAGAGTAAGGGAGTTAGGATGCATATCATGCTTTATTTCATGATTAAATATTTTTTCATATGATTTCTATGTGCTTTGAATTTGATTTTTATTATCTTGAAGTCTTGTTGGTGAGTGATGTGTGAGAGGGGCAAAATGGTAATTTTTGCCCGAGGTGAAAATAAGGAGATAGCTTGTGGATTGAATAGGGAATAATTTTTCTAGTAGAAATAGAAAACAAGAGTTGTTGTGGTTTAGTGGTTAGAGCCTTGGAATTAATTCTTGAGGTCCAAGGTTCAAAGTCCATCATAGAGGCTTCAGCTTGAGTAAATTTTATTTTGCTTGGAAAAGGATGGTTTCGGCCATGAGGGCCTAGATCAATGTGGTGATGATGTTCTAGGAGAGACATGTTAGGAGAATTCTCACTTCATTCTTTTGTTTTTCGCTAAATGCCTAAAGGGAATTCATTCTCCCTTGATCTTTAGCTTTTCTTAATTTCCAACTCCTTAGTTTGATCAAGGTGTTTTATCCTTTTCCTTTCCAGAAAATTCAGTAGAGGACTAAGGTGTTTTAGGATCAAAATGTCATAGTAAAAGGCTTCTCGTGGTTTGGAAAATGTAAATGATTTGTGGGAAAAATTTAAGGGGAAAATCCCTCTTGAAAGCTTGCTAAAATTTTTCCTCTAACTTAGTTCATCTATCTTCGTGAAATGAGCTGAAATTTTCCAGCTTGTTGTACCTTCAAAAGGTCAAAAATTCTAGCTGACATTTCCTCCCAAATGCTACCAGAAAAATGGTCTTTAGGATCAGTTGAAACCTGAAAGTTTCTTGCCCAAATTCGGACTGCACAAGCTGGAGTAAAACAGGAAAAATTTCTGTACGAAAATCAGCTTTGTCAGCTCCAAATCAAGCTGTTTTCTCCCAGATTCTGTGCATCACCTTAGCTATGTTTTTCCTCCATAAAGAAGGCTAGAAACCAGCCTTGAATACCCCTGAAATCCCCTTCAAAACTCGCTGCAAATCTGCTGGAAATGGCAGACGAAAATTCTGCCAGAAAGCTGCTGTTCAGCGAAATTCCTGAGCAGAATTTCTGTCCAGCTTGTTTCCTATTTTGTTTCAACCGAAAACCCCAACCTACTTCTGTCAAAACCTCCCTTAAACCTCCATTAACAGAGCTCCATTGTTCCCTAAAGATTCTACACGAAATTACCTCCATGGCTGACCGAAAATCTCTCAACCAAATCCCTGCAATTTAGCTTGATTACTTTCCAAAATTTCAGCCATCTTGTTTAACAAATTTCCATAAAATTTTGCTCAATTGATCAGACATCTTCTCCACCATTTTGTACCCTAGTTTCGGCCATCACAAGCCTCCTTTAACCATATTTAATTCCCTAGAAAACTGCACAATCCAGTCGGCCATAGGAGACTTCAAAGTTGTCCAGAAAAATCAAGATATTCTTGGAATATCTAGTTTCCAAATTCTCTTCCTAAAAATATTTTTCAAGGATTGTAACAATTAGTCTTTCCTTTCCCTTCCAAATCAGAGAAGTCACTCCCTAAATGTGTTTTTTTGATTAAAACATCCATCCTGAATGTGTTTTTTTGATTTTATGTACAGATTTGGGAGATGAGTGTGGATGATTTTAATTATGGTTTTTGTTTTGGAATTTCATGGATGTACTTTTGAAGTATTTTTGGGGTTGTAATAAATTCTTTTAGCTTAAGTATTATTTATTCTAACAATTTTTATTTGTGACCTAGTTATAAAGACCCCTTGTCCTTTGGACGGGGCGACATCCCCGGCCCTGGCTGGCCTAGGTTTTCCGGGGGTGTTACAAGTGGTATCAGAGGATAGAGTATAGACAAATATTAATGATATATGATTTATTTATTTAAGTTTAAATCTTATCTAACCTATTTTGATGATGTTGTAGGGTGGTTAGACTACTTAGGACAGGAAGGAAAGGGCAGCAGTTGCACACACCTTACTACCTAGACCAGGACGACCTTCCAGTTCCCCAGCCTGGCCCTCAGCCAGTTGTCCCTATAGAGGATAACAATGATGTCGAGGATATCCCTATAGAGGATAATAGTAATGATGAGCTTGACTTGATGGAGGATAGCAGTGAGGACGAGGTCCAGATCCTTGAACCACCTCCAATCCCGGTGATAGATATAAGCTCTGACAGTGAGGATGATATTATGATAGTGGAGCCTGAACCCCACCCTCCTAATCCCGAGATGGATTTAGCAGCAACTAGTGATGACCCGAGGGAAATAGACTATGAGTCTCCACCCAGACCTTCCTTCATTCCTCCCTTCAGTCGAGTTGAGGCCGGGGAGAGTTCTAGGCGCCCTGGGAAGGAGCCTATGGAGGGATTTGCTAGCAGGGAGGGGGTGGATTTCTCTAAAAACACCGGAGGTTGGATATATGAGGCAGATGATGAGGATTCCGATGAGGAGTAGAGAGCTAGGAGTCATTTTGATTTGGATGTTTGTTTATTTTCAGCTTTTCATGAATTGAGATGTTAAGAATTCTTAAAGTTCATTTTTATCGAAATTTGAAATTATGCAAGTTAATTTTTTAAATTGAAATTTATTAGCAATCCTTTAAATAAGATGCACCTGACTTCTTTCTACTCATACTTGGCTAAGTATGCATACACCACTAAAATGATTTGATACTTGAGTGCATACATTTAACATTTGGGGTATGGTATTGAATGGCACCCAAGAGACGTGCAGTTCCTTCCACCAGAAGAACTCCGGAGGTAGACCGGGTAGCACCGGAAGTTGAACCAGAACAGATGCAATTACCCCATCAGGGTGACGGGTAAAGTGATCTCGCAATGGGCATGGGGTCTGATGCCCCAGTAGATGGGTCAATGGGTTAGACACTCAGCAAAGTGGCCGACATTCTTTAGACACTAACCGAGCAAAGGCACCCTAGAGGGGAAGATGAGGCGTTGGAGAAGTTCTTGAAATTCCAACCGCCTATCTTTATGGGTGAAGCGGAACAAGACCAGAAGGCCGAGTAGTGGGTCGAGCAAATAGAGGATATCTTCGCAACGCTCCAGTATTCAGAAGAGCGGATGGATAAGTTTGCGGCTTTTCGGTTGAGAGGACCAGCTCGGGCGTGGTGGCAGCGGGACCAAGAGGACTGGGTAATGGATGAGCATGAATGGACGTGGTCCAACTTCGTTGAATCTTTCAGGGTGGAGTACATCCCTCAGTGGATTGTAGAGAAACGGGAGGACGAATTTCAGAATCTGAGGCAGGGGAGCATATCTGTGGCTCAATACGCGGCCCGATTCACGCAGTTGTCGAAATTCTGCCGAAGACTGGTCGACACCGAGCAGAACCGGACGAGGCAGTTCGTCAAGGGGCTAAGACCGGAGCTGGGGAGAGCTTTGGCACCTGCTCCACCGACAACTTACTCGGGGGCGGTGGACGCTGCTACTCGCACAAAGAATGAAGACCGCAGCAGGATGGCGGCCAAGCCCTTCCAACCGCCGAGACAACCACAGGGACACTTTCCGAGGCAGCAATCCCATAAGCGCCCTGCAAATCATCTCTGGCAGAATCGAGAAAAGCAAGCCCGGTCAGCGCCGGCTGGACCTGTACCGAACCTCCCGTCCTGCAGGCAGTGTGGAAAGAAAGGCCACACTGAGAGGAATTGCTGGTCCAAGGGAAGAGATACGAAGTGCTACCACTGTGGTGACCCGAACCACCTGAGGAATACCTGCCCTAAGCTGCACCGAGTTGGGCAGGGAAACCCGGCTCAGAACCTGGGACCTAACTGAGCCAACGCCAAGGGAGCAACCGGAGGTGGAGCGTCGAAGCCACAAGTGAAGGCCAAGGTATTCGCTCTCAACAGAGAGGAAGTTGGGGCCGATGTCGCGGTGGTGGAAGGTACGTTTACTATTCAAGGACGATCCGTTAATGCTTTGATTGACCCTGGCTCTACTCATTCCTATATAAACAAGTTGTGTGCATGTCATTTGGGTTGGGATAGAGTGGAGCTACCTTTTATTTTAGAAGTAAGCACCCTTTTGGGGAAGATAGTGCAAGCAGATCGGTATGTGAGGGATTGTAAGGTTAATGTGGGGAGAGAAAATCTAGAGGGAGATTTGATTGTGTTGGACATTGAAGACTATGACTTAATTTTGGGGATGGACTGGTTAGCCAAATATGGGGCTAGGGTAGACTGCAAAAATAAGTCAGTTCAGTTTGTCAGATCGGGTTGTGATATGTTAGAATTTAATGGAAAGAGGGTGAAAGAGTTGAAGTACTTGATTGCAGGGGCTAAGGCCCGAAAATTATTGAGACAAGGTTGTAAAGGTTATCTGGCTTACGTGATGAACAAGCCTAAGGACCAGTGTACTCTGGAGGACACGGAAGTAGTGAAGGATTTTCCTGATGTATTTCCAGCGGAGCTTGATTCTCTACCTCCTAGTCGAGAAGTGGAGTTCACTATCGACTTAGTTCCCGGAGCGGAACCAGTATCGCAGACTCCATACCGGATGGCGCCAGCAGAGTTGAAAGAGTTGAAAGAGCAACTAGAGGAGCTCGTTGGCCAAGGCTATATTAGACCAAGCACATCGCCCTAGGGAGCGCCTGTGCTATTTGTAAAGAAGAAGAATGGGACCTTGAGGCTGTGCATCGACTACTGAAGGCTGAAGAATTTAACGATTAAGAACAAGTACCCTCTTCCGTTGATTGACGAGCTATTCGATCAGTGCAAGGATCCAGTTGCTATTCCAAGTTGGATCTGAGACAAGGATATTACCAAGTGCGGATAAGAGAGGAAGATGTCCCTAAGACAGCCTTCAACACCCGATATGGGCATTACGAGTTCGTAGTAATGCCGTTCGGGGTGACTAACGCCCCAGCAGTATTCATGGACCTGATGCACCGAGTATTCCGGCCTTACCTGGACAAGTTTGTAGTAGTATTCATCGACAATATTTTGATCTACTCCAAGAGTCCGGAGGAGCATGCGGAGCATCTGAGGCTGGTGTTGGAAAAATTGAGGGAGCATAAGCTGTACGCGAAGTTCAGCAAGTGCGAATTCTGGTTGGACAGTGTGGCATTCCTTGGTCATGTGGTGACTAAGGAGGGAATTAAGATAGATCCGGCCAAGGTGGAAGCGGTATCAGACTAGAAGCAGCCGGAGAATATTATCGAGATCCGGAGTTTCTTGGGTTTGGCGGGATACTACCGAAGGTTTATCAAGGGATTCTCGACACTCGCATCGCCAATGACCCGTTTGTTGAGAAAGGATGTTCCATTTGTGTTGAACGAGAAATGCGAGAAAAGCTTCCAAGAACTAAAGAAGAGACTGATGACAGCACCGGTATTGAGTCTACCAGAGGACGGTAAATCTTACGCACTGTACACCGACGCTTCGAAAGAGGGACTGGGAGCGGTGTTGATGCAAGACTGGAAAGTGATTGCCTATGCATCACGGAAGTTGTGACCGCATGAAGTGAACTACCCTACTCACGACTTGGAGCTGGCGGCTATAGTGTTCGCCCTAAAGAAATGGCGACACTACTTGTATGGAGCCGAGTATGAGGTGTTCATCGACCATAAGAGCCTGAAGTATATCTTCACTCAGAAGGATTTGAACTTGAGGCAACGAAGGTGGATGGAATTCTTGGAAGAATACCGTTGCCCGATCAACTACCATCCCGGGAAGGCTAACGTGGTGGCAAACGCCCGAAGCAGAAAAGTTGGGATGGCTAGGCTGAAGGTGCAAGAAATGCAAGTAGTTCAGGACGTATTGGACAGAAGGACGGAAGTGCGAGACAAAACGATTGTTATCATCAACTTGAAGTTGGTGCCAGACTTGAAGCAAGAAATAGTGGAAGCTCAGCGAAGCAACGCCGAGTTTCAAAATTTTAAGGATAAGGAGCTTAAGCGACCAAACAGCAAACTCCGTCAGGACGAAGCAGGAGTTTTCCATTTCAGAGATCGATTGTGTGTACCCGAGGAGCAACAACTAAGCGTCGAATTTTGGAAGAGGCACACAAGAGCAAGTACGCAATTCATCCGGAAGAGGTCAAGATGTATCAAGATTTGAAGAGAGCATACTGGTGGCCCGAAATGAAGTGAGATGTGGTCAAGTGCGTATTGACTTGTCTCACCTGCCAGAGAGTTAAAGCAGAGCATAAGAAGTCAGCGGGACTATTGTAGCCGTTGCCAGTGCCAGAATGGAAGTGGGAGGAGGTGACTATGGATTTCGTCACCGGACTCCCTATGTCAAAGACTCAAAAGGACGCCATATGGGTAGTTGTGGATCGACTGACCAAGTCGGCCCACTTTATCCCGGTAAATGTAAGGGACTCCATGGAGAAGCTGGCTCAGACATATGTTCGAGAAATAGTCCGACTCCATGGAGTACCTTCGAGCATAGTGTCAGATCGAGACCCAAGGTTTACTTCTCGTTTTTGGGAAAAGTTCCAGGAAGCAATGGGATCGAATTTGAAGTTCAGTACGACGGCGCATCCGCAGACTGATGGGCAGTCAGAAAGGGTGATCCAAATATTAGAGGATATGTTGAGGGCCTGTGTTCTGGATTTCAGGGACAAGTGGATAGAATGCGTACCTTACGCGGAATTATCTTATAACAACAGCTATCAGGCCTCGATTGGGATGGCACCTTACGAGGCTTTGTATGGGCGCAAGTGTCAAGTACCGTTGTATTGGAGTTTGACGGAAGATGGACACATGAGCAAAACCAGAGAAGTCTGTGTCCAAGAAATGTTGGACAAGGTGAAACTAATTCGGGAAAGGTTATAGGCGGCTCAGAGCCGGCAAAAGAGCTATGCAGACAACTGGATGAGGGAATTGGAATTTCAAGTCGGGGACCGTGTATTTCTGAAGTTATCACCCAACCGGGGAATTGTGAAGCATCCAAAGGGTGGAAAATTGAATCTGAGGTATTTGGGGCCGTTTTTTATTAAGGAAAGAATCGGACCAGTAGCGTACCGGTTGGACCTACCGGATGGGTTGACGGGTATCCATGACGTGTTCCATGTGTCACAGTTGAAGAAGTATGATGCGGATCCCGGTCACGTGTTGAATGAGGAACCGTTAGTGTTGCAGCCAGACTTGAGCTACGTGGAAAAGTCTGTTCGGATATTGGACCGTAGTGTCAAAACCCTCCGGAATAAACAGATACCAATGGTTAAGATTCAGTGGGAGCACCATGGCACGCAGGATGCCACATGGGAATCGGAAGAATGGGTTAAGCAGAAGTATCCCGAGCTGAAATAGAGGTATGCTTGAATTTCGGGACGAAATTCTTCTAAGGAGGGGAGGATGTGAAACCCCAGTCAAGACCAACCTTAGAGTAAGGGGGTTGGGATGCATATCATGCTTTATTTCATGATTAAATATGTTTACATATGATTTCTATGTGCTTTGAATTTGATTTTTATTATCTTGAAGTCTTGTTGGTGAGTGATGTGTGAGAGGGGCAAAATGGTAATTTTTTCCCGAGGTGAAAATAAGGAGAAAGCTTGTGGATTGAATAGGGAATAATTTTTCTAGTAGAAATAGCAACAAGAGTTGTTGTGGTTTAGTGGTTAGAGCCTTGGAATTAATTCTTGAGGTCTAAGGTTTAAAGTCCATCATAGAGGCTTTAGCTTGAGTAAATTTTATTTTGCTTGGAAAAGGATGGTTTCGGCCATGAGGGCCTAGATCAATGTGGTGATGATGTCCTAGGAGAGACATGTTAGGAGAATTCTCACTTCACACTTTTGTTTTTCGCGAAATGCTTAAAAGGAATTCATTCTCCCTTGATCTTTAGCTTTTCTTAATTTCCAACTCCTTAGTTTGATCAAGGTGTTCTATCCTTTTCCTTTCCAGAAAATTCAGTAGAGGACTAAGGTCTTTTAGGATCAAAATGTCCTAGTAAAAGGCTTCTCATGGTTTGGAAAATGTAAATGATTTGTGGGAAAAATTCAAGGGTAAAATCCCTCTTGAAAGCTTGCTGAAATTTTTCCTCTAACTTAGTTCATCTATCTTCATGAAATGAGCTGAAATTTTCCAGCTTGTTGTGCCTTCAAAAGGTCGAAAATTCTAGCTCACATTTCCTCCCAAATGCTACCAGAAAAATGGTCTTTAGGATCAGTTGAAACCTGAAACTTTCTTGCCCAAATTCGGACTGCACAAGCTGGAGTAAAACAGGAAAAATTCCTGTACGAAAATCATCTTTGTGAGCTCCAAATCAAGCTATTTTCTCCCAAATTTTGTGCAGCACCTTAGCCATGTTTTTCCTCCATAAAGAAGGCTGGAAACCAGCCTTGAATACCCCTGAAATCCCCTTCAAAACTCGCTGCAAATCTGCTAGAAATGGCAGACGAAAATTCTGCCAGAAAGCTGCTGTTCAGCGAAATTCCTGAGCAGAATTTCTGTCCAGCTTGTTTCCTATTTTGTTTCAACCGAAAACCCCAACCTACTTCTGTCAAAACCTCCCTTAAACCTCCATTAACAGATCTCCATTGTTCCCTGAAGCTTCTGCACGAAATTCCCTCCATGGCTGACCGAAAATCTCTCAACCAAATCCCTGCAATTTAACTTGATTACTTTCCAAAATTTCAGCCATCTTGTTTAACAACTTTCCATAAAATTTTTCTCAATTGATCAGACATCTTCTCCACCATTGTGCACCCAAGCTTCAGCCATCAAAATCCTCCTTTAACCAGCTTTAATTCACTAGAAAACTGCACAATCCAGTCGGCCATAGGAGACTTCAAAGCTGTGCAGAAAAATCAAGATATTCTTGGAATATCTAGTTTCCAAATTCTCTTCCTAAACATATTCTTCAAGGATTGTAACAATTAGTCTTTCCTTTCCCTTCCAAATCAGAGAAGTCACTCCCTAAACCCTACAGAATTTTCGCAGCCACAACTCCTCAGAAAAATCAGCAGCTTCTCTTCTCTCCCTCTCTCGATTTTCTTCAAGCAACAAGAACACACACACACTACACCAAGAACACCTACCTCTTCTCTACACCTAAAACACCTCCAAACCCTCACGAAAATCTCCAGATTTGATCTACTCCTTGCTGTGCATCCATCAACACCCTTATTAACATCAAACTCCACAAATCATCTTGCTACTTTGGATCAAAAAGCAGAAATTTCTGTGAAGAACAAGAACATCTTCAAGGTAAACTTATTCTAACAACTTCATCCTCTTCAAACGTAATCTCTAATGAAAACCTATATGAATAAGCATGCTAGTGATCTCTCTCTCTCTCTCTCTCTCATGGACCGAAATTTCCTCCCTTGGCCGAATGGTCTCTTTTCCCATGACCATGCTTTCGCCACCCTTCTTGAACAAGATTAACCATCTAGGGGTTGAGGTCTTCTCTAAACTCTTTCAAGTCATTCATCAATCAAGTAAGTACCTTCAATCCTCTCTTTAAAATTTAGAATCATGTCTCTAGGTTGATGAAAGGCGATGGGTTTGTGTATGTGATGTTGTTGATTGAAGCATGAGTATATGTATGATTGAGATGGAGATGGGATTTATGCATGGAAGGATTATATTGGTGGATTTAATGATGAGTTGAGATTTGATGCATGTCATAGGTAGTATTTGTGATGAAGCATGCTAGAGATTATGTCACCATGGGTGAATAGGATTTATGTGCATGATTAGATTTTGAAGCCATGATCATGTTTATGCTAGTAGAGGTTAAATCATGTAATAATGAATTTAGATCTATGCCTATGTGCAAGACTTGGAAGATTTGATGAATTGAAGGATTGAGTATGTTATTGATTATGGTTGACCATGGAATCTTGATCATGATCTAGTTATCCCGAAGCAAATTTTATTTCATGAATAAAATATTTACTAATAATTTTTGCTAGAGAATTTCGAAAAACCCTAAGAAGGGTAGATTTGGAATTATAATATATGTAAAGGATATTTTTGTCAAATAAATAATAACTTTTCTAGAAAATAAAATAAATAAATATTATTTAAAATAAAGAAATTAATTAAAGCCTTTATGGAAAAGATTTATACTTAAGAAAGTATTTACTAGATCAAGACCCTTAAGGATTTACTTATTATTTTCCAAGAAAGACTTAATAAATTTAATCTTAACTAATTTTAGCTATCAATTATTTTCTAACAACTAAGCTATCATTAAATCACTATTTTACCTAGTACCACCTATGGCTCCTAATCAAATAAACTCTAAATTTTCCTTAACAAGATTTAAACTTTCAACTTATTAGAATTTATTTCCTAATCCATTAATTATTTTAAATAATAAATTAAACTGAGCTTATAAACCTATTCAATTATTATTTTGCCTTAAAGCTTGGGACACTAGGATCATGGTAGTAGTGAATTGAGTTGATTTAAAATTGAGGAAGTAGATTGTGGCTTGAATCTGATTAAGATTTTTATTTGCCCATATGGGGTTAGGTCAGCTGTTGGAGACCTTGTTGTTGTGAGCAAGAAGCAGGTAAGCTCCTGCATAAAACCTACCGATGTCAAATGTTTTCTTATGGCAAGCTAAATATGGAGTGTATGGACACTCATTTATTTGAAGGCAATTGAGGGTTGAATTCATCGTTATTTCCAACGCTGGAATTATTCAAAAGTTAATGAGCAGATTTTCCAAACTCGAAACTCTTTCTCAAACTGATTTCGCTCAAAACCTTGGAAACCCTCAAATTGCTATTTTCATGCAGAGCGATGCTCTGTTCATTTTATCCCAAGTGGGGAATGTCGTTGAGTACTCAATAAGGATGGACTACTAGGACTAGGCTTTGAAGGGTTAGGGTAAGTCACTCAGTAGGTGGCCACCTCTGAGGGGTGTGTCTTTCCTGGATAAGATGCCAGTTCCAGTAAGTCGTGCTGGTCCGAGCTAGCAGTTTATTTTGTTTCAGTCAAGTGATTGTGTTTTTGCCGGAATGGACACCCGGTGGTTGTTGAGGTATAGAGAAGGAGGAGTATCTTACCCAGTAGGCCGATCACCTACTTTTGTCAGTCTGCACAACATGTTAGGCATTCTGACCGGTTATGGGGCCTAAAGGGTGGTAACCTATATCCCTTTCTTTCGAGTGGTTAATTTCATTACTTATGTATAGCTAGAAGAGCCAAAACGCCACTCTTTCTTTTCACTAATGTTTATTGCTTGCCAATGTTTCTCTTTTATAGATTTCACACTTTGCATCCACGAACTGTTTCTGCTAAACACCCAAAGTACACACGGACTTACTGAGATTTCTGTCTCACCACCTTTTATCATGATTTCAGGTTGATCCTGTTGTGGGTGAGTAGCTACCTTGGAAGAGAATGTGTTTTTTTTATTTTATGTACTATTTTGGGAGACGAGTGTGGATGATTTTAATTATGGTTTTTGTTTTGGAATTTCATGGATATACTTTTGAAGTATTTTTGGGGTTGTAATAAATTCTTTTAGCTTGAGTATTATTTATTCCAGCAATTTTTATTTGTGACCTAGTTATAAAGACCCATTGTCCTTTGGACGGGGCGACATCCCCGGCCATGGCGGGCCTAGGTTTTCCGGGGGTGTTACAGGTTCAACTCGTATGTCCCCACAGTAAGTTCAATAACCTTTTGCTCCATTTGCAGTATGCAGGTCCATGTTGCCTTTCTCTATCCTTCTACTGCCCTTTAATCTCTGCAAGTTATTACACAAATGAGATCTATATCCAGTATCTAATACCCATATCTCATTTCTAAAAGTAGTATTTATCTCAATCATAAGCATACCAGGAGTAGAAGTAGAAGTGCCTTTAAACTTCTCCTTCTGCTTCTTTTCCTTGACGGTCTCCAAGTAAGCTTTGCAGTTACACCTCCAGTGGCCTATTTTGCCACAGTGATGGCATGGGCCTTTGGTGGCTGCATCCTTCTTTTTCATTCCGCATTTGGGTTTAATGGGAGCTTTCTTCATCTTCCTTTGAACTTTATTCTTGGAAGAAGAAGAAGATTCTACCATCAAGATCGCATTGGAATCATTCTTCATAGAGGACTCCGCAGCCTTGAAAAGATTGATCACCTCAAGAATAGTGGACTCAAACTTGTTCACCTAATAGTGTTGGAATGTATGTCCTCTTAGACTAGGTTTCTGATGTATTTTTTACTTATATTAATAAAAGTATTTTTCTCATTTTTTTTTTGAGAAATTTTCTTTATATTTGTGCACGATTTTATTGGAAAAGACTCATTGTATTTAAGTAAATAGTTCATGTGAATGCAGGTCTTTCACAGCAAAGTATAGACCATGGGATACTTAATACATAAACTATTGTTCTTAATCGGATGATGAGAATGAAAATCTCATCAGGGTAAGGTTATTGTGTTATGAATTTCAAATAGAGAATATCTTACCTTTAGCCAATGAGTAGTCTACTCATTTCATAACATAAGAGTATTTTGAATACGTAAAACTAGACCTGTAGTGGTGGTTTCTAAAATTACTACGTGATAGAAAACTAGACTACTACTGCTACAGTGCTGACTTGTACTGTACAGCTTGAGTATAAGTTGGTGGTCTGACGAAACTAGAAGTGTATGCATTGATATACTAGAGTTGAGGTTCTTTAGAATGACCAATATACTTGTATGTTAGGTATATATGACTAGTTAGTTAAGACAGACTTGTACGAGATAATGTCTACACTATATCGCCTCTTATGATTACTGAATAATCTAATTATCCAGGGCCCTAGGGAACATAACTTGGATATTGGCTTTAGGGTAGCTCCTTTAGAAAGCTAGAATATTCCAAGAAGTCGTGGATCATTGGACTAAAAGCCTAAGGATGGTAAATGTCATTTAGAGAGGTGTTGTACACTTTTTCCTCTCTAAATAAACGGCGATATGTAGAGGGGTATTTTAGTCATTTCACCTGTACGTCGAAGACATAGCTAACGCAGCATTGTCCTTGGGGTTAATATTTCATAATAGTGATATTAGGAAATATTTAAAATGTAAAATACAGCTATTTATATAGTAAGGATATTTTGATCATTTTACTAGCCAATGCGATATGTCTTTTTAGTCCTCAGAATAGCCCGTAAGTCATAATTATTTTAGGTCAAGAAAATGGCCACAATAGAAAAAGGATATTATTTTATTCAGGTAGTCTAATTTATTTTTGGACTGGAATAAAATAAAAGGAATGAAACAAATTAAATTTATTATCTAGTTTGATCGGTTAATTAATTATTCAGGGTCTAAGCCTAGATTAAATAATTAGAATAATTAACCTGGGCTAAAACTAGTTAATAAAAGGCTTAATAATTATTTTACTTCATTTCGGCTCATTAATTATTTATTGGGTTATTTTAATAAGCCTAGGAAATAAATAATTAATGGTTATTATTTTTTGGTCCATTGGGTCCAAGGAAAAATAATAAATTATTTTGGTGTAATAGCCTGGACTAAATGGTTTTTTATTATTCACGGTACAGAAGAGTTAGGGATTACCCAAACCTTTTCTGTTGATAACCTTTGGATGTTTGAAATATCAAAACACCAGGGTTGGGTTATTTGGGATGTGAATAGGAGTCCTGCAGTAGACTAAAAATCAGATGTCACAACACTGAAGAAAAAAAACTAGAGTTGGTCCTCTGTTCTCTCTCTCTCTCTCTCTTATTCTGCTCTATTTTCCTTTTTCATCTTCTTGTTTTTGCTAATTAATAGCAAAGGGTCAAGAAGGACCAGTCCTCGCCTAAGTTGTTTCACCAACATAGATAGGCAAAGGAATATTCTGAGAAGTGAAAAGTTTCACGTACATGCTAAGAAGATGCTGACGGATCACTGGTTTCTTGCTAGAATCATCGCTGAGACAGGTGGTTGCTCCCGTGATTGGTGCCTCATCTTCTCAGCCAAACCAGAAAAAGACACGTAAAGGTATTAATTTTCACCTTATGCTGTGCCATGGCTTTATTTTGGGTCTTGTTTCATGCGTACATGGCATCCCCTATTTTTCATTCTTGCAGATAGTTAATCACAAATTGTGAAAAACTATTAGCTAAAGATTGTAGAATTAAGTCAAGACTTAATTCTTGGTCCATAACGAACCCAAAAGATCCAAGCTTCTCAGTCATGCCCAACATCCTCAACCCATGAGTAGCCACAGAAGCACCCTTAGCCATTTTACAATGGAATAGTTACTTTGAGATCTCACATTTCTCTGTTCAGGCTTCTGCGTTAAACAGCTCTTGAAGATGAAGAATCAACGATTGAGCATCCATATGCTCGTACTATTTTTGTAGTTCAGGAGTCATTGATGCCAGCATGATATAAGATGTCATGTCACTGTCCTCCTTATGCTTCTTGTGAAAAGTATGCATGCTTATCAGCATGAGCACCTTGAGTTAGCGGTGGCAGAATAGGAGTATCTAACACGTAGAGCAACTTTTCCAACTTGACAATGATTCTTAAGTTTCTATACCAGTAGAGATAGTTTGATTCAGTTGGTTTGTTGGCCTCCAAGAGGCTACGTAAGTTTAGGTTAGTTGACATGATGCACCTGACCTAGATGTAATGAGAGAGAATTAGCTAGCTGTATATGCACATGTAATGCAAATAATTAGGTCTTTAATTAATCGCATTGTTGTTCCACTATTTTACTCAAACCAATAGCCCTAACTATTGATTTAAGAAAGCCCGTTGGAAGCTTTCATAGTAGACCGGTGTCCAAATTCCTCAAGAATAACCTTTGGTTTGCCCAAAAAGCCACCCTTCAATTCAATGGTAGGTATCCAATAATAATTATATCCAATGTAATTATTGGATCATTGGGTGATTAACGTCTTTTAATCTAAAATCTTTTAAGCTAACCTAATATTTCCTCAAATTTTCTTTATGCTTGAGTTAGCCCAACCGGGATAAAGAAATTTAGTTAAACCCGACCCATTAATTAGGAAGTTAATTCCATAAGAATTTAATTTCATAGCTTGAACATGCCCGATATCAAGTAGGCATGGGTTAGCCTAATAAGTTGGTCTCAAAAAATGACTATGTTCTTACTATATTAATGGAAGGCATTAGGTGTAATATTATTTGAAGGATTTGTTCCTTTTAGTTGTCTCATCATTTGGCATATATAAAATTTATCAATAGGCAGCATAAATTGATAAACGTGGCAATAAACCATTACGCCGTATAGTTATGGACTTTTCTAAATTAATTTCTACGAGCTATGAAAGAAATTAACATGATCAACGCTATGTGTTCATGCATGATTTAATTAGAAGGTTTTACCATCTCACCTTATTTTGGTCACCATCTCCAAAATAAAATAATTCTATCTCTATCTAACCTATATAATCTAATTATATAAAATTCCTAAATTGAGAAATCTCGAGTTACATTCAAGAGGAGTTAGATGGGAAAAGAATTACATAAAAATTTTAGACAATGCAGGACACACATGACCTATTTAATTAAAACCAAAGCGTTAAATAATTCATGTATGGATATATTTGGTCTAAGTCCATAACCATCCACCATGCTAATAAAACATGCTTAAAATAGTAAGCATAAAACATCCAGTGCACAAACATCCAAAATAAGCATTTTGGAAAAATTCAGGGCCAAAATCAAAATATTTAAAACTTATGGTCCCATAATTTAATTTTGAGAAATACTTTTATCCCAAATTATGGGTTCCAAACAAATTCTAATCATTATTAGAATCTATTCTCAAAATTAGAAAAGATTAAAAAAAAACTTTTTTTACATATCTAATATCACTATTTTAAATAATATATATTAATTTCCAAAACTAATTTTAGAAATTAATATTGGTTAGTCCCAAAACATATCTTTTGCATAAGCTTTAGGCACAAGTGAAAAGGAGAAAAAACTTTATCGTGGGCCACCCGAAAGAAATCAACCGAAATGGAGATTTTTTTTTTTTTTACATAATAAGACAAAATTTCATCCTATACATCCTCCCTGTGATCAATTGAGGAAGACCTATGGAAAAACTAGCTTTGGCAAACAAGTCCCGAGTAAGTCACAACTCCAAGCCACGACTTTTGGGCCAATTGCGCCTCAAGCCGCAGCTTGGCTCCTAGCGAGCTGTAGCTCAAGACCGAATTTTTTTTTTAATCCTTCGTTCTTTTCGAGAAACTATTTATGGATTGGTTTATTTCGATTTTTGCAGTGTTTTTAGAGAACAAGCATTCTGTTCATGTTTATATAGCAGTGATCACAAAACTACAATTCAAAGCCTTACGAAATAATTTCCAACTCTAAGCAAAACAAACATTCTGTTATGCAGGAAATTAAACCAGAAGAACTTCTTACACCACATAAGTAGAAAACACATAAACATATTTTTTGTATTGAAAACGAGATAGTAATTTTTTAGAAAACTAATTTTCATGAAAATTAAACAAGTTTACAACACAACAGAGACCCACAATCCTTGAAACAATTTCAAGAAATAAATTGAATAGAAACAATGCATTTTGCAAACACTCTTCAGAACACACATGCAGCGACCCAAAACAAATGACAAACAATGCCCAGATTCATGCTCGAAACACTTTCATAGCATAAATGAACCCGTTAAAATCATAAGCAAGCAGGCTCTGATACCACTGTAGGGATTTCAAAAATACTATAACACTTATAGTATTGGAAAAACGGAAATCCTAGCCCAAGATCACATGCATAAGATTTAAACAAAAAGAAAAAAAAGAAAAACACGGGTTTTACCTCTATCGTTCAAAACTTTCTCTTCACGTTGAATGACTGAGGCACGATCCAGATACACTCATTCCAAAAACCAATCTACACTAGTGTCCAAGACGAGCCACTCCAATCTAAGTGTGAGGTTGGCTCTAATAGTAACCACATGAAGGACTCAAGCAAATCAAAACGAGTCTCTACTAGAAGACTCTCTTGATGGCTAGGGTTGTTTCTGTGTATAGAAGATAAATGAGAGAGAGAGAGAGAAAGAGAGAGAGCGCGCGCTGTGTGCACTGTGTTTTTCCACACTAAAACCATGAGAACCGTTCTCATGATATATAATAATATATCCACCATTTTTTACTCCAGTGTTATCACCAAAATTTGTGAAAACACGTTTCTATGAATTCTAATTAAATTAGAATTCACAAATTGCAATTGGAAACCATAAGTTTCAACAATCACGATTTGGTCCAAAATTATAACTAATTATAATTTGACCACAATAACGTTTCTTTCTCACAATTAACCCTATAATATTATTAAATAACATCTTGAGTACTTAATCTTCTATTGTGTGTGACTTGTTAGGTTTCTTGGTATATTAGTAGCAAATTTGAATTAATTCAAACATCTTTTAGATTAATAATCCTAAATAATTTAGAATTAATCTATTAATTGTAATCAGGATTGGTTCATTAATTCATCAATTAATAAATCCATATTCTACAGAACATGGATGGTATCTAGCAATACATCATGACCATCCAAGAGTCCAGAAAGTCAAGTGGCTAGACATGAATTCTTCAATAACAAACTATAATGCAATAAATTACGTTCACCATACAATTTCTCATTAGGTTTCAAGTACGGAATAAGCACCAACTCCTTCCAAAATATACATTAATTATGGCCTGAATATATTAGTAATTATACCAGGAATCCATTACTCTACACATGAAGGCATAGAAAATAGAAAACGCAGGGCACGCAGTAGAAGCGAAGATAAAAAACTGCAAAAACTGAAGAACAGGGGATTCCTAACCAGAGCCGGCGCTAGCTTCGATAGTCCTTGTCGGCACTGGTCCTGCCCTGGCGGGACTCCGAGGTTAAAATTTTTTTTACCTTTTTTTGCATGTTCTAAGAATTGACTGGACCTAAATGTGTGCTACTGGGGTAGGTACGCTGGTGGAAGCCTCTGGTACGATTACTACAAGCCTCCTACTCCGTATTTGCATGTAGGTGAACGCCTAAATCTCGATGTACCAGTATATGGCCTGCCTAAATCCGTTTGGTGAACAACTACAGACTAAGGAACCCTTTTCTGGAGAAAATGAGAGTGAGAGAGAGATGTCTGGCTATTTTCACAGAGAAGAAGTCGTCTCTCAAAGAGTGTGTGTATCTGACAACCACGTAGTTTCCAATCCACCTGTTTAACCTTAATAAAACCCTAGGTTAAACTGGACTGGATCATTGGACTCTTAGTTTGACCTTTTGGGCTTAATTAATTATTCTAATTAGAACCACATAAATGGCCCAATTAATAATTAATTTCCCAACCTAAATAAACTAGTCCAATAAATAAGCCTATATTAGTTTAGTCCAAGGTTAATCTTTAATTATTCAAACTGAGCCAAAGCCCTGAATAATTAATTAACCCACCAAACTAATTTAATTAATTCTCTCTCCATGGACCTTTATTTTATTCTAGCCCAACAATTAAATCTGGCTACATAAATAAAATAAATTTCATGTAATTTAAGATCAATTCCTTAGCCCATATTTAATTAGGACTCACGGTCTATACTGGGGACCAAAAGACAGACCACCTTGGCTACTAAAATGACCAAAATACCATTGCCATATAAATAGTTGTATTTTGTATTTTTAAATATTTCCTAATATTACCATTGGGAAATATTGACCCCATGGACAGTGCTACGTTAGCAAAGTCTTTGACCTACAGGTGTACTGACTAAAATATCCCTCTATACATCGCCATATATTTAGAGAGGAAGAAGTGTACTAACACCTCTCTAAATGACATCTACGATCCTTAGGCCTCTAGTTCAATGATCCACGACCTCCTGGATTGTTTCCGCTTTCCAAGGGAGTTATGCTAAAATAAACATCCAAGTCATGTCTCCCAAGGCCCTGAAAATTTAGATCATTCAGACAACCACAATGGGTGATATAGTATAGAAACAATCTTGTACAAGTCTATCTGGACTAACTAGTTACACATACTCGACATGTAAGTATATTAGCCCTACGATAGAACCTCAACTATAGCATATCAAAGTATATACTTCTAGCTTCATCAGACCACCAACTCATACTTAAGCCGTAGAGTACTAGTTCACGCTGTAGCGGTAGTAGTCTAGGTTTCTACCATATAGTACTTTTAGAAACCACTACTACTGGTCCTGTTCTACATATTTGAAATATGCTTATGTCATGAAGTAAGTGGACTACTCACTGGCTAAAGGTAAGCCATTCCCTATTTAGAATTGACAATATAATAACCTAGACATGATGAGATTCCCATTCTCATCAATCAGTTAAGAACAAAAGTTTATGTGTTAAGTAACCCATGATCCATAACTTACTGTGAAAGACCTCCATTCACATGGAACACTTACTTAAACAAAATGGGTCTTTTCCAAACGTAATTGTGCACAAATAAAATTGTAAATTCACAAATAATTTCTAAAAATAGATTCTTTTATTAAAACATTCGATATTAACATCATAAACCTAGTGTAAGAGTGCATATTCCCAACAATCTCCCACTTGCATTCTAAGACTAAGTAAGTCCATAGGTTCCCGCCCCTATGGTGTCTAAGTGTCTCTTGAAGACTCTCTCAACCAAAAGTTTAGTGAATGGATAAACTTGATTGTTCTTGGAGGCAATCTGTTCCACTACGACTTTCCATCTCTGGATGAAATCCCAGATAAGGTGGTACTTCCTCTCGATATGCTTCTCCTTCTTGTGGTTCCTAGGTTCTTTAGATTGTGATACTGCTCCAGTGTTGTCGCAATACATCACAATCGGCCTGTCCATGTGTGGCACGATTCAATGTTCTGAAAGGAACTTCCGGAGCTAGACTGCTTCCTTGGATGCCTTCGAAGCTGCCACATACTCAGCTTCCATGGTCGAGTCAGCAATGCAAGATTACTTGATATTCCTCCCAGAAATAGCTTCTCCAGACATGGTGAAGATATATCCACTAGTGGATTTTCTCTCATCCTTATCCGCTTGGAAGTCTGAGTCTGTGTATCCTGCAAGAACCAAGTCGTCAGCCTTGTAAACTAGCATATAATCTCTCGTTCCCTTGAGGTACTTGAGAATATGCTTTACAGCTTGCCAATGAACCTCTCCAGGGTTTGACTAATATTTGCTAGCCAAGCTTATGGCAAAACAGATATCTGGCCTATTACACATCATGGCATACATGAGACTTCCCATAGCCAAAGCGTAGGGAATCCTACTCATCATGTCCTTTTCTTCTTAAGACTTAGGACAGTCTCTTAAAGAAAATGATAACCTATATCTGCAAGGAATTAGAGCTCCCTTGCATGAGTCCATGCTATACCTGGCCAGAATGTTGTCAATGTATGCCGCTAGGGATAACCTTAACATTCTTTGCTTCCTATTTCTAAGAAGTCTAATCTTGAGAATGTAGCTGGCTTCTCCCAAGTCCTATATATTGAATTGACTAGATAGCCAAATCTTTGTAGATGACAATGACCCTATATTATTTCTAATGAGTAAAATGTTATCCACATATAAGACAAGAAAAAACACATTAATACCTTCAAGTTTCCTGCACACACATAGTTCATCCTCGTTTTGAACAAAACCATAAGACTTTATAGTCTCGTCAAAATGAATGTTCCATGCCCTTGATGCCTGCTTAAGTCCATAAATGGACTTCTTAAGCTTGCAAACCATATGTTCTTGGCCTTTAGCAACAAAGCCTTCCAACTGGGACATGTAGATGTCTTCACTAAGATGGCCATTTAAAAATTCCATCTTGACATCCATTTGCCATATCTTGTAGTCATAGTGACATGCAATAGCAAGAAGGATACGGATGGACTTAAGTATGGCTACCAGGGAAAAGGCTTTCTTATAATCGATTCCCTCTTTCTGAGTATACCCTTTTCGCCACAAGCTTAGCTTTGAAGGTTTCCACCTTCCCATCCACTCCCCTCTTTCCCTTGTATACCCACTTGCACCCTATGGGTTTTATCCCTTCAGGTGAAGCTACAAGATCCCAAACCTAATTGAGGTACATGGACTCAATCTCGACTTTTATTGCTTCATGCCATAGATTTGCATCGACATCAGCAATAGCCTCCTCATATCTAGTGGGGTCTTGTGCCTGATGGTCGGAGACTAGCTCGAAAGCTTTTCTAGTCCACCTCTCTAGAACCCTAGACACTCTCCCACTACGACGAGGCTCCATATGTATAAGCTCTTGAGGTTGTGCCTCTTTTTGTTCCATAATCGGGTCAGGAGAAGTTGTTTCCAAAGATAACTTTTCTTCTAGTTTCAACCAAGTTGAACCTTTTGTGGAAGTACTCTGATGTCCTGTAAGTATCTAGCATTAGTACTAACCAATACTTTCGGCTCCTTAGGATGATAAAAGTAACCATCCTTTGTCCCTTTTGGGTACCCAACAAAATAACATAATTCTGATATTGGTTTCAGCTTATCTCCCTTGACCAGTACCTAAGTTGGACAATCCCATATCCTGAGATGATTCAGAGTTGGTTTATGCCCAATCCACATCTCATAGGGAGTCCTAGGCATTGACTTGGAAGGCACCAAGTTCAGAATGTATGCCGCTATTTCCAGGGCATATCCCCAAAAAGGTAATGGAAGAGTAGCATGAAACATCATGCTTCGGACTACTTCCATCAATGTCATGTTCCTTCCCTTAACTACTCCATTCTGCTGGGGGGTCTCCGGCGTAGAGAGTTGGGATACTATCCCATGATGTACCATATAGTCCTTAAATTCACCAATGAGGTACTCTCAACCACGATCCGATCGTAAGGTCTTGATCAATTTACCTATCTAATGCTCCACTTCAACTTTAAACTCTTTGAACTTGTTAAAAGAGTCAGACTTGTGTCTCATCAGGTAAACATAATCAAACCTTGTACAATCATCTGTGAAAGTGATGAAGTACTCAAAACCTCCTCTAGCTGGTGTAGACAAGGGACCACACACATAAATATAAATAAGACTCAATACCTCCTTGGCTCTATCCGCCTTAGGCGTAAATGACCTTTTTGTCATCTTTCCTATCAGGTAGGACTCACACTGAGGCCAATTTTTCAATCTCAATGAGCCCAAGGGCCTATCATGGATCAACCACTGAATCCTAGTTGAGTTGATATGACCCAGCCTTAGATGCCAAAGATAAGAGTCATTGACATTGGTCTTTCTCATCCTTGTTAAAGGTTCAGATTGAGCGTTATTTAATTGATTGTTAATAGGGTTTAAGAAAAATAGATTCCTATACATGTGCCTAGTACATAAAATTTCTCCATCTCTGCTGATAGAAATACCAGAATAGAAAGATGCAGAATATCCTTGATTTATTAGTTTCGCTACCGAAATCAAATTCTGTCGAAATCCAGGTACGTATTAAATATCTTTCAAAACCACTATTCTATTGCAATAAAAAATAAGATCCAGCTCTCCCACTGCAAGGGCCCAAACTTGTGCTCTATTTCCTGCACGTAATCTATGTTCGCCCTTCTGGAGCCTTCTAATCTTTATAAACTCTTGCAAGGAGTTACAGATGTGATCAGTAGCTCCTGAATCAACAATCTAAGTGGAAGTTGATCCAACCATTGATATAGACATTAGATAGAAAACATTACCTGTGGGTTTTTCTTGGCTTGAAGATATGGACACTCCTTTTTCTAGTGTCCCTTTAGTCCACACATGAAGCAGTTGCCCTTGGATTTATCTTTGGGTTGGGTCTTGGGCTGGACCACTGCATTCCCTTTCTTCTTCTTGAACTTTTTGGGCTTGGGCCCAGTTCTAGAAGATGAAGCGTTAGCAATCATAGCCTTAGATTGTGGCTTCATGACCTTTTTCTGCCATCTGGAGCTCCTTTATCAACTCAGTTAAACCTATGTTCAACTTGTTCATATTATAGTTCAACTTGAATTGAGAAAAGGAACCCAGTAGAGATTCGAGAACATGTCCACTTGGCTCTCGAGGTCAATGACAACCCCTAAGATTTTTGCCTCCTCGAAAGTAGCAATCATCTTGAGCATATACTCTCTGACTGATGCTCCCTCAGCCATCTTAGTGGTAATGATAGTTTGAAGAGCCTCATGCCTTGCGGGTCGGCTTTTATCCGAGAACATCCTAGCTAATGATTGAGTTATGTCATACGCAGTGGTGATGTGATCATGTTTGGACTGGAGCACATTAGACATGGAGGCCAACATGTAACAATGTGCCATCTCGTCGGCCTTCTTTCATGCTTTCTCGGCCTCACGCTCCTCGACAATGGAACCCCCCCCCCCCCCCGATAACAGGGCAGGTTTCGAAAAGGACATACTTATACTCTTCCGCTGTGAGTATTATGTCCAAATTCCTCTTCCAGTCCACATAGTTTGGTCCCGTTAGCTAATTCTATCAGAGAATAACGGTTAATGGACTAAAAGAACCTCCCACTATTTCTGAAAAATCGAAAAATAAAAGAAAAAAATTCAGTTTGTGAAAACAAAACAAATATGTGCACTTTATCCTTATTATCAAAACTGATAATAATCAATTTGACTCTTAGGAAAACTGACATAGCTTCTTAGGAAGATTAACAGTTTCCTAAGCTAAGTGTGTTAACCACCACAAATTAATTTCCCTTCTAGGTAATGATCTAGAAGATAACTCTATCGAGGGGATGGCCGTTTCCTCTCATTTCCTGTGGACATACCTCGTACTATGACCTCCAACGAGGGGATGACCGATTATAGTACGTGCCCCAAATTATTAATTACATCCCTCCATTAGATCTAGATCCTTGTGGTATCCCCATCCTATACGAGTTCATTCCCAGGGTGACACGAGAGAACCCATGATCTCTAATGAGGATCGTGATAGATGCCGTGGGGCCGTTGGAACCCCTCTCCAACTTAATCTTTTAAAACAAAGGTTTTTTTGAAAAATATCCTTTTGAAAATTTCCATTATGTTTTCCCTTAAAATAAAATGTCTAAGTCCATAAAAATCTCTATGTCAAGGTTTATATCCTTCGAGAATTTTTCCCATGGACTAATTTTATTTAAGTTAAAAACTTAATGATTTCAAAAATTTTCCAATTAAAACTTTCTAGAGGCTTTGGTCTCAAGTTTATTTGACAAAACATTTTTCTTGTGCCAAAATTAAAACAAAATGGCTTTCTATTTTAACTTACAAAAATATCTAAATCCAATATATTTTCTATATCAAGGATTAAATCTTTTGAGAAAATATCTAAGGATTAATTTTTGTTCAAGCTAAAATAACCATTTAATTTGTAGAAAAAATGTTTTCCTTGTCAAAAACATTCCCAAAGACTTTGGTCTTTGAAAAAACGTGCACATAGGTACAAAAATAAATATCATGCTAGAAAATAGTAGACATTTTCATGCTCTTCTTTATTTTTTTAAATCTAAATGCCTAGATAATAGAATTAAACACATTAATTAATTAAATAATTAATTAATGGTCTTGTTTAATCCTAAAATCCCTTACTAATATTTTTCATGAAAAAATATTTCTTGAATATTAACTATTGCAAAATATTAACTTTGCCTAGTATGGACCCCAAAACCAAAAGAAATTGCAAGGAAAAAAAAATTCCTTGGACCGCTACACCCGCTGCACTGGATCATGCACCCATCTACACTGTGATCCACTGCACCCGCTGCACAGAACCAGGACCCACGAGAAACTAGTGCGTGGACTAGCCTTCTAGACCCAAGCCAACGCCGGTTGCAGTCTAACGGCCTGATCCTACAGTTTTTTTTCTGCGAATTTTTCCTATTTTTCTGCACAACTTCTGGCTTCAATGGCTCTCCGATTTCAAACCAAATATAATGAAATCAACCAAAACCAACAATCAACTATACCCATAAACATTGTCCTTACATGATTTGTTAAGAAAAATAGTAAATTACACATCTCCTATACGTCCACCCGCGAGGTTTAACAGAGAATCTATCCATACCAAAAATAGCGAAGGATCACAATTTTAATCACACATATGTATCTACTTTTATTCATCTAGATGCATGCTCCCTATATTTTCACAAAACCGTCATGTCTTTGATACCAATTGAAGGCATAGAAAATAGAAAACATAGGGCACGCAGCGAAAGTGAAGATCAAAAACTGGAAAAAATTGAAGAATAGGGGATTCCTGACTAGAGCCGGTGTTGGCTCCGGTAGTCCTAGCTGGCGCCGGTTGTGCTCTGGCGAGACTTCAAGGTTAAAAAAAGTTTTACCTTTTTTTGTTGTTTTGAGAATCGGCTGAACTGAAATGTGTGCTACCGGGATAGGCACGCTGGTGGAATCCTCAGGTGCGACTCCTGCAAGCCTCCTACTCCGTATTTGCATATACGTGAACACCTAACTCTTGATCTTCTAGTATCTGGCTTGACTAAATCCGTTTGGTGAATAACTACAGACTAAGGAACCCTTTTCTGGAGAAAACGAGAGAGAGAGAGAGAGAGAGAGATGTCTGGCTATTTTCACAGAGAAGAAGCCATCTCTCAGAGAGTATGTGTATCTAACAAGCACGTAGTTTCCAATCCTCCTATTTGACCTTAATAAAACCCTAGGTTAAACCAGACTAGGCCATTGGACTCTTAGTTTAACCTTTTAGGCATAATTAATTATTCTAATTAGAACCACATAAATGACCCAATTAATAATTAGTTTCCTAGCCCAAATAAACTAGTCTAATAAATAAGCATATATTAGTTTAGTCCACGGTTAATCTTTAATTATTCAAACTGGGCCAAAGCCCTGAATAATTAATTAATCCACCAAACTAATTTAATTAATTCTCTCTCCATGGATCTTTATTTTATTCTAGCCCAACAATTAAATCAGGCTACTTAAATAAAATAAATTTCATTTACTTTAAGATCAATTCGTTTACCCGAATTTAAATAGGACTCACGGTCTATATTAGGGACCAAATGCACATCGTCATAGCTACTAAAATGAACAAAATACTCTTATCATATAAATAGCTATATTTTACATTTTAAATATTTTCTGATATCACCATAAGGAAATATTGACCCCAAGGATAATGCTGCGTTAGCAAAGTCTCCGACCTATATGTATAATGACTAAAATGCCCCTCTATACATCGCCATACATTTAGAGAGGAAGAAGTGTACTAACACCTCTCTAAATGACATCTACCATCCTTAGGCCTATAGTCCAATGATCCATGACCTCCTGGATTGTTTCTGCTTTCCAAGGGAGCTACCTTAAAGCAAACATCCAAGTCTTGTTTCCCAGGACCCTGGATATTTAGATCATTTAGACAATCACAAGGGGCGATATAGTATAGAAACTATCTTCTATAAGTCTGTCTTGACTAACTAGTCACACATACACAACATGTAAGTATATTGGCCCTTCTATAGAACCTCAACTATAGCATATCAAAGTATATGCTTCCAGTTTCATCAGACCACCAACTTATACTCAAACCGTAGAGTACTAGTCCACGTTGTAGCAGTAGTAGTCTAGATTTCTACCAAATAGTACTTTAGAATCCACTACTACAGGTCCTGTTCTACGTATTCGAAATACTCTTATGTCATGAAGTAAGTGGACTACTCACTGGCTAAAGGTAAGCCATACCCCATTTACATTTCACAAGATAATAACCTAGACATGATGAAATTCTCACTCTCATCAATCAGTTAAGAACAAAAGTTTATGTGTTAAGTAACCCATGATCCATACCATACTGTAAAAGACCTCCATTCATATTGACCACTTACTTAAATACAATGAGTCTTTTTCAAACGTAATTGTGCACAAATAAAATTATAAATTCACAAATAATTTCTGAAAATAGTTTTTTTAATTAAAATATTCGATATTTACATCGGAAACCTAGTCTAAGAGGGCATATTCCCAATAATGTGTATCAATTGGAACAGTTTTCAATGCACAATCACCTAGGCCAAGGATTTCACTAGTAGTAATTCCAACAAGTAGCCGTAAGATATTTGTCCCTACTATTAGGAGTGGTGAATCATTTGTTAACTCTCTCAACTACTTTCATTTACTCACATTATACCTAATCTCCATTCTATAGGTGGCCTTGAATCTGGCTCTAGAGATTGGAATTAAAGTACAATGCTCATCAAACAAAGTATCTTGTAGATCTCAACTCTAAGGATATTTGCACGTTTGCTATAGCAAGATTCTATCACTGGCACTATATAGTTATCCATGTGATTATCTCATAGTCAGGCCATCCAATGTACTTGTTCTATTAACAAGCATACACATATTAACTTTAAGTATTACAATACTTACGAATATGAGAACCACCACCTGATCAAATCAGGAAGTTTAACACGTGCTAGTCTTAACATAATAATGAAGTTCTATCTCATTACTAGGGGATTATTTAAGTACTAACATTATACAGTGTAGTAGGAATCTCACATCTTTATCTTTATCATGATTTCCATAATATAATGTTGTACTAGGAACTTTATTTGACAGTTATTTTACATGAAAGTAAAGAAAACAAACTGAAAAGAAATAATGGCTTGTATTGTAAAACAAATATGTCATATACAAAGTGATTGTCTCTAGGGCACAACACTAACATAGATGCATCATGATACTGAATGATGAAGGAGGGAAGACTCATGGTAATTCACAAAGGATAAATGAAATCTCTTGTTCTAATTGAAACACATCATTTGGATGAATCTCAGTACAACACAACTTTCTAAAGTATCTACTAAGTTTTATTAAGGGATAGCAGACAGACTTCGGTGAAACTTTTCTTATAGAAATTGTTGCATCAAAATATGATGGTCATGGCTTTTAAGTCTAAAAAGCTTTGATGGATTAATGTGTACGCATTTAGATAAGTTGGCAGCGTATCTATTCATCATCTTGACACCTTTCAAAGTCTTGAAAAATGTCACTTTCTCCTTCTTACTTAGTACAAACGAAGCCGATAGCAAATAAACTTTACCATTATTCCTCTCAATATGATGAAGATCTGATCGAATACCTATATCCTTTAAGTGTAGACATGACTTAAGATCCCTTTTCTTATCCATCTCCAATAATATTGCACATATGGTTTTAGAAACATTCTTTTCAATATGCATTACATAACGATTATAGCATACCAAATTATCTTTCCAATACGGAAACTCGAAGAAGATACTTTGTTTGATCCAATTATAGGGCAATTGTTTGTTATTATTGACTATCCTTCCAAATTTAATTTGTTTTCCCTCCAACTCAGGTAATATCCTATCCGCATTCAATTTAGGAGGTGGCCTTCCATGTTCTTGCTGACCATTAAATGATCATGCATTATTTCAAAAACGATGATTAGAAGATAAAAATCTGCGATGCCCCATATGGCAATGTTTGGCACTATTCTTCAACCATTCTGATTTTGTTTACTTATGACAAATAGGACAGGCTAGCTGCCATTTAGTACTCCATTTAGTACTCTATTTTTTTCATAATTGTATAAGCGCCTCTCCTCCTTTTTCTAGGGTTTAATCGAGAAGAGTCTCCTTCCCAAAAGATGTGGTGGCATTCTTGGTTCTCTTTATGCTATTCGTTTGAAGAGAATGGTCTTGGTTTTACCAAATGGGTAAATATTTCTCTAGTATATTCTTTAAAGCTATGAGTATATTATTCAAAGAAAAAAGAAATCAAAGCCAAAATCAAATTCTTTCTATTGAACGAAATCACATCTTCCCTAAACAGTATAATTGCCCTAGCCTATTTATTTCCCTCTAGCATTGAATAAGTCCATGTCTTCAACCCAACAAACCTATTGCCAACATTCAAACTATGGCTCCAAAAAAACCCAACAACCCCTCAATCGATATGCAAAATGGTATGAAAACCCAGAAGGGGTTCTTATGAAAAACACAGAGCAAATCCACAAACAAATACACAGAGAGAAAACCAAAAACCTCAAATCCATAGTCAAATACAATTTGAATCTATTAAATAGAATTAAGAATTTCTAATTTTGCTATTTTGACTCATGAAACAAAATCAACATACCTAATTCATGGTAAAGAGTTAAGAGATTGCTTCAAATGTGCTTCTGTGACTTCCAAGCTAAAAAGTCAAGAGGTTACTTCGACAGATTGTGCTCACCAGTGAGAAGATGAGATACTTAAAAAAAAGAACCCACCTTTTCCTAGAAGAAGAAGAAGAAGCTTTCGGTTGTCTATGGATAGAAAAAAGAGAGAAAGCAAGAGAAGTAATATATGGATAAAAGAAAATTCATTTATAGGAATTAATGGGGTGAGAAAATGCTGGAAAGGAATTACGCTTACCAAGTTTTTGCTATGTCTAGAATGGTGAACAACTCTTCCACAATAGTAGAGGATTATTAGAGATGAACACAAAAAAAAAAAAAAAAAAATGGTTTAGCCCTTAAACGTAAACATGGCATAGAGGAATTTGTGCTAAAGAAGATGCAACTTGTGCTTCAACTCCAACAGAGTAAAGCCATATTAGCCGTTAGTGATTTGAAGGAAAAGTATTTCTTTCCGCCATTATTGTTCGGCTGCTTTGAAAACATAAACAGAGGCTGGTCAAAATAAGGGAACAACTCGCTTTTTTTTATGAAAGTTTCTATTGTGCGCCTTTTCATTCCTTACAATCCCATAGTGTCAAGAAAACTCTAATATTTTTTCTTGACGTAGAAAATTGTCATAACAATATATCACTTTAAATGAAACTAACAAAACTACGTCGTATTGATTATATATTATAACACTAAAAAATCTAGTGTCATTATAAGTATTATATTATTACGCTTTATAAAAAGTGTCATTAAAAATATGTCAACAAAGCTCTTTTTTCTTGTAGTGTGATATAATAATTTCATGACATATTCAAACCATATTATATTTGCAAACAACCTCGTTTTCCTCTCTTGCCTGGTCACCCCCGATATTCATTTTCATAGTAGAATTATATCACACCTTATATCATTTGATAATGGTACTTCATAATGTGTATTAAACTATTTAGGTAAGTTGCTGATGTATGTGCTTTCCTATTCTGATGTTTTGTCATGTTTTGTGCTTATGATGTTAAGGATATCCTTGAGCCTATGCTACGTAATATTGTAAATGTAAGCATTTGATTACATAATCGACCATGGTTATCTATGAATTATTTATGTATACTAAATTTGTCCACTTAGTGATGGTCTGTATTATTATTATTTTAACATAACTATACCATATTAGGTAGCATTAATTTTGTGATATGTTCGCTCATAGTACTATTTATTTAATTGTTGATATAGTTATTAATTACGTATTTACTTGCTTATTTAATTACTTATGTATTTTTAATATCACTAAGACTACTATTTATTAATACTTATGATTATTATTTTCTTTTCTAGCATTGTACTAAAATTGTTACTCAATATTTATTATTACCAGTTACTATGTTGATTAGTAGTCGTCATTACTAGAAATTTGAACTCATCATTTATCACTACCTATTACTATTGTCATTTATTTTGTTAGTAGTGTTAATATTATAAACTACAATTAGTTATGGTCCAATGCTGTTTGTATTATCTAAAAATATTACAACTTATTATTATCATTTTTATTTATCATTAAAATATGTTACTAAGCATAAAATTGTTATTCATTGCTTATTCTTTATTATTTATTATTAAATAATGTTGTTGTTGTTGTTGTTGTTGTTGTTGTTGTTTACTGTTTATCATTATTAAATTTATTAATTATCATCTACCATTATTAGTTTTGTAGTCATTAAAGCTAACATTGTTATAATTAATATAATGAGATCTAGAGCCCATCGTTGTTTATAATATTTAATACGTATAACAATATTTATTATTTATAGTGTTAATAATTAATTAATTTATATTGGGAGTAGAATTAAATACCTTGGACTGAGATATTCATCTTCCTTAACTAAAAATAAGCGAAGTTGAATTTTGGATATACTAATATGTCTACTTGAGTAGTGTTTGATTGATGGTTAGTAGCTTTCTTGTTTAGACGGGTTTAGGCCCAACAACATGGAGCAGGTCACTAGTTCAAGTGTTTAGATAAACTTAACCTTGCATAAATTTTTGCAAATAATCCTTATCTTGTAAGTCATTAGCTGTTACATCATTTTGTTGGAAGAAATGTACAGTTGATGTGCAAGCATGGTTTAAAACTTTCTATTGCACAAATGACACTCTGATCACACAAAAGTCTTTGCAAAATAAGTTCTTGTTTTCTTCTATAAAGTATTAGCAGAACATCCCCTATATCACGTGTGGATATTAAGCTGGCTAAATTATGTTTGTTGAGAATATCCCTAAGCAAGACAACGTTGAGTGCTCAATAAAGGTAGGCTACTAGCACTAGCCCTTAAAGGTTTGGGTAAGTACTCCGAAAGTTAGCCACCTTCGGAGTATGACCTCTTTCGGGAAAGGGGTGAAATTACAAGTAAGTCTAGTCGGTCTGAGCTATGAACTAGTTTTAAATTAGACTGTGATTCAGAGTTGGACAACTAGTAAGTTTGGGTGAGAGATGGAGGAGCATCTCAACTAATGGGCCAATCACCCACATCACAGTGATGCAGGGTTTTATGGCAATGGACTATGATGCAGGGTTTCAAAGTCCACTATTTTATAAAAATTGTATGAGTAGTTATTTTGTACACAAAATGGTTTTGACCAATTGAACTTTATTTTATGAGTAAGAGACTATGATGCATGGTTTCAAAGTCCACCCGTTTTACAAAACTTAATAAGTAGTTTCTCTAATATGTGAAACATAGTTATTTAAACTTCTCTGTTGATTTTGTTTTATTATGTTGAACTAAATAAACAAGCAACCGCTCTGTGATCCTGTAAAGTATTATGCTATGCCTTGCAGCATTTTTTGTAAAGTTTTCACTTGCATCATGAATGAATTTTAAATTTGCATTATCACACATAGGACTTATTGGGAATTTTCTTCTCACACATTTATCTATCATGTTTTCAGGAAGTTCTAGTCTCAATAAGATAAGAAGTTGTTAGAGACCAAAAGCTTAGATTATGTCGATATTTGTGATTTTTTTCTAGGAACATGTACTCTTTTATGATTTTGTTTATGGGACATTTTTATGATTAATGAAGAGTTATATTAAGTTTGAAATTTTGTTTTCTTTTTTCTCTTGTCTAGTTATAAAGACCCCTGGTCCTAAGGATGGGGCGACATCCTCGACCCTTTTGGGTTACCTAGTAGTGGCGTATTAAAATTGGTATCAAAGCCTAAGTTTATACTTTATTAATCATGAATTAATATATTTGGGATTTATTTCTTTAAGTATTATGACATGTTACTAACCTAAGTAAGTTCTATGTATATAGGATAGTTAGAACAATGCTATCTCCCGAAAGTCCATGACCCCTTGTACTTGTCAGTCGTCCATAGCATATCAATCTTTTGGTGATTTCCATTCTCTAAGTCATCGAGAGAGGACTTGCTTGAGTATGTCAATAGTGCCAGTGAGGTTAAGCCAGTGGGCAGTGATGACCCTGGTAAAGCAGACCATAGAATATCCAAACTCAAGAGAGAAATTGAGGAATATATAGGGAGACTTTGGAAGAGAACTAAAATAGTTGATGTCAGCGAAAAAGAAATAAACGGAGGAAACCCTGAGGGATTGGTAAGAGGGATAAAACCTTCACCTTTATTTTTAAAAGTAAGATAGGTGAGTATAGACTCCTTAAGCATATGGACCTAACTAGGAACATGAGGGGATGGTTAGAAGAACCCAAGATGAAGAAACCCATGAGTCCTACTAGTGGGGAGGCTAAGGAATTTCTTAACCTCGTAGACTCAACTGGAGGATTTGTAGAGAAAATTTTCCTATTTGTCTCTGAAGATTCACGTGATGAGTAGAGAGTTACGATAGTGCGAGTATATCAATATTTCCAATATAGGATATTTCTATTGGTTTATTTCCCTCAAATCTGTGCTCTATGAGATAAAGCAGTGATGCAATTTTAAATGCTTTAGTAATTGAGTATTTATGATGGATTATTTATTTAAAGGCTTAGGTTTGTGAAATAAAGAATTTGAATATGATATCTATTCCTTTAAATAGTTATGTGGACATATTTGCAATAAATGCCATTCTATGAAACAATTTCCTTTGAAAACTTCCCTGTTCACAATTTAAGTTTGTATACCACCACTTTATGTGGAAAATGTTCATACTGTTATATTATATTACCTAGTTTATGTGTAGCATTATGTGTACGAGCATTTCTTGCCTACATCGATAATAAAGGTATCGGATTTGATACCCATTACCTTATGAATTATATGTTCAATAACAATTTTTAAAATAATTACTTTGAAAACTTCCTTATATTTCTATTTAAACTAGTATGCAATTATCGTCATAGATAAATATTACACTTGCTTTATGATATAACAATTGTCCTACATATAGTGACATGAAGACCATACATTCTTACATGTATTCTTAGTAATGGTATAACCTTGTTAACTAGAGGATGCAACCAAGATGTAGGATAGTGACCTACAGCAGAAGAAAACCTATGAATCTCTTTAAAGCAATGACACTAGGAATTTTGGGACAAAATTCCATTGGGGGGATGTGAAACCCCACCCTAAAATGCCATAGGAAGTAAGAGGGTTTGAATTGCATTATTTATTTCCATACATGACTATGTTAGGCTGTACGTTGATGTGTGCCGTATGGGTAATTTAAATAATTAGCTATGTTACTAAATTACATCATATATAAATGTCCTTTTGATGAACTATTATTCCGAATTATTTCAAGGAACATGCACACATTAACTCAGTTCTCACTAAATTATTTTTGAGTAGTTATTTTCCCTTACGGAAAATTTAAAAAGGAGAGTTTAGCACAAAGAGATCACAAGAGTTATATGGTTTAGTGGTGAAAGTGTTGGAATTTTAATTGATCAATTGAGGGTTCGAGGGCTAATTCTTGCTTGGACATGCTTTATTTTTCATTCCTCTTTTGTCCTTGCCTGCTAGCTCTCTACTAGCTACCATTTCCATATTTGAGGAATTATAATCCTGTGATTTTGGGACAACATTATTTAAAGGGTTAGTTTCCAAATTTTTCACACCTACTAGATAAATCTATTTCCTTATTTTCTTCAAAACCCTATATCTTATATACTTTATTTTAGCAACTCAATTATATTTATTTCCATTCTTGCATAGGATGAGGTTCTTAGAGATTCCTTTCCATTAAAGCTGCCTTAACCGTACGCCACCTTTCCTTAGAGAAAAGGATGTTCTCTAAGATTTGGTCCGATTAATCTTTTTAATGTATACTTACCCATTTTTATCTTCTTGACTTCGTATTCCTGCACTTCAGCAAGGAAACTAGCTAATATTTATCCATATGTGGCATTGATCCCATGTTTCTCTCCTTAAATTTTGGTAAGTAAGCTCAAGGAAGATTATTTAACTTTCTAAAATAAAACTCCTTCCTTGCAGCCACTACTTCCCTTATATTTCCAAGGATTTGAATTCAAAAAAAAAAAAAAAGAAAAAGAAAAGAAATTCCGAAAATCCGCTCCTTTTAGAACCTACGAATTTTAGCCAAATATGTACCTTTAAGTTGTAAAATTGAAATGCCCACTCTTTTACTTTGAGATGGGTTCTATTAAATAGAGTTTGTTTTGTACAAGATAACAACAAATAATAACAAAGAGCTGTAAGTTACAACTAACTCTATCTTTTACTAACAAATAGTGGTTATTTATAGCTATTAAAGATTGACTCTTATCATTTTCTAACACCCTCTTGCAAGATCAACATGGAGGGCCGATGTTGAGCTTGTCTCTAAGTGGAACAAATCGAGTATTATTTAGAGCTTTGGTGAAGATGTTAGGATTTGTAACTCTATTGGTACATACCGAATGTGCAGCTGTCCATTTGCAATTCACTCTCGCATAAAATGGAAGTCCGGCTCCAAGTGTTTAGTTCGAGAATGATATAATGGATTGGTAGTGAGATAAATGGTGCTGACATTGTCACATAAATGGACAGGCAGACGGGATTGCTTGACACCCATTTCTGTTAAGATATTTTGTATCCACTGTAACTTAGCTATGGTATGGGCAATAGCCCGGTATTCAGTTTCAGTACTACTCCGAGAAATAGTATGTTGTTTCTTAGACCCCCAGGACATAAGAACACCACTAAAAAACACTGCTAAACCTGTCATGGAGTGCTTTGTGTCAGGGCAACTAGCCCAATCTGCATCCACATAAGCAATTAAAGCTGTGCTAGAAAAGGCTCGGAGATGAAGACCAGAACTCACCGTTCCTTTGATATAGCGAAGGATGCACTTTGTAGCTTGAAGATGGGAAGTAGTGGGTTTGTGCATGAATTGATGGATGCTATTAACGACAAATGCAATTTCTGGTCGTGTTATAGTAAGATATAGAAAAGCACCTGCCAAACTTCAAAATTCAATGGGATTAGATAGAGGTTGACCATCATGGGTGGATAGTTTAGAACCAAACACAGGTGTCGTAACCGGCTTGCAATCAGTCATGGACATCTTAGCATGAAGATTAGTTGCATACTTAGATTGATTTAAAAATATTCCTTGAGAGGAACGAGTAACCTGAATTCCTAAATAATAGTGAAGATCTCACATATCAGACATTGAGAATTGTTGCTTCAGAGTGGCAATGATGCAGTAAGATTCTTCTTCAGCTGAACCATATTTGGTGTTGATAAAGAAGTGGCGGCTGTGATAGTAGACTATTCAGCATAAGGAAAAGAGGTCTCTACAAACTGAACATGCCTGCTAACAATCACCTTCCCAGTAGCAAGAGACAGACATTAATAGCCTTTATGATGAGGAGTATACCCTAAAAAGACACAAGGAGTGGAACGGGGCTCCATCTTATGGTGGTTATAAGCCTGTAAACTTGGAAAACATAGACAACCAAAGACCTTTAGTATTGAATAATCTGGATGGCGCTCAAGAAGAGCATAAAATGGGGAAATATTAGCTAAAACTGGAGTCGTTAAGCAATTAATTAAGTAGACAGCAGTGTTGAAAGCTTCCACCCATAAAGTTAACGGACAATTTGCATGATGAAGCATGGTTCTCCCTATTTCAGAAATGTGACGGTGATTGGGTTCAGCAACACCATTTTGTTCAGGTATCCTCGGATAAGATGGTTGAAAGAAAATACCAGAAGTATTAAGAAAATGTTAAAATTGCTTATTGATAAATTCCCCGCCATTATCTGAATAGAAAAATTTAATATGCTGAGAGCAAAGATTTTCAACATGGCGCTTGAAGGATGTAAAACAAGACAAGGCTTCTGACTTTTGCCACATCGGATACAACTAAGTGAACCTCGTATAATCATCCACAAATAAGATAGAGTACTTAAAACTAATAACAGAGGAAACGGGAGATGTCCAAACATCACAATGAATTAATTCCAAAAAAATCTCGACTAAAAGTGGTTCTAGAAGAAAAAGGTGAATAACATGCTTTCGAAACTAAGCAAGAAGAACAGGGTAATTCCCTGGGGGATTTATTTGAAATAAATGAAAAAGAATGTGACAAAACTTGAAAAATAGTTGCACGTGGATGTCCCAACCTTGCATGCCAGAGAGCAAATGAGGGTACAACATAAATGAGTGCTTGATGACTCCTTTGTACCTGCAGCATTAGCACCTATGGATAGAATGCATCATTACTGAGGCAACGAACCAATTCTTGCCCCACTTTGGAATCCTTGATAACAAAACCCCAAGCATGAAATTCAAAGAAACTTTCATTATCTTTCGTAAACTGATGAACTGAGATAAGATTCTTATAGAGATGGGGAACATGTAAAGTACGTGGCATGGAAAAAGAATGACCAGAAGAATGAAGATGATGATCACGATAAGAAGCAATTGAGAGTTGTGCACCATTACCAATTGTTATAGTTCCAGATGCAGAAGAGTCATGAGGCAAAGAGGGTGTACTAGTATCAATAATCATATAAGAAGATGCACCAGAATCTAAATAATATGAGGGATCAAAGGAGTTAGCTAAAGATAGCCCAGCTAACTGAATGGTAGTGTCTGATAGAGAATTGCGTCGTGGGCAACTCGTAGCAATGTGTCCCACCAATCCACAAGAATAACAAGTACCAGTAAATGGAATTGAGGAACCAGGAAATAATGGAGAAGCACCAAGAATACGTTGAGCATTGCCGCGCCCGAAAGAGGATGAATAGGAGGACATTCGTCCACCACCATTACTGCCACGCCATCGACCTCCCCGACCACGAGAAGATGACGATCCACGACCTAATAAAGAAACAGCAATGGAGACAAGAGCAGTTTAGGGCTACGTTGTAGACGAAGAAGAAAGAGAATCCAAATGTTCAAGACGTGCTTCATAGCGAATGAGCATAATCCATACTTCATCAAATGAAGGAGGAGGCTTTTAAGTGGAGGAAATAGTGATCAATGATTCATAAGAGAGTGGAAGACCACCAAGAAGACTTTGCACTTTTTCTCGTTCAGTTAATGGCTGACCAATAGCCGCAAGAGAATCTCCTAATTCCTTGAATTTCGACAATAAGCATCAATGGAGAGATCATTCTTTTGGAGCTGATAAAGAGCAAGTCTTAATTGCATCTCACGAGCAATAGATTGGTCAAGAAAGTGATTAGAGAGGGCTGTCCAAGCTTTAGAGGCAGTGGTAGAATGATAGAGAAGGGGAAGAACTTCGTGTGTGACTGTCGTATTAATCCAACTGAGAATAAGGCGATTAGCTTTGTGCCGAAGAAGATATGCAGGATTTGGATGGGAATCAGCTTCATTTGTACTAGAGAGAAATAGAGATGGGAAGGTTGGAGAGGCAGAAATATGATCGCTTAAATCATAAATATCAAGGACGGGACGAAACAAGTAGGACCACGTAAGATAATTAGTCATGTCCAATTTTTCAGTAACAAAGTCGTAGATGTTAATATTGAAGATAGGAGAAGAAGAGAAAGAGGACATAGATGAAGAGGTTGCCAAGAGAAGAGAAGAAGAAGAGAAGGATCGTAACCTACTCTGATACCATGTAAAATGGAAATGCCCACTCTTTTACTTTGAGATGGGTTCTATTATATATTGTTTGTTTTGTACAAGATAACTACAAATAATAACAAAGAGCTGTAAGTTACGGCTAACTCTATCTTTTACTAACAAAGAGTGGTTATTTACAGCTATTAAAGATTGACTCTTATCCTTTTCTAACATCAGTTTGACCAACTAATAGCTGTACAAAACTTCCCTTTCCTTATTCTTGCTGGTCGAAAAATGGAAAGGAGAAGCAAGATAGGAAAGCCCTTCTTTGTTCAGCAAACCATAAGCAAAATTATCCTTCTTCCTTCCCAAAATAAGGAAAACTTTCCAGATAACTTTACCTTTCAAAATCCCTACAATTCCTATAATCTCTTCCTCCTCTTCCCACGAAACAATTCACTCCAGTCAGCAGAAGCATTCGTGCAGTCTCAATAGTGAAGTGCAATCCACACATCCAAAGCAGCCTCTCACCTCTTTCCCCTCTCAAAACTGAGACACCAACACATCAATCCATTTGGCCCCCTCAATAACAGTAACACCAAGAAAACAACCCTCTCCATTCTTCACTTATTCCTTTGTTATCATTTAACCAAGGAAATTCAACACTCAGCAAAACTCTTATTCCTTTTCCCAAATTTTCGAATGCTCCATGCTTTTCCAAAAACTGAAACACTTTGTTGTTGCCTCTTTCCTCCTTCATCAACCAAACTAGCACAAAACCCATAATCCCTCATTTTTACGGCTACGTTTCTTTCTTGAGGTTTCAAACTTTATTATTTGAACAGAAGCAACTCAACATGCATATTGATCTTCTTAGAGGTAAGCAACATTCTTTGCTTCTTCTTTTCTCCTTATGATGCTAAGCATGTGAGAGGCATGAAGTAATTTTGTCTTTGTATAAGGAGTGTGAAAAAATCTAATTATGGTGGCATAGGGTGGCGTTTCTGATCATGGAATTGTGATTAAGGAAATAAGGCTTTGTGGGCGATTGTGATGGTAGGATCCTTGTTTTTATTTATTTATTTTTTATTTTTTGAGAGAGAAAGAACTCTGTTGATTTTGTGGATACATGTTTCTGGTAAATGCTTTTCAAATTATTACATCACTATATAGTATATCATGGTATTATATTATTATAATTATATCATAACAGTTATTTCGTGATATAATAATTTCATGCCATATTCACACCATATTTTATTTGCCAGCAACCCTGTTGTCCAATCTAGCTAAGTCATCCACGATATTCAATTTCATAGTAGAATTTTATCACACCTTATATCTTTTGATAATGGTACTTAATAATATATATATTAAACTATTTACATAAGTTACTGATATATGTGCTTTCCCACTATGATGTTTTGTCAAGTGCTGTGCTTATGATCTTAGGGATATCCTTGAGGCTATGTTATGTAATATTGTAAGTGTAAGCATTTGATTACATGATCGACCTTGGTTATCTATGAATTATTTATGTATACTAAATTTGTCCACTTAGTGATGGTTTGTATTATTATTTTAACATAATTATACTATATTAGGTAACATTAATTCTATGACGTGTTCACTCATAGTACTATTTATTTAATTATTGATATATTTGTTAATTACTTATTTACTTGCTTATTTAATTACTTAATTATTTATTATTAATATCACTATGATTACTATTTATTATTATTATTATTATTATTATTATAATTATTATTATAATTATTATTTTCTTTTCTGTCTTTGTACTAAAACTGTTATTCAATATTTATTATTACCATTTACTAAGTTGATTAGTAGTCGTCGTTTACTGGAAATTTGTACTCATAATTTATCACTACCTATTACTATTGTCATTTGTTTTGTTAGTACTGTTAATATTATAAACTACAATTAGTTATGGTCTAATGTTGTTTGTATTATCTAAAAATATTACAACTTATTATTATCATTTTTATTTATCATTAAAATATGTTACTAAGCATAAAATTGTTATTCATTGCTTATTCTTTATTATTTATTATTAAATAATATTATTATGATTACTATTATTATTGTTTACTATTTATCATTGTTAAAATTATTAATTATCATCTACCATTATTAGTTTTGTAGTCATTAAAGCTATCATTGTTATAATTAATATAATAAGATCTAGAGCCTATCGTTATTTATATTTTTTAATACGTATAACAATATTTATTAATTAAAATATTTATTATTTATAGTGTTAATAATTAATTAATTTATCTTGGGAGTAGAATTAAATACCTTGGATTGAGATATTCATCTTACTTAAGAGAAAATTGGGGAAGTTGAATTTTGGGTGTACTAATATGTCTAATTGAGTAGTGTTTGATTAAGGATTAGTAACTTTCATGTTTAGACAGGAGAGCGCCCAATAGCATAGAACACTTCACTAGTTCAAGTGTTTAAATAAACTTAACAAGTAGGTCCTTGCATAATTTTTTGCAGAGAATGTTTATCTGCAAGTCATTAGCTATTACTTCATTTTGTTGGAAGAACTGTACACTTGATATGCAGCCAAGGTTTAAAACTTTCTATTGCACAAAGGACACTGATCACACAAAAGTCCTTTCAAAACAAGTTCTAGTTTTCTACTATGAAATTTTGGCATAACCTTCCCTATATCATGTATGCATGTTCAACCTAGTTGAATTGTGTTTGTTAAGAATATCCCTAAGTAGGATAATATTGAATACTCAATAAGCGTAGGCTGCTAGCAGTAGCCTTTGAAGGCTTGGGTGAGTACTGCAGCAAGTGGCCACCTCTGGAGTATGATCTTTTGTTGGAAAGGAGCGACAGTACTAGTAAGTCTGGCCGGTCTGAGCTAGCAACTAAAGTGGGACTTTGATCCGGAGTTAGACAACTAGTAATTTTAGGTGAGAAATGGGGGAGCATCTCACCCAGTGGGCTGATCACCCACAGCACTGTGATGAAAGGTTTCACAGTGCATTGCTATGATGTAGGGTTTCATGGAAATGGATTATAATGTAGGATTTCATAGTCCGCTATTTTATAAAAATTGTATGAGTGGTTATTTTGTACATGGAATAGTTTTAACCGATTCTGCTTAATTTTATAAGTAAGGGACTACAATGCATGGTTTCATAGTCCACCGATTTTACAAAACTTAATGAGTGGTTTCTCTTATATGTGAAACATAGTTATTTAATCTTCTTTACATTTTTTGTCTTATTAAGTTAAGCCAAATGAACAAACAACCACTTTGTGATCCTTTGAAGTATTATGCTATGACTTGCGGCATTTTTTGTAAAGTGTTCACTTGCATTATAAATGAATTTTAAATTTGCATTGAGCACACATTGGACATACTAGGAATTTTTTTCTCACACAATTCTCTGTAATATGCTTAGGAAGTTCTAGTGTCAACAAGGTGGGAAGTCATTAGAGACCAAAGGCTTATATTATGCCGATATTTGTGATTCTATTCTCGAAACTTGTACTCTTTTGAGATTTCATTTATGAGACCTTTATATGATTATTGAAGACTTGTATTAATTTTGAAATTTTGTATTGTTTTTTCTCTTGTCTAGTTTTAAAGACCCTTGGTTCTAAAGGAGGGGCGATATCCTCGACCCTCTTGGGTTACCTAGCAGTTGGGTGTTACAGAAGTATTTTCTATAATGTTAGCCACAGATCCTTTAGTTTGGTCTCAAGCACTACCATGAGTAACCCTTCGTGGCATATCTTCTTCTCTTTAAGTCTACTCCATGAAACATCAAATAAGTATATCTCAATACTTTTTATATATATAACGTAAGATGAAAGAGTAATTCTACTTCATACACATCCCTGAGGAATTTACTTATCTTTTTATCCTGATATTACACTTTTATATTCATTGTTTTCATATAATATCTATCTAATTCTTGTGTTGACACCATTACGCATATAGATCCTTCATTCATTTCCTTAAATTGTTCCAAATCTTTTCTTTTCAACTTCTACAGTTACTTCCCCAAGGGTCACCCATCCCAGGATTTCTCTAACCCAGGCACACTTAACCTCAAATGTTTAATAATTTCTGGTGCATTAGTACTGATATAATCATATCCTTCCATTATGGCACTCTAATATAATACTAGAGTACTACACAAATATGCATATCATTATCTGCAGAATTTATGTCGCACTCTACACACAAGGCCTTTAAATGTTTAACCTCTTTTACTTAGCATCTCATTTTTACTTATCCAAAAATGGGAAGTTCAAAATTAGTAAATATTTCTTTAAATAGATCAAACATGAGGCCTTCCTAACTTGAATCTCTTTACTATTGTTCTAGTTCGAGATCATAGACCTTCTTTTGAAAATATCTGAATTGTCCCTAATCTTTCTTCTTCTGATAGGTCAGAAGAAATTATGTCTAATTTTGGTACTTCAAAGACATATGTCACATCTACTCTAATATCCAATTCCAAAACACTCACTATCTCTATAAATTCACATTTACTCATACTAGATGGACTCCAATATATCCCGTTAAAGGCTCTGCTATACTTATCAGAAACTCCATTATAATTTCCGCTATGCTCTGATACAATTTGTAACGCCACACCTTTCCATGGCATAGTGGGCTATAACTTTATGGGATGTCACCCCGTCTGATTTCTCAGATAATGGGTCTTTAAAACAAACTTCATTAATTAGGCAGTGAATTTTTTTTTTTCAAAATAGTTTTATTAAGTACAAGAATGTACATGGAGTCTATCCTTTGATGCATATACTCAACGGCAGAATAAGTACAAGATGTAGCATGAGTTTCTGGAGTCCATTGCCCTTCCACTCCTCCTCTGGTTCCTAAAATTTTAAGAAGAGAAAATAACACACGTATGAGTGTAAGGCTCAGTGAATCGTGTGTGTGCTTGTGTTTTTCCTTTGAAAATATCTCGTGTAGAATAATTCCCAAAATGTTGCCAAAATAATGTATTTGGACTTAATAAAACACGTAGTTAATGATCACAATCCAAATCCATGGAGGATATATAAAATAACCCAGCAATCATTTCCTAGAAAGTAGGATCCATAATTCATGTACTCTATTTGGAATTTAACATGCATGGTTTCCTAAATGAAATATACTAGTTTAGGACTCCTTATATGGAAGTATATTAATTCGAGAATTCAAGAATTGTAGTATGAAACGTACAAATACAAGTATTCCAGAATTCTTGCTTAAAAATTCATTAATTTAGGAATTCAGTACTGCTTGTATCAAACATAGTAATTCAGATATTCAGGAATTGGCAAATTGTCAAATTTAATCCCTTAACTTTTTATTTTTTGTAATATTGGTCCCACTTCTTTATTTTCAACTTATTAAGTCCCCTATCTATTTTTTTTTTAAATATTGGTCCATCTTTTTTTTTTTTTTTTTTTTGCCAAATGTAGTCCTTCCGATCAATTTTTGGCCAGTCAACGGTCGGTCGAAAAAGTCAACTCTGATTTTAATTTTTTTGAAGGGCAATTTGGTTTTTTTATTCTACACAACTAAAAAAATGAAATAAAAACAAGGGCAAATTGTCAAATTTATTCCTTAATTATTTGTTGTAACATTGGTCCCTCTCCTTTATTTTCAACTTATTAGGTTGCATGTCTATTTTTTTTAAAACATTAGATCCTCTTCTTTTTTTTTTTTTTTTTGGTAAATGTAGTCTTTCCGATCAATTTTTGTCCAGTCAACAGTTAGTCAAATAAGTCAACTCCGACTTTGATTTTTTTTTTAAGGGCAAATTATGTCATTTGACTATACACAAAACTTTTTTTATGTGTTAAAATGGCAACCTATTTGTTTTTTTCGGCCTTTCATTATCAATTGGTTTTTCTTCATATTCAGTTGCTGTTACATCATTAAGTTCATCAAAATCTTAAATATCCTCATCTTCTTAAAGAGCAATTGATCATTATCACTATCATCCTCTTTCTTGGTCACCTCATCAACAAAAGCCTTAACTGGATCACCTTTCGGAGAAGTGTAATCATCTTTCACACCTATGTGAGAAGGGATCTACATTTTTCTTATCATTGTCCTCTTCTCAAGAACTATCATTAGAAGGGATGGAATCAAATTTTACGTTCATAGCAAGTAGTGATGGTGCAAAAACATCTATCGCGGGACTATCTAGATCATCAACAAGCAGTTCACCTTCTTTCTCTATTATTAGGGAATCCCCAAAAAGATTCTGTGTATCATCAGTAGCAGGTCGAAACATAGGTGGGAACTTTTCATCACATTCCTTTTGGGTAGGAAACTTTCTATAGCTTGAAGGTGATGCATATACATTTTAATAATCCATGTCCATAGGATTTGCAATTTCTGCATCTGCTGGATTCAAAGCACTGTCTTCTTCAACTACTTGTATGATGCGTATTTATTTGGGTATAAAAATCATGCAAAAATAAGCACATTCCTAATCAAGTTTAAATTAAAATGTTAACCCCAAATTACACATATGAGCAAGCGTACTCATCATTAAAATAGCATAGGATTCAAATGAGTGTCGATCCTCAAGGAACAAGTATGCATTAATCATTTTTCTTTCATTGTTTAACCGACTCAATAAAGAGAAAAGGAAATAAAAAATAATATAATATAATATAATATAATATAATATAATATAATATATACGTGTCCAGGATGGAGAATTATGTAACTCAAACCATTATTTTGACAAATATGATCTTAAAGTACCTAACCATTATCATAACTAATCATTCTCTTGGCATCATGAAGGATTAAGATAGATTCACTTCTTTTTCAATCTATGAAATCACTATCTTCTAGATAAATTAGAATTACTTGGTCTCGTCTCAACTAATTCATCCAAAAGATGCATTAAACACAATCCTTGATTAAATTTCCTTGGTCTCGAAAAACTTAAAACATGAAGCTAACCAATGAATCCTTGGTCTCGGTAGACATCAATTAACCTTTAATTACCCAATCCTTATCAATTAACCCCCTTGGTCTCGACGAGTTAATAGACAACAAATATGAAATCAATAAATTAAAACCACCGTCAACCTCGTTGGTCTCAGCGAGTTAATAGAAAGAACTAATCAATTAATCTCGTAGTAAGCGAAGTAATTAAATACCAAGAATAACAATTAATTAATCAAAAGATCAAATAACTCTAAAAATCACGAATACCTAAAACAATGTCAAATTACGATAAAATAATTAATACATCATTGTTTAAGAAAAAGAAAACAAAGTAAAAGAAAGCACTTATAGACAAGCCTCCTTCTTCTTTCTTTGAAGACCTTCTTGCACAATCTTCCTTGATTTGGTAGAATTCTTCCTTAATTTGAGTGATTTTTTGTTGAGATCTATGAATTCCCCATTTTCAATATGTTTTCTATCTATTTATAGGCTTAGGAAATGCCTAAACTCGTTGGTATAGGATTTTTTTCCGATTAGAAGTAGGAATATACTAAAATTTTGCAGATTACCAAAAACTGCATGCAAAAATCAAGGCACTGCCTTAACATTAGGTCACAAACGGCACCGCCTTGGCTACCTAGAGCCAGCACCGGTTGTGTTTTGTTTCCTCAGTTGTTTGCCGATTTTTTTCTTGATTTCTTTGCAATGTTTTCCAGAGTGCAGCCGACGCCGGTTCCAATTTCCCAGTCGGCGCCAGTTCGGTTCTGTTCTGGTTCGTCTTATTGATTTTTTATTACCTTGAAGTATGTACCAGTAGCATGTGGCTGGCGTTGGTTCCATTGCCCTATCCGGCACTGCTTTTGTTCTGTGTTGTGACATTTTTGTCATATTTTACCCCTAAAAATTGAAATAAAGTACAAAATATCTTTCTAAAAGTGAAATCTCAAATATGAAGGAGTATGACTAGTTATTGAACAAAATGTCCCACAAAATAGCCTCAAATAACTAGGAGAAATATGACTAATTTAGGCCCTATCATATTCCCCCACACTTAGCTCTTTGCTTGTCCTCAAGAAAAGTATAAAAAACAAGTAGGAAAAACACAAATTTTCAAAGAATCACTCAATCAATTTCAAAATAATATTTCAACTCTTTCTTCATTCAGGACTATAAAACACATGCTACTACATCCTTCATAATAAATGCAAGACTTGTGTAAGTGAATAGTGACTAGTAGAACCTTCTCAATACTTAACAATATTCTCAAACCATTGGACAGAATTTAGTTCATGAAAAATATGCATTCCATAATGATATGATCTTGTGTGGGTTTTTTTCTTGGTGTTATGGGTGGCTTAATTGGTTATGAGCTCAACTCAACCTAAGGATCCAAAACAGAGAATTTTCTGGTGACAAAAGGAGAAAATGAAATAACAACCTACCCTCTATCAAACCCTTGAAGAACTAAGCTTCAAAGACCCTTAAGAATAGTAGAAAGTTCTACTATAATCTCACCCTAATACCCTTAAAGCAACAAAGGCAAAGAAGAACAAATAGAATAGTGAAAATAGGCACCCAAGTAATGGAATTCAAACAAACCTTAGAAGAACAAAGTAACTACGACCCATTCAAATAAACCACATTGAATTATCCAAAAGATTTTATAGATTCATTTATAAGGAGGACTAACCCTTAAGCATGGTATTGAATAAGATGAACAAGGAGATTAGGGCCTGTCAAGATTCTCTCTCAAAATTGAATAAAGTGTGTGAATTATGTTGTCAAATCACTAAAGGTTCTACTTATACTACCCTAACCATAGCTAAGTAATCCTTGAAGTTCTATTACAATTTAGGGTCTTAACAAGTCTTTACAAACACTTAAAATTGGAGAAAGCCAGAGAAAACATAAAAAACGCGGGGTAGCCGATGGGATAGATCCGGCACCAATTTGGACACTACAGCTGGCGCTGGTTACGATCTGTCTCGGGCGGTCGAATGCTAGAATAAAATTATTGTTGGATAGATTGAAGTCGGTGCCAGTTTGGCTGCTTGGGGCTAGCGCCGACTGTCCGCTGGAAGGCCACCTTTGGTCAAGTTTCGTTCGCCTTTGTTGCCGGCTTGAGTTCTTGTTGGGGTCGTTCTTAGATAGTCATTAAAATGAACTCTTGGCTAGCTTTCTCAACCTTCCAACCCCCTTCCATCCTCAAGCATGGTTTGATGAGCAATTGAAAATCGTCTTGAAGCTTCTTGGACCTATATCTTGTCATCAATCCTTGTCCTTGCATGGTCACGCCTCTCCCTCCTTAATCTTGACCTCCATGATGAAGTGAAATCTCATAATCTCTCCCTCATTGGAAAGGATTCGTCTTTGAATCATTACCATCATCTGCATCAAAATGAGAGAGGTCACTAATATTAAAAGTGGTGCTAATATGATACATACCGGGTAAATCTATCGTATAAGCGTTATCTCCAACTTTGGCGAGAACTTGAAATGGACCATCCCCCCTTGGATCTAGTTTGCTTCGGCGTTGCGTAGGAAAGCTCTTGTTGAGAAGGTGCAACCATACCCAATCGTCTGGCTCAAATGTCCCCTTTTTCCTTCATTGATTACATTTATGGGTGATTTCTTCATTTCATTTTGCAATGGTGGATTTCACCTTCTCATGGAGTGCCTTCACCATTTCTGCCTTCTTAGCCCCATCGAGGTTCAACGGTTCACCTATAGGCAATGGAACCAAATATAAAGGAGTTAGAGGATTAAAACCATATACAATTTCAAAAGGAGAATACGAAGTGGTAGAGTGAATAGCCCTATTGTAAGCAGACTCAATGTGTGGCAAGCACTCTTCCCAGATTTTCAAGTTATTCTTGATTATGGTCTGCAAGATTTGCATAAGTGTTTGGTTGACCACCTCCGTTTATCGGTTCGTTTGAGGATGACAAGCTGTGAAAAACAAGAGATTAGTACCAAGTTTATTCCATAACACTATCCAAAAATAGCTAATGAATTTAGTATCTCTATCCGAGACAATAGTCCTAGGAATCTCATGCATTCTTATCACTTTCTTAAAAAATAAAACTGCAATGTAGGACGTATCATTAGTTTTGAAACAAGCCACAAAATGAGCCATTTTAGAGAATCGATCAACAATCACAAATATGGAGTCCTTACCCTTCTTGGACCTAGGCAATCCTAAGATGAAGTCCATTGAAATATCAACCCAAGGCAAATTAGGTGTGGGCAAAGGAGTATAACGACCATGGGGAAGGGATCTAGACTTAGCTCACCAATAAATAATGCATTGAGAACAATATCTCTCCACATCCTTTCTCATTTTGGGCAAAAAAAAAAAAAAATGCTCCTTAAGAATGCCTACGGTCTTTGTAACACCAAAATACCCTATTAGTCCCCCATTATGGGCCTCCCTAACTAACAACACCCTAATAGAACCATTTGGCACACAAAGGCTTGACTTCCTAAATAAGAAACCATTATGCCTATAATATTTAGCAAATGCACCTTTCTCACAAGTATGGAAAATATCCCCAAACTCCTCATTATCAACATACAAATCTTTCACAAGTTCAAAACCAAAAAGTTTAGTAATGCATTCCTTCGAGATAGTTCATCCGCTACCACATTTTCCTTACCCTTCTTGGATTGAATGACATATGGAAATGTCCCAATAAACTCTATCCATCTTACATGCCTCTTGTTCAAATTTTGTTGGCTCTTGAGGTATTTAAGGGTCTCATTATCGCTATGAATGACAAACTCTCTTGACAAAAGGTAGTGTTGCCAATATTCTAAGGTCCTCACCAGCGCAAAAAGCTCTTTGTCATAGGTAGAGTAATTAAGGGCCGCCCCAGACAATTTCTCACTAAAGAATGCAATGGGTTTTCTATCTTGGGTCAAGACTGTACCTATTCCCACCCCACTTGCATCTCACTCTATCTCAAAGGCCTTCTCAAAATTAGGAAGAATAAGAATTGGAGTTTGGATCAATTTGTCTTTGAGGGCTTGAAAGGCTTGTTGTTGGGCTTCCTCCCACCTAAATCCCACTTTTTTCTTTACCACTTTGGTTAGAGGGGCTGCTATAGTGCTAAAATTTTAGATGAACCTCCTACAGAAGTTAGCTAGCCTATGGAAATTACGGAATTGGGTAATGGTGGTAGGGGTTGGCCAATCTTGGATGGCTTTCACTTTTCCCTCATTAATCTCAATTCCTTTGGCATTCAAAACATACCGAAGGAATGTAATCCTCTCCAGACAAAAAAGTGCATTTCTCAAGATTAGTATACAATCTCTCCCTTCGGAAGGCAACAAGCACACTTTGAATATGATTCAAATGATCCACATATAATTTGCTATAGATTAATATATCATCAAAGTACACAATAACAAATTTTCCAATAAAATTCTCTCAAAACATGGTGCATTAATCTTATGAAAGTCCTAGGAACATTAGACAATCCAAAAGGCATGACAAGCCACTCATACAACCTTTGTTTAGTTTTAAAAGCCGTTTTCCATTCATCCTATTCCCTTATTCTAATTTGGAGATAATCGAATTTCAAATCAATTTTAGAGAAAATGCATACACCAAATAGCTCATCAAGCATGTCATCTAGCCTAGGAATGGGATAGCGGTATTTTACCGTGATGTTGTTAATAGTGCGACAATCCACACATATACGCCATGTCCCATCCTTTTTAGGCATCAAGAGAACTGGAACTGCACATAGCCTTAGGCTCTCTCTCACATGTCCTTTCTCAAACAATGCCTCTACTTGCTTTTGCAACTCCTTGGACTCTTCCATGTTGCTTCTATATGCCAGTCAGTTGGGGATGCTAGCTTCGAGCACAAAGTCGATTTGATGCTCAATCCCTCTTATGGGTGATAGTTCTTCGGGCACCTCATTTGGAAAAATGTCTTCAAATTCTTGAAGAAGAGCTGCAATTTCATTAGGCAAAGAAAATGTAGAATCATTAGTAGAAACATAAGAACCATTGCATAAAAGAAGAATAACCGGTTCCTAAGCTTCTATAGCCTCTATGACCTCACTTTCTTTTGCAATGTTATTCACTCTTCTTTTACCTCCCCTATTTTGTCATTACTCACTCCTATCCTTGATTGTCAAAGGTACTTATTTGTCCATCCTCTCTCTCAACTCTTTTTTTTTTTTTTTTTTTTTGCCTCTCTTTTTCTTCCTTCTCAATTTCTTGTTTTTGCTTAACATCTTGCGCTTCCTTCTTCTTTTCTTTCTCTTTCATGATTCTTTGATCTTTATTCACCTCACTAGTGGCCATGGAGGTAAGGATAAACTTAGTTCCCTCCTTGAGTAGGGAATAAGTATTCTTCCTCCCATCATGTTTTACATACTTGTCATATTGCCAAGACATTCCTAGGAGCAAGTGACTCGCTTGCATGGGTACCACATTACATAGCACATCATCATTATATCTTCATATCTCAAAAGACACCAAAATTTGTTTGTTTACTCTCATTACCCCGCTATCGTTCAACCATTGTAATTTGTGGGGCTTGGGGTGTTTAATCCAACTCATGTCCAATTGTTCAACTAAGTTTGCACTAATCACATTAGTGCAACTCCCACTATCCACAATAATACTACAAGGGGTCTTATTGATTAGACATTTAGTGTAGAAAATGTTCTCTCTTTGTTGGTGATCTTGATCCTCAATGACTTGTGAATTAAATGACCTTTTTGTGACTCCCACCAAAGAGTATTCTTGACCAACAACTTCCCTTTCATCACTTTCCTCATCTCCATTTCCCTTTTGGTCTCCTTGGTACATTTCTCCCTCTTCTTCTTCGTCAGTTGAAACCCCACCATAGGGATTAGTACACATCATTCTCTTGCTTGGACACTCATGGGAAGTATGTCCATATCCAAAGCACTTAAAACACTTGATATCCCTATTCCTTTGTGGCCTCTCCATAGCTTTTCCCTTGTCCTTGTTCTATCCTTCCTTAGGTTTCCAATCCTCCCAAGGCTTCCAATCCTCTCTAGGTTTCCAAAATTTCCTAGGTTTGTTGAAGTCCCTTTGGAATGGCTTAGGGGCTTCATCCTTCTTAATTGCCACCTTGTTAGTACTGTTGGGGTTTGGAAGTAGTGGTCTAGTAACTGCCCTCCTCTTTAATTGCCTCTCAATCTTCATAGCAGCATGTACCATATCCTCTAAACGATCATAGGGATGCAATTCTATCAAATTGGCAATTTTCCTATTTAATCCTCCCAAGAACCTTGCTCTTGTTACTCTAGGATCCTCATTAATTTCAGCTCTCATCAATATTACTTCCATTTCTTTAGGTTAATCTTCCACCCTCTTGTTCCCTTACTTTAGTGATTGGACCCTTCAGTAAAGATTATTGTAGTAATTGTGTGGTATAAACCTTGCCCTCATCATATCTTTCAACAAATTCCAACTAGCTACAGTTTCCACTCCCATTTGTCTTCTTTATGCACTAACTTGCTCCCACCAAACCAAAGCATATTCTAAAAATTTCAAAATAGCCAACCTCACTTTTAACCTCTCACTATAAGTATGACTCTCTAGGAATATCTCCATCTTACTTTCCCACTTGAAATAAGCTTCGGGGTCATTCTTATGATAGAATGTGGGCACTTTCAATTTGATGTGGTTCAATTCCCTCTCCTTATCATTTCCTTCTCTATTTCCCCATCCTCTATGGTGTTCCTCAAGGGCTTCAACTTGTTCCCCTTCATACCATTCATCAACTCCCTTAAACTATCTTTCTAACCCCCTTAGATTGTTCCCATCATTCCTTCCTTAGCCCCTACCTCATCCTCCTCTCATACCATGTCTTTCCCCCTCTTATAGGAGCTTGTTGGAATCCCCCGATAAAGTGCTCATCCCACTCATAGGAGCCTTTAATGGAGGAGTATGGGCATCACTATCCCTTATCCTAGGGCTAGGTACCTCAAATCGCTCTTAACCTCTCCTTTGTGCGATAGTAGAAGATTGTCCAAGAAGATTTATCAACTCATTTGTAATGTTTTTGAACTCACTTTGCATAGTATTTATCATAGCTTGCAAGTCTTCATGCAAACCCCTAGCATCAATTTGTTCTTCTTGAGGTCTACTAGGTCCACTTTGGTTAGGCCTAGAGATCTCCTGTTCATGGGCCATAGTGATGGAATATTTACTTACTTATACCAATAAAACAAGGAGATTAGAAAGAAAAATAGATCCTCACTTCACTTCCTTGCGTGTTGGCTCTCAAGGTTCATCACTCCACACTCGTGTTTGCTCTCTTATGCTCTTTTAATAATAGGCTCACCCTCTTACCTTTTTATCAATACTCAAGACTTCTTGTGCAATTCTAATTCTCCCTAATGGCTAAAGTTTTAGTCTAACTTAGTGAATCACACAAATCAAAAGAATTTTCCAATTAGGTGGTCTTAGGGGAATTATAACAAACACTTGTTGGACACCTTAAGCAAACAAGTTTTAATCAAGAATTTCAAGAAATATGGACTCAATTAAAACTAGAACAAACACTAGACACACAAGAAACACTTCTAAGCAAGAAATGAACAAGAATTAGCAAGAACAAAGAAACAAGAACAACTAGAACTAGGATTATGAAGAACAAGATGATCACAAGTGTGCACTAATAAAGTTGAGTTTAATGAGCAAGAAATTCAACAATAAAGTGATATAATAAGTCCCAACATCCCAACGGATGAAAATTAAGAATCAAAGTTCTCAACTATAGAAAAAAACATTCTCATGGAACATTTATCAAACACATTGGATGCAATCCCATCACTTAAGAACAACCAACATCCTCACCCATATTCAAGCCAAATTTCACCACAAACACAAAAAAAATTTATTCCTAAGGATTATATTAACATCAAGGAGAATTTTCCAAAAGAAAAATCAAGACATAACAAAGATTTCATAACCTTTTTGGAGCATATTTTTTAGTTACGGGATTTTCTCTTTTTTTTTTTTCCTTCAACTTTGTAGGGCTCCTTTTCTTGCTTTCAAGCTTTGATTGGAATCAAGCTTTTCCTTACTCTGATACCAAACTCTTTGATATAATCTTGTGTAGGTTTTTTTCTTGGTGTTATGGGTGGCTTAATTGGTTAGGAGCTCAACTCAACCTAAGGATCCAAAACAGAGATTTTTTTTGTGACAAAAGGTGAAAATGAAATAATAACCTACCCTCTATCAAACTCTTGAAGAACTAAGTTTCAAAAACCCTTAAGAATAGTAGAAAGTTCTATTATAATCTCACCCCAATATCCTTGAAGCAACAAAGGCAAACAAGAATAAATAGAATAGAGAAAATAGGCACCCAAGTAATGGAATTCAAACAAACCTTAGAAGAACAAAGCAACTGAGACCCATTCAAAGAAACCACATTGGATTATCTAAAAGATTTTATAGACTCATTTATAAGGAGGACTAACCCTTAAGCATGGTTTGGAACAAGATGAACAAGGAGGCTAGGGCTTGTCAAGATTCTCTCTCAAATTTGAATTAAAGTGTGTGAATTGTGTTGTCAAATCACTAAAGGTTCTATTTATACTACTCTAACCCTAGCTAAGTAATCTCTGAGGTTCTATTACAGTTTAGAGTCTTAATAAGTCTTTATAAACACTTAAAATTGGAGAAAGACGGAGAAAATATAAAAAACACAGAGCAACCGACGGGATGGATTCGGCACCAGTTTGGACATTATAGCCGGCGCCGGTTGCGATCTGTCTCGGGCGGTCGAATGCCAGAATAAAATCTTTGTTGGACAGATTGAAGCCGACGCCGATTTGGCTGCTTGGGGCCAGCACCCGCTGTTCGCTGGAAGGCCTCCCTTAGTCAAGTTTCGTCCGCCTTTGTTACCAGCTTGAATTCTTGTTGGGGTCCTTCTTCGATAGTCATCAAAATGAACTCTTTGCTAGCTTCCTCAACCTTCCAACCCTCTTCCATCCTCAAGCATGGTTTGATGAGCAATTGAAAATCCTCTTGAAGCTTCTTGGACCTAGATTTTGTCATCGGTCCTTGTCCTTGCATGATCACGCCTTCTCCTTCTTGATTTTGACCTCCATGATGAAGCGGAGTCTCATCACATAAGCTTACTTTTCATACACTCTCTCCACTAATCTGAGACATATCATGCTTCTCCTTAGGTCAAGTACGACTTTCAAGCTTGTAATGTAAGGCTAAAGGGCTTGTAATATAGCTTGTCAAACGAAGGATATAGGAAATCAAATATCAAAGAAGATGAGAGTTCGCAAGAAAAGGATAAACACAATGTATGAAGAAATTCCAAGCTCTTCTTGCTCTCCTATTCCAAAATCAATCAACACCCCTAACCTTGTATAGCAATTATAGCACAGTTCCCGCAAATCTTGCATTTTCATCGATCATTCTCAACTCATCACTAATTTTTTTCACAAGATCATCAAACATTTCAACAATGGTGTCAATGACTTGATGTGAATTCTAGTTTTCAGAAATACCTAAAGCTCAACCATCCTTCTTCTTGTGATCTTTCTTTTCTTTCTCTTTCACACTTTCTTTCTTTTTCCTCTTCTTTTTTCAAATGCTGCTATTGTTTGTTTCTCAAATTTTCTTTTTCCATCTGTTCTAGCAGCTTTTTGTTTCCTTTTTGTTTTCAATATTTCTTTTTTGTTTTCTTCTCTTTGCTTTCTCCTTTCCCAACTCAACACAATTTATTGATGCATGACTGAAAGTAACAAGTGATGATCTTTCCACAAATATTCTTCCTCAACATTTGCCAACGTGTACTTTTATCCATCAAGAGCAATTAAAGATTTAGAAAATAAATCAAACTCTCAGAAAGAAGTAATGGACAAAGTATGATAACAGGTTTTAAGAAATAAATTAACCATTTAGGCTGAAAATAGGCACTAGGGATACTATAAAGTAGCTAGGCTTGAAAAGCTCAAACTATCCAAAAAATGCCAATTACCGTCATCCCTAAGTTAAATCATGAATGTCTTTCTTATTTCGTCTCGAGAGGTATTCAAGTAAGTTCTAGAATGCTCAATGAATTTTAGTGGAAAAACAGATTTAAGAATAATTTAAAGCATTAGATCAAGAACTACTTAGTCCAAGTGCATGCAAAAAGTCATGCATAAGCCATAAATGATAGAATATATTCTCTATGATCTATCACAAAGACATGCATTACAAATACTCCTTGAAATCTCAAGGAAAATCAGAAAAAAATTCAAAAAAATTTGCTCTCAAAAGGTTTAAAGAAGAATTTCAAGAAGAATAAAGCATAGAAGAATTCTCATAAAGCATAGAAAAATTCTCATTCTAACCACTCTCCCACACTTAAACTGGACATTGTCCTCAATGGCCAAATAAATAGAGCAAAGAACTATTGCCACGGGACCAAAAATAGAAGAAAGAAAATACTCCCAGACTTTGTGCTCAAAATAAAATTATGTCTCAATTTCAAAATATTTCAAAGTAGCTCAATACTAAGAAAACACCAAAATAATTGATAAAAACTTAGACAAAGTATATCACCAACTCACTCCCCCACACTTAAGTTGGACAATGTCCTTATTGGTAAAAAAAAAAAAAAAAGAATACAAGAAAGCATCTCCAAAGGGACCAAAAATAATAATAGGTTAGAAAGGTTAAGTAATACTTCCCAAGTGCAATAGTGCTCCAATAGATAGCCAAACTTGAGGTAAATAGCAGGGCTTATCCAAGAGGACCTTATTCTTGTAAAACAAAACACAAGTAAAAGCACAAGGCAAATAATAATAAAATAAAAACATACCAAAATAAAAGAAAATAAAATAAAGAAAAAGGCTAAAATAAAAAAAAATACAACAAAAACTCTTGACACTCATCATGCTTCCTCATCAATCCTTTTGGAAAAGAAATTAAGGCTCCAAGTACGCATAATGAATGTAGAAAGAATGGAGGATTTTAAAAAAAGGATGGTTCATGAAAATAATTTGTCTCAGCAAAGCAAAATACATAAACCTCATTCCCTAACATTCCTTTAGACATATAAATATCTTTTTCAACATATGAGTGCATAGGGTATCTAACGGATGCATCAACTTGGAAATCACTACTTAACCCTTCAACAGAATTTTTATAATTTAAATTCCCCTTCAAACCAGGTATTTAAGTTCTTAAAGATGGGATTGGAAAATCCTTACTGTTCAATGCTTCTACAAATACCTAGTTACCCCCCTGAAATTGGGGTGAAGGGTAGAAGTCGTCAACATCCTCAAATAGTTTCTTAGAATGAATGATAAATCCAACTTCTTGAGGCATGTTAAACTCCATACATCATCATTGGGACCATTGTTCTCCAAGAAGTGAGAAGAACCTAAGAAATTATGTGACAAAGAAATGCAAGAATTTTGAGCACATAGAATATAATCAAATACCTCTCCTGCCATATTATGCAATTGTCCCTCATAGTCTTTCTTTATTTTTTCATGGTCAATTGTACGGGCTAGCATGAACTCATGAGTCTCCTCAACAATCTTAACTAATTATTTCCTTTGATTGCACAATTGTTGGGAAGCTTCTTCATGCCCCTGAACCGATGAATTTGTATTGGCAACAAAAGATTTCACTAATGCTTCTAATGACGTTTCACTAAAAACATCAGTGTAAACTTGTAATTCAATCATCAATACACTAATTTTTTATTTTTTTTTTACAACTAAAAACTATCCTAATTGAATGCATGACCATGAATTCATAAATTAAATATTAAATATTAAACTAAGATTAAAAATTGTAAACAAAGAAACAAATAAATTCAGTCCGTCAAAAATATCGGGTTAGCCAAATGTCCAAACCTGAAAATAAGAAGAGTTAGTATTGACTCAAAATTATAGATGCAAAAATCATCCAATTAAAAATACAAAGATTACACATATTCCACATTAAAATTAGGTTAGTAAAATTAAATAACTAAATATGCAATGTATTCAAACATACAAAGATAAGTTAGTTATTATGAACATATATCTACCTATTTACATATTTACAACATATAGGGAAATTAAAATACAACTATACAAACAACAAAATATGGCACCTTTTTGCAAAAGAACAATTGTACAAATTTACAAATGTACATATATATGCATATTTACATATTCACATGGTTAAATCAACAAAATCCAAACTTCATGATATTGTCCCCGGCAACGGTGCTAAAAACTTGATGTCAAATTAAGATTTTCAAAAATACCCCCATGATGAAACAGAAAAATATCCTTCTTATTCTTCCTTTGAAGACTTTCTTTCACAATCCTCCTTGATTTGGTAGAATTCCTCCTTGATTTGAGTGATTTTCTATTTAGATCTTTAAATCCCCCCTCCCCCCCCCCCTTTTACCTTATGTTGTCTATCTATTTATAGGCTTAGGAAGTGCCTACACTCGTTGGTGTAGGGTTTTTGGCCAATTAGAAGTAGGAAGATACTAAAATTCTGCAGATTACAAAAAATGAACGCACCGCCTCAACATCAGGTCACAGCCAGCACCGCCTTGGTTGCCTAGAACCAGTGCCGGTTGTGTTCTGTTTCCTCAGTTGTTCATTTATTTTTTTTTTCTTGATTTCTTCACAATGTTTTCCAAAGTGCAGCTAGCATTAGTTCCAGCTTCCCAGCCAGTGCCGGTTCAGTTCAGTTCAGTTCAGGTTCGCCCCATTGATTTTTTTGTCACCTCGAAGTGTGTGCCAATGGCATGTGACTGGCCCGGTTCCACTGCCCTTTCCGGCACCGCCTCTATTCTATTTTGCGACGTTTTTGTCTTATTTTACCCCTAAAATCTAAAATAAAGCACAAAATACCTTTCCAAGGGTGAAATCTCAAATATGAAGGAATATGACCAGTTATTGAACAAAATGTATCACAAAATATCCTCAAATAACTAGGAAAAATATGACTAATTTAGGCCCTATATTGTATTGAGTCACCTTCTTTCACTTCTACTATACATTCCCAGATTCGGTGGCCAACTCATCATCTCTTAGATCATAATTGTTCTCAGAAATAGAAGAATTGTGTTTTAACACTTCAAGCTTCCTCATCTGGATCATCTACAAGATTGAGGATATAGGTTTGTTCACTATTGATATAGGATTAAATGAAACATCCCAAGTTTCTTGCAAGAGTCTCTGAGATTCAGCATGAAGCTACTGAAGATAAGCTTTTCTTTCTTTCTCTTGTGTCCTCTTGTTTAGAGCCCATACTTTACATTCCAACTCATCACCATTATCACTCTTAATTCTCTTATGTTTCTTTTTCTTTGTGTTTTCTTCCTCATCATCTCCCTTGCGACATGAACCTTTAATTACTCGTTTCTTCTCTGATGTCTCCATCTTCAACTCCCCCTTCCTTAGATCAACGTCATCAAATTCCAAGGTCCTCTTAAACTACTTGCAATGTTCTCCAAAAGCCAATCTGTGATGAAATTGAGAAGTACTTTTCGCTACCTCCGGCTGTTTACTAAATCTAGACTCCATTTCATTCTCACGGCCAAAATAACTCTAATAAAATAAATGCCCATTTGAATAATCTAAAGTTTTAGTTAGAGATGCCTCTAAATCTTCCAGCTTTGCAAAATCAACTCTGGGAATCGGGAGCCTTTAACCCTATTAATCATCAATCAAATAACACTCAATTTGAACCTTTAACTAAGAAGAGAAAGACCAATATCAATAACTCATTTCTTTGTCATTTGTGGTTGTTTCACATCTACTCAACCAGGATTCAGAAGCTAATCCATGGTGGGCCTTTGGGCTCATTGAGATTGGAAAGTTGGCATCAGTGTGAATCTTACCTATTGGGAAAGATGACCAAAAGGTCTATTATCCCTAAGGGGGATAGTGCCAAGGAGATACTGAGTCTTGTTCACACTGATGTGTGTGGTCCATTGTCTACACCAGCACAAGGAGGTTCTTGAATTCTTCATCACTTTCACAGATGATTGTACAAGGTTTCTTTATGTTTACCTGATGAGACGCAAGTCTGACGCTTTTGATAAGCTCAAAGAGTTGAAGGCTAAAGTGGAACGTCGGACAGGTAAATTAATCAAGACCTTATGATCGAATCGTGGTAGAGAGTACCTCCTAGGTGAATTCGAGAACTACATGGTACATCATGGGATAGTATCCCAACTCTTTGCACCAGGGACATCTCAGCAGAACGGAGTAGTTGAGAGAAGGAATAGGATATTGATAGAAATGGTCAGAAGCATGATGTCTCAGGCTACTCTTCTAGCATCTTTTTGGGGATATGCCCCAGAAATAGTGGCATATATTCGAAACTTGGTGATTTCCATGTCAGTACCTAGGACTTCCTATGAGATATGGACTGGGCATAGGCCAAGTCTAAATCATCTCAGGATATGGGGTTGTCCAGCTTATGTACTGATCAAGGGAGATAAGTTGGAACCAAGATCAGAATTATACTATTTTGTTGGGTATCCAAAAGGAATAAAGGGTGGTTACTTTTATCATCCTAAGGAGCAGAAGGTACTGGTTAGTACCAATTCTAGATACTTAGAGGATGATCAAAATACTTCTACAAAAGGTTCAACTAGGTTGGAACTCGAGGAGAAGTTATATTCAGAAGCAACTTCTTCTGACTCAATTATGGTACAAGAAGAGGCACAGCCTCAAGAGCCTGTACAAATGGTGCCTTGTCGCAGTGGGAGAGTGTCTAGGGTTCCAGATAGATGGAATGGAGAAGCTATTGAGCTGGTCTCTGATCATCAGGAACAAGACCACACTAGATACGATGAGGCAATTGCTGATGCTGATGCAAATCTATGGCATGAAGCAATGAAAACCGAGATTGAGTCTATGTACTTCAATCAGGTTTGAGATCTTGTAGCTTCACCTGAAGGGATAAAACCCATTGGGTGTAAGTAGGTGTACAAGGAAATAGGTGAGCGGATGGGAAGGTGAAAACCGAGATTGAGTCTATGTACTTCAATCAGGTTTGAGATCTTGTAGCTTCACCTGAAGGGATAAAACCCATTGGGTGTAAGTAGGTGTACAAGGAAATAGGTGAGCGGATGGGAAGGTGAAAACCTTCATAGCTAGGCTTGTGGTAAAAGGTATACTGAGAAAGAAGGGATCGATTAGGAGGAAACCTTTTCCCTATGGCCATGCTTAAATCCATCTGTATCCTCCTTTCCATCGCATGTCCTTATGACTACGAGATATGGTAAATGGGTGTCAAGATGGCATTTTTGAATGGCCATCTTAGCGAAGACATCTATATGTCCCAACCGGAAGGTTTTATTGCTGGAGGCTAAGAACATATGGTTTGCAAACTTAAGAAGTCCATTTTGAGTGCGTGGAACATTTGTTTTGATAAGACTGTGAAGTCTTATGGTTTAATTCAAAATGTGGATAGACCATGCGTGTACAAGAATCTTGAGGGGTTTAATGTGGTTTTTCTTGTCTTAATGTGTAGATGACATTCTACTCATTGGATATGCGGTAAGGTCATTGTTATCTACAAAGGTTTGGCTATCTAGTCAATTCAGTATAAAGGACTTGGGAGAAGCCAACTACATTCTCGGGATAAGACTTCTTAGAAATAGGAAGTAGAGAATGTTAGGATGATCCCAAGTCGCATACATTGACAAGATGCTGGCCAAGTACAACATGGACTTATATAAAGGAACATATGAGTGCGTGGAACATTTGTTTTGATAAGACTGTGAAGTCTTATGGTTTAATTCAAAATGAGGATAGACCATGCGTGTACAAGAATCTTGAGGGGTTTAATGTGGTTTTTCTTGTCTTAATGTGTAGATGACATTCTACTCATTGGATATGCGGTAAGGTCATTGTTATCTACAAAGGTTTGGCTATCTAGTCAATTCAGTATAAAGGACTTGGGAGAAGCCAACTACATTCTCGGGATAAGACTTCTTAGAAATAGGAAGTAGAGAATGTTAGGATGATCCCAAGTCGCATACATTGACAAGATGCTGGCCAAGTACAACATGGACTTATATAAAGGAACTCTAAATCCTTACAAATATGGGTTGTCCCTTTTTTCAAGGGACTATCCTAAATCTTAAGAAGAAAATGACAGGATGAGTAGGATTCCCTACGCTTTAGTTATGGGAAGTCTCATGTACGCCATGCTATGTACTAGGCCAGATATCTGCTTTGCCATAGGCTTAGTTAGCATATATCAGTCAAACCTTAGAGAGGTTCATTGGCAAGCTATCTTGCATACCTCAAAGGAACCTTAGAACCACAAGGAGGGGAAGCATATAGAAAGGTAGTACCACCTGATCCGAGATATCCAGAGATGGGATATGGTGGTGGTACAGATTGCCTCTGAAACAATCTAGTAGATCCATTCACCAAGCCTTTGGCTGAGTGTCTTCAAAAGTCACTTAGACGCCATTAGGGTGGGCACCTATGGACTTACCTAGTCTTAGAGTACAAGTGGCAGATTGTTGGGAATATACCCTCTTAGACTAGTTTTCTGATGAAAATATCGAATATGTTTATAAAAGAATTTATTTGTCGGAAATTGTTTGTGAAGTAATTTTCTTTATTTGTGTACATTTTCATTTGCAACAGACCCATTGTGTATAAATAAGTGATCCATGTGAATGGAGGTCTTTCACAGTAAGGTAGGGATCATGGGTTATTTAAACACATAAACAGTTGTTCTTAACCGATTGATTAGGTTGGGAATCCCGTCATGTTTAGGTTATTATGTTATGAATTCCAAGTGGGGAATAGCTTACCTTTAGCCAGTGAGTAGTCCACTCACTTCATGACATAAGTGTATTTCGAATACGTAGAACAGGACCTGTAGTAGTGGTTTCTAAAAAGTACTATATGGTAGAAACCTAGTCTACTACCGCTATAGCATAGACTAGTACTCTATGACTTGAGTATGAGTTGGTGGTCTGGCGAAGCTGGAAGCATGTGCTTTGATATACTATAGTTGAGGTTCTATCGGAGGGCCAATATACTTGTATGTTGGGTATGCGTGACTAATTAGTTAAGATAGACTTGTACAAGATAGTTTCTACACCATATCGCCCCTTGTGGTTGTCCGGATGATCTAAATATCTAAGGCCTTAGGAAACGTGACTTGGATGTTTGCTTTAGGGTAGCTCATTTGGAAAGCGAAAACACTCCAGGAAGTCGTGGTTCATTAAACTAAAGGCCTAAGGATGGTAGATGTCTTTAGAGAGGTGTTAGTACACTTCTTCATCTCTAAATGTACGACGATGTGTAGAGGAGTATTTTAGTCATTTCACTTGTAGGTCGAAGACTCTGCTAATGCAGCATTGTCCTTAGGGTCAATATTTTTTTATTGTGATATTAGAAAATATTTAAAATGTAAAATACATCTATTTATATAGTAGGGGTATTTTGGTCATTTTAGTAGCCAAGGCGATGTGTCTTTTTGGTCCTCAGAATAGCCCGTAAGTCTTAATTAATTTTTGGGTTGAGAAAATGATCTCAGTTGAGAGAGTTTTATTTTATTCAAGAAGTCTAATTTATTATTGGACTGGAATAAAATAAATGGAGAGAAATTTATTATCTGGTTTAATGGGTTAATTAATTATTCAAGACGTAGGTCCAGTTTGAATAATTAGAAAATTAACCGGGATTTAAATTAGAGGAAAAATAATTATTACTTAATTATTTATTAGGTTATTTATTTATTTAAATCTCAAGAAATAAGTAATTAATATTTAATTATTGTTTGGTTCATTTGGGTTTATTTATTATTTATTGGGTTATTTATTTAAACCCAAGAAAAATAATTAATATTTATTATTTTGGATTTTTCAGGTTCAAGAAAAATAATAAATATTATTTTGGCCCAATAGCCTGGACCATAGGATTTTTCCAGACACAGTTTGGAAGAGTTTAGAGTGAAGCTAAAATTTATTTTGTAAATAATATTCGGGTATTAAATCCCGGGAATATTATTTTTACCAAAATAATTATTTTTGGTTTCATGACTCTTGGCTTTCTATGTAGAAAAATAAAATAAAAGAAAGGGCAAAAAATAGAAATATATTTTCTGGATGTCTCCTGGCTCTTTTTCTCTCTCGTGTCTCTTGATTTTTCTTCTTCTGGCTTTTGGTTTTGAAACCAAAGGAAGCCAACCGAGAAGACATTTGTGTCTCTTGGTTTTCTAGCTTCTGGGTTTGGTTCATGAAGCCAGTGCCTATAAATGCCAACCGAGGCAGTGTAGGAAAGAATTGTGAAAACGAGTGAAAAACATGGAGAAAAAACTGAGTGATCATTTCTTCTTCCTAAATTGTGTGCTTACCGACTGGATTTAGGCAGTAGTCATATTCCGTGAATTGAAAAGCTTAGAATTTCACCGGAGGAAGGAAAACTGGACAGTGGAAGCTTCACTGGAGATGCACTGGACGTTGGAGAGGAAGAAGCTATTTCTGGCTTCAATTGATTCAACTATGATCTTCAAGTTTTAAAGGCTTCAAGAGGTATGTTTTTATCCCACCTTGCTGCTCCAATTCTCTGATATATATTCATATTCTCCATTTTCATCCACTGAGTTTGCATGCTCTGTATATGTCAATTCCTTCAATTTCCATGTCACGATACATCATAAAGACGTTTAACCATACAAGGAAAGCTCTTAACCATTTCAGGAAAACACTTTAGCACGGGTGTTTAGAATCAAAGGGACACACCTTGTGTCCTATATTGATGTAGTAGTGTACATATTGACTTTAGCTTTTCACATTCCTTTAAAATAGATAACCTATACCGAACATCAATTCATACCTCTCTTAGTATTCTAGGAATTCACAATTAATATATTTTTCCAAAGATACGTTATTAAGGAAATTATTGAATTTCCTATTTCTTTATCTCATTATAGAAATGAGATATTCTTCTTCAAAATGATTCAAGTACATTTCATTATCTCTTTCCACAAATATGTATACAAAGCCATTATGTGTTTCCTTAACCTTTCATGTTTCCAATAACATACATAGAATTAATACATGAAATTGTTCTTGCCAAACAAACTTCTGCATTTCTTCACTCTAGCACACTTGCTTGTTTACATCGTAACTTTTGATCCATAAGTCCAATTAATGTCAAAAAAGTTCCAAAATATTCCAAAGACATTCCTTTATGATTCCTATTTCATGAACCACTGATTTCCTCTTCATTTTATTCAGTTTTGTTCATAGCATTTCGATATTCCAATCTCGTTACTAAACTGTCAAGCTTTGATATTTTCATCATAACTTTCTATTTACAAATCCAAATAATGTCAAATTGGTCACAAAATGATCCTAAGACATATAGTTACAATTTTGAAGTCATGGGGATACAGAATAATTGGCCATTTCATTCAGTTTATTCGGTCTTCAGAGCTGGTTGGCAATCGCTCGAAACTGGATTTCCATTTTGTTGTCTAGCTTCATATAATTAATTCCCTTTTATTATATACACAACATACATACCTTTAACACACTTTAAAACCTTGTTCATGGTCTAAACATCCCATGAATTCTCTTAATTTTAATCATGAACAAAACAGTAACAACATTACAGAAATAACAGCTATGTAAACAAGAATTAATCCATTTATTTTCTCAACAATTAAACCATGTTTTGCTTTGTTTCTTTCTTCCATCATTGAACCTATGAACAACTATTCAAATCACCTTCAAAACACCTTCAAACACCACACAAAACACAACATATTATTCCCCTAGGCTACCGCCACACACAGCACGCATAAACACTTCACAACATAGCTAATTTTCCAAAAAAAAAAATCATAAAATTCCATGAATTTCTCAACAATATTTACAACAAAATAATCCTTGTACTTCGTACTTCAACTTTATTTCATGAACTATAAACTTTTACCTTGTTCGTAGCACAATCCAAGCTCGAAATATCCCAAGTACTCCTTCGTTTCTTATTTGAAAATTCTCTCTCTCCTTTTTCGTTTACTCCTTAATTTGCTCTCTTTTCTTTGCTGATTTCTGGCTATTTATACAGCCACTCCACTACCACTTCATGGTCATATTATGACCAATTTTGGTCATAAGTCAAATGGGCGTTTAATGCTATAAAAAGCTTGGAATTTTCCTGTTGGTTAATAGCAATTTTATCTTATTTTCCTTCTTTTCTTTTCCTTTCTTTTCCCCTTGTATGGCTGCCAGCTTCAAGCTATAAAAGCAACATTTCCATAGCCATTCCTTCGTCAAATTGTGACCAGTTCGGTCACAATTCATTTAATGTTAATGTAGGCTATCATCCACGTGTAATTTTCTTATTTGCTAACTTTTCCTTAATTATTTTTATAAGCTTATTGATAGGGGCTAAAATCATCACCATTTTCCTTGTATTTGAGGTTAATTTGACATACTTTTGATGTAATAACTAGGCATATTCCTTCCTATTTAACATTTTGCTTGTAAAAAGTGTTTGTGACAAATTTGTGCAAAATTGAGTTGATTTCGAGCAAAAGGATTAAATTTCTAGATTATACCTGGCACCGGGTCTGGATAGTGCACCAGGCACTAGGTCTAGTCTAGAAAAACAGTGAAAACAGAGCAAAGTTCAGGTAGCAAAATAGAACACACCTGGTGCCAGTTAGGTCGAAGGGACCCGACGCCAAGTAAGTCTGGACACACGAATTCTGTGTACGAATTTGGTATTTTTCAAAGGTTTTGGTACATTCCGAATTCTACTCTGCCAAGACTTCTTAAGCAATGAATTTTAACATCAAAGAAGTCTATTTAAACAAGAAAGCCACAAGAGAAAAGTGTGAATTGAAGGATCCAAGCTAGCTACTTATTTTTCAACGCGAATTCACCACTTAAAGGAGCATTGTTCAAGAAGGTTTCCAAAAAGGAGAAGAAGGGCTTCTCTATGAGTTCTTTCTTTTAACCTTTGTTTTCTATTATAGAATAATGATGTAATCAATGTTTCAATTGTAATTTGACATTATTTTGGGATTTATCATTTATATGAGTTAATTTAGTCTTTTGATAAATTAATTATTTTCTTTCGTATTTGATTATGTGTTTTATTATGAAGTTGGATGATTGATTTTTGTTATTAACGTTCTTGAAAAAAGGGTTGATAATGACTTCAATCAAATTAATTTCATATTTTCTATCTCTTAACTTGCTTGCAAAAGGGGTTAGTTGTCAAGAACTTGGGTAATCAATGGTTAGTTGATGATTGCTAGAATATGGATTTATTGACTAAATTCATGTTTTAAATCACCTAGAATATAGGGGTTTATTTAAGGATTAATTTTAATGCATTTTTTAAGTAAGACTAGTGAGTCAGAATATATCCATTATGTTACTTATAAAATAGGGAATTGTGGATTGCAAACGAAGTGCTTCTAATTGAAATCCTTCATGAGAGCAAGATAATAATTAATTGTGATATTGTCTAAGTGATTTGTTGTCATATTTTTACATCCTTGAGTTATATCTATTTTTATCTTTATTTATTTTCTTTTTTATTCTCTTCTTATTTTATTAGCTAAATAATAAAGATTTGGGTAAAGCAAGGTGGGTGCCTATGTTCTCATAGATTTGATACTTGCCATTCTCTACACTATATGATGGGTGCCCCTATATGTGGTTTTAGTGATTAGCATTTTAATTAAAGCACGATTGATTTTTGACTTTGTTAATAATATTTTCTACACTAAAACCACACATCATGTTTTTGGCATTGTTGTCAGGGATGGGCACTATGGGAAACCACACATCAAAGTTAGTGATTTAGCATTTGTTGTATTTGTAAATATCACTAACTTTTGTGTTTATGTAGTTTGTTAATATTTCTAATTTGTGTATTTTTATTTTCTTTATTTTTCTGTTATTTTTGTTTTGTTTTTTGTTTTTATTTTTATTTGACTTTTGTTTTTCTTTGATCGCTAGGTTCAAAACATCAGCATGGACAATTATTCATGGGCATAATTTCAAATAAGCTACAATGATGATATATTGGCAAGGTTGCAAGCTCGGATTGATGCTTTTTGTGAGATGTCACTTGAAACTTCAATCAAATCCTTTATTACTAACACAAACACGTCCATTAGGAGGTACGAAAAAGCATCCCAACAAATGAGCTTTGCAAGAATGTGACTAGCCAAGTTGGTTAAAGATGCCAAAAAGGCCTATACACTTGAACAAGAGAATCCCTAAGGAAAGGAGAGAAGATATGAGGAACAATTGCCCAATGTGGAAAAAGAGGGATTCGATTCTCCTCTATATGCTAATAATTCTAATCTCTCTTTGTCACATGATTTCTTAGGTTCTTTTCCATTCTTAGAGGACACTGGTCCAAATGATGATGTATAGAGTTTAATATGTCTCAAGGAGTTAGATTTATCAATGATTCATCATAAGAAGTCCTTGAAGGATATTGACAAAGTCTACCTTTCACCCCATCCAAAGGGAGGTAGCTTAGTTATTGTAGACCATGCATTGCAAAAGTAAGAATTTCTTGATCCCATATTTAGGAGATCAATTAGTAAATCTGAATAGGAATTTTAATTGTGACAAATCTTTTGAAGGGATAAGTGGTGATTCTAATGTTTATACACTTTTTAGACATAATTTATATCTTTGTGTTAGGAACTTGATTTGTATGTCTAAAAAGGTACTACAGAAGCGGGGTCATGCATTTACATTCATTGCAACTAATATTTTCCATTAACCTTCCCTTTTTCAAAACCCTCCTTTATTTCTACTTTCATCATGCCTACCTTTCTCAATAAGCATTAATATCTTTAACAAAGGTCTGATAAAGAAACATGATGAGTGGAAAGAGTGTTTTTTATATTTTTGGGGTTTGTTTGGAATTTGGGCTTCTTTAGGTCTTTCGTCATTATTTTATTTTATTTAGTTCCATTTTAAGTTATCAAGTGTTTTATTATTCCCTGAAATAAGGAAAATATTTTCAAACTTAAATGTGGGGTAGTGAATTATATCTTTATTTGCTTTGTTCGGATTTTTATTACTATTTTTCTTTAGTTTGTTTTCTTTTATTTAGGTGTGTCCTTATTTTATTATTACTTTCCTTTTGCTTTTATTTGTGTTTTCCTTTGTAGGTCGGAATAAAGTCTTTTTGGATAAGCTCTTCTCTCTGTTCGAAGTTTTAATACTTATTGGCCCTTTATTGCACTTAGGGAGTATTGATTGAACTTTCTACCCCTTTATTATTTTTGGTCACTTTGGAGATGACTTCTTGAGTTAATTTTTGGCCAATGAGGATATTGTCTAGTTTAGATGTGGGGGAGTAGTTTGGTGATATTTTTTGTCCAAATTTTTATCAATTATCTTGGTGTTTTCTTAGTATCAAGCTACATTTTTAAAAAAAAAAAATTGTTCAAAAATTTTATAAACAATTTTGTTAAAAATTTTGAAATTTTGAAAATATAAAAATTTGTCAATTTTGGAGCTAAATTGAGTTTATTTGTCTATAATGGAGTTGTGATTTTCTTTTCAACTTTGGATATAGATTTGTCATTCATTATGGTTTGGTTTTTTATTAAAAGTAAACTTGGGTATTAAGTTGAATTTTGCTAAGTTTTGAGAATTTATGTTAACCTTTGTTATATTTGATATTTGAGTTTTGTTTTATTCTTTGAGTTTAAATATGGATGATATGCTAAAATATGAGAAGAGTTGTCAGCTAATTCTTGTATTATAAATATAAAGTTTGCTTGACTTCGAGTTGTGAATAAGGAATGTGAGGAAATAAAAAAAAAACTTGAGTGAAAATAAAAAATATGAATTGAAAAAAAAAATTGTGAGTTGAAAAACATGAAGTTTAAAAAAAAAAAAAATCTTTCATCCTTTGAGAAAAAAACTTTTTTGCAAAAAATTGGGTTAATATAGAGAGCAATAGCAAGTATTATTTAGTGCACTCTCTTAAGGCCATCCCAAAGGCAAAAAGGCAAGAAAGAAAATGAAAATTGTTGAAAAATGATGATGAATATAAGGGGGCCAATACCGTGCATGAAGAGAAATCCATTCACTTGAGGCTATCAATTCCCTAAGTCATTGAAAAAAAGACTAGAGTGTTTCCTTGTTTCAGGAACTTGGGTTTTATAAATTTGAGTTTATAATGCTTGAATTGGTTAAATGGTTTGACTTGTATGATTTATGTCATCTATGTTTTTGCTTGAGGAGTAGGATGATTTTCTTGTACTAGATATAAGCTTGATTAACTTAACTTTGATAGCCTTGGGATTGTTTGGTTTAATACATGAGTTACAAGGTTTTTAAAGGGTTGAATGAATAACAAGTTTGTATTTGGGGTTGTAATAAGATTATTCCTTTATTATGGATGAATTTACTAAGGATAAATTGAAGAATTGTTTTGTTTAGCTCTAAATGCTTAGTGTCTAATTCTTGTTTTCTTGAGGTCAAGCAAAAGTTCAAGTGTGAGGGAATTGATAGGGGATAAAATCATCACTATTTTCCTAGTTATTTAAGGTTAATATGAGATACTTTTGGTATAATAACTAGGCATATTCCTTACTATTTGACATTTTTCTTGTGGAAAGTGTTTTTGACAAATTAGTGCAGAATTAAGTTGATTTCAAGTAAAAAGGTGAAATTTCCAGATTACACCTAGCACTAGGTCAGGACTGTGCACTAGGTACCAAGTCTAATCTAGAAAATTAGTGAAAACAGAGCAAAGTTCAGGGAATAAAACAGAATACACCTGGCGCTAGGTGGGTTGAAGGGACTCGGCACTAGGTCCACTATGGACGCACGAATTCTGTGCACGAATTTGGAATTTTCCAAAGGATTTTGGTATTTTCCCAATTCTACTCGGCCAAGACGTCTCAAGTAATGGAATTTAGCATCGAAGAAGCCTATTTAAAGAAGAAAAACAAAAGACAAAAATGTTGAAAAACCTTAGAGGGGGTGAATAAGGTTTTTTGGCAAATTTAAACACTTTTTTCAAAATCTGATTTTCAAAATCCACTTTTTGTTTTAAAGATAGATCGTGATATATGAAGGGTATACAAAGTAGAAATTCATGCAGCTTTAAAGAGATATGTAGGATATTATAGAGATGTGTCAAGTGATGTGCAATCAATACAATAGTAATGATGGGTAGGTGAAAGTTATAAAGATCTTTTCAAGTGATTGAAACTTTATGTTGAGAAGTTCACAAACAATTAGAAATAAATGTAAGGAAGATGGATGAAAGATTTATAGTGGTTCGATCTTTAAATATTTACATCTACTACCTTAAACTCACAGTTAAGGATTTTAAACTAGATCACTATAACCTCATTCAGATCAATGGATCCACCCTCATCTGATTCGGAGACAGAGCCTGAGTGAGGTTGGTCTTTGAGTGAAGACGAGATGGAGCATGAGCTGCCTATGCTAGATGACCCAGTTGATGAGTTAGAGATGGAGGTTGATGGGGGCCTAGGTGAGTACTATGGAGATGATGAGGATGAGGTAGATGAGCTTGTTAGTGAGAATGAGGGAGATGAGGAGATGGCTGGGCTGAGCGAAGGGGAGGCAAATGAGTTTGGGGATGAGAGTGATGATGAGAGTGAGGAAGAGATAGATGGGATAGAGGAGGAGGATGAGGATGCGATGGAGGCTCCCAGGACCCAAAAGATAGGTGAGTTTGATAGGACTTTTACTTGCTATGACCGCAAGGAGTCCAGTGATGAGGGTTATAGGCTGAGGGATGGATTTACCCCGGCATTAAGAGAACTTAAGAAGCCCGCTTTAGGAATGGAAGATAAGAGGAAAGAGAAGCTAGAAGAGGGACCTAAGAGGAGCGGACTTCGATATAGACTGGGTATAGATGCTAAGTTAAGGAGAGAGGGATTGTTTGATCTGTACGACTCGGAGGACGAGAGGCCTGCACCTAAGGGTGCGATTAGATTGGCTTTGGATGAGTTTTATGAGGCAGTTATGAGAACTAAGAAGGGCAATAAGGGTGATTTAGGTCAGCCAAGTGAGAGTGAGTGTTTTGCGAGGGATTATGTGGGAAAACCCGATAGCTCCGTGGGGTGGCTCGTGGAACCAGCCTCTGACGATCCGGATGCCTCTACTGACTCTAGCGGCGAGTAGAGTGTAGAAGATTAGCAGTATTTGCTCTTCTCTCTCTTTTGGGATTTGCATTCTTTTGTTCATTTATTCTTTTCAAAGAGCATGTTGCTTGTAGGGTTAGATTATTTTGCTAAATAAAAGGGTATCGCGTGTCATAACCCTTCTTTATGAAAGTATTATTTTTATGAGAACATGAGTTTATTGTTTGGTTTTCCCCTAAATAATAACATCAAATTTTCTTTCAAAAAAAAAAATATATATATATATATATATATATTTGCATCTGATTTTCTTTTACATAAACCTGAATGTGAATGCATGCTCAAAATGTTTTAAACTTAAATGCATACATTCATCATCTGGGTATGGTTTAGAATGGCACCTAAGCGCCGTGCAGCTTCAACAAGCAGAATGGTTTCGGGAGCCGATCAAGTGGTACTGGAAGTCGAGACAGCCCAGATGCAACCACCCAACCGGGGTGAAGGGAGTGGTCCGAATATGGGATTGGGGTCTAAAGTTCCAATTGATGTGTCATTGGGCCAGGCATGCAGTAGGAAGGCCGGAATTCTGCAGACTCTGACCGAGCAAAGGTACCCTAAGCGAGAAGACGAGTTCCAGAGCTTAAAGCAGGGGAATATGACAGTAACTCAACATGTTGTATGACTCAATCGCTTATCCAAGTACTGTCAACGGCTAATATAATCAGAGCAAAACATTACCCGGCAGTTCATGAAGGGATTGAGACAGGAACTTCGAAGGGTATTGGCACCATTTCCATCAACGACTTATGCTGCAGCGGTGGAAGCCACAACTCGTACCGAGAATGAGGATAAAGGTAGAGCAGATAGCAAAGCATCGAACTTATCTGAGCGTGTTACTCCTAAGAGGCCTGCAGGGCAGCAACACGAAAATAAAGGAAAACAAGCACGGACCGTGCTAGCTGGGGCCACTGGAAATGTAATAACCTGCCATCACTGTGGCAGGAGGGGGCACGAGATGAAGGATTGCAGGTCTAAGAAGGAGAACCGAAAATGTTATATTTGCAGGGACCCTTCGCATATGAGGAATAACTGTCCAAAAATTGGAAGTACCAACCAAGGAAACCCATCAATGCTTGCTCGCTCGGCCAGTCGAGCCGACATTGGTGAAGCCGCAGGAAGTGAGGATAGGAATCTCAGGTGAATGCCGGAGACCAAATGCGGAGGTACTAGAAGTAGATGCAGCAATAAGAGAAAGTAAGCCTGCTATTATGAAGACATTATGATTTATTCTAATCCTGCGCCTCATTATGTCAAATTAGATTAGCCATGTTAATGGGAATGTGATGGATCGAAATTGCCCGTACCCGATGGTCAAGGTTCAGTGGGAGCATCAAGGCATGCAGGATGCCGCATGGGAATCAGAAGAGTGGGTTAAGCGGATGTATTCCGATCCGAAATAGAAGTATGCATGAATTTCGGGGCGAAATTCTTCTAAGGAGGGAAGGATGTGAAACCCCAGTCGAAATCAACCTTAAAGTAAGGGGGTTGGGATGCATATCATATTTTATTTCATGGTTAAATATATTCTCATATGAATTTTTATGTGTTCTGGATTCGAGTTTTATTACCTTGATGTCTTGTTGGTGAGTATTGTGTGAGAGGGGCAAAATGGTAATTTTTGCCCGAGGTGAAAATAAGGAGATAGCTTGTGGATTGAATAGGAAATAATTTTTCTAGTAGAAATAGCAATGAGAGTTGTTGTGGTTTAGTGGTTAGAGCTTTGGAATAGATTATTGAGGTCTTGGGTTCAAAGTCCATCATAGAAGCTTTAGCTTGAGTAAATTTTATTTTGCTTGGGAAAGTATGGTTTCGGCCTTAAGGGCCTAGATTAATGTGGTGATGATGTTCTAGGAGAGACATGATAAAAGTAACCTCATTCCACTCCTTTTACTCTTCTCGAAATTCTTATAGGGAAAATCATTTTTCCTTGATCTTTAGTTTTCCTTAGTTTCAACTCATTGATTTGATCAAGATGTTCTAGCCTTTTTCTTTCCAAAAAATTCAGTAAAGTACTGAGGTCTTTTAGGATCGAAATGTCTTGGTAAAAGACTCCTTATGGTCTGAAAAATATGGAAGAGTTGTGAGGAATTTCAAGAGGAAAAATCCCCCTAGTAAGCTTGCTGAAATTTTCCTCTAGCTTAGTAAATCTTTCTTCATAGAATGAGCTGGAATTTTCCAGCTTGTTGTACCTTCAAAGGGTCGAAATTTTTAGCTAACATTCCCTCCCAAATGCTACCAGAAAAATGGTCTTTAGGATCAGTTTGAAACCTGAAAGTTTTTGTCCAATTTCGGACTGCACAAGCTGGAGCAAAACAGGAAAAAATTCCTGTACGAAAATCAGTTTTGAGAGCTCCAAACCAAGTTGTTTTCTCCCAGATTTTGTGCAGCACCTTAGCCATGTTTTTCCTTCATAAAGAAGGCTGGAAACCAGCCTTGAATACCCCTGAAATCCCCTTCAAAACTCACTGCAAAATGGCTTTGAACAGCAGACGAAAATCTGCCAGAAAAATCACTGTGCAGCGAAATTTCTGTGCAAATTTTTGTCCAGCTTGTTTCCTATCTCTCTTCCAGCCAAAACACAAACCTTAAGCTGTCAAAACCTTCCTTAAACCTCGATCAATAGAACTCCATTGATCCCCTTGAACTTCTGCATGAAATTCCATTAATGGCTGTCCAAAAATCTCTCAAACAAATCCCTGCATTTTAGCTTGATTGGTTTCCAAAATTTCAGCCATCTTATTTAGTAACCTTCCATAATATTTTGCTCAATGGACCATACTTCTTCTTCATCATTGTACACCCTACTTTCGGCCACCATAAGCCTCCATAAGTCAGCATTAATCCCACGAAATTCTACTCAAACAATCAGCCATGGCAGATTTCCAAAAGCTGTCCAATAATCAAGATATTCTTGGAATATTTAGTTTCCAAATTCACTTCCTAAAAATATTCTTCAAAGATTGTAATAACTAATCTTTCCTTTTCCCTTCCAAATCAGAGAATTAACCTCCTAAACCCTATAGAAATTTGTCCACCCATATCTCTCACAAAAATTGCCAAATGTTGAGTGCATGGTCACTCATTTCTGTAAAGGCAATTGAGGATTATTTCCATTCTCATTTCAGACAAATAAATTATTTGCAAATCAAGGGGCGGTTTTACTCAAAACCTAAAACTCTTTCTAAAACCAGTTTTGCCCAAACTCTGGAAAACCTTAATTGCCATTTTCAAGTGGAACTGTGTTTTGTTCATTTTTTCCCAAGTGGGATACGTTACGTTGAGTACTCAACAGGGTAGGCTAGTAGTACTAGTTTTGAAGAGCAAGAGTGAGTCTTCTGGCAGGAGGCCACCTCCAGAAGATAAGCTCAACTTAGAGAAATGTCAGTACTACTTAGTCAGGCCGGTCCGAGCTAGCAGTTTGTTTTATTTCAGTCAAGTGACTGTGTTTTGCCAGAATGGACACCCGGTTGTTGTTTGGGTATAGAGAAGGAGGAGTATCTTGCCCGGTAGGCCGATCACCTACCTTTTGTCAGTCTGCACAAAGTGTTAGGCATTCTGACCGGTTATGGGGCCCAACATGTGGTAACCCATAATCCTTTCTTTCAAGTGGTTGATCTTATAAATTATGTACGACTAGATAAGCCAAAACGCCACTCTTATTTTTGAACATCATTCATTGTTTGCCAGTATTTCTTTTGCCAGTCTGCACAAAGTGTGGCATTCTGACCATTGTATGGTTATGGGGCCCAACGTGTGGTAACCCATGACCACCTTTATGAGTGGTTGATTTTATTGTGCACTTGTATGGTTTCAAAAAGAGGAAAACACCACTCTTGCTTTTAACTAATATTTATTGCTTGCCAATATTTCTCTTATAAAGATTTCACACTTTGCATACACGAACTGTTTTCACTGAACACCCAAAGCACACACGGACTTATTGAGATTTCTGTCTCATCACCTTTTTACCATGATTTCAGGCCGATCCTGCTGTAGGGATGAGTAGCTAGTGTTATCTGCCTTGGAAGAGAATGTGTCTTTTGATTTTATGTATTGCTTTGGGGAGACGAGAGTGGATAATTTTATTTATGGATTTGTTTCCTTTTGGGAATTCGTGGATTTATTCTTGGGTTGTAATAAATCTTAAGTTGAAGTATTATTTTTATTATTTTTATTCCGCTATTTTATTTGTGTGACCTCGTTATAAAGACCCCTTGTTCTTTGGACGGGGCGACATCCCCAGCCCCAGCGGGCCTAGGTAGCGGGGTGTTACAAAGTTTATTTCTGAAAACCCACTTGGTACCAATGATCGGATGATTGAGTGGTCTAGAGATGAGTTTCCAAACCTGATTTTTTTTTAAATTGGTTCAGCTCTTCTTGCATAGCTAGGATCCAACAATACAGTAAGGTTCAATACTTGAAAGTAAAGTAAAATTGTCGACAAAATACCGTCTAGTTTTGACCCCACAACTAGGATCACCAACGATTTGCTCTTTTGGATGACCAGTTTTGTATTTTCAATCTTTTGGTAGCCCTTGATCAGTGTGCTCTTTAGTTCCTTGCTTGCTTTGTTTAGTTTTTTGTTCTTCCAATTCTTCTTATTTAGCATGAATATCAAGCAATGGAGCTTTGTGTTGTTCATTGCCTTTTTCATTTGAAATACCAACATCATCATCATCTTTTCTTGACGTATATATATTAGATTCATCAAAGATAACATGTACTGATTCTTCCACATATAGAATTCTTTTATTGTACACTGTATATGCCTTTTTGTTGGAAGAGTATCCAAGAAATATAACCTCATTGGATTTGCTCTCAAATTTTCCAAGATTATCTCAAGAATTAAGGACAAAACATTTGGAGCCAAAGACTTTAAAATAGTAAATTGATGGATTTTTTTTTTCAAACATGAGCTTAAATAGTGTTTTTCTTAGAAAAGGTGTCAGCATGACTCAGTTAACAATGTAACAAGCTATATTAACAACTTCAGCCCAAAAGTATTTTGGGAGAGAGTTTTCACAAATCATAAATCCAGCTATTTCTTACAAGGTTCTATTCTTCTTTTCAACAATACCATTTTGTTGAGGGGTTTTAGCAGCTAAGATGTTGCGAAAGACGCCATTCTCATCACAAAAATGTGTAAACTCATGATTGCAAAATTTTTTACCATTGTCACTTCTAATTAAAATCAATTTGCATCTAAGAGAATTTTGAATATGTTTGAATAGCCTAGAAAATTCAGAGAATGCCTCAATTTTTTGTCCGACAAATAAAATCCAAGTACATTTTGAGAAATCATCTACTAGTACATAAGCATACCTCTTACCACCAAGGCTAGTGGTCTTCATAGGTCCAAACAAATCCAATGTACTAATTTAAGTGTTTTGATGTAGAAATCATTTTCTTCGGTTTAAAAGAGGTTTTGATCTGCTTTCCAAATTTACATGCATCAGATATTCTGCCATTTTCAAACTTCATTTTGGGCAGTCCTCTAACAAGTACTTTTGAAGATAATTTGTTAAGCAAATCAAATGATAAATTACCTAGTCTTCTACACCAAAAGTAGCCATCATTATCAGGCACGGAAAGGCATCTATGCCAAGAATTTTTCATTTCTTTTTGCCTTTAAAGGTAACAAAAACATCATTTGTAGCTTTAACATCTTCTAATAGGGTCATATTTCCAGTCATGTGCCTTGAGCATCCACTATACATGAACCACTTTGTGAAGCTCATTTTTTTCCATAAATATACCTATACATAATATGGGAGAGTGATTTTTGGCACCCACACCTTCTTGGGTCCACAGGGGTTAGTGGTGGTTCTTTTAATTCTCTAATGAGTTTTCATTCCCAATTCAATGCTTTTCCTAACCTGACACCTAGATGCATTATGTCCATTTTTACCACAGTAAGTACAACATATATAATTTGCATTTGAGGAGCTTGCTCTCACAAAATAAGACTTGTATTTTTTTTTCCTTTTGCATGTTCCTATAGCCAAGACCGCTTTTATTTCCAGCCATACATTGTGTAACACCTCTACTAAAAGTAATAGCGAAAGCATATCAACACCGGGTATCACCCCGTCTAGTTACCCAGACAAGGGGTCCTTATAATGAAAAATCAACAGAATATGTAAGGTCCAGATCCATACAACAACCCATACTGATGGTCACCTACACATATATAATAAAGAGTCTTATACATAAAAATTTCCATTCAACATCAGTAATAAGATACATTATCCAAAAGGGAAACGTCCAAACCTATTCATCTATCATTGTGGTATCATCCTCTATCTGTAGGTCTGCTCAACTTCGGATCCTACAAAAAGGTAAGATAAAAAATACGTGTGAGTGAAAAATCACCAGTGTGTCCCATGTGTGCTAGTGCTTTATCAAAGAGATAGAGTACACAAAATATTTTGTGGAATAGCATATCATTTGTTCACTAGAAATGATTCCAAAACTCTTTAATGAAGAGTTTATTCAAAACTCAATCATTTTTCAAAAACTGTATTTCAATTTCAAATCATTGCCCCAATTTTCAAATTACAAGCGGTTGTTCAACAGAAGGTCAGCCTGTATTCACATGCAAGTTTCGCATTCCTTGCCTTCGGCACTACATATCATTGTACTGGGACCGTAGCCTCTAGTACTCAACCGTGCATCATCAGAATAACTACACCGCATCATACTTCTGCTCAGGTATACCACAACTTACCTAGTGTACCGCAACACACAATCTTTTACTTGCCACCATAAGCCAGGGGTCCCAATTCTGAAGTCAATCACCATCAAGGTGGCAAGGAGTCAAATGCATTGAGTGTCCCGACCTGGCATCCAGCGAATGACTCAAAATCAAGAAGCGCCTACTGACATGGCAATTGCCGAGTGCACAACAACTAGCCAGGACGACTCATTTCAATGTCCTGTCACCCTGTTTGGAGTAAGACAATCCCTAAAATTGATCGAGTTACTTGGGGTCGTCTATCTCTAACATGAGCTAGTATAAAAATTAAAGTCCTTACTGAGTACTCAACGTTAACAATACCAACCACGTCTGACTGAACAAGCCAGAGGGTTATCTAATCCCGTAGGATTTTCAAAATAACATTTTCCAGAATTTGATCCTACAGACTTTCAAGTCAGATCAACATTTAGAAAGGCTCCGCAGAGCTAATCAATTCATTCCATGGCACAACAGGCCAATAAAACAATTTCGGGGATCAAATGGTCATTTTCCAAATGTCAATCTCATCATAAGAGATCATTTTCCAAAATCATGTCCAAACAGGATAAAGATTTCTATTCACACATCAAAACATGTTTCGAAGAGTATCCGGGTCATTTTCCCCGTACTCGATCACAAAAGTTATTTCCAAGGGTATTCAGGTCATTTTACCCATACCCGATTTCCAAAAGACTTTCCGAGAGTATTTGGGTCATTTTACCCTTACCCGATTTGACAAATATTCACAAGAGTTCCAATAAGGATATTTCGGTCATCTACTGAATACTTGAGTTCCAAAGGTTTTCATAAAACATTCCAATAAAGACATTTGGATCATTTACCAAATACTCGATTCCAAAAGGACTCATTTCAAGAAATTTAGAATTCTAATCCCAAAAGAGGATTAAATTCAAAGTTTCCAATCATAAGTACATAAAATATTCCAATAAAGGCATTCCAATCAATTTATAAATTCCCGATTTCAAAATTTACCATTTTTCAAAAATCCCAAATATTTAATCTAAAAGGGACTAAATTCACAAAATTCATACTTTAGTTATTCAGTAAGGTTTCCAAGCCAATTATGATGTTCAATCAAGCCTAAAATGGCATAAAACAATTCCTGCTCAGATAAACCTTAAATATATTCATGGATTTCGAAAACGGTATATAATATAACATTTCATGAAAAAACAAAGCACACTAGCATTAGAAAGAGTTTTAGAAATCCAAGAGACTCACCTTGTGTCCTAAGTAACTTTTTCAATTAGCTGTTTGTCATTAAACCTCCTCCGAACATCGTTTTTGGGTCAATTCGTATTTGGCCGAAAAATAACCGACGGGTAGTTGACGTTCAGCCGACGTGCCTGATGGGTAACTGACATTTAGCCGACGGCGGCCGGTGGTTAGCTAACGTTCACCATACAAAATATAGTCTATGAATCCTTTATCCAACTGGTACACACACTTGCACACACAAGTATCACATAATACACAATAATCATTTTAATCACACATATCTCATGTTTTTATGTTAAAATTCATATCAAAGCGATCACCGTAATGAAATCTACAACTTTAATTCTTGAAGCTTGATGGTTTACCTTGTTTGTAGCTTGATTTGGCTGAAAAATGCTTCAAGTTTCCCTTTTTCTCTCCAAGAACTCTTCTTCTCTCACTTTTCCTATTTTTGTCTATTTTTTTCTAGCTTTTCTTTCCTTTTCCTTTCTTTTCTTCCTCTCCTTCCTTTTGTTCTTCTCTTGGATGAAGTTTTGGCTGTTTTACAGCACTTCCACCACCATTCTAGGGTCCAAAATCAACCAACATTAATTACATTGTGAGCTATCCATTTTAAAGCTAAATTCATATTAGTGGATTTAATTTAAATGGATAATTGTTAAGCTTATTCAATAAGCTTTTGCAATTTAATGATCCCACAAATATTTTACTCCCCTAATGGTATTTTAACACTTTTTTTCATCCACCATTCACACAATGCCACACGTGCATTTTTAACCAGGATTTTCTATTTTCTTTATAAATGACCAAAATCGGGTCCGTAATGAAAAAATATTTTATTTCACTATTCAACTCCCAAAATTCCACTGAATCTATTGGTAACACTTAAATTCTTCAATTCCCTCTCTACTTGGTTAAATTTTCGGTCAAAGTCACGAGCACGGTCAAAATGACGAAAATGCCCCCGATACCTCGGTAGCATAATTTGCACCAATACGTGTGTTTCATTGCAGTAATTAATTTCTCTTTTCAAAGTACCCTTAAATTCTTATTTTGTTAATAATAATAGCATTTCCAAAATTTAGGGCACAGGTAGAACAAATTCAATAATTATATCTGAGTCCCGACAAAATATTATTCCAGCAAAATATTTGTCTTATTACACTGATCAACTTTTGTTCTGGATATTGGTACAAATTTTCAACCTATTACAAATAGTAGCCAATCGGAAGTGAAATGATGGGGTATTACATTCTCCCCTTCTTACAAAAATTTCGTCCACGAAATTTGGCCTACACTTGGAATAGATCTGGATACTTTTTCAACATCCTTACTTTCGTTTTCTAAAGTTGCATCTTACACAGCATGATGATTCCACGATTCTTGTACAAGTGGAATTTTCTCATTCCGCAATTCCTTTTCAGCATACTTTACGATCTTAATAGTTTTTTTTTTCATTCTTCAAGTTTAGAGTCAACTCAATGGGTTCTTCATTCAAAATGTGGGTAGGAACAGTCACATACTTTCGAAGTTAGGGTACATAAAACATGTTGTGAATAACTTGAAGTTCTACTGGTAACTCTAAATCGATAGGCTACTTTCCCAATCCTCTCGACAATAGGGTACTGTCCAGTGTCTTTTCTTGTTCTTTGGTTCCCTATTATCATTGTGGAGCTAACTTCAAGAATACATGATCTCATTCTACAAATTCCAAATCTCTCTTACATCAATTTGTATGACTTTTTTTTTTTTTTTTGTCTACTCTAAACTATCTCCAACTTGATGTTAATCATCATCACACCATGTTGAACTTTTTCAAGACCCGAAGCATCCTGTTCACCCGTTCTTCTTTTTGGACTTCATTTCCTTCCATAAAGAGCTTCAAATGAGACCATTCCAATTGTTAATTGATATCTATTATTGTATATGAATTGTGAATATGCTAAATTATCAATCTACTTAACTCTAAAATTCAAAATGCAAGCTTAGAACATGTCTTCCAAAATTCCATTCACTCGTTCTGTCTGTCCATACGTGTGTAGGTGCGCTGCTATGTTGAACTTTATTGTAGTCCCATACCTCTACTACAGCTTAGTCCAAAACTTTAAGGTAAATCTAGGATCTTGCTCTGACACAATACTAGAGGATATTCATGCAGTCTGATTACTTCCTCTATATAAATTTCACTTAGCTTCTCTAAGGAATTCCGTTAATTAATAGGAATGAAATAAGCATACTTAGTTAGTCGATCCATTATCACCCAAATAGTATCTTACCGCTCTACTATCATAGGTAATCCTGTAATGAGGTTTGTAGTAATTTCATCCCATTTCCATGATAGAGTAGATAATGGTTGTAACCTTCTAGGTCGTTGTTGATTGGCTTTCCTTTACTGACAAATTAAACATCATGTTACAAAGTCCGAATTGTCCTTTTCCTTACCAATCCACCAATAATGCCATTTTAGGTTCTGAGACATCTTTAGGGCTCCTGGATGGATGGTATATTTACTCCAAGGTGCATCCGCTAAAACATCTTATCTCATCGTATATTGTTTCAAAATACAATACCAACCCCGGTAGCAATTAATTCCATCATTGTCCTTTCGAAACTCATCTCCTACTGTATTCACCTCCTTTTGCACTAACATTTGCACTCTTCATCTTTGTCTTGCTCTCTCTTCATCTGTTGAAGGAAGGCAGGTTGAATGGAAATATTACTTATCCTTATTTCTTTGTCTACTGCAAACACTTCTAATTCTGGAATTTGTAATGTTTGAAGAGCTAATTAATTCACCTTCCTACTAAGGCATTTACTACTGTGTTTTCTTTTCTAAGATGATATGTAATTGGACATTAAAATCCTTCCAAAAATTCCATTCATCAACTTTGCCTTATGTTCAAATCCCTTTGAGTAAAAGTATACTTCAAACTTTTGTGGTCAGTGAAGATTTCTAACTTAGCCCCACATAAATAATGTCTCCACTTCAAAAGGGCAAACACAATACCAACTAACTCCAAATCATGTATAATGTAATTCTCCTTATGTGGTTTTCACTTCCTAGAGATATAAGCTATCACCTTTCTCTCATTCATCAATACTCCTCACAATCCTTCCTTTGACACATCTGTGTACTCCTCATAAGGCTTGTCTATCATTGGCAATGTTAAAATAAGAGCAGAGCATAATCCTTTTCTCAATTCCCTCAATTTTCCCTCACATTTTCCAGTCTAAACAAAAGGAACTCTCTTTTGGGTGAGTCGACTCAAAGTAAAGTTATCTTATAAAATTTCTTAGTAAATCTCCGATAATATCATACAAATCCCAGGGAACATCGTATTTAGTCAGAATCTCAGGACGTTTCCAATTCATCACCGCTTCAACTTTTGCAGGGTCTACTGTACTCGCAACTTTAGATATCACATGTCCCAAGAATGCTACTTCTTGTAGCCAAGACTTACACTTATTGAATTTTGTATATAGTTTGGACTATCTTAACTTTCCTAATACTTTCTGAAGATTATTGTTCATGATTTTAAGGATCTTTGGAGTACACTGGAATATCATCTATGAATATAGCCACAAAACTAGGCCAAAATGTCCGGTGCATTTGATCTATGAAACAACGGGCATTAGTGACACCAAATGGGCATCATTACAAGCTCAAAAAGTCCATATCGTGTTAAATGTAGTTTTTAGTATATTCTCTTCCCGAATCCAAACTTACCGCAAGTCTAACTTTGAGAATTATCTTGCTCTTCATAACCGATCAAACAATTCATCAATCATGGGCAATAGATATTTATTCTTTATCATTACTGCATTTAACCTCATAAATCTATATACATATGTGGCTACTCAACTTTCATTCTAACAAACAAGCTAGGTACTCTCCAAAATAATGTACTAGGCCGAATGAATTTTTGTTCCATTAATTCCTATACTTATTTCTTAAACTCCTGCAATTCTGTAGGTGCCATTCAATAAGGAGTTCTTGAAATTAGTTCTGCCAATGTCACTAACTCAACAGAAAATTCTACTTCTCTCTTTAGTGGTAATTCCTTCAATTTCACTGGAAAAACATCGAAATACTCATTCATAATAGGAGCTTCTTCGGGTTTCTTAAACCCTCATGGCTTATTAATTACACATGATAAGTACCAGTACACCATTTTTAATTATCTTTCGGGCCTTGAGTCCCGATATGCAAGTATTACTTTTCCTTCCAGCCTTGTCTACAATTTCCAATATAGGTTTCCCAAGCTGATGGAATTGTACTATTTTATTTCTACAGTCAACTTGATTACGATATTGGGATAGCCAGTCCATGCCCAAGATAGCATCTTAGTCCTCTATGGGTAGCCATATCAATTCTCCTCCAAAATTTCATTTCCTACCAAGATCTTACATTCCTTATGTATTTTCTCACTATTCATTTACTTTCCTAATGGGGTACTGACAACCATTTCTTATGAAGTTTCTTCCCCCTTTTTATCCCCTTAGCGTAAAGAAATACATTAGCAACAAAGGAATGCGTAGTACCGGGATCTACTAATACTTTAGTATCATGATTTAAAGCTAAGGAGTGTACCTTTCACTACTGTAACATGATCATCCATCTTCTTCAATACAACCACTCAAGCATTTACTTAGTTTAGCATATCCGGCTCTAGGGGTAGAAGCTTGTCTAAGTTCTCACTTTCTAGTCTGACCTCTGCCCGTGATTATTTCTTCCTGGTCGACTCCATCCTCCTATCCTTTAGAGATGAAGGCAATTGAAACTTTTATACCCTTCCTTCCTATAATTAAAGCATCTAAAGGAGGGTTTGGGCCTCCCCTCCTCTGCATCTTCCCTTTCTTTTGCTATCGAGGTCCTCTAGATCTTTTCTGATTTATACCCCGAAATTCACTTCGATTTCTCCTACTCATATTCTCATTTATTCCAGCATTCTCATTAGCTCTAGTAGTAGTCTCAGCCATCCATTGAATAGTATTAGCCATTTTCTAGCAGGTTTAGAACATGAAATAATCCAAATTCACACGGTGAGAACCTTTCACATTCGACTCCTCCACCATTAGCTCAAGGTTATATTAAGTAGTTCACGATGATCATCCAAATGTTCATTTAGGAGACATTGGTACAGTTCATACAATTTTGCTGATAAAACGATATAACATAACTTAAGACCAGGCACAAAGAGCTATAGTGCACATAGCAGGATCATAACATATATTCATTCTCATCAAACACAAAGCCATTACAAAATTCGTGTGCTAAGCACACAGTCATATACACTAGCCAGACTGAACATATCCTACTACACATATCCACATCTCATCCTCTTGCTCATCGTTATCATTATCTGAAATGAGAGGTTCTGAACTAGTAGGAATCGTATAAGATTTAGTTGTATTGGTTTATTCACCTTCATCCGCATCAGGGTGCAACCAAGCTAATATGTCTGAGTCTATTTCCAATTCTTCCTCGAACTCTTCGACCATAGGTACCTTCACCTCTGGTATTTCCTGATCTCTTCCTATCTCAACATCCTCAAAACATAATATCTCATCTTCTAATACTCCCGGAGTATCCTCGCCAAATTCCTTCTCATTATCCTCAAATAATACAACACCATCGGGGACATTATCCTCCTCATCACTATCTTGATGGAGTGATTTAATATTACCATCAATTTCATCAAAATCACCACCCATTTCCTTATGTAGTGACGATGTCCTCTCGGGAGTAGGTGTCCTTCCTAGACTGAGGTCTCGCATAAACACGGTAACGATAAGTACTACAGGGTCAAACGTGCTGTCGGTAAGATAAAGTGTATGAAGGCGGCTAGGGCCGGATCTTGTCCAAGGGAAGCATCCTGGCACACCTTCTCGGTGGATGATCCTAATCCTCCTAGATCTTTTCACACCCGAATGCTAATCTATCTTTTTCTTCCCATCATCGCTATACTCATCCACTGGACGCTTACTCTAATCACTCCTATCCATCATACCTCCACAATGAAAGAGTCATATCAATCCCTATGATGATACCACAGTTCTTTAAAACAAGACTCTGATACCAATTGTAACACCCCTACTAAAGGGAATAGCAGAAGCATATCAACACCGGGTGTCGCCCCATCCAGTTACCCAGACAAGGGGTCTTTATAATGAAAAATCAACAGAATATGTAATGTCTAGATCCAGACAACAACCCATACTGATAGTCACATGCACATATATAATAAAGAATCTTATACATAAAAATTTTCATTCAACATCAGTAATAAGGTACATTATCCAAAAGGGAAACGTCCGGACCAATTCTGCTATCACTGTGGTATTGTCCTTTATCCGTAGGTCTGCTCAACTCTGGATCCTACAAAAAGGTAAGATGAAAGACACGTGTGAGTGAAAAATCACTCAGTGAGTCCCATGTGTACTAGCGCTGTATCAAAGAGGTAGAGTATATAAAACTTTTTATGGAATAGCATATCATTTTTTCACTAGAAATGATTCCAAAACTCTTTAATAAAGAGTTTATTTAGAACTCAATCATTTTTGAAAAATTGTATTTCAATTTCAAATCATTGCCCCAATTTTCAAATCACAGGCACTTCTTCAACAGAAGGTCGGCTTGTATTCACATGCAAGTCCTACAGTCCTTGCCTTCGGCGCCACATATAATTGTACTGGGACCATAGCCTCCAGTACCTAACCATGCATTGCCGAAATAAGTACACCACATCGTACTTTTACTCAGGTATACCGTAACATAGCTAGTGTACCGCATCACACAATTTTTTACTTGCCACCATAAGCTAGGGGTCCCAATCTTGACGTCAATCACCATCGAGGCAGCAAGGAGTTAAATGCACCGAGTGTCCCGGCCCGACATCCAGCAAATAACTGAAAATCAAGAAGTGCCCACAGATGCGGCAATTGCTAGGTACTAAACGGCTAGCCAGGACGACTCATCTCAATGTCTTGTCGCCCAGTTTAGAGTAAGATAATCCCTAGAACTAATCGAGTTACTTGGGATCGTTTATCTCTAACATGAGCTAGTACAAATATCAAAGTCCTTACTAAGTACTCAACGTTAACTACACCAACCCCCGTTTGATCGATCAGGCCAGAGGGTTATCTAATCCCGTATGATTTTCAAATCAAAACATTTTTGGGGAAAAATAACATTCTCCCGAATTTGATCCCACTGACTTGGAAGTCAAATCATCATTTACATAGGCTCTGCAGAGCTAATCAATTCATTCCATGGCACAACAGGCCAATAAAACAATTTCAGGGATCAAAAGGTCGTTTTCCAAACATTAATCGCATCACGAGAGATCATTTTCCAAAATCATGTTCAAATAGGATAAAGAGTTCTATTCACACATCAAAACATGTTTCCAAGAGTATCTGGGTCATTTTTCCCGTACTTGATCACAAAAGTTATTTCCAAGAGTATTTAAGTCATTTTCCTATACCCGATTTCCAAAAGACTTTTTGAGGATATTTGGGTCATTTTACCCTTTCACGATTTGAAAAATATTTATAAGAGTTCCAATAAAGATATTTCAATCATCTACCGAATACTCGACTTCTAAAGGTTTTCATAAAACATTCCAATAAGGACATTTGGATCATTTTCCAAATATCCAATTCTAAAAGGAACTGATTTCAAGAAATCTAGAATTCTAATCCCAAAAGAGGATTAAATTTAATGTTTCCAAACATATTTCCATAAAATATTCTAATAAGGGCATTCCAATCAATTTATGAATACCCAATTTTAAAATATACCATTTTTTGAAAATCCTAAATATGTAATCCAAAAAGGACTAAATTCACAAAATTCATGCTTTAATTATTCAGTAAGGTTTCCAAGCCAATTATGATGTTCAATCAAGCCCAAAATGACATAAAATAATTCTTGCTCAGATAAACCTTAAACATATTCATGGATTTCCAAAACGGTATATGATAGAGCATTACATTGAAAAACAAAACACACTAGCTTTAGAAAGAGTTTTAAAAATCCAAGAGACTCACCTCATGTCCTAGGCAACTCTTTCCGTTCATGGCCGTTTAACCTTCATTTCTATCGTTTTCGATGTTCCGTTGGCCGTTTGTCCTTAAACCTACACCAAATATCGTTTTCGGATCAATTCGTGTTTGGCCAAAAAATAGACGACGGGTAGCTGACGTCCAGCCAACGTGCCTGATGGGTAACCAACATTTAGCTGACGGGGGTCGACGGTTAGCCGATGGTTAAGGAAAACATTCAACTTTCGTTCACGTCGTTTTTCCGTTGTTTGTTCGATTCTTTCATTTTCCTTTTTCCACATCCTTTCTCCCTTAATAAACAAGGGATTTGCTTTATATTTCCCCAACTATTTCATCCAAATCACACAATTAATATCCTTAAATTCGTCCACGTTACAAGCAAAATTCTGAAATTTTGCATCTTTGACATATGATTTTGTTTTAGACATAATTTTCAATCCATAACTCTGTTTTGGCTCTATGTTATTCCAAAATGGCCATAAGACACTTAAATTTAATTTGGTACAGGTTTTTTTTAGTGTTCTAGTTCCAGTAACATGATACTAGACAAAAACAGCCCCAGTAGTTTTCTAATTTTTAGTCCATTTCCACAAAACAACTTCACCTACTTGTGCTTCCTGGTTCATAACACGTACTTAACCCTTAATCCACTTCATTTCCCATCAAACAACTTTAATTCTTCAGATTTTAAGGTTCAATAAATCCACTAAGTTCTTATGCAAAATCAACGTTCAAAAACAAATCATAATCCATTTTCTTTGACGTTTAACCCATTTTTATCCCAACTCTACCATCTTTCTTCTCAATCATGAACAACCCTTTAAATCACCATTCAATTACTTTTGTTCACCATACAAAACATAGCCTATGAATCCTTTATCCAACCGGTACACACACTTGCACACACAATGTCTCACATGGTACACAATAATCATTTTAATCATCACAAATCTCACGTTTTTATGTTCAAATTCATATCAAAACGATCACTGTAACGAAAGCTACTACTTGAATTCTTGAAGCTTGAATGTTTACCTTGTTTGTAGCTTGATTTTGCTGAAAAATGCTTCAAGTTTCCCTTTTTCTCTCCAAGAACTTTTCTTCTCTCACTTTTCCCATCTTTTTCTATTTTATTTTAGCTTTTCTTTCCTTTTCCTTTCTTTTCTTCCTCTCCTTCCTTTTGTTCTTCTCTTGGATGAATTTCTAGTTGTTTTATAGCCCTTCCACCACCATTCTAGGGTTCAAAATCAACCAACATTAATTACATTCTGGGCTATCCATTTTAAAGCTAAATTCCTACTGGTGGATTTAATTTAAATCGATAATTCTTGGACTTATTCAATAAGCTTTTGCAATTTAATAATCCCACAAATATTTTACTCCCCCAATGTTATTTTAACACTTGTTTTCATCCACCATTCACACAATGCCACACGTCCATTTTTAACTGGGATTTTCTATTTTCTTTAGAAATAACCAAAATCGGGTCCGCAACGGAAAAATATTTTATTTCACTATTCAACTCCGAAAATTCCACTGAATCTATTGGAAACACTTAAATTCTTAAATTCCCTCTCTACTTGGTCAAATTTTCAGTCAAAGTGGCAAAAATGCCCCTGTTACCTTGGGTAGCATAATTCGCACCAAAACGTGCATTTCATTGCACTGATCAATTTCTCTTTTCAGAGTACCCTTAAATTCATATTTTGTTTATAATAATAAATTTCTAAAAATTTAGGGTACTGGTAGAACAAATTCAATAATTACATCTGGGTCCTGACAAAATTTTATTCCACCAAAATATTCGTCTTATTACATTGATCAACTTTTGTTCTGGACATCGGTACAAATTCTTATCCTATTACAAATAGTAGCCAATCAAAAGTGAAAAGGTGGGGTGTTACACATTGCACTCCAAGAAGTTTGTTCAAATTATTTTGGTCATCAGTGAATTTTTCAATATAAATAGTAAGATCATTAACGTTCTTTTTCATATCATCAAATTCACTAAGCATGATTTCAAGAGAAGAGACTTTATCACACAAACATTTGTTCTCAAATGTAGAATAGTTCAATAAGGTAGAAATGATTTCTTTTTCAACATTTGAGCAACAATGGAGTCAAGTAGAATTTTGTTCTCATAGCTTGTCTTTTAAGTTTGATAAGGAATCAATTTTCGTTTTCATTTCCTTGTTCCTTCTTGACAGTATTTTGAGTTCATGGAACATATTAATAAGAGGTTCATTTAGATCATCACTATTATCATATGTAGAATCGTGCAATTCAACCACAGGTTTAGATGGGGAAGAATTTACCTTATCCTCTTTTTGTTCTCACTCATCAACTTGTCATTTTCGTTTGATAAGGAATCAATTTTTATTTTCATTTCCTTGTTCCTTTGTGACAGCTTTTTGAGTTCATGGAACATATTAATGAGAGGTTCATTTGGATCATCACTACTATCACATGTAGAATCATGCAATTTAACCATAGGTTTAGATGGGGGAAGAATTTACCATATCCTCCACTGCTATGAAATATATGTTTGTTATTTTATTTTTAGATTCTCCATTCTCTTCAGATTCAGAATCATTTTGATCCTAAGTTCCCATCAGTCCTTTTCATTTCCTTGTTTTCAAGTCATTTCTTTTCTTTTTAAACGTCGTAGCTTCTTTCGCTTTCACTATTGGGCAGTCAGCATTGAAGTGTTTTGTACTTTTGCACTCACAGCATTGAACTTTGAAAAATGAAGTTTGTCCCTTCTTTTTTACGAAATGCTTACCTCTTTGGAACATCTTTCTTAATTTTCTAGCAATCATACCCAATTATTTTGTATCTAATTTAGTTCAATCGTCACTACCAAATTGATTGCTATTGACACCATTGATGCATGGTTTTTAGTGTAGAAAATATTATCAATAAATTACACAATCAATCAAGCTTTAATTAAAATTCCAACCATTAAAACTACACATACGTGCAAGTATACCTATTGTATAGTATAGGGAATAGCAAGTATCGAATCCATGAGAACTTAGGCTCTCACCTTACTTTGCCCAAATCTTTATTGTTTAGCTAATAAAATTAGAATAGGCTAAAAAGGAAATAAATAAAGATAAAAATATATATAACTCAAGGATATAATTTCATGTAACTAGACAATTATTTTGAAAACACAATATTGAATCAATTAACATTCATCACAATCAATTGTCATCATGGCATCATGAAGGAATATAGAGTAAAATTTAATCATTTCACAAGTCATGAATCTATTTAGATAAATTCCACTTCTTTTTCCAATCCATGGAATTACTATCTTTTGATTAGTATTTACATATTTGTCAATCAAGCTAACACAACCAAAACATGCATTAAGCTCAATTCCTTATAAACATGAAATTAGCTAATGACCCTTTTGTCCGAGGTGACATCAACTAATCTTTGATCACTTAGTCCTATAATTTAACTTCATCATCCAAGTCCATTAAGATTTAACAAATCCAAAATCAATGGAATGAAACTCGTAACATTACTTTTTCAAGTCGGTTAGAAGAACTCGCATCAATAACCAATGATAACAAGTAATCAAATACCAAACATGACAATAGATTGATCAACAATTCCAATTCACTCAAAATTCTAATCTCCAATATAATATACAATTACAATGAAAACATTAAGCACATCATTCTTATAGAAAAGTAAACAAAGGATAAAAGATGAAACTCATAAACAAGCCCTTCTTCTCCTCTTGAAAACTTCCTTTGAACAATGTTTCTTTGAGTGGTGATTGAGTAGTTAGCTTGGATCTTTCAAATCGCACATTTCTCTTTGTGTTTTTCTTGTATTTATAATCCTCATTAATAAAAATAAAACTCATAGATAAAACTCTAGTACAATAAAGTCATCCTACCCCTCAAGAAAAAATATAGATAACATAAATCATACAAGTCAAGCCATTTAACCAATTCCATCATTATAAACTCAAATTTGCACAACTCAAGTCAATGAAACAAGGAAACACTCCACTCTTTTTTTTTTTTTTTTAAATGACTTTGGGAATTGACAGCCTTAAGTGGATTTCTCCTCACTCATCGTATTGGCCCCCTTATAGTTATTATTAGTTTTCAACAATTTTTTTTTCTTGGCTTTTTTTTTTCCCCTAAACTTCTTACCTTCGAAATAGCCTCAAGAGAGTGTGATACTTCTTTATTTCTTCTCTTCCACTCACCGTATTGGCCCCTTTTCAGCAAAACCTCTTTTTCTTCTCTCTTTTTTCTCAAAAGCAAATAATAATAATAATAATAATAATAATCAACTTCATGTTTAACTCAATTCTTTTTCATCTCACATAACAATGATTTTTTTTTTTCATTCATTATTTTTCTATTTCCTTATATTCCTTATTCAAAACTTAAAGTCAAGAAGACTTTAAATCCACAATACAATAATTAGTAAACAACTCTTCCCATATATCATCATATCATCCACATTCAAACTCAAAGAATAAAATAAAACTCAAATACTAAATATAACCAAGATTAACTTAAATTCTCAAGAGTTAGAAAAATTCAACTTAATACACAAGTTAACATTTTAATAAAAATCCAACCATAGCGAATGGCAAATCCATATCCAAAGTTAAAAAGATAGTTGTAACTCCATTATAGACAAATAAACTCAATTTAGCTCCAATATCTCCAAACTTTCAAATTTTCAAATTGTCAAATTTTCAAAATTTTCACCAAAATTATTTTGATACCAAGAAAACACCAAGATAATTGATAAAAACTTGGACAAAGAATATTACTAAACCACTCTCCCATACTTAAACTAGACAATGTCCTCATTAACCAAAACTTAACACAGGAAAGCATCTCCAAAGGAACAAAAAATGATAAAGGGGTAGAAAGTTCAAGTAATACTACTGAAGTGCAATAATGCTCCAAACAATATGAACTTGGAAGAGAAAGAAGGGCTTGTCCAAGAAACATTTATTCAACCTGCAAAAGAAAACACAAAGAAAAGCATAAAGAAAATAATAACAAAAGAACAACACACCTAAATAAAAGAAAACAAACTAAAGCAAAATACTAATAAAAATTCTAACAAAACAAATAAAGACAGGACTTACTCCTTTATACTCAAGATGGAAAATAGTTTCCTTATTGGGGGGGGGGAAGACACTTAACTGACTAAAGAAAATTAAACCTAAGACAAAGAGACAAACTCTATCCACTTATCATACTTTCTCATCATCCCTTTGTAAAAGACATTAATGCTCATTGAAAAAAATAAGAATGATGGAAAGAGAAATAAGAAAGGTTTTTGAAAAATAGAGGGTTCACGAAAATAATTTTTCTCAATAAAGCAAAACACATCAACCTCATTCTCTAGCATTCCTTTAGACACACAAATATTTTTGTCAATATATAAGTACACATGGTCTCTAAAGATTGCATCAGACTTGAAACAATCATTTTTCCCTTCAAAAGATTTGTCACAATGAATGTTCCCCTTAAAACTTAGCAATTGAGTTCTTAATGATGGGATTAAGAAATCCTTACTTTGCACCACATCTACAAATACCAAGTTACCTCCTTGAAAGTAGGGTGAAAGGTATGAATTACTACTCTCCTCTAAGGACTTCTTGTGATACATCATGGATAAATCAAACTCCTTGAGACATGTTAAATTCTATACATCATCATTTGGACCATTACCCTTCAAGGATAGAGATGAACCTAAGAAATAATATGATAAAGAGAGATTAGAATTATTAGCACAGAGAAGAGAATCAAATACCTCTCTTTCCACATTGGGCAATTGTTCGTCATAGCCTCTCTCCTCTCTTTGGGGGTCCTCTTGTGCAAGTGTATGAACTTTTATGGCATCCTCAACTAACTTGGCTAGTTGTGTTCTTTGGTGGCTCATTTGTTGGGATGCTTTTTCATGCCACTAAACAGATAAATTTGTATTGGTGACAAAAGAATGTATTGAGGATTCAAGTGATGTCTCACAAAAAGCGTCAATCTGAGCATGCAAATTTGCCAACATATCATCATTATAGATCCTTTGACATTGTGCCCATGCATAATTGTTCATGATGATGTTTTAAATCTTGCACTCAAAGAAAAATGAAATTCAAATTGAAAAGAAAAATTAAAAACAAACAAAAATAATAGAAAAATAAAGAAAAGAAAAATACACAAACTTGAAATATTCACAAACGACCTACACCCAAAAGGTAGTGATATATAAAAATACAACAAATGCTAAATTAGTAAGATTCAAGTGTTTCCGATAGTACCCATCCCCGACAACAACGCCAAAAACTTGATGCACGTTTTTTAGTGTAGAAATATTACCAACAAATTACACAATCAATCAGGCTTTAATTAAAATTCGAACCACTAAAATTACAATTATGGGCAAGTATACCTATCGTATAGTATAGCAAATAGTAAGTATCGAATCTATGAGAATTTAGGCTCCCACCTTACTTTACCTAAATCTTTATTGTTTAGCTAATAAAATAAGAAGAGGCTAAAAAGGAAAATAAATAAAGATAAAAATATATATTACTTAATGATGTAATTTCATGTAACTAGACAATTATCTTGAAAACATAATATTGAATCAATTGGCATTCATCACAATAAATTATCATATTAGCATCATGAAGGAATATAGAGTAAAATTCAATCGTTTCACAAGTCATAAATCTACGTAGATAAATTCCACTTCATTTTCCAATCCATGGAATTGCTCTCTTTTGATTAATTTAACAGATTTGCCAATCAAGCTAATATAACCAAAATATGCATTAAGCTCAATTTCTTATAAACATGAAATTAGCTAGTTACCCTTTGTTCGAGGTGAAATCAACTAATCTTTGATTACTTAGTCCTATAATCTTAACTTCATCCTCCAAGTCCATTAAGTTTTAACAAATCCAAAATCAATGCAATGAAACTCCTAACATCATTTTTCCAAGTCAATTAGAAGAACTCGCATCAATAACCAATGATAACAAGTAATCAAATACCAAAGATGACAACATATTGATCAACAATTCCAATTAACTCAAAATTATAATCTCCAAAATAATATTCAAATACAATCAAAACATTAAGCACATCATTATTTTAGAAAAGTGAACAAATTAAATGGGTTTTGCTCTTATTGGGCTTCATAGTGAATAATTCATAGTCATCAATCAAAAGTTCTAGCTTCGATTCCTTTAAATGATTTATCCCCTCATGAGTGACTTCAAGCAATCTCCACATGTCATGGGCTGAATCATAGCCACTTACTCGGTTATATTCAGTGTCATCCAGGGCACAACATAGAATGTTCATAGCTTAAAAATTCAATGTCAATTTGGCATTGTCTTTAGCATCATAGTCATCACTCTGTTGGGAACTATTCGACCTTCAACACGTTTAGAAGGAATATATGGTCCTTTTTCAATCAAATTTTATAGCTCAAAATTAAATGAGCATATATAGATCTTCATGCAATTTTTCCAGAATGTATAATTACTCTCAATGAATAAGGGATGTCTATTTGTCAAGGATCCCTCGATATAAAGAAGAGATGAGGTATTTGCGAGAAGGATCTTTTCTACAAGGCTGTTTAGCCAAAGAAATGTAGACTAATGCTGTGATACCAATTGAAAAACCTTAGAGGGAAGGGGGGGGAGGTGAATAAGGTTTATGGAAAATTTAAACACTTTTTTCGAAATTTGATTTTCAAAATCCTCTTTTTGTTTTAAAGACAAATCGTGATGTATGAAGGGTACGCGAAGTAGAAATTCATGTAGCTTTAAAGAGATATCTAGGATCTTATAAAGATATGTCAAGTGATGTGCAATCAATATAATAGTAAAGATAGGTTGGTGAAAGTCATAAAGATCTCTTCGAGTTATTGAAACTTTATGTCGAGAAGTTCACAAACATTTAGAAATAAATGTAAGGAGGATGGACCAAAAATTTATAGTGGTTTGATCCTCAAAGATCTATATCCACTATCTTAAGCTCACACTTAAGGATTTTAAACCAGATCACCATAAACCTCATTCAGATTAATCGTGTTTGACTGCACCAATTATACAAGAGGATCATCACACTTAGTTTTACCCAAAATCTCTCAGCCAACTACAAATCAAGACTCACCCCAAATGGGTTTTACAACACAATCTTGATATACAAAAGGATTAGAGAAATAAGACAAAGATAGCTCACAATTTTGAGTAGATCTAGCAAATTTGAACACCTTTGGCTTGTTAACATTGAATGATTTGGTTTCGTAATGAAGCATAATGAAAGAGAGATTTTTATGTTTTAAATGAATAAAAGTATTTCTGAATAAGTTAGCACAAAAATCGTGAAAAAAATCGTGTTTAAATAGCTTTTATAGAAGCAAGAAGTGAAGTTTCAATGACTAGTTAACGACTAATTTTCTGTCAAGATCTTCAGCGTTTTGGATTCACGAACTGGATGGATGTGCGTCCAAAACATGCATCCAAAACAATACTATTCATTTAAAAGAGTGTTTTGAAAATTCTACATATTACTGGATGGATGTTTTGATTAAGAGTTTCACCCAAAACAATTCTCAAGAACATTTATAAAAGTCAGATTCAAAACATTTTCATTTGAAAAACTTTTATAAATGCTTCAATGTAAAATAATATTAAGCTAAAGTAAAGAGGCATAGGAATTGCAGACAATATCTTGAAGCAAAAATTCCTAGTCTACAATTCTTCTAGAAAGTCTTCAATATGTGCAACCTCAGTTGATCATTCATCATTGCCCTAGAGTTGCATGGATCATTCAATATTCTCAAGAACTTGAAGAGTGAAGGTCAAACATGTTACATCAAAAAATTCCTATCACATGTAAACGCACATATTAGTCCACATCAATGTTTGTCATAAGTCAAAATACAGGAGAATGCCCTTCGAGATAATAAGTGTGAATTCAAGGATGCAAGCTGGGTACTTATTTTTTAAAGCGAATTTACCACTTAAAGGAGCATTATTCAAGAAGGTTTCCAAAGAGGAGAAAAAGGACTTGTCTTTCAGTTCTTTCTTTTAACCTTTGTTTCCTCTTCCAAAATAATGATGTAATCAATGTTTCTATTGTAATTTGACATTATTTTAGGATTCATGATTTATATGAGTTAATTTAGTCTTTTAATCAATTAATTATTATTATTATTGTATTTGATTATGTGCTTTGTTATGAAGTTGGTTGGTTGATTTTTGTTATTAACTTGCTTGAAAAAGGGGTTGATAATGACTTCAATCTAATTAATTTCATGTTTGTTATATCTTAACTTGCTTGAAAAACGGGTTAATTGTCAAGAAATTAGGTCATGATTGCTAGAATATGGATTTATTGATTAATTTCATATTTTAAATTATCTAGAATATAGGGGTTTGTTTGAGGATTGATTTTAATGAATATTTTAAGTAAAACTGGTGAGAAAGAATATATCTATTTAAGTTACTTATAAGATAGGGAATCATGGATTGCAAACGAAGTGGTTCTAATTTAAATCCCTTATGAGACCAAGATGATAATTAATTGTGATATTGGCTAAGTGATTCGTTGTTATGCTTTCAAAAGTAATTTGTCTAGATTGCATATTTTTACATCCTTGAGTTATATCTATTTTTATCTTTATTTATTTTCCTTTTTATTCTCTTCTTATTTTATTAGCTAAATAATAAAGATTTGGGTAAAGTAAGGTGGGAGCCTAAGTTCTCGTGGATTCGATACTTGCTATTCCCTATACTATATGATGTGCATACTTGCTTATATGTGTGGTTTTAGTGATTAGTATTATAAATAAAGCTTGATTGATTGTGGACTTTGCTGATAATATTTTGTATACTAAAAAACAGGCATAACCAATTTGATAAGCTTCATGTAATATCATGCATGAATATTTCATGCAACCACTAATATTTCGACACTTGTCCCATCCACCAAAATTGACACATGTTTCAATTTAGCCGTTCTTTATAAAATTTGGGTCAGTAAATATTCTAATCGGGAAAAATATTTACTCCACCAACAGAATCTCCACATTTTACTGATCGCAATGGTGGGAGTCAGAATTCTCAAATTCTTTCACATTTTTTTTTATTTGCTGTTAAAATTACAATCGTGGTCAAAATTATGACGATTCCCTTGAAAACTTATTTTATACCAAGACATCTATCTCATCGGAATGATCAACTGTTGTTCTGAACTTACACCCAAATTCTTGCTTTGTACAAAGTAATTATTAATTGAAGTACAAAAGTACTGGTAACACAATCTCAAAATTCCAATGATATCCCTAAATATTTTTATTGCAACAAATTGTTCATCTTGTTATACTGATTATTTCTTGTTATGGTCACTCGAGCAAATTCTTATTCTATACATAGTATAGCTAATTAAAGTACCGAAAAGAGAGGGATATTGCATGGTCTATCCTTACTATCCATTATTACGAAGTAAAGAGGTGGGGTTTAATTTGCTGGTGTATAGCGACTATATTTTTACATCCAAATGTATGTGTTTAAAAGCTCTACGTCAAATTTTGGTGTTGTTTCTAGTGAACTTCAATTAATCATTGAATCTTCTTGTGACTATTCTTTAATTAATTATCTTATAGTAGTTAATATTGTGTTTGGTGTGAAAATGTCTTTTTTTATAGTCATTTTCCTTGGCTTTTGTGCACTTTTTATGTGATATTAGGTGGTTTCTAGTTTCTACTCATTTTGAGTTATGTGTTTATAGGTCATCTTGCAGAAAAATGAGTGAAACAAGGGTTAAAATGATGAATTTTAAGTTAAAGATGATTCCAAGATAATTTTGAAAGAGTTAGAAGTGATTGAGAGCTTTTCGGAAGTATGTAGTGTATGCATAGTTTGCTGCAGGGATGTGCAAGATATGCGGCTTGCAGTATGACCATACCACAAAGTGTACAGAATAGAGTAAATTTAACTACTCTCAGAAGTTATGCATAACATGTTGCACGGTCGTGTATCAAGCCATGCTAGTGATGATTTTCAAACATTGTAAAATGCACACAACAAAGTGCACGACTATGCCAACATGTCGTGTCACCTCTATAAAAATTTTAGAAAGTCTAAAATCGGTCCAATAGTGGTGCATACATTCTTAATTCATCCAAGGGTAGTGTATAGGTACTATAAATAAATTTTGGACGACACATTTTAGTATCAATCATAACCAATCAATATAATTCATCACATATTATAATTCTTTCTTTTTTTTGAGCAAGGGAAAGCTTCGAGGAGGGGGAATGAATCCAGAGGCAAGAAGAACTTGAGATTAGGAGCTTACCAAGCTTTATCATTCCAACTTTCCCTTGTTTCTTTCTTATTTCTGATTGTATTATGTTTTTATGTTCAAGACATTCGGTTTCTATTTTATTTTTATGTCTTATTTTGAGTATTTTATTTTAAGACTTTAAGATTGTTAAACAAAGATTTTATCTTAGATATTATTATGGCCGTCTTTTAAGTATTTATGCAATTTTGGATTTTTTTTTTCTTATCAATTGTGTTAAGTTTATTATGCTTGATAAGAATACTTTACTTGTATGATTGTATTGCTAAGATAATTAATCTTTGATTGATTTTTCTAAGAAACATCTATTACTTAGTTGGGCTTCAAGGTAAACTGACTTGACTAAATTGGTAGGGAATTGTGTAACAATTGAGTGTATATTTTCGAGGTTAATTGGTGATGAGACTCTGCTTCATCATGGAGGTCAAGATCAAGGAGGAGGAGGCGTGACCCTACAAAGATAAGGACCAATGATAAGATCTAGGTCTAAGAAGCTTCAAGATGAGTTTCAATTGCTCATAAAACCATACTTGAGGATGGAAGAAGTTTTGAATGTTGAGTAAGCTAGCCAAGAGTTTATTTTGATAACTAACTAAGAAGGACCCAACAAGAACTCAAGACGGCAACAAAGACGGACCAAATTTGACCAAAAGGAGACCTTCCAGCGGACAACTAGCACCGGCCCCAAGCAGCCAAACCGGCGCCGGCTTCAACCTACTCAACGACGACCAGAACACAGCGCACAACCAGCGCCGGCTAGGGCCTGGGCAGCCGATCGCTGCCTCTTTTTTTTTAATGTTTTCTCTAATTTTTCTCCATTTTAAATGTTTTGTAATGACCTATTAAGGCTCTAAATTGTATTATAACCTCAGGGATTACTTAGCTAGGGTTAGGGTAGTATAAATACAACCTTTAGTGATTTGACAACACAATTCACACTTTTTATTCAAATTTGAAGAGAGAGTCTTGAAAAGCCCTAGCCTCCTTGTTCATCTTGTTCAAAACCATGCTAAAAGGGTTAGCCCTCCTTATGAATGAGTCTATAAAATCTTTTGGATAATCCAATATGGTTTCTTGAATGGGTCTTAGTTGCTTTGCTCTTCTAAGGTTTGTTTGAATTCCATTACTTGGGTGCCTATTTTCTTTATTCTATATGTTCTTGTTTGCCTTTATTGCTTCGAAGATATTGGGGTGAGATTATAGTAGAACTATCTACTATTCTTGAGGGTCTTTGAAGCTTAGTTCTTCAAGGTTTGATAGAGGGTAGGTTGTTAGTTTCATTTTCTCCTTTTTGTCTCAAGAAATTCTCTATTTTGGCCCCTTGGGTTAAGTGGAACTCATAACCAACTAAACCACCCACAACACCAAGAAAAAGCCCACTTAAGATCATATCAATTGGGTATGAACTTGATATTGGTGATACCTTGTGCGAACTTGATATTGGTGATATTAATCTATAACAATTGATTAATTGAAGTATTAATGTCTTTAAGAAAACGTTAATCAAGTTGGATTAAGTTAAGAATGAAGTTAAGGATTTAAACTTAAAGGTTGACTAAAGGTTAGTTCACTTTTACAATGATAGGTAATTTAAGTTGTTAAGATAGGCTCCAAAAACCAATTGATCTAGGATAATCCAATGTATGTTAAGTTTCCTAATTTAACCTCAAAACATGTTCCTAAAACAAATGGTTTCCTAATTGGCTTCAATTTGCATTTCTTATATTTGTTAGTTTCCTATTTCTTTCGTGTTCTAGTTCAGTTAGTCATGCGTGTTTTTTAGTGTAGAAAATATTACCAACAAATCACACAATTAATCAAGTTTTAATTAAAATGCCGACCACTAAAACCACACATATGGGCAAGTATACCCATCGTATAGTAAACGGACTAGCAAGTATCGAATCCACGAGAACTTAGGCTCCCACCTTACTTTACTCAAATCTTTATTGGTTAGCCAATAAAATAAGAAGAGAATAAAAATAACTAAATAATGATAAAACTAAATAAAACTCAAGGATGCAAATTCATCAACTTGATAATTATCTTTAAAATATAATATTGAATCACTTAGCATTTATCGCAATCAATTGTCATATTGGTATCATAAAGGAACTAAAGTAAATCCAATCATTTCCTACGTCATGAACTTACTTATGTAGATTCCACTTCTTTTCCAAACCATGGAATTGTTAGGGATATGCCCTAAAGTTAATTTGTACTTATACTATTGTCATTACGTATTATGTAATAATATGAGGCATTTTTTTCATGAATAGTTCATTTAGTTTTGTGGTTATCAAATATGTAACTTGATAGTAAAACCCTACAATCAATACAATGAATATATTCTTAAACTGTCCCTGATCAATTATTATTAGTGGAACAATAATAAATTAAGATTAGTATGTGTTGTGACTTGATGGCTATGTTTTATTGGTCATGGATATATGTAATATCAAGTCAAAACATAAATAAATGTTAGAGAATATTGTGTTGGACATGACCCACTATGAGAGTACTTTATGGGACATGTCATAAGTACTTTCTAGCCATAATGATATTAAAAGTCCTTCGACCTGAATTTATCATAGTTTTCTACTTTATAAATTCTATCTGACGTTGTCTAAAGTTGTCGTTAACCAGATAATAAATTAGACAGCTGTTGGATATAGAATAAATCAGGGAGGGGAATATAATTTATAGTGAAAGAATTTATCCCTCTCAATTATGGGAGAGATATTCATGGGCCCCTTGATAAATTAGACTGTTAAAATGCATGGCCATGCTCAAATATATCAATATGGGATATTAATATCAGTTATTTGAACAGTCTACTATGAGATCAAGAAATAATTGATTAAGCTTAATAAGGATGACATGCTCCGTGCCTTATGCTTAATTTAGATATCGTGTGACAAAATGATTAAGTATAAAGTTATGGTTTGGTTCAAAGAGATCACTGATCTTCATTTAACCTGGATAGTTATAATATTTTTCTAGAAACTGCTTATAACTTGTGGGCTATTTAAATGTGATTTGGGCACACTATCAGTGTTATATGAACTTATAGGGTCACACAATAAGTGAACTATTTCGGTTATTTTTCTGGTAACCAGATTCGATGAATTTGGAAATATATCTAAGTTAATCAAACCAAGCAAATTGACCAGATATAATGAATCTGGAAATATGTCCACATTCGATGTATCTGGATGATGTTCAGATTGTAAGAATCTGACTCGATAAATTAATTAGTTAAATTACCGAGTAATGGCGAATCTTATCATATTTGTTTTAATTTAATTTGAATTTAAAATAAAATATGATAAGATATTATTAGAATTTGACTCCATGAGGTTCGGGTGGTTTTAAAAGAAAACCCTAGCCATCTTCTCAAGGATGCTCTCTGTTAATATTCGTGCCTCCATTCACTAGAAAAATTCAAGCCTCTCAAACCCTAGGCGCTAGCACTCCCGGGGTAACGAGTTGGTTCACCGTTTATATCCAATAGAGGGCTTTCATGCGTTACAATGTCTGGTGATCGTTTGAGTTACACGTATGACAACAAAACCAGAATCCAAAGATCTTGCTTACACCGAACAGAGGTAATTCTATAATCCCTAAATTGTCTTAATCGTTTGGCTTGGGTCCTTGGAAGGAATTCGTGGATGTTTTATGTGTTTAGGAGTCCACGAATCCCAACACGAATCACTATCCCTTGATTAATTTAGCATATTTCTCAATCAAACCAAAGCAACCAAAAGATGCATTAAACTCATATCTTATAAGAATGAAATTAGCCAATGACCATAAGCTTTAGGTGAAATCAACTAATATTTAATTACTTTAGTTCTTTAATCTTAACTTTGTTTCCCAAGTCCATTCAAATCTAACAAATATAAAATCATTGCAATAAACTTCTAACATCATTTTCCAAGTCAATTAGAAGAAAATGCATCAATAACCAATGATAACAAGTAATCAAATACTAGGGACAACAATAGCTTGATAAAAAATCCTAATTAACTCAAAATCATAATTTTCAAAATAATATCCAATTCAATCAAAACATTAAGTACATCATTGTTCTAGAAAAGCAAACAAAGGATAAAATATAGAACTCATAGACAAGCTCTTCTTCTTCTCCTGAAAACCTCCTTTGAACAATGCCCCTTTGAGTGGTGATTTTGCCTTGGAATGATAAGTAGCTACCTTGGATCCTTCAAATCACACATTTGTATTGTGTTTTCCTTGTTTAAATAAGCTCCCAAAAGGCTAAAATTCATTCCCTAAGAGTCCCGGGCCAAGTAGATATTCGAAAAATACCAAAATTCTTTGGAAATTATCAAATCCATGTATAATTGGAAATCTCACCGACATTGGACAGCATGGAACCAGCGCTGGCTCTGTCCTTCACAGTCTGCACCAGCCGTGCTATGGTCGTTCCCGACGTGCTCTATTTTCTTAACTTTTTCCTCCCTTGCAAAATAGGGCCAGCGCCAGCCGTGCACTACAACGGTGATGATTTTGACCCCTTTTTTTTTAATTGTTTTTTGCAATAAAATTCCAAAACACCTTTCTAAAGGTAAAATATTAAATATGAAAGAATATTCATAGTTATTACAACAAATATATCACAAAACATTCTCAAAAAACAAGAAAAATATAGATAAATTTTGCCCCTATCATATTCCCCCACACTTGAACTTTTGCTTGTCCTCCATCAAATAATAATTAGACACTAAGCAAATAGCTTAAGACAAAATAACTTTTCAACTTATCCTTAGCAAACTCTTCTATAATAAAGGAATAATCTTCTTCTAACCTCAAATACAAACTTTTCATTCACTTAACCCTTTTAAAACCTTTCAAACTCTTGTATTAAATCAAATAATCCCAAGGCCATCAAAATTAAGTTAAACAAGCTTATATCTAGTACAAGAAAATTATCGTACTTCTCAAGCAAAAATATAGATAACATAAATCATACAAGTTAAGCCATTTAACCAATTCAAGTATTATAAACTTAAGTTTACACAACTCAAGTTAATAAAATAAGGAAAACACTATACTCTTTTTTTTTTTTTTCAACGACTTAGGGAATTGGTAGCCTCAAGTGAATGGATTTCTCTTCACGCACCGAATTGGCAACCGTATAGTCATTATTATTTTTCAGTAATTTTTTTCTTTCTTGCCTTTTTGCCCTCTTGCCTTTGGGATAGCCTAAATAGAGTGCACCAAACAATACTTTCTACTTCTCTCCATATTAACCCCCTTTTCAATAAAATGTTTCCTTCTTTTTTTTTTTTCTCAAAAGATGAAAGCAAATTTATTTTTTCAACTCCATGATTTTTTCCAACTCACATTTTTTTCCTTTTCACTAATTTCTTTCCTACATTCCTTATTCACAACTCAAAGTCAAGCAAATTTTAAATCCATAATACAAGAATTAATCAACAACTCTTCCCATGCTTCATCACATCATCCACATTCAAACTCAAAGAATAAAACAACCACAAATACCAAATATAACTAAGGTTAACTTAAATTCTCAAGACTTAGCAAAATCCAACTTAATACTTGAGTTTACCTTTTAAATAAAAATCCAACCATAATAAATGACAAATCCATATTTCAAGATGAAAAGAAAATCACAACTCCATTATAAACAAATAAGCTCAATTTAGCTCCAAAATTTTCAAACTATCAAATGTTAAAATTTCTTTGAATTTTTAAATTTATTTTTTTTCCAATTTTTCAATAGCCTTGATACCAAGAAAATAATTTTTTTTCCAAATTTTCAATAGCTTCGATAGCAAGAAAACACCAAGATAATTGATAAAAACTTGGACAAGGAATATCTCCAAACCATTCCATCACACTTCAACTAGACAATGTCCTCATTGTCTAAAAATTAACACATTCAAGCATCTCCAAAGGGACCAAAAATAATAAAGAGGGATAAAGGTAAGCAATACTCCCCAACTACAATAATGCACCAAACAATATGAACTTGGAAAAGAAAGAAGAACTTGTCCAATAGGACTTTTTCCCAACCTACATAAGAAAACACAAATAAAAGTACAAGAAAATAATAACAAAATAAAGACACACCTAAATAAAAGAAAACAAACTAAAGAAAAATGCTAATAAAAATCCTAACAAAGCAAATAAAGATTCGACTCACTCTTCCACACTTAAGATGGAAACTATATTCCTTATTTGGGGGAAATAACAAAACACTTAACAACTAAAAATGGAATTAGATAAAATAGACTAATGACCAAAAAACCCAAAGAGACCTAAAGTCAAAACAAACCCAAAACACATAAACTTTCTTTCCACTCATCATGCTTCCTCATCAAACCCTTGCAACGAACTTAAAGCTCAAAATAGAAGACCACACGCATGATGAATACAGAAAGAAGTGAGGTTTTTGAAAAAGGTAATGTGCATGAAAACGATTTTTCTCAGCAAAGCAAAGCACATAAACCTCATTCTCTGACATTCCTTTAGACACACAAATATCTTTTTCAACATATGAGTGCACATGGTATCTAAAGAATGCGAAATCTTGCCATCACCAATTAACCCTTCAAAAGATTTTTCACAATTAAAATTCCCCATGAAACTTAGCAATTAATTCTCAAAGATGGGATTAAGAAATACTTATTTTTCAATCCATAGTCTACAAAAACTATGTTACCTCCCTTTGGATAGGGTGAAGGGTAGAATATGTTATCATACTCCAAGGGCTTCTTCTGAGGTAGCTTTGAAAGATCCAACACCTTGAGACATGTTAAGCTCAACATATCATCATTAGGACCATTGTTCTGTAAGATTTGAGAGGAACCCAAGAAATCATATGACAAAGAGGAGTTATACTTATTAGCACATAGAGTAGAATCAAATACCTCTCTTGCCAAATTGTGCAATTGTCCCTCATATCCCCTCTCCTCTATTTGGGCGTCCTCTTGTTCAAGTGTATGGGCTTTATGGCATCCTCAACCAACTTGGCTAGTTTTGTTCGTTGATGGCTCAGTCATTGAGAAGCTTCTTTATGCCACTTAATGGATGAATTTGTGCTGGCAACAAAAGAATGTATTGAGGCTTCAAGTGACGTCTCATAAAAAGCTTCAATCTCAGCTTGCAGATTTGCCAAGTTCTCATCATTGTAGCTCCTTTGAATTTGGGTGCATGGCAACATATATCCCCATAGTTGATTGTCCATGATTATGATTTTTAGTGTAGAAAATATTATGCCTGTTTTTAGTGTAGAAAATATTACAAAAAAATTACACAATTAATCAAGTTTTACTTAAAATACCGACCACTAAAATCACATATACGGGTAAGTATACCCATCGTATAGTATAGGGACTAGCAAGTATCCAATCCACGAGAACTTAGGCTCCCACTTTACTTTTTCCAAATCTTTATTGTCTAGCCAATAAAATATGAAAAGAATAAAAAGAAAAATAAATAAAGATAAAAACAGATATAACTAAAGGATACATATTCATGCAACTAGATAATTATCTTCAAAACAAAATATTAAATCACTTACCATTTATCATAATCAAATGTCATCTTGGCATCATAAAGGAACTAAAGCAAAATCCAATCATTTCCCAAGTCAGGAACTTACCTGTGTAGATTCCACTTCTTTCCCAATCCACAGAATCACTATCCATTGATTAATTTAGCATATTTCCCAATTAAACTAAAGCAACCAAAAGATGAATTAAACTTATAGTCTTACATACCATTCCAATGATGCACAGTTGAGTGCTGTAGATTGCGGTCTAAGTACAATGATACATGGCACCGAAGGCGAAGCCTTGTAAGCTTTGCAAATAGGCCGACCTTCTGTTGGACAAGTGCCTATGATTTGAAAATCGGGGTAATGATTTGAAATTGAAACACAGTTTTCCAAAAATGATTGAGTTTTGAATGAGTTCTTCTTCATAGAGAGTTTTGGAATTATTTTTCAGTAGGAAAATGTTATGCTCATCCACAAAGGTTTTATATACTCTATTTTCTTATTAATGCACTAGCTCACACGGACTCATTGGGTGATTTGTGTAACACCCCTCATCTTCTTCTTATTGCAGTGGGCTAGCTCAGGTGGGATGTCGCCCCGTCGGAATCCTCAGACTAGGGGTCTTTATAATGATATAAACTTAAAGCAAGTATGTACAAGTCAAAGATTAAGTAAATATATAAAACATACTATTTCATTATAAATACATGAGTGGTGATAGATACATCATCAGGGTTCCCAAAATATACAAGCCAAAATAGTTTCATCATCCATGTACAATGATCATGCTAAATGATTCACTAACTAGCGCTAGATGGCAAAGTCCGGGTAGTACCGTCGTTAGTCTTCAACTCCAATCCCTAAAATAGAAAAGACAAACACATGTGTAAGTTGTTTACTCAGTGAGTCTCGTGTGTGCTAGTGTTTTACTCAGAAAAGGAAGACATTTTTCAATTTCTTTATTCAAATAAATTTTATGCCGGGGAAACAGTACTATTTGATAAATTTTGGTTCAATCTGTCATGTACATTCAAAAAACAATGGCTTCCAAACACATGGCCCCTAATTCATTAAATGTGGATTTTTCCCCATTTGGAAGTGCGACTCGCGTGCAAAGTTCAAGGAACTTTGCCTTCGGCTACACGGTCTCTTGTGTCAGGGACTGCGCCTTACAGTATGTCACCCATGGTATGCTGGAAGGGTGAGCAGCATACAAATGTACCTCACCGTGCACTTAGGGATCTTTTACTTGTCACCATAAGCCAGTGGTCCCAATCCTGACGTCAATCACCATTAAGGTGGCAAAGGATTGAACACACCGAGTGTCCCCACTCGGTATCATGTGGACATCCCACCATCACAATCAATAGGCAATTGCCGGGCTTACAACGGCTAGCCAGGGACGACTCATCACAATGTCCTGTTGCCCTGTTTGAAGTAAGATAATTCCCAGAACTAATCAGGTTACTTGGGTTGTCTACCTCTAACATGGGCTAGTACAAAGATCAAAGTCCTTGCTGAGTACTCAACGCAACAACACCAACCCCATCTGACTGATCAGGCCAGAGGGTCATCTGATCCCGAAGGATTTCCAAATCAATACATTTCTTATTTTCTGGGGCTGTACTTGATCACAAAAATTAATTTTCCAAGGGTATTCGGGTCATTTCACCCCTGTCAGATTCCAAAAATATTCACAAAAGTTCCAATAAGAATATTTCGGTTATTTATCGAATACCCGAGTTCCAAGAGTTTTCACAAAATATTCCAATAAGGATACTTGGATTATTCTCCAAATACCCGATTCCAAAATTTATCATTTTTTAGAAATCCCAAATATTTAATCCGAAAAGGACTAAATTCACAAAATTTGTGTTTTAAACATCCAGGAAGGTTTCCAAGCTGAATATGAAATTTATTCGAGTCCGAAATAGCATAAAAGCAAATGTTGCTCATGTAAACTTTAAACATATTCGAGGATTTCCAAAATGGCATAAAACATATCATTTTATAGAAAATCGAAGCACACTAGCCTTTAAAAAGGTTTAGAAATCAATGGGACTCACCTTGTATAATAGGTCGAAGTTGCACTCGTATAGTCCTAAAAGGAGTTCCCTTGACTTGATTCACCTACATCATTAGTATATTTCATTATTATTACTTAATTGGTTCAAATGCTTAATGGTTCGAATAAGGTTTCTATAATCTCTCTAAAGAAATAAATAAATTAATGTCTTTAATGGTTTCCTGGTTTTACAGCTTTACCACCCTCCACTATTATTCACATAACTTCTTCAATATAGGTCCAAATAAGATAAGGTTTCTTCCATAATATTCCTAAAACATCCCTCTATCAATTCCCGGCCATGAGACCTATAAACTACATCCCATTTTGTACAGTTTTTCAGTTAAGTTCACTGCTCCGGGTTTTGGAATTCAGATTTGTCATCTTCCAGTGTTTTGTGCATATCTCTTTCAATACAGGCTCAAATGAGGTGAAACTACTTCCAAAATACTCCTGGGACATTTCTATATCAACTTCAAGTCATGTGGTATTCAAACCTCTCTCCACTTTGTTCAGTTTTTTAGCTAAACTTACTGTTCCGAGTTGGAGGTTCAAGTTGCAGTTTAGAAGCTCAACTTGTTTTAATTTATTTCTATGGTTTCTTCAACATACCCACCACATTTAAACCCTTCAAGACCTCATGTAGCATCCCAAAATAAGTATTTCCAACAGGTTTTCATGCTCATCACTTCTCTTTAGTTTAAACAAATAAATTATACCAAGTTCACCAAACCAGTAAATTTTGACAGTTTTCACCCTCTTGTTGTTCATGATCTCTTAGCTATTCAAAACCCTCACAACCTCCACACAACTTGTTCCAAATCCTTTCTAACTAGTCTAGGACATGTTTAGAGTCATTTATGCTCAATTTCCCATCATATCTACTCAAATTTCCTTTAATATTTCCAAATAACACAAACTAGTGAGTTGTTATTAGCAAATGGCTTTTCTTGTTTTCTTTATCACTTCCTTCCTTTCTCTTTTCAAATTTCCAGTATATCATCACTCCAATACACCTTAAATGAACTGAAAACCATACTCAACCCATCACTACACTAACCCGTCACTCCAACAACCATCACAACATCAAAATATTTTCATTACTCAACATCAACCATTTCATATGCATCTAGTTTCCAACTTTTAACATTATTCTTTTAGCTTTTGAGAAATGGCCTCTTACCTTTCCAAGATGAGTGCAAGGCTGTATTTTCCTTTCCTTCCTTCCTTCTCCTTTATTTCTCCTTGCTGCCGGTTGTCTTCTCCTTGCTGCCTGAAATCTCTCTCTCTCCCTTAGTCTCTATTTTTCTTGTTTTTCTTCTTCTCCTTCTAGCTTTGGCTGAAATTTTTCTCCTCCTCACTCCTATTTATATAGCTCAACTTTTTGGTCTTGATTTGGTCTTAATAAAATGACTTAGGGTGAGTTGGCATTTCTAGAAGCCTTTAGACCTTTATAGAACTTAAACGAAGATTGTGGAACTATGTAGAAGCTTATAGAACTCCCTAGAAATCTCAAGACTAATGTACTTGCTAACCTTGTATTGGCCATGCATAATTCTAATTAACTTGCCCCAATCTAGTTTAGCTTAACTAAGCTTGATTAAAGAAAGTCTAAGAATAGCTAATCTTGGTCAACTATATCAAGCTTGTGGGCCCTTCATTTACTTCTTATGGGCCCCCTAAAATATCTTAGTATATGATAGAATATAATTAAGATATTTATAGTATTAGTTGTTGTGTGTGTATATATATATATATATATACATACATATATATATATGTATGTATATATATACATACATATATATGTATGTATATATATACATACATATATATATATGTATGTATATATATACATACATATATATATGTATGTATGTATATATATACATACATATATATATGTATGTATATATATACATATATATATACATATATAAATAATAATAGTAAGAATAATATAATAATTCAATAAAGTTATTGAATTTAATAATACTATAATTTAATATTACCAAGAGATTTTGGTATTAAATAATAAATATAAAATAATTGCAAGGGTTATAGAATAATAGTGATAATGAAATGAAATAAAATAAAATATATATACTTATATATATAAAATAATGAAAAATAATAATATTAGTAATATTATTTTAAACAAGTCTACCCTATGAATATGGCAGGTTATTACAATTTGTCACACACATGTGTCTTTTAGCTTTCACTTTTCTGTAGGATCTGCAATTGAGCAGACCTACGGATAGAAGGACGATACCACAGTGAAAACAGTATAGGTCTGGACAGTTTCCCTTTTGATTATGTACCTTATTACTAATGTAGTATGGGAATTTGCATGCATGGGATGCTCTATTGTGTGTGTGTGTGTGTGTGTGTGTGTGTGTGTGTGTGTGAGTGTCTGTGACCATGATATGGGATGTTTGTACGAATCTAGACATTGTATACTCTGTTGGTTCTTCGTTATAAAGACCCCTTGTCTAGGTAATGTGCATATAGACCGACCTTCCGTTGTTGAAGTGCATATGATTTGAAAACCACGTTACTGATTTGAAATTGGAACATAGTTTTTCAAAAAATAATTGAGTTTTGAAAAAACTCTTCTTTATAAAGAGTTTTGGATTTATTTTTCAATAGAAAAATGTTATGCTCATCCACAAACCTTTTATGTACTCTGAATCTATATTAAAGCACTAGTACACATGGGGACTTACTAGGTGATTTGTCACTCACACGTGTCTTTTATCATCCCCTTTTTGTAGGATTTGGAGTTAAGCCGACCTATGAATAGAAGGACGATACCACAGTGACAGTAGTATAGGTCGGACAGTTTCATTTGTGATTATGTACCTTATTACTGATGTAGTATGGGATTTTGCATGTGTGAGATGCTCTATTGTGTGTGTGTGTGTGTGTGTGTGTGTGTGTGTGTGTGTGTGTGTGTATGACCATCAGTGTGGGATGTTTGAATGAATTTGGACCTTGTATACTCTATTGGTTCTTCGTTGTAAAGACCCCTTGTCTGGGGGATTTGATAGGGCGATACCCGGTGTTGATATGCTTCTGCTATTATCTTTAGTAGAGGTGTTAGAATTAGTATCAGAGCATAGTGTTGTAGATATGTGGTATCGTTATTGGAATTAATAGAATTCTTTAATAAGGTACATAATCAGTAATAAGGTACATAAGTGATAAGGGCAAATGCCCAATAAATTAGCACAACAACGATGGGAATATCTCTAGAGCCGGACCCACCAAACCACATGTGAATGCTTGCGTAGTTTTCTTGGCGAAGACAGATAACTAGGCTGCGTAGTGGAAGGTACGCCCCTTATTTTTTATCATGGTGCTAAAGTATTAGTAGACCCTGGTTCTACGCATTCCTTTGTTGTCAATTCATTTTTTGACTTTATAGGAATTAAATGGGTAGAAACTTCATATGAAATTATTGTCAGTATCCCATTGGGGAAGCAAATAAATAGTGAGAAAATACATAAAGGCTATAAGATCTTGGTAGAAACTGAAATTTTGGGAGGAGATTTGATATGTTTACCCATAGAGGACTATAATGCTATCTTGGGCATAGGATGGCTATCTCAGCATCATACTCAAATTAACTATAAACATAAAGTAGTACAATTCTATCGGTCTAGGAAACCTATATTGGAATTTGTAGGTGAGGCTGGAAGGTAAAGTAATGCTTTTATGTCGGGACTCAAGGCCTAGAAGATGATTAAGAAAGGTTGTACTGGATACTTGGCTTATATGATGAATAAGTTGGGAGAGGTTAAGAAACCCGAAGATATCCCTATGGTGAATGAGTATTTAGATGTTTTTTCAGTAGAATTGAGGAAGTTACCAATGGAGAGAGAAGTAAAGTTTTCCATTAATTTAGTGACATCGGCAGAACTAGTCTCAAGAACTCTTTGTAGAATGGCACCTACATAATTACAGGAGCTCAAGAAACAATTACAAGAATTAACGGAGCAAGGATTCATTTGGGCTAGTACTTCACCTTGGGGAGCATATGTATTGTTTGTTAAGAAAAATATTAGGCCACTACGGATGAGAATAAATTATGAAGGGTTGAATGCAGTGACGGTAAAGAATAAATATCCGTTGCCCATGGTTGATAAATTGTTTGACTAGTTACAAGGAGCCAAATGTTTCTCGAAGTTAGGATTGAGGTAAGAATATTACCAAGTTCGGATTCGGGAAGAGGATATACCTAAAATTACATTTAACACACGATATGGACATTTTGAGTTTGTAGTGATGCCCTTTGGTGTTACTAATGCCCTTGCTATTTTCATGGACCTAATGTACTGAACATTTCGGCCTTACTTGGATAGTTTTGTGGTTATATTCATAGATGACATCCTAGTGTACTCTAAAGATTCTCTAGAAGATGAACAACACCTTCAGAAAGTATTGGGAAGGTTAAAGGAGGCCAAATTATATATAAAATTCAATAAGTGTGAGTTTTGGCTGCAAGAAGTAGCATTCTTGGAACATATGATATCCAAGGACATGATTACAGTAGATCCCGCAAAAGTTGAAACAGTGACAAATTGGATACGTCCCGAGACTCCAATTGAGATATGAAGTTTTCTGGGATTAGTAAGATATTACTGGAGGTTTATTGAGGGATTTTCTAAGATAGCTTCACCTTTGACACGATTCACCCAATAAAAAGTTTCTTATGTTTGGACTGAGAAGTATGAGAGAAGTTTCCAGGAACTAAAGAAAATGTTAAGTTTTGCTCCTGTTTTGGCATTTCCAATGATGAACAAACCTTATGAAGTGTACACAGACGCGTCAAAAGAAGGATTGTGAGGAGTGTTGATGCAGGAAAGAAAGGTGATAACTTATATCTCCAAGAAATTGAAACCTCATGAGGAAAATTACTCTATACATGACTTGGAGTTAGTGGCTATCGTGTTTGCCCTTAAGAAATGGAGATATTATTTGTATGGAGTTGAATTTGAAGTCTTCACCGACCATAAAAGTTTAAAGTATGTTTTTACTCAAAAGAATTTGAACATGAGGCAACGTAGGTGGATGGAATTTTTGGACGAATTTCGATATCCAATTAAATCTCATCCTGGAAAAGAAAACATAGTAACAGATGCCCTTAGTAGGAAGGTGAATTTATCAGCTCTTTGGATGTTACGAATTCCAGAATTGGAAGCATTTCTAGTAGATGGAAAAATAAGAATGAGTAACATCTTCATTCAACCTACTTTTCTACAATAATTGAAAGAAGAGCAAGATAAAAATAAAGAGTTGAAAAAGTTAGTGCAAAAGGAGATGGATATGGGAGAAGATGAATTCTGAAAGGACAATGATGAAACTATTTATTACCGAGATCGATATTGTATTTTAAAACAATCTATAATGAGACAAGATATCTTAACGGAGGCATATCAGAGTAAGTATACCATCCATCCAGGAGCCATAAAGATGTATCATGACTTGAAACAACTTTATTAGTGGATTGGTATGAAGAAGGATATTTCAGACTTTGTAGCTCGATGTTTAAATTGTCAATAGGTGAAAGTCGATCAGTAACGACCTAGAAGATTGTTGCAACCATTACCTACTCCATCATGGGTATGGGATGAAATTACTATGGACTGTATAAGAGGATTACCTATGGCAATAGGACAATGGGATACTATATAGGTGATAGTAGATCGACTAACTAAGTCTACTCATTTCATTCCCATTAACTAATGAGATTCCTTAGAGAAGTTATGTAAAATCTATAGGGAGGAAGTAATAAGACTACATGGAGTACCCTTTAGTATTATGTCAGATCGAGATCCTAGATGCACCTCGAAGTTTTAGACTAAATTGTAGCAGAGATATGGGACAACATTAAAGTTTAGTATAACAGCGAACCCACAAACAGATGGACAGACTGAATGAGTGAATAGGGTTTTGGAAGACTTTTTGTTGGTTTGCACTTTGAATTTTAGAACTAAGTGGATTGATAATTTAGCATATGCAAAATTTGCATACAATAATAGTTACCAATCAACAATTGAGATGGCTCCATTTGAAGTTTTATATGGAAGGAAATGTCAGTCCCCGTTGTATTGGGAAAGTTTAGGATGAAGAACGGGTGAATAGGATGCTTTCGATCTTGATAAAGTTTGACAGGCTGTGGAGATGATCGAAATCAAGCTGGAAGCAGCTCAGAGTAGACAGAAAAGTTATACGGATCGACATAGGAAAGATTTGGAATTTGTTGAAGGAGAATGTGTATTCTTGAAGTTGACTCCACAATGACAATTGGGAATCAAAAAACAAGGGAAGAAATTGGCACCTAGGTACTTTGGACCATTCTTGATTGTCGAGAGGATTGGGAATGTGGCTTATCAATTGGAGTTAGCAGTAGAGCTTCAAGGTATTCACAACATGTTTCATATCTTCCAACTTCGGAAGTATGTAGCTAATCCTGTTCACATTCTGAATGAAGAGCCTATAAAGATGGCTCCAAGCCTGAAGTATGAGGAAAAGCCTATTAAGTTTAGGAGTATGATGAAAAGGAATTACGGAATAAGAAAATTCCACTTGTGAAAATGTTGTGGAGTCATTACCTAGTGTAAGACACAGCATAGGAAATGGAAGCGAAGATGTTGAGAGAGCATCAAGAATTATTCCAAGCGTAAGCTAATTTCGAGGATGAAATTTTTGGAAGGAAGGGAGAATGTAATACCCTACATTTTAACCTTCGATTGGCTACTACTTATAATAGGATGAGAATTTGTATCAATGGCCAGTAGAAAAGATGATCGGTGTAATGAAACGAATATTTTTAGTAAAATAGTATTTTGTTGGGATCTGGATGTAATTATTGGATTTGTTCTACACGTACCTAAAATCTTTGGAAAGCTACTACTATTAATAAAAAAAAGAATTTCAGGGTACGCTAAGAAGAGAAATTGATTAGTATGGTGAAACACACGTTTTGATGTGAATTATGTTATTCGAGTTATCGGGGACATTTTCATCATTTTAACCGCGCTCGCGACTTCGACAACAAATTTGACCAAACTGAGAAGAAATTGAAGAATTTAAGTGTTACCAATAGATTCAGTGGAATTTTTGGAGTTGAGTGGTAAAGTAAAATATTTTTCTATTTTGGACCCGATTTTTATCATTTCTGAGAAAAAAAATTGAAAATGCAATCAAATTTTGGGCATGTGCAATTTTGTGATCGATAGCCTTCAACATGTGTCAATTTATAAGAGGTTTCATGAAGAATTCATGCAAGACAAATGGAATTAAAGAATTACAAAATAAATAAAGAATTATGTATATTTTTGTGATTGGAACATATTATTTGTGGGCCCTTTAATTAAGGTCTTGTACAATGTGATTGGCCAATATATAAATCATGAAAAGGTGGATGAGTGGATGAAAATTGGCAGCTTCAATAGAGAAAAGAAGAGAAAATTTTGAGGAAGGAAATTAAGTGGTTGGTGTGTAAGATTTTCATTGGAACGCACCTATGTATTACCACCACACAATTAATAAAATTAAAAAATGATTGACCAAAATTTGATGAAGAATGCCAGTGAGAAAATCTTTTATACAGCCTGAATTTCGGCAGCCATGAAGAAAGAAAAACAAGAGAAAAAGAAATTAAACAAGAGAGAAAAAGGCTAGTGTGTGTTCTTGATGTTGTGTGTGAGTTATTGAGAAGTTCTTGGAGCAAATCGCACCAAATAGCCTTACATACAAGGTAAAAGTTTACTTTGCCAGAATTAAAGTTGCCGTTGGGTGAATGACGAATATTTTGATATGAATTTTAACATGAAAACATGATTTTCGTGTCTTTATTTTGGATCAAAAGCTAGGGTTTGTGAACTTTGTGTATGAACCTTGTGTATGCTTATATGTGCCGGCTGCCTAAGAGGTTTCTTGATGATGTTTTATGTGAAGAAGAACTGAATAGCTATGGTAGTTCGAAGGATTGCTTTTGGTTGATGAGATGATGACCAAAGTAGAATAAAAATGGAAGTTACTTGGTTGGAAAAATGAATTATACTAGATTTTGATTAAAATAGGTGAATTTATGTTGAATATGCATGACCCTTGTGAGCTATTGGAATATGGATATCACAAAATCAAAGATGATTTGAAGGAAAATTGAATGAATTAATGTTCCAAAGGTGTTGAAGGCTAAATTAAAATAAAGGATAGCATAAATAGTAGAATTCAAGCAAAACTACTGGGTCTGTTTTTGCCCTGCGTTATGTCACAAGAGAAAAGACTTTGTAAAGAGCCTAGATAGAAGTAAAATTAAGAGTCTTATGGTCATTTTGGTAAATCATAGAGCCAAATTGGAGTTGTCAAAGCAGTAAAATTTTAGGATTTTGCTTGGAAAGTCAATGAACTTAAGGAATAATAATTATGTGATTTCAAGAAGAAATGAAGGGGGAATATGGAGTTAATCCCTTGCATATGAAGGGATGAGGATATGGAAAAAGAAAAATGAAAGAATTAAATGAACGATGACAAAAATGACATGAACATTTTCCTTAACCGTTTGCCCCGATGGCGACACGTCGGTTAGACATCGGCCCCGCCGGCGAAATGTCGGCTAGACTTCGGGCACATCCGCTATACGTCGGCTAATCGTCAGCTATTTTTGACAAAACATTACTAAACCTAAAAATGACATTTGATGTAGGTTTTTCAGTAAATGGCCAACGATACGTTGAAAACGGTGGAAACGATGGTCGAATAGTCGTGAACGGGAAAAGTTCATTTTAACACGAGGTGAGTTCCTTTGATTTCTAAAACCTTTTGAAAGCTAGTGTGCTTCACTTTTCTATGAAATTCTATGTTTTATACCGTTTTGGGAATCCCTGAGTATATTTAAGGTTTATCTAAGTAAGATTTATTTTATGCCATTCTAGGTTCGAATGAACTTCATAATTGGCATGGAAACCTTTATAGATGCCTAAAGCATGAGTTTTGTGAATTTAGTCATTTTTGGATTAAACATTTGGGATTTTCTGAAATTGGTAATTCTTGAAATCGAGTATTCACAAATTGACTGGAATGTCCTTATTAGAACATTTTATGGAAATATGTCTGAAAACTTTGAATTTAATCCTCTTGTAGGATTATTATTCCGGATTTATTGAAATGAGTTCCTTTTGCAATCGGGTATTTGGAAAACGATTTAAATGTCTTTATTGGAATGTTTTATGAAAACCCATGAAATCGGATATTCGATAAATGATCAAAATATCCTTATTGGGACTCTTGTGAATACTTTTCAAATCAGGCATAGGTAAACTGACCCGAATACCCTCAAAAAGTCTTTTGGAATTGGATATGGATAAAATGACCCAAATGCCCTTGGTATTGACTTTTTTGATCGAGCACGGGTAAAATGATCCGAATACTCTTTGAAACTTATTTTGATGAATGAAAAGAACTCTTTACCCTATTTCAACATGGTTTTGAAAAATTATCTCTCAATATAAGATTGACTTTTGGAAAACGACATTTTGATCTCAAAATTTTCTTTATTGTCCTTATGTGCGTATGGAATGAATTGATTGGCCATGTGGAGCCTATAAAATTTATTATATGACTTGCGAGTTAGTGGGATCAATTTCTGAAAAATGATATTTTACCCCAAAAATGTTTGTTTTGAAAATCCTGTGGGAACAAATAACCCTTTGGCCTGATCAGTCAGTTCGGGTTGGTATTTGATGATGTTGAGTACTCAGCAAGCACTTTGATCTTTGTCCTAACTCGTGTTAGAGATAGACAACTCCAAGTAACGCGATCAGATCTAGGGTTTGGCCTATTCCAAACAAGGTGATTGGACATTGACATGAGTCATCCTGGCTAGCCGTTTAGTACCTGGCAATTGACGTGTCTACGAGCACATATTATTTTGAGTCATTCGCTGAATGTCAGGCAAGGATACTCGGTGCGTTTGTCTTCTTGCTGCCTCATTGGTGATTGACGTCAAGATTGGGACTCCTGGTTTACGGTGGCAAAAGTGTGTTGTGGTACACTTGGTATGCTACGGTATTATTTATTCTCAATATGCTATGGTGTACTTAGTCTGCTGCGGTATACCTATTATTTATTCTCAGTACGCTACAGTGTACTTGGTATGCGGTGGTATACCTATTATTCATTCTTTGTAGTACGTTGCAATATACCTACCCTTTTCAATGACGTACGGTTGAGTGTTGTAGGCTGCGGTCTAAGTACAATAATATGTGGCACTGAATGCGAAGCCTTATGAGCTTTGCATACATAACAATCTTCTGTTCGAGAAGTGCCTGTGATTTCAAATTCGAGGTAATGATTTGAAATTGAAAATTAGTTTTCTAAAATTGATTGAGTTCTGAATAAACTCTTCTTTATAGAGAGTTTTGGAATTGTTTTCCAGTAGGAAAATGTTATGCTCATCCACAAAGTTTTTATGTACTCTGTTTATTTATTAAAGTACTAGCACACACGAGACTCACTGGGTGATTTGTCACTCTAATGTATCTTTTATCTTCCCTTTTTTCGTAGGATCTGGAGTTGAGCAGACCTACGTATAGAAGGACGATCCCATAGTGACAACAGTGTAGGTCTGGACAGTTTCCCTTTTGATTATGTACCTCATTACTGATGTAGTATGGGAATTTACACGTATGAGATGCTGTATAATATATATATATATATATTTATTTATGACCATCAGTATGAGATGTTTGTACGAATCTGGACCTTGTATACTCTGTTGGTTCTTCGTTATAAAGACCCCTTATTTGGCGACTGGACGGGGTGACACCCGATGTTGATATGCTTCCTTTGTTATCTTTAGTAAGGGTGTTGCAAGTGTACTTCTCTTAAGTTCCTTGTGGGTTCAACATCTTACTGGCTACAATACTATATATCTGGGAGACTAGATTTTTAAAATTTATTTGTGCACAACTACTGCATTTAAAAGATTCATATTTTGAATGTCATAATCTCTAATAATATATTTTTTTTTTTTTTGCGTCGTTGCCCTAAAACTCTATGTTCTTTTCTTTATCTTTGAATAATTCCTATGATAGTTACTTTTTGTGAATTCTTTTACTATTGTGTTTTTCTTTTTCTTGTTCTTTTGTTTTGTTGTTTTCATTTTTGATAAGGGCTAAATTCACATAGATTTTCCTAGTTATTTGAGGTTCTTTTGTGATACTTTTGATGTAATAACTAATTATACTCCTTCCTAATTGATATTTTGCAATTGAAAAGGTAATTTGATGATTTTATGTAGAATTGGAGGGGGAAAAAAAAGAAAAAACCATCGTTGTTGCAATGTACGGACAGTGTCGGCCATGCGGAGCACAACTGGAGCTGGCCCTAGTCTAGAAGGGAGCAAAAATCGAGAAAAAAATAGAGTGACCTTAGGTAAATAGAGCACAATTGGTGCCTACTCTACATAGGACAACTGGCACTGGCTCCATGCTATAGCTAAGGCAGTGTGTGACACCCCACTACCTAGGCCTATCAGGGCCGGGGATGTCACCCCGTCCATAGGATAAGGGGTCTTTATAACTAGGTCACATAAAATAAAATTAAAAAATACTTCAAAATTAAACTTATTACAACCCAACAATACATGAACAAATTGAAAAATATATCTGTCTGTTGCAATCTCTCGAAAGCAATACATAACAAAAATAATAGAGAGTCTTCAAAATTATAGGCAACAATCTAGCTAATGACCTTCATAGCAGGATTGACTTGAAAACATGTTATAAAAAGTGGTGAGATAAAAATCTTAGTAAGCCCGTGTGTACTTTGAGTGTTTCAGGTAAAATAGTTCATGTATGCAAGTTGTAAAAGTTTCATAAGAGAATGTGCTAGCAAGCATTAAATAAATGTCGTAAATGAAGAGTAGTGTTTTGCTTTCCCCAAACATACATGTGCATAATAAATATAACCATCCAGAGAGGTAGCCATAGCACCACACATTGGGCCCTATGACAATATAATGGTCAGAATGCCACACGTTGAGCATACTAACAAAAGGTAGGTGTACGGCCTAGTAGGTGAGATATTCCTCCATCTTTACACCCAAACTTACCGGTTGTCCACTCCAAAAATACATAGTCCATTTGACTGAAACTTGCTAACTCGGACCGGTTTGACCTGCTAGACTAGCATCCTATCTGGGAAGGACTCACCCCTCAGAGGTGGACACCTACTGAGAGACTTACCCTAACCCTTCAAAGACTAGTCCTAGTAGTCTACCCTTATTGATTACTTAACGTTACTTGTCTTACTTGGGAGAAAATTGATCATACAATATTTTACTTAGAAATAGCAATTAAGGGTTCTAAAATTCTTGCCAACGTTGGGTTTTAGAAATAGTTTAGCCTTTTGTGTAAAACTGCTTATTTAATTTTCAAATGGTTTGTTTGACCGAAATAAAAAGGAAAACCGTCCTTAATTGCCTTTACAAAACAATTGTTCATACACATTACGTTTGGCTTGCCATAATAATTTTGGTCTTCAAATGACTCCATGTAGGTGCTTACCTAATCCTTTGCTCTTCTTGAACTCAAAAATCCTCCAAGGTCAACCTAACCCCACCTGGGGTAAACACAAGTTATAAGGTTACATTCGAACTATATTTGCCATACATAAATAATTCTTAGCTCAACTAGTTATAACCATGACTAACCATGACCGTAATGTCCTAAGCTTTAATGCTATATGGTAAAGTATTTTATAAAATAAATCTAGCTTGATATGTTAAAATAACTAGGGGTTCTAAAATAATTACTAACAAGTTATAGTTTTAAGTAATAAATTTTGAGTGTTATTGCTAATAAATAAACTAGTGTTAAATATTGAATAATGCTAAGTCCTAAATAATATTGGTAAATGGTAATATTTAAATAGTATTATTATAAATAAATAATAAATTACACTTAATTTTTAATTAATAATTAATAGATAATAAATAATCAGTAATAAATAATAAAATTAATAATAAATGAGTTATATTTAATTTTTAATTAATAAGTAAATAGTAAATTTTAATATAAATAATATTCATGGATATAGGTAAAAGTTTCATTTATGGTCTATAAGGTCATTAATTAATTCTAATATTTTATTTTTTTATTATTTATATAAAATATTTTATTTATTTATTATTATTATATATATTATTTCTAATAAAAGATATTATTTATTTGACTAATAAAATATTAATATTTCATTTAATATTCAATTTCCAAATTTCCCTACAAATTTCGAATCTTTTAGGAAAAATATAGAGGTATTTCTAATTAAAGTAATAAAATTGGTTAATAAAAATAACCTAGGATTAACAAGACAATAATCTTTCGTCATGATTTTCCTATTGCTAGACAAGATTCATGAACATATTCCCAAACATCAACTAATAGGATAAATCATTCATGAACATATGCTTGAATTAACACATACTATCGCGAGGATAATTTCCTACTGGGCATTCATCATTCATGACTTCAATGGCAAAAAGAACATAAAAGCCTATTCACTATAGGTGTCATACACATCTAACATTCTTTAAACATCCATAAATTTCATTAAATATGATGAGCATATATTGATTCAAAAGAAGAATCCATAAGGCTTAAACATATATATCAATCCTTATGTCCTAACTCCACCCCCTTCATCCACATGCATACACTCAATTTCCCCATTCATATTCAATCTTCTTATTAACATCTAAGAGACATGAATTCAGAAATAAAGAGAAGGATTAAGAAAAAAATACTTGATAGTCGATCATTTGATGAAGACTAAAGAAGGTCCACGCGATTGAAAGCCTTGAGTGATCCAAAGAAAAACCAGCCATGGTTGATGGTTGATCAAACATTTCTGCTGAGAGAGAGAGAGAGAGAGAGAGAGAGAGAGAGAGAGAGAGAGAGAGAGTATTAGAATGGTATATTGAAAATTGAATAGAAGAGAATGAACAAGAAGGTTGTTCTTAATTTACCTTGTTGATGTTCTTGAGACCTTCAAGGAAAAACTGATTTTGATCTGATTGAAAATTTTAGTTTGTGTGATTTTGTGTTATAGAGGCCAGAAATAAGGTCTAGGGATTAATTAGAAGTGATTTGGAGTATTTGAGAGTGATTGGAGGTGTTTAGGGTAGGTTTAGGCATGCAGAAGTGTAGTGTGTGTTCTTGGTGTTCTAGGTGTTTTGAGAGATTTTTGAGAGAAGAGGGCTTGCAATTTCTGGAAAGCTGTTGGCCGAATGGTCTAGAGTAATTACGAGTTTTGGTTTTCAGCTAGAAGGAGAGAGAGTAATCAGATTTTTTTTTAAAATTCAAATGGAGGAAATTAAGGGGTTGTTTGAGGTAGAAGATTAGCTAATGGTGATTGATCAAGGAAGGTTTCTTTGCTCTTCAATGGTGCCGGCTAAACAAGCTAATTTTGCTGAAATGAATGAAGGTTGTTCAGATTATATGTCTGGCTAAAATTCAATCTATGATGGTAGAGAAAATTCTGGTTTGTTTATTTGATGCAAGAGTGTTTTTAATGGAGCAAAATTCAAGAATTTTTTTGAAGTTCAAAAGAGTTTTGGATAGAGTGATCTTAGAAGGATTTTGAGGTGTGATCATGGAGTCCAAGAACTCAAGGTAAGTGTGGAGGTCAATGGTGTTCAATCCATGGCTGAACAAGGTCCAATTTGCAGAGGTTTGAAGGGTGTTTTTCGGCCTAGGCATAGAGAGACAAAGTTGGAAATTTTTCTGGTTTCAATGCTCAAGTGTTTCGAACAATGAAGACTTTTGGTGCAGAAATTTTCTGCATTTCCTTGGCTGATTGTAGCTGGTTTTTGAGGGGTTTGAAGGTCTTTTAAAGGTGATTTTCCAGCCTTCTTTCTGGAGAAAAACAGAGGGTGTTTCAGCTGAATTGATGACAAAAAGACATCTTCAATTCCAGCTTAGACTGTAGCAAATTGTGCAGGTTTTTTTCCTGTTTTTTTGTGCAATCTGAACAGTCCAAAATTTGCACAGAATTTTCAGTCTTCAAGCCACATGAAATGACCATTTTTCTGGAAGAAAATGAGTAGGATTACTGGCTGAATTTTTTGAAAGCTGGTCTGCAAAAATTCTAGAAAATTTCCAGATTTTCCTTCGCTAAAAATATGAACAACGTGAAGGTTGGATTGAAGGTATAATCATAGTGATTTATTTCTTTTGGAAACTCATCCTAATTTCTCTCCTATTTTTAGCCATTCCACTATCCTTCAAGATTGATTTTTGAAATTGAAGGCTAAAGAAATATCACAGAATTTTTGGAATTAAAAAAAGAGATTTAATGTATTTTGGATAATTTAAATTATGAAGAGGTTAGGACAAGGCTAGAGATAATGAAAGGACAAGAATTCCTCTAGAATTCTTTTTAGGACATGATCATATGATCAAGACATTCTCTTCATGTCTCCCCTAAGACAACATTCCTATCTTTAAGGAATGTAAAAAAAAAAACAAAAATTCAAACATAGCCAAGATAATCATGAATAAAACTTAAGTGATGGGATTTGAACTTATAACCTTAGAGATTAATTCCGTAAGCTCTAACCACTTAACCACACTAACTCTTGTTCTTATTTTCTCACCTAAATATTCTTCTTATCTAAACCTCAAACCATCTTCCTATTTTGACCTCTCCTATTTTGACCTCAAGTAAAATTACCTTTTTACTCTTCCTACCCAACAAGCATAACTAAGCATTTTAACCTATAAACCACAATTCTAAAGCACATAAAATCATTCAAAAATATATATTTTTATGTAGAATGACATGATATGAATCCCAACCCCCTTACTCTACGGTTGGCTTTAGGTGGGGTTTCACATAGTGGACTTCAAATTTTGCATGATTTATTGCAGTTTCTCAAGAGTTTTGGTATTTTCCAATCTCTACTCGGCCCAAAACTCCTAGGGAATGAATTTTGGCCTCTTCAGAGCCTATTTGAACAAGAAAAACACAAGATAATGGTATGAATCCGAAGATCAAAGTGCCAATCACTCATAAAAAAAAAAAATGAGAGATTCATTATTCAAGAGGCATTATTCAAGAAGGTTTCCAAAGAGAAGAAAAAGGGCTTGTCTATGAGTTCTTTCTTTTACCTTTATTTTGTTTTTCTAGAATAATGATGTAATTAATGTTTTCATTTCAATTTGATATTATTTTTGGGATTCATGATTTCTTGAATTAATTTAGCTTTTTTGATCAAGACATTATTCGTCTTGGGATTTGATTACATGTTTTTATTACAGAGTTGATTGATTGATTTTTGTTATTAGCTTGAAAAGGGGTTTGATAATGACTTCAATTAATTAATTTCATATTTGTAATCTCTTAACTTTATTGAAAAATGGGTTAACTGTCAACAAATTAGGTAATCAAAGGTTAGTTGATGATTACTAGAATATGGATTCATTGACTAATTCCATACTCTAAATCACCTAGAATATAGGGATTTATATGAGGATTGATTTTAATGCGTATTTTGCATAAATTGGTTGAGACAGAATATGTTTACCAATTTAACTAAAAAATAGTAATTCCATGGATTGCAAACAAAGTGGGTCTATTTTAAATCCTTCATGAGACCAAGATGATAATTGATTGTGATATTTGTTAATTGATTCATTGTTATGTTTTCAAAAGTATTTATATAAATTTCATATTTTCATATCCTTGAGTTGTATATATTTTTCTTTTTTTTTCTTTTTATTATCTTATCACTTTATTAGGTTGGTTAAATAATGAATGAAAAGTGATTAGTGTGTACTTGTTCCTTTGAGGATTGATACTCATTAATTCCCTATACTATGGTTGCGATGAATATATTTGCTCGTATGTGCAATTTGGGATTAATGTTTTAGTTAAAACTTAGCTAAGAGATAGATTTAAATTTAATGATTTTTATACACCCAAAATTTACCCAACAAGTTTTTGGCACCGTTGTCTGGGAACACTATCATGAAGCTTGGATTTTGTTGATTTAACCATGTTTATATGTTTATAGGTCTATATGTAAATATGTAAACTTTTATATATGTTTATTGTGTAATTACGTGCCATATCTTGTTGTATATGTTCATGAATCTTAATTAACTAACTTGATTTGATATCGTACTATGCCTATATGATACTAGCAAGCTACTTTATGTACGTAACGTGGCCAATTGGAACATGAGACAGTATCCTAACATGCCTCAAGAGATGACATATTCTCAGATAAACAACTTCTACTTCTTAATGGTGAGATTTCTCAAACACCTTGGTATGCAGATTTCACTAATTACTTAGTTACAGGAATGGTTCCGGAGGATTTTATGGCACAACAAAAGAAGAAATTCCTCTCTGAAGGAAAACATTACTTTTGGGAAGATCCTTACTTGTTCATGTGTTGTGCGGATCAAATCATTCGGAGGTGTGTGGATTTCGTGAAAAGTACAAATATCTTAAAACATTATCACAAAGGACCTAAGAGAGGCCACTACCAAACTAACAACACTATAAGAAAGGTGCTTGAGTCTGGATTTTATTAGCCAACTATCTTTAAGGACTCTCATCGATTTGTTTAAAATTGTGATAGGTGCCAGCCTACAGGTAACATTTCTAAACCTAATGAGATGCCATTACAAAATTTTCAAGCTTCTGAAATTTTTTATTGTTGGGGAATTAACTTCATGGGCCATTTTCCTAATTCTTTGGGTAACAAATACATATTGGTTGCAATTGAGTATATGTCTAAGTGGGTTGAGGTGGAAGCCTTGCCTACTAATGATGCTTGAGTGGTTGTCAAATTTCTTTAAAAAGTTTTCATCCATTTTGTTGTACTAATGGTATTCATTAGTGATAGGGGAACACACTTTTGTAATACCTAATTAGACAAAGTTCTCAAACATTTAGGTGTTACCCAGAAGTTTGCTACTCTCTATCACCCTCAAACCAGTGGCCAAGTTGAGGTGGTCAATAGAGAGTTAAAAGGAATTTTGGAAAAAGAATGGTTAATTATACGAGAAAGAATTGGAGTTTAAAGCTAGACGATACTCTTTGGGCTTATAGGACACTTTTCAAAACTCATATTGGTACAACCCCCTATAGGTTGGTGTATGGGAAGTCTTGTCATTTACTTGTAGAGATTGAACACAAAGTTTATTGGGCTCTCAAACATGTTGACTTTGATCATGAGCTTGCTGGACAATCCAGGTTACTTCATTTGAATGCATTGGATGAATTATGTATGGCTGCATATGATAATTCTCTACTCTAAAAACGATAACATGATAAGCATATTGCTCAACACTGGGTATTTAAAGAATATGCTCAAGTATTATTATTTAATTCTCGCTTGCTACTCTTTCCAAGTAAGTTGAAATCAAGATGGTCGGAGCCATATTTGGTGACTAAGATTTTTCCTTTTAGTACTCTTGAAGTTTCTCACCCAGTTAATGGTACTTTTAAAGTCAATGGAAATAGGGTGAAACACTATTTTGGTTAGACTTTCAACACTTTGGATCATGTGGATATTTTCTCCATGATTCATGACTTGTCTTAGGATTTCTTTTTTGTTGATTTTTCTTGTTTTTTTCCTTCAACTTACCTTTCTTTTTCCTTTTCTAGAGTTATGTTTTCTATTTTTGTTTCTTTTGTTTTTATCTAGGTATAATTTCCCTAAGAACTCCTTGTAGTGGATTCAAATGTATTGGAACTACTCTGCAACAGAAGTATTTTCTTTTCTCTATTATTCCTCTTTATTTATTTTGGTCCTTTGGCTTTGCTTTTATTATTATATTTTTTTCCATTGAGGACAATGTCCAGTTTAAGTAGGGGAGGGGGAGAGTTTATCATTGAAGATTTTTTCCATTTATACATCCTTTTACTCACATTTTGGGCTGAAATTTGAAATTTGAATTTTTTTTTTCATTGCTTTAACAAGGTTGTGAATATTTTACTTACTTGGATATGAGTTTTGTCATTCAAATAGTGCATTTTTATTAACACTAAAATGGTTTATTAGATGAGATATGTTAAGACTTGAGAATTTCGGTTAATCTTGTTTATATATTTGTGTTTCAGTTTTATTTGATTCATCCAGCTTGAGTTTGCATAATGTGATGAATATGGGGAAAGTTGTTAACTAACTCTTGTATTATAGGTCAAAACTTTGTTTGACTATGAGTTGTGATAAGGAATGTGAGGACCAAGAAAATATCTTTGAGCGAAAAAAAAAAATTGTGGAACAACATTTTATTGTGAGTTGAAGAATGAGAAAAATGAGTTGAAAAATATTTTGTTTTATCTTTCAAATTGAGAAAGTACTTTTGCTTGAGTATGGGGGCTAATACGGACAGTAAAGAGAAATTTACTTTCTTGAGGCTATTAATTCCCAAGAGAAAAGGAAAGAAAGATAGAATTTGAAAAAAAAAATTATGAGTGATGACTATAAGGGAGCCAATACGGTGTTTGAAGAGAAATACATTCACTTGAGACTATTAGTTCCCTAAGTCATTGAAAAAAATTTGAGACAAAAAAAAAAAATTAGAGCGTTTTCCTTAAATCATGACTTGAGTTATACAATTTTTAGATTTATAATGCTTGAGTTAGTAGATAGCTTGATTTGTATAATTCATATTATCTATGATTTTGCTTGAAGGGTGAAATAACGTTCTTAGACTAGAGTATAAACTTGTTTAATTTGACTTTGAGGGCCTTGATATGTCTTGTTTAATACTTTTCTTTGTGAATGTTTTCAAAGGATTAAAAGAATGGCAAGGACTTATCTAACGATTGAAAGGTAATTGTGACTTTTTTTTTTTTTTTTTGGTTGAAAGATTGCCTTGTTTTTCTTTGTTCTAAATGGTTTTGCTTGAGGACAAGCAAAGGTTCAAGTGTGGGAGAATGTGATAGGGGGTAAATTCACCTATATTTTCCTTGTTATTTGAGTTTATTTTGTGGTATTTTTGATGTAATAACTAGTTATATTCCTTCCTATTTGATATTCTACATTTGAAAGTTATTTTAATGATTTTATGCAGAATTGGATGAAAAGGACGAAAAAATCATCGCCATTCTAGCCTACGGCCAGCACCGGTTGCGAGGCACAACTAACATTGGCCCTGGTCTAGAAGGGAGCAAACATCGAGAAAAAAACCAGAGTGACGTCGGGCAAATAAAGCATAATCATGCAAAGCTGACTTCGATTCCCTAATATATATAAGGCGGTGTACTTCTAATTTTGTGCAATTTTAGCAGGTTCTCAAGAGTTTTGGTATTTTCTAATCTCTACTCGGTCCAAAACTCTTAGGGAACAAATTTTGGCCTCTTTGGAGCCTATTTAAACAAGAAAAACACAAAATAAAGGTGTGAATCCAAAGGTTAAAGTGCCAATCACTCACAAAAAAAAAAAAAAAAAAAAGGAGAGATTCATCATTCAAGAGGCATTATTCAAGAATGTTTCCAAAGAGAAGAAGGAGGGCTTATCTATGAGTTTTTTCTTTTACCTTTGTTTTCTTTTTCTAGAATAATGATATAATTAATATTTTCATTGTAATTTTATATTGTTTTTGGGATTCATGATTTCTTGAATTAATTTAACTTTTTGATCAAGTCATTATTTTTCTTGGGATTTGATTATATGTTTTAATTACAAAATTGATTGGTTGATTTTTGTTATTAGCTTGCTTGAAAAGGGTTTGATAATAACTTCAATTAATTAATTTCATATTTGTTATCTCTTAAATTTCTTGAAAAATGGGTTAACTGTCAATAACTTAGGCAATCAAAGGTCAGTTGATGATTGCTAGAATATGGACTAATTTCTTGTTCTAAATCACCTAGAATATAGGAGTTTATATGAGGATTGATTTTAATGCATCTTTTGCGTAAATTGGTTGATATAGAATATGTTCACTGATTTAACAAGAAGACAGTGATCCCACAGATTGCAAACGAAGTGGGTCTATTTTAAATCCTTTATGAGACCAAGATGGTAATTGATTGTAATATTTGCTAATTGATTCATTGTCATATTTTCAAAAGTATTTGTCTAAATTTCATATTTTTATATCCTTGAGTTGTATATATATATATATATATATATATATATATATATATATATTTCTTTTTATTATCTTATCACTTTATTAGGTCGGTTAAACAATAAATGAAAAGTGATTTAGTGTATACTTGATCTTTTGAGGATTGATACTCATTAATTCCCTGTACAATACTTGCGATAAGTATACTTTCTCGTATATGTAAATTTGGGATTAATATTTTAATTAAAACTTGACTAAGGGATGGATTTAAATTTAATGATTTTTATACACCCCAAATTTACGCAACATTTTTACTTTGAACTTTTGGTGTTGTTTCATTTGGTGGTTGTTCCACATTCGTGTATTAATCTTTAGAGTGGTAAGATGAGGTGAACAAGGAAAACATATTCAACCATATAAAATCAAATCCTCATATGACAAGGATTTGTGAAGAAGTAGCTTATTGTACTAGAGATGCTCCTACCAAATTTGATTTTATTATTATTTTTTTTTTGGCAATTGGTGCCCCAAATGAGTAGCAAATTGGTCATACATATAAAGGAATAGCTAACCAATGGTGTCTTTATTTTCTTTTGTTCTTTGTGTCATCAATAAGTTATTCAATCACATCTTTCTGTTTTGTTTGAGTCTTAGTTAATTACGTGTTTTTTGTGTTTATTTTGTAACGGAAATGATTTTTAACAAGGCCTAAACTATTATATTCGAAAATAATTTTGAAAATTTCAAGTTGTGTTTAAGAATGTTTTGGAAAAATTCCCAGACAGGTCGCACAACCGTCGTGCTTTAAAGAAACAGTTATTCACAAACTCCCAGTAGATTTTCAAGCTTGTTATATGCCTGTGCAACATGTCTTTCCTAACATAATGTTTTCTTCTACAAATTACATGGGATTGTGCACACATTTGTAATATCTAATGCATGCCCTGTTCCCTTTTCCTACAAAAACATTGTTGGTTTCGTTTTCTTTCACCCCTTGACTTTGTTTGTGCTTTAGTTTTTCATTGTTGTTCATGTGTTTCTCATGTCTAGTTTAGGTTTGTTTAGGTAGTATCTTTTTCTTTTATTTTTGTTAAGGACGTCTTTCCTCGGACATTTACTTTCCATTCTAACATTTTTATTATCTAGCCTTGATGTTTATCTTATGGATTGATTATAGCTCACAACTTATGGCATTTTTATTTGTAGTTTGGCAATCTTACCATCACTTACACATAATGCGTTTGGGAAGTGTTGTTTTTCTTTCTCCCATATATTTTGGTCTTTTTGGCTATGGTTTATTGTCTTATTTTTTTCCATTAAGAACAATGTCTGGTTTATGTTTGGGAGGACGAATTGCAAATTCTTTTTCCAAGTTTTTGTGTGAAAGTTTGTGTCAATTTGTGCACAAAATTTTGAGCTTTTGATAAAAATTGGTTGAACTATTTCTCTTCTTTTTACTTTGAACAATGACTTGGTATTTATTTGGTCAAGTTGGTTATACCTTTATATTAACTTGAATATAATTAAGTCTTGTGAATTAACCATGTTTATCGCTTTCTAGATGTATGGTGCTTTTGACTTTGTGAGATTTATATAATGATGTGATGATGTAAAAAAATGGTATATATGCTAATTTTTCTTGAAAATTTGTCTAAACTAGTACTAAACTTGGGTTTAAGTAAATAAGATAATGTTGGTGGTTCCCAAATGGCATCTACCAAGTGAAAAAAAAGGGGGGGGGGGGGGGTAAATTCTTTCAAAATGACATCTACGAAGAGAGAAACAAAAAAGGAAGAAAATAGTGAATAAAAAAAGAGAGAAATTTTGTATGTGCATTCTTTATCTTCTCTTAGAAAAAAATTGTTGATCAATAATAATAATAATAATAATAATAATAATAATAATAATAATAATAATAATAATAATAATAATAATAATAATAATAATAATAATAAGGATGCAAGTGCTCATTCTTGTTACATTACCTTGATGAAAAACAAAATCCTAGTTGGCGGTCCAATTTGTAGTAGTTTAGATAAGTACAAAGTACAAACAGTTGAATTTGTTATATATATTCCTAACTTACATGATTTGCATTTTTATATGTTTTGATCAAAGAAATGAGGGGAATTCATTAAAGGGATATGAACTTGTTTAAACTGAAATTAGCAACCCTATGTATGTTTTGTTTAATATATTAGATAACCTAAAGTCTTCTTGAATGAATGAATGTTAAGCTGTTTTTTATTTTAAAAGGAAAATATGGCATCTCCACCATATCTCTTGAAATTTGGAATTGATGTTTTTCCATCATTTTGAAAAATTATTTTGCCTGAAGACATATAAAAAGTTAAGTGTATGTGTATTTTATTTGGTGTTAAAATGTCATATTTTTATAGTACTTTTCCTTAGCTTTTGTACACTTTTTGTGTGAAATTAGATGGTTTCTACTCATTTTGTGTTTTTATGTGTTTTATAAGACATCTTGGTGAACAAATGAGTAAAACAAGGGTTAAAATGATGAATTTTGAGTTAAAGATGATTACCAGATAATTTGGAAAGAATTGTAAGCGATTTGGAGCTTTTTGGAAATGTGTAGAGTATGCATAGCCTATTGCACGGGCATCCAAGATATGCATGGTTTGTATCATAGACATACCACAAAGTGTGCAAGACAAAGTAAATTTAACTATTCTCATAATTTATACACAGCTTGTTGCATGAATGTGCATCAAGCTTTGCTAATAACGATTTTCAAGCTCTATAAAGTGAATGGAATAAAGTGCATGGCAATGCCAACACACCATGCTGCCTTCATGAAGATTTCAAAAAGTCCTAAATCAGTTCAATAGAGGTGCAAAATTCCTTAATTTATCCAAGGACATTTTAGTATTATTCAGTATTATCCAACACACCAATTCAGTATTAATCATAATCAATCAATACAATTCATCACATATTGTTATTATATATATATATATATATATATATATATATATATTGTGCAAAGAAAGGCTTCAAGAAGGGGGAAGGAGTCTGGAGGCAAGAAGAACTTTAGATTGGGAGCTACCAAGTTTTATCATAATTCTTTCTCTTGTTTCATTCTTGTTTTTTATTATATTATGTTTTTAAGTTCAAGATAATTGGTTTTTATCTTATTCTTAAATCTTTTTTGAGTATTTTATTTTGATGCTTTGAGATTTTTTAACAAGGATTCTATATTTGATATTATAAAGATTGTTTTTTTTAAGTATTTATGTAATTCCGAATTTCTTTTCTTTTTAATTATGTTAATTTTATTATGCTTGATCAACTTACTTTACTTGCATGATTATTTTGCTAAGATAATTGATCTTTGATTGATTTGTCTTAGTAGCTTCTATTACTTAGTTGGGTTTCCAGGCTAACTAATTTGACTAAGTTGATAGGGAATTGTGTAATAATTAAGTACATATTTTCGAGGTTAATTAGGTATATAATATAATATTGGTGATGCTTTGTTTGCTTATCAACTTTGTTATTAATCTTTGACAACTGATTAATTGACGTACTAATGTTTCAAGAAAAGGTTAATCAAGTTGGATTAGGTTAAGAACGAAGTTAGGGATTTTAACTTAAAGGATAACTAAGAGTTAGTCGACTTTTGAAAGGATAAGGAATTTAAGTCATTAAGATAGGTTCCTAATACTAATTACTCTAAGACACTCCAATTTATGATTAGATTTTCTAGTTTGACCTCAAAATATGTTTCTAAAATAGGCAGTTTATTAATTGGCTTGGATTTTCTTATGCTTGTTAGTTCCCTATTTCTTTTATGTTTTAGTTTAGTTAGTTTCCTATTTGATTCCCCATGTTTATTTTATGTTTAGTTCATGAAAAGAATTCATTATAGGTAACTATTTAGGAGTTGTTCAAGAGGTTAATTCTCTTAAGTTTCCTGTGGGTTCGATACTCTACTTGCTACTATACAATATGAAGCTTGGTGATAGTGTTTTAAAAATTTGTTGGTGCATGATGACTACATTTAAAAGATGCATATTTTAACTATCATAATCTCCAACAACATTTTGCTCAATCCTTTAGATATTAAAAATTTTCTTTTGTTTTGTAGGTTGTTATATCTTGGTGTACGCATTTTAAGAGTGAAAAAATGATTGGAAAAGGAGAAAAATAAGAAGAGCAATGTTGTGCATGTGTTTGTGCATATGCTAATGTGTCCAAGGCTCAATCAAGTTTTAATTTAAAATACTAATTTAACTCAGTCAAGTTTTAACGAAGAATCATTAGGAACTGTAACAACTACCCCTACTTCCATCGTTGTTTTATTGTTCAATCAACTAAAATATGGAAATTAGTTACTAGCTACTACTAAGTATAACTAACTACTAATAAGAAGTACAACAAAAATATAGCAAACTAATTCACAAGGCAGAGTCTAGAACATCACAAGGGAGAGATATAAATAAGAAAAGGAGATTAGACAAGAAATTAAAGTGAATTCCCACAAATAAAAATTATGTATCAAACATCACTCAATTAATTGAATATAAATTCAACATTGACAAGCATTCTCTAATATTTTCAAACTCACTCTTTTCAAGTAATGAATTCCCTATTATTGAGCCCAACCCATAGATATGTCAGTTATACAAATCAAACCCAAGGATCCCCAAATTTCAATCTAAAAGGAGCCAAATCCCTATCTCTGAGTGACCCAACAATCTCTTCTATCACAAAGTTCTAACCTCCCAAATACTTTCTCAAGTTCGTCAAGGGAAAACAAATCTAATGAATCAACATAAATGGATACATATCTCATACATCATTTCTCAAGTTCAATATAAAATAACATCCCAATATATCAATCTAATCAATTAAATCCAAGTGATAGAATACTCAAATAAGATTCAATAGACTAAATAATAATCCAGTAAACACTTAAATTAGAGTACAACCATTTAATTACAATTAAATCCAGGTAATAATAACATCCCCAAATCAAATATACAAAATAAAAGAAAATGAAAACTCGTAGACAAGTGTCATTATTCTACTTTGAATATTCTTTGGGGTGCTCCTCTTTTTCTCCAATCCTACCTTGATCTTCTCTCCTAGGTCTTCTTGGTATATCCTAGGGGTTCTTTCTGTTGTATTTCATGTTGCTCCCCCCTCTACTCCAGGAATTTAGAGGTATTTATAGGTTACATGTGAAGAGTGAAGGGATTGCAAAAAATTAAAAACACAGTGGAAAATAGCAATTAATTTTTTTTTTCCGAACCAAAGTCTAGGAACACTTACTTTTAGGTCACTTGGATTGAATAACTAGAGGATTGGGGTTTGACGGAATGCTATGGTTTGTGACGACTACTTGTTCTTTAGGAATACCGGCCAAGCGTCGATTCCTTCGCATCAAACACGCATACAAAAATTGCTAGCTTTCAATATTTTAAAGTATTTTTGAACCTTATATAGGCTATCTACTGGTGAAAGTAGAATAATAAGTGAAAAAATAACGGAAGAGCTAAATTTTTTTTCTAAAGGAAAAAAAAAAAAAAGAAGAAAAGAAATTCTAAGGAAGAAAATAGTGGTCACTTGTGGAATAAAAACAAGAAACCTTTTCTTACCTTAGTTTTCTCCACCTAATAGAAAACGAATTTCGCATTATCTATAAATGCCATGCACGAAAACCAAAGCTTCCTTTTTTCGTGAATTGCAAATCCACCAAGCTACATTTTATTTATTTATTTATTTATTTTGTTTTGTTTTCCATTCCTTTTTTTTTTTTTTCCATTTCCTTTTCCTTTCTTTTTCCTTTTCCTTTTTACATGTGATGGCTATCCTTTCTTTCCAAAATAACAAAAGCCATCAATCACAACCCCTAGTGCACCTGGGGGTTTTTCTTTTTCTTTTTTTTTCCTAATTAGCCCAAGACTAATTAAATAGCTCATTTATTAATTAATTAATCCAGTTATGCCTATTATAAAATTATCATGATAATTAACTAATAAATTAATTAAATTAAATTATCTCAAGACTAATTAAATAACTCTCTTATTAATTAATTAGTCCAATTGGATCCAATATAAAATTATCTAAAGTAATTAATCAATAAACTAATTTAATTAAATTAGCCCAATAAATTATTCTAACCTAAATAAATAATTATTTAGACTCCAATAATAATTCTTTCACTATTAATTCATCCAACAAACCCATATAGTAAATAAATTTACTAAGTTTACTTGACCTACTCCGGGGACCAAAAGACAAATTATTCTCGATTACTAAAATGACCATAATACACTTGCTAACAAATACACGTATTTTATCAATTTAAATGTTCCATTTTATCACCATACAAAAATATTAATTCAACGAATAATATTGCAAGTGTGATGTCTTCGACTTACAACTGTAATGGGGAATACCCCTTTACGTAACACTCGTCATTGAGATAGAAAAAAATGCACTAACACCTTCCCCAATGACATCTACTATCCCTTGATAACTAGTTCAATAATCTATCATTTTTAGTATGTACCAATATATTTTTCGAAGCTACCCAAAAGTATGCATACTAAGTCACGTTTTGCAAGACTTTGGATTATTTAGATTATCTCAGACAATCACAAGAGGGTGATTTCTTCACGTAATGAAGTTTAGATATTCTATTATATAATTTTGTCTTAGTTAACTATAGTTTGCATCTAATGTACGAGGTTATTAAACTTGCGTTAAGACCTCACCTATCATACATCAAAGTGCACAAAGTCTAGCTTCACCAAACCACCAACTTATACTCAAGTATTAGTGTACTCGTCCATGCTGTAACTATGACAACCCAATCTTTATTAATTTTAGTACTTTTATAAATATTATTATCGTGTGGTCTAGTTCTACATATTCTAAATACGATTACACTAGTAGTATGACTAGACTAGTCACTGGTTAAAGGTAAACCATTCTCTATTTAGAAACTATAGTATAATGATCTAAACCTTGATAAAGTGTCCAATTCCATCAATCGATCAAAAATATTTTTTTGCCTATGCATTAGTAGCTCATAATCTACACCTTATAGTAAAAGCACAACCCAATTACGTAGATCACTTACTAACATACTCAGATCTTAGTGTGCACATATATGTGCACAATCAAATATTAATGAATGAAATATTTTATTAATTTTCAAAATACAGAAATACATGGCCTATTTTGGGCATATATTCCAACAATTAATTATTTAGACTCCAAGAATAATTCTTCCATTATTAATTCACCTAATAAGCCTATATAGTAAACAAATTTACTAAAGTTACTGGAACTGCTCTGGAAACCAAAAAGACATATTATGCTTAGCTACTAAAACTACTCTAATACCCTTGCTAACAACTAGATGAATTTTGTCATTTTAAATATTCCATTTACACCGTTTAGAAATATTTACCCCAAGAATAATATTCCAAGCACAATTTCTTCGACCTGTAGGTGTAATGATAAAAATACTGCTCTACATAACACCTGCTATTAAGATAGAAAAAATGCACTAATACCTTCCTCAATGACATCTATCATCCTTTGATAACTAGCCCGATAATCTATGACTTCTAGTATGTACCAACTTATTTCCAGGAGATACCTAAAAGCATACTTACTAAGTCACATTTCTCAAGGCCCTTGATTATTTAGATTATCCTGGATAATCACAATGGGTGATTTCTTCAAATAATGAAGTATAGAAACTATATTGTATAATTTCATCTTAGTTAACTAGAGTCATACACATAACAAGGTTATTGGCCTTGCGTTAAGACCTCACCCATCATATATCAAAATGCACAAGTGTAGCTTAACCAGACCACAACTAATATTCTTGTCTTAGGGTACTTGTCTACGTAGTAGCTATGATAAGCCAATCTTTATTTATTTTAGTACTTTCATAAAGATTATTATCGTGTGGTCTAACTCTATGTATTCTAAATACACCTACACGATTGGCATGAGTAGATTACTCACTAGTTAAAGCGAAAACATTCCCTATTTACAAACGCTAATGAAATGCCCAACTTAATCAATCGATCAAGAATATATATATATATATATATATATATATATATATATTGCTTATGTGTTATTAGCCTATAATCTATACCTTACTGTAAAAGTATGACACAATCATGTAACACCCCACTACCTACGTACCTGATTAGGGCTAGGGACGTCGCTCTATCCTTAGGATAAAGTGTTTTTATAACTAGGACTCATAGAAGAATGAAACAAATGATCCAAATAACTTATTACAACTCAAAACAATACAAAAACAAGTCTCAAACTAAACAAATGTCTACTAGAGTCTTTTAAAAATAAATACATTCAAAATAATAAGTCTTCAAAGAAAGGCAACATTAATCAATAACCTTCACAATAGGATCTACCTAAAAGTATGGCATAAAAAAGTGGTGAGACATAAATCACAGCAAGACCGTATGTGCTTAAGGTGTTTCAGGTAAAATAATCTATATAAAACCCCACCTAAAGCCAACTTTAGAGTAAGGGGGATGGAATGCATATCATGTCATTCTGAATAAAAATATACTTTTTTAATAATTTTATAAGCCTTAGAATTATGGTTTATAGGATAAATGGCTTATTTATGCTTGTTGGGTAGAAAGGGTAAAAAGGTAATTTTGCTTGAAGTAAAAATAGGAAGATGGCTTGAGGTTTAAATAAGAAGAATATTTAGGTGAGAAAATAAGAACAAGAGTTGTTGTGGTTAAGTGGTTAGAGTTTTGTGAATTAATCTCTAAGGTCATGAGTTCAAATCCCATCACTTAAATTTTATTCATGATTATCTTAGCTATGTTTGAATTTTTTATTTTCTTACATTCCTTAAAGATAGGAATGTAGTCTTAAGGGAGACATGAAGATAATGTGTTGATTATGTGATCATGTCATCATGTCCTAAAAAGAATTCTAGAGGAATTCTTGTCCCCTTATAATTTTTCTAGCCTTGTCCTAACGTTTTTCAAGCTTAAACTATCCTTAATTCACTAATCCATTTTTAATCCCAAAAATTCTGTGATAAATCCCAAGCAATTGGAATTCAAAAATCAGCTCTTCAGGATAGGGGATGGCCAAAAATAGGGAGAAGGGTTAGGAAGGGTTTCCAAGGAAAAGAAATCACCATAGTTATACCTTCAAGTCTACCTTCATCTTGTTCATGTTTTAGTAAAGGAAAAAATCTAGAAAATTTTCCAGAATTTCTGTAAGGTAATTTTCAAAAGTTCAGCAAATATTCCTACCCCATTTGCTTCCAGAAAGATGGTCATTTCATGTAAGGTTGAAGGCCAAAAATTCAGAGAAATTTCGGACTCCACAACCTTTGCAAACCAGAATATTTCCTTCAGCAAATTCGCTGCATTGAAGCTAGATTTTGAAGCCATCTTTTGGTCTTAAGAATAGCTGGAACTTCCTCTATTTTTCTTCAAGAGGAAGGCTGGAAAACCACAATTAAAACACATTCAAACAACCTCAAGAATCAGCTACAAATCGGGCCACAGAAAGCAGAAAATTATGCACCAAAAACCATCTCCATTCTAGGTACTCTTGAAGCATTGAAAACCAGAAAATTTCCAGCTTGGTTTCTCAAGGCAAAGGCCGAAAACCTGCACTCCAACCTCTGAAAATTAGACCTTGTTTAGCCATGGACTGAACCGCTTGGCCTCCACACTAACCTTGATGTTTGGACTCCATGATCACACCTCAAAAAGCTCATAAGATTACTCTATCCAAAACTCATTTGAACTTCAAACTAATTCCAGAATTTTTGCTCCATTAAAACACTATTATAGCAGGTGATCAAACCAGAATTTCTCTGCCATTATAGACTAAATTTTGGCCAGCATTATAAGCTACACAAACCTCAATTCTTTGCATTAAGCCTAGCTTGTTTAGTCTTACACCATTGAAGAGCAAGAGACCTTCCATGAACAACCTCCATTAACTAATCCTCTACCTCAAACAACTCCTCATTTTCCTCTATTTGAATTTCAAAAAAATTGAACACCTCTCTCTCCTTCTTGCTAAACCAAAACTCCTAACTATGCTAGACCATTCGGTCAACAACAATTCCAGAAATTCTCCGGCCATTTCGTCTCAAACGCTCTCAAAAACACCAAGAACACACACTTCACACCTTCATGTGTAAACATATCCAAAACATCTCCAATCACTTGCAAATACTCCAAATCACTCATATTTAATCCCTAGCCTTCATTTTTGGTCTTTATAACATGAAATCATGCAAACCAGAATTTTCAAACGGATCAAAACCAGTTTTTTGTTGAAGGTTCCAAGAACAACCTTCTTGTTCTTTCTCTTCTACTCAAATTTTAATGTTCCATTCTAATGCCCTTCTTCTCTCTCTCTCTCTCTCTCTCTCTCTCTCTCTCTTGGCTGCAATGGTGGTGATCAACCATGGCTATTTTTTGGACCACTAAAGGCTCTCAAACGCGTGGACCTTCGCTAATCAAGTAACCTTCATTAAGTGATCATCTATTAAGTATTTCTTCTTAAATCTTCCTTTTAATTTCTGATTTCATGTCTCTTAGATTTTGATAGGAAGATTGAATATAAATGGGGGTTGAATATATGTATGTGGATGAAGGGGATGGAGTTAGGACATGAGAGTTGAAATGTATGATTAGGTCTCATGGATTTTTCTTTTGAATCAATATATGTGCTCATCATGGTTGATGAGATTTATGGTTGTTTTAATGCATGATAGATGTTATGACACCAATGGTGATTAGGCCTTTATGTTCTTAATTTTCAATAAAGCCATGGATGATGATTATGCTGAGTAGGAGATTGGCTATGTGTTAGTATGTGTTAATTCAAGTATATGTTCATGACTGGATTAGCTTATTATTTAATGTTTGGGAATGTGATCATGAATTTTTTCTAACAATAGGGAAATCATGGTAAAATATTATTTTCTTTGTTAATTCTAAGATTATTTTTATTAACAAATTTTATTACTTTAATTGGAATTACTATTATATTTTCTCTATGAAATTAGAAATTGATAGGGAGGTTTGGAAATAGAATATTAATTAAAATATTAATATTTTTATTAGTTAAATAAATAAAATCTTCTATTAAAAAAATAATAATAATAAATAAAATCTTAAAATTAATTAATATCAAATGACCTTGGAGACCATAAAAATTAGCGTTACTAAAACTTTTATCTATATCCATAAATATTATTTATATTAGAATTTATTTATTATTTATTAATTAAAAAGTAGTTATAATTCATTTATTATTAATTTTATTGGTTATTTATTATCTATTAATTATTAATTAAAAATTATAGTGTAATTTATTATTTATAATAATAGTACTATTTAAATATTGCCATTTACCAATATTATTTAGGACTTAGTATTATTCAATATTTAACACTAGTTTATTTATTAGCAATAATACTCAGTTATTATTTGAAGCTCTAACTTATTAGTATTTATTTTAGAACCCCTAGTTATTTGAACTCATCAAGCTGGATTTATTTTATAAAATACTTTATCAACTAGTATTAAAGCCTAAGACATTATGGTCATGGTTAGTTGAGGTTGTGACTAGTTGAACTAGGACTTACTTATGTAAGGCAGATATGGTTTGAAGGTTATCTTATGCTTTGTGTTTACCCTAGGCGGGGTTAGGTTGACCTTGGAGAATTTTTGAGTTCAAGAAGAGTAAATGATCAGGTAAGTTCCTAAATGGAGTTATTTGATGACCAAATATGGTAAGCTAACTCGTTGTATACGAGAATGTGTACTGTAAAACAATTATGAACAGTTTTTCTTTTCTTTCAATCAAGTAAGCTATTCAAAACTAAGCAAACAATGTTTCACAAAACGCTAAACTTTTCATAAAACTAAACTCAGCAAGAGGTTTAGAAACCATGATTGCTATTTTCAAGTAAATCATTGTATGATCACTTTTCTCCCAAGTGGGACAAACAACGATAAGTACTCAATAAGGGTAGACTACTAGCACTAGTCTTACAATGGTTAGGGTAAGTCTCTCAGTAGGTGGCCATCTCTGAGAGGTGAGTCCTTCCCAAATAGGATGCCAGTCTTGTAAGTCATACCGGTCCGAGCTAGCAAGTTCAGTCAAGTGTACTGTGTGTTTCTGGAGTGGACAACCAGTAAGTTTGTGGTGTAGAGATGGAGGAGTATCTGACCCGATAAGCCGTACACCTACCTTGTGTCGGTATGCTCAACGTGTGGCATTTTGATCGTTATATTGTTGTGGTGCACAAAGTCTAGTGCCATGGCTTCCTCTTTTGAGTGGTTGTATTTATTGTGCACATGTATGTTTTGGAAAGCAAAATACCACTCTTCATATATGACATTTATTTAATGATTGTCAGCACTTTCTTTTATGAAACTTTTACAACTTGTATACATAAACTGTTTTACCTGAAACACTCTAAGCACATACGAGCTTATTGATATTTTTATCTCATCACCTTTTATACCATGTTTCAGGCCGATCTTGCTGTGAAGGTCATTAGCTAGATTATTGCATATGTCTTGAAGACTCTTTATTATTTTTCCTATTTATTACTTTTGAGAGACAGTAGTAGACAATTATTTTTTAATTTGTTCATGTATTGATGGATTGTAATAAGTTTAATTTTGAGGTATTTTTTTATATTATTTTGTGTGTCCTAGTTATAAAGTCCCATTTTCCTATGGACAGGGTGACATCCCCAGCCCTAATGGGGCATAGGTAGTGGGGTGTTACATGTAGTATTAGAGACAAGGTTTAGGCAATTATTGATAGTATATGCCTTATTTTATTATGGTTAAATCTTTTGACTAACCTAGCTTATTTATGCTGTAGGATGGTTAGAATGGTTAGAACTATGAGGAAAGGGCAGTACTGGCATCCACCCATCCCTATCAACCCGAAAGATTTACTAGTGCCTCAGCCTGCATTGCAGCCTGCACCTCAACCAATCATACCCTTGGACGAGAGCAGTGATAACGAGGTTCAGATTATTAAGACACCTCTAATACCTATAATAGACCTAGTTACTGATAGTGAAGATAAGGAAATTGATATGGAGTATGTCCTATTCCCACATAGTCCCGTGATTGATTTGTCTGCTGACAGTGATGACCCAGGGGAAATAGACTATGAATCTCCACCTAGACCTTCCTTTGTATCCTCATGCAACCAGGTTGAAACTGGGGAGAGTTTTAGGAGACCCGGGAAGGAGCCAATGGACTATAGGTTCGTGAGTGGGGCAGGGATAAACTTTTCTAGGAATTCAGGAGGATGGTTTTATGATGCTAACTTTGAAGACTCTGAAGAGGATTAGAGAGGCTAAGTTTTGGTATGCTTAGGAAGTTTTATTTACAGCTTTTAATAAACTCCTGTGCTAGGAGTCCATTTATGTTCATTGCTTTATTTCAAAATTTATGCAAATAAGAGTACTGGGTGTACTCTAATTTTGAAAATATGCAATTCTTTATACAAAATTTGCGTCTAATTTTCTTTTGCTTGAACCTGAATGTGATTGCATGCTTAATTTAAATGTTTTAAACTTTTATACATAAACTCATTATCTGGGGCATGGTTTAGAATGGCACCCAAGTATCGTGCAACCACATCCAGCAGAAAGGATCTTGAGGCAAAGCCCGTGACACTGGAGTTCGTTACAACTCAAATTCCATCACCAAATTGGTGAGATGAGAATGAACCAGAGCCAGAAATGGGATCAAAAGAACTTATCAGCATAACCATGAGGCAAGTGTTCCACAAAATGACTAAGATTCTGCAAACCTTGATTAAGCGGAGGAATCCGAAGAGGGAAGATGAAGCATTGGAGAGGTTTCTGAAATTTCAACCTCCCATCTTCTTAGGAGAGGCTAAGCAAGATCAGAAAGCGGAATAATGGGTGGAATAGCTGGAGGACATATTCGCTAAGCTCTAGTACACTAAGAAGCGAATGGTGAAATTTATTGTATTTCGACTGAAGGGCCGAGCTTAGGCATGATGGCAATGAGTCTAAGATGACTGAGAGATGATTGATTAGGACTAGACATGCGCCAACTTCGAGGAGGCATTTAGAGCCGAATATATCCCTCAGTGGATAGTGGAGGGAAGGGAAAATGAATTCAAAAATCTGAAGTAAGGGGGCATGATGGTGGCACAGTATGCGACATGTTTTACGCAGTTATCGAAATACTGCAAAAGGCTGGTGGATACCCAACAGAACATAACAAGGTAATTTGTCAAGGGATTGAGGCAGGAGTTAAGAAGGACATTGGCACCTTCTCTACCAACGACTTATTCAAGAGCCGTTGATGCAGCGACTCGGACTAAGAACAAAGATTGCAGTAGGATGGTACCAAGACCTTTCTTGCTTCCAAGATAACCGCCGAGACCTTTCTAGAGACAGCAACCCAATAAGTGGCCTGCCATCCAACAATGGCAGAACCGAGGGAAACAAGTACGAATGGCACTAGTTGGTCTTACACAGAATCTTCTATTATGCCGACGCTGAGGGAAAAGAGGCCATGTAGAGAAAAATTGTTAGTCCATGGGAGTTGAGCAGAAATGCTACCACTGCGGAGACCTGAATCATCTGCAAAATACCTTCCCTAAACCTCTCTGTATTGGGCAAGAAAACCAGGATTAGATCAGGAGAGCTAATCGAACAAATACTGCGAAAGCCTCCGGAAGTGGAACTCAGAAGTCGCAAATAAAAGCAACGGTTTTCGCTTTTAATTGGAAGGAGGTTCGAGTAGATGCAGCGGTGGTGGAAGGTATGTTTACTATCCAAGGTCATTTCCTTAATGCATTGATAGACCCTGGATCTATCATTCCTATTTAAACAAGAATTGTGCATATCATTTAGGTTGGGATAGAGTAGAACTACATTTTACCTTATTGGTGAGTACGTCTTTGGGGAAAATGGTGTAAGCGGATTGGTATGTGCAGAATTGTAAGATTGAAGTGGGGAAAGAAGGCTTGGAGGGAGATTTGATAGTCTTAGCAATTGATGACTATGACTTGATTCTGGTTATAGATTGGCTAGCTAAGCATGGGTGATATGACTTTTTATGGTGGCTTTTTCTTGGTGTTGTGGTACATTTGTTGGTTATAGTTCAGCTCAACAATAGAAACCAAAACAGAGATTTTTTCTTATGACAAAAGAGAAAGGTAACCTAACTACCTACACTCTTTCAAACCCTTGAAGAACAAAGCCTCAAAGACCCTTAAGATGAGTAGAAAGTTCTACTATATTCTCACCCTAATATCCTTGAAGCAACAAAGGCAAGCAAGAACAAATATAATAGAGAAAATAGGCACCCAAATATTGAATTTCAAACGAACCCTAGAAGAACAAAGCAACTAAGACCCATTCAAATAAAATAGCATTAGATTATCCAAAAGATTTAGAGACTCTTACAAAATGAGGACTAACCCTTAAGCTTGTTCTTGAACAAGATGAACTAGGAGGCTTGGCCTCTCAAGATTCTCTCTCAATCTGATTTCAAAATGTTGTGTGTTGTGTTTTCAAATGACTAAGGTTCTATTTATACTATCATAACCCTAGCTAAGTAAACCCTGAAGTTCTATTACAGTTTTTGGGTTATAATAAGTCTTTACAAGGAAAAGTATTAAAAAGTGAGGCTGTCGGTGGGTACCGGTTTGGACATCACAGCTGGCGCCAGCTGTGTTCTGTCTTCAGCGGTTGAATTGCCCGAACACAGCCATTGTGGATAGAATGGAGCCGGTGCCGACTATCATCTGGAGGCCTCCTTTTTTGTTTAGTTTCGTCCATCTTCGTCGCTGGCCCTTGTCTTGCATGGTCACACCTCCCCCTCCTTTATCTTCAACTTCATGATGAAGCGGAGTCTCATCATATCCCCCTCCTTGAAAAGGATTCATCTCCAAATCTTTGCCTTCTTCTTCATGGAGTGCCTTCACCACTGCCACCTTCTTAGCTCCATCAAGGATCATCCGTTCACCTATAGGCAAGGGAATCAATTCCAAACGAGTTAAGGGACTAAAACCATTCATAATTTTAAAAGGGGAATAAAGAGTGGTAGAGTGAAAAGCCCTTTTGCAAACAAACTCAGATTGTGGCCAGCATTCCTCCCATTTGGTCAAGTTTTCCTTGATTATAGCCCGCAAGAGTTAGGTAAGTGTTCGGTTGACCTCTTCTTTTGGAAAAACAACTTCAAATACTTGAGGCACAGCTGCAATGGTATTAGGTAAAGACAATGAGAAATCATTAGTAGAAGCATAAGAACAATTGCATAAAAGAAGAATATCTGGATCCTTAGCTTCTTTAGCCTCTATGACCTCACTTTCTTTTTCAAAATAATTCACTCTTCGTTTAGCTCCCCTCTCTTGACCTTGCTCACTCATACCAAACTATTTTTCTTGCCTCTCTTTTTCTCTCCTCTCAATTTCTTGTTTTGGATTAACATCCTACGCTCCCTTCTTCTTTTCTTGCTCCTTCATGATTCTTTGATCTTTGTTCACCTCACTAAGGACTTGGGTAATGGCGGTAGAGGTTGGCTAATCTTGGATAGCTTTCACCTGTCCTTCTTCAACCTCAATCCCTTTGGCACTCACATCATACCCAAGGAATGTAATTCTCTCCAAACTAAGAGAGCATTTCTCAAGTGTATTCCCATCTCTTCTACCCACTCTATCCCACCACTAGATTTGATGTCATTTTGTGAAGTTGAACTGGATTCTTCATTCTTACTAGTCTCACTCATTTTCATTTGCTTTTGCACCACCTCTACCCAACTTCTCTTTCTCTCCTCTTGTGGATGCAAGCTTTCTTCCACCTCATGAGTACTTGAAGCACTTTGGGAACCCTCATCTATAGCACGTATTTATTCATTCTTTATCTCACTTTTTGAATTCTTTGGCTCTTCAACAAATTCCATACTCTTTTGCTCAACTTCTTCTTGCATATTCTCATCTAACATTTCTAATGGGTTTGACTCATCCTCTAGAAAGTATAAAATGTTATAATATTCCTTAGTCACCCTATTTGTTGAACTCAATGGATCTACGTCTTCTTTTTCATCATTACTAAGCTCCTCATCAAGCTCATTAACATTTTCCTTAACTACTTCATGCACTACTTCTTCATTTTGATTGAGCATTTTTTGTTCTTTGGCTTCCCTTTCTAGCTTCTCCTCGTTTTCAAAGCCACGTAATTCATTTTGTTCAACCCTCTCAATTGTTTCTTCACTTCTTGTCCTTCTTGGGTCCTCAGCATCTACAACATTTTTCTTGGCCACTTTGGCCTCAAGTCTAGATTTTTGCTTCTCAATTTGTCTCTCCCCTTTGCAAATGTGCACTCCATAAAATCTTTCATATGCCCATTTATTTAGACAGTCAATTATTATGTGCCTTATACTACAACAAATCTCACAAGTTAATCCTCTACTACTCCTTTTTTATACTATGCTTATAGAAGCTTGGGATTCTCCCTTTTTTCCTTGCACTTCTTCCTACCCATTTAGTTGTTGTAGCAAACTTGGACAACTTCTGCACTCATGCTCCCTCTCTCATTATTTTCTTCTCTCCTACCTCCTCTATGGCCCCTTTCTCTATGTTGTTCCTCAAAGGCTGCAATGTGCTCCCCCTTATACCATTCTTCAACTCCTTCAAACTCTCTTTCTAGCCCTCTTGGGTTGTCCCTACCATTCCTTTCTTGGCTTCTTCTTTCTTCTCCTCTCAAGCCATGTCTTCCTCCTCTCATAGGAGCTTGTTGAAAACCCCCAATAGAGTGTTCATCCTACTCTTCCCCTTGTTGGGCATGTAATGCAGAAGTGTGGGCATCACTATCCCTCATTCTAGGGTTAGGTGCTTCAAATCGTTCTTGGCCTCTCCTTTGTGCAACGGTAGAAGATTGTCCAAGATGATTTATCAACTCCCTTTTCATGTTTTGGAACCCGCTTCGCATAGTCCTTATCATAGCTTGCAAGTCTTCACGCAAAACCCTAGCATCAAATTATTCTTCTTGAGGTCTACTAGGTCTGCTTGAGTTAGGCCTAGAGATCTCTTGTTCATGGGCCATGGTGATAGAATATTGACTTACACCTGCAAAATAAAGAGATTAGAAGAAAAATAGATCCTCACTCACTTCCTTGTGAGTTGGCTCTCAAGATTGATCACTCCACACTCGTGTTTGCTCTCTTAGGCTCTTTTAATGATAAGCTCACCCTCTTGCCTTTTTCTCAACACTCAAGCCTTCTTGTTCGATCCCAATTCTCCCCAATAGCTGAAGATTTAGTCCAGCTAAGTGAATCACACAAATCAAAAGGAATTTCCAAATAGTGGGTCTTAGGGGAATTTCGACAAACACTTGTTGGGCACCTCAAACAATCAAGTTTTAGGTCAAGAATTCAAGAAAATGTGGATTCAATCAACTCAAGAACAAGCATTAAGCGCACAAGAAACAATTCTAAGCAAGAAATAAACAAGAATTATAAAAAACAAAGAGACAAGAACAACTAAAACTAGGATGATGAAGCACAAGATGGTCACTAGTGTGCAATAGAGAAATTGAGTTCAATGATCATGGAATTCAATATTAGGGTGATATAACAAGTCATTAAAACCCAAAGAATCAAAATCAAGAATCAAAGTTTCCAACTATAGTTAAAAACACTCTCATGGAACTTTTATCAAACACCTTGGCTGCAACTCGTCACTCAAGAGCAATCAGAAATTTCAACCATATTCAAGCCAAATTCCACCACAAACACAAGACAAATTTGTTCCCAAAGATTATAACAACATCAAGGAGAAATTTCCCAACATAAAATTCAAGATATAACAAAGATTCAATGACCTTTTTGAAGCATATTTTTCAGTTACGGGATTTGCCCTGTTTTTCTTTTTCTTCACTTTGTAGGGCTCCTTTCTTGTTTCCAAGCTTTGATGGGAATCAATCTTTTCCTTGCTCTGATACCAAACTCTTTGATATGACTTTTTGTGGTGGCTTTTTCTTGCTGTTGTGGTATATTTGTTGGTTATGGTTCAGCTCAACAATAGGAACCAAAACAGAGATTTTTTTCTTGTGACAAAAGAGAAAGGTAACCTAACTACCTACACTCTTTCAAACCCTTGAAGAACAAAGCCTCAAAGACCCTCAAGATGAGTAGAAAGTTCTACTATATTCTCACCCTAATATCCTTGAACCAATAAAGGCAAGTAAGAACAAATATAATAGAGAAAATAGGCACCCAAATATTGAATTTCAAACGAACCCTAGAAGAACAAAGAAACTAAGACCCATTCAAAGAAAACAACATTGGATTATCCAAAAGATTTAGAGACTCTTACAAAAGGAGGACTAACCCTTAAGCTTGGTTTTGAACAAGATGAACAAGGAGGCTTGGTCTCTCAAGATTCTCTCTTAATCTGATTTCAAAATGTTGTGTGTTGTGTTGTCAAATGACTAAGGTTCTATTTATACTATAATAACCCTAGCTAAGTAAACCCTGATGTTCTATTACAGTTTTTGGGTCATAATAAGTCTTTACAAGGAATTAAAAATGTAGAAAACCGGAGAAAAGTATTAAAAAGCGGGGCTGTCGGCGGGTGCCCAGAGTGCAGCCAGCGCCAGTTTGGACATTACAGCCGGCGCCGACTGTGTTCTGTCTTTAGCGGTTAAATTGCCCGAACGCAACCATTGTGGACAGAATGGAGCCGGTGCCGATTTGGCTGCTTGGAGCCGGTGCCGACTATCCTCTGAAGGCCTCCTTTTTGGTCTAGTTTTGTCCATCTTCGTCGCCGGCCCTTGTCTTGCATGGTCACACCTCCCCCTCCTTTATCTTTAACTTCACGATGAAGCGGAGTCTCATCAATGGGGCTAAAGTAGACTGTAAGAATAAGTCCATTCAGTTCAATAGACTGGGATGCAATATGTTGGAGTTCAACGACAAGAGAGTAAAAGAGTTGAAGTTTTTGATAGTTGGAGCAAAAGCCCGAAAATTGTTGAAGCAAGGATATCAAGGATATTTGCCTATGTGATAAATAAGTCGAAGGATTAGTGCACCTTTGAAGATACTAAGGTGGTAAGAGATTTTCCCGACGTGTTCCCTGCTGAACTCACTTTTCTACCTCCCAACCAAGAAGTCGAGTTCACTATTGATTTAGTTCCAAGAGCAGAACTAGTATCCCGAACTCTATATCAGATGGCACCGGTGGAGTTGAAGGAATTAAAAGAGCAGCTAGAGGAATTGGTGATGCAAGGTTACATCAGACCTAGCACGTCACCGGGGGAGCTCCAATGCTATTTGTGAAAAAGAAGGATGGGACCTTAAGGTTGTATATCGACTACCGGGGATTAAACAACCTAACCATCAAGAATAAATATCCTCTACCGTTAATTGACGAGCAGTTTAACCAGTTGCAAGGGTCCAGTTGTTACTCCAAATTGGATTTAAGGTAAGGATACTATTAAGTGAGGATAAAAGAGGAGGATATTCCCAAGATGGCCTTCAACACAAGATATAGTCACTACGAGTTTATGGTGATGCCTTTTGGGGTGACAAATGCACCAGCGGTGTTCATGGATTTGATGCATTGAGTTTTCCAACCCTACCTGGACAAGTTCGTGGTGGTCTTCATCGACAACATACTCATATACTCTATAAATCCTGAGGATCATGCGAAACATTTGAGGCTGGTATTGGAAATGCTAAGAGAGCACAAGCTTTATGCCAAATTTAGCAAGTGCGATTTTTGGATGGATAGTGTGTCATTTCTTGGCCATGTGGTGACTAATGATTGAATCAAGGTAGACCCAGTAAAAGTTGAAGCAATTTCGGATTGGAAGCAACCAGAAAACATTACAGAGATTCGAAGCTTCTTAGGATTGGCCGGCTATTATAAGAGGTTTATTAAAAGATTCTCAACGCTAACATCACTAATGACCCGGCTGCTGAGAAAGAACATACCATTTGTTTGGAATGAGAAATATGAAAAGAGTTTCCAGGAGCTGAAGCGGAGGTTAATGACAGCACCCGTGTTGAGTTTGCCAAAAGGAGATAAGCCTTACGCTCTATATACAGACGCTTCAAAGAAAGGTTTTGCAGCAGTGTTGATATATGATAGGAAGGTAATCGCCTATGCTTCGTGAAAGTTGAAGTCTAATGAAGTCAATTATTCCATGCATGGTTTGGAGTTGGCGGCCATTGTATTTGCTTTAAAGAAATGGTGGCACTACTTGTATGGAGCTGAGTATGAAGTGTTTACCAATCACAAGAGCCTGAAATACACTTTCCCCCAAAAGGACTTGAATTTGAGACAACAGAGATGGATGGAATTTTTGGAAGAGTATTGTTACCCTATCAACTACCACCCCGGGAAGGCTAACGTTGTTGCTAATGCCCTAAGCCGAAAAGTCAAAATGACCAGGCTAAGAGTGCAGGAGATTCAATCGATCCAAGACGTGCTGGATAGAAAAGGAGAGGTGTAAGAAGAGAGGATTATTGTTAGCAATATGCGATTGATGTCGGATCTAAGGCAGGAAATAATCGAAGCCTAGCAAAGTAATGCGGAATTTCAACTTTTTAAGGACAAAGAGCCTAAACGGTAAGGCAGTGATTTCCAATCGGATGAAGCGGGAGTTTTGTATTTTTGAGATTGTCTGTGTGTACCTGATGAACACCAATTAAAGGATAGGATTTTGGAGGAAGCGCATAAAAGTATGCAATTCATCCGGGAGAGGTGAAAATGTATCAAGACTTAAAAAGGGCTTATTGGTGGCTCGAAATGAAGAGGAACATGGTTAAGTATGTCTCGACGTGTTTGACCTATCAGAGAGTTAAAGCAGAGCATAAAAAGTCAGCGGGATTGTTGCAACCATTACCAGTACATGGATGGAAATGGGAAAATGTGACCATAGACTTCTTTACCGGACTCCCAATGGCAAGGACCCAAAAGGATGCCATATGGGTAGTGGTAGATCGATTGACCAAGTCAGTGTATTTTATATCGGTGAATGTAAGGGATTCAATGGAGAAGTTATCTCCGACCTATATGCGAGAAATAGTCAGATTGCATGGAGTGCCTTCAAGTATTATTTTCGATCGAGGCTTGAGATTTACATCCCGATTTTGGGACATGTTTCAAGAATCAATGGGTTCTAGTCTAAAGTTCAATACAATGCCACATCCACAAACTGATGGCCAGTCAGAGGGGGTTATTCAGATATTAGAAGACATACTAAGAGCCTACGTATTACATTTCGGTGATAAGTGGATTGAATGTGTTCCATATGCAGAATTGGCTTACAATAATAGCTATCAGTCTTCGATTGGAATGGCCCCGTATGAAGCATTGTATGGACGTAAGTGTCAAGTACCTCTATACTGGAGTTGGTCGGAGGACGGCCATATAAGCAAGTCTGGAGAAGTCTACGTTTAGGAAATGTTGGATAAAGTCAAGCTTATCAGAGAAAAGTTGAAAGTGGCCCAGAGCTAACAAAAGAGTTATGCAGACAATAGGCGGAGATAGTTGGAATTTCAGGTAGGAGACAGTGTGTTCTTAAGGTTGATACCGAATAGAGGAATTCTAAAGCATCCGAAAGGTGGGAAGCGGAAGCGGAATCCGAAGTATTTGGGACCGTTTTTTATAAAGGAAATAATTGGACCGGTGGCGTATCGACTGGATTTGGTAGATGGGTTGAAAGGAATACACAATGTGTTTCATGTGATACAATTGAAGAAGTACAATGCCAACCCCGGACATGTTTTGAATAGTGAGCCATTGGTATTACAACCCAACTTGAGCTATGTGGAGAAACCTGTGAAAATTTTGCACCGAAGTATCAAGACTCTTCGGAACAAGCAGATTCCTATGGTGAAGGTACAGTGGGAGCATCATGGCACGCAAGATGCCACATGGGAAACAAAAGAGTGGGTAAAATAAAAGTATCTTGAACAGAGATAAAGGTATGCCTGAATTTTAGAACGAAATTCTTTTAAGAATGGGAGGATGCGAAACCCCACCTAAAGCCAACCTTAGAGTAAGGGGGATGGGATGTATATCATGTCATTCTGAATAAAAATATATTTTCTGAATGATTTTATGTGCTTTAGAATTATGGTTTATAAGATAAATGGCTTATTTATCCTTGTTGGGTAGAAATGGTAAAAAGGTAATTTTACTTGAAGTCAAAATAGGACAATGGCTTGAGGTTTAGATAACCAAATATTTCAGTGAGAAAATAAAAATAAGAGTTGTTGTGGTTAAGTGGTTAGAGCTTTGTGAATTAATCTCTAAAGTTATGAGTTCAAATTCCATCACTTAAATTTTATTCATGATTATCTTAGCTATGTTTGAATTTTTTATTTTCTTGCATTCCTTAAAGATAGCAATGTTGTTTTAAGGGAGACATGAAGATAATGTGTTCATCATGTGATCATTTCATCATGTCTTAAAAAGAATTCTAGAGGAATTCTTGTCCCCTTTAATTTTTCTAGCCTTGTCCAAACGTTTTTCAAGCTTAAACTTTCCTTAATTCACTAATCCATATTTAATCCCAAAAATTCTGTGATAAAACCCATAGCGATTGGAATTTGAAAATCAGCTCTTGAGGATAGGGGATGGCCAAAAATAGGGAAAATGGTAAGGAAGGGTTTACAAGGAAAAGAAATCACCAAAATTATACCTTCAAGTCTACCTTCATCTTGTTCATGTTTTAGTAAAGGAAAAATCAGGAAAATTTTCCAGAATTTCTGCAAGGTAATTTTCAAAAGTTCAGCCAATATTCTTACCCCATTTTCTGCCAAAAAGATGGTCATTTCATGTAAGGTTGAAGTCCGAAAATTCAGAGAATTTCCGGACTGTACAACCTTTTGCAAACTAGAAATTTTCCTTCAACAAAATTTGCTGCATTGAAGCTGGATTTTGAAGCCATCATTAGGTCATAAGAACAGCCGGAACTTCCTCTATTTTTCTTCAAGAGGAAGGCTGGAAAGCCACCATTAAAAGACCTTCAAACACCGTCAAGAATCAGCTACAAATTGGGCCAAAGAAAGCAAAAAATTCTGCACCAAAAACCATCTCCATTCTAGATACTCTTGAAGCATTGAAAACCAGAAAATTTCTAGTTTGGTTTCTCAAGGCAAAGACCGAGAACCTGCATTCCAACCTCTAAAAATCAGACCTTGTTCAGCCATGGACTGAACCCCTTGGCCTCCACACTAACCTCGATGTTTGGACTCCATAATCACACCTCAAAAAGCTCCTAAAATTACTCTATCCAAAACTCATTTGAACTTCAAACTAATTCCAGAATTTTTGCTCCATTAAAACACAATTATAGCAAGTGATTAAACCAGAATTTCTCTGCCATTATAGACTAAATTTCAGCCAGCATTATAAGCTACATGAACCTCCATTCTTTGCATTAAGCCTAGCTTGTTCAATCTTACACCATTGAAGAGTAAGAGACCTTCCATGAACAACCTCCATTAACTAATCCTCTACCTCAAACAACTCCTCATTTTCCTCTGTTTGAATTGCAAAAAAATTGAACACCTCTCTCTCCTTCTTACTAAACCAAAACTCCTAACTAAGCTAAACCATTAGGCCAACAAGAATTCCAGAAATTCACCAGCCATTTTCTCTTAAACTCTCTCAAGAACACACACTTCACACCTTCAATCCTAAACTTATCCAAAACATCTCCAATCATTTCCAAATACTCTAGATCACTCATATTTAATCCCTAGCCTTCATTTCTGGTCTTTATAGCATGAAATCACGCAAGCACTTCTGGTGCCGCCTTAGCTCTTGGATCCGGTTCCACTCTATTCCAGTCTATTTTGATAATTTTTTGTCGCCTTGAAGTTCGTGTCAATAGTGTATGGCTGGTACTAGTTCCAATGCCCTGTCCGGCACCGCTTCTCTTCTGTTTTGCGATGTTTTTTCTTTGTTTTACCCTAAAAATCTATAATAATGAACAAAATACCTTCTTAAGGGTAAAATCCAAAATATAAAGGAATATGACTAGTTATTGAACAAAATGTATCACAAAAGAGCCTCAAATAACTCAGAAAAATATGAGTAATTTAGCCCCTATCATATTCCCCCTCACTTAGCTCTTTGCTTGTCCTCAAGCAAAGTGTCAAAGCCAAGTAAGAAAACACAAGGTTTAATCAATCACTAAATCAATTTCAAAGTAATATCCTCAACGCTTTCTTCATTCAATAACATAAAACACATGCTACTACATCCTTCACAGCAAATGCAAGACTTATGTAAGTGAATAATGACTTAGTAGAACCATCACAATACTTAACAATATTCTCAAACCATTGGAAAGAATTTAGTTCAAAAAGAATATGCATTCCATAAGCTTACTTTGCATACACTCTCTCCACTAATCTGAGACATATCATGATTCTACTTAGGTCAAGTATGACTTTAAAGCTTGTAATGTAAGGCTAATGGCTTGTAATGTAGCTTAGCAAATGAAGGATATAGGAAAATCAAATAGGAAAGAAGCTGAGAGTTTGCAAGAAAAGGATAAACAAAATGAATCAATAATTTCCAACTCTTCTTGTTCTCCTATTCCAAAATCAATCAAAACCATAACCTTATTTAGAAATTACAGCTCAACTCAAGCAAATCCTACATTTTTTTTTCTTCTTTTCTCTTTCTCTTTCCACTTCCTTTATCAATTCTTCTTTATTTTTTACAAGATCACTTGACTTTTCAGCAATGGTGTCAAATATTTGATATGAACTTAACTTTTACAGCTCCATCACCATTCCTCTTGTGATCTTTCTTTTTTCTTTTTCTTTCATTTCTTCTTTTCTTTTTACTGCTCTTTTGTTTTCACTGATGCTGTTTTTATCTTTCTCATATTTTCTCTTTCTTTTAGCAGCTTTCTGTTTTCCTTTCTTGTTTTCAACCTCTCTTTTCTCTTTCTTGTCTTTCTTTACTCTTTCCAGCTGAATACAACTATTGATACATGACTGAAAGTAATGAGTCATGATCTTTCTCCCTTTTATTCTCTCTCAACATTCTCCTTCATATACTTTCATCCATCAAGAGCATAAAGATTTGGAAAGTTATTCAAACTCTAAGAAACAAGCAATGAACAAAGTATGATTACGGGTTTTACAGAAAGAAATTCACCAATGTAGGCTCAAAATAGGCACTAGGGATAATATAAAAATAGGTAGACTTCAGAAGCTCAAACTATCCAAAGAATGCCTATTACTGTCAGCCCTAAGTTAAATCATGACTGTCTTTCTTATTTCGCCTCAAGAGTTATTTAAGTAAGTTCTAGAATGCTCCATGAATTTTAGTGGAAAAATAGGTTTAAGAATAATGTAAAGCATCTGATCAAGAACTACTTCGTCCAAGTGCGTGCAAAAAGTTATGCATAAGCCATAAACGATCTAGAACATATGCTCTATAATCCATCATAATGACACGCATTAAAAATACAGCTTGAAATATCAAAGAAAATCAGAAAATTTTTTGAAAATTTTGTTCACACAAGAAGGATAAAGTATATGCATAGACGAATTTATGCATAGAAGAATTTTCAATCAAATCACTCCCCCACACTTAAGCTGGACATTGTCCTCAATGGCCAAATAAATCGAACAAGGAATAAATAATGCCAAGGGACCAAAAATATAAAGGAGAAGAGAACAAAGAAAATACTGCTATACTTTGTGCTCAACATAAAATTATTCCTCAATTTCAAAATAGTTCAAAGGAGCTCAATACTAAGAAAATATCAAGATAATTGATAAAAACTTGGATAAAGTATATCACCAAACCACTCCTCCACACATAAATTAGACAATGTCCTCATTGGAAAAAAAAAAAAACACAAGAAAGCATCTCCAAAGGGACTAAAAATAATAATGGGTTAGAAAGTTTAAGTAATACTGCCCCAAGTGCAATAATGCTCCAATAGATATCCAAACTTGAGGTAAAGAGAAGGGCTTGTCCATTAGGACTTTATTCATGTAAAATAAAACACAAATAAAAGCACAAGGCAAATAATAATAATAACATATCTAAATAAAATAAAACAAACTAAAGAAAATGACTAAAATAAAAAAAATAAAAATACAACAAAAACTCTTAACGCTCATTATGCTTCCTCATTAATCCTTTTAGAAAAGAGATTAAGGCTCCAAGTAGGCCTAATGAATGTAGAAAGAATAGAGGATTTTGAAAAATAGAAGGTTTATGAAAACAATTTGTCTCAGCAAAGCAAAACACATAAACCTCATTCTCAAACATTCCTTTAGACACGTAAATATCTTTTTCAACATCTGAGTGCATAGAGCATCTAACGAATGCATCAACTTTGAAATCACCAATTAACCCTTCAAAAAAAAAAAAAAGTTTTTTAGAAGTAAAATTCCCTTTTGAACTTAGTATTTGAGTTCTTAAGGATGGGATTGGGAAATCCTTACTTTTCAATGCTTCAACAAATACCAAGTTACCTCTCTGAAATTGGGGTGAAAGGTAGAATTCATCAACATCCTCAAAGGATTTCTTAGAATGAATGGTAAATCCAACTTCTTAAGGCATGTTAAACTTCATACATCATCATTAGGACTATTGTTCTCCAAGAAGTGAGAGGAACCTAAGAAATCATATGACAAGAAAATATTAGAATTATGAGCTCATAGGGTAGAATCAAATGCCTCTCTTGCCACATCATGCAATTGTCCCTCCTAGCCGCTCTTTTTGTTCCATAGCCAATTGTACAGGCTAGCATGAACTCATGAGTCTCCTCAACAATCTAACTAATTGTTCCTTTTGATCGCATAAACATTGGGAATCTTCTTCAGGCCACTAAATAGATGAATTTGTATTGGCAACCAAAGGATTCACTAATGCTTCTAATGACGTCTCACTAAAAACATCAATGTTAGTTTGTAATTTTGTCAATCTATCATCAATACACTAATGTCTTTTTTTAAAAAAAAATGAAATAAAAATGATGAACATGCAGCAATGATAAACAATGCAATTTAATTAATGAAGAAATAAATAAAAATGAAACAAAACAAAATCTACTATATCGCCTTCAAGTCATTGGATCATGTAACAAGGCAAACACCTAGCAAAGACAAGACGAAAGTTAGATAACGGAATTCATAATTCACACAAAATTAGAAGAACAAATTAGTCAATTAATCATTAGTCAACGTTAGTAAGTTAGATTACATAGATACAAAGATACAAAAGATGGCACATTTTTACATAAAGAACAGTTGTACATATCTACATATTTACATATTTGCATATTTACATGGTTAAATCAACAAAATCTAAAGTTTCATGATATTGTTCCCCGGCAACAATGTCAAAAACTTGATTTTTTGGCACGAGGAAAGGATTATTAAACCAATAAACACAGATTTATCCCCGGCAATGGCACTAAAAACTTGATGCGTTTAGATTTGGGTATAAAAATCATATAAAAACTAAGTACATTCTCAATCAAGTTTACATTAAAACATTAAACCTAAATTACACATATGAGCAAGCATACTCATCATTAATATAGCATAGGGTTCAAACGAGTGTCGATCCTCAAGGAACAAGTATGCATTAATCCCTTTTCTTTTATTATTTAATTGACTCAATAAAGAGAAATAAAAAGGAAAATAAAATAAAAGAATATATACATGTCAAGGACGGAGAATTATGTAACTCAAGCCATTGTTTAGACAAACATGATCTTAAAATAACCAATCTTTATCACAACCAATTATTCTCTTGGCATCATGAAGGATTAAAGTAGACTCACTTCTTTTCCAATCCATGAAATCACTATCTTCTAGACAAATTAGCATCACATACTCTGTCTCTGCTAATTCACCCAAAAGATGCATTAAACACAATCTTTGATTAAATTCCCATACTTTGACAAACTTAAAGTATGAAATTAACCAATGAAACCATACTTTAGCAGACATCAATTAACTTTTAATTACCTTATTCTTAGCAATTAACCCCTTTCTCAAGCAAGTTAAAAGACAACCCATATGAAATTAACAAATTGGAACCACCATTAACCCCTTTCCCAAGTAAGTTAATGAAAAGAAACAATCCATTAATCTCATAATCAATTCAAGTAATTAAATACCAAGAATAACAATCAATTAATCAAAAGATCAAATAACTCTAAAAACCATGAATATCTGAAACAATGTCAAATTACAATAAAACAATTAACATATCATTATTCAAGAAAAAGAAAACAAAGTAAAGAAAGCACTCATAGACAAGCCACCTTCTTTTTCCTTTAAAGACCTTTTTGTACAATCTTCCTTGAATTGAAGAATTCCTCCTTTGATTAAGTGATTTTGTGTGATAATTAATGAATTCTCCATTTTTCCCCTTGTGTTTTTCATCTATTTATAGGCTTGAGAAGTGCCTAAACTCGTTGGTACAATGTTCTTGGCCAAGTAGAAGTAGGAAGATACTAAAACTTCACAGATTACCAAAAACCACGTAGAAAAATCATAATCCCATATTTTCCTCAGAGCACAGCCGACACCGCCTTGGCTCTTGGAGCCGGCGCCGGTTGTGTTCTGGTTCTCTACTCGTTCGTTGATTTTTTCTTGATTTCAACAGCATGTTATCTAGAATATAGCCAGCATTGCCTTGGCTACTGAAGCCAGTGCCGGTTCCACTTTGTTCTGGTCTATTTTGAAAATTTTTTGTTGCCTTGAAGTTCATATCAACAGTGCATGGCCGGCGCTAGTTCCAATGCCCTATTCGGTGCCACCTCTCTTCTGTTTTGTGATGTTTTTACTTCATTTTACCACAAAAATCTATAATAATGAACAAAATACCTTTCCAATGATAAAATCTCAAATATGAAGGAATATGACTAGTTATTGAACAAAATGTATCACAAAAGTGCCTCAAATAATTAGAAAAAATATGACTAATTTAGCTCCTATTAGATAGTTCTCTTATAAGCAGGTCAGCTATGTTCTAATCTATGGGAGCTCTTTCTATCTTGACATCATTTCTATCTATGATCTCCCGAATTAGATGATAGCATTGTAGCACGTGTTTGGATCGTTGGTGACATTGTAGCTCCTTTGCCTGTGCAATAGCTCCGTTGTTATCACAATCTAATGATATTGGACCAATAATAATAGGGACCATACCTAATTTTGTCATGAACTTCTTGATCCAAAAGGCTTCCTTAGCTGCTTCAGAAGCAGCTATGTACTCAGCTTCTATCATAGAGTCAGCAATAATTTTTTATTTGGAACTCTGCCAACATATTTTCCCTCCACACAACATAAACACGTAGCTAGATTATGATTTGAAATCATCTTTGTCAAATTCAAAACTAGCACTAGTATTCCCGTTTACTTTTAAATCACATTCTTTATATACTAAGAACAAATCCTTAGTCCTTCATAAGTACTTAAGGATATTTTTTACAGCCGCCTAATAACCCTCACTAGGGTCAGATTGGTATCTGCTTGTCAAGTTGAGAGCACAGGATACATCAGGCCTTGTACATATCATAGCATACATGATATATCCAACTACCGAAGCATTTGGAATCTTACTCATGTGATCCATTTAAACTTATGTCTTAGGAGACATTGACTTTGAAAGGCTTGTCCCATAGGACTTGGGTAAGTATCCCTTTTTCGATTGATCCATGTTAAACCTCTTTAGCACTTCGTCTATGTTTGTAAACTGTAAAATACCTAGCAACCTATTTAACCTATCTCTATAGATCCTAATTCCAAGAACACAATTTGCTTCTGTAAGGTCTTTCATGGAGAATTTCTTAGACAACCAAACTTTAACTGATTGAAGGACAGGTTATTGAAGGATAGGTACATCGTTTCATATTTGCAATATATCATCTACATAAAGTAATAAGAAAATGATTGCACTACCACTAACTTTTTCTACACACAAGGCTTATCTATGTTTTGAATGAAGCCAAACTCTTTGATTGTTTCATCAAAATGGATGTTCCAACTTCTAGACGCTTGCTTAAGTCTATAGATGGACCATTGCAGCTTAAACACTTTTGTGTTATCATTGGATGTGAAACTCTCAGGTTATGTCATATACACGTTCTCAGTCAGATTTCTAATTAGGAAAGCTATTTTCTCATCCATTTTTCATATCTCATAATTATGATGAGTAGCAATGGCTAGGAGTTTCCTGATAGATTTCAGCATAGCTACTGGTGAGAAAGTTTTGTCATAGTTAATACTATCTTATTAATGATAACCCTTAGCCACTAGTCATACTTTATAGGTAACTACTTTACCATCCATGTTGGTTTTCTTCTTGAAAATCCATTTTCATCCAATAGGTTTGATTCTTCTGGGTGGATCAACCAAAGTCCATACTTGGTTGTTGTACATGGAATCCATCTCTGATTTCATGACCTCAAGCCATTTGTCAGATTTTGAACTGTTCAAAACTTCCTTATAGGTAGTAGGCTCATTTTCATCTATGAGTAATACGTCATTGTGGTCACTTATGAGAAATCCATATCTCTCAAGTACCACATGTATCCTAGTCGACCTATGAGGATCATGTGTAGTACAAGGTTCATCTATTCTCTCAATAGATGTGGGATCAGAAGATTAATCCTTGTTTCTTTGTTCTTCTTAGACTTTACTAAGTTTAATTTTACTCCCACTATCCCCTTTGAGTATATGCTGCTTCTCTAAGAAGATAGCATGCTTTGAAATAAACACTGTGTTTTTGGAAGAGAGATAGAAGTACTACCTGAAAGATTCTTTCGGATAATCCACAAACAAATACTTGTTAGACTTACTATCAAGTTTACCTGACTGTGGACCTGACTGTGGCCTTTTGACAAAGGCAGGGCAATCCCATACTCTCGAGTGAAATAACTTTGGTTTCTTACCAAAGAACATCTTAAATGTGGTGGTATCAATCATTTTTTAAAGAACTCTATTTAAAATATAAATAGAAGTTTCTAGTGCGTACCTCCAAAATGATTTTTGCAAGTCTGTAGAAGCCATAATAGTCCGTACCATATCTAGAAGGGTTCGATTCTTCCTCTTAGATACATCGTTATGTTGAGATGTATGTGGTAGAGTCCATTGAGATAAAATCCCATTATCTCTAAGGTAACTCTGAAACTCTTAGCTTAAGTATTCACCTTCTCAATCCGATCTTAAAGTCTTAATGCTTTTGCCAAGTTATTTCTCTACTTTATTCTCGAAGTCTTTGAGCTTTTCAAAACCTTCAGATTTGTATTTCATTAAATACAAATACCCATATTATGAATAATTATCGATAAAGGTTAAAAAATAGGTATAACCTCCTCTTTCTTGTATGGACATTGGGCCACATACATCAGAATGTATAAGTTCTAATAGCTCTTTGGCCCTTTCTCATTTTTCAGAAAAAAGAAGTTTTAGCCATTTTACCTAATAAATAAGACTCGCAAGTGCCATATGATTTATAATCAAATGACCCTAAGTCACGAAGCCTGTGTAACTTAAAAATATAATTTTCGTTTACATGGCCTAAACTTATTATTTATAAGTAAGAAGTTTGTGGGTTATCAATCTTTGGTTTCTTATTATTTATACTAAAAATTGGATTATCCATGTCTAGAATATATAAACGATTAACCAAAGTTGTAGAACCATAATGAATATCATTCAATGAAAAAGAACAACATTTATTCTTAAATATCAATAAAATCTATACAAGTCTAAGCATGAAATGAAGATAATATTTTTTATTAAAACTGGTACAAACTAACAGTTTCACAATTCTAAAATTAATCCTGAAGGCATGTTCAGTTCATATGTCCCTACAGCAAGTGAAGTATAGTTTACTCCGTTTGTATTACGCAGTCCAAGTCACATTTCTCTAGCATTGTACTGCCCCTTTGTCCCTGCAAGTTATTGGACAAATGAGATCCACATCTGGTATCCGATACCCATATCTCATATTTAAATGCAAATTTATCTCAACCATAAACATACTAGGAGTAGAAGTAAAAGTGCCCGCAAGCTTCTCGTTCTACTTATTTTCCATAACGCTCTCAAAGTAGGCTTTGCAGTTGCACCACCAATGGCCCATTTTGCCAAAGTGATGGCATGTGCCTTTGATGGCTGCATCCTTCTTTTTCACACTACCTTTGGGCTTAGTGAAAGCCTTCTTCTTTTTCAAATGAACTTTCTTCTTGTAAGAGAAAGATTCTACCATCAAGACCGTATTGGAATCCTTCTTTATAGAGGACTCTACCATTTTGAGAATAGTGATCAACTCAGGAATGATGGACTCAATCTTGTTCATCTGATAGTTAATCAAAAACTGTGAAAAACTATTAGGCAAAGATTGTAAAATTATGCTAACACTTAATTCATGGTCCATAACGAACCCAAGAGACCCAAGCTTCTCAATCAAGCCCAACATCTTCAACCCATGAGTGGCCACAGAGGCACTCTCAAATATTTTACAACGGAACAATTGCTTTGAGATCTCATATCTCTCTATTCAGGCTTAGGCTTCAAACAGCTCTCTTAGATGGAGAATCATCAACTGAGCATCCATATTCTCGTGCTATGTTTATATCTCAGGAGTTATTGATGCCAGCATGATACAAGATGTCATGCCACTATCCTCCTTGTGTAACTTGTGGAAAGCATGCTCATTAGCATGAGCATCTTGAGTTGGTGGTGGCAGAATAAAAGCATCTAGCACGTAGATTAACTTTTTCGATTTGAGAATGATTCTCAAGTTTCTATACCAGTTGAAATAGTTTCACTTGGTTAGTTTGTTAGTCTCCAAGTAGGCTTTACAATTACACCTCCAGTGGCCCATTTTGCCATAGTGATGGCATGGGCCTTTGATGACAGCATCATTCTTTTTCACACCACCTTTGAGCTTAGTTAAAGCCTTCTTCTTTTTCTAATGAACTTTCTTCTTAGAAAAAGAAGATTCTACCATCAAGACTGTATTGGAATCCTTTTTTATAGAGAAATCCACAGTCTTGAGAATATTGATTAACTTAGGAATGATGGACACAAACTTGTTTATCTGATAGTTAATCACCAATTATGAAAAACTATTAGGCAAAGTTTGTAGAATTAAGTCAACACTTAATTTATGATCCATAACGAACCTAAGATACCCAAGCTTCTCAATCAAGCACAACATTTTCAATTCATGAGTGGCCGCAAGGCACCCTCATCTATTTTACAATGGAATAGTTGCTTCGAGATCTCTTATCTCTCTATTCGAGCATGGGCATCAAACAGCTCTCGAAGATGGAGAATTATCGATTGAGCATCTCTATTCTTGTGCAATTTTTCTAGCTCCGGAGTTAATGATGCCAGCATGATACAAGATGTCATGTCACTATCCTCTTTATGCTATTTGTGGACAACATGCTTATCAGCATAAGCATCTTAAGCTAATGATGGTAGAATAGGAGCATCTAGCACATAGATTAACTTTTTCGATTTGAGAACGATTCTCAAGTTTCAATATCAGTCGAGATAGTTTGACTCGGTTAGTTTGTTAGTCTCGAAGTAGGCTTTGTAGTTGAGCCTCCAGTGGCCCCTATTGCCATAATGATAGCATGTCCTTTAATGTCTACATCCTTCATCTTCATACCACTTTTGGGCTTTGTGAAAGCTTTCTTCTTTTTCTAATAAACTTATTTCTTGGCTGAAGAAAATTCTACCATCAAGACTGCATTGGAATCTTTCTTTATAGAGGACACCACAGTCTTGAGAATATTGATCAACTTAATCTAGTTCAACTACTAATTAATCACAAATTGTGAAAAATTATTAGGCATAAATTGTAGAATTAAGTCAACACTTAATTCATGGTTCATTACAAACCTAAGAGACCTAAGCTTATCAATCAAGCCTAGCATCTTCAACCAATGAGTGGCCACTGAGGCACCTTCAGCCATTTTTCAATGAAACAGTTGCTTTGAGATCTCATATCTGTCTATTCGGGATTAGGTGTGAAGCAACTCTCGAAGATGGAGAATCATCAATTAAGCATCTATATTCTCATGCTGTTTTTGTAACTCAGAAGTCATTGACCCCAGCATGATATAAGAGGTCGTGTCAGTGTCCTCCTTGTGCAACTTGGGGACCGCATGCTCATCAGCTTGAGCATCTTGAGCTGGTGGTGGCGAAATAAGAGCATCTAGAAAGTAGATTAAATTTTCCAATTTGAGAACAATATTTAAGTTTCTATACTAGTCGAGATAGTTTAAATCAGTTTGTTTGTTGGTCTCCTAGTAGGCTTTATAGTTACACCTCCAGTGGCCCATTTTGCCACAGTGTTGGCCTAGGCTTTTGATGGCTGCATCCTTTTTCTTCATACCACATTTGGGTTTAGTAAAAGCCTTCTTCTTTTTCTAATGAACTTTTTTTTTTTTTTTTTGAAAGAAGAAGATTCTACCATCAAGACCGTATTGGAATCCTACTTTCTAGAGGACACCATAGTTTAGAGAATACTGCTGAACTCTGGAATAGTGGACTTAATCTTGTTCATCTAATAGTTAATCACAAATTGTGAAAAATTATTAGGCAAAGATTGTAGAATTAAGTCAACACTTAATTCATGTCCTTAACGAACCCAAGACATCCAAGCTTCTTAATCGAGCACAACATCTACAAACCATGAGTGGCTTCAGAGATACCCCAAGACATTTTACAACTGAACAATTGCTTTGAGATCTCATATCTCTTTATTCGGGCTTGAGCATCAAACAATTCTTGAAGACGAAGAATCATCGATTGAGCATCTATATTCTCGTGCTGTTTTTGTTGCTTAGGAGTCATTGATGCCAGCATGATACAAGATGTCGTGCCACTATCCTTCTAACGCTACTTGTGGATAGCATGCTCATCAGCATGAGCATCTTGAGCTGGTGGTGGCAGAATAGGAGTATCTAGCACGTAATTAACTTTTTCGTTTTGAGAACGATTCCCATGTTTCTATACCAATCAAGATAGTTTGACTTGGTTAGTTTGTTGATCTCCAAGTAGGATTTGCAGTTACACCTCCTATTGCCCATTTTGCCATAGTGATGGTATGGGTCTTTGATAGCATCACCCTTCTTCTTCACACCACATTTTAGCTTAGTGAAAGCCTTCTACATTTTCTAATGAACTTTCTTCTTGGAAGAAGAGGATTCTACCATCAAGACCGCATTGGAATCCTTCTTTATAGAGGACTTCACAGTCTTGAGAAAATTGATCAATTCAGGAATGGTAGACTCAATCTTATTTATCTGATAGTTAATAACTAATTGTGAAAAACTAATAGGGAATGATTGTAGAATTAAGTTAACACTTAATTAATGGTCCATAACGAACCCAAAAGACCCAAGATTCGCAATCAAGTAAAACATCTTCAACCCATTAGTGGCCACAAGGCACCCTCAGCTATTTTACAACGGAACAGTTGCTTCAATATCTCATATCTTTCTGTTCGAGCTTGGGTGTCAAACAGCTCTAAAAGATGTAGAATCATCGATTGAGCATCTATATTCTCGTGCTGTTTTTGTAGCTCATGAGTCATTAACGCCAGCATGATACAAGATGTCATGTCACTATCCTTTTTATGCTACTTATAGATAGCACGCTCATCAGTATGAGTATGTTGAACTGATGGTGGTAGAATAGGAGCGTCTAGCATATAGATTAACTTTTTCGATATGAGAACAATTCTCAAGTTTCTATACTAGTCGAGATAGTTTGACTCGGTTAGTTTGTTGGTCTCCAAGTAGGCTTTGTAGCTGCACCGCTTGTGGCCTATATTGCCACAGTGATAGCGTGGTCCTTTAATGGCTACACCATTCTTCTTAATACCACCTTTGGTTTTAGTGAAAGCCTTCTTCTTTTTCTAATTAACTTTTTTCTTGGAAGAAGAAGATTTTACTATCAACACTATATTTGTATCCTTTTTTATAGAGGACACCGCAGTCTTCAGAATATTGATCAACTCAGGAATGGTGGACTAAATCTTGTTCATCTGATAGTTAATTACAAATTATGAAAAATTATTACGCAAAGATTATAGAATTAAGAAAATACTTAATTCATGGTCTATAGTGAACCCAAGAAACCCAAGCATCTCAATCAAGCCCAACATCTTCAACCTATGAGTGGCCCTTTAGAGGCACCCTCTGACATTTTTCAATAGAACAATTGCTTTGAGATCTCATGTCTATCTGTTTTTGCTTGGGCCTCAAACTGCTCTCGAAGATATAGAATCATCAATTGGGCATCCATATTCTCGTGCTACTTTTGTAGCTCAGTAGACACTGATGCAAGCATGATGCAAGAGGTCATGTCACTGTCCTTCTTGTGCCACTTGTGGACAACATGCTCATCAGCTTGAGCATCTTGAGTTGGGGGTGGCGGACTAGGAGCATCTAACATGTTGACTAACTTTTTCAATTTGAGAATGATTCCCAAGTTTCTATGCCAGTCGAGATAGTTTAACTCAATTAGTTTGTTGTCCTCCAAGTAGGCTTTGTAGTTGCAGCTCCAGTGGCCCATTTTGCCACAGTGATGGGATGGGCCTTTCATGGCTGCATCCTTCTTCTTCACACCACCTGTGAGCTTAGTGAAAGCCTTCTTATTTTTCTAATGAACTTTCTTCTTGGAAGAAGAAGATTCTACCATCAAGACCGCATTAGAATCCTTCTTTAGAGGACTCCGCAGCCTTAAGGATATTGATCAACTCTATAATGGTGGACTCATTCTTGTTCATCTGATAGTTAATCACAAATTGTCAAAAACTATGAGGCAAAAATTGTAGAATTAAGTCAACACTTAATTCATGGTCCATAAAGAACTCAAGTGACCCAAGCTTCTCAATCAAGCACAACATCTTCAACCCATGAGTGGCCACAAGGTACCCTCTGCTATTTTATAATGGAAAGTTACTTCAAGATCTTATATCTCTTTGTTCGGGCTTGGGCGTTAAACAGCTCTCGAAGATGAAGAATCATTGATTGAGAATCTATATTCTCCTGTTGTTTCTATAACCCAAGAGTCATTAACACCAGCATGATACAAGATGTCATGTCACTGTCTTCCTCGTGTTAGTTGTGGATAGCATGCTTATTAGCTTAAGCATCTTGAGCTAGTGGTGACTGAATAGGAGCATCTAGCATGTAGAGTAATTTTTCTGACATGAGAACGATTCTCGAGTTTCTATACCAAATGAGATAGTTTGACTCGATTAGTTTATCGGTCTCCAAGATGCTACATAAATTTAGGTTGGTTAACATGATGCATGTGACCTAGATGTAAAGATAGAGAACATTAGCTAGATGTATATGAACGTGTAATGAAATAATTAGGTCTTTAATTAAGCGCATTATTACTCTACTGTTTTTCACAAACTAATAGCCCCCACTATTAATTCAGGTAAGCTCGTTGGAAGTTTTTCTTGTGGACCGGTATCCAAATTCCTCAAATACAACCTTGGGTTTGCCCAACAAGCCACCTTTGAGTTCAATAGTGGGTATCCAATACCAATTACATCGTATGTAATTACCGGTTCATTGGGTGATTAACATCTTTTAATCTTAAAGCCTTTTAGGCTACTCCAATATTTACTTTAAATTTTTTTATACTTGAGTTAGTCCAACCATGCTAAAGAATTTAGTTAAACCCGACCCAATAATCAGGAATTTAATTCTATAAGAATTTAATTCCATATCTTGAACATGTCCGATATCAAGTAGGCTTGGGTTAGCCTAACAACTTGGTCTCAAAAATGGACTCTTATTCTTACTATATTAACGAAAAGAATTAGGTTTAATATTAATTGGGCGATTTATTCATTTTAGTGATTTCATCAAATGACATGCATAAATATATCAATAAATCACATAAATTGATAATCATGGTAATAAAACTATTACGTGGTATGATTATAGACTTTTCCTAAATTAATTTTCTCGAGCAAAAAAGGAATTTAACATGGTTAACCATATGTGTTCATGCATGTTTTAAGTAGAAGGTCTTACCCTCTTGCCTTGTTTTAGTCGCCATCTCCAAAATTAAAATAATTTCATCCCAATCTAACCTATGTAATCTAATTACATAAATTTTCTAAATAGAGAAATCTCAAGTTACATTCGAGGGAAGTTAGATGAAAAAAGAAGTATATAAGAATTTAGAGAATGCATGACTCATAGGTCCTATTTAATAAAAATAAAAACTGTAAGAATGTATGAACAGATATAATTTAGTTTTGCTCCATAACCATCTACCATGCCATTAATTATGCTTAAACAAAATTAAACAAATAATTTTATTATTCCAAAATCTCTATTTTGGAAAAAAAAAATTAGATTTAATGTCTAAAATCAAATTCTAGAAATTAAATTAGGATAAAATCTAAAATTAATATTTTATATTTAATTTCTAAAATCAAATTCTAGAAATTTAATTAGGATAAAATCTAAAATTAATATTTTAGAAAATTTATTAATTTCTAAAATCACATTTTAGGAATTAAATAATAATATATAATCTAAAATTAATATTTTAGAAAATATATTAATTCTAAAATATAATTTTATCCCAAATCATTGGTCCCATTTAAAAAGTAATCATAATTAGATTACATTCTCAAAACGAGAATTAATAAAAATTATTATTATTACTTTTCACATATCTAAAATCAATATTTTAGATAACATATATTAATTTCCAAACCAATATTAGAAATTAATATTCATTAGTCCCAAAACATGAATCTTGGGAAGATTTGGGTGTTCAGTGGAAAAATGGGGAAAAAAATTCGTGGGCCACCGAAACAAAAACCAAACGAATTGGAAAAAGATTTTTTTTATTATTATTATTATAAAACGACAAAATTTCATACTAGGGAGCCTCCCCATGATCACCCACGGAAGCCACGCTTCGGGAAGCAAGTCCTAAGCGAGCCGCGGCTTAGGCCAATTGTGCCTTAAGCTGCGGCTTGGGGCAACCCCCCCCCCCCCCCCTTTTTTTCAATTTTGTTCTTCATCTTCCAGAAACGATTTTGGGGCAATAACTCTTTGATTTTTGTAGTGAATTCTAGATTGAACAGATACTCTGTTCATTATTTAAACAGTGTTCATAAACCTACAAAAAGAACTTAACTCAACAATTACCATTTTTGATCAAGTTAACATCAAATAGACATTTTGTTTTTCAGAACCACAGAAGGCAAAAATTTTCTTTTGCTTAATTTGAATCACAGAACATAATTTTTTTACCGAAACAAAATTGTAATTTTAGAAAACATTTTTCCTTGAAAACACAATTCAACAACTTTTCTTCAATGTAACCAGTATAGAAAAACTAGCTATGAAGACTCGTACATACAAAAAATGATTTACTGTACCGAATAACCCGAGTCATAAAGCGACTTTAAAATAGATTTTGAAACCTTTCTGTAACCTTTACAGAATCACCATGCTTTGCATCCAAAACCCACAAAATTAAATTTTTTAGAAAACTAGATGCATCCATAACGATTTTAGTACACAACAGAGACCTACGATCCTTCAAACGATTTCAAGAAATAAGTCTAAACAACTACTAGACATCATACTCGTGTGAAACAATTTTCACAAAAGAAAACAAAGACTCTAATGAAACAATTTCATGGCAAAATAATAATCCATAAATCACATACAAATGGCTCTGATACCACTGTTAGAACCCTTCCATGCATCAAATATGCATTACGTAGTGGAAATAAAAGGATTACATATAAAAGGATCGCATATGTGTGTTGATACGGATTAAAAACAGAAAAATATACTTTTTTCGGATGTCCCTGTCATTCAAAGATTTCCATCGTGTGTGAAGGAGCGATCTAACAATAATCCTCGTGATATCTATCGGCTAACCAAAGAACAACGGCTTCGTCGCTAGAGTCCAAGTGCAGAACTCCTACTAGCAGTGTCCACACGAGGTATGCTCTCAGTAAGACTAAAAATTCTCTGCTAGTAGAATTTCTTGGTGGCTAGGGTAAATCACAGGGAAGAAAAGGAATAGTCGTGTGTATAAAATCAAAGAGAATAATTTTTCTTTGTGTGATTTTTTAAAAACAACCATGGCTTATTCTCTGAAAAAAATCCCAAAAAAAGTCGTGGATCACACGTCTTAGGAATTCTAAAAGAATTAGAATTCTTCAATTGTAATTGGAACCTACAAGTTCTCACACTTACAATTTAGCCCCAAAATTATAACTAATTATAATTTGGTCTAAAAAATTTCTACTTCTCACAATTAATCCCACAATGTTGTCAAATAACATCTCGAGTACATAATCCTCTATTGTGTATGACCTATTAGGTTTTTCGGTCTATTGGTAGTGAATATGAATTAATCCAAACGTCTTTCGGATTAATAATCCTTAATAGTTTAGAATTAACCTATTAGTTCTAAATATGATTGGTTTATTAATTCATTAATTAATAAACCCATATTCAGCAGATCATGAGTTAGCAACACATCACGACCACCCAAGAGTCCAGGAAGTCAAGTGGCTTGATATGAACCCTTTAATAACAAATTACAGTGCAATAAATTCCATTCACCATATAATATCTCATTCGGTTTGGAGTACGGAATGAGCACTAACTCCATCTAGTGAAGGATCAACAGAAAACATCAAAGAGAACGCAACGATTTTTTTTTTTTTTTAGTTTGTCGAGCCACATCTAGGAGAGAGTACTTACTTTTCCTTATTGGTCGCGGATTAACCAATGTAGGGACGAGTTGCACTGGAACTTCTTGCATTGGAAGGGGAGAAGTAGGCACCTGCTATTCAACTGGAGCTCCCACCAATCTTCCACTCCTACGCATCAAGCATCTCCAAGCATCTCTAGAGTATGACTTTACCTTGCTCTTGGGTTAGCTTGGTGACAATTCCTTTAGATAATCAAAACACTTTTCTTGGGAGAAGGAGGAGAAAAGACAAAATCCAGAGAGAGGGAGAGACTGCATACTTGAGAGGCAGAAAAACCTTCACCAAACCACGTTTAATTTTTTCTTCCTCTTTTACCTCAAATTTTCAGCCAGTGGCCAAAAACATTAAGCCCTAATAAGCTTGGTGCTGTGCTAAAAAACCAATCCAAGGCTGACCAAATCCTCTTAATTAATTAAATATCTTTTTTGGGCTTCATGAAATACCTAAGACCAATTAATTATTTCTAATTAGACTCTTAATATATGTCAACATATATCAACCTAATTAATTAATTTATTCCAACCCAATTCTCTTAATTAATTAATTATCTTTTATGGGCCTTATTAAAAAACCTAAGACTAATTAATTAATTCTAATGGAATTCTTAGAATAAATTTTATTTCCCTTCCAAAAAATTATCCATTAAGCTCAGATTGTGTCTAAACTACACCAATGTAACTTGAGCTACTCCAGGGACCAAGAAACATATTATTCATGACTATTAAAATGACAAAAATGCTCTTACTATTAAATAGCCGCATTTTATCATTTTACATATTTTCATTTATTATCATATAAAAATATTAACCCCAAGAATAATATTGCTATAACAATGTCTCCAACATACAAGTGAAATGACAGAAATACCCTTCTATGTAACACCTATTAATGAGACACGATAAATGAACTAATACCCATCTCAAAGACATCTGTCATCCTTATATCTCTAGTCTGATAATCCATGATTCAGTTGAATGTACTTGCTTATCATTGGAAGCTACCCAAAAGCACACATTCTAGATTCAAGTTCCTAGTGCCCTAGATCATTTAGATTATCCTGAAAAATCATAATAGGATAATTTAACTTCACTAACTGAAGCATAGAAACTTTGTTATATGAGTTCATCTTAACTAACTAGAGTAATACACCAAATATATAAGGATATTGATCTCACAAAAGAAATCTCACCCAACATACATTAAAGTTTAAAGACATATCTTCGCCAGACCACTAACTCATACTGAAGTATGAAGGTATCTGTCCACACTATACCAATAATAGTTTGGTCTCTATAATTATAGTAGTTTAAGAGAAACCACTACTACAAGTCCAATTCTACGTATTCAAAATACGCTTATGCCTATGATGTGAGTGAACCATACACTGATTCAAGGTAAACCATTCATCATTAGAAATCATAGCACAATAGTCTTGCCTTGATGAAATGCCCAGTTCCATCAAATGACTAAGAATTCAATTTTACTTGTACGACAAGTACTCATGCTCTATACCTTACTGTGAAGAATGGCCCGACACATAGACAATTACTTATCATACTTGGACCTTTAAATATGCAATAATATAAGTAACAATGTAAATTGAATGAATAAACATTTTGTTGTAATATATTTGCATAAAATACATAGTTTTTAAGGGCATACTTTTCAACATCCATAATATATATTAATTTTGGCCCAAAAATATTAGTACTTCTATCAGAAATCAACTACTCTATATATGTATCAATTGGAACTATTTTCAATACACAATTACCTTGGATAAGGATTTCACGAGTAGTAATTCTAACAAGTGGTCGTGAGATATTCGCCCTTACTATTAGAAGTGGTGAATCCTTTATTTACCCTCTCAACTACTTTCGTTTACCTCATATTGTACCTAATATGCATCCCATAGGATTCATGGTTGCTAGATGCTTCTATAATGCTCAGAAAATAAAGTACTTTGGAGTTCTCAAGTGGAAGGATACTTGCACGTTTGCTATAATGAGATTCTATCACTAGCACTCCATAATTATCCATGTGATTATCTCGTAGTCAGGTCATCCAATGTACTTATTCTATTAAAAAGCATCCATGTATTTACTTTAAGTATCTTAATAGTCATGGATTTGAGAACTACTACCTGATCAGATTAGGAAGTCTAACACGTGCTAGTCTTAACATAATAATGATGTCCTGTCTCATTAATACTATGATTAGGGATTATTTAAGTACTGATACAATACACTGTAGTAGGAATCTCACATCGTCATCTCTATCATGTTTTTCTGAACACAGTGTTGTACTAGGGACATTATCTAATAGTTATTTTACATGAAAGTAAAGAAGACAAACTAAAAGATAAATAATATCTTGTATTATAAAATAAATGTGTAATATACAAAGTACAAGTGAATGCCTCTAAGGCACAACACTAAGAAACATCCATAATTAAAAAAATAAGGTTTTTGAAAAACTAAGGCCTGGCTACCCAAGATTCAAAAAATGCTCCCGCATAAGAATTCCTCATTCCAAATATGACATTTTCTGAACAATTGAATTCATTTTGCACAAATTTCCCACACGCAAGTTCAAATGTAAACTCATAAATAAATATAGTTTCAAAATTTAGGAAACTCATTCGATGCACAAAAACATGACTTTTAATGTAAAAAGGCTTTATGATACATAAATCTTTAGGAAAAGGATTTATGTTAAAATCTGGCAATTGATGCCCACAAATTTCAAGCAAAAACCGTTTACTTGTAAATATCTGAAAAACATAAATTTGTAACAAGAAAGCATTTATTCATATCAGAAAAACACTTTGTGATTCCATGGTATTTGAAAGCCAAAAAATTTTAGGTACCAACACTTTGTCTAAAATATATCCGAATGACACAATTCCATGTCCAAAAAGCATTTAATTATTTCAGAAGCATTTCAGTACTAAAAATCAAGTCAAGAGTTCCACGAGTTCAAGAAATGCACAAGTATAATATTTTAGAAAATCATATAACTAGAGCAGGAATTAAAACCAATGCACTCACAACATCCACGTTGTTCTCAAATTCATGTAAAACTCTTTTACTTGGATATATCAGAAAACATCTATTCATATTAGGAAAGCATATCCCTAGTTAGAAAAACACTTAGCTAAGACGGGTTTAGAAATTGAGGGACTCACCGTGAGTAATGCAATTTCATAATGCTATTTAACTCATCATCCAGCAAAATCTTATGGGGAAGCTGATGAGACTCTGCTTCATTATGGACGACAAGCAAAAGAAGGGGAGACATAACACAAAGGCTAATAATTAGGGCAAAGGCAAAGTGATTATAGGAAGGGCTCCAAGCATTCATAAAATCCCACATGAAAATGGAAGCTTCTTGGAAAGTAATTCCTGCCTTAAAGAAGGTTAATTTGCTAACAATTGATGAAGAATATCAAGAGAAGGCTAAGAAAGATGAGAAAGAAGACAAGGAGATTGAACAAGGTAGCCATCGCTAAAAAGCAAGCAGTCAGTGCAGGCTACATTGGCAAAGATGATGCCAGCCATGTTCTGGCTGGCAATTCTCTACGAACAGTGTATAGCAGGCACAGGCCCAAGTGGCACAGCCAGTGTGAGCCCAAGTGGCACAACCGGTGCTGGCTCATTTCGGGACCCAGTCCCCTGTTTAGGAATTTTAATGTCTTTCTCTTACTTATTTCCACTTTTAATGCTTTGTAATGACCTTTTTTTTAATCTTAAACTTATGTTAGGACCTCATTAAACTAATTTCTAGGGTTTTGGTTGTGTAAATAACCTTTTATGTGATTTGACAACTCAATCAACACATAATATTCAAAATCATGATGAGAGTCTTAAGAGGTTTTGCCCCATTTCTCATCTTTTGATCAAAGACAAACTAAGGGATTAGTCCATCCTTTGTTGACTCCCTAAAATCGTAGGATAATCTGATTTAGTTTTTCTTCATTTGGGTCTTAGAAGCTTTCTTCTTCTTCTTCTTCTTCTTCTTTTTTTTTTTTTTTTTTTTGGTTCTAATTTGAATTCCAATTGTGTGCCTATAGTGTTCTACTTCCTTATTCTTGAATTCCTTCTTCTTCTTTTTTTTTTTCAAGGGTATTGGGTGAATCTATAGCAGATCATACAAATTTTCTTATGAGTATTTGAAGCTTTGATATTCAAGGATTTGTTAGATTATAAGAAGATAGCTTATATCTTTTTTAGACAATAAAATTTCCCTGTTTTGATTGTTTTGAATTGTACTTTGAGTTTAGAACGCTTAATCACTTTGTTCACCATGAAAAACCAACTAAAGATCATATCAAAGAGCTTGGTGTAAGAGCAAGGATAGCTTTAATTCCAATGAAAGCTTGCAATCAAGGAAACAAGGCAAAATAAGTTGAAGAAAAAAAAAAGAAAAATCTCGTAGATTAAAAAAATAGCTCAAAAAGGTGAAGAAATCATTTATTTCTCGTGTATTTCGTGGGTAGAATTTGCTCTATGGTATTGGTATATGACTTGGGAACAATTGTTTTTCATATTTGTGATGAATTTGGGCTTGTATGGGTATGAAAATTTTTCTATATCTTGAGTGACTCAATTGAAGACAAGGTATTTGATAAATATTCTATGAGGGAGCTTGTAACTATAATTGAGAGTTATAACTTCTTATTCACATTTCTTGGGATATAGGGACTTGGTTTATCATGCAACTGTTGAAAACCATACTCATCACACTCATCTTTGTTATAGCTTACTTGTGATCATTTGGTTCTTCATTTGATTTGCCATTTTGTGCTTCTAATATTGTTCTTGTGATTGATTGACTCGTCCATTTCTTGAAATTCTTTCTAAAAGCTTCTTTGTTTGAGGTGCCTAACAAGTATTTGTTTAAATTTCCCTAAGACCCGTAATGAGAAAATCCTTTGATTTTTTTTAGTTGAATCACTTAGTTGGACTACATTCTTAATTACTAGGGAGACTTGGGATTGAATAAGAAGATTTTTATTATTGAGAAAAAGGTGAGAGTGTAATATTATCCTTAAATGAACCAAAAAAGCGTAAACACGAGCGTTGAGTGATTATCTTGAGAGTAAACACGCAAGAGAGTGAAAGTGTGGACTTATTTCTTTCCTAACCACTTTCTTGCTGGTTAATATTCTTGAAAGCCTCCAACGATGTCTCAAAAAGAACCCCAAGACATGTTAGCCACCATCCTAGCTAGGATTGAGGAATAAGGGAGGAATATCCAAGACTTGCGAAAAAACTTCACAGCATTACAAACCAATCAAGGGTAAGCTTCCACAATTGCTCAAAGAAGGGGACAAGGCTAAAAGAAAGCTTTAGGAGAAGAGATGAAGCTAATTATACACTCCCATTGCATGCACAACAAGGTGAAAAATGGGATGAGCACTCTTTTGGAGGATTCTAACAATCTCCCATGAGAGAAGAGAGATAAGGCATGAGAGGAAGAAGCTGTAGGGTGCAAGGAAAGAATGGTGAAAATAATCTAAGAGGATTAGAAAGAGATTTTGAGAAAGCTGAAGAATAGAATGAAAGGGAACATGGAGATATCTATGGGGCACAAAATAAAGGATGGGGCAATATAGGATGTAGGATAGAGGGAAATAAAGAAGAGAGAGAGTTAAACCATATTAAAATGAAAATGCCCATATGCTATAAAAAAAGATCACAAATTCTATTTCGAATGGGAAAGCAAGATAAAAATATTCTTTGAGTGCCATACCTATAGTGAAAAATCAAAGGTAAGGTTAGCTATTTTGAGATTTTCGGATATGCTTTAGGATGGTGGGAGAAAGTTAGTACTCAACGAAGGCAAATGGAAGTGAAACCTTTGGTAACTTGGAACTTGTTGAAAGACATAATGACAACTAGATTTGTTTCTCACCACTATTATAACGACAACTACCAAAAGCTTCAATCCCTTAAGCAAAGGAATAAGAATGTAGAAGATTATCATAAGGACATGGAGGTGATGTTGATGAGGGCTCATATTAATAAGAACCCTAGGGAATAAGGGCTTGATTTCTGGGAGGATTAAATAGGGAGATAGCCAATTTGGTGGAGTTACTTTCTTATAAGAGTTTAGAAGACATGGGTTCATACGGCTATGGAGATTGAAAGACAACTAAAGAGGACGGCCTTTGCTATGTCTACACCCTTAAACCCAAACACTTCTAGCAAAATGCCATTCAAGAAGGATTACTCCCCTAAGCCTTTCCAAATATAAGTCAACAAGCTAAAAGGATTATGCAAACTAATAGAAGATTAGAAATCAAAGGAAGATTAGACACTGCAGGAAGGTTGGAATATGGATAAAGGAAAGGCTATAGAGATATCAAGTGCTTTAGGTATCTTGGCTATGGATACACCACTCATAAGTGTCCTAGCAAGATGACTATGTATACTAACCCCTATAGAGAAGTCTCTACCAAATAGGAGAATAAAGGAGAAAGGCATTGTGGAAGGTAAGAAGAAAATAGTTGGAGTTACAAGAATATGCCTTAGTTGGAGTTACAAGAAGATCCTTGAATTCTTAAGCCATTGAGAACTAATATCATCAGCAAAGAGAAAACATAGTCCACATAAGGTGTTATTCAACGAGACCCCTTGTAGTGTCATTGTGGATAATGGAAGTTGCATTAATGTGATTAGTGCAAGCTCAGTTGATGAATTAGGCATCAATGGATTAAATATTCAAAACCAAATAAGTTGTAATAGTTGAATGATAGTTTTGAATTATGGGTTAACAAACAAGTCTTAGTATCTTTTGAGATGAAAAACTACAAGGATGATGTGCTATTGTAACACCCCCCGACCTAGGCCCGCCGGGGCCTGGGATGTCGCCCCGTCCAAAGGACAAGTGGTCTTTATAACGAGGTCACACAAATAAAATAGTGGAATAAAAATAATAAAAATAATACTTCAACTTAAGATTTATTACAACCTAAGAATAAATCCACGAATTCCCAAAAGGAAACAAATCCATAAATAAAATTATCCACTCTCATCTCCCCAAAGCAATACATAAAATCAAAAGACACATTCTCTTCCAAGACAGATAACACTAGCTACTCATCCCCATAGCAGGATCGGCCTGAAATCATGGTAAAAAGGTGATGAGACAGAAATCTCAGTAAGTCCGTGTGTGCTTTGGGTGTTTAGTGAAAACAGTTCGTGGATGCAAAGTGTAAAAACTTTATAAGAGAAATATTGGCAAGCAATAAACATTAATCAAAAGCAAGAGTGTTGTTTTCCTCTTTTTGAAACCATACAAGTGCACAATAAAATCAACCACTCATAAAGGTGGTCATGGGTTACCACACGTTGGGTCCCATAACCATACAATGGTCAGAATGCCACACTTTGTGTAGACTGACAAAAGAAATACTGGCAAACAATGAATGATGTTCAAAAACAAGAGTGGCTTTTTTGGCTTTTCCATCCATATATAATTTATAAGATCAACCACTCGAAAGAAAGGATTATGGGTTACCACACGTTGGGCCCCATAATCGGTCAGAATGCCTAACACTTTGTGCAGACTGACAAAAGTAGGTGATCGGCCTACTGGGCAAGATACTCCTCCTTCTCTATATCCAAACAACCGTCGGGTGTCCATTCCGACAAAAACACAGTCACTTGACTGAAATAAAACAAACTGCTAGCTCGGACCGGCCCGACTAAGTAGTACTGATGTTTCTCTAAGTAGGTGGCCTCCTACCAGAAGACTCACTCTTGCTCTTCAAAACTAGTACTACTAGCCTACCCCTGTTGAGTACTCAACGTAACATATCCCACTTGGGGAGAAAATGAACAAAACGCAGTTCCACTTGAAAATGGCAATTAAGGTTTTCTAAAGTCTGGGGCAAAATTGGTTTTAGAAAGAGTTTTAGGTTTTGAGTAAAATCGCCCCTTGATTTGCAAATAATTTATTTGTCTGAAATGAGAATGGAAATAATCATCAATTGCCTTTACAGAAATGAGTGACCATGCACTCTACATTTGGCTTGCCATAAAAAAAAAATCATTTTTCATCAAACAGGTTTTATGCAGGAGCTTACCTGATCCTTGCTCACAACAAAGGTCTCCAATAACTGACCTGACCCGCATAGGGTAAATACAAACCACAATCAATCTCAAGCCAAAGACTCACTTCCTCAAATAAAACTAACTCAACTTACTACAGTCATATCCCTAGTGTCCCAAGCTTTAAGGCTCAATAATAAATAATAGGATTTATAAAATAATTCTAGTTTGATATTAAAATAACTAGAGTTTGGGAAATAGGTACAATATGTTGAAGGTTTAAATCTTGCTAAAATAATTTAGAGTTTATTTGATGAAAAGTCCTAGGTGGTACTAGGTAAAATAATAATTTATTAATAATTAATTGCTAGAAAATAATTGATAGTTAAAATTAGTTGAAAATAAACTTTAATGAGTCTTGCTTGAAAAATAATAAATAAATTTTAATAGGTTTGATTAAAAGATAATAATTAAATTTTAATAATAAATATTTTACCTATTATGATTATTTTCACAAAAGGCTTTATTTGATATTATAATAACTATATATTTTACTTTTCTAGCAAAACTATTATTTATTTGACTAAAATATCACTATTTTATATAAAAGACCAAATCCACATTTTCCCATGGTTTTCAAAATTTTACTAGATAAATCATATTTCTAAATATTTTATTAATGAAATAAAGATTAGCTTAGGGACAACTAGATCATGATCATATTTCTATGGCTAACCACAAACATGAACGAATACAACCCTTCAATTCATCAAATCATCCAAATCATGCATACAAGCATAGATCTCAATTTATCAAAATATGATCTAACCCTTACTAGCATAAATATGATCATGGCTTCAATAGTCCAACATGAATATAAATCCTATTTATCAAAGGTGACATAATCTCTAGCATACTTCATCACAAATACTACCTATGACATGCATCAACCTCAAATCATCATATAATCATCTAAGACAATCCTTCCATGCATAAATCCCATCTCCTTCTCAATCATACATATATTCATACTTCAATCTCAACAATATATATATATACTCATCCCCTCGCCCTACACCTTCTAACAACATCATCGTAGAGATATAAATCTAGGGTTTGAAAGAAAGGTTGAAGGGACTTACTTGGTTGATGAATGCTTTGAAGGAGTTTAGAGTAGATTTCAACTCCTAGATGTCTAACTTTGTCCATGGGAGATGGCGAAAGCATGTTCATGGGAGAAAAAGTCATTCAGCCAAGAGAGGGGAGAGAGAGAGAGAGAGAGAGAGAGAGAAAGAGAAAAAGAAATCATTAGTATGTTTATTCGCATAGGTTCTCATTAGAGATCAAGGTTAGAGAAGATGAAGTTGCTAGAATAAGTTTATCTTGATGGTGTTCTTGACCTTAACAGAAATTTCTGGTTTTGATCCGAAGTAGCAAGATGTTTGGAGGAGTTTGATGTTAATAATGGTGTTGATGGATTCACAGCAATGTGTAGATCAAATCTGGAAGTTTTTGAGTGGATTTGAGATGGTTTGGAGGGGTATTAGGTGTAGAGAAGAAGTAGATGTTCTTGGTGTAGTGTGTGTGTTCTTGATGGTTGCTGAAAATTGCGAGAGAGAGAGAGAGAGAGAGAGAGAGAGAGAGAGAGAGAGAGAGAGAGAGAGAGAGAGAGAGAGAAGGGGAAACTGCCGAATTTTCTGTGAAAGATGGGGTGGATGAATTTCTGTAGGGTTTAGGAGGTTAATTCTCTGATTTGGAAGGGAAAAGGAAAGGTTAGTTGTTACAATCTTGGTAGAATATTTTTAGGAAGTGAATTTGGAAAGTAAATATCCTAAGAATATCTTGATTGCTTGGACAGCTTTGAAGTCTGCCATGGCTGATTCTTTGAGCAGAATTTCATGGGATTAATGCTGACTTATGGAGGCTTATGGTGGCCGAAAGTAGGGTGTACAATGATGAAGAAGAAGTCTGGTCCATTGAGCAAAATATTATAGAAGGTTACTAAATAAGATGGCTGAAATTTTGGAAACAAATCAAGCTAAATTGCAAGAATTTGTTTGAGAGATTTTTGGACAGCCATTAATGGAATTTCGTGCAGAATTTCAAGGGGATCAATGGAGCTCTATTGATGGAGGTTTAAGAAAGGTTTTGACAGATTAAGGTTGGTGTTTTGGCTAGAAGAGAGATAGGAAACAAGCTGGACAAAAATCTGCACAGAATTTTCACTGCACAGTGAATTTTCTGGCAGATTTTCGTCTGCCACTTCCAACCATTTTCCAGCGAGCTGGAAGGGGGGTTTTAGGGGTATTTAAGGCTGGTTTCCAGCCTTCTTTATGGAGGAAAAACATGGCTACGGTGCTGCACAAAATCTTGGAGAAAACAGCTTGGTTTGTAGCTCTCAAAGTTGATTTTCGTACAAGAATTTTTCCTGTTTTGCTCCAGCTTGAGTAGTCCGAAATTGGACAAAAACTTTCAGGTTTCAAACTGATCCTAAGGACCATTTTTCTGGTTGCATTTGGGAAGGAATGTGAGCTAAAAATTTTGACCTTTTGAAGGTACAACAAGCTGGAAAATTCCAGCTCATTCCATGAAGAAAGATGAACTAAGCTAGAGAAAAATTTCAGCAAGCTTACTAGAGGGATTTTTCCTCTTGAAATTCCTCACAACTCTTCCATATTTTTCAGACCATAAGAAGTCTTTCACCAAGACATTTTGATCCTAAAAGGTCTCAGCACTCTACTGAATTTTCTGGAAAGAAAAAGGCTAGAACACCTTGATCAAACTATTGAGTTGAGCATTGAGAAAAATTAAAGAACAAGGAAGAATGAATTTCCCTTCAAGAATTTTGAGAAGAGTAAAATGAGTGGAATGAGGTTACTTCTATCATGTCTCTCCTAGAACATCATCACCACATTAATCTAGGCCCTTAAGGCCGAAACCATCCTTTCCCAAGCAAAATAAAATTTACTCAAGCTAAAGCTTCTATGATGGACTTTGAACCCAAGACCTCAAGAATTAATTCCAAGGCTCTAACCACTAAACCACAACAACTCTTGTTGCTATTTTTACTAGAAAAATTATTTCTTATTCATTCCACAAGCTATCTCCCTATTTTCACCTCGGGCAGAAATTACCGTTTTGCCCCTCTCAGACAATACTCACCAACAAGACTTCAAGGCAATAAAACTCGAATCTAGAACACATAAAAATTCATATGAGAATATATTTAACGATGAAATAAAATATGATATGCATCCCAACCCCCTTACTCTAAGGTTGGTTTCGACTGGGGTTTCACAGCTATACAATATGGTACTAATGTAAGTGGGTCAAATGCTATTGTGACTGGAATAGGAAGCATGATGGTAGGAGGAACACCAACTCCCTTCTCAAAGAAAGGTCTAAATTTACTCCTACCCTTATGCCCCCAACTAAAGTGAATAAAGATAAAAAAAATCATGGGAGAAAGGGAGAAGAAAAAGGGAGCACAAGAAACTAAACAAAAACAAGAGTTGGAGAAGAAAGAACAAGAAAGAAAAGAAAAAGAGTTAAGAGAGAGAATGGGAAACAAATGCTCTTGACTATCAAGGATGGGAGTGAGCAAGAACAAGAGAGGAGACATAAAAGAAGAGTGAACTACTTTGAAAAGGAAATTGAGGTCAAATAGGCAATAGAAGCTAAGGAATCGGTTATTCTTCTTGTTTGTAAAGGTTCTTATGTTTCTACTGCCGATTCTAGTTTGTCTTTGCCGAATGAATTTACAGCTATTGTTTGAGAATTTGAAGATATTTTCCCAAAGGAGGTGCCCAGAGGACTACCTCCCTGAGAGGTATTGGGCATCAAATAGACTTTGTGTCCAAAGTCGTCATTCCCAACTGACTAGCTTATAGAAGCAAACCCGAAGAGGCTAAAGAGTTACAAAAGAAAATGGAGGAATTACTTGGGAAAAGACACGTAAGAGAAAGCCTAAGCCCATGTGGAGTTCTTTCTCTTGCTGCCCAAGAAGGATGGGACATAGAGTATGTGTGTGGATTGTCACACCATCAATAATATTATGGTTAAGCATCGCTATCTCATTCCTAAGCTAGATGATCTACTTGATCAGTTGTTTGGTGCATGCATATTCTCTAAAATTGATGTGAAATCCGGTTATCACCAAATTAGAATTAGAGAAGACGATGAATGGAAAACAATCTTTAAAACTAAGCAAGGGTTGTTTGAATGACTTGTTGCCTTTTGGGTTATCGAATGCTCCAAGTATTTTCATGCATTTAATGCATTATATTTTAAGTGAATTCATTGGAAAATTTGTTGTTGTGTACTTTGATGATATATTCATACATAGCTAGTCTTATGTGGATTATTTGAATCATCTTTAATGCGTGCTTGTTGCTTTTCGAAGGGAAAAATTGTATGTTAATTTAGAAAAAAATTTATTTTTTTTGTTTGGAGAGGTTTATATTTCTTGAGTATATTATGGGTGCCAAAGGAATTGAAGTTGATAAGGAAAAAGTTAAAGCCATCTAAGATTGGCCCATCCCTATCACCATTATCTATGTCCATACTTTCCATGGGTTAACTAGCTTGTATAGAAGATTCGTAAAAAATTTCAACTCTATAGTGCCCCTTCTAACCAAAGTAGTGGAGAAAAATATGGGATTTAGGTAGGAGAAATCCCAAGAAAAATCATTCCAAGCCCTCAAAGACCAATTCAGCCAGTCTTTAATTCTCAACATATATATCTTTGACAAGGCATTTTACATAGAGTGTGATTCAAGTGGGGTAGGGATAGGTGCTGTTTTGAACTAAGATCGAAAGCCTATTGCTTACTTTAGTGAGAAATTGTCTGAGGCAGCCTTCAACTGCTCTATTATGATAAAGAACTTTTTTACTTTAGTTAGGACCCTAGAGCATTGGCAATATTATCTTTTACCAAGAGAGTTTTTTATTTATACCCACCGTGAGACCCTTAAACAACTCAAAAGATAATAAATTTTGAACAAGAGGTATGCAAGATGGATGGAGTTTATTGGGACATTTTAAATTGGTGAAAGAATTATATGACAATGATGAGTTTGGGGATATTTTTCGTGCTTGTGAGAAGTGTACTTTTGCCAAATACTATAGTCAAGATAGTTACTTATTTAGAGAGGCAAGGCTTTGTATGCCCATGGCTCTATTAAGGAATTATTAGTTAAGGAGGCCCATAGTGGGGGATTAATGAGATATTTTCGTGTTGCAAAAACATCAAGCATCCTTAATGAACATTTTTTTAGCAAAAAATGAAGAGGGGTGTAGAGAAACATTGTTCTCACTGCATAATTTGTAGAAAGGCCAAATCTAAATCACTCATTAATGGCTTCAACATTCCTTTGCCCATCTCAAATACTTCATAAGTTGATATTTCAACGGACTTCATTTTGGGTTTACCTAGAACCAAAGTGGGAAAGATTCTATATTTGTTGTGGTTGATCGATTCTTGAAGATGGCTCATTTTGTGGCTTTTTATAAGACTAATGATGCTTCACATATGGTTGATTAATTCTTCAAAAAAGTGGTGACGATGCATGGGATTCCAAAGACTATTATTTCGGATAGGGACACAAGTTCCTTAGTCATTTTTGGAGAGTCTTATGAAACAAACTTAGTACTAAACTTTTGTTTTCCACAACTTGCCACCCTCAAACAGATGGATAAATAGAAGTGGTGAACTGGATACTCACTCAACTCTTGAGAGCCACTATCATGAAAAAGCTAAAGAACTAGGAAGAGTGTTTGCCACATATTGAGTTTGCATACAATAGGGCTATCATTCCATTACTTCCTATTCTCCATTTGAAATTGTATATGGTTTTAATCCATTAACTCCTTTGGATTTGGTTTCTTTGTTGTAGGTGCACGGATGAACTTTGATGGAGCTAAGAAGGTAGAATTGGTGAAGACTTACTATAGAAAGGTTAAGGCTACTATTGATAGGCAGTACAAGGAGCTTGCCTTTAAGCCTAATCAAGGAAGTAAAAAGGTGTCATTCGAGTCTAGAGATAGGGTTTGGGTGCACCTCCGCAAAGAGAGGTTTCTGACTCAAAAAATCAAGTTGGATCCAGGAGAAGATGGCCATTTTCAAGTTCTTGACAAAAGTTGGACATAAACCTTATAAAATAGATTTACCTGATAAGAATTATGTTAGCGCCCTTCTTAACGTTAGTGATCTTTCTCCTTTTGATGCAGGTGATGGAATTGATTCGAAGATGAATCCTTTCCAAGAAGGGGGAGATGATGAGACTCCGCTTCATTATGGAGGACAAGCACAAAAAGGGGGAGACAACACAAAAACCAATGACAAGGGCAGAGATAAAGCAATTACAAGAAGGCCACCATGCATTCTTGAAATCCCACTTGAAGATGGAAGTTTCTTGGGAAGCAATTACTAGCTTAAAGGGGATTGATGCCTAAATTTTTTCAGTTTATAAAAATCATCAAATTTATATCCATCCCTTAGTCAAGTCTTAATTAAAAAATTAATCCTAAAATACACATATGCGCAAGTATACTAATCGCAATTATCGTATAGGGAATTAACAAGTATCGATCTTCAAAGAAACAAGTACACACTAATCACTTTTCATTCATTGTTTAAGCGAGACAAATAAAGTGAGGAAAGAAGAAAAAGAAAATTAATGAAATATATACAACTCAAGGATATAAGAATATGAAATTTAGACAATTATCCTAGAAAATATGATAATGACCCAACTAGCAATTCTCTCAACTAATTATTATCCTGGCATTATGAAAGAATATAAAGTAAAAATTCAATCGTTTCTCAAGTCATGAATCTACTTAGATAAATTTCACTTATTTTTACAATCCATGGAATCACTGTCTTTTGATTAAATTAGCAGATTTCCTAATCAAGCCAATATAACCAAAACATGCATTAAGCTCAATTCCTCATAAACATTAAATTAGCTAATGGCCATTTACTCGAGGTGAAATCAACTTAATCTTTTATTACTTTAGTCCTGTAATCCTAACTTCATCTCCCAAGTCCATTAAGATTTGACAAATATGAAATCAATGTAATGAACTCCTAACATCGTTTCCCAAGTCAATTTGAAGAACTCGTATCAATAACCAACGATAACAAGCAATCAAATATCAAAGATGATAAAGAATTGATCGAATAACTTAGTTAACACAAAATAATGAATCCAAAATAACGTTAAATTTACATTAAAAACATTGAATACATCATTGTTTAAGAACAATAAAACAAAGATAAGAGAAAGCACTCATAGACAAGCCTCTTTCTTCTCCCTTGAAGACTCTCTTGAATAACCCTCTTTGAATGGTGAATTCCTCCTTTAATTAGTGTTTAGAATTTTTGCTCTTGGATCCACCCTTAATCTCTTGTGTTTTCTCTTGCTTTCATAGGCCTCTTTGATGCTAATTCATTGCTTGTGAGGTCTTGGTTGAGTAGGACTCAAAAAATACAAAAATCATTAGAAAATTCCAAATTTCTTGCACAGGATTTTGGCATTCCAGCATGGGCCTGGCACTGGGTCCAGTCAACCCACCTGGCACCAGGTGAAATATTCTCTTCCTCTGAATTTTTCTCTATTTTTCTCTGGCCATCTAGAATGGACCTGGTACCTGGTCTACTTGCCAGACCTGGTGTTTAGTGTACTCTAGAAAATCTCTAGTTTTTCTTGAATTTAAATCAAATCTGAACAAATTTATCAAAAACACTTTCTATAAGAAAATTTTCAAATAGGAAGAAATATGTCTAGTTATTATACCACAAGTATCTTAAAATAACCTCTAATAACTAAAAAAATAATGGTGATTTTAGCCCCTATCACATACCCCCACACTAGAAGTTTTGCTAGTCCTCAAGAAAAACACTTTAATGCCAAGAAAATTATCAAGAAAACACAAGCTTTTTCTTATTCCAACAAAAACTTCTTCTACCCTAGCAAAGATTATATCTTCCCTTCAAACTTTAGATAAAACTCTTGTCATACAAACCCTTTGAAAACAATTCACACCCTAAAACATTTGACAAGACATCACAAAACTCTTGAAGTCAAATTAATCAAGTTCATACCTTCGTCTAAGAAAATTATTTCACCCGTCAAGTAAAAATATAGATAGCATGAATCACACAAGTCAAGCCATCTACCAACTCAAGCATTATAAATTTGAAAATTGCACAACTCAAGTCATGATGTAAGGAAAGCACTCCAATCTTTTTCTCACAAGAATTTTTCAATGACTTAGGGAATTGATAGCCTCAAGTGCATAAATTTCTCTTCCCACATTGTATTGGCCCCATTTTAGCTGGCATCTTTTTTCAACATTTTTTCAACATATTTCTTTCTTTGCTCTTTCTTGCATTCGGGATAGCCTCAAGAGAGTGCATTGAATAATACTTGCTACTTCTCCCTATATTAACCCCCTTTTCAATAAAAAGTCTTCAAAAATTAACAATAAGAGCATTTTTTTTTTCACTCAATTCTTTTTTCTTTCGAATACAAAAATTTTCCACAATTCTCCACAATCTTTCCTCTCAACAATCTTTTATCAATTCACATTTCTTATCATAACTCAAAGCTAAGCAAAATTTAGACCATAATATAAGAGTTAGCCAATAAACTTTACCAATATTCATCATATCCTCCATATCCAAACTAGATTAGTCAAATAATACTCAAACACCAATGAATAAACAAGATTTATCAAAATTCTCAAGTATTAACAATATCCTATCTAATAAACTAATTTCATAAAAATACACCAAATAAATAAAAAAATTCATATCCAAGTAAGAAAAAGAATTGCAACCTTGCTAAACAATGAAAAACCTTTAAAAAAAATTGAAAAATTTCCACAAAAATGATATGCAAAAAGATTTCTTCAACCTTATTCTCCCCCCCCCCCCAACAATATTTAAATTGTACATTTTCCTCATGGCCAAAGATATAATAATAAAAGTACAGCTAAAAAGACCAAAATCAATAAAGATAAGAATGTACTTCCATTACATCATAGGTCCACCATGTTTGAATCTACCACAAGGAGGAGTCCTTAGAAAAGTCACAAGTAAAATAAAAGAAAAGAAAAGATAACTAAAATCTGGGAAAGGTCATTAAGATTCAAAAGAAAAGAAAGAATAGAGAAAAAATAAAATAAAATAAAATACAAGTATCGAGAATAAATCAAGATCTGCATCATAATCTTCATCATTGTCATTATCATGAAGATCGTCGGTTGCAAGACTGGAAGATGCTCTAGTAGATTGTTAGATCAAAGTGACTAACTTCTAACCTTGGATATCCTAGCGTGAATAAATATCCATAATGGAGTCTTGGAGCTAAAAAATGATAGTTATTTGGCTCTCCAATTGAGCCTCCACTCGTGCCTCAAAATTTGTACCAGAATAAGAACCAGTGACACGAGAGGAAGGTCTAGTAGGCTGCTCCTCATCCTCCTCTTCATCAAGGATTCTCTTGTTCAAGTATATGGGGCTTTGTGGCATCTTCAAATGACTTGGCTAGTTCTATTCTTTGATGGCTCATTCGTTAGGAAACTTCACCGTGCCACTTAATGCATGAATTTGTATTGCCAACAAAAATAATGTATTGAGGCTTCAAGTAACGACTCTTAAAAAGTGATGATCCGAGCTTGCAACCTTGCCAATTTCTCATCATTTTAGCTCCTTCTATCATGTGTCCAAAAGTAATTGTCTATGATGATGTCAATCTCGTGCATAAAGAAAAACAAATATCAAATAGAAAATAAAAATAAAAACAAAGAAAAATAATAGAAAAACAAAGAAAGAAAAAAAAGAAAAGGGAAAAACGAATAATAGAAAAATAAAGAAAAGAAAAACACACACATTAGATATATTCATAAACTACCTAAATACAAAAGTTGGTGATATTTACAAGTACGACATGAACTAAGCTATTTAATTAAGTCACACAATGTTACAAACAACAAGATATAGCATTTATTTACACACACACACACACACACACACACATATATATTTCGTATAGAAATATGGACATATAACTATATAAACATGAATGAAATCCAAGCTTTCATGATATTGTTCCCCGATAAAGACACCAAAAACTGGATGTATAAATTTTGGGTGTATAAAATTTATCAAATTTAAACCCATCTCTTAGTCAAGTTTTAATTAAAACATTTATACTAAAATACGCATAAGAGCAAGTTTACTCATCACAAGTATAGCACTCATCACAAGCATAGCATAGGGAAATAATAAGTATCGATCCTCAAAGGAAACAAGTACACACTAATCACTTTTTTCATTCATTGTTTAACTGATCTAAATAAAGTGAGAAAATAAAAAAATAAAAAATAAAATATATATACAACTCAATGATGTAAGAATATTCAATGTAGATAATTATCCTAGAAAACATGATAATGACCTAACTAGCAATTCTCTCAACTAAATATCATTATGACATCATGAAGGAATATAAAGTAAAATTCAATCGTTTCCCAAGTAATGAATCTACTTAGATAAATTTTACTTCTTTTCCTAATCCATGGAATCACTATCTCTTGATTCAATTAGAAGATTTCTCAATCAAGCCAACATAACCAAAACACACACTAAGCTTAATGCCTCATAAACATGAAATTAAATAATAACACTTTACTCGAGGTGAAATCAACTAATCTTTAATTACTTTAGACCTATAATCCTAACTTTGTCTCACAATTCCTTTAAGATTTGACAAATATGAAATTAATGCAATAAACTTCTAACATCGTTTCCCAAGTCAATTAGAAGAACTCGTATCAATAGCCAATTATAACAATTAATCAAATATTAAAGATGATAAAGAATTGATCAAATAACTAAGTCAACACAAAACCATGAATCTAAAATAATTTTAAATTACAATAAAAACATTGAATATATCAATGTTTAAGAACAAGAAAATAAAGATAAAATAAAGCACTCATAGGCAAGCCTCTTTCTTCTCTCTTGAAGTCTCTCTTGAACAACCCTCCTTCAATGGTGAACTCCTCTTTTAATAAGTGTTTGGAATTTTTGCTCTTGGATCCACCCTTAATCTTCTGTGTTTTCTCTTGCTTTTATAGGCTACTTTGATGCTACATGCATTGCTTGAGAGGTCGTGGCCGAATAGGATTCGAAAAATACCAAAATCATTAGAAAATTCTTAAATTCTTGCACAGGATTTTAGCATTCCAACACGGGCCTAGTGCCGGGTCCAATCGACCCACCTGGCACTAGGTGAAATCTGCTCTTCCCTTGAATTTTTCTCTATTTGCCTCTAGTCGTCTAGAATGGACCTGGCGCCTAGTCCAATTACTAGACCTGGCTCCAGGTGTACTCTGGAATATCTCCAATTTTACTTGAATTTAACTCAAATCTGCACAAATTTATTAAAAATACTTTCTTCAAGCAAAATGTCAAATAAGAAGGAATATGTCTCGTTATAATAACAAAACTATCTCAAAATAACCTTAAATAACTGGAAAAATAAAGTGATTTAAGCCCTTATTAGAGCTTCATTTGCTAACAATTGATGAAGAATATCAAGAGATGGCTAAGAAAGATGAGAAAGAATCTAAGGAGAATGAACAAGACAACCATCGTTAAATAACAAGCCACCAACGATGGCTTCATTAGCATAGATGGTGCCGGCCGTGTTTTGGTTTGCAGTTCCTTGTGGATAGTTAACAGCTAGAGCCAGCCTAAGTGGCATAACCGGCAACAGCTCACTTCGGGACCCAGTCCCTTGCTTGCACATTTTAATATTTTTTTGGGGCTTATTTCCACTTTTAATGCTTTGTAATAACCTTTTATAACTCAAACTTATTTTAGGACCTCACTAAACTAATTGCTAGGGTTTTGGTTGTATAAATCCCATTTTATGTGATTTGACGACTTAATTAGTACATAATATTCAAAATTATGAACAGAGTCTTGAGAAGATTTGCCTCCTTGCTCATCTTTTGATCAAGACCAAACTATGGGATTAGTCCACCCTTTGTTGAGCCTCTAAAATCCTATGATATTTTGATTTGGTTTTTCTTCATTTGGATTTTAGAATCTTTGTTCTTCTTTGGTTCTAATTTGAATTCTAATTGGATGCCTATAGTGTTCTACTTCCATATTATTGATTTCCATTGTTGTTTCAAGGGTATTGGGTGAATCCATAGTAGATCTTACTACTTTTCTTAAGGGTCTTTGAAGCTTTGAACTTCAAGGGTTTGTTAGATTGTTGGATGATAGCTTATATCTCTTTTAGACACTAAATTTAGCAGTTTTGGTTACTTTGAATTGTGTTTTAAGTTTGGCCCACTTAATCACTTTGTTCACCAAGATAAACCACCCAAAGATCATATCAGAAGCACTTCTACATCAAGGATCAATCCATATGTCGCTTAGGATAATCACAATTACTACTTTGCTCAACAATGTATTAGTAAGGAAATTACAACTTTCCTTTAACCTTATTTCTTCCACTAGAATTACATATCCCATACTTGAAATAGCTAGGCATGTGCTATCTACCTCATGTGTCTATTTCCTTTATTTTTCATTTAACATGTATACAAGATATGAACAAGGCTTACACTTCTCATTTATTCTTACTAAAATGAAACCAATCAAGCATCTACGAACTGTAGCAAAATTCTAAAGTTTCCATGTTTTGGCACCATTTCTTATTTTAATCATAACTTTTGATTCGTAAGTTTGATTAATGTCAAACTAGTTTCAAAATATCCCCACCTTTATAAAATCCAATTCATGGAACACCAATTCCCTCTCCCATTGTGTTTAGTCATTATAACCAAGTTCCAATATTTTATTCCCGTCACAGATTTGGTAGCCTTTAGTATTTCCATTATAACTTTGTATTCACAAGTCCAAATCATGTCAAATTAGTCTCAAAATATTCCTAGAACATTTAGCTATAAATTTAAGGCAAGGGGTCCTAGCATGATTGGCAATTCTGTACAGTTTATTGCTTCTTCAAACCTAATCAAAAAAATACTAAAAACAGAAATTTTGTTTTGCACTTTTACCTTGCACAAATCAACTTCATTATTTTCCATATATAAATATTCCAATACCTTTCTTATCATCCACATATTTCATAAATATTCTTAGTTGCAGTTATGGAGAGCTCAAACATAATATGGTTTAGGCATAACAAAAATCACATCTATGAACAAATTATAACAACCTTGCATTTTCTCAAACATTAAGCCATTTCCTACTTTAATTTCTTTCTTCTACATATGCAAACATAATCAACCTTCCATAATACCTTCAAAACATAACCAAACACCCCACGAAACATAGCATACAGCTCCTCATTTCCTCCGGCCCAAGGCAAACACAAAACAGCGTTATCGTATAAATCTTTACTAAGGATATTTTATGTCTTTAGCTATTTTCCATGCAAAACAAACACCAAAATAATCATCACAAACTGCTAAACATATTTACTTCAAGAAGTAAGGCATTTTACCTTGCATATAATCATTTTCAAGCTAGGAATTGCCCAAGCTTTTCTTTTTCCTTCCTTCTCCCTTGGTTCTTGAAAATCTCTATGTCTCTCTCTCTTCTCTTTCTATTTTCTTTTATTTCGCTTTCTTTCTCGTTCTTTTCTCTTCTTCTCCTCTCTTTTGTTGCTGATTTTCAATTGGCCAAATGGCCTTCACTACCATTCTCATCTTCTATTTATAGAAGATTTTAATCATGTGGTCAAATAACATTAAATGGTCCAAAATGTTTTGGGGAGTTTTTATTGGTCTAAATGGAAGCTTAGGTGGCTTATAGAAATTTATAAAACTTCATGGATTCTTATGGAATGAAATTCTCTAGAAAATCTAAGTCGCCCATGCAACCAATCACAGAGCTACACTTAGCTTTTCCAACAAATTATACTAGGCCATGTAGTTTTTATGTAACCAATCAAATAACGTCGTTTAACATCCATGCAACTAATTATAAAATCCCACGTAGGATTTCATGCATCTAATCAAATGAGCCCATTTAGCTTCCATACACGCAATGAAATATTTGCATGAATTAAAGAACAGTCCACTAAATTTTAATCATATTTGACTATGGTTAACTATACTTCTCTAAAATTAACTGCAGTTAGCGTCACTATTCATCACAGTCAGTACAACTTTTTATTTCACAAATGCGATCTATACATTATTCTAACCTTAAAGGTGGATCTCAGAATTTCCAAATTCTTTCCCTGTTTTTCTTAATGCGCGATCGAAAATTCCTCTGACGTTCCTCAAAAAGTTTTTCATACAAGAATATTCATCTAGTTAAATTAAGCATTTCTTACTCTAAGCATCCATACATGTATTTCTTTATTACAAAGTAATAACAATTTGAGTACAAAAAGGTAGGGGTGTCATACTTTCCCCTCATTTTAGAAAATTTGTCCTCAAAATTTGTGCTTATGTTATTGAACAAACTCTTGTTTATTTCTGACTGCTATATAAACTTGGTTGAGCCCTTTATCTACTTTTGATGATTGGGTTTGAACCTTTGTTGACCATGTGGAACATTTCCTTGTTTATGAACATATGGGTCGTTAGCTAGAATATGTTCCATCTTTCCATAATGATCACATACCTTAAGCCTTTTTTTGCACTTCTCATACGTATGGCTGTTTTTTTTTTGGAATAACTACATTGCTGTGCTTTCTTTATTTCTAGAACCGATCATTCATTCCTTGGAATTTTCTTCTTAGATTGTTGACTTGAGTCAGTTTTCCTCTTGTGATCCTATTTGATTTGCTCTAAATATTCCTTTTCTAGTCAGGAGGCTATTTTTATGATAGCACTGTATCCATTTAGGGCCATCGAAATTAATATTCTCCCTAACTCAGGTCGTAACCTTTTTATGAATAGCTGAGTTTAATCTAACTCTGACTTTACTTCAGCAGCATGCTGTCCAATAGTTCTCTCTTCTTGCCTAAAATTTTGAAACTCTTTTTATTTTCTTTCAACTACCCAGCAAGGAATAAATTTATTCTTAAATTCCTCTAAGAATTCTTTCCAAGTCCATTCCCTTCGTACTTGCTCTTGTGCCATTTTCTTCCTTAACCACCAATCTCATGCAGGCTCTTGAAGTTTTAAAGTAGCAAATTGTACTTTTTTTTTGCTACAAATAATCCAAAGCTTGAAAAATATCCTCCATTAGTTCCATCCATGACTCGTCTTCTTATTCTTGATATGCTTTTTTCCGTAAAATCAAGAAGGATGGAATTTCAAAAACTGCTCTAATGTTCGATCAATTTCATCCTTAGAGCATTGTTCTTTTCACGTTGGGGTCTTTGTTACGTGCTGAAGTAATGTAGTAATGTTTTGTAAGATTTATGTCATTTCATTCCTCTCTTCTTGCATTTTCACTCTTCTATCTAGCACACCTTAGACTACTTGAATCTTTTGCACTCTCAGCCTGGCCATTTTGACTTTATGGCTCAGGGCATTAGCAACGACGTTAGCCTTCCCGGGGTGGTATTTGATAGGGCAGTGATACTCTTCCAAAAATTCCATCCATCTCCACTGCCTCAAATTCAAGTGCTTCTGGGTGAAGATGTACTTCAGGCTCTTGTGATTAGTAAACACTTCATACTCAACTGCATACAAGTAATGCCACCATTTCTTTAAAGCAAATACAATGGCAACTAGCTCCAAATCATGCGTAGGATAATTGACTCCATGAGGCTTCATCTTTTGTGAAGCATAGGCAATTACCTTCCTATCCTGCATCAATACTGCCCCCAAACCTTCCTTTGAAGCATCAATATACAGCGCATAAGGCTTACCCCCTATGGCAAACTCAACACGGGTGCTATCATTTACCTCCGCTTTAGCTCTTAGAAACTCTTTTCGTATTTCTAATTCCAAACAAAGGGTACGTCCTTTCTTAGCAGCCAGGTTATAGGTGATGCTAGCATTGAGAACCCTTTAATAAACCTCCTATAATAGCCGGCCAGTCCCAAGAAGCTTTGAATATCTATGATGTTTTCTGGTTGCTTCCAGTCCAAAACTACTTCAACTTTTACTGGGTCCACCTTGATTCCATCCTCGGTTACAACATGGCCAAAAAATGCCACACTATCCAGCCAGAACTCGCACTTGCTAAAGTTGACATAAAGCTTATGCTCTCTTAGCTTTTCCAATACCAGCTTCAAATGTTCTACATGATCCTCAGGATTCTTAGAGTATATAAGTATGTCGTCGATGAAGATCAATATGAACTTGTCCAAGTAAGGTTAGAAAACTTAATGCATCAAATCCATAAATACTGCTATTGCATTGGTCACCCCAAAAGGCATCACAACAAACTCATAGTGACCATATCTTGTGTGGAAGGCCATCTTCGGAATATCCTCCTCATTTATCCTCACTTGATAATATCATTGCCATCCTTGCTTCAACAATTTTCAGACTTTTGCCCAGCTATCAAAAACTTCAACTCTTTTACTCTCTTATCGTTGAACTCCAACAGATCGCATCTTGATCTAATGAACTGAACCTACTTATTCTTATGGTCTATTCTAGCCCCATGCTTAGCTAGCCAATCCATACCCAGAATCAAGTCATAGTCATCAATAGCTAAGACTATCAAATCTCCCTCTAAACTTTCTCTCCCCACTTCAATCTTATAATTCTGCATATATCGATCCGCTTGCACCATTTTCCCCAAGAGCGTACTCATCAACAAGGTAAAAGGTAGTTCTACTCTATTCCAACGCAAATGATATGCACAATTCTTGTTTAAATTGGAATGGGTAGATCCAGGGATTATCAATGCAGTAATAGAACAACCTTGGATAGTAAACGTACCTTCCACCACCCCTGCATCTGCTCCAAACATCCCCCGGTTAAGAGCGAAAACCTTTGCTTTCACCTGCGGCTTATGAGTTCCACTTCCGGAGGCACCCGTAGTATTAGCTCGATTCGCTCCCACTGTTTGAGTCGGGTTTTCTTGCCCGATTTGGAGAAATTTAGGGTAGGTGTTTCGCAGATAATTTGGGTCTCCACAGTGGTAGCATTTCTGCTCAACTCCCCGAGACCAACAATTTTTCTCCACAATGTCGGCATAATGGAAGATTCTGAGCACGGCCAACTGGTGCCGTTCGTGCTTCCTTCCCCCGGTTCTATCATTGCTGGATGGCAAGCCGCTTATTGGGTTACTACCTCTGGAAAGGTCTCGGCGGTTGTCTTGGAAGCAAGAAAGGTCTTGGTACCATCTTACTGCAATCCTCATTCTCAATCTGGGTCACTGCATCCATAACCGCTGAATAAGTCGTTGGTGGAGAAGGTGCTAATACCCTTCTTAATTTCTGCCTCAACCCCTCGACAAATTGCCTTGTTCTGTTCTGCTCGGTATCCACCAGCCCTTTGCAATACTTCGATAACTGAGTAAAAAATGTTGCATACTATGCTACTTTCATGCTCTCTTGCTTCAGATTCTGGAATTCGTCTTCCATTTTCTCCACTATCCACTAAGGGATATATTCAGTTTTGAATGCCTCCACAAAGTTGGCCTACGTCCAGTCCTGATCAATCATCTCCCAGTCATCTTAGACTCGTTGCCACCATGCCCAAGCTGGGCCCCTTAGTTGAAATGCAATAAATTTTACCATTCACTTCTTGGTATACTGGAGTGTAGTGAAGATGTCCTCTGTCTATTCCACTCACTGTTTCGCTTTCTGATCTTTCTCAGCCTCTCCCAAGAAGATGGGAAGTTGAAATTTCAAAAATCTCTCCAATGCCTCATCTTCCCCCTTCGGATTCCTCCGCTGATGAGACTCCACTTCATCATGGAGGACAAGGACCGATGACTAGATCGAGGACCAATAAGCTTCAAGTCGATTTTCAATTGATCATCAAATAATGCTTGAGAATGAAGGAGGATTGGAGGGTTGAGGAAGCGAGCTAAAAGTTCATGTTGATGGCCATCCGCGAAAGACCCCAATAAGAATTTAAGCCGACAGCAAAAGGGGTTGAAATTTGACAAGGGCAACATCCAAAGGATAGCCGGCGCCGACTGCATTCTGTCCAAAATCAACACTCTAGCAAACAAGAATCAGCCGAAGACAAAACCAAACCGGCGCCGGTTGTGAGGTTCCAAATCGATGCCGGCTTGGCCTTGGGCATTCGTCGACTGTTCTGCTTTTTAATATTTTTCTCTGATTTTCTTCACTTTTAATTGCTTGTAAAGACTTATTTTGAGCAAAAACTGTAACTAAACCTCAGGGATTACTTAGCTAGGGTTAGGGTAGTATAAATAGCATTTTATTGCTTTGACAAGACAATTCACTTAAGCTTTAATTCAAATAGAGAGAGAACCTTGAGAGGCCCTAGCATCCTTGTTCATCTTATTCAAGACCAAGCTTAAGGGTTAGTCTTTCTTTTGTAAGAGTCTATAAATCTTTTGGATAATCTAATGTTGTTTTCTTTGAATGGGTTTTAGTTGGTTTGTTCTTCTAAGGTTTGTTTGAAATTCAATATCTGGGTGCCTATTTTCTCTATTCTACATGTTCTTGCTTACCTTTGTTGCTACAAGGATATTAGTGTGACAATCTAGTAGAACTTTCTATTCAGCATGACGGTCTTTGAGGCTTTGTTCTTCAAGGGTTTGAAGAGTGTGGAGATAGTTAGGTTACTTTCTCTATTTGTCACAAGAAAAGTCCCTGTTTTGGTTCCCTTTGATTGAGCTGAACACATAGCCACTAAAACACCACAACACCAAGAAAAGGTCACACGAAAAAAAGTCATATCAAAGAGCTTAGTATCAGAGAAAGGAAAAGCTTGATTCCCATCAAAGCTTGAAAACAAGAAAGGAGCCCTACAAAGTAAAGAAAAGAGACAAACCAGAAAATCTCGTAACTCAAAACTTGCTCCAAAAAAGACTTTGAAATTTTTGTTATTTCTTAATTTTTCTGTTGGGAAATTGCTCCTTTATGTTATTGTAATCCTTGGGAATAAATTTGTCTTGTGTTTGTGGTGAAACTTGGCTTGAATATGGTTGAAAATTCTGATTGCTTTTGAGTGATGAGTTGCAGCCAAGGTGTTTCATAAATGTTCCATGAGAGTGTTTTTTGCTATAGTTGGGAACTTTGATTCTTGATTTTTATTCCTTGGGTTTTTATGACTTGTTATATCACTCTAATAGTGAATTCCATGATCATTGAACTCAATTTCTCCATTGCACACTAGTGACCATCTTGTTCTTTATCATCCTAGTTTTAGTTGTTCTTGTCTCTTTGTTTTTGATAATTCTTGTTTGTTTCTTGCAGAGAATTATTTCTTGTGTGCTTAGTGCTTGTTCTTGAGTTGATTGAATCCACCATTTCTTGAATTCTTGACCTAAAACTTGATTGTTTGAGGTGCCCAATAGGTGTTTGTTGAAATTCCCCTAAGACCCCCAAATTGGAAAATTCTCTTGATTTGTGTGACTCACTTAGCTGGACTAAATCTTCAGCTATTGGGGAGAATTGGGAGTCACAAGAAGGTCATTGAGCTCACAAGCCATTGAGGATCAAGACCACCAACAAAGAGAGAACATTTTCTACACTAGGTGTCTAATCAATAAGATCCCTTGTAGTGTCATTGTGGATAGTAGGAGTTGCACTAACGTGAGTAATACGGATTTGATTGAAGAATTGGACATGAGTTGGATTAAGCATCCTAAGCCTTACAAACTACAATGGTTGAATGATAGTGGGGAAATGAGAGTAAACAAGTAAGTGTTGGTGTCTTTTGAAATGGAGAAGTACAAGGATGATGTACTTTGTGATGTAGTGCCCATGCAAGTGGGACACTTATTACTAGGGAGGCCTTGGTAATATGATAGGCATGTAAAACATGATGGGAGAAAGAATACTTATTCCCTACTCAAGGAAGGAACTAAGATTACCTTCACCCCCATGGCCCCTAGTGAGGTGAGCAAAGACCATAGAATCATGAAAAAAAAAGAGAAGAAGAATGAAGCACTAGAAGTTAAGCAAAAGAAAGAAAATGATAGGAAAGAAAATGAGAGGCAGGAAAAAGAATTGAGAGAGAGAATGAGTAAGCAAGTGCCTTTGACAATCAAGGATAGAAATAAGCAAGGCCAAGAGAAGAGATGTAAAAAGAGAGTGAGGTCATAGAGGCTATAGAAGCTAAGGAACTGGTTATTCTTCTTTTATGTAAAAGTTCTTATGTTTCTACTAATGATTCCATATTGTCTTTGCCTCATGAAATTGTAGCTATTCTTCAAGTGTTTGAAGATGTTTTCCCAAATGAGGTGCCCGGAGGACTACCACTATTGAGAGGAATTGAGCATCAAATTAACTTTGTACCCGGTGCTATCATCCCCAACCGACCGGTATATAAAAGCAATCCGGAGAAGTCCAAGGAATTGCAAAAATAAGTGGAGGCATTGCTTGAGAAGGGACATGTGAGAGAGATCCTAAGCCCATGTGTGGCTTCGGTTCTCTTGGTGCCCAAAAAGGATGGGACATGGCGTATGTGCGTGGATTGTCGTGCTATCAACAACATAACGGTAAAATATTGCTATCCTATTCCTAGGCTAGATGACTTGCTAGATGAGCTATTTGGTGCATGCATTTTCTCAAAAATTGATTTGAAATCCGGTTGTCACCAAATTAAAATACGAGAAAGGGATGAAAGGAAAATAGCTTTTAAAACTAAACGAGAGTTGTATGAGTAGCTTGTCATGCGCTTTGGATTGTCTAATGCTCCTAGTACTTTCATGCGATTAATGCATCATGTTTTGAGGGAATTCATTGGGAAATTTGTTGTTGTGTTATTTGATGACATATTAATTTATAGAAAATCATATGTGGATCATTTAAATCATGTTCAAAGTGTGCTTGTGGCTCTCCGAAGGGAGAGATTGTATGCTAATCTTGAGAAATGCTCTTTTTGTTTGGAGAGGATTACATTCCTTGGGTATGCTATGAGTGCAATAGGGATTGAGGTTGATGAGGGAAAAGTGAAAGCCATCCAAGATTGGCCAACCCCTACCACCATTACCCAAATCCGTAGTTTCCATAGGCTAGCTAGTTTCTATAGGAGGTTCATCCAAAATTTTAGCACCATAGCAGCCCCTCTAACCGAAGTGGTAAAGAAAAATGTAGGATTTAGGTGGGAGGAAACCCAACAACAAGCATTTCAAACCCTCAAGGACAAATTGAGCCAAGCTCCAATTCTTATTCTTCCCAATTTTGAGAAGGCTTTTGAGATAGAGTGTGATGCAAGTGGGATGAGAATAGGTGCGGTATTGACCCAAAATAGAAAACCTACTGCATACTTTAGTGAAAAATTGTCTGGGGCAGGCCTTAACTATTCTACCTATGACAAAGAGCTTTTTGTTTTGGTAAGGACCTTAAAGTATTGGCAATACTACCTTTTGCCAAGAGAGTTTGTCATTCATATTGATCATGAGACCCTTAAACACCTCAAAAGCCAACAAAAATTGAACAAAAGGCATGCAAGGTTGATGGAGTTTATTGGGACATTTCCCTATGTCATTCAATACAAGAAGGGTAAGGAAAATGTGGTAACGGATGCACTATCTCGAAGGTACGCACTCCTCAACTTTTTGGATACTAAACTTCTTGGTTTTGAATTTGAGAAAGATTTGTATGTTAATGATAAGGAGTTTGAGGATATTTTCCATGCTTGTGAAAAAGGTGCATTTGATAAATATTATAGGCATGATGGTTTCTTATTTAGGGAGGCAAGGCTTTATGTACCAAAGGGTTCCATTAGGGTGTTGCTAATTCGAGAAGCCCATAGTGGGGGACTAATAGGGCATTTTGGTGTTGCAAAAACCTTAGGCATCCTTAAGGGACATTTTTTTTGGCCAAAAATGAGAAAGGATGTGGACAGACATTGTTCTCAATACATTACCTATAGGCGAGCTAAGTCTAGAGCTCTTCCATATGGTCTTTATGCTCCTTTGCCCACACCTAATATGCATTGGGTTGATATTTCAATGGACTTCATTTTAGGATTTCCTAGGTCTAAGGGGGGCAAGGATTCTATATTTGTAATTGTTGACAGATTTTCCAAAATGGCTCATTTTGTGGCTTGTTCCAAGACTAATGATACGTCCTATATTGCAGATTTATTCTTTAAGGAAGTGGTGAGAATGCATGGGATTTCAAGGACTATTGTCTCGGATAGGGATATAAAATTTCTTAGCCATTTTTGGAGAGTTTTATGGAACAAACTTGGAACTAACCTTTTGTTTTCCACAGCTTGTCATCCCCAAACGGACGGACAAACTGAGGTGGTCAATCGTTCACTCACCTAACTCTTGTGGGCCATAATAAAAAAGAACTTGAAGCATTGGGAGGAGTGCTTACCTCACATTGAGTTTGCATACAATAGGGCTATTCACTCTACCACTTGTTATTCTCCTTTTGAAATTGTATATGGTTTTAATCATCTAACTCCTTTTAGATTTTGTTCCTTTGCCTACAAGTGAACGATTGAACCTTGATGGAGCTAAGAAAGTAGGAATGGTGAAGGCACTCCATGAGAAGGTGAAGGAAACCATTTCAAAATGCAACGAAAAGATTGCCCATAAGCACAATCAAGGAAGGAAAAATGTTTCTTTTGAGTCGGGCGATTGGGTATCGGTGTACCTTTGCAAGGAGAGATCCCCACGCAATGCCAAAGCAAACTTGATCTAAGGGGGGATGGACCATTTCAAGTTCTTGCCAAAGTTGGAGATAATGCTTACAAGATATATCTACCGGGTGTGTATCATGTTAGTGCTACCTTCAATGTTAGTGACCACTTTCCTTTTGATGTAGATGATGGTGAAGATTTGAAGACGAATCCTTTTCAAGGAGGGGGAGATAAAGAGACTCCACTTCATCATAGAGGACAAGGACCGATGACTAGAGCGAGGACCAAGAAGCTTCACGTTGATTTTCAATTGATCATCAAACAATGCTTGAGAATGAAGGAGGATTGGAGGGTTGAGGAAGCGAGCCAACAGTTCATGTTGATAGCCATCTATGAAGGACCCCAATAAGAATTTAAGCCGACAGCAAAATGAGTTGAAATTTGACAAGGGCGGTGTCCAAAGGACAGCCGGTGCCGGCGGCATGTAGCCAAACCGACGCCGGCTGCATTCCGTCCAAAATCAACAGTCCAGCAAATAAGAACCAGCCGAAGACAGAACTAAAGCGGCGCCGGTTGTGAGGTTCCAAACCGGCACCGGCTTGGCCCTGGGCATTCGTCGACTGTTCCGCTTTTTAATATTTTTCTCTATTTTCTTCACTTTTAATTACTTGTAAAGACTTATTTTGACCAAAAACTGTAACTAAACCTTAGGGATTACTTAGCTAGGGTTAGGGTAGTATAAATAGTATTTTTATTGCTTTGACAAGACAATTCACTCAAGCTTTAATTCAAATAGAGAGAGAACCTTTAGAGGCCCTAGCCTCCTTATTCATCTTGTTTAAGACCAAGCTTAAGGATTAGTCCTCCTTTTGTAAGAGTCTATAAATCTTTTGGATAATCCAATGTTGTTTTCTTTGAATGGGTCTTAGTTGCTTTATTCTCCTAAGGTTTATTTGAAATTTAATATCTGGGTGCCTATTTTCTCTATTCTACATGTTCTTTCTTGTCTTTGTTGCTACAAGGATGTTAGGGTGAGAATCTAGTAGAACTTTCTATTCATCATGAGGGTCTTTGAGGCTTTGTTCTTCAAGGGTTTGAAGGGTGTGTAGATCGTTAGGTTATTTTCACCTTTTGTCACAAGAAAAGTCCCTATTTTGGTTCCGTTTGATTGAGTTGAACACATAGCCACCAAAACACCACAACATCAAGAAAAAACCACACAAAAAAAAGTCATATCATCTGCTCAGTCAAGGTTTGCAGAATCTCAGTCATTTTGTGGAATGCTTGCCCCATAGTTACGCTGATCGATTATTTCGATCATATTTCTGGCTTTGGTTCATTCTCATTTTCCCAGTTTGGTGATGATAATTAAGTTGCATCAAGCTCCGGAGTTACGGTTTCGACCTCAGGAACCCTTCTGTTGGATGTGGCGACATGACGCTTGGGTGCCATTCTAAACCATGCCCCAGATAATGAGTTTATGCAACAAAGTTTAAAGTATTCAAATTGAGCATGCATTCACATTCAGTTTTAAGCCAAAGAAAATTAGATGCAAATTTTGTATAAAGAATTGCATATTTTCAAAATTAGAGTACACCCAGTACTCTTATTTGAATAAATCTTGAAATAAAGCAATGAACATAAATGGACTCCTAGCACAAGAGATTATTGAAAGTCATAAATAAAACGTCCTAAGCATAGCAGAGCTTAGACTCTCAAATCCTCATTAGAGTCTTCAAAGTCAGCATCATACAACCATCCTCCTGAATTCCTAGAAAAGTCTATCCCTGCCCCCATTCACGAACCTATTGTCCATTGGTTCCTTCTCGGGTCTCCTAGAACTCTCCCTGGTTTCAACCTGGTTAGGTGGGTGTACAAAAGAAGGTCTAGGTAGAGATTTATAGTCTATCTGATGAGACTCCGCTTCATCATGAAGGTCAAGATCAAGGAGGGGGAGGAGTGACCGTGCAAGGACAAGGACCGATGACAAGATCTAGGACCAAGAAACTTCAAGATGAGTTTCAATTTCTCATAAAACCATGCTTGAGGATGGAAGAAGGTTAAAAGATTGAGGAAGCTAGCCAAGAGCTCATTTTGATGACTATCCAAAAAAGACCCCAACAAGAACTTAAGCTGGCAATAAAGATAGATGAAATTTGACCAAAAGGTGGCCTTCCAGTGGATAACCGGTGCTGGCCCAAGCAGCCTAACCGGTGCCGGCTTCAACCTGCACCGATGGCCCAAATAACAGTGAGCAACTAGCGCGGGCTGTAGAAGCCTTAGCCGGTGCCAGCTCTAGCCTGGGCAGCTGACAACTACCCCTTATTTTTGATGTTTTCTCCGGCTTTTCTCCATTTTAAATGTTTTGTAAAAACCTATTAAGACTCTAAATTATATTAGAACCTCAGGGATCATTTAACTAGGGTTAGGGTAGTATAAATACAACTTTTAGTGATTTAACAAGATAATTCACACACTTTATTCAAATTTGAAGAAAGAATCTTGAGAGGCCCTAGCCTCCTAGTTCATCTTGTTCAAAACCATGCTTAAGGCCTAGTCCTCCTTATGAATGAATCTATAAAATCTTTGAATAATCCAATATGGTTTCTTCAATAGGTCTTAGTTGCTTTGCTCTTCTAAGGTTTATTTGAATTCTATTACTTGAGTGCCTATTTTCTCTATTCTTTTATTTTTGTTTGCCTTTATTACTTCAAGAATATTGGGTGAGATTATAGTAGAACTTTCTATTATTCTTGAGGGTCTTTGAAGCCTTGTTCTTCAAGGGTATAATAGAGGGTAAGTTGTTATTTTAATTTCTCATTTTTGTCTCAATAAATTCACTATTTTGGTCCCATGGGAAGAGCTGGACTTATAATCAATTAAACCACCAACATCACCAAGAAAAGCCCACTTAAGATCATATCAAAGAGTTTTTGGTATCAGAGTAAGGAAAGCATATATTCCAATTGATGTGTTCAAACATGGGCAAAAAAATCATACAAAAACTAAGCACATTCTCAATCAAGTTTAAATTAAAACGTTCAATCCAAATTATACATATGAGCAAGCGTACTCATCATTAACCGAGCATAGGGTTCAAACGAGTATCGATCCTCAAGGAATAAGTAGACCTTAATTACCTTTTTTTTATTGTTTAACCAACTCGATAAAGTGAAAAATAAATAAAAATAAAAAGAAAATAAAAGAAAATCAAAATAAAAATATATACATGTCAAGGATGGAGAAGTATGTAATTTAAATCATTATTTAGACAAACATGATCTTAAAATACCCAATCTTTATCATGACTAATTATTCTCTTGGCATCATGAAGGATAATATAGATAAACTTCTTTGTCCAATCCGTGAATCACTATCTTCTAGGTAACTTAGTATCACATATCCTATCTCAACCAGTCTTACCCAAAAGATGCATTAACCGTAGTCCTTGATTTAATTCCCATTCCTAGTAAATTATGCATGAAATTAACTATTGAATCCATATCTTGGCAGATATCAATTAACCTTAAGTTACTTTATCCCTACTCTTAACCCCTTTGTCCAAGCAAGTTAATGGAAAGACCCAATCAATCAATCTCGTAATAAACACAAGTAATCAATACCAAGAATAACAATCAATTAATCAAAAGATCAAAGAACTCTAAAAATCATGAATATCTAAAACAATGTCAAATTACAATAAAACAATTAATACATCATTGTCAAGAAAAAGAAAACAAAGTAAAAGAAAGCACTCATAGGCAAGCCTCCTCCTTCTTCCTTTGAAGACCTTCTTGTACAATCCTCCTTGAATTAAAGAATTTCTCCTTCAATTGAGTATTTTTCTATGATGATCAATGAGTTCTCCCATTTTTCCTTGTAATTTCCATCTATTTATAGGATTAGGAAGTACCAAAATTCGTTCGTAATGTGTTCTTGGCCGAGTAGAAGTTGGAAGATACTAAAACTCCTCAGATTACCAAAAACTACGTAGAACAAATCAAGCATTGCCTTAGCTTCAGGGCACAGTCGGCGCCGCCTTGACTCTTGGAGCCGACGCCAGTTGTGTTCTACTTCTCCACTTGTTCCCTGATTTTTCTTCGAATTTTGCACAATGTGTTCCAGAATGCAGCCGGCGCTGGTTTCAGCTTCACAACCGGCGCTGCCTTGGTTCTATTCTACTCTGATTCAATAATTTTTCCGTCGCATCGAAGTTCGTTTCAACAACGCATGGCCGGTATTGGTTCTAGGGCCCTAGTCGGCACCGCCTTTTCTCTATTTTGCAACGTTTTTGTTTCGTTTTACCCAAAAAATCTAAAATAAAGAACAAAATACATTTCCAATGGCAAAATCTCAAATATAAAGGAATATGACTAGTTATTGAACAAAATGTATTACAAATGAACCTTAAATAACTAGGAAAAACATGACTAATTTAGCCCCTATCATATTCCCCCACACTTAGCTCTTTGCTTGTCCTCAAGTGAAGTATCAAAAACAAATAGGAAAACACAAGGTTTCGTTAATCACTCAATTAATTTCCAAACCATATCTTCAATGCTTCCTTCATTCAAGAATATAAAACATATGATACTAAATCTTTCACAACAAATGCAAGACTTGTGTTAGTGATAAATAACTTAGTAGAACCATCTCAATACTTCACAATATTCTCAAACCATTGGAAAGAATTTAGTTCAAAAAGAATATGCATTCTATAGGCTACTTTTCATACACTCTCTCCACTAATCCGAGACATATCATGATTCTACTTAGATTAAGTAGGACTTTTAAGCTTTTAATGTAAGGCTAAAGGCTTGTAATGTAGCTTATCAAACGAAGGATATAGGAGAATCAAAATTCAAAGAAAAACTGAGAGGTAGCAAGAAAAGGATAAACAAATAAAGCAATCATTTCCAACTCTTCTTGCTCTCCTATTCTAAAAATCCATCAAACCATAACATTATATAGCAATTACAACTCTACTCAAGAAAATCCTGCATTTTTTCTCTTTTTCTATCAATTCTTCTTTTCATCAACTCTTTTTTTTCACAAGATCACTCAAATTTCCAGCAATGGTGTCAAGATTTAATATGAACTTAATGTGTACAGTTCAATCACCATTCATTTTGTGATCTTTTTTTTCTTCATTTCACTCAATAAATCTTTCTTTTTTCTTTCTTTCTTTTTCTTTTTCAATTCCTTTTTTTTTTCTCACTCTTATTGCTGCTCTTCTTTTCTTTTCTTGTTTTCAATCTCTCTTTTCTCGTAGCTGTTTGTTTTCTTCCCTTTTTCTTTCCAGCTCAACTTGTTATTGATCCATGATTGAAAGTAACAAGTCATGATCTTTATCCCAACATTCTTCCTCAACATTCTCATACATATACTTTCATCCATCAAGAGCATAAAGATTTGTAAAATCATTCAAACTCTCAACACCGAGCAATGGACAAAATATTGTGACGGGTTTTAATGAAAGAAATCAACAATTTAGGCTTAAAATAGGCACCAGGGGTAATATGAAAATAGGTAGGCTTGAAAAGCTCAAACTATCTAAAAAAGGCCTATTATCGTCATCCCTAAGTTAAATCATGGCTGTCTTTCTTATTTTGCCTCGAGAGGTATTCAAGTAAGTTCTAGAATGCTCCATGAATTTTAATAGAAAAATAAGGTTTAAAAATAATGTACAGCATTTGATCAAGAACTACTTTGTCCAAGTGAGTGCAAAAAGTCATGCATAAGCCATAAATGATCTAGAACATATGTTCTATAATCCATCATAAAGACATGCATTAAAAATATAGCTTCAAATCTCTAGAAAATTAGAAAAATTTGAAAAATTTTCGCTCAAAATTTGCTCCCAAGAAGGTTAAAGTATATGTATAGAAGACTTGTTAATCAAATCACTCCCCCACACTTAAACTGGACATTGTCCTCAATGGCCAAATAAATATAATAATAACAACAATACCATAGGACCAAAAATATAAAAGAGAAGAGATAAGAAAAATAAACTTCCATTCGGTTGGCAATGTGTTGTACAAGAGTGGAATGCTTGAAGAATGAGGCATTGCAAGGCACCTAAAAAGAACAATGCAAAGGAAAACACACCAAAGTGTAAAAACTAGAAAAGGAAAATAAATCAAAAATAAAAGAACAAAAAGAGTACACGAAAAAAAAAACCAAAAACTAACTAAAAAAAACATTAAAAGAGAAAGGAAAAACAAGAATGCTCAAGACAAATCATCAGTCCTCCTCATCATCCTCAGCTGGTGTAAAGGTACTTGCACCACTATGTGGCCTAGAAGAATGCTGCCTCAATTCGGCTAACTGCTAATCCATAGTAGCTTGCCGTCTTGCCATGTCCTCCATAGTACGTTGCAAGTGTAGGAGTACTTCCATTTGCTGAACGAGTTGCCCCAGTACGGTAGTCTCAAAGTCAGTCTGGGAGTGGGACTGAGAACTGCTAGCCCGTGCACGTGTTGGTGGTGGTGGGTGCTCCTCTTCCACTATGGGTGTCCTTACCTGCCCGGGATGTCTGACCTCGAAGGGAGTTAGCTACTTTTTTAACTCTTGGTTGTACTTGTACTTGCAAGTCATAAGAGTTTGCTCAGTGACCATATCATGCTGAATGGTAGCCTCCATGAGTTCTCCCTTAAGACTCATACCAAAGTCTTTTAGAATTTTCATTATAACCAAGGGAAAAATAAAAGCTTTTGTGGAGAGACGGTGATGAACAACCTCCCAAATAGATTGGATGATCAAGGGTGCAAGAGGGATAGGTAATATGTCCATCATCCGATGCAAAATATAAGTGTCAATTAGTCTAGTATTATTGAAACCACTAGCACGGCGTACAATATTGAACCCAAACATGTAGACTAGAACTCGAAAGCTGGCTGCCAAATCATTGTTAGAATAGAAACTATTAGCTTAGAAGGTATTCTGCTTATGTAAGCCTAGGGTAGCTCTAGTCCCTCTAACATCCCAATTCGGGTCAAAAAGAATCTTTTGATTATTCACATCAATCCCTTGCCAAGTATCATCGTAAAAAACTTAGAGGAGGTTAGCTAATTGGTTTTGAGTGATGACAATAGGAACTCCTTTCACTCTTATTTCAATATATGGAAGATGTTTATTGTCCTTATCCATCATATTAGCATAGAATTCCTTAATAAGCACGGGACAATACTTCCCTTTCAACTGTACTATCGACCTCCATCCTAGCCGTCTAAACATTATTCCCAATTTGAGTGCACGGTCTAAGATGGGTGAGAAAGTACGCTCGACAATAATCTTATTAGAAGTTCTCTTACTGTACCATTCCTCATAAGATGTATCTATAAACTCAGTAGGTCTTAAGGACAACGGATCAACAGATGAAGGGACTAAGGAAGAGGAAGTTCTCACCCTTTTAGAAGATTGACCCCTCGCTCTAGACATGATATCAAGTAAGGAATAGGGGAATAGGAAGAGTCAAAGACTGAAACAGGATTGCTACCCCTGTACAGATATTCCTCAAATCTCACATAACCCTCAACCAATCTCACAATCCACAAAACCCAAACTCCTTCAATATATATCCACTCCAACAACCAATCCAATCAATCACCTTCAATTAATACAACACAACCTGCATAATACATGTAAGGTTTATTGTAAAGCATAAATGTGTTTATATCCTTAAAGCATTCTAGTAAACATGATCATGTGAATGAAGGCAGTATCATTGTATCATGTGATTAATAATGCACATTCTATATATTCAAGTATCACCAATAGCCACAATTCTAGCCTTAGCTATATGAAGTCTCGAATGATCATGTACATGAGTTAAGTATCAAAGAACCATTCACTCCTAATCTAGTCCAACTCATGAAGCTCAAGGAGTAATGCACAATTCAATCATAGCATACACAATCCCAAATTTCAACCAAAAGTGTCCCTAAAATTTGAAAAAATCATCTCTATCAGTTTAACTGAATGAATGAAATAAAAATCATACCTTTATGCTCTTATATACATGGGCAAGTAAAGATGCAAGCTTTTTGTAAAAATCTAAGCTCCTTGCTTGTGGATTGAATGTGATGGTATTATGAAAATTCAAAGATTTTGAGAATTTTGATCTGTAGGATCATCAAAAAAGAAGTCAATAGACATTGTAGAAGTGTTTAGGAGTTGCAAAATCAAAATTTTGGGAAGTGAATGATGTGAAGCCGGTACTGGCTTGAGAGAATTTGAGAGGGAGAATGGAGATTTTGAAGGAAAAGTGGCCAAAATGGCCCTTAAAATATGCTTCACCTGACAGGAACCGGTGCCGGTCCGAGAAACACCATTCATCTTGAAAGTATCACAAATCTCAAGAAACCTAGCTATGTGAACATTGGGATCCTCTTCAGGTAGCCCGTCAAATTGAACTATATTTTGCACCATTTGGATAATGTTGGGCTTTATTTCAAAATTGTTTGCATCTATCCTAGGTCTAGTGATACTCGAGCCTGTGCTCGAGACTGCGGGTTTCACAAAGTTATCCATAACCCTCCTGTTATTCCCAGCATTGTTCTGTTGAGCACCATCCATCTTAACGATCAGGTTCCTTTGAATTGTCCGGTGAATTTTTGATAACGTCCTCTCGATTTCAGGGTCAAAATCGACTATCTCTCCTTCGGATTTTCGGGTCATGTACCAAGGGTAACACCTAAGAAAACAAGAAGTAAGTTAGATACATAATTAATGATTAAAAAAAAAACTACAAGGTTACAAAGTTAGTAAAAAGAACATAGTCAAAGTTAGTAGGTTAGGTTAGGTTACAAGGGTGTACAATAATACATGAAGTATAAAATATAGCACCTTTTTTGCGAAAAAAATAATTATACATATCTTACATATTTACATATTTATATATTTACATATTTACATAGTTAAATCAACAAAATTTAAGTTTTCATACTATTGTTCCATGGCAACGGCGCCAAAAACTTGATGTGTTCGGACTTGGGTATAGAAATCATACAAAAACTAAGCATATTCCCAATCAAGTTTAAATTAAAATGTTCAACCCAAATCACATATATGAGCAAGCGTACTCATCATTTACCGAGCATAGGGTTCAAACGAGTGTCGATCCTCAAGGAACAAGTAGACATTAATTACCTTTCTTTCATTGTTTAACCAACTTCATAAAGTGAAAAGTAAATAAAAATAAATAAAAATAAAAATAAAAATAAAAATAAAAATAAAAATATATACATGTCAAGGATGGAGAAGTATGTAATTTAAATCATTATTTAGACAAACATGATCTTACAGTACCCAATCTTTATCATGACTAATTATTCTCTTGGCATCATAAAGCATCATATAGATTCACTTCTTTGTCCAATCCATGAATCACTATCTTCTAAGTAACTTAGTATCACATATCCTGTCTCAACCAATCTTACCCAAAAGATGCATTAACCATAGTCCTTGATTTAGTTCCCATTCATGATAAATTATGCATGAAATTAACTAATGAATCCATATCCTGGCAGACATCAATTAACCTTGAGTTACTTTGTCCCTACTTTTAACCCCTTTGTCCAAGCAAGTTAAAAGCTAACAAATATAAAACTAATGAATTGAAACCACCATCAACCCCTTTGTCCAAGCAAGTTAATGGAAAGACCCAACCAATCAATCACGTAATAAATATAAGTAATCAATACTAAGAATAACAATCAATTAATCAAAAGATCAAAGAACTCTAAAAATCATGAATATTTAAAATAATGTAAAATTACAATAAAACAATCAATACATCATTGTCAAGAAAAAGAAAACAAAGTAAAAGAAAGCATTCATAGACAAGCCTCCTTCTTCTTCCTTTGAAGACCTGCTTTGTACAACCCTCCTTGAATTGAAGAATTTCTCCTTTGATTGAGTAATTTTCTATGATGATCAATGAATTCTCCCTTTTTTCGTTGTGTTTTCCATCTATTTATTGGATTAAGAAGTGCCTAAATTTGTTGGTAAAGTGTTCTTAGCCGAGTAGAAGTTGGAAGATACTAAAACTCCTCAGATTACAAAAAAAACCGCATAGAACAAATCAAGCAACGCCTTAGCTTTAGGGCACAGCCAGCGCCACCTTGACTCTTGGAGCCGACACTGGTTGTGTTTTGCTTCTCCACTTATTCCTCGATTTTTCTTCGAATTTTGCACAATGTGTTCCATAATGCAGCCGGTTCCAACTTCACAGCTGACGCCGCCTTAGTTCTGTTCTACTCTGTTTCAATAATTTTTTCGTTGCTTCGAAGTTCGTTTCAACAACGCATGGTCGGCACTGGTTCTAGGGCCCTAGCCGATGCCGCCTTTCCTCTATTTTGCGACGTTTTTGTTTCGTTTTACCTAAAAAATATGAAATAAAAAATAAAATACCTTTCCAAGGGTAAAATCTCAAATTTGAAGAAATATGAGTAGTTATTGAACAAAATGTATTACAAATGAACCTCAAATAACTAGAAAAAACATGACTAATTTAGCCCTTATCACTAATCAAAGCTTAGGAGCAAGAAAAGGAGCCCTACAAAGTTGAAGAAAAATAAGAGAAATCCCGTAATTCAAAAACATGCTCTAAAAAGGTCATGAAATCTTTGTTATACCTTGAATTTTCGTTGGGAAAATATCTTCTTGATATTAATATAATCCTTGGGAACAAATTTTTCTCGTGTTTATGGTAAAAATTGGCTTTAATGGGTAAAAATGTTGGTTGTTCTTAAGTGACGGGATTGCAGCCAAGGTGTTTGATAAATGTTCCATGAGAATGCTTTTGACTATAGTTGGAAACTTTGATTCTTAATTTTCATTCCTTAGGATATTGGGACTTAGTATATCACTCTATTGTTGAATTCCATGGTCATTGATCTCAACTTTACTAGAGCACACTTGTGATCATCTTGTTCTTTATAATCTTAGTTTTAGTTGTTCTTGTTTCTTTGTTCTTGCTAACTCTTATTTGTTTCTTGTTTAGAAGTGTTTCTTTGTGCATCTAAGTGTTTGTTCTTGTGTTGATTGAGTCCACATTTCTTGAAATTCTTGATTAAAACTTGTTTTCTTGAGGTGCCCAACAAGTGTTTGTTGAAATTCCCCTAAGACCCCCTAATTGGAAAAATTCATTAATCTGTGTGATTCACTAAGTTAGACTAAATGTTTAGCTTTTGGGGAGGATTGAGATTGAACAAGAAGTCTTGAGTATTGAGAAAAAGGCAAAAGGGTGAGCCTATTACTAAAAGAGCCTAAGAGAGCAAACACGAGCGTGGAGTGACCAACTTTTGAGAGCCAACACGCAAGGAAGCGAAGTAAGGATCTATTTTTCTTCTAATCTCTTTATTTTGCATGTATAAATAAGTAAATATTCTACCACCATGGCCCATGATCAAGAGATCTCTAGGCCTAACCCAAGTGGACCTAGTTGACCTCAAGAAGAACAAATTGATGCTAGGGTTTTACATGATGACTTGCAAACTATGATGAGGACTATGCAAATTGAGTTTCAAAACATGAAAAGTGAATTAATAAATCATCTTGGCAATCTTCTACCGTCGCATAAAAGAGAGGTCAAGAGCGATTTGAAGTACCTAGCCCTAGGATAAAGGATGGTGATGCCCATACTCCTCCGTTAAATGCCCAACAAGGGGAAGAGTGGGATGAGCACTCTATCAGGGGATTCCAACAAGCTCCTATGAGAGGGGGAAGACATGGTATGAGAGGAGGACAAGGTAGGGGTCAAGGAAGGAATGGTGGGAACAACCTAAAGGGTTTAGAAAGAAAGTTTAAGGGAGTTGATGAATGGTATGAGGGGGAACAAGTTGAAGCCTTTGGAGAACACAATAGAGGATGGGGCAATAGAAGAGGTAAGAGAGAAAGAAATGATGAGGAGGGGGAGTTGAATCACATTAAATTGAAAGTGCCCACTTTCTATGGCAGGAGTGACCCCGAAGTATATTTTGAGTGGGAGAGCAAGATGGAGATCTTCTTAGAAAGTCATACCTATAGTGAAAGATCAAAGGTGAGGTTGGCTATCTTAGGATTTTCGGAGTATGCTTTGGTTTGGTGGAAGAAAGTTAGTGTACAAAGGAGGCAAATAGGAGTAGAAGCCGTGGATAGTTGGAATTTGTTGAAAGATATGATGAGAGTTAGGTTTATACCACACCATTACTACAATGATCTTTACCAAATGCTCTAATCACTCAAGCAAGGGAACAAGAATGTGAAAAATTACCATAAAGAGATGGAAGTAATGTTGATAAGACCTCAAATTAATGAGGATCCTAGGGCAACAAGGGTAAGGTTTTAGGGAGGATTAAATAGGGAAGTTACCAATTTGGTAGAGTTGCACCCCCACAAACGATTAGAGGATATGGTATATGCCGCTATGAAGATTGAGAGGCAATTAAAAAGGAGGACATTTACTAGACCACCACTTCTAAATCCCAACACTACTAGCAAGTTGTCAATTAAGAAGGATGAAGCCCCTAAGCCATTTCAAAAAGACTTTAACAAACCAAAGGAGGGTTGGAAACCTAAAAAGGATTAGAAACCTAGGGAAGGTTGGAACAAGGACAAGGGAAAAGCTATGGAGAGGCCACAAAGGAATAAGAATATCAAATGTTTTAAGTGCCTTGGAGATGGACATACTTCCCATGATTGTCCAAGCAAGAGAACGATGTATACTAATCCCTATGGTGAGGTTTCCACCGATAAAGAAGAAGAAGGAGAAAGGTACCAATGAGACCAAGAGGGAAATGGGGAAGAGGAAAGTGATGAAAAGGAAGTTGTTGATGAAGAATACTCTTTGGTGGGAATCACAAGAAGGTCATTAAAGATCAAGATCACCAACAAAGAGAGAACATTTTCTACACTAGGTTTCTAATCAACAAGACCCCTTGTAGTCTCATGGTGGATAGTGGGAGCTGCACTAACGTGATTAGTGCAAACTTAGTTGAAGAATTGGATATGAAATGGATTAAACACCCCAAGCCCTACAAATTGCAATGGTTGAATGATAACGGGGAATTGAGAGTAAACAAACAAGTTTTGGTGCCTTTTGAGATGGGAAAGTATAAGGATGATATGCTATGTGATGTGGTACCCATGCAAGTGGGTCCTTTGCTCCTAGGAAGGCATTGGCAATACGATAGGCATGTAAAGCATGATGGGAGGAAGAATACTTATTCCCTACTCAATGAGGGAACTAAGTTTACCCTCACCCCATGGCCCCTAGTGAGGTGAACAAAGATCAAAGAATCATGAAGGAGAAAGAAAAGAAGAAAGGAGTGCAAGATGTTAAACAAAAATAAGAAATTGAGAGGAAAGAACAAGAAAAGAAAGAAAAAGAGTTAAGAGAGAGAATGGACAAACAAGTACTTTTGACGATCAAGGATAGGAGTGAGCAAGGACAAGAAATGGGAGGTAAAAGAAGAGTGAATTACTTTGCAAAAGAAAGTGAGGTCATAGAGGCTATATATGTTAAGGAACCGGTTATTCTTCTTTTATGCAAAGGTTCTAATGTCTTTACTAATGATTCTACATTATCTTTGCCTAATAAAGTTGCAGCTATTCTTTAAGAATTTGAAGACATTTTTCCAAAGGAGGTTCCTGGAGGACTACCACCCATAAGAGGGATTGAGCATCAAATCGACTTTATACCTGGAGCCGTCATCCCCAACCGACCAACATATAGAAGCAGCCCAGAGGAGTCCAAGGAATTGCAAAAGCAAGTAGAGGCATTACTTGAGAAGGGACATGTGAGAGAGAGCCTAAGCCCATGTGTGGTTTCGGTTCTCTTGGTGCCCAAAAAGGATAGGACATGGCATATGTGCGTGGATTGTTGCGCTATCAACAACATCACGGTAAAGTAGCGCTATCCCATTCCTAGGCTAGATGACTTGCTTGATGAGCTATTTGGTGCATGTATTTTCTCTAAAATTGATTGGAAATCCGGTTACCACCAAATTAGAATAAGAGAAGGGGATGAATGGAAAATGGCTTTTAAAATCAAACAAATGTTGTATGAGTGGCTTGTCATGCTATTTGGGTTGTTTAATACTCCTAATACTTTCGTGCGATTAATGCACCAAGTTTTGAGGGAATTTATTAGAAAATTTGTTGTTGTGTACTTTGATGATATATTAATCTATAGCAAATCATATATGGATCATTTGAATCATGTTCAAAGTGTATTTGTTGCCCTCCGAAATGAGAGATTGTATGCTAATCTTGAGAAGTGCTCTCTTTGTTTGGAGAGGATTTTATTCCTTAGATACGTTGTGAGTGCCAAATGGATTGAGGTTGATGAGGGAAAAGTAAAAGCCATCCAAAATTGGCCCACACCTACCACCATTACCCAAGTCCATAGTTTCCATGGACTAGCTAGCTTCTATAGGAGGTTTATCCAAATTTTTAGCACCATAGTAGCCTCTCTAACCGAAATGGTAAAGAAAAATATAGGATTTAGATAGGAGGAAGCCCAACAACAAGCCTTTTAAACCGTTAAAGACAAATTAAGCCAAGCTCCAATTCTTATTCTTCCTAACTTTGAGAAGGTATTTGAGATAGAGTATGATGCAAGTACGATAGGAATAAGTGCGGTCTTAACCCAAAATAGAAAACCCATTGCATACTTTAGTGAGAAATTGTCCGAGGCAGCCTTCAATTACTCTACCTATGATAAAGAGCTTTTTGCCTTGGTGAGAACCCTAGAATATTGGTAACACTACCTCTTGCCAAGAGAGTTTGTCATTCATATCGATCATGAGACCCTTAAACACCTCAAAAGCCAATAAAATTTGAACAAGAGGCATGCAAAGTGGATGGAGTTTATTAGGACATTTCCTTATGTCAATCAATACAATAAGGGTAATGAAAATATGGTAGCGGATGCACTACCTGGAAGGTATGCACTCCTAAACTTTTTGGTTTTAAACTTGAGAAGGAATTGCATGTTAATGATGAAGAGTTTAGGGATATTTTCCATACTTCTGAGAAATGTGCATTTGCTAAATATTATAGGCATGATGGTTTCTTATTTAGGGAGGCAAGGCTTTATGTGCCAAAGGGTTCTACTAGGGGGTTGCTAGTTAATGAGGCCTATAGTGGGGAACTAATGGGGAATTTTGGTGTTGCAAAGACCTTAGGCATCCTTAAGGAACATTTCTTTTGGCCAAAAATAAGAAAGGATGTGAAGAAACATTGTTCTCAATGCATTATTTGTAGGTAAGCTAAGTTTAGATCTCTTCCACATGATTTTTATACTCCTTTGCTCATACCTAATGTGCCTTGGGTTGATATTTCAATAGACTTCATCTTAGGATTGCCTAGGTCCATGGGGGGTTAGGACTCCATATTTGTGATTGTTGATCAATTTTCCAAAATAGCTCATTTTTTGGCTTGTTCCAAGACTAATGATGCGTCTTATATTGCAGATTTATTCTTTAAGGAAGTGGTGAGAATGCACAGGATCCTAATGACTATTGTCTCAGATAGAGATACTAAATTCCTTAGCCACTTTTGGAGAATATTATGAAACAAACTGGTACTAATCTCTTGTTTTCCATAGCTTGTCATCCTTAAACGGACAGACAAATGGAGGTGGTCAACCGAATACTCACCCAACTCTTGCGGACCATAATCAAGAAGAACTTGAAAATTTGGGAGGAATGCTTGCCACAAATTGAGTTTGCTTACAATAGGGTTATTCACTCTACTACTTCTTATTCTCCTTTTTAAATTGTGTATGGTTTTAATCCTCTAATTCCTTTAGATTTGGTTCCCTTGTCTATAGATGAACGAATGAACCTCAGTGGAGCTAAAAAGGCGAAAATGGTGAAGGCACTCTATAAGAAGGTGAAAGTAACCATCACAAAACGAAATGAAGAGATCACCCATAAGCCTAATCAAGAAAGGAAAAAGGTGTCATTTGAGCCAGGCGATTGGGTATAGGTGCACCTTCGTAAGGAGAGATTTTCTACTCAACGATGAAGCAAACTAGATCCATGGGGGGATGGTCCATTTCAAGTTATCGCCAAAGTTGGAGATAACGCTTATAAGATAGATTTACCTGATGAATATCATGTTAGCTCCACATTTAATGTTAGTGATCTCTCTCCTTTTGATGTAGATGATTGAAATGATTCAGAGACGAATCCTTTCCAAGGAGGGGGAGATGATGAGACTCCGCTTCATCATGGAGGTTAAGATCAAGGAGGGGGAGGCATGACCGTTCAAGGACAAGGACTAATGACAAGATCTAGGTCCAAGAAGCATCAAGATGAGTCTCAATTGCTCATAAAACTATGCTTGAGGATTGAAGAAGGTTGGAAGGTTGAGGAAGCTATCCAAGAGCTCATTTTGATGACTATCTAAGAAGGACCCCAACAAGAACTCAAGCTAGCAACAAAGATGGACAAAATTTGACCAAAATGTGGCCTTTCAGTGGACAACCGGCGCCAGCCCAAGCAGCCTAACCAGCGCCAGCTTCAACCTGCATCGACGGCTCAAAGAACAGTGCACAACCGATGCCAGCTGCAGAAGCCCTATTCGATACCGGCTCCAGCCTCAGCTGCCCCATGTTTTTTATATTTTTTCTCCGATTTTCCTCCATTTTAAATGTTTTTTAAAGACCTATTAAAGCCCTAAATTGTATTAGAACCTTAGAGATCACTTAGCTAGGGTTAGAGTAGTATAAATACAACTTTTTGTGATTTGACAAGACAATTCACACACTTTATTCAAATCTAAAGAGAGAATCTTGAAAGGCCCTAGCCTCCTTGATCATCTTGTTCAAGACCATGCTTAAGGCCTAGTCCTCCTTATGAATGAGTCTATAAAATCCTTGGATAATCCAATGCGGTTTCTTCAATGGGTCTTAGTTGCTTTACTCTTTTAAGGTTTGTTTGAATTCCATTACTTAGGTGCCTATTTTCTCTATTCTTTTTTTCTTGTTTGCCTTTGTTGCTTCAAGGATATTGCGTGAGATTATAGTAGAACTTTCTACTATTCTTGAGGGTCTTTGAAGCCTAGTTCTTCAAGGATTTGATAGATGGTAGGTTGTTAGTTTTATTTCTCCTTTTTCTCTCAATAAATTCACTGTTTTGGTCCCATGGGAAGAGCTAAACTCATAATCAATTAAACCACCCACGTCACCAAGAAAAGCCCGCTCAAGATCATATCACTATCTTTCCCAGGTCATCACTATTAGCAGTCAAATCAATCACGAGGCTAAGTGGGAGTGGGACATATTCCATGTCAATTTCCTCATCCTCACTACATGTAACTAAGTCTATTATAGGTATTGGGGTGGCTTAATAATCTGAACCTCATCATCACTGCTCTCGCCCAAGGGTATGATTGGTTAAGGTGCAGGCTGCGATGCCATTACTGCCCCTACCGCGTGGTTCTAATCCTTCTAACCATCCTACAGCATCAACAAGTCAGGTTAGTCGAAAAGATTTAACCTTAATAAAAGAAAGCATATACTATCAATAATTGCCTATACCTTGTGTCTGATACCACTTGTAAAACCCCACTACCTATGCCCCATTAGGGCTGGAGATGTCGCCCCGTCCACAGGACAAATGGTCTTTATAACGTGGACACACACAAAAAAAAATAAAAGAAATATTTCAAAATTTAATTTATTACAACCTAGCAATACATGAACAAATTCAAAAATAAATGTCTTCTATTGTCTCTCTAAAGCAATACATAGGAAAAATAACAAAGAGTCTTCAAGACATAGGCAATATTCTAGCTAATGACTTTCATAGCAGGATCGACCTGAAAACATGGTATAAAAGGTGGTGAAATAAAAATCTCAATTAGCCCATGTGTGCTTTGAGTGTTTTGGGCAAAATAGTTCATGTATGCAAGTTGCAAAAGTTTCATAAAAAATAAGTGTTGGCAAGCATTAAATAAATGTCATAAATGAAGAGTGGTGTTTTGCTTTCCAAATCATACATGTGCATAATAAATACAACCACTCAGTAAAGGTAGCCATGGCACCACACGTTGTGCACTATGTCAATATAACGATCAGAATGGCACACGTTGAGTATACTAACACAAGGTAGGTGTATGGCCTATCGAATGAGATACTCCTCCATCTCTACACCCAAACTTACCAGTTATCCACTCTGAAAACACACAGTCTACTTGACTGATCTTGCTAACTCGGATTGGTATGACCTACTGGACTGTTATCCTATCTGGGAAGGACTCACCCCTCAGAGGTAGCCACCTACTGCGAGACTTACCCTAACCCTTCAAAGACTAGTCCTAGTAGTCTACCCTTATTGAGTACTCAACGTTGTTTGTCCCACTTGGGAAAAAAATGATCATACAATGATTCTCTTGAAAATAGCAATTATGGTTTCTAAACTTCTTGCCAAGTTGGTTTTATGAAAAGTTTAGCGTTTTTTTGTAAAATTGTTTGCTTAGTTTTAAATAGCTTGCTTGATTGAAAGAAAAGGAAAATTGTCCATAATTGCTTTACAGTACGAATACTCGTAAATAATGAGTTTGACTTGCCACCATAGCTTTAGGCTTCAAATGGTTCCATGCAGGAACTTACCCGATCCTTTTCTTTTCATGAACTCAAAAATCCTCCAAGGTCAACCTAACCCTGCCTGGGGTAAACACAAGGCATAAGATAACCTTCGGACCATACCTACCTTACATAAATAATCCCTAGTTCAACTAGTCACATCCACAACTAACCATTACCATAATGTCTTACGCTTTAATACTAGTTGATAAAGTATTTTATAAATTAAATCTAACTTGATGAGTTAAAATAACTAAGGGTTCTAAAATAAATACTAATAAGTTATAGTTTCAAATAATAACTTTGAGTATTATTGCTAATAAATAAACTAGTATTAAATATTGAATAATAATAAGTCCTAAATAATATTGGTAAATATTATAAATAATAAATTACACTTTAATTCTTAATTATTAGTTAATAGATAGTAAATAACCAATAAAATTAATAATAATTGAATTATACTTAATTTTTAATTAGTAAATAATAAATAAATTTAAATATAATAATATTTATGGATATGGGTAAAAGTTTTATTAAGACTAATTATTATGGTCTACAAGGCCATTTGACATTAATCAGTTCTAATATTTTATTATTTATTATCATTATATTTTTGTAATAAAGAATTTTACTGATTTAAATAATAAAAAATATTAATATTTCAATTAATATTCTATTTCCCAACCTTCCTAGTAATTTTGAATATCATAGATTAAATATAATAATAATTCTAATTAAAGTAATAAAATTTGTTAATAAAAATATTTTAAAATTAACAAAGAAAATAATCTTTTACAATGACTTCCTATTGTTAAAAAAGATTCATGAACACATTCCCAAACATTAAATAATATGCTAATCCATGCATAAACATATACTTGAATTAACACATACTAACACATGGCTAATCTCCTACTAGACATAATCATCATTCATGGCTTTATTGAAAATTAAGAATGTAAAGGCTTAATCACCATTGGTGTCATAACATCTAGCATGCATCAAATATCCATAAATCTCATCAACCATGATGAGTATATATTGATTCAAAAGAAAATTCCATAAGGCCTAATCATACATTTTAACTCTTATGTCCTAACTCCATCCCCTTCATCCACATACATATACTCAATCCCCCATTTATATTCAATCTTACTATCAACATCCAAGAGACACGAATCCAAAAATTAAAAAGGATGATTCAAGAAGAAATACTTGATAGATGATTGCTTAATGAAGGTTTCTTGATTACTGAAGGTCTACGTGCTTGAGAGCCTTTAGTAGTTCGAAAAGTAGCCATGGTTGATCATCACCATTTCGGCCGAGAGAGAGAGAGAGAGAGAGAGATGAATGGTATTAGAATGGAATATTAAAAGTTGAGTAGAAGAGAAAGAACAAGAGGGTTGTTCTTGTTTTACCTTTTGATGTTCTTAGAACCTTCAACAAAAAAAATGGTTTTGATCCATTCGAAAATTTTGGTTTGCATGATTTCGTGTTATAAAGACCAGAAATGAAGACTAGGGATTAAATATGAGTGATCGGGAGTACTTGGGAGTGATTGGAGATGTTTAGGATAAGTTTAGGCTTGAAGGGGTGAAGTGTGTGTTCTTGGTGTTTTTGAGAGAGTTTGACAGAAAATGGCTGGAGAATTATTGGAAATATTGTTGGTCGAATGGTCTAGTATAGATAGAAATTTTGGTTTAGCAAGAAGGAGAGTGAAGTGTTTAGTTTTTTTGAAATTCAAATGGACGAAAATAGGAGTTGTTTGAGGTAGAGGATTAGTTAATGGGGGTTGCTCATGGAATGTCTCTTGCTCTTCAATGGTGTAAGGCTGAACAAGCTAGTCTTAATGCTAGGAATGGAGGTTCATTTAGCTTATAATACTGGCCAAAACTTAGTCTATAATGGCAGAGAAATTCTGGTTTGATCACATGCTACAGGAGTGTTTTAATGGAGCAAAAAATCTGAAATTAGTTTGAAGTTCAAATTAGTTTTGGATAGAGTAATCTTAAGAGGTTTTTGAGGGTGATCATGGAGTCCAAACACTCAAGGTTAGTATGGAGGTCAATGGTGTCCAGCCCATGGCTGAACAAGGTCTAATTTTTAGAGGTTTGAATGCAAGTTTTCGGCCTTTGCCTTGAGAAACCAAGCTAGAAATTTTCTGGTTTTCAATGCTTCAAGAGTACCTAGAATGGAGATGGTTTTTGGTGCAGATATTTCTGCTTTCTTTGGCCCGATTTGTAGCTGGTTTGTTAAGGGTGTTTGAAGGTCTTTTGATGGTGGTTTTCCAGCCTTCTTTCTGAAGAAAAACGGAGGAAGTTCCAGCTATTCTTATGACTTAAACGTGGCTTCAAAATCCAGCTTCAAGGCAGCGAATTTGTTGAAGGAAAAATTCTAATTTGCAAAGGTTGTGCAGTCTGAAAATTCTCTGAATTTCCAGCCTTCAACCTTACATGAAATGACCATTTTTCTAGCAGCAAATAGGGCAAGAATGTTGGCTGCATTTTTTGAAAACAAACTTGCAAAAAATTTGAAAATTTTCCAAAATTCCCTTTACCAAAACATGAATAAGACGAAAGTAGAATTAAAGGTACAGCTATGGTAATTTCTTTTCCTTGGAAACCAATCCTAACTCTTCTCCCTATTTTCGGCAATCCCCTATCCCTCAGGGCTAATTTTTGAATTTCAAGGCTAGGGGCTTATCACAGAATTTTTTGGAATTAAAAGAATGAATTAATGGATTAAGGATAGTTTAAATTATAAAGATGTTAAGACAAGGCTAGAGAAACTAAAGGGGATAAGAATTCCTCTAGAATTCTTTTTAGGACATGATTACATGATCAAGACATTATCTTCATGTCTCCCTTAGGACAACATTCCTATCTTCAAGGAATGTAAGAAAATCAAAAATTCTAACCTAGTTAAAATAATCATGAATAAAATTTAAGTGATGAGATTTGAACTCATGACCTTAGAGATTAAACCAAAAAGCTCTAACCACATCAACTCTTGTTTTTATTTTCTCACCTAAATATTCTTTTTATCTAAACCTCAAGCCTTCTTCCTATTTTGACTTCAAGCAAGATTACCTTTTTACCCTTTCACCCAACAAGTATAAATAAGCCATTTAATTTCTAAAACCCAATTCTAAGGCACATAAAATAATTCAAAAAGTATATTTTTATGTAGAATGACATGATATGCATCCCATCTCCCTTACTCTAAGGTTAGCTTTAAGTGGGGTTTCACAATATATACATATAAATGTACACACACACACACACACACACACACACACACACACACACACACACACACACACACACACACACTCACTGTTAGGTATCTCTCGCATATCATATACAGCGCAGCGGAAGAATAAGATTGAGATACCATCCCAGGATCCACATATGTGTGGAAAACAAGACATATATATAGAAAACAAAGAAACAAAGATAATAGCTTTTACCTTTCTTTTTTTGTGTGGAAAACAAAACTTTCCTTCTTTAAGTATGATAATTGTGGCGCGATCCAGCAATCCTCTTGAAGAATCACCATGAGAGTTGAATATCCAACCACTATAATCACAATGTGTGATTATCTCTAACAAAAATCCATACGGTGAATTACACTCAAGCACCAATATTTTCTGTGCTAGCAGAAAACAACAATGGTGGCTGGGGTTTTTCTTGTTAAACAGAAACCAGAGAAAGAAGAAGATGAAGAAGGGTTGTGTTCTCCTTGAAGAAGCTCATGAAGAGAGAGAGTGGAGAGAACAAAAGATCATGTCTTTATCCTCTTGTGTGCCCTTTGGTTTTATGTTGTTTTGTTTCATGTGTGCCTTTTAGGTCACCTGAAAAACCTCAACAATAAAACTATCTGAGAATTCTAATTCTCCAATTGCAATTGGAACCATCAAATTCTCAGACTTACAAATTAACCCATAAATTATAACTAATTATAATTTGGTCACATCAACTTCTTTTTCTCGCAATAAACCCCACAATGTTATCAAATAACATCTTGAGTATATATTCCTCTTTTGTGTGTGACCTATTAGGTTTTCTGGTCAATTAGTAGCGAACATGAATTAATCTAAAGGTTTTTGAGATTAATAATCCTTAATTAATTAGAATTAATCCTATTAATTCTAATCAGGATTGGTTTATTAATTCATCAATTAATAAACCCATATTCCCATATCATGAGCGGTATTTAGCAACACATCATGACCACCCGAAAGTCCAAGGAGTCAAGTGGATTGACATGAACCCTTCAATAACAAACTACAGTGCAATTAACTCCTTTCACCATACAATATCTCATTTGATTTGGAGTATAGAATTAGTGCCAACTCCCTCCAGAATATATATTAATTCTGGCCCGAATACAATTATACTTGTACCAGAAACCCACGACTCTAGATATGCATCAATTGGAACTGTTTCCAATACACATACGCCTTGGCCAAGGACTTCTCGAGTAGTAATTCCTACAAGTGACCGTGAGATATTCGCCCCTACTATTAAGAATGGTGAATCTTTTATTAACCCTTTCAACTACTTTCGTTTACCTCACAATATACCTAATATCTATCTCATAGGTGGCCCTCGATCGAGCTCCGGAGATTGGAATCAAAGTACAAGACTTAGCAAACAAAGTACCTTAGAGATCTCAAGTCTAAGGATACTTGCACGTTTGCTATATTAAGATTATATCACTGGCACTAAATAGTTGTCCATGTGATTATCTCATAGCTAGGTCATCCAATGAACTTGTTCCACTAACAAGTATCCACGTGTTAACTTTAAGTATCTCAATATTCACGGATATGAGAACTACCACCTGATCAAATCAGAAAGTCTTAACACATGCTCGTCTTAACGCATTAATGATGTCCTGTCTCATTAATACTATGACTAGGGACTATTTAAGTACTAACACTATACAGTGTAGTAGGAATCTCATATCATGATTTTCTTAACACAGTGTTGTATATATATGTACAACTATATATATGTACAACTCATACATATATATACATATATATATATATATATGTATATACATACATATATAGGGGGTTTTGTGTGTTTGTGATGTATATATACATAATAAAATCCTTCAATAATAATTTAAATTGCTTATTATTACTTTCAAATTTGGTCATAATATTTTTAGTGATTTTAACAAATCTAATAGTTGAATCATTAATTTGATATACTTATATATATATATATATATATATATGTATATGTTAGGTTTTTGGCTATTATATGAGATTATGCTAGACTATGTAGCAAAATATATTCGACTACCTCCAAATTTGATTAGATTACTTTGTTTAGCAATTTTAACAAATCTAATAGTTGATCATTGATTTGATATGCTTAGGTTTATAAAGGCGTTTGATTTTAGGCTCATATATAGAGATTCTGCTATATTATATGGTAAAATATTTTCAATTACCTTCAAATTTGGTTATGATACTTTTTTTTAAACAATTTTATCAAATCTAATGATTGTATCATTAATTTAATATACTTATCTTTATAAATGTATTAGGTTTTAGACTCTTATATAGAAATTATGCTGGATTATGTACAACATATATCCAATTACTTTCAAATTTGGTCATAATACTTTGATCAGTAACTTTAACAAATCCAACAATTGAATCATTAATTTCATATACTTTTATATACGTTTATAAATACATTAGATTTTGAACTCATATATATGTTTATACTAGATTATGTGACAAAATATATTGAATTATCTTCAAATTAGCTCATAATACTTTGTTCAGTAATTTTAACAAATCTAATATTTGGATTATTATTTTGATATGCTTATGTTTATATATGTGTTAAGTTTTGAACTCTTATATAGATATTTTACTAGTTTATACAGCAAAATATATCCAATTACCTTTAAATTTGGTCATAATACTTTGTTTAACAATTTTAACAAATCTAATGGTTAGATCATTATTTTGACATACTTACGCTTATAAATGTGTTAGGGTTTCTAGCGATTATGTTGACATATACAATTGTATGTGTTGTATACATATACATACATATATAGAGGCACATATATACATATATACACAACATATATATATATATATATATATATATATACACACACACACACATACACATGCAATATATATATATATATACCTATACATACATACATGCATACAACATATATATACATTCGTATGTATAAGTATATACATTTGTATACATACATGTGTATATATATATACACAACATATACATACATAAGCACATATACATAAATATATATATATTGCATGTATATATACACATATACATATGTAGCATGTATATATATATATATATACACATACGTATATATGTATATGTGTGTTTTATGTTTGTGTGTGTATATATATAGATATATATATATTTTTTAATTTGTAAGTATATGTTTTGTTTATATATGTGTGTGTGTTGTGCATATATAAATATGTGTGTGTGTGTGTGTGTGTGTGTGTGTAATAGCCCACATATAAATAAATAGATCATATTAGAAGCACGTAACAAGTTTGTGTTACCTCGTCTGAAGTCCCTAATAAAGGGTTTTTATAACGATTAATGCCAAAAGAAAACCAAAATAATTACCTTACAGATGATCAAACTCACGTTGTAATATAAATCCTAAAAAAAATAATACAGCTCAACGTACTACAACATATACTCGCTACAAATTGTAAGAATTATATACATAGAGTTGTAGGGCTTGTAGATCCAAAAGTGTAGCACTAACCTCACAAATACCGATGCTTGATTTCGAATCTTAAGAAAACAAAACAAAATACATGTGTGAGTGAAAATCACTCAGTGAGTCTCGTGTGTGCTCATGTTTTTTTCTTAGAATATAGATAAAAGGGTTTTATCATATTTTCCATTGAAAACAATTCTTGAAACATTGTAGTTGAAAACCTTGCCAACTGTTGTCAAAAGTGTTCATGCACAATTGGAAATCAAGGTGCACTGAAAACTAATGTGATAGGTGGTTTTGTGCATATAGAAAATAGTACAAATAATCTATAAAATCAAGTATTTAATTTAAAATGCTAAGTACTAAAACCACACACTTAGGCAAGTATACCCATCGCATGTATAGAGAATAGCAAGTATCGAATCTACGGGAACTTAGTAATTACCATTTTACTCTAATCTCATTATCTAGCCAATAAAATATGTGAAGTACAAATATTATTTTATCCTAGGAAATCTATCATGTTCTTATTTATGGAAGAGTCACAAGTTCATAAAAGAATTAGAAAGAATGAAAGTCCATGCAACAAAGAGAATTCCCACATTGAACACCTCAAATATGAGGAGCCCTTAGACCTATAAATCCTAACTCTAGGCACCAAATTGAGTCAAATATCAATCTTACTCTCTCTTGATTTATGAGATCCCTAATCTCTAAATTCGATTAATCGGTATATCTACCTAACCAACCAAACCAAGGAGGCATTAACACCACTCGCATTCCAAAATTATCCAGAAGTCACAAAATTCCTATCTCTAGGAAATTTCATGAACCTATTGGTTATTAGCCCTAATCCACAACCTTCCTATCCAGTTAATTGAAGATGACAAACATTAAATTAGCTAAGTGTGTGTTCCATCCTTAACCCCATCTCTCAAAATCATTAAGGAGGAACATTTAATTGAGGAGGTTCAACTAAAACCCAACTAAAATAACATAATGAATACAAATAACCAAATGCTGTAGAGATAAAATTATAGATCCAGCAAAATGCATCAACTCAAGGTACAAAATAGGGAACAATCCTTCGCTACAATTATAAACCAAAATATAGTATAATATTAACAAAGTAAAATCTACAAGAAATGGAAAAATACAACCCATAGACACGTCATGTTCTTCCACTTCCTTGAACCCACTTTGCAACCCCTCTTCTTTCTCCTCAAATCTTCAAGTTCCTTCTCTTCTTCTTATGAAAAATTACTTCCTAGAGGATAGCTTGATTGCTAGCCAAAGAAGGATAAGTTTTTAGGATTTATAATGGGATATATATATATATATATATATATATATATATATATATATAGTGAAAAATGAAGGGAAAGGAAGAAAATCATAGAAAAATGGGGATCTGTGCATTTTTGCAGCAAGTGGGCAGCCCAGGGAAGTGGAGCCACCTTGCTTCTGGAACAAAAGGTGGCCGAGATAAGTGGAACTTCTTTGGGCCGCTAGGATGTACAAAAAAAGCTCGAAGTTTTCTTGCTAGGAGGCCTAGGGAAGCTTTCCTAACCTAAAAATGCACTTCATATATGCACATGGTGTTGGAAAGTATGCCCTCATAGACTAGGTTTCTGATGTAAATATCAAATATTTTAATAAAAGAATTTATTTTCAGAAATCATTTGTGAATTTACTTTTCTTTTTTTTTTTTTTTAACAATTTCATTTGGAAAAGACCCATTGTGTCTAAATAAGTGACCCATATGAATGGTGGTCTTTCACAGTAAGGTATGGATCACGGGTTATTTAAACACATAAACATTTGTTTTTAACCTATTGACGAGAATGGGAATCTCATCATGTTTAGGTTATTATATTATGATTTCCAATTGGGAATGACTTACCTTTGGTCAGTGAGTAGTCCACTCACTTTATGACATAAGCGTATTTCGAATATGTAGAATAGGACCTGTAGTAGTGGTTTCTTAAAGTACTATTTGGTAGAAAACTAGACTACCACAACTATAGCGTGGACTAGTACTCTACGACTAGGGCATGAGTTGGTGGTCTGACGAAGCTGAAAGCATATACTTTGATATGATATAGTTTAGGTTCTATTGTAGAACTAATATACTTGCATATTGGGTTTATGTAACTAGTTAGTTAAGACAGACTTGTACAAGATAGTATCTACACAATATCGCCCCTTGTGGTTTTCTGAATGATCCAAAATGTCCAGGGCCCTGTGAAACATGACTTGGATATTTGCTTTAGGGTAGTTCCCTTGGAAAGCAGAAACACTCCAGAAGTCGTAGATCATTAGACTAGAAGCCTAAGGATGGTAGAAGTGAAATCCCAATCAGAACCAATCTTAGAGTAAGGGGGTTGGGATGCATATCATACTTAATTGCATGTTTAAATATATTTTTATATGATTTTATGTGCTTTGAGTTTGTGTTTTATAGTCTAGAGGGCTTGATTATGATTATTGGGTAAGAAGGGTAAAAATGGTAATTTTTGCTTGAGGTGAAAATAGGGAGATAACTTGAGGATTAAATAGGAAAAATATTTTAGAGAGAAAATAAGAGCAAAAGTTGTTGTGATGTATTGGTTAAAGCTTTGGAATTAATTCTTGAGGTCTATGGTTCAATTCCATCATTGGAATTTTAGCATGATTAAATTTTATTTTTGCTTTGGAAGGTTGTATTTTCGGACTTAAGTGCTTTAGAGTAGAGTAGAGGTATTGTCCTAGGGGAGACATGATAGGAGTACCCTAATCCTATTCTTGGACCCTACACAAAATTCCTAAGAGAATTCATTCTTCCTTGATCTTTAATTTTCCTTAATTCTCTATTCGTTAGATTGGTCACATTTGTTCTAGCCAATTTCATTCCAGAAATTTCAGTAAAGTGCTATGGCTTTGAAGGTTCAAAATGTCTTTGTGAAAGACATCTTATGGACTGAAAATGTGGAAGAAATGGGGAAGGATTCCAAGAGAATTAATTTCCCTAGTGAATCTTCTAAACTTCACTTTAGCTAGGTTTATTTTCCTTCATGTAATGAACTAAACTTTTCCAGCTTCTTGTGCCTTCAAGGTGTTGAAATTCTCAGTCATTATTCCCTCCCAAAATCTGCCAAAAAGTGGCCCTTTGATCAGCTTGAAATTTGATTTTTTCTGGCCATTTTCGGACTGTACAAATGCTGTGCAAAACCAGAAAAATTTCTGGGCAAAATCGCAGCTTAGGTGATCTTAAACCAAGCTGTTTTCTTCTAGTTTTCTCCCAGCTCCTTAGCCACGCTTTTCCTCCATAAAGAAGGCTGAAAACCAGCCTTGAAAGACCTCTGAATGCCCCTTCAAACTCTCTGCAATTTGACAGGAAAATGGCAGCAAAAGCTGCCCAGAAAAAATTTCAACAATGGCAAAATTCTCTGCAGTAAATTTTCCAGCCTTGTTTCCTTTTCCTGCCCTGGCTGAAACTCCATTCTTTTTCTGCACAAACCTCTCTTAAACAGCCATGAACAGAACTCCATTGTCATCCCCAAGCTTCTACACGAAATCCAGTCATGGATGCCCTAAAATATCTCCATCAAATTACTGCAATCACGCATTGATTGGATACCAAAATTCCAGCAACATGAATTTAGCAACCTTCCATAAAATGTTTCTCAAACAACCAGACTTATTCTTCACCATTTCACTCCATCATTTTGGCCACCATTACCCTTCTTCAACCAGCTTTCATCCAGCCAGAAACACTGATCAAATAGCCAGCCATCACAGCTTTCAAAAGCTCTCTATTGATCAAGATATTCTCAACATATTTTGTTTCCAAATTTGACTCACTAAATTATTCTTTTAGGATTTCAACAACCATCCTTTCCTTTTACTATCAAACCAGAAAAATCAATTGCCAAAACTCCTCAAAGAGTCGGCCAACCGTAATCCCTAAGAATTTCGGCAGCTTCAACCAAAACTCTCTCCATTCTCTTCAACCTTCAAGCACACATAGAACACCAAGAACACCTACTCCCTTCTCTCGCCTAATACCTCTCGAAATCACTTCGAACTTCTCTCAAAAACTCCAGAATTCATATACTCACTGCCATGAGTCCATCCATACCATTTTTAACATCAAACTCCAAAATCCAACTTGCTCTTTTGGATCAAAAACCAGAATTTTTGTGAAGGATCAAGAACACCTTCAAGGTAGGTTTGTTCTAACAACTTCATCTTCTCTAATCTTTTATCTCTAATGAATATGTATATGAATAAACATGCTAATGGACTCTCTCTCTCTCTCTTGGCCGAACCTCTCTCTTTTTTGGCCGAATGGCTTCTTCACCGATGTCCATGCTTTCTTCATCTTCCTTTGATGGATCTAGTCATCAAGGAGTTGAGATCCATTCGAAACTCCTTCAAGGTATTCATCAATCAAGTAAGCCTTTTTAACCCTCCTTTTAAATTCTAGATTCATATCTCTAGGATGAAGTTGATAGAAGATGGATTATGAATAGGGTTTGAGTATGTATTGTTGTGATAAGTTGAGATTGAAGCATGAATATATGTATGAATATGATGGAGTTGGGATTTATGTACGAGTTGATTGTCTTGGTTGAATGTACGGTGTTTTAGGGTTTAATGCATGCCTCCATGATTAAGTATGCTAGATATTATGTCATCTATGATTTATAGGATTTATATTCTTCTGTGATTATTAAAGCCATAGTTATATTTATGCTAGTATAGGTTAGATCATGCCTTAGTAAATTTGGATCTATGCTTATATTCATGACTTGGATGATTTGATGTTTTGAAGGGTTGTATATGTTCATGATTGTGGTTAGCAATAGAATTATGATCATGACATAGTTGTCCCTAAGCTAATTTTATTTCTTCAATAAAATATTTAATATTATGATTTTTGCTGGTAATTTTGAAAAACCCCAGGAAGGGTAGATTTGGATTATTATATATATAATAAGGATATTTTAGTCAAATAAATAATAGCTTTTGCTAGAAAAATAATATATATATATATATATATATTATATAAAATGAAGAAATCAACTAAAGCCTTGTATGAAAATAATTATAATAAGTAAAATATTTATTACTAAAATTTAATTATTATCTTTTAACCAAAACCTATTAAAATTTATTTATTATCTTTCAATCAAGACTCATTAAAATTTATTTTTAACTAATTTTAGTTATCAATTATTTTCTAGCAAATAATTATTAATAAATCATTATTTTACCTAATACCACCTAGGACTATTCTTCAAATGGACTCTAAATTTTTCTTAGTAAGATTTAAACCTTCAACTTATTAGTACATATTTTTCAAAACACTAATTATTTTAAATATCAAAATTAGCCTTGGCTTATAAACCTTTTTATTTATTATTTGGCCTTAAAGCTTGGGACACTAGGATCATTGTTGTAGTAGTGAATTGAGTTAGTTTTATTTGTGAAAGTGGATTTTGGCTTGAGTTTGATTGTGGTTTGTATTTACCCCATGCGGGGTTATGTCAACTGTTGGAGACCTTTATTGTGAGCAAGGATCAGGTAAGCTCCTGTATAAAACCTGTTTGATGCAAAAATGATTTTTTTTTTAATGGCAAGCCAAATGTAGAGTGCAAGGACACTCATTTATGTAAAGCCAATTGAGGATTGACTCATTTCTTATTTTAGTGAAATGAATTATTTGAAAATCAATAAGCAGATTTACTCAAACTCAAAACTCTTTCTAAAACTGATTTTGACAAGGACTTTAGAAACTCTTAATTGCCATTTTCATGGGAAACTGTGTTTTGTTCATTTTCTCCCAAGTGGGATACGTTCGTTGAGTACTCAATAGGGGTAGGCTAGTAGTATTAGTTTTGAAGAGCAAGAGTGAGTCTTCTGGCAGGAGGCCATCTCCAGAAGATAAGCTCAGCTTAGAGAAACGTCAGTACTACTTAGTCATGCCGGTTCTAGCTAGCAGTTTTTATTTCAGTCAAGTGACTGTGTTTTGTCGGAATGGACACCCGGATGTTGTTTGGGTATAGAGAATGAGGAGTATCTTGTCCGATAGGCCGATCACCTACCTTTTGCCAGTCTGCACAAAGTGTCGGCATTCTGACCGGTTATAGGGCCCAACGTGTGGTAACCCATGACCCTTTCTTTTACGTGGTTGATTTTAATTATTGTGTATGGCAGGAAAAGCCAAAACGCCACTCTTGGTTTTAACTAATATTTATTGCTTGCCAGTATTTCTCTTATAAAGATTTTATACTTTGCATTCACAAACTGTTTTCACTCTACACTCAAAGCACACACGGACTTATTGAGATTTTTGTCCAATCACCCTTTTTACCATGATTTCAGGTCGATCCTGCTATGGGGATGAGGTGCTAGTGTTATCTTCCTTGTAAGAGAATTTTGTTATTTATTTTTATGTATTGCTTTGGGGAGTTGAGAGTGGATAATCTTTATTATGGATTCTTTTTTTTTTTGGAATTCTTGGATTTATTCTTGGGTTGTAATAAATTTTAAGTTAAAATATCATTTTTATTCCGCTATTTTGATTGTGTGACCTAGTTATAAAGACTCCTTGTCATTTGGACGGGGCGACATCCCCGGCGCTGGTGGGCCTAGGTAGTGGGGTGTTGCAAGTGGTATCAGAGACTAGGTTTACGCAAATATTGATAGTATATGTTTTATTTATTTAAGTTTAAATCTTTATCTAGCCTATCTTGTTTAGGCTGTAGGATGGTTAGAATGCTTAGAACCGCAAGGAAAGGGTAGCAATGGCACCCGCCTAACCCAATTTATCCAGAAGACCTTCCAGTTCCCAAGCTTGCCCCTCAGCCAGATATCCCTATAGAGGATAGCAGTGATGATGATGTCCAGATTCTTGAGCCACCCCCAATTCCGGTGATAGACATAAGCTCAGACAGTGATGATGAGGTGATAGTAGTAGAGCCTGTACCCCCCTCCTAGTCCTGTAGTGGACTTAGCAGCAGATAGTGATGACCCGGGGAAGATAGACTATGAGTCTCCACCTAGGCCTTCTTTTGTTCCCTCTTTCATTTCTCCTCCCCGTCGAGTCGAGCCCGGAGAGAGTTCTAGGCGCCCCGGGAAAGAGCCCATGGAGGGATTTCCCAGTGGGGATGGGGTAGGTTTTTCTAGGAATTCTGGGGGTTGGTTGTATGAGGCTGATGATGAGGGATCCGATGAGGATTAAAGGAATAGGAGTTGTTTTGATTCGGATGTTTATTTGTTTACCGCTTTCTGTGAATTTTTATATAAAGGAATTTTAATGTTGTTTTCCATCAAATTTTCAAATTTGTGCAAATAAGAGTACTTGGAGTACTCTAAGGTTTAAAAAAAAAAAATTATGCAATTCTTTATACAAAAACTTGCATCATATTTTCTTTTACTTAAACCTGAATGTGAATGCATGCTCAAAATATTTTAAACTTGAATGCATACACTCATTATCTGGGCATGGTTGAGAATGACACCCAGGCACTGTGTAGCCACATCAGGCAGAATAGTTCCAGAGGCAGAACCTATGACACCGGAGGTTGAGACGACACAAATGCAGTCACCCAACCGAGGAAAAGAGAGTGCGCTAGATTTGGAATTAGGGGCAGGAGAACCTGTTGGAGTGACAATGGAGCAAGCTTTACACCAAGTTCAATAAGTGTGAATTCTGGTTGGACAGAGTGGCATTCCTTGGCCATGTGGTGACCAAGAGGGGAATCAAGGTAGACCTGGCAAAGGTTAAAGCGGTGTCAGACTGGAAACAGCTGGAGAATATCACTGAGATCCAAAGTTTCTTGGGATTGGCTTGTTACTATCGGAGATTTATCAAAGGGTTCTCGACGCTCGCATCACTAATGACCTAACTGTTAAGAAAGGATGTTCCATTTGTGTGGAACGAGAAGTGCGAGAAAAGTTTTCAAGAGCTAAATTGAAGATTAATGACAGCACCAATACTAAGTCTACCAGAGGAAGGGAAACCTTACGCGCTATATACTGATGCTTCGAAAGAAGGATTGGGAGCAGTGCTGATGCAAGACCGGAAGGTGATCGCTTATGCTTCTCGGAAGCTGAGACCGCATGAAGTCAACTATCCTACTCATGATCTGGAGCTGGCAGTTATCGTGTTTGCCCTGAAGAAATGGTGACACTAGGTATTCACCGACCACAAGAGTCTGAAGTATATCTTCACTCAAAAGGATCTAAACTTGAGGCAGCGAAGATGGATGGAATTTCTGGAAGAATACCATTGTCCGATCAACTACCTTCCCGGGAAGGCCAACGTTGTAGCGGACGCCCTGAGTAGGAAAGTTGGAATGGCCAAACTGAGAGTGCAGGAAATTCGAGTGGTTCAAGATGTGTTAGACAGAAGGGTGGAAGTGCAAAACCAAAGAATTGTCGTCAGCAATTTGAGGTTAGTACCGGATTTAAAGTGGGAAATCGTAGAAGCTCAGCAAAGCAATGTCGAGTTTCAGCTTTTCAAGGACAAAGAGCTTAAGAGGCCAGGCAGTAAATTTTGTCCAGATAAAGAGGGAATTTTGTATTTCAGAGATCGATTGTGTGTACCAGGAGAATAGCAATTAAAGGACATAATTTTGGAAGAGGCACACAAGAGCAAGTACGCCATTCATCCGGGGGAAGTCAAGATGTACCAGGACTTGAAGAGAGCCTATTGGTGGCCCGGACTGAAGCGGGATGTGGTCAAGTATGTCTCGACCTGTCTCACCTGCCAAAAAATTAAAGCAGAGCACAAGAAGTCAGTGAGACTATTATAGCCATTGCCAGTACCGGAATGGCAATGGGAGGAGATGACTATGGATTTTGTCACCGGACTTCCCATGTCAAAGATGCAGAAAGATGCCATATGGGTAGTGGTGGATCGACTAACCAAGTCGGCCCATTTTATACCGGTAAATATAAAGGATTCTATGGAGAAGCTGGCCCAGACTTATGTTCGAGAGATAGTCCGACTGCATGGAGTGCCTTCAAGCATAGTGTCAAATCGAGACCCGAGGTTTACATCTCATTTTTGGAGAAAGTTTCAAGAAGCAATGGGGTTGAGTCTGAAATTCAGTACGACGGCGCATCCGCAGACCGATGGCCAATCAGAAAGAGTTATACAGATATTGAAAGATATGTCGAGAGCATGTGTTCTGGATTTCGGGGATAAGTGGATAGAATGCGTGCCGTATGCGGAACTATCGTATAACAACAGTTCTCAGCTTCAATTGGGATGGCTCCGTATGAGGCCCTGTATGGACGCAAGTGTCAGGTACCGCTAAACTAGAGTTGGTCAGAAGAAGGTCACGTAAGCAAAATTGGAGAAGTCTGTATCCAAGAAATGTTAGATAAAGTGAAATTGATCAGGGAAAGGTTGAAGGCGGCTCAGAGCCAACAGAAAAGCTATGCGGACAACCGGCGGCGAGAATTGTAGTTTCAAGGAAAGGACAGCGTATTTTTGAGGTTGACGCAAAATAAGGGGATCTTAAAGCATCCGAAGGGGGGAAAGTTAAATCGAGGTGCTTGGGGCCGTTCCCGATTAAGGAAAGGATTAGACCAGTAGCTTACCGATTGGACCTGCCAGATGGGTTGATGGGAATTCATGATGTGTTCCATGTGTCACAATTGAAGAAGTACAATGCTGATCCCAGTCATGTGTTGAATAACGAGCCATTGGTGTTGCAACCCGACCTGAGTTATGTGGAGAAGCCCGTGAAAATATTGGACCGTAGTATCAAGAGTCTTCGAAACAAGCAGATACCGATGGTTAAGGTTCAGTGGGAGCACCATGGCACGCAGGATGCCACATGGGAATCGGAAGAGTGGGTTAAGCAGAAGTATCCCGATTTGAAATAAAGGTATGCTTGAATTTCGAGACGAAATTCTTCTAAGGAGGGGAGGATGTGAAACCCCAGTCAGAACCAACCTTAGAGTAAGGGGGTTGGGATGCATATCATATTTAATTGCATGTTTAAATATATTTTTATATGATTTTATGTGCTTTGAGTTTGTGTTTTATAGTCTAGAGGGCTTGATTATGATTATTGGGTAAGAAGGGCAAAATGGTAATTTTTGCTTGAGGTGAAAATAGGGAGATAACTTGAGGATTAAATATAAAAAATATTTTAGAGAGAAAATAAGAGTAAGAGTTGTTGTGATGTAGTGGTTAGAGCTTTGGAATTAATTCTTGAGGTCTAGAGTTCAAATTCCATCATTAGAATTTTAGCATGATTAAATTTTATTTTTGCTTTGGAAGGTTATATTTTCGGTCTTAAGTGCTTTAGAGTAGAGTAGAGGTATTGTCCTAGAGGAGACAAGATAGGAGTACCCTAATCCTATTCTTGGACCCTACACAAAATTCCTAAGGGAATTCATTCTTCAATGATCCTTAATTTTCCTTAATTCTCAATTCGTTAGATTTGTCACATTTGTTCTAGCCAATTTCATTCCAGAAATTTCAGTAAAGTGCTATAGCTTTGAAGGTTCAAAATGTCTTAGTGAAAGACATCTTATGGACCGAAAATGTGGAAGAGATGGGGAAGGATTCCAAGAGAATTAATTCCCCTCATGAACCTTCTAAACTTCACTCTAGCTAGGTTCATTTTCCTTTATGTAATGAACTGAAATTTTCTAGCTTCTTGTGCCTTCAAGATGTCAAAATTCTCAGTCATTATTCCCTCCCAAATGCTGCTAGAAAATGGCCCTTTGATCAGCTTGAAATCTGAATTTTTCTGGCCATTTTCGGACTGCACAAATGCTATGCAAAACCAGAAAAAAAATTTGGGCAAAATCGCAGCTTAGGTGATCTTAAACCAAGCTGTTTTCTTCCAATTTTCTCCCAGCTTCTTAGCCACGCTTTTCCTCCATGAAGAAGGCTGGAAACCAGCCTTGAAAGACCTCCGAATTCCCCTTCAAACTCTCTACAATTTGACAGGAAAATGGCAGTAAAAGCTGCCCAGAAAAAATTCCAGCAATGGCAAAATTCTGTGCAGTAAATTTTCCAGCCTTGAACAAACCTGCCGAAACTCCATTCTTTTTCTGCACAAACCTTTCTTAAACAGCCATGAACAGAAATCCATTGTCTTCCCCAAGCTTCTGTACGAAAACCAATCATGGCAGCCCTAAAATATCTCCATCAAATTACTGCAATCATGCCTTAATTGGATACCAAAATTCCAGCAACATGAATTTAGCAACCTTCCATAAAAATGTTCCTCAAACAACTAGACTTATTCTTCACCATGTCACTCCATCTTTTCGGCCACCATTAGCCTTCTTCAACCAGCTTTCATCCAGCCAAAAACACTGATCAAACAGCCGACCATCAAAGCTTTCAAAAGCTCTCCATTGATCAAGATATTCTCAACATATTTTGTTTCCAAATTTGATTCACTAAATTATTCTTTTAGAATTTCAACAACCAGCCTTTCCTTTTACTATCAAACCAGAAAATTCAATTGCCAAAACTCCTCAAAGATTCGACTAACCGTAATCCCTAAGAATTTCAGCAGCTTCAACCAAAACTCTCTCCATTCTCTTCAACCTTCAAGCACACATAGAACACCAAGAACACCTACTCCCTTCTCTCGCCTAATACCTCTCCAAATCACTTCAAACTTCTTTCAAAAGCTCCAGAATTCATCTACTCACTGCCATGAGTCCATCCATACCATTTTTAACGTCAAACTCCAAAATCCAACTTGCTCTTTTGGATAAAAAACTAGAATTTTTGTGAAGGATCAAGAACACCTTCAAGGTAGGTTTATTCTAACAACTTCATCTTCTCTATTCTTTTATCTCTAATGAATATGTATATGAATAAACATGCTAATGGACTCTCTCTCTCTCTCTCTTGGCCGAACCTCTCTCCTTCTTGGCCGACTGGCTTCTTCACTAATGGCCATGCTTTCTTCATCTTCCTTAGACAGATCTAGTCATCTAGGAGTCGAGATCCATTCGAAACTCCTTCAAGGTATTCATCAATCAAGTAAGCCTTTTTAACCCTCCTTTTAAATTCTAGATTCATGTCTCTTGGATGATGTTGATAGAAGATGGATAATGAATAGGGTTTGAGTATGTATTGTTGTGATAAGTTGAGATTGAAGCATGAATATATGTATGAATATGATGGAGTTGGGATTTATGCATGAGTTGATTATCTTGGTTGAATGTATGGTGTTTTAGGGTTTAATGCATGCCTCCATGATTAAGTATGCTAGATATTATGTCATCTATGATTTATAGGATTTATATTCTTGTGTGATTATTAAAGCCATGGTTATATTAATGCTACTATAGGTTAGATCATGCCTTAGTAAATTTGGATCTATGCTTATATTCATGACTTGGATGATTTGATGTTTTCAAGGGTTGTATATGTTCATGATTGTGGTTAGCAATAGAATTATAATCATGACCTAGTTGTCCCTGAGCCAATTTTTTTTCTTCAATAAAGTATTTAATATTATGATTTTTGCTAGTAATTTTGAAAAACCCCAGGAAGGGTAGATTTGGATTATTATATATATAATAAAGATATTTTAGTCAAATAAATAATTGCTTTTGCTAGAAAATATATATATATATATATATATATATATTATAAAATGAAGAAATCAACTAAAGCCTTTTATGAAAATAATTATAATAAGTAAAATATTTTTTACTAAAATTTAATTATTATCTTTTAACCAAAACCTATTAAAATTTAGTTATTATCTTTCAATCAAGACTCATTAAAAAAAATTTTCAACTAATTTTAGTTATTAATTATTTTCTAGCAAATAATTATTAATAAATCATTATTTTACCTAATACCACCTAGGACTCTTCTTCAAAAGGACTCTAAATTTTTCTTAGTAAGATTTAAACCTTCAACTTATTGGTACCTATTTCCCAAAACATTTATTATTTTAAATATCAAAATTACCCTTGGCTTATAAACCTTTTTATTTGTTAATTGGCCTTAAACCTTGGGACACTAGGATTATGGTTGTAGTAGTGAGTTGAGTTAGTTTTATTTGTGAAAGTGGATTTTGGCTTGAGTTTGATTGTGGTTTTTATTTACCCCATGCGGGGTTAGGTCAGCTGTTGGAGACCATTATTGTGAGCAATGATCAGGTAAGCTCCTGCATAAAACCTATTTGATGTAAAAATGATTTTTTTTTTTTTTTTAATGGCAAGCCAAATGTAGAGTGCAAGGACACTCATTTCTGTAAAGGCAATTGAGGATTAACTCCTTTCTTATTTTAGTCAATTGAATTATTTGAAAATTAATAAGTAGATATACTCAAACTCAAAACTCTTTCTAAAACTGAATTTGACATGGACTTTGGAAACCCTTAATTGCCATTTTCATGGGAAACTGTGTTTTGTTCATTTTCTCCCAAGTGGGATACCTTCGTTGAGTACTCAATTGGGGTAGGCTAGTAGTACTAATTTTGAAGAGCAAGAGTGAGTCTTCTGGCAGGAAGCTACCTCTAGAAGATAAGCTCAACTTAGAGAAACGTCAGTACTACTTAATCATGCCGGTTCAAGCTAGCAGTTTTTATTTCAGTCAAGTGACTGTGTTTTGTCGGAATGAATACCCGGTTGTTGTTTGGGTATAGAGAAGGAGGAGTATCTTGTCCGGTAGGTCGATCACCTACCTTTTGTCAGTCTACATAATATGTCAGCATTCTGACCGGTTATGGGGCCTAACGTGTCATTACCCATGACCCTTTCTTTTGAGTGGTTGATTTTAATTATTGTGTATGGTAGGAAAAGCCAAAACGCCACTCTTGGTTTTAACTAATATTTATTGCTTACAGTATTTCTCTTATAAATATTTTACACTTTGCATTCATGAACTGTTTTCACTCTACACTCAAAGCACACACGAACTTACTGAGATTTTTGTCTCAACACCCTTTTTATCGTGATTTCAGGTCAATCCTGCTATGGGGATGAGTTGCTAGTGTTATCTGCCTTGTAAGAGAATTTTGTCATTTATTTTTATGTAATACTTTGAGGAGTTGAGAGTGGATAATCTTTATTATGGATTCATTTTTTTTTTTTTTTGGAATTCTTGGATTTATTCTTGGGTTATAATAAATTTTAAGTTAAAATATCATTTTTATTCCACTATTTTGATTATGTGACCTAGTTTTAAAGACCCCTTGTCCTTTGGACGGGGCGATATCCCCAGCCCTGGCGGGCCTAGATAGCGGGATGTTACAGTAGATGTCATTTAGAGAGGTGTTAGTACACTTTTTCCTCTCTAAATGTACGGTGATGTGTAGAGGGGTATTTTAGTCATTTCACATGTAGGTCGGAGACTTTGCTAACGCAACATTGTCCTTGGGGTTAATATTTTCTTATGGTGATATTATGAAATATTTAAAATGTAAAATACCACTATTTATATAGTAGGGGTATTTTGGTCTTTTTAGTATCCATGGCGATGTGTCTTTTTTATCTTCGGAATAGCCCATAAGTCCTAATTAATTTTGGGTTGAGTAATTGGTCTCAATTAAAGATGATTTTATTTTATTCAGGAAGTCTAATTTATTATTGGACCGAAATAAAAATAAATTGAGAGAGATTTATTATTTAATTTAATTGGTTAATTAATTATTCAGGGCCAGGGTCCAGTTTGAATAATTAGAAAATTAACTTGAGTTTAAACTAGAGGGAAATAATTAATATTTAATTATTTATTGGGTTATTTATATAAGCCCAAGAAATAAATAATTAAAGTTTAATTATTTTTTGGTTCATTTGGGCTCATTAATTATTTATTGAATTATTTCTACAAGCCCTGGAAATAAATATTTATTATTTATTATTTTGGGCTTTTTGGGTCCAAGAAAAATAATAAATTTTATTTTGGCCCAATAGCCTAAACCATAGGGTTTTTACTAGATACGGTTTAAAAGAGTTTAGGGTTAAGCCAAATTTACTCTGTTGATAACATCCGGATGTTTGAAATATCATATCCTGGAAGATATTGTTATCAGAGATTAGAGACCTAGTTTTGGCTAACAAGAACTCATACCTCTTGGAGAAAAAAAACTAAGTTTTTACCCTAAGCTTTTCTCTCCTCTCGTGAAGCTCTCTCTCTCTCTCGTGACTCTCTCTCTCATGAGTATCTTTTCTCTTGTCTTGTTCTTGGTGTTTTGCTAATCAATAGCAAAGGGAATCAAGAACATTGAGACCACTCCTCCTCACCCTTTGTTTTACCAACAAGGATTGAGGCAGTAGAATGTTCCGTGATCCAGAAAGCTTGGCGTTCTTACAAACGAGGTGAAGTAGAAAATTAGCGGGATTCGAACCGGAAGCTTCATCAAGCGGACAAGAAGGGGTTGTTCTTGTGGTTCAATCCATTCTTTCATAGTCTAGCAGGTTTAAGGCACGCAAAGGTATGGTCTAAATGCTTCCGTGCTGCTATTATTCTTCGATTTTTTTTTTTTTTTCCGTTTCCAGTAGCATGCTCTCTGTTTCTCTCAAACCATCACATGGCGGCCAAGGGAAGTTAAACTTTCCTAGGATGCCACCTAAGAACAATATACATACATATTAGCACACAATGAGGCGGGCCTAGGGACTTGGAACTTTCCTAGGCCGCCAGAATTCTGGACTTATATACTTACAAAATGATAGACGGCCTAAGAAACTTAAGGTTCCTTGGCCACCCCTCTTTATCTCCCTGGCCTTACCTTGTGTGCTTTGCCTTGTTTTATTTACATTTCTTCAAATTTTCTCCCTTTACTTCATTTTCGTCTTTGCTCACCTTCATGTGGCATTTTTCAATTCCTACAAAAACAAGATGAAAATGGTATGGTGGTAGTGATTTAAACAAGAATTTATCACAATTAAAGCATAAAAACACTAGAAAATATGTATACGATGAGCCCTCATCACACAACCACACACTTAAATATTTGCTTGTCCTCAAGCAAACCACACTTATTCTCAAACAAAGAATTGATTAATATACACATCTAGCACCCTATTCACCACATAACTAGCATACAAATCAAATAGAATACATTTTTTCATGCAGGCAAAAAATAACTAATTTACAAATAAGATGACAAATATTCTACATCGCATTCTAGGTGAGTTTACAATAACAATTTAGCATATCTGCAATACGGTCAAAATAGTAAAGAGATTATCTCTTCCTTCACATAGAATTCATCATAACAGCAATTTATCCAAGTTAATCTCATGTATTCCCTTATATTAAGCTAGACGCAACCAAGAACCTCAAAGTGAAATTAAACAAGTTTATAACAAATATATATGATTCACTCAATATCTCCTATCAAGAATTCAAACAAAGTTATTCATATGACATAGGATAAAAAAAACTCACTCAAATCTTGTGGCTCTTCCCAAGTACAAGTGTTACAAATGATACAACCCAATGCAACAATAGCTTACACTTTAGTACAACAAAACAATTCATTTTAATTTGAATTAGCAAAGTAGGAGCCGCTCATTTTTCATCATTTTTCTTTCTTTTTACAAGGGAATGTATTTATATTGATTTTAACTTAAATGCTCTTTTTGCATCCCTTTTATTTTTTATTTTTTATTTTCTTTCTTTTTCTTTTTCTTGTTTTTTTTTTTTCTTTTTCATCACACTTTAGTTTTCGTCATAGGACATGCATTTTTGTATTCCTAGAGCATTTTTTCTTCTCACCTTGGTAGGTGCATTTAGCAACCTATATCTTGCTCCTAATTGACTTTTTATTGAAAAATACAACAAAAAAAAACATTGAAAATTTCTATAATACAACATACAATACAAATGAATGAATGAATAAATGGGATTAGCCATGAAACTGTTGATAAGCCTACAACCCACACTTCATATTTTATCACTATTATTTTATCCATTCTCAAAGAATTAAGCTTCACAAATATTTTCAAGAGCATAAACAAAATTAACTCACTTATCCAATCTTAGACTATGTCATATCCAATATTTAAGTGTACATAAAAATAACTTTCCTAGAAAAGACTTAAGTAGAATCCCAAGCAAAAAGATAAATAATAACTCTACCAAACTAGCACATATCAACATCCACACCAACAAGCCTTGAAAACTAACCTAACAATGCCAAAAACATTTCACCAAAATGCAAAAAAATTAATAATAATAATAAATTTAGCCCCAAAAATAAGAAATAAATCAAAATAAATAATACAAAATTGTAATGGCAATATTATTCATCCTCTCCCCCACACTTAAATTGGACAATGTCCTTATTGGCTACAAATAAAAAATATAAGCATTTTCAATAGGACTGAAAGAAATAAAAGGGAGAAGAAGGTAAACAATTACTCCCCTAGCATCTTGAAACTCAATTATGCCATAGGAGGGAAAGGAAGGGGAGGATTCTTCCAAAGAATAAAATCTTCAATCCTGTAAAAATAAAGAAAAATACAACAGTATACCATGGCTAAATAAATAGTAACATCAAGAATGCAAAAATAATAGACAAAGAAAATAATTTAAAAGCAAATATAAATAAAAGAATACAAGGAGTTGTACAAAACTTCATAGCATCAATATTAATAACAAATAAATAATAATAATAATAATAATAATAATATTCAAATATTATTAACACATTATAAAATCAACTAATATAACTAAAACCAAAATAGACATTAGTGTCAAGAATTATACTACTACCAATACAACCAAACTGCAAAACAAATGAATAACCCAATATTTTCCTAAAGATACACTAAATAAATATATATATACACTAATAAACTCTCATCAATACCTAAACTATATTCCCAACAAAACACTAGTATACCAATCACTAGAACTAGTGTACCACACACACACACACACACACACACACACACACACACACACACACACACACACACACACGGAGTATAAACTCATTGAATGACAAGAAAAAAAAATGAAGAATTGAGGATTTAGTGGCTTATTGAAAAGAAACTCAAAAGATTTTCACAACTACAACCACCAATTCATGGATACCACACCTTCCACAAACACCAAAGCGTCTCCCAAACAACTAACAACTTATTCCCATACTTCAATAGCTAACCCAATCCCCAAACTAAAAAACAATAATCCACCAAATGACAACATCAACTATGCAAATCAACCATCTCCTCAATTTATTCACCACTACTACAATCAATTTTCAACCTCCACAATATATTGTACAACAACAACAAAAACAACAAACAATAATACTTTCATTCTCAATACTCAAAATCTCAAAACTCCAACACCCATTCAAAAACAATGAAACCAATCCTATTATATAACAATCAATCACAAATATATATTATACAATAAGATTTCCTCAACAACATAACAATATCCAATTACAACAACATTTTCATCCTAAAAATACTTACACAACAACAAATACAAAATTCTCCAACAACAACAATAATACTATATACAACAAGGCCATACACAAAAGATAAAATTAAATCCCAAGAATCCATTATATATACAATTTTCCAATATGGTAATATACAATAATATAAAAATAATAATACAACAAATATAATGATACAATACATTGGAACGTAATATAATTTATTTATTTTAAAGAATAAAAATAACTAATTGAAACAACAAATAAACAAGATATAAAAAAGGAAAAGAAGGCTATATACAAGTAATGGTCAGTACTATACACAAATAGAGAAACAAATATTTATAGAGTATTTACCAATATATACATAGCTAAATCAACAAGACTCAAAATTTTCATAATATTACAAATCCCCAGCAATGGCGCCAAAAAATTTATTGGCGGTTTGCGTGGATAGAAAATAGTAAACAATCTACAAAAATCAAGTTTTAAATTTAAAATGCTAAGCACTAAAACCACACACACGGACAAGTATACCCATTGTATAGTATAGGAAATAGGAAGTATGGAATCCACGAGAACTTAGCAATTGCCACTACTTTGCTCTAATCTCATTATCTAGCCAACTATGTGAAACCCCACCTAAAGCCAACCTTAGAATAAGGGGGTTGGGATGCATATCATACTATTCTGCATGAAAATATATATATTTTGAATGATTTTATGTGCTTTAGAATTGTAGTTTATAGGTTAAAAGGCTTAGTTATGCTTATTGGGCAGGAGGGGTAAAAAGGTAATTTTGCTTGAGGCTAAAATAGGAAGATGGCTTGAGGTTTATATAAGAAGAATATTTGGGTGAGAAAATAAGAACAAGAGTTAATGTGGTTAAATAGCTAGAGCTTCATGATTAATCTCTAAGGTCATGTGTTCAAATCTCATCACTTAAGTTTTATTCATGATTATCTTAAGCTATGTTTGAATTTTTGCTTTTCTTACATCCTTAAAGATAGGAATGTTGTCTTAAGAGAGACATGAAGAAAATGTCTTGATCATATAATCATGTCCTAAAAAGAATTCTAGAGGAATTCTTGTCCCTTTCATTACTTCTAGCTTTGTCCTAACATCTTCATAATTTAAGTAAACCAAAATCCATTAAATCTATTTTTTTAATTCCAAAAATTTTTTGATAATTCTTTAGCCTTGAATTTCAAAAATCAGCCATGAAGGTTAGAGGATTGGCTAAAAATAGAAGAGAAGTTAGGAAGGGTTCCCAAGAGAAATAAATCACCATGGTATAAACTTCAATCCTACTTTCATGTTGTTCATAGTTCTAATGAAGTAAAATATGAAAATTTTCGAGAATTCTTGGCAGACTAGCTTTCAAAAAATTCAGCCAGAAATCCTAACCATTTTCTACCAGAAAAATGGTCATTTCATGTGGCTTGAAGAATGAAAATTCTGTGCAAATTTCAGACTGCACAAGCTACACAAAACCACAAAAATTTCCTATGCAAATTTGCTGCACACTATGCTAAAATTGAAGCTGTCTTTTGTCATCAATTCAGCTGAAGCACCCTCTATTTTTCTCAAGAAAGAAGGCTAGAAAAACACCCTTGAATGACCTTCAAACCCCCCTTTGAAACCATCTGCAAATTAGGCTGAAGAACTGCAGAAAATTCTGCACCGAAAATCTTCACCATTTGAAGGCTTGAACAACTTTGAAACCAGGATAATTCCCAGCATTGTCTCTCTATGCCTAGACCGAAAAAACACCTTCAAACCTCTGCAAAATGGACCTTGTTCAGCCATGGACTGAACACCATTAACCTCCACACTTAGCTTGAGTACCTAGACTCCATGATCACACCTCAAAAACCTCCTAAGATCACTATATCCAAAACAATTTTGAACTTCAATAAAATTCCAGAATTCTTACTTCTTTAAACCACTCTTGTATCAAGCTAGCAAACTAGAATTTCCCCTACCATTGTAGACTGCATTTTGGCTAGCAATAAAGCCTGAACAGCCTTCATTCCCTTGCCTTAAATTTGATCAGTCCAACCGGCACCATTGAAGAGCAAAGAAACCTCTCTTAATCAAACACCATTAGCTAATCTCGTACTTCAAAAAACTCCACAATTTTCTCCATTTGAAATTCAAAAAAATCTGATCATTCTCTCTCCTTCTAGCTGAAAAGCGAAACTCCTAATCACCCTAGACTATTCGGTCAACAACTTTTCCAGATTTCATGAAGCCTTTTCTCTCAATTCTCTCCAAAACACCAAGAACACACACTACACTTCTTCAAGCCTAAACCTACCCTAAACACCTCCAATCACTCTCACATACTCCAGATTACTCCTACTTAATCCCTAGTATTCATTTCTAGTCTTTATAACAAAAAATCACGAAAAAGAGAATTTTCTATCGGATCAAAATTAGCTTTTTCTTGAAGATCTCAAGAACATCATCAAGGTAAATCAAGAACAACCTTCTTGTTCATCCTCTTCCATTGAATTTTCAATATACCATTCTAATGCTCTCTCTCTCTCTCTTGGCCGAAATGGTTGATCAACGATCAACCATGGCTGTTTTTTTTTTTTTTCTTGGTCGACTAAAGGCTCTTAGTCGTGTGGACCTTCTCTAGCCTTCATCGAGTGATGGTCTATCAAGTATTTTCCCTTAAATCCTCCTTTTTATTTCTGAATTCATGTCTCTTAAATGTTGATAGGAAGGTTGAATATGAATGGAGAATTGAGTATATGTATATGGATGAAGGTGATAGGGTTAGGACATAAGGATTAATGTATATGACTAAGCTATATAGACTTTCCTTTTGAATCTATGTATGTTCATCATGCTTAATGGAATTTATGGATGTTTGAAACATGTTAGATATTATGACACCAAAGGTGATTAGGCTCTTATGTTCTTATTTTCCATTGAAGCCAAGATTGATGATTATGCCTAGAAGAAAATTAGCCTTGTGATAGTATGTAATAATTCAAGCATATGTTCATGAATGGATTAGTTTATTATTTGATGTTGGAGAATGTATTCATGAATCTTTTCTAGCAATAGGAAAATCATGGTGAAAGATTATTTTCTTGTTAATTCTAGATTATTGTTATTTGATAGGGGCTAAATTAGTCATATTTTTTCTAGTTATTTGAGGTCATTTCGTGATATATTTTGTTCAATAACTAGTCATATTCCTTTATATTTGAGATTTTACCCTTGAAAATGTATTTTGTGTATTATTTCAGATTTTAGAGGTAGAATAAAGTAAAATCGTCACAAAAAAATAGAACAAAGGCAGCGCTAGCCCGAGAAGGACAGCCAGCGCCGGTCCTCCACTGGAAAAGCATAGAGAAATTGAGTGAAAGTGCAATTGGAATTGGAATAAAGGAAAAGGGAGAATCGGCTCGGTTTATGGCTGGTTCACGGCTCAATAACAAGATAAAAGAAACAAAGACATACAGCCGAAAACGAAAGAAAGACACAAAAGCAACAGCAAAGAAATAATTTCGGTGGGGCCAAGGCAAGGGAAAAGTCAACAAAAGTGGCTAAAAAGGAGAAAGGAAAAGCAGAAGAAAGAAAGGCTAAAGGAAGTGGATTTCGGTGGCTAAGCGAGCTGACAACAAAGAAAGAAGGAAAAAGAAAGTAGCTCGGTCAACTGAGCAAAGCACCAACAGAAAAAGAAAGCAGCTTCGGCTGGTTCATGGTTGAGAAAAAACAAAACAAAGAAAGGAAACAAGATTTCGGTAGGCTTGGCTGTGGCTCCTTGGCTGTGGCTCAATTGAAGCTGCTGCAATAACAAAAGCAAGAGGAAGGAATTGATTTTGGTGGTCAGCAATGCAAGAAGACAAAGGCAGCTGCGTGTGGAATGCATTGCGGCTCACTTTAGCTGACAGCAATAGCAAATAAAGCTAAACAATTTCGATGGCTTTAATAAATTGCAGATGGCTCAAATTAGAAGCCAAATCGGACAATCACAATTTTACATCAATTGAAGGATTCAATAGAAAATGACAAAAACAAAATCAAGGGTCAAAATTGGTTTCTAATTCACAATTCATAAAGGCGGTGGATTTAGTTTTTTTTTTAGGTTTTTATTTTAGCAATTTTTATTCCTTGTTGGATTTGAATTATTTTTAGATAATTACTTCTTCTTTATTTATGATTCTTTTAGGAACTTTGTAGGCCTATAAATAAAGGCCAATTTACCCTAGAAAAAGAGGTGCACAATGTTGGGACTTAAATTTATTTTTAAGTGTATCACTAATATTTTCTCGAGATGAATAGTTCAAGGAGGATTGTACAAGAAGGTTTATGAAGGGAGAAGAAGAAGGCTTGTCTATGAGTATCTATTTCTTTCCTTTGTTTTCATTTTTTGACAATGATGTATTAATTGTTTTATTGTAATTTGACATTATTTTAGATATTCATGACTTTTAGAGTTCTTTGATCTTTTGATTAATTGATTGTTATTCTTGGTATTAATTACTTGTGCTTATTACGAGATTAATTGGTTGGGTCTTTCCATTAACTTGTTTGGACAAAGGGGTTAATGGTGGTTTCAATTTATTAGTTTCATATTTGTTATCTTTTAACTTGCTTGGACAAGGGGGTTAAGAGTAGGGACAAAGTAACTCAAGGTTAATTGATGTCTGCCAGGATATAGATTCATTAGTTAATTTCATGCATAATTTACCAGGAATGGGAATTAAATCAAGGACTATGGTTAATGCATCTTTTGGGTAAGGCTGGTTGAGACAGGAATGTGATACTAAGTTACTTAGAAGATAGGGATTCATGGATTGGATAAAGAAGTGGATCTATATTATCCTTCATGATGCCAAGAGAATAATTAGTCATGATAAAGATTAGGTACTTTAAGGTTATGTTTGTCTAAACTATGGTTTAAATTACATACTTTTCCATCCTTGACATGTATATATTTTTATTTTGTTTTTCTTTTTATTTGTTTTATTTGTTTTTCACTTTATCGAGTCGGTTAAACAATGAAAGAAAGGTAATTAATGTCTACTTGTTCCTTAAGGATCGACACTCGTTTGAACCCTATGCTCGGTTAATGATGAGTACGCTTGCTCATATGTGTAATTTGGATTGAACGTTTTAATTTAAAATTGATTGGGAATATGCTTAGTTTTTGTATGATTTTTACACCCAAGTTCAAACACATCAAGTTTTTGGCGCAATTGCCGGGGAACAATAGCATAAAAGCTTAGATTTTGTTGATTTAACCATGTGAATATGTAAATAGGTAAATAGGTGAATATGTAAATATGTACAATTGTTCTTTTTCCAAAAATGTGCCATATTTTGTTGTTTGTATAATTGTATTTTAATTCCACTATATGTTGTAAATATGTACATAGGTATATACATGTTCATAATAACTCACTTTTTTTTGTATGTTTGTATAAATTGTATATTTAGTTATTTAATTTTACTGACTCAATGTTAATGTGGAATATGTGTAATAATTATATTTTTAATTTGTTGATTTTTACATCTATAATTTTGAATTAATACTAACTCTTTTTATTTTTAGGTTTGGACTTTAGCTAACACGATATTAGAGATGAACTATTTTATTTTCTCAGTTGTTTCATTATTTACAATTTTTACTTTTAGTTTACTTTAGGAATTCTTATTTTAAATGTATTGTGGTCATGCATTCAATTAGAATAGTTTTAGTAATATATATATATATATATATATATATATATATATATATATATATTTCGAAGCCTGGATAGAATGCAACCGGTGTCGGCTTGGGCCCGGAATCGGCACCAGCTCTATTTTGGAAGGCTATTAAAAAAAAAAAATTATTTTTTTATTTTTTATTTTTGTTTGTTCCCTTACCCTATTTCTTTTCTTCCCAAATTGTTCTTATTTTGACTTTTTCTTCTTGTTTTATTTTTCTTTGATTTTCTTATGTGTTTCTCTTATCTGCCTTGTTCCTATTCCCCTAAAATTATTCCTTCCCTTCATCTTCGTCTTCACCTTCTTCTTCTTCTTCACATTACTTTTCTTCTTCTAATTACCCTCCATGGATTCAAAATTTTTTTCAAACTAATGCGTTGGGGAATACATTGGTGCAAAAAAAAAAAAAAAAGAAAAAAAAAACTCTCTTCGTGTTAAGCTCAATTTTATCCTCTTGAAATTCTTGGCATTGTGTATATGTGTTTTTAAGGAAAAATTTATTAAACATGGACCTATATTTGTTAAGTTTATTTGATGACAGAAGAATGCATATAATGAATTTTAGGTCTTGTGATTGCTTCTAAGCATTGGCTATGTATTTTTCTGGAAATTTTGCATCTATGGAGACCTTAGACAATTGAGCATTCTTGTGGTATTTTGCTGTAATGATTGAAGATTGATTGCCATTATGCTTTTGCTATCTACGGTGGATATTATTCTTATTTTTCTCGATTATCAAAAATCTGGAAATGTCTTCACTAGAAAGAGAACCAATTGCAAAGTGGATTCGGATGAGACGAAAAGGATATTGTGAGCCCTTTGGAGGTTATGGTGGTGCTATTGGATAATTTGGAAACAAGGAGAACTCTACTTCGAGAGGGACTTAAAGGCTTTGACTTTATATTTTTCTTTTCCGCTGATTTGTATTTTTGTTTCAATTACGCTTTATGCTTTTACTTGTGTGTTCATCTTTCTATTTGTAGGTTGATTTCGCTGGCAATAATTCTTCTAACTCCTTGAAGAATGAACTTCTCATATCTTGGAGCTAATCTACACTTGGGGAATATTGCTTAAACTTTCTACCCCTTTTTAATTTTGGTCCAATTGGAGATGCTTTATTGTGTTTATTTTTTGCCCATGAGGACATGGTCCAGTTTAAGTGTGGGGGAGTGGTTTGGTGATATTCTTGGTCCAAGTTTTTATTAATTATCTTGATATTTTCTTGTTGTTGAGTTATGTTGGAAATCAAGATTTGGATTTTTCATAGAGCTAATCTGCCTTGGGGAGTATTATTTTCTTTTCCTCTTTACATTCTTAGTCCCTTGGTTAGGCTTTAGTGTGCTATTTTAGGCCATTGAGGACAATATCCAATTTAAGTGTGGGGGAGAGATTTAACATTTTCTCAAGTGCATCTTTGTGATTTTCAATGGATTTCCAAGCATATATGTTTGAGGGATTTTTAATGATATATGTTTGAATTATTTTGAATTTGGAGCTAAAATGAGTTTATTTGTTTATAATGAAGATATGATTTCCTTTTTAACTTTGGATATGAATTTGTCATTCAATATGGTAGGATTTTATTAAAAAAGGTAAACTTATGTATTAAGTTGAATTTTGCTAAGTCTTGAGAATTTAAGTTAACTTTGGTTATATTTGGTATTTAAGTTTTGTTTTATTTCTTTGAGTTTGAATATGGATGATATGATGAAATATGGGAAGAGTTGTTGATTAATTCTTGTATTATGGATTTAAAATTTGCTTAACTTTAAGTTTTGAGTAAGGAATGTAAGTTGAAAAATATATGAAAAAGGATGAGAAAAAATTGAGTTGATTGAAAAAATGCTTTTATTAATGATTGTTGAAGACCTTTGGCTGAAAATGGGGTCAATATGGAGAAAAGTAGCAAGTGTATTCGGTGCACTCTCTTGAGGCTATCCCGAAGGCAAAAAGGCAAGAAAAAGCAAGGAAAAAATGTTTTAAAAAAATTATTAGAGAAAAAAATGATGAGTGGTGACTGTAAAGGGGGCCAATATAGTGTGTGAAGAGAAATCCATGCACTTGGGGCTATTAATTCCCAAAGTCATAGAAAAAAAAATAAAGAGTGGAGTGTTTTCCTTATTTCACTAACTCAGGTTTGGTAAATTTAAGTTTATAATTCTTGAATTGATTAAATGACTTTACTTGTATAATTTATGTTATCTATGTTTTGGCTTGAGGAGTGGAATAATTTTCATGTATTAGATATAAGTTTATTTAACTTAACTTTGATGGCCTTAGGATTATTTGATTTAACAAATTAATTAGAATTACTGCTATATTTTTTTTCTATAAAATTCAAAACTCTAGGAAAATTTGGATTGGAATATTAATTAAAATATTAATATTTTTATTAATCTAATAAATAAAATCTTTTATTAAAAATAATATATATATATAATAAATCTTTTATATAAATAAAATATTAGAATTAATTAATGTCCTTGTAGACCCTAGTTAAAACTTTTACCTACATTCCCAAATATTATTTATATTAAAATTTATTTGTTATTTATTGATTAAAAATTTAATATAATTCATTTATTATTAATTTTATTATTTATTACTAATTATTTATTATCTATTAATTATTAATTAAAAATTAGGTGTAATTTATTATCTATTTATTTATAATAATACTATTTAAATGTTACCATTTACCAATATTATTTAGGACTTAGTATTATTCAATATTTTATTTATTAGCAGTAATACTCAAAATTTATTATTTAAAACCATAACTTATTAGTAATTATTTTAGAACCCCTAGTTATTTTAACCTATCAAGCTAGATTTATTTTATAAAATACTTTATCATCTAGCCTTAAAGCTTAGGACATTATGGTCATGGTTGAAGCTAGTTGAGCTAAGAATTATTCATGTACGGCAGGTACAGTTTGAATTGAACCTTATGCCTTGTGTTTACCCCAGGCGGAGCTAGGTTGACCTTGGAGGATTTTTGAGTTCAAGAAAAGTAAAGGATCAGGTAAACTCCTGCATGGAGTCATTTGAAGACCAAAATTATTGTGGCAACCCAAATTCAATGTGTATGATCATTCGTTTTGTAAAGGCAATTAAGGACTGTTTTTCTTTTTTCTTTCAGTCAAGCAAATCATTTGGAAATTAAACAAACAGTTTTGCACAAAATGCTAAACTCTTTCTAAAACCCAACTTTGACAAGAAGTTTAGAAACCCTTAATTATTGTTTCCAAGTGAAACATTCTATGGTCAATTTTCTCCCAAGTGGGACAAACAACGTTGAATACTCAATAAGGATAGACTACTAGGACTACTCTTTGAACGGTTAGGGTAAGTCTCTCAGTAGGTGGCCACCTTTGAGGGGTAAGCCCTTCCCGGATAGGATGCTAGTCCGGTACGTCATACCAGTCCGAGTTAGCAAGTTTCAGTCAAGTGGATTGTGTGTTTTCGGAGTAAACAACTAGTAAGTTTGGGTGTAGAGATGGAGGAGTATCTCATCCGGTAGGCCGTACACCTACCTTATGTTAGCATACTCAACGTGTGGCAGTCTGACTAGCAGCATGCTCAACGTGTGGCATTTTGACCATTATATTGTCATGGGGCACAACATGTGGTGCCATGGCTACCGTTTTAGGTGGTTGTATTTATTGTGCACATGTATGTTTTGAAAACAAAACACCACTCTTCATTTTTAATATTTATTGAATGCTTCACAGCACTTCCTTTTATGAAACTTTTACAACTTGCATATATGAACTGTTTTACCTTAAACACTCAAATCACACTCGGGCTTACTGAGATTTTTATCTCACCACCTTTTATACCATGTTTTCAAGTCAATCCTACTGTGAAGGTCATTAGCTAGATTGTTGCCTATGATTTTGAAGACACTCTATTATTTTTATTAAGTATTGCTTTCGAGAGATTGTAGCAAACAATTATTTTTTTAATTTGTTCATGTGCTTTTTGTTTGTAATAATTTTAATTTTGAAGTATTTCTTTTATTTTATTTTATGCGATCTAGTTATAAAGACCCCTTATCCTATAGATGGAGTGACATCCCCAGTCCCGGTGGGCAGGTCGTGTGGTGTTACAAACTAAGTATGTGAAGTACGAATAATTACACTTTACTCGGAAGCCTATCATGTTCTCATATAAGGAAGAGTCATAAGTTCATTATGGGATAAGAGAGTAAGAAAGGTTATGCAACAAAGAGAATTCCCCTATTGAACACCTCAAAAATAATTCTCTCATGCAACAAAAAGAAAATTGCTTCCCAAAGGATATTTTAGTTGCTAGCCAACCAAGGATTAGTTCTTAGGGTTTATAATGGGACTGAAAAATGAAGAAAATCATAGAAAAATGCTGATCCGCGCATTTCTGTAGCAAGTGGGCAGCCCGAGGAATTGGAGTCGCCTTGTTTCAGAAATAAAGGACGGCCTAGGGAAGGGGACCTTCCTTAGGCCACCACCTAAAAATACACTACACATATACATATAACTAGACGGCCAAGGGAAGTTAAGCATCCCAAGGTTGCCACCTAAATACAATATATATAAACATATTAGCACACAACTAGGTGGCCTAAGGAATTGGAACTTCCCTGGGCTGCAAAAATTTTGGACTTATATAATGTACAAAAATGATAGGCAGCCTAGGGATCTTAAGGTTCCCTTAGCTACCCCTCTTCATTTACCTGATTTTGCCTTGTGTGCTCTGCCTTCTTTTATTTGCATTTCTTTAAATTTTTTCCATTTCCTTCATTTTAATCTTTCTTCACCTTCATGTGGCAATTTTCAATCCCTAAAAAAACAAGATGAAAATGGTATGGTGAGTAGTGATTTAAATAAGAATTTACCATACTTAAAGCATAAAAATGCTAGAAAATGTGTATACTATAAGCCCTTATCATAATGCCTCGCATTTAAAGAAATTATGTCTTCTTTCGTTTTGGGAAAAAATATGCCATTAAGATATCACATAGTAACCTACCACCATTCGCAACATTAATACTGAGCTTTTAAATCATCAGCTATATCGTATTTTTAAAATACATTTTATTTTTCAAATTCATACTGTGATCTCCACTAGAAGGAACATTTGTCCAATCGGTAACATCACCAACAGGATCTCGTCCTGTCTAATCAAAAGGATCTCAATCTAACTGCATTAACACCATAGGATTTCAATCCTATGAACATGATAAAATGCGTAATTAACAATGTCAACAACATAGGATCTCAGTGCTATGAACATGACAAATTGTATGATTAACTCAGTGCATACGCTACAATTAATCATTCTCTAACCATAGTCATGGTCTGCTACAATGGCCCGAGTGTCCCACGCCTGTCCTCTATTTTCATTTTGGGAAAATGTGTTGCTGGCTATGGATGACTCTACTACAAATACTATTACCCCACGAGGAAAAAGACCAGCCACTTGTTGGAATTTATTCTCAAACCCGCGTAAGCCAGTATAAGAATATAGTCCCTCTTGAGTATTCAAGGATCACACAACATAAAGTCAAAAGATCATCGCAATGTTTCAACACAACTTAATACCTTTCAAACCCAAATCATTTCCCCAAAATATTTTATTTCCAAAATAAAAGCTCATATCCCAGCATAAAAACATCATTTTCCGGACCAAAGTATCATCTTTGAAATGTTGATCTCACACTAAGAAATAATTCTCCAAAATCATGGTGTAGAAGGATCAAAGTCCTTCCCACATGAGAAAATGCTCCTTTGAGGCTATTTGTGTAAATTATGCATGCCCAAGTCCAAAAGGAAGTTTATTCAGTTAATCTAGAATTCTAAACCCAAAAAAGAAATAAATTTAAGGATTTTATACTTCACTGTGCCTTAAATTTTAGAAGTCATTTATCATTCCATTGGAAGCCAAGAAATCACATATTAATATGTTTTATCCTTTAAAATGGAATGTCGAATACTTGTGCAAAGTAAACTACTATTTTGTTACATAATAGGTGAGAAGAAATCTTTTCAAAAAAAGCACTTGCACATAAAAAATATTCATAATGCAATTAACTCACGATTCCTTATAGAAAATATTATTTCCCAAAGTATTCAATAATTTCTCATTCAGAGAAATTGAACTTTGTTCAGGAATACCTGAAGATTCACCAACCATATCGTCTTTTTTTTAGGAAAATAGTCACCTCAAATGCATAATTCTAAACATGAAAATCCACATTTCTCATTTAAAACTAGCATGGAACAAGATCATTTCTTTCATAGAAAAATCATATTTTTGTTCACAGAAACCAAAAGAATTTATAGTGCATAGTTTACTGAAATAGAAAATTCACTAACAAATGCTATTTTAAAAATTCAAGGTGACTCACCTTGTGCAATAGTAATGCACAGCAATATATTGTCCTTACACCTTCACAGAGTCCTTAGATTAGACATTCCTACATCAAAGATCATTCCATATCACTTTATTAGTATCTAAGGTTCACAACCAATATAGTGCTAGCAAAATATATTGACAAGGAAATCACTAATTTCCTAACTTCTCATTTCTCACTAGAAATAGAAATGCATTACTTGAAATAATCAATGGTCCATATATCCATTACTTCATCCCTTTCTTAAACATGCATACAAGGCCTTCATATATCCTTTTAGCTTCTCATTCATCCATTAATGCTAATGGAAACAATACATGAAAACCTTGTCCTTAATAAGTTCCTACATTTTTCACTTCATGGCACACTTCTTTATTTTTATCATAACTTTTGATTCACATGTCCAAATGAGCTCAAATTTGTGCCAAAATACTCCTAAGATCTTTAGATACAAATTGATGAAATCCATTCAGTCCAATCTGGAACGGACACAAAACTGCTGCAAGCCAAATGTTACCATTTTTCCAGGAAATCACAACTTTTCCTGCAAAATGTATTCTCCATATATTCTTTGCTTATTTTAGCACTTAACCATCACTTGATTCATTTCATTCCTCATCTCAACTTAAGATAATTTCCCTATTTTCAGTCATGAAAAAAACAGTAGCACTATATACAAACAGTAACAAAATGGCAGTCACGAAGAAGGTAACTTAATTCTTCATTTTCTCAACAAGTATAGCTTTTCTACTTTATTGCTTTCTTTATTTAATTCTTCTATAGTTACAGCAATATTCAACATCCCAAAACTCCTCCAAAACACCTTCAAATGTCACAAAAATCACAACAATCAAATCCACAATCCCACCACCACATAGCTACAACAAAACATCATCACAACTATAATTCTTCACCATGTATTTTCCATAAGTCATGCTATTTTTCCATGAAAATACACATCAAAATAATTCTCACAAGATGAGGAATCTTTTAGTTTGTGAAAGAAAACCTTTTAGCTTTTGTTTGAAGACTTCTTGGCTTGAAATTGCCCAAGCTTTACTTCTTTCTTCCTTTCTCTCTGTTCCTCATGATTTCTTCTATCTTTTTCTTCCTTTTTGTTTCTTGTCCATTCTCTCTTTCCGTGCTAATTCTGGCTGCCCAAAATGGTTCCCACCCCATTTCTCTTCTATTTATAGAGAAAATTAGCATGTGATAGAAAAAGAAAGCTAGGAGAAATTTCTTGTACACTTGGAAAGCTTTGGAAGCTTGTAGAAATCCTTAGAAACTTATGGAGCTTTGTAGAAAGGTATAGATGTAACATCCCACCTTTTTACATTCGATTGGCTACTATTGATAATAGGACGAAAATTTGTACCGATGTCCAGAACAAAAGTTGATCAGTGTAATGAGGCGAATATTTTGGTGGAATAAAATTTTGTCGGGACCTAAATGTAATTATTGGATTTGTTCTACCCATACCCTAAATTTTTAGAAGGCTATTGTTATTTTTTTATAAAAAAAAAATAAGAATTTTAGGGTACTCAAAAAGAGAAATTGATCAATGCGATAAGACACACGTTTTGGTGTGAATTATGCTACGTGGGGTGTCGGGGGCATTTTCGTCATTTTGACCGCGCTATGACTTTGATTGTAAATTTGACCAAGTAAAGAAGGAATTGAAGAACCTAAGTATTACCAATGGATTCAGTGGAATTTTTGGAGGTGAATGGTGAAATAAAATATTTTCCCATTTCGAACCAGATTTTGGTCATTTTTTAAGAAAATAGGAAAATACGGTTGAAAATGTGCCGTGTGGCTTCTTGTGATTGGTGGCCAAGGACAAGTGTCAAACAATAAGAAGATGCATGAAAGAATTCTTAAATAAGCTTTGCAAAATAATTAAGAAAAATGCGAAAAAAAAATGAGATTGCGACACGTGTAAATTAACTACCATTCATTTAATTGAGCAAAATCCTATTAGTCATTATTTAGACCAAGAATGGCGGTGGATTTAGGGGAGAAACTGGACAAGACCATAAAATAAGAAGGAAATAAGAAATAAGGAAGAAAATGAAAGGAAAATTCAAGAAAAAAATAGAAAAAGTGAGAGAAAGAAAAAGTGTTTCTTGGTGTGTTCTTGGTGTGCTTGGATCAAGATCAAGCCAAAACATCCTATACACAAGGTAAAGTCCTATGCTTCAAGAATTAAAGTTGTAGATTTCATTACGGTGATCATTTTGATATGAATTATAATATGAAAACATGAGATTTGTGATGATTAAAATGATTATTGTGTAAAATGTGACACTTTGTGTGTGCAAGTATGTGTACTGGTTGGATGAAGAATTCATAGGCTATATTTTGTATGGTGAATAAGGGTATTTTAATGGTGATTTAAAGGGGAGTTCATGATTGAGAAGAAAGATGGTAGAGTTGGGATAAAAATGGGGTTAAACGTTAAAGAAAATAGATTATAATTGTTTTTAACGTTGATGTTAATTGCATGTTATTTGCATAAGAACTTAGTGGCTTTCTGGAACCTGAAAACCAGAAGAATTAAGGTTGTTTGAAGGAAATGAAGTGGATTAAGGGTTATATAGGTGCTATGGATCAAGAAGCACAAGTAGGTGAACTTGTTTTGTGAAAATAGATTAAAAACCCAAAAAACTACTGGGACTGTTTTTGTCTAGTAACGAGTCACGGGGACTAGAACTCTAAAAAAGGCCAACTCAAAATTAAATTTAAGAGTCTTATGGTCATTTTGGTATATCATACAGGCAAATCAAATTTGTGAAATGAAAGTTATGTCCAAAACAAAATTTCAGAAATTTGTTTGGAACATGGACGAATTTAAGGATAATTAATTGTGTGATTTTGGATGAAATAATTGGGAAAATATGAAGTGAATCCCTTGTTTATGAAGGAAGGAAGGATGTGGAAAAAATAAAAACGAAAGAATAAAACAAACGACGAAAAAACTACGTGAACGAAAGTTGAGCATTTTCCTTAATCGTCGGCTAACCGCCGGCCCCGTCAACTAAACATCGATTGGATGTCGACTCTCGTCGGGCACTTTGGCTAGACGTCAGCCAACTGTCGGCTATTTTTTGTCAAAACATAAATTGACCCAAAGACGATATTTGATATAGGTTTAGTGATAAACGGCCAACGGAACATCGAAAACGGTAGAAATGGTAATTAAACGGCCATGAATGAAAAAGGCTACTTAGGGCACAAAGTGAGTCCTTTGGATTTCTAAAACTCTTTCTAAAGCTAGTGTGTTTTGTTTTTTCATGAAATGCTATGTTATATACCGTTTTGGAAATCCCTGAAAATGTTTAAGGTTTATCTGAGCAAGATTTATTTTTATGCTATTTCTACCTTGAATGAATTTCATGATTAGTTTGGAAACCTTAACGGATGATTAATGTATAGTTTTGTGAATTTAGTCCTTTTTGGATTAAATGCATGGGATTCTCAGTAACTGGTAATTTTTAAAATTGGGTATTCGTAAATTGACTAGAATGCCCTTATTGGCAAATTTTATGGAAATGTGTTTGGAAACTTTGAATTTAATCCTCTTTTTGGATTAGAATTCTGGATTTTTTTCAAATTAGTTCTTTTTGGAATCGGGTATTTGCAAAATGATCCAAATGTCCTTATTGGAATGTTTTATGAAAACCTTTGGAACTCAAGTATTCGGTAAATGACCGAAATATCTTTATTGAAACTCTTGTGAATATTTTTTAGATTGAGTGAGGGTAAAATGACCCAAATACCCTAAAAAAGTCTTTTGGTATCGAGCATGGGTAAACTAACCTGAATGCCCTCGAAAAATGACTATTGTGATCGAGTAAGGGAAAAACAACCTGAATACTCTTGGAAACATATTTTGGTGTGTGAACAGAACTCTTTATCCTGTTTCAACATGATTTTGGAAAGTGATCCCTCATGATAAGATTGACTTTCAAAAAATGACCTTTTGATCCCTGAAATTATTTTATTTGCCTGATGTGCCATGAAATGAATTGATTGGCTCTGCAGAGCCTATATGAATGATGATCTAACTTGCGAGTTAGTGGGATCAAGTTTTGGAAAATGTGATTTTGCCCAAAAAATATTTTGATTTGAAAATCTTGCGAGATCAAATAACCCTCTGGCTTGATCAATCAGACGGGATTGGTACTGTTAACATTGAGTACTCAACAAGAACTTTGATCTTTGTACTAGCTTACATTAGAGTTAGACGGCCCTATCAACTTAGCCTAGTTCCAGGGATTGTCTTGCTCGAAACGAGGTGATAGGACATTGAGATGAGTTATCCTAGCTAGCCGTTTAGCACCTGGCAATTACCACCTCCGTAGGCACTTCTTGATTTTGAGTCATTTGTTGGATGCTGGGCAGGGACACTCGGTGCGTTTGACTCCTTGCCGCCTCAATGGTGATTAACATCAGGATTGGGACCCTAGCTTATGGTGGCAAGTAAAAGATTGTGTGTTGTGATACACTAGGTATGCTGCGGTATACCTGAGAAGAAGTACGCTGTGGTGTACTTATTCTAGCTACACACAGTTGAGTACTAGAGGCTGTGGTCTTAGTACAATGATACGTGATGCTGAAAGAAATAACTGCGGGACTTGCATACAGGCCGACTTTCTGTTAGAAAAGTGCTTGTGATTTGAAAACTGAGGCAATGATTTGGAATGTGAATAAAGTTTTCCAAAAATGACATATTTTTGGATAAACTCTTCTTTAGAGATTTTTAGAATTGTTTCCAGTGAACAAATGATATGCTATTCCACATAGTTTTATATACCATATTCTTTCATAAAGTACTAGCACACACGGGACTCACTGGGTGATTCATCACTCACACGCGTCTTTTAACTTACCTTTTGTCAGATCCAGAGCAATGCAGACCTACGGATAGATGGTCAATACTACAGAGTCGGCAGTTTAGGTCTAAACAACCTTTTTTTTGATCATGTACTGTATTCTATTATAGATAGAGATGGAATATATAAAATCCTCTGATATATGTATATGTGTGGCCATCAATATGGAATATTATTGAGTCTGGACCTTATATTTGTATTTAGTCTGTTGTTTCTGTTATAAAGACTTCTTATCTGGGAAACCGGACGGAGCGGCACCCAGTGTTGATATGCTTCCATTGTTATCTTAAGTAGAGGTGTTAGAATTGGTATCAGAGCCTAGTTTTATAGAACTGTGGTATAATCATAGAAATTGAAAGAACCCTTTCATTGTGTAGGTATGGCGGATAGGAACGATAAGGGCAAGTGCCCAATGGACAAGCGTAATGATGAAGGAAAGAAAGAGATAGGCGAAAGTTCGGGTGTGAAGAAATCGGGAAAGATCATGAAGATCTTTCGAGCAAGTATGCCAGGAATTTTCTTGTGACAGGACTTGGACCTGAACACCGTTATGTACCCCGTCTCTCCAGAAGTAGGTTTGACCTAGTGGTACCCGTTATTACTCCATTTACGCGAGACCATAGTGTGGAGGAGGCATCTACTCCAGAGGGGACATCATAACCACATAATGAGGAGCGTGACGATTCTAATGAGATTGATGATGGTGATGAGCCGTGCGATCAGGATGATGATGATAAGGAGGATAGTATCCCCGATGGTGCAGTATTATCTGACGGATGACTAGGAGATATTTGGTGGAGATGTACTAGGGATACTTAAAGAGGAGATACTGGATTTAGAGGTTGTTGATGTGGGAGAGGACCGGGAGGTACCTAAGGTGGAGGTGCGTGTAAGTAAGGAGCCTGAGGAGGATTTAGAGATAGACTCAGAGCTATTAGTTTGGCTACAGCCAGATATAGATGGAGATGAGGAGGTTGATACAGTGGAGTCTTATACAATCTTAACTGATTTAGGACCTCCCGTACCAGACAGCGAGGATGATGAGTAGGAGGATGAGATAGAGATATATATATATATATATATAGTATGATATGTACAGTTTGGCCGGTGTATATGACTTTTGTACTGACCTTGTGATAAATGAGAATGAACATGTGTTATGTTTTGCTAATTGTACTGTACATATTTTATTTTATAATTTCTTTTGAGCTATGTTACATTTGTTATACCGGAAAAATCTTATGAATTGTACAGAAACCTTCTAAACAGACCTCCGGACAATCATCGCGAGTTACTCGAAATAACCCTAAACCAATGATGGAGGAATTGCAGGCAAAAGGTCCCCACCTCACAACCTTGGACCACTCTATGTTTTAGACCTTCCAAAAAATGGATGACACGGTCAAATGTTGGGAAATATGCCCTCTTAGACTAGGTTTCTGATGTAAATATTGAATGTTTTAATAAAAGAATTTATTTTCAGAAGTTATTTGTGAATTTATATTTTATTTATGCACAATTACGTTTGGAAAAGACCTATTGTGCTTAAGTAAGTGGTCCATATGAATGGAGGTCTTTCACAGTACGGTATGCATCATGGGTTACTTAACACATAAAACATTCGTTCTTAACCGATTGATGAGAATGGGAATCTCATCATATTTAGGTTATTATGTTGTGAATTCCAAATGAAGAATGGCTTACCTTTAGCCAGTGAGTAGTCCACTCACTTCATAACATAAGCATATTTCGAATACGTAAAACAAGACTTGTAGTAGTGGTTTATGAAAGTACTATATGGAAGAAACCTAGACTACTACCGCTATAGCATGAACTAGTATTCTACGACTTGAGTATGAGTTGGTGGTCTGACAAAGCTGGAAGCATGTACTTTGATATGCTATAGTTGAGGTTCTATTGTAGGGCCAATATAGTTGCATGTTGGGTATATGTGACTAGTTAGTTAAGACAGACTTGTACAAGATAGTTTCTATACTGTATCGCCCCTTGTGGTTGTCTGAATAATCTAAATATCCAGGGCTCTGGGAAACATGACTTAGATGTTTGCTTTAGGGTAGCTCCCTTGAAAAGCGTAAACAATCCAGAAAGTCGTGGATCAATAGACTAGAAGCCTAAGGATGGTAGATGTCATTTAAAGAAGTGTTAGTACACTTCTTCCTCTCTAAATGTACGGTGATGTATAGAGGGGTATTTTAGTCATTACACCTATAGATTGGAGACTTTGCTAACGCAAAATTGTCTTTGGGGTCAATATTTTCTTATGGTGATATTAGAATGCAAAATACAGATATTTATATGGCAAGGGTATTTTGGTCATTTTAGTAGCCAAGGCGGTGTGTCTTTTGGCCCCCAGTATAGATTGTGAGTCCTAATTAAATACGGGCTAAGGAATTGATCTTAAATTAAATGAAATTTATTTTATTTAAGTAGTCTGATTTAATTATTGGGCTAGAATAAAATAAAGGTCCATAGAGAGAGAGAATTAATTAAATTAGTTTGGTGGATTAATTAATTATTTAGGGTTTTGGCTTACTTTGAATAATTAGGGATTAACCTGGGACAAAACTAATATAGGCTTATTAATTGGACTAGTTTATTTGGGCTAGGGAAATTAATTTTTTGATGGGCTATTAAGTTGGTTCTAATTAGAATAATTAATTTAGTCCAAAAGGTTAAACTAAGAGTCCAATATCTCACTCCAGTTTAACCTAGGGTTTTATTTAGGTTAAACAGGAGGATTGGAGATCATCAGTTTTTTTTTTTTTTTTTTTGACAAACTCTTCTCTGTGAGAAAAGAAACACACGTCTCTCTCTCTCCAAAAAATATTCCTTAGTTCTGTTAGTTGTTCACCAAACGGAATTAGGCAGGCCATATACTGGAAGATCAAGTGTTTTGGCATTCACCTACATGCAAAGACGGAGTAGGAGGCTTGCAAGAATCACACCAGAGGCTTCCACCATCACACCTACCCCAGTTGCACACATTCCGTTCCAGCTAATTCTTAGAACGAGGAAAAGAGGTAACAAATTTTTAACCTTGGAGTCCCGCTAGAGCCTAACCGGTGCCGGCTAGGACTGCCGGAGCCGGCACCGGCCCTGGACAAGAATTCCTTTGCTCTTAGTTTTTCCAATTTTTTGCTTTCGCTTTTGCTGCGTGCTCTGTGTTTTCCCTTTTTCATGCCTTCAATTGGTCTTAGAGCCTGATGGTTTTCTGAAAATATAGGGAGCATGCATCTAGTTGAATAAAACTGGACACATATATGTGATTAAACTGTGATCCTTCACTGTTTTGGTATGGATAAATTCTCTTGTTAAACCTCTTTGAAGGAGGTATAGGAGATTTATAATTTACTATTTTTCTTAACAAATCGTGTAAGCCCGATATTAAAGGGTATAGGCGATTGTTGGTTTTGGTTGATTTCATTGTATTAAGATTGAAATCGAAGAGCCAATGGTACCAGAAGTTGCACAAAAAATAGAGGAAATTCGCAGAAGAATATCAAAAAAAAAAAAAAAAAAAAAACTGTAGGAAGAACCCGTCAGAACCCAACCGGCTGGCTCGGGTCTGGATCCGGTCCACGCACTGGTTGCCCATGGATCTTGGTTCTGTGCGGTGGGTGCAGTGGACCACAGTGCGAATGGGTGCTCAATCCAGTATGGTGGGTGCAGTGGACCAAGAAGAAATTTTGATTTTTTCCTTGTAATTTTTCTTGCGTTTTCCTTTTAGTTTTGGAGTCCATACCAGGAGAAGTTAATATTTTTCAATAGTTAATATTCAAGGAATATTTTTGTATGAAAAATATTAGTAAGAAATTTTAGGATTAAACAAGACCATTAATTAATTAATTAATGTATTTAATTCTATTTTCTGAGTACGTAGGTTTAAAAATTAGAAAAGCATGAAAATGTCTACTGTTTTCTAGCATTCTATTTTTTTTGAAGTACCTATGTGCATGGTCTCTCAAAGACCAAAGTTTTTGGAAATAATTTTGACAAGGAAAATATTTTTCTACAAATTAAATGGTTATTTTAACTTGAACAAAAATTAATCCTTAGATATTTTCTCAAAGGATTTAATCATTGACATAGAAAATATATTGGATTTACATATTTTTGTAAGTTAAAATAGAAAACCATTTTGTTTTATTTTGGCACAAGAAAAATTGTTTTGTCAAATAAACTTGAGACCAATGTCCCTAGAAAGTTTTAATTGGAAAATTTTTGAAATCATTAAGTTTTTTAACTTGAATAAAATTAGTCCATGGAAAAATCTCTGAAAGGATATATACCTTGACATAGAGATTTTAATAGATTTAGACATTTTATTTTTGAGTTATAGGGAAAAACTTAATGAAAATTTTCGAAAGAATATTTTTCAGAAAACTCTTGTTTTAAAAGACTAAGTGGAAGAGGGGTTCCAACAGCCCCACGGCTTCTGTCACAATCCTCATTAGAGATTGTCGGTCCCCTCGCATCACCTTGGGAAAGAATCCATATAGGATGGGGATACCACAAGAATCTAGATCTAATGGAGGGATGTAATTAATAACTCGGGACACGTACTATGATCGGCCAGCCCCTCGTTGAAGGTTATAGTGCAAGGTATGTCCATAGGAAATGAGAGGAAACGGCCATCCCCTCGATGGAGTTATCTTCTGGATCATTACCTAGAAAGGAAATTAATTTGTAGTGGTCAACACACTTAGTTTAAGGAACTGTTAATCTTCCCAAGAAGCTATGTCAGTTTTCCTAAGAGCCAAATTAATTATTATCAATTTTGATAATAAGGATAAAGTGCAAAAATTTGTTTTGTTTTCACAAACTAAATTCTTTTCTTTTATTTTCAATTTTTCAAAAATGGTGAGAGGTTCTTTTAGTCCATTAGCTGTTATTCTCAGAGAGAATAAGCTAACAAGACTAAACTATGTGGACTGGAAAAGGAACCTGGACATAATACTCACAGCAGAAGAGTATAAGTATGTCCTTTATGAAACCTGTCCTGCTATCGGGGAGGGTTCAACCGCCGAGGAGCATGAGGCTGAGAAAGCATGGAAGAATGCCGACGAGATGGTTCGTTGTTACATGTTGGCCTTCATGTCTAATGTGCTCCAGTCCAAACATGAGCACATAACCACTGCGTATGACATAACTTAATCATTGGCCACGATGTTCGCGGATAAGAGTCAGCCCACAAGACAGGAGGCTGTTCGAACTATCAATAACACTAAGATGGCTGAGAGAGCATCAGTCAGAGAGCATATGCTCAAGACGATTGCTGCTTTTGAGGAGGCAGAATTCTTAGGGCTGTCATTAACCCCGAGAGCTAAGTGGACATGGTTCTCAAATCTCTACTGGGTTCCTATACTCAGTTCAAATTGAATTACAATATGAACAAGTTAAACATGAGTTTAACTGTGTTGATGAAGGAGCTCTAGATGGCTGAGAAGGTCATGAAGCCATAATTTAAGGCTATGATTGCTAAGGCTTCATCTTCTAGAATTAGGCCCAAGCCTAGGAAGTTCAAGAAGAAGAAGGGAAACGCAGCGGCCCAGCCCAAAGATAAACCCAAGGGCAAGTGCTTCAAATGTGGACTGAAAGGACACTGGAAAAAGGAGTGTCTAGATCTTCAAGCTAAGAAAAACCCCACAAGTAATGTTTTCTATCTAGAGTCTATATCAATGGTTGGATCAACTTCCACTGATCACATCTATAACTCCTTGCGGGGATTTATAAAGATTAGAAGACTCCAGAAGGGCGAACATGGACTACGTGTGGAAAATGGAGCACAAGTTTGGGCCCTTGCAGTGGGAGAGCAAGATCCTGCTTTTGATTGTAATAGAATAGTGGTTTTGAAAGATATTTTATATGTATCTGGGTTTCGACAGAATTTAATTTCGGTTGCGAAACTAATAAATCAAGGATATTTTGTATCTTTCCATTCTAGTATTTCGATCAGTAGAGATGGAGAAATTTTATGTACTGGGCACATGTATGGAAATCTATTTTTCTTAAACCCTATTAAGAATCAATTAAATAACGCTCAATCTGAACCTTTAATAAGGAAGAGAAAGACCAATGTCAATGACTCTTATCTTTGGCATCTAAGGTTGGGTCATATCAACTCAACCAGGATTCAAAGGTTAATCCATGATGGGCCTTTAGGCTCATTGAGATTGGAAAATTGGCCTCAATGTGAGTCCTACCTAATGGGAAAGACGACCAAAAGGTCATTTACCCCTAAGGCGGATAGAGCCAAGGAGATATTGAGTCTTGTTCACACTGATGTATGTGGTCCCTTGTCTACACCATCTAAAGGAGGTTTTGAGTACTTCATTACTTTCATGGATGATTGTACAAGGTTTAGTTACATTTACCTGATGAGATGCAAGTCTGGCTCTTTTAACAAGTTTAAGGAGTTTAATGCTGAGGTAGAGTGTTGGATAGGTAAATTGATCAAGATCTTACGATTGGATCGTGGTGGAAAGTACCTCCTTAGTGAATTCAAGGACTACATGGTACATCATGGGATAGTATCCCAGCTCTCTATGCCGAGGATGCCCCAGCAGAACAAAGTAGCTAAGAGAAGGAACAGGACATTGATGGAAATGGTCCGAAGTGTGATATTTCATGCTACTCTGCCAGTGTCTTTTTGGGGATATGCTCTGGAAATAGCAGCATACATTCTAAACTTGGTGCCTTCCAAGTCAGTACCTAGGACTCCTTATGAGATGTGGACTGGGTGTAAGCCAAGTCTGAATCATCTCAGGAGATGAGGTTGTCTAGCTTATATACTGGTCAAAGAAGACAAGTTGGAACCAAGATCAGAATTATGCTATTTTGTTGGATATCCAAAAGGGACAAAGGGTGGTTACTTTTGTCATCCTAAGGAGCAGAAAGTACTAGTTAATACCAATGCTAGATACTTAGAGGATGATCAGAGTACCTCCGCTAAAGGTTCAACTAGGTTGGAACTGGAGGAGAAGTTATCTTCGGAATCAACTTCTTCTGACCCGATTGTAGAACGAGAAGAGACACATCCTCAAGAGCCTGTACAATTGGAGTCTCGTCGTAGTGGGAGAGTGTCTAGCGTTCCAAAGAGATGGACTAGAGAAACTTTTGAGCTAGTCTTTTACCATCAGGAACAAGACCCCATTAGATACGAGAAGGCTATTGCTGATGCCAATTCAAATCTATGGCATGAAGCAATAAAAGCTGAAATTGAGTCTATGCACCTCAATCAGGTTTAGGATCTTGTAGCTTCACCTGAAGGGATAAAACGCATTGGGTGTAAGTAGGTATACAAGAGAAAGAAGGGAGTAGATGGGAAGATGGAAACCTTCAAAGCTAGGCTTGTGGTGAAATGGTATACTCAGAAAGAGAAAATCGATTATGAGGAAACATTTTCCCCAGTAGCCATGCTTAAGTCCATCCGTATCCTCCTTGCCATCGCATGTCATTATGACTATGAGATATGACAAATAGATGTTAAGACGGCATTTTTAAATGGCCATCTTAGCGAAGACATCTATATGTCCCAACCAGAAGGTTTTATTGCTGAAGGCCAAGAACATATGGTTTGCAAGCTTACGAAGTCCATTTATGGACTTAAGCAGGCATCTAGAGCATGGAACATTCATTTTGATAAGACTGTAAAATCTTATGGATTTATTCAAAATGAGGATGAACCATGCGTGTATAGGAAACTTAAAAGTATTAATGTGGTTTTTCTTGTCTTGTATGTGGATGATATTCTACTAATTAAAAATGATATAGGGTCATTGTCATCTACAAAGGTTTGGCTATCTAATCAATTTAGTATGAAGGACTTGGGAGAAGCCAGCTGTATTCTCGGGATTAGACTTCGTAGAAATAGGAAGCAAAGAATGTTAGGATTATCCCAAGCAGCATACATTGACAAGATATTAGTCAGGTATAGCATGGACTTATGCAAGAGAGCTCCAATTCCTTGCAGACATGGGTTGTCATTTTCTTCAAGGGACTGTCCTAAGTCTTAAGAAGAAAATGACAGAATGAGTAGGATTCCTTACACTTCGGCTGTGGGAAGTCTCATGTACGCTATGCTGTGTACCAAGTCAGATATCTGTTTTGTCGTAGGCTTAGTTAGCAAATATCAGTCAAACCCTGGAGAGGTTCATTGGCAAGCTGTAAAGCATATTCTTAAGTACCTCAAGGGAATGAGAGATTACATGCTGGTTTACAGGGCTGATGACTTGGTTCCTACAGGATACACAGACTCAGACTTCCAGGCGGAGAAGGATGAGAGAAAATGTACTAATGGATATGCCTTCAACTTATCTGGAGGAGCTATTTCATGGAGGAGTATCAAGCGATCTTGCATTGCTGACTCAACCATAGAAGTTGAGTATGTGGCAGCTTCGGAGGCATCCAAGAAAGCAGTCTAGCTCCGAAAGTTCCTTTCAGAACTTGGAGTCGTGCCATACATGGACAGGCCAATTGTGATGTAATGCGACAATACTGGAGCAGTATCATAATCTAAAGAACCCAGGAACCACAAAAAGGGGAAGCACATCGAGAGAAAGTACCACCTAATCCGGGATTTCATCCAGAGACGGGAAGTCATGGTGGAATAGATTACCTTCGAGAACAATCTAGCTGATCCATTCACCAAGCCTTTGACTGAGAGAGTCTTCGAAAGACACTTAGACGCCATAGGGGTGGGCGCCTATGGACTTACACAGTCTTAGAGTACAAGTGGGAGATTGTTGGGAAATATGCCCTCTTAGACTAGGATATCGAATGTTTTAATAAAAGAATTTATTTTCAGAAATTGATTGTGAATTTATATTTTATTTGTGCACAATTACGTTTGGAAAAGACCCATTGTGTTTAAATAAGTAATCCATGTGAATGGAGGTCTTTCACAGTAAGGTATAAATCACGGGTTACTTAACACATAAAACATTCATTTTTAACCGATTCATGAGAATGCGAATCTCATCATGTTTAGGTTATTATGTTGTGAATTCCAAATGGGGAATGGCTTATCTTTAGCTAATGAGTAGTCCACTCACCTCATGACATAAGCGTATTTCAAATACGTAGAACAGGACCTGTAGTAGTGGTTTCTGAAAGTACTATATGGAAGAAACCTAGACTACTATCGCTACAGCGTGGACTAGTACTCTACGACTTGAGTATAAGTTGGTGATCTAACGAAGTTGGAAGCATGTACTTTGATATGCTATAGTTGAGGTTCTATCTAGGGCCAATATACTTACATGTTAGGTATGTATGACTAGTTAGTTAAGACAGACTTGTACAAGATAGTTTCTATACTGTATCGCCCATTGTGGTTGTCTGAATGATCAAAATATCCAAGGCCTTGGGAAACATGACTTAGATGTTTTCTTTAGGGTAGCTCTCTTGAAAAGCGTAAACAATCCAGGAAGTCGTGGATCATTGGACTAGAAGCCTAAGGATGGTAGATGTCATTTAGAGAAGTGTTAGTACACTTCTTCCTTTCTAAATGTACGGTGATGTATAAGGGGGTATTTTAGTTATTACACCTGTAGGTCGAAGACTTTGCTAATACAACATTCTCCTTGGGGTCAATATTTCCTTATGGTGATATTAAAAAATATTTAAAATGTAAAATATAGCTATTTATATGGCAAGAGTATTTTGGTCATTTTAGTAGCGAAGGCGGAGTATCTTTTGTAACACCCCACATTTTTACTTTGTCGTAGTAGGCCGGGCTTAGGCGGGATGTCGCCCCGTCTGAAATCTCAGACTAGGGGTCTTTATAACGATGTAAACTTATAGTACGCAGATAAAGTTGAAACTTAAATAAATAAAGGAAACATGCTCTTTATTTATGTAACATATGAGTCATGATAAGTACATTGTCATAGTTCCCAAAATACATAAGCTAAACTATCTCATAGCCTATATACAATGTTCCCTTCAAAAGATTAGCTATCCGATGCTAGAGAAGAAGTTTGGGTAGTACCGTTGTTAGTCTTCAGCTCCAATCCCTAAAAAAACAAGCATACGTGTGAGTGGTATACTCAGTGAGTGCCGTGTGTGCCAGTGTTTTGCTTAGAAGAGAAAGTTTGCTTTCATTTTCTTTACTGAAATAAATTTCGCAACAGGAAAACGGCAGTAATTGATAAATTTAAATTCAATTTATCATGTACTTTCGTAAAACAATAGCTTCCAAACACATGGCCCCTAATTCAATAAATGCGGGTTCTTCCCTAATTAGAGGTGCGACCCATGTGCAAAGTTCAAAGAACTTCGCCTTCGGCAACACAGTCTCTTGTGCCAGGGACTGCACCTTACAGCACGTCACCCGTATTATGCCAGAAGGATGAGCAGCGTACCAATGTATCTCACCGTGCACTTAGGGATCTTTTACTTGCCACCATAAGCCATGAGTTCCAATCCTGACGTCAATCACCATCAAGGTGGCAAGGGGTTGAACACACCGAATGTCCCCGCTCGGTCTCATGTAAACAACCCACCAATCATAATCAATAGGCAATTGCTGGGCTCACAATGGCTAGCCAGCGATGACTCATCACAATGTCCTGTCGCCGTGTTTGGAGTAAGACAATCCCCAAAACTGATCAGGTTACTTGGGGTCATCTACCTCTAACATGGGCTAGTACAAAGATCAAAGTCCTTGCTGAGTATTCAACGCAACACCAACCCCATCTGACTGATCAGGCCAAAGGGTCATCTGATCCCGTAGAATTTCCAAATCAAAACATTTCTTATTTTCTGGGGTCATACTTGATCACAAAAGACTTTTTGAGAGTATCCAGGTCATTTTACCCGTACTCGATTTGAAGAATATTCACAAAAGTTCCAATAAAGATATTTCGGTCATTTACCGAATACCCGAGTTCCAAGAGTTTTCATAAAATATTCCCATAAGGATATTTGAATTATTCTCCAAATACCCATTTCCAAAATTTACCATTTTTCAGAAATCCCAAATATTTAATCCGAAAAGGACTGAATTCACAAAATTCGTATTTTAAACATCCAAGAAGGTTTCCAAGCTGAATATGAAATTTATTCGAGTCCGAAATAGCATAAAAGCAAATGTTGCTCATGTAAACCTTACACATATTCGAGGATTTCCAAAATGGCGTAAAACATAGCATTTCATTAAAAAAAAAAAAAAATCAAAGCACACTATCCTTTAAAAAGGTTTAGAAATCAATGGGACTCACCTTGTATATTAAGTCGATATTGCACTTGGATAGTCCTAAAAGGTGTTCTCTCGACTTGGTTCACCTACACCATTGGTATATTCCTTTGTCATTACTCAATGGTTTCAAATACTTAATGGTTTGAATAAGATTTCTATAATTTTCTTAAAGAAATAAATGAATTAATACTTTGGAAGGTTTTCTGGTTTTACAGATTTACCACCCTCCACCATTCTTCACACAACTTATTCAATATAGGTCCAAATAAGGTGAGGCTACTTCCATAATATTCCTAAGATGTCCCTTTATCAATTCCAGGTCATGAGTCATGCAAACTCCATCCCATTTTGTACAGTTTTTCAGTTAATTCCACTGTTCCGAGTTTGGAGTTCAGCTTCATCACTTTCCAGTACTTTATACATATCTCCTCCAATTCAGGTCCAAATGAGGTGAAACCACCTCCTAAATACTCCTAGGACATTTCTATATCAATTTCAGGTCATGGGGTATTCAAAACTCTCTCCATTTCATTCAGTTTTCCAGCTAAACTTGCTGCTCCGAGTTGGTGGTTCAGAATTACAGTTTAGGAACCCAACTTGTTTTAACTTATTCCCCTAGTTTCTTCAACATACTCTACCTCATTTAAACTCTTAAATACTTCATTTAACATCCTAATATCAGTATTCGAATAGGTTTTCATATCCAGCACTTCTCTTTTATCCAAATGAATTAATTATTCTAAGCTTACCAAACCAGTAAATTTTGGTAGCTTTCATTATTCTTGCTTTTTCTGATCTCTTAGTCATCCAAACCCACACCACCTGATCCAAATCCTTTCCAACTAGTCTAGGACATGCTTAGGATTATTTATGCTCAATTTCTAGTCATCTCTACTCAGATTTCCTTTGATATTTCCAAACAACACAAACTGGTTATTTTGATACTAGCCCTTCTAGTTTCCTTATTATTTCTATCTTCTTCCTTTCCAGATTTCCAGCAAACCATCATTCCAAAATGCATTAAATGAACTGAAAATCATGCTTAATTCATCACTCATCCAACCGGTTAATCAACATCCATCACAAAATCAAAATATTTTCATTACTTAACATTCACATGCAAATAGCTTCCAACTTCTAGTATCATTCTTTTAGCTTTTGAGAAGTGATCCCTTACCTTTCCAAGATGAAGCCAAAGCTGTAACTCTCCTCCTTTCCTTCCTTTTCCTTTCATTTCTTTTCCTTTCCTCCTCCTTGCTGCCGGTTCTTCTCTCCTTTTTCTTGCTGCCGAAAATCTCTCTCTCTCTTAGTTTTTCCTTTTGTTTTCCTTTCCTCTCTTCACTTTTCTGTTTTTCTTCTCTTCTCCCAGCTTTCTCTCTTGGCCGAAATCCTCCCCTCTTGCTCCTATTTATATAGCTTGCTCCACTTGGTCTTATTTTGGTCTTAGTAAAAGATCTAGGGTGAGTTGGCAATTTTAGAAGTCTTGAGACTCCTCTAGAATTTTCAAGAGAGTTGTGGATTGCCCTAGAAAGTTGTAGGATCCTCTAGAAGTTTGAAGAAATTCTTAAAACTTCCTAGGACTAATTTATGCTTAATCAAGTTTAACTTACCCTAATCTCACTTAGCTTAATTAAGCTTAATTAGAGGAAGTCCAATAATAGTCAAATTTGGTCAAAGATGTCATGCTTGTGGGCCATCTTTATTTACTTCTTGTGGGTCCCCTAAAATATCTTTGTGAGCCCCCTAAAATATCTTTCCATATAATATAATATAACTTAAGATATTTATAGGATTCGGTGTAATATACATATATATACTTATATAAATAATAATTGTAAGAATAATAAAATAATTCAATATAATTATTGAATTTTAATAATACTATAATTTAATATTGCCAAGAGATTTTGGTATTAGATAATAAATAGTAATAATGGATAATAGCAATAATGAAATACATCATAAATTCTTTTTATATTTTATCTTCTCTCTTTTTTTTTTATTTTTAAACAAGTCCACCCTATGCAAGTCCTTTATATAAGGCGGGTTTTACATCTTTTAGTCCCCAGTATAGACCGTGAGTCCTAATTAAATATGGGTCAAGGAAATGATCTTAAATTAAATGGAATTTATTTTATTTAACTAGCTTGATTTAATTATTGGACAAGAATAAAATAAAGGTCCATGGAGAGAGAGAATTAATTAAATTAGTTTGGTGGGTTAATTAATTATTCGAGGCTTTGGCCCAATTGGAATAATTAGGGATTAACTTGGGACTAAACTAATATAGGCTTGTTAATTGGACTAGTTTATTTGGGCTAGGAAAATTAATTATTTGTTGGGCCATTAAGTTGGTTCTAATTAGAATAATTAATTTAGTCCAAAAGGTTAAACTAAGAGTCCGATGGCCCAGTCTAGTTTAATCTAGGGTTTTATTTAGGTTAAACAGGAGGATTGGAGATCATCGTTTTTTTTTTTTTTTTGGACAGACTCTTCTTTATGGGAAAAGAAACACACATCACACTCTCTCTTTCTCCATAAAATATTCCTTAGTTCTATTAGTTGTTCACCAAATGGAATTAGGCAGGCCATATACTGGATGATCGAGAGTTTTGGCATTCACCTACATGCAAAGACGGAGTAGGAGGCTTGCAAGAATCGCACCAAAGGCTTGTACCAGCACACCTACCCTGGTTGCACACATTTTGGTCCAGCCAATTCTTAGAACGAGGAAAAGGGGTAAGGAATTTTTAACCTCGGAGTTTCACCAAAGCCTAGCCAGCGCCGGCTAGGACTGCCAAAGCCGGCACCGGCCCTGGTCGGGAATTCCTCTGTTCTTAGTTTTTCCAGTTTTTTGCTTTCTCTTCCACTGCATGCTCTATGTTTTCCCTTTTTCATGCCTTTATCCAACAGTTGATTGAGAATTCTAGGGTAAATGAGGGTACGAGTAGGAAAAGTCAGCAAGGTGAGGGCGAGTCGAATTGAGCTCTTCAGCACTTTTTTAAATTCCACCGTCCATATTTTCAAGGGTAACCTGACTCAGAACAGAAGGTTAAAAAATTGGATTGAACCGAAGGAAAAGATCTTGGCAGCCCTAAATTATTTGAAGCAAAGAAAGGTACAGATTGCTATATTCCAGCTAAAAGGACCTGCTCAAGATTGGTGGATAAGAGAGATGAATCAATGAGAATAGGAGTGGACTAATTTTAAGGACAGTTTTAAGAAGGAATTTATTCCCATTTGGGTGATAGAGAAGAAGGAGGATGAATTTCAAGCTTTTTGGCAAGGAGGCCATACAGTGGGGAAATATGCTACTGAATTCACTAGACTATCAAAATATTGCCCATTCTTAGCCCAATCAAAAGCATACTGGGTTAGACATTTTGTGAAGAGTTTACAGCCAGAGTTGAAAAAAGTATTAGCAAGTATGTCTCCCACTAGTTATAACACTGCATTAGAAATGACTTATAGAACAGAAATGACTAATATTGAACAGGCAGCCAGAAGGAACTGAGGCGGATTTTGGGGTATAAATCAGAAGAGACCGGAGGATCCCAATGGCAGAGGAAAAGGAAGATGCAAAGAAGGGCAAGCCCGACTAGCCCGATAGGAGGACTGTTCTCTTTTAAATGCTTCAATTGTGAGAAAATGGAGCATAAGATTTTAAATTGCGCTCACCCATGAAGGTTAGGAGGGTGGAGCCAACCTGGAGGTAACAGCCAAGGACAAAGGTCGGGATTTGGAAGAGGAAACCCAGTGCAGGCTTCTACCTCCAGAACTGGACCCTCCAAACTACAAGTAAACACTCAGATAGTAGCCTTAGAAAAGACAAATAATCAGACTGCATTGGTGGAAGAGGATAGAGGTCGGGATATGGAAAAGGAAACCCAGTACTGGCTTCTACCTCCAGAACTAGACCCCCCAAACTGCAAATAAACGCTCAAATAGTGGCCTTAGAAAAGATAGATAATCATACTGCAATGGTGGAAGGTACACTCCTTATTTTTTTTATCATACTGCTAAAGTATTGATAGATCGCGGTTCTACACATCCCTTTATTACCAATTCATTTCTTGATTCTATGGAGATAAAAATGGAATAAATTTCATATGAAATGATTGTTAATAGCCCATTGAAAAAGTAAATGAATAGTGAAAAAATACCTAGGAACTATAAGATCTTGGTAGGAGATGAAGTATTAGAAGGAAATTTGATAAGTTTACCCATAGAAGATTATAATGTTGTCATGGGCATGGATGGGCTATCTCAGCATCATGCTCAAGTTGGTTCTAGACATAAAGTAGTACGTTTCCATCGGCTTGGAAAACCTATAATGGAAACTGCAGGTGAGGCTGGAAGGAAGAGTAATGCTCTTATTTTGGGGCTCAAGTCCCGGAAGATAATTATGAAAGGGTACACAAGATACTTAGCTTATATAATTAATAAGCCAGGAGAGGTTAAGAAGCCTGAAGATGTGCCTATTGTAAATGAATATTTAGGTGTTTTTCCAGCGGAATTGAAGGAGTTACTGCTAGAGAGAGAAGTAGAGTTTTCCATTGACCTAGTGCCACCGGTAGAAACCGTTTCAAGGACTCCTTATAGAATAGCACCTTGATAGGGCCTAAATTAGTCATATTTTTCCTAGTTATTTGAGGATATTTTTTGATATATTTTGTGAAATAACTAGTCATATTCCTTCTTATTTGATATTTCATTTATAAAAATGCTTTTCTTTAATTTTATACAAAAATAAGAAAAAATTAGAGCTAATTGTGTGATTTTCTAGAATAGAGGCGGTGCCAGCCCAGGAAGGTAGAACTAGCATCGGATAGCTACTGGTGGAACAGAGAAGTGTGCAAAGAAATTGAAGGAACAGGGGAATAAATTGCAATTGGGAATTAGAAAGGAAAAGGGAGAATCGGCTCGTTCATGGCTTAACCGAGCCAATGCAACAACAAAGAAAATTTGGTGGGCCCAGTTGCAAATCAAAGTCAACAATGTCAAGCTGAAAAAGAAGCAGCCGAAATAAGAAAAGAAAATAGAAAAAGAAACAGCTTTGGCTGGTTCATGGCTAAGAAAAAGGACAAAAGCTTACCAGGAAAAGATGGAAAGATTTCGGTAGGCTTGGCTGTGCAGCAAGCCGATGTAACAAAGCAAAGAAAGAACAAAAGCAACAGGAAGAAGGAAAGAAACAACAAAAGAAAACAATCTTTGGTGGCTTTCGCACGGCTCAGTTGAGCCGATGCAAGAAGAGATTAAATTTTGGTGGCTTCGGTGGTTCATGGCTCAATTGAGCCGATTGCAACAACGAAAGCTTCTTCATATGGCTCAATTTCAAATTCAACAGAATTGCAATTTCAGCACAAAAAGACAAAGGTCCAAATTAAACTAAATTTCCAATTTCAAAAGTCAAAAGGCGGTGGAGACAAGAATTTGACATTGTTTTAATTTTTATTTAGGTTTTTATTCTAGCTTTTTATTAATCCTTTTTTATTTTAGATTATTTAGGTAATTACTTCTTCTTTACTTAGGACTCTTTTAGGAGCTTTGTGAGCCTATAAATAAAGGCCAATTTACCCTAGAAAGGGAGAGGTGCACAATGTAGAGACTTAGTTATATTTTGGAGTACATCACCAATATCTTCTTGAGAGGAATTCATTCAAGTCAAGAAGGGTTGTACAAGAAGGTCTACGAAGGAAGAAGAAGAAGGCTTGTCTATGAGTATCTATTTTTTTCCTTTGTTTTCTTTTCCTTGAACAATGATGTAGTTTTATTGTAGTTTGACATTGTTTTAGATATTCATGACATTTAAAGTACATGATCTTTTGATTAATTGATTGTTTTTCTTGGTATTTAATTACTTGTGCTTATTATGGGATTAATTGGTTGGTTCTTTTCATTAACTCGCTAAGACCAAAGGGGTTGGTGGTGGTTTCAATTTATTAATTTCATATTTGTTATCTCTTAACTCGACGAGACCAATGGGGTTAATTGAAGAGGACTAGGTAATTAAAGGTTAATTGATGTTTGCCGAGACCAAGGATTCATTGGTTAATTTCATGTTTTAAATTCACTGAGACCAAGGGAATTTAATCAAGGATTGTGTTTAATGCATCTTTTGGATGAATTAGTTGAGACGAAACCATGTGATTCTAATTTATCTAGAAGGTAGTAATTTTATGGATTGAAAAAGAAGTGGGTCTATCTTAATCCTTCATTATGCCAAGAGAATAATTAATTATGATAATGATTACGTACTTTAAGATCATGTTTGTCAAAATAATGGTTTGAGTTATGTAACTCTCCATCCTTGACATGTATATATTTTTATTTTATTTTATTTCTCTTTTTATTTCTTTTTCACTTTATTGAGTCGGTTAAACAATAAAAGAAGAGGGATTCATGCATACTTGTTCCTTGAGGATCAACACTTGTTTAAACCCTATGCTATGTTAATGATGAGTACGCTTGCTCATATGTGTAATTTGGGATTAACATTTTAATTTAATTTGATTGGGAATATGCTTAGTTTTTATGTGATTTTTGTACCCAAATCCATGCGCATCACACCCACAGAATTACAGGAGCTCAAGAAAAAACTACAGAAGTTAATGGAGCAAGGGTTTATCCAACTAAGTACTTCACCGTGGGGAGCACCTATATTGTTTGTCAAGAAGAAAGATGGGTCATTATGAATGTGTATAGATTTTCGAGGGTAAAATACGGTGACTGTAAAGAATAAGTATCTATTGCCCATGGTTGATGATCTGTTTGACTAGCTGTAGGGGACTGGATGTTTTTTCAAAATTGGACTTGTGGTAAGGATATTACCAAGTTTGGATTTGAGAAGAAAATATACTAAAAACGACATTAATACTCGATGTGAGCATTTTGAGTTTGTGATGATACCTTTTGGTGTTATTAATGCCTCTAGCGTTTTTATGGACTTGGTGTACCTAACATTTTGAGCATACATAGATAATTTTGTGGCTATATTCATAGTTGACATTCTAGTATACTCCAAAGATCCTTTAGAACACAAATAGCACCTTCGGAAAGTCTTAGAGAAGTTAAGAGAGACTAAATTGTATGTGAAATTCAATAAGTGTGAGCGTTGGTTGCAAGAAGTAGCATTCTTGAGACATGTGATATCCAATTATAGGATTGTAGTAGATCCCGCAAAAGTTGAAGCGATGCCAAATTGGAAATGTCCCAATACTCTGACCAAAATCCGAAGTTCCCTGAGACTGGCAAGATATTATCAAAGATTTATTGTGGGAACTCTCTAAGATAGTTTCACCTTTGACTCGACCCACTCAAAAGGAAGTTCCTTATGTTGGAACTAATAAGCATAAGTGAAATTTCCAGGAGTTGAGAAAAGGATTAAATTCTGCTCCTGCTCTAATATTACCAGCGATGGAATCATTTATCGAGATCAGTATTGTATCTTGAAACAACCTGTGATGGGACAAGATATTTTAATGAAGACACCTTGAAGTAAGTATACTATCCATTTAGGAGCCATAAAGATGTGTATCAGGACTTAATATGGCATTATTAGTGGATTGGTATAAAGAAGGATATCTTAGATTTTGTAGCTCTATGTTTAACTTGTCAGCAAGTGAAGCTGATCAGCAATGGCCTGAAGAGTACTGCTGTTGTTACCCAACTCTATCATGGAAATGGAACAAAATTACTATGGATTTCATTACAAGATTTCTCATGGCAGTAGGATAGTGATATAGTATATGGGTGATAGTGGATCAATTGACTAAGTCCACCCATTTCATCCCTATCAATCAATGGGATTCTCTAGAGAAGTTAAATAAAATATATATGGAAGAAGTAATCAGACTTCATGGAGTACCCCCTAGTATTGTGTCGGGCCGAGACCCTAAATTTACTTCGAAGGTTTGGACTAAGTTCCAGCAAATATGCGGGACAACATTAAAATTCAGTGCAGCAGTGCACCCACAAATGGATGAACAAACAAAACGAGTGAATAGAGCTTTAAAAGATATGTTGAGGGCTTATGCTTTAGATTTTGAAACTAAGTGGATTGATAATTTAGCATATGCAGAATTTGCATACGAATTGGAATGGCCTCGTTTGAAGCTTTATGTGGAAGAAAATGTCAATCTGCGTTATATTGAGAAAGTTTAGGACTGAGAATGGGTAAACAAGATACTTTTGATCATGAAAAGGTCAAATAGGCTGTAGAGTTGATCAAAACCAAGTTAGAAGTAGTGTAGAGTAGATAGAAAAATTATGCAGATCGACGTGGGAGAGATTTGGAATTTATTAAAGAGGATCATGTATTCTTGAAGTTAGCTCCACAACAATAATTTGGAATCCAAGAACAAGAAAAGACACTGGACCGTACCTTATTTTCAAGAGGATTAGGAAAGTAGTCTATCGATTTGGAGTTACCATTAGACTTTAAGTTATTCATGGCATGTTTTATGTATCCCAACTTCGAAAGTATGTGTCTGATCCTGCCCACATTTTGAATGAAGAGCCCATTGAATTGACTCTAAGCTTTAAGAATGAGGAAAAGCCTATTAAGATCTTGGAGTATACTGAAAACGAATTGCGGAATGAGAAAATTCCACTTGTACAAGTATCATGGAATCATCATCCCGTGTAAGATGAAACTTGGGAAAATCGAAAGCGAGGATGTTGAAAAAGTATTTAGATTTATTCTAAGTGTAAGCCAATTTCGAGGACAAATTTTGTTGTAAGGAGGGGAGGATATAACATCCCACATTTTTACTTTCAATTGGCTACTATTGGTAATAGAATGAGAATTTGTACCGATGTCCAGAACAAAAGTTGATCAGTGTAATGATGCGAATATTTTGGTGGAATAAAATTTTGTCGGGATCTGGATGTAATTATTGGATTTGTTCTACCCACGCCCTCAATTTTTGCAAGGCTATTATTATTTAAAAAATAAGAATTTTAGGGTACTCTAAAAAAAAAGAAATTGATCAGTGCGATGAGATGCAATTTTGGTGTGAATTATACTACACGGGGTATCGGGGGCATTTTCATCATTTTGACCGCGCCCGTGACATTGATCACAAATTTGACCAAGTAGAGAAGGAATTGAAGAATTTAAGTGTTATCAATGGATTTAATGGAATTTTTTGAGGTGAATGGTGAAATAAAATATTTTCTTATTACGGACCCGATTTTGGTCATTTCTGAAGAAAATAGAAAAATGCAGATGTGTGGCTTCTTGCGATTGGTGGCCAAGGACAAGTGTCAAATAATAAGAGGATGTATGAAATATTCATGTATGCAAGACTTCTTAAATAAACTTTGCAAAAATAATTGAGGAAAATGCGAAAAAAATGAAATCGCGACACATGTAAGGTAGCCACCATTCATTTAATTGAGCGAAATCCTATTGGTCATTATTTTGACCAAGAATGGAAGTGGATTTAGGGGAGAAGCCAGCCAATATCATAAAAGAAGAAGGAAGGAAGAAATAAGGAAGAAAAGAAAACGAAAAGTCAAGAAAAAAATAGAAAAAGTGAGAGAAGGAAAAAGTGTGTGTATTTCTTTGTGGGTTCTTGGTGTGCTTGGAGCAAGATCAAGCCAAAACATCCTATACACAAGATAAAGTCGTATGCTTCAAGAATTAAATTTGTAGATTTCATTACGGTGATCGTTTTGATATGAATTATAACATGAAAACATAAGATTTGTGATTATTAAAATGATTATTGTGTACTATGTGTGACTTTGTGTGTGCAAGTGTGTGTACGGGTTGGATGAAGGATTCATAGGCTATATTTTGTATGGTGAATAAGAGTATTTGAATAGTGATTTAAAGGGGGGTTCATGATTGAGAAGAAAGATGGTAGAGTTGGGATAAAAACGGCGTTAAATGTTCAAGAAAATTGATTATGATTGTTTTTTAACGTTGTTGTTAATTGTATGTTATTTGCATAATAACTTAGTGGCTTTCTTGATCCTGAAAACCAGAAGAATTAAGGATTTTTGAAGGGAAATGAAGTGGATTAAGGGTTATTAGGAGCTATGAATCGAGAAGCAAAAGTGAGTGAACTTGTTTTGTGAAAATGGACTAAAAATTAGAAAACTACCGGAGCTGTTTTTGCCCAGTAACGAGTCATAGGGACTGGAACTCTAAAATCAAACTTAAATTTAAGAGTCTTATGGTCATTTTGGTTTATCATATAGCTAAATCGGAGTTCTGGATTGAAAGTTTTGTCCGAAACAAAATTACATGTCAAAACAACAAAATTTCAGAAATTTGCTTGAAACATGGACGAATTTAAGGATGATTAATTGTGTGATTTTGGATGAAATAATTGGGAAAATATGAAGTGAATCCCTTGTTCATGAAGGGAGGAAGGATGTGGAAAAAAGGAAAACGAATAATCGAACAAACGATGAAAAAATGATGTGAACGAAAGCTGAGAGATTTTTTCACCGTCGGCTACCGTCGAGCACGTTGGCCAATCGTCGGCTATTTTTCAGTGAAACATGAATTGACCCAAAAACGAAGTTTGGTATAGGTTTAGCGATAAACGACCAACAGAACGTCGAAAACGATAGAGATGGTGATTAAATGGCCGTGAACGAAAAGGGTTACTTAGGACACAAGGTGAGTGCCTTAGATTTCTAAAACTCTTCTTAAAGCTAGTGTACTTTATTTTTCCATGAAATGCTATGTTATATACCTTTTTGGAAATCCCTAAAAATATATAAGGTTTATCTAGACAAGATTTGTTTTTATGCTATTTTGGGCTTGAATGAATTTCATGATTAGCTTGGAAACCTTAACAGATGATTAAAGTATGATTTTGTGAATTTAGCCCCTTTTGGATTAAATGCATGGGATTTTCAGAAAATGGCAATTTTTGAAATCGGGTATTCGCAAATTGACCGAATGCCCTTATTGGAACATTTTATAGAAATGTGTCTGGAAACTTTGAATTTAATCCTCTTTTTGAATTAGAATTTTGTATTTCTTGAAATGAGTTCCTTTTGGAATTGGGTATTTGGAAAATGATCCAAATGTCCTTATTGGAATATTTTATGAAAATCTTTGGAACTCGGGCATTCAGTAAAAGACCGAAATATCCTTATTAGAACTCTTGTGGATATTTTTCAAATCGGGTAAGTGTAAAATGACCCGAATACTCTCGAAAAGTCTTTTGGAATCGGGCATGGGTAAACTGACTCGAATGCCCTCAGAAAATGACTATTGTGATTGAGTACAAGAAAAATGACCCAAATACTCTTGGAATCATGTTTTGATGTGTGAAAAAAAAAAATCTTTATCCTATTTCAACAGGATTTTGGAAAATGATCTCTCGTGATGAGATTGACTTTCGAAAAATGACCTTTTGATACCTAAAATTGTTTTTTTGGCCTGATGTGCCATGGAATGAATTGATTGGCTCTGCAGAGCCTATATGAATGATGATCTAACTTACAAGTCAGTGGGATCAAGTTTTGGAAATTGTGATTTTGCCCCAAAAATATTTTGATTTAAAAATCCTACGAGATCAGATAACCCTCTGGCCTGATTAGTCAGATGGGGTTGATATTGTTAATATAAAGTACTCAGCAAGGACTTTGATCTTTATAATAGCTACGTTACAGTTAGATGGCCCTAGCAACCTAGCCTAGTTCTAGGGATTGTCTTGCTCCAAATGGGGTGACAGGATATTGAGATGAGTCGTTCTGGCTAGCCGTTTAGCACCTGACAATTGCCGCGTCTGCGGGCACTTATTGATTTTGAGTCCTTCGCTGGATGCTAGATAGGGATACTCAATGCGTTTGACTCCTTACCGCCTCGATGGTGATTGACTCCTTATACTAGGTATACTGCAGTATACCTGAGCAGAAGTATGTTGCGGTGTACTTCTTTCGGCTATGCATGGTTGAGTACTAAAGGTTGTGATCTCAGTACAATGATACATGGTACCAAAGGCAATGACTGCAGAACCTGCATACATGCCGACTTTCTGTTGGAGAAGTGCTTGTAATTTGAAAATTAGGGCAATGATTTGAAATTTAAAATAAAGTTTTCCAAAAAAGATTAAGTTCTGGATAAACTCTACTTTAAAGAGTTTTTTAATTGTTTCTAGTGAACAAATGATATTCTATTCCACAAAAGTTTTATGTACCATATTCTTTCATGAAGCACTAGTACACACAGGACTCACTGGGTGATTCATCACTCACACGCGTCTTTTAACTTAATTTTTGTCAGATCTAGAGCTGAGCAAACCTACGGATAGAAGGACGATACCATAGAGTCAAAAATTTAGGTTTGGACAACTTTCCTTTTGATCATGTACAGTATTCTATTATCAATAGAGATGACATAAATGAAATCCTCTATATATGTATATGTGTGGCCATCAGTATGGGATATTGTTGAGTCTGGATATTTTATATATATATATATATATATATATATATATTCTCTGTTGTTTCCATTATAAAGACTCGTCATCCAGGGAACCGGACGGGGCAACACCCGGTGTTGATATGCTTCTGCTGTTGTCTTAAGTAGGGGTGTTAGAATAGAACTTGGTGGAAAGTCATGCAACACCTTAGAATTCTTTAGAATTCCACCTGGTCTTGCATGAATTCTCATGCAACCAATCATTTGAAGTCACTTGGTTTCCATGAACCAAACACAAAATTCCATTTAATTTTCTCTTAGTAATAATTAACCATATTTTCAAAAGTAACCATAGTTAATGTTACTATTCATCCCAAGTGGAAAAACATTTTTATTTTACCGATTCGATTTGCACATTAAACTAAAAATTTTGGTGTCTTTTAGATTTTCCAAAATCCTTCTTCTTTTTTCTTAATTCGAGATCAAAAAATTTCCCCGATGCCCCTTAAACTTTTTGTTGTACTAAAATGTTCTTCTCATTAAATTGATCATTTCTTGCTTTGAGCCTTCATGAATATATTCACTTAATAAAAAGTAGTCACCTCTCAAAGTATATGAGGGAGGGATGCTACATTGTGGGTGTGTGTGAGTGTATTGGTAGATGTAACCCCAAAATATATCTAATTACCTTCAACTTTGGTCATGATACCTTTTTTTTAGCAGTTTTAACACATCTAACGGTTAGATCATTAATTTGATATTCTTGTGTTTATAAATAAGTTAGGTTCTGGACTATTATATAGAGATTTTACTAAATTATGTGGCAAAATATATCCATTGCCTTTAAATTTGTCATAATACATTTTTTTTAGCAATTTTAACAAATTTAACAATTGGATCGTTAATTTGATATATTTTATTTTATAAATGTACTATGGTGTATGTGTGTGTGTATGGATATATATGTGTGTGTGTGTGGATAAATAATTTAATAAAAACAACCACATAATTAACACCATATAGACATTTTAGGGTTGTATGTATGTATGTATGTATGTATAATTTAATAAAAGTAGTCACATAATTAAGAACATATAAAAATTTTGGGATAACATACATACATACATACATACATACATACATACATACATACATACATACATACATACATACATACATACATACATACATACATACATACATACATACATACATACATATGTATGTATGTATGCGTGTGTGTATAGATATATTATATATAAAATAAATAACATATATATAACTTATACATATATGTTATATATATATATATATATATATATATATATATATATATGTGTGTGTGTGTGTGTATATATACCCAACATAACATACGTATCTGGATGTGTGTGTGTGTGTGTGCATATAAAAAAATTAATAAAAACAATAACATAATTAACAACATATAAACTTTTACAATTATACAAATGTACAAAATAATTTATTATATTGAATAATATATTTTCATAATAAATTTAATTTGGTTATTATATTTTTTTATAACACAAATGTTTCAAATATATATATATATATATATATATATATATAAATGACATTGCAAATACTTTAAATAACAAAAAAAAGGGGGGGTAAGACTATACAATTGCACTTGGTGTAGCGGTTGAGCATCAAAATCAAATCTTGGAGGTTGCAAGTTCTACTCTCATTGAATGCAAAGATTATTCAGTTCATTTGAGGGTTTCAATTAGGTGTGCAAAGCTTAGTGGACCAAGCCAATAAGCAGAGGTTCATGATGGAGTTGGAAAATCGTTAAAAAAGATTTAATACTTTTTATTTATTTATTTATTTTTTTGTTTCCATTGGCTCTTTTTTGCGACAATATGTTTTTTTATATCAGTGAGGAAATTTTTTGTCACGAAAGAAGCTTTTCGATGACAAAATGTTTTTGTATTGGAGAGTAAACGTTTTGTCACAAATGAAAAAAAAAATATTTTACCATCATCACATTTAATTTCTCAAATAAAATTATTTTTTTGCAATGAAATTTTAGTGAGGAAACATTTTGTCATAAAAAAAACATTACTAGTGACAAAATGAAAACTTTTGGCGACAAAAATTCTCTATTTTTAGCAACAAAATGTTTCTTAGCTAAAAGTGATGGCTTTAATAAGGAAACAATTTTTCTCGTGAAAAGGCACCCATTAGTGACAAAATGATAAGTTTTGTCACTAAGACCCTTTTAGCAACAGTGCTTCAGCAAGAAAATGAGAGGAATTGGTTTTGTCGCTAAAGTTTTTCAGCAAGCATTTAGCTAGGAAATTTGGACTTTTAGTGGCAAAACAGTTTTGTCGCTAAAGACCAATTTTCTTGTGGTGTGAGCCTTAGAACTTGGGCGGATTCCTATTCGAACGTGAAGTACCTGGTTGGTAGTGCCATTTGGGAGCAATTTGTTGTTGATTTAATGGAAAACATTTGCATGGGTAAGAGCTGGGATCTATATGGAATAACATGTTTGCATGTTGTAAGTGTGATTACTCTGGCAAGGGAAGAGATTAAACATTATATGCATGATTCCATAAAAGATCTAACTATCAATGGACCAAGCCTATGGCCTAGAATGCATAAGCATCACCCTCTAGTCCTAAAGAAGCTAAAGGTTCCTAGTAAACCAAAGAAAGCAACAAGAAAGACACTAGATTAAGGCAGGGTTAGGAAAATGTGAAAAACTAGATGTCACTACACAAGAAAGGGAGAAAACTATGATGGCAAAAGCACTATGGCTAGCAGCGACGACTTAGCAACGACAGGGTGCTATAGAGAGAGTTGACCACCTGTCAAGAAACTGTAGTAAAATTACGATAGCATTGCGATGGTATAATGAACCCTTGCAAATTAGCGAGCAATCTATAAGGGCATTCTTCAAAGATAATTGCAATTTTTTTTTGAAAAATTTTTAGATGGGCATCGCTAAGTGCACGCAATGTTGCTATGGCATTGTGAAGGCAAATTTTTACCATTGCTAATCACACGTAGATTAGCAAGATATTTGCTAGGTTATACTATTTACTAATTAAAATTATTAATTTGAATAATAATGTAACTATCGCAATGCCATCGCTAGTTTTGTGAGGGTTGTGCTATGGCTTATTTGACATTTTCGAAAAATCGCTTATTTTTTAAGCCTAATAGGCAAAAACCAACTGGTCATCGTTGTTTCGTAGCAAATTTGCAAGAGTTCTCCTATGATATTTTAAATTTTTTCATGTTCTGCCTTCATTATAAGAGTACTACACTTTCCTATCACTGTGCCATAGGAATTATTGCGAGAGTGTTGCTATGGCTTTTAGAATTTGAGCTGAAACTCCTTTGCCCTTGCAACGCTCTCGTTATTTATCTAGTGGTTAGCGATGGCTTCTTTCTTATTTCTAAATTTCAATCAAAAAATGAAATTTAATTGATCATAGGATTTGGATTTAGGTATGTATTAACAAATATGCTTTAGTTTTGTCATCAGTTATCAACGATGTGTCGTATTTAATTTATAGTGTATAAATATGTGAATACATCAATATATAGTTATGATTATACATATTAGCAATATAATAGTATGTATTTTTTACTTCATGTGTAACCAATTGTACGTAAAAATAAAACATAGATCTATAATATGTATATAAATTTATGTAGTTGTCAAAAAATTTCTATATGGTCTTGAATTTAGATTTGAGATAAACATTGAAAAATAATTACGTAATTTATCCCACTCATTATCAAAATAAAAATTATATATATTCATATTTAATGTATTGTTGTTCAATGTTTTAGGTTATAATTTTATTATAAAATATGTATCACAAGTAGGAGTTGTTAAATTTAATATTTTTTAAAAAGTGTAAATTCAAATTTATGTTTTTACTATCACTAAGCCATCATTATTTAGCGATGGTTTTGCAAAAACTATTATTGTTTTAATTAAATAGAAGATTCTGTCGGCAGGCTCTCATTACTAGAGACCAATTAGCGCGGGTAATTTGCTGTCACAAAAAAAAAAAAGAATAAACCCATAACACTTGCCATTTCTGCACTTTCCTCCTTCACTCTCACTCTCAACTCTCTCTTCGATTGTAATTTTCCCAATGTTTCCAAGCAGTGAACACCGACTCACTCTCACTCTCACTCGCTATCATTTTCACTTTTGTCTTTCACTGAGATTGGGCTTTACTTTCCTCTTTGCCATTGATTTCCAACTCTCCTTCCCTTGAATTCCTTTCATCCCATAGAGCTTTATCTTTCTCATTCATCAGTGAACAAGAAAGCACAGTGGGATGTATTGACACGACTCCACCTATTGAAATAGAGAGAGGGGCTTTCACAATCAGCACATTGTTGTCTCTAAGCAACATCGGGATTGAATAGCCGAACTAAATCATAGTTCATCGGTGTCGAAGTGAATCGGAGTTGGGCTTTGGCATTGGAGTAGTTGGGCTTCAGTAAGTCTTTTTTGGTTCATGGCTAATTTGTATTAATATTGATTTAGAATTTCAAATTAGATATCAGACTATGCTGTGCCATTTGATTTTGGTTATTTGAAACACTAGCCGGCTCTCCAATATACTTGAGAGCAAAAAATGTAATCATAGGCCAGCAAACCGCCAAGATTCCAATTTTGCAGTTTTTAGAGTAATATATTTGATTTCGTTTTCTTCCACAACTTATGGAGTAATTTAATTAAGCGGATTCCAGTTTTTAATGAGTGCTGCTAATGTGATATAATTAGCTTACTACACTTTTATTCCAATGTGATATATTTTTCTTTTGCTCTCTGATTTCAGTGGGGTTGGTGCAAGATTTCTTCAGATCCTCTACTTTCTATACTTTGCCTATCATATAGTGTTATTTAAGTTTGAACCTCCACCATTAGTAAAGGGTGAAAGAATAAATTATGTGGTTACAGAAGTCTTGCAAAAATTTAAAGATCTCGACAGTTTGGTATATTCTGTCCCTTTCAGCTGCATTAAAATTTTTTTTCTTTGCAATTTTCATTCTCTGTGCTGGCTTTTCTAAAGGTTAACTACTGATGCTTGTGGAAATGTGAATATTTAATTCATGGTTGGTCTGTGTGTTGTTGGTGTATCATTCTCAGAAGTTGTCCGATATATCTTTATTTTATCTAGTGAATTTGTTCTTGTAGTGGTATCGTTTCATATTGGGTAAAATATATTCGCTATTCTTGACATTTTATAAATTTTGATTTTTATTTTTAAATTTTAAAATGTGTAATTTTATCCCTTAAACTTTTAAAATATCTAAAAATAGTTCTTACATTAATTAAAATTATTAGGTACTCACGGAAGTTTATCACATGACTTTCACATAACTTATTTTATAGGTATTTTCATTCACTCAACTCTCACAATGTGGTGTCATCCTTCTAATTTTTATAATATAACTTTTATATATAATAGGAAAAGACAACTGTGACTTGCACGTCTCTCAATTCTCTTTTTAGATTTTTTTTTTTAGTAATTCACTTATGCTTTCAAATTAATTCTTTCTTTTTGTGGAGATGCCATGAAAATTACTATGCGTCAAGAATTGAATTGGTTTTTTTTTTTTTTCCTTCTTCATCTTTATGTCTTAGTTTTGTTTATTAAAGGATAAAATATGTTATTTTTGTTGTATGGGTAGATTTGAAAAAGTGCGAAAGAATAATCTCAAGAGTATTCAGTTGCATAAAAGGTTTGAAGTTAGATCTTAAATTGTTGTTGATAGATGAAGAAATTTAAAAATAAGAGAGTGAGATTAAAGTTGAAAAATAATATTTTAGAAATAAAAAACGAGAGAATGAGAACTAAAATTTGGTGATTTTGTATTGTACTTGAGTTTTTATTGTTGAAAGTGCAATTTTTTTGGTGTTTCATAAGTTTGAGAGTTAAAATGACATATTTAAAAGTTCGATAGTAAAAATAAAAATTTGTGAAAGTTGAAAGGTGGTTAACATATTTTACCCATTCATATTTGTCTAAGAGCTAGTCTACTGCTAGAATGATGTTTGCATGGTTGGAAGAATTTTGTAGTAGACAAGTAAAAGAAAATAACAGTACAAGTAGAAGAAAAATTTTCAACACCATAAATTTTAATTGTTACTAACTGTTTATATATAGATTCATATTCTGTTAACATGAAAACTAGTTCTATTTACTTTGTAAACCAAGGTAATAGAATATGGCATGGTTTACAAAGTATTTTGGTTGCCTAAGTAAAATATTTGTTGCCCTTGACATATCACATGGGAATGCACCTTTTTACGGTTGGAATTCCAAATAAAAATGGAAAAGTGAAGAGTATTTATAATGGTCGACCATTGTTAATGGATTTTCCTATTATATGTCAAGTGCACATGATAATTAAATAGATAAATTTAAATATTTACGGTAACTAATTTGTATATCAAACTTATTTAATGTCCATAAAATCTAATTCGGGTTTGATAGTTATAGCACATTCTTATTAAGTTTTATTTTAGGTGACTACAAAAACTAAAAAAAAAAAAAAATCAGTAATGAACTATGAAATCGGTTTGAAAAAAATATATAATAATATATTTTTTAAGATATTTTACTCATTGCCCAATTTTATATCTATCATTCACACTTGAAGTAAATTTAAGAAGGATAAAATAAGAAGATGGCCATTACTTAACATGTACATATGCAAAATGGAATACGTACATATACAAAAATTGAAAGAATGTAGCATGCATTTTTTTTTTTACCTACATTTACACATATCTACGCATATTCCTTCATTTTTAACCATTACTATTGTCTAAAACATAAAGCTGACTTACAAGTGCATACTATCGAGTTTTTTTTTTTCTTTAGCTTTGCTCATCTATAAAAGGTTCATGACTTTCTATTTATCACATTGATATTGTTTGTTTAATTTACATGCCTAGATCCTCGTGAGTGATGGGTGATCATTCCTCACACGTAGTAGGTAATTACCCTTAAGATAGGTTGCAAAGTTGCTATGTTTATGCATCTAAGAAAGTGATATCTTGTTTGTGAAATGATGTGAAAACTATATGGGGGGTGCAAAATAGCTTTAGTGCCCAGAAATTGTCCAATTATGAGAGGTGACTTTGTCAAAAGTTTTTCAAAAATTTTAGTGCTTTTGCTTTATGGAAATTTTTTTATTACCAAAGAAAAAAACAATATATGTATATATTTTAGACTTCCACCTCTCAAATTCTGTTTTCATTTCCTCACATTCAACATTCTCCATCCCTTCTAGTTTTACCACGTTGCCATTTTCTGCATATTCACATATTAATTTTTCCATTCCATAAAATAATCAAGTTCTTAGATTAAGGTGATCCTAATATATTATCCCAAGCTAAAAGATCAAATGGCACACTTACTTAAATTATCAGCATATAAGCTGGGAACAACCAAAATTACTTGAGTTCATATTGATTTCCTGACACTTTTCCATCCCAAAGTCAAATATACACACAAAACATGCCAAAAGAATCTTTTAAATTATCTTATTATAATTTTTAATCTAATAATGCAAAGAATCTATATTATCATCATATGGAATTTTATTTACTTTATCTTTTGTTTGGCCTTTCCTCAAGTGTTTGGTTATTATTAAAATAATAGCCAGGGCTCATGCTTGTATTATTCATTTTTTTTTTTGTACGGCACGAGATCCTAAAACACATATCATATCAATAAAACCTCAAGAATCTTATTCAAAACCCAAAACCCTAACCTCAAACCTAAAACCAAATAAAACATAAACTATCCAACACTTATTCAATGTATTCATACTTATTTTAATCTAGTGTGCAAAAGCTTATGCTCTAATTTATATAGAGGATCGTAGTTAGATGTATAGAAGTTAATTATATGGTGTGAAAGGGACTAGAATTGAATTTTATGATTGGGTTAAAGCTTTCATTGTCGTTGCCTTGTCTAATACGAGGTCAGATATGATTCGATATCTTTATGCAAAGTTCGAGAACAAGAACTATATGGAACCAAAACAAGTTGAGCTTCATTTATACAAATAGGGATTTGTTGGTACCTCCTATCGGTGGATATGCCATAGTGAAATATGTAGTCCAATGCATGACATTTCTATCCCAACTAGAAGAACAATGGCTATTGGTGCAAAAGTAGCTTCTAGAAATTCGTATTGGGAAATAGTCCTAGATGCAGCTAGTCTTGATTTTCTTCCGGACTAATCTATTGGGATGTATGTCCTCATAGACTAGGTTTCTGATGTAATTTTGACTTGTATTAATAAAACCATTTTTCTCATAAATTATTTGTGAGATCTTTTTTATATTTGCGCACAATTTTCATTGAAAAATACCTATTGTGTTTAACTAAATAGTTCATGTGAATGAAGGTTTTTCAAAATAAGATATGGACTATGAGTTACTTAACACATAAACTGTTGTTCTTAACCGAATGATGAGAATGAGAATCTCATTATGGTAAGGTTATTATGTTATGAATTCTAAATAGGGAATGTCACACCTTTAGCTAATGAGTAGTCTTCTCATTACATAATAGAAGCATATTTTGAATACGTAGAATTGGACCTGTAGTAATAGTTTTTAAAAGTATTATGTGGTAGAAACCTAGACTACTACTGCTACAACGTGCACTTGTATTTGGTCTAATGAAGCTAGAAGCTTATGCCTTGATATACTATAGTTGAGGTTCTTCAGTAAGACCAATATACTTGTATATTAGATATATGTGACTAGTTAGTTAAGACAGACTTGTACAAGATAGTTTTTATACTATATCATCCCTTGTGGTTGTTCGAATGATCTAATTATCAAGACCCTAGGGAACATGATTTGGATATTTGCTTTAGGGTAGCTCTTGGAAAGCAGAAATATTCCAAAAAGTCATCAATCATTGGTCTAGAAGCCTAAGGATAATAGATATTTTTTAGAGATGTGTTTGTACACGTTTCCTCCTTAAATGCACGACGATGTGTAAAGGGGTATTTTAGTCATTTTCCTTATAGGTCGAAGACATAGCGAACGTAACATTATCCTTGAGGTTAATATTTCCTTATGATAATATTAGAAAATATTTTAAATGTAAAATATAGCTATTTATATAGTAGGGGTATTTTAGTCATTTTAGTAGCCAATGCAATGTGTCTTTTTGGTCCTCGGAATAACCTGTAAGTCATAATTAGAAAATGGTCTCAATTAAAAGGATTTTATTTTATTCAGGAGGTCTAATTTATTTTTTGACTGAAATAAAATAAAAGAACGAGAGAAATTAAATTTATTATCCAGTTTAATTAGTTAATTAATTATTCAAAGCCTAAGCCCAAATTGAATAATTAGAAAATTAACCTAGCCCTAAACTAGACAAAAAGACTTAAGTAATTATTTTAGTTTATTTGGGCTCATTAATTAATTATTTATTGGTTTAATCTATAGGCCTAGAAAATAAATAATTAATATTTATTATGTTGGGCTTATTGGATCCAAGAAAAATAATAAATAAAATTAATGGCCCAATAGCTTTGACCAAAAGGGTTTTAATTAATTCACAAAACTGAAGAGTTGAAAAAAACAAAGTCTTCTATGGTGGTTATCTACATAACAACTAGAGGGTTTTTGAAAAATAAAAAACTTCGGGGTTTAAGTTATCAAGTATATAACCGTGTGTATCTCTGTGAGTGTATGGTGTGTTTGTGAAAAAAAAAAAAAAATCGAATCTTGGTATTCTCTCATTTCTCTCGTTTGTTTTCTTTTCCTTTTGGTTTCTTGATTTTGCTAATCAGTAGCAAAGGATAAAGAACTATTTCTGAGACTAGAATTTTCTCGCCTAAGTTGTTTCACCAACGAGTAATAGGCAGTGGAATATTCTGAGTTCTCAAGAGGGACTTGCATTCATGCAAACAAGAAAAAGTAGATGAATCGTGGAATTTTAACCGGAATCGTCATCACGAGAAGAGGCTATTCCAATAGTTCAATCATCTTCTTCACAACCAAATAAACTAAAGACTTGGAGAGGTATACAAAAATTAGTTCTTCCACAATGAGGTTTCTACATTTCTATTGTTTTTTACTTCAGTTGCAATAGCATGCATGGTTTGCATGGTTTCTATGTTATTTCATTAGCATCAAGTGGTATCAGAGTAATGATTTTTTGAAAGGCTTAGGAAAGATGAATGCTAGTTAATAAAATTGGCAAGTTATTCATTTGATGAATGCTTGAGATCCTTCATTGTTTTGGTATGGGTAGAAGTCTCTGTGCACCTCGCAATTGAAGTTTCGGAAGCTCTGTAAAATTTAATGTTTTGTTTAGAAATCATGTAAACCCGATTTGAAAGGGTATAGGCAGATGTAGTGTTTGTTTTTTTATGGAAAACTATAACAAAAAGCCGCATGTAATGATCACAGAGCGAAGTTGTAGAAGCTTTCTAGAGAAATTCGTAGAGAGAAGAAAAAGCTGAAGAAGAAGATGAGCCGCCAAGGAGCTGACCCAGTCGCGGCTTGCAAGTCACAGCCGGGCCTAGGTGCGTCCTTGGCTCAACAACCGGAGTTGCATCCTAGGCAGGATGCGGTCACTGTTGTGACATAATTTTGTGGCAGCCTTTGTGCCCATAGGTCACAAGCACCCTCCCGCAGTTCATGCTCCATGGGTCTTTCCATGGGGGGCCATGATCCAGTGTGGTGGGTGCACGAGACCAAGAGTTTTTTTTTTTTTTTTTTTTTTTTGCTTGTTATTTTTTGGGCTATTTCTTTTTTAGTTTTTAGTCTCATACCAGGTGAAGTTATTTCTTTTGCAATAGTTATTATTCTTTGAATATTTTGCATAAAAAATAATAGTAAAGGATTTTTAGGATTAAATAACACCATTAATTAATTTGATTAATGTGTTTAACTATGTAATTTGGGAATTTAGGTTTAAAAATAGAAAAGTATGAAAATGTTTATTGTTTTTTGATATGCTGTTTATTTTAAGTCATATGTGCACATTTTCTCAAATACCAAAGTCTTTGAAAATTTTTATTTGACAAGGAAAAATATTTTTCTTTAATAAAATGGAAAATTTTAACTTAAACAAAAGTTAATCTTTGGTTATTTTCTTAAAGGTTTTTATCCATTACATAGAAACTATTTTGGATTTAGAAATTTTTGTAACTTAAAATGGAAAACCATTTTACTTCTTTTTATCAAAGGAAAATTATTTTTATCAAATAAACACTTGAGATCAAAATCTCTGGAAAGTTTTAAATGGAAAATTTTTTTAAATTATTAAGTTCTTAACTTAAATAAAATTAATCCATGAGGAAAATTTCTCAAAAGGTATAAACCTTGACATAGAAATTTTTTTATAGATTTAGATATTTTATTTTAAGTTAAAAGAGAACTTAATTGAAAATTTTCAAATGTTATTTTTCAAAAAAACCCATATTTAAAAACTAAGTGGGAAAGGGGTTCTAACGGCCCCACGACTTTCATCACAATTCTCATTAGAGATCGTAGATCTCGTCACATCACCCTGAGAATGGACCCATATAGGATGGAGATACCACAAGGATCTAGAATTAGTAGAAAGATGTAATTAATAACCCGTGACACGTACTATGATTGGCCAGCCCATGTTGATGTTATAGCGCGAGATATGTCCATAGAAAATGAGAAGAAATGGCCATCCTCTCGATAGAGTTATATTCTAGATCATTATCTAAAAGAGAAATTAATTTATGGTGGTTAACACACTAAACTTAGGAAACTGTTAATCTTCCCAAGAAGCTATGACAGTTTTCCTAAAAACCAAATTAATCATGTTAAAGATAGTAGTGATGGAGTTAGCTATTATCAGTTTAATATGAGAATAAAGTGTACCAAAATTATTTTGTTTTCACAAATTTGAGAATTTCTTTTATTTTTCAAATTTTAGAAATGGTTGGTGGAGGTTCTTTCAGTACCTTAGCCATTATTCTCCATGAGAATAGGCTAACAGGTACTAATTTGTAAAATGAACCTGGAAATAATACTCATAGCTGAAGAGTAAAAAAATGTCCTTTACGAGATGTGTCCTGTGATCGGGGAAGGTTCCACCGATGAGAAGCATGAGGCTAAGAAGGTATAGAAAAAGGTTGATGAATGGCACGATGCTATATGTTAGCCTCTATGTCAAATGTGCTCCAATCCAAATATGCGCACATGACAACTGCATACGATATCAGTACATCATTAGCCACAATGTTAGTAGACAAGAGCCGGCCTGCAAGGCTGAAGGCTCTTCGAATAATCGTTAACACTAAGATGGCTGATGGAGCATTAATCAAATAGTACATGCTCAAAATGATTGATGCTTTCGAGGAAACGGACGTCTTGGGGGCTTTCATTGACCTCGAGAGCTAAATGGACATGATTCTCGAATTTTTGCCGGGCTCTTTTACTTAGTTCATATTGAATTACAATATAAACAAGTTAAATATAAGTTGAACTGAGTTGATGAAGGAGCTCCAGGTGGCAGAGAAGGTCATGAAGCCACAAGCAAGGGCTATAGTGGCTTCTTCTTCAAGAACTGGGTCCAAGCCCAAAAAGTTCAAAAAGAAGAAGGGTGATGCAGTACATCGGCCCAAGTCCCAGCCCAAAGAAAAACCTAAGGGTAAATGCTTCAAATGTGGGAAGAAGAGATACTAAAAAGAGGAGGGTCTAGATCTTCAAGCCAAGGAAAACCTGATAGGAATCCACCGAAGCATCATGCCAAAGCTAAAGAAAGGGGATGGAGATTCAAAGCTCACTCCATGGTGCCAAGGAAGAATTTAATTTACGAAGGCTTTTAATAGAGGATTCTAGCCAAACAAGCCACCAAGCCAAGGAATATGAAGATATTAAAGACGTGGGTGCCAAAGGGAAGCTTGAAAGACCTTCGTGAAGAAAAATCAAGAATAAAAAAAGTTATCAAGCGATGGAGGATCAAAGAAGGGCCAAGAAAATCAAAGCTTGAACAACAATTGTGTGGAGGATCAAGCGCATGCACGAGAAAGGCTGAGGATAAAGAAAACAAATCGACTGTGAAGGACAATACGGACCTAGCACTAGGCCCAAAAAACCGACCCGGCGCCTGGCCTTCTAGGCCCATTGGCCAATTTTTGCAGAACTAACCCGGTGCTAGGCCCATAATGGCAACTCGGCGCCAGGTCACTTCGGGCATAGCCCTATTTTAATGATTTTCCTTGTTTTTTTTTATTGTTGTTTCTAATTTAATTCTCACAACTTTTATTATGTAATAGTTATATTTTGGACCTTTTAAATGTTTAAGAGGCTAAGATTTCATATCACTATAGTTAGGTCTAGCTGCCTCTATATATGGCATTATAACATTTCTATGTAACAACTTTGAATATTGATAGAAATCAAATAGTCTCATTTGAGAGTTTTTGAGAGGTGATTCCTCTTGGATAAATCCCATGAACATCAAGACCATTCTTGAGGCCTAGTCCTTCCCTATGTATTGAGTCTATAAACTCTTTTAGGATAGATCAATTAGCTTGCTAATTTGGGTCTTAGGTTATAAATAATCTAAGGCTTTTGTTGGAGGTAAAGTTGGTTGCCTAAATTATCTTTTTCAAAGTGTTCTTAGTTCCGTGTTGAATTAAGGGTTTTTGGTTGTGATTTAGATGATTTAATTCTCATTTCTAGTGTTCTAAGTTCTTTATTTTGGCTTAGGGTCATAGTATTTGAATTGGGTATCTCATTTCTTTATGGAATTCTCTATTTAGAATTCTTTGATAGGTCTTGCATTTTACTCTACATTTAGCCAGGAAATTCATTGAGAAAACACTCCCAAGATCATATCAAAACTCCATAGGTAATATTTTCGATTTAGAGTCTATATCAATGGTTAGATTAACTTTTACTTATATTATTGATTCAGGAGCCACAAATCACATATGTAACTCTTGACAGGGGTTTAGAAAGATTTGAAGACTATAGAAGGGTGAACATAGACAATGCATTGGAAATGGAGCACAAGTTTTAGCCCTTGTAATGGGAGAACTGAAACTTACTTTTGATTGTAATAGAATAGTTGTATTGAAGGATGTTTTATTTGTTCCAAGTTTTGGACAAAATTTAGTTTCAGTTGCAAAACTAATAAATCAAAGATATTTTGTTTATTTCCATTCTAATATAACTATCAGTAGAAAGAAAGAAGTTATATGTACTGAGCACATGTATGGAAATCTATTCTTCATTAATTCTATTAAAAATTAATTAAATAACATTTAATTTGAACCTTTAAACAGGAAGAGAATGACCAATGTCGATGACTCATATCTTTGGCATCTAAGGTTAGGCTATATCAACTCAATCAGGATTTAAAGGTTAATCCATGATGGGTCTTTGGCCTAATTGAGATTGAAAATTTGGCCTTAGTGTTAATACTGTCTTATGGGAAAAATGACTAAAAGGTCCTTCACCTAAAAGGTGGATAGAGCCAAGGAGACACTGAGTCTTGTTCACATTGATATATGTGGCCCTTTGCTTAGACCATCAAGAGGGGGGATTCGAGCACTTCATCGCTTTCACAGATGACTGTACCAGGTACGACTATGTTTATATGATAAGATGCAAGTATGACTATTTTGACTAGTTCAGAGAGTTTAAGGTTGATATGAAGCATTAGACAGGTAAACTAATCAAGATCTTAGGATCGAATCGTGGTGGAGAGTACCTCCTTGGTGAATTCAATAACTACATTATATATGATGGGATAGTTGTTGGGTATATCATGCATATCATATATGGCGCAGCGAAAAAATAAGATTGAGATACCATCGTAGGACCCGCATACGAGTGAAAATAAGACATATAGAGAACAAAGGTAAAGGCTTTACCTTTCTTTGAGTGTCCGAAAAATAAAATTTTTCCTTCTTCAAGTTTGATGATTGTGGCACGATCCAGCAATCCTCTTGATCAAACATCACAAGAGTTGAATATCCAACCACTATATTTATAGTGTGTGATTATCTCTAACAAAAATCTACACGGAGGATCACACTCAAGCACCAAGATTTTCTGTGCTAGTAGAAAACAAAGTGGAGGCTAGGGTTCTTGTTTTTCAGAAAAACGAGAGAGAAAAGAAGAAGAAGAGAAGGGTTTTAGGAGATGTTGTTTCCTTGAATGACCTAATCGCATTAGGTTTCGTGCATATCCCGATATATGTCACGAAAATTCATTGAAAAACTAAAAATTCTAAAACAATTAGAATTTCCTAATTGTAATTGGAAACACCAAGTTCTCATAGTTACAATTTGACCCACAAATTATAACTAATTATAATTTGGCCACAACTCCTCTTTCTCGCAATTAACCTCACTATGTTATCAAATAATATCTTGAGAATATAATCCTCTATTGTGTGTGACCTATTAGGTTTCCCAGTCAATTGGTAGCGAACATGAATTAATCTAAACGTCTTTGAGATTAATAATCCATAATTAATTAGAATTAATTATATTAATTCTAATTAGGATTGGTTTATTAATTCATCAATTAATAAACCTATATTCTAAAATTATGAGCGGTATTTAGCAACACATTATAACTGTCCAAGAGTCCAGAAAATCAAGTGACTTGACATGAACCCCTCAATAACAAACTATAGCACAATTAACTCATTTCACCATAAAATATCTTTTTCGGTCGGAGTACAAAATTATGCCAACTCCCTCTGCAATATATTTATTAATTCTGATCCGAATATAATAGTACTTGTACCAGGAACTCACTACTCTAGACATGTATTAATTGGAACTATTTCCAATACACAGTTGCCTTGGCCAAGGACTTCTTAAGTAGTAATTCTTACAAGTGGCTGTAAGATATTCGCCCATACTATTAGGAGTGGTGAATCCTTTATTGACCCTTTCAACTACTTTCATTTACCTCACATTGTACCTAATATCCATCCCATAGGCGGCCCTCGATCTGGCTCTAGAGATTGGAATTAAAGCACGATGCTAAGCAAACAAAGTACCATGGAGATCTCAAGTTTAAGGATATTTGCACGTTTGCTATATTGAGATTATATCACTGGCACTAAATAGTTATCCATGTGATTATCTCATAGTTAGGTCATCCAATGAACTTGTTTCATTAACAAGCATCCACGTGTTAACTTTGAGTATCTTAATACTCACGGATATGAGAACCATCGCCTGATCAAATTAAGAAGTCTAACACATACTAGTTTTAATACATTAATGATGTTCTATCTCATTAATACTATGACTAGGGACTATTTAAGTACTAACACTATACAGTGTAGTAGGAATATCATATTATGATTTCTATCGTGATTTCCTTAGCACAGTGTTGTACTAGGGACTTTATCTAACATTTATATTACACAAAAGTAAAAAAAAGAAACTATAAGATAAATAATGCCTTTTATTAGAATAAAATGTGTCATATACAACGTACAAGTGATTACCTCTAGGGCATAACACTAATAAACTCCCACTTGCACTAGAACCAATCATTCATGTATCTAATACCGAATGACTTAGCATACCTGTCATGCTTCTTTTGGGATAGTGCTTTTGTAAGTGGGCCACCTATGTTCTCATCCGTGGGAACTCTCTCAATCTTTACCACATTTCTATCTATAATCTCCCAGATCAGATGATAGCGACGCAGTTCGTGTTTGGATCATTGGTGAGATCGTGGCTCCTTTGCTTGTGCAATAGCTCTATTGTTGTCACAATACAAAGTTATTGGACCAACAACACTAGGAACCACACCCAGTTCCATCACAAACTTCTTGATCCAAATAGCTTCCTTAGCTGCTTCAAAAGTGGCTATGTACTCAACTTCTGTCATAGAGTAGGCAATAGTCTCTTATTTAGAACTCTTCCAACTTATTACCCCTCTGCACAACGTAGATATGTAGCCTGATTGTGATTTGAAATCATCTTTATCATATTGAAAATTGGCATCAATATACCCATTTATTTTCAAATCACCTTCTCCATATATTAAGAACACATCCTTAGTCCTTCGTAAGTACTTAAGGATATTCTTTACAGCCGTCCAATGACCCTCACCAGGGTCAGATTGGTATCTGCTCGTCAAACTGAGAGCACAAGATACATCGGGTCTTGTACATATCATAACATACATGATAGATCCAACTACCGAAGCATATGGAATCTTACTCATGTGATCCCTTTCAACTTGTGTCTTGGGAGACATCGACTTTAAAAGGCTTACACCATGTGATATGGGTAAGAATCTCTTTTTGGATTAATCCATGCTAAACCTTTTTAGCACTTTATCTATGTGTGTAAACTGTGAAAGATCTAGCAACCTTTTAGATCTATCTCTATAGATCCTTGTTCCAAGAATATAGGTTGCTTCTCCAAGGTCTGTCATGGAGAATTATTTGGACAACCAAACTTTAACCATTTTCAAGACAGGTATATCATTTCCTATTAGCAATATGTCATCTACCTAAAGCAATAAGAAAATAATTGTGCTCCCACTGACCTTCTTGTATACATAAGGCTCATCCATGTTTTGAATGAAACTAAACTCTTTGATTATTTCATCAAAATAGATATTCCGACTTCTAGAAGCTTGCTTAAGTCCATAAATGGACCTTTACAGCTTACACACCTTTGTGCTATCACTGGATGTGAAACCCTTAGGTTGTGTCATATATACTTTCTCAGTCAGATTTCCATTCAGGAAAGTTGTTTTCACATCTATTTGCCAAATCTCATAGATTTTAACATGGCTACTGGCGAGAAGGTTTCGTCATAGTTAATACCATGTTGTTGACAATAACCCTTCACCACTAGACGTGTTTTATAGATAACTAAGTTACCATCCATGTTCGTTTTCTTCTTGAAAATCCATTTGCACCCAATAGGTTTAATTCCTTTGGATGGATCAACCAAAGTCCATACTTGGTTATCGTACATAGAATCCATCTTTGACATCATGGCCTCAAGACATTTGCCAAATTCTGAACTATTCAGAACATCCTTGTAGGTAGTAGGCTCATCTTCGTCTATGAGCAATACGTTATTGTGGTGACTAATGAGAAATCTATATCTCTCAAGTGTCACACGTATCCTACTAGACCTACGAGATTCTTGTGTAGTAGAAGGTTCATCTATTCTCTCAATAGATGTGGGATTAAACGGTTGATCCTTGTTTGTTTGATCTTCTTGAACTTCACTAAGTTCAATTTTACTCCCACTGTCCCCTTTAAGTATGTGCTCCTTCTCTAAGAAGACAGTATGCTTTGAAACAAACACTTTGTTTTCAGAGGGTAGGTAGAAGTAATATCCGAAAGATTCTTTCAGATATCCCACAAACAAATACTTGTCACACTTACTATTAAGTTTGTCTGACTGTGGCCTTTTGACAAAGGCAGGATAACTCCATACTCGCAAGTGAGATAACTTTGGTTTCTTACCAATGAATATCTCAAATGGGGTAGAATCAACCGATTTTGTCGGAACTCTATTTAGTATATAAACAGAAGTCTCTAGTGTATACTCCCAAAACAATTTTAGTAGGTTTGCAGAAGCCATCATGGTCTGTACCATGTCTACAAGGATTCGATTCCTTCTCTCAGATACATTGTTATGTTGAGGTGTATGTGGTGGAGTCTATTGAGATAATATTCCATTGTCTCTAGAATAACTCAGAAACTCTTAGTTGAAATATTCTTCTCCTCGATCAGATCTTAGAGTCTTAATACTTCTGCCAGGTTATTTTTCTATTTCATTCTTGAAGTCTTTGAACTTATCAAAGGCCTCAGATTTGTATTTTATTAAATACAAATACTTATATCGTGAGAAATAATCGATATAGGTTATGAAATAGTTATAACCTCCTCTTGCTTGTATTGACATTGGGCCACATACATCAGAATGTATGAGTTCTAATAACTCGTTGGCTCGTTCTCCATTTTCCAGAAAAGGAGTTTTAGCCATTTTACCTAGTAAATAAGACTCGCATGTGTCATATGATTCATAATCAAATGACCCTATGTCACTAAGCATGTGTAACTTAGAAATACGATTTTTGTTTACATGGCCCAAACGATAATGCCATAAGTAAGAGGTGTTAGAGTTATCTATTTTAGGTTTCTTATTGTTTATATTGAGAATTGGATTTTCCAAGTCTAGAACGTATAAACCATTAACTAGAGTTGCTAAACCTTAATGAATATCATTCAATGAAAAAGAACAACATTTATTATTAAATATTAAATGAAATCTATTTTAATCTAAACACGCAACTGAGATAATATTTTTTATTAAAACTGATACATAATAACAGTTTTATAATTCTAGAGCTAATCCCGAAGGCAGGTTCAGCTCGTATGTCCTCACAGCAAGTGCAGCAACCTTTGCCCTATTTGCGGTACGTAGGTCCACGTCGCCTTTCTCTAGCCTTCTACCGCTCTTTAGTCCCTACAAGTTATTGCACAAATGAGATCCACATCCGGTATCTAATACCCATATCTCATTTTTAAAGGTAGTATTTATCTCAATCATAAACATACCCAGAGTAGAAGTAAAAATGCTTGCAAGCTTCTCCTTTTGCTTCTTGTCCTTAACGGTTTCTAAGTAGGCTTTGCAGTTGCGCCTCCAGTGGCCCATTTTACCACAATGATGGCATGGACCCTTGGTAGTAGCGTCCTTCTTATTCACACCACATTTGGGCTTTATGGGAGCCTTCTTCTTCTTCTTTTAAACTTTCTTCTTTGAAGAAGAAGATTCTACCATTAAAACTGCATTGGAATCCTTCTTCATGAAAGACTCCATAGTTTTGAGAAGATTGATCAACTCAGGAATGGTGGACTCAATCTTATTCATCTGATAGTTAATCACAAATTGTGAGAAACTATTAGGTAAAGACTGTAGAATTAAGTCAATACTTAAGTCATGATCCTTTGCGAACCCGAGAGATCAAAGCTTCTGTTTTAAGCATAGCATCTTCAGCCCATGAGTGATCACAAAAGAACCCTATGCCATTTTACAATGGAATATTTGCTTCGAGAACTCGTATCTCTCAGTTTTGGCTTGGGCGTCAAACAACTATCAAAGATGTAGTATAATCGATTGAGCATCTATATGCTCGTGCTGTTTTTATAACTTGGGAGTCATGGATGCCAGCATAATACATGATGCCGTATCACTATCCTGCTTGTGCCTTTTGTGCACGGCAGGCTCATTAGCATAAGCATCTTAAGCTGGTGGTGGCGGAATAGGAGCATCTTGCGCATAGAGCAACTTTTCCGATCTGAGAACGATTCTCAAATTTGTATACCAGTCGAGGTAGTTTGATTCGTTTAACTTGTTGGTTTCCAAAATGCTACATAGGTTTAGGTTTGTTGACATGATGCAAGTGTCCTAGATGTAAAGATAGAGAGAATTAGCTATTGTATATGCACATGAAATGCAAATAATTAGGACTTTAATTAAACGCATTTTTACTCTACTATTTTACTCAAACCAATAGTCCCCACTACTGATTCGAGAAAGCCCGTTGGAAGCTCTTCTAGTGGACCAGTATCCAAATTCCTCAAGAATAACCTTGGGTTTGCCCAACAAGCCACCCTTGAGTTCATTGGTAGGTATTCAATGCCAATTACATCGTATGTAATTACCAGATCATTGGGTGATTAACAACTTTTACTCTTAAAACCTTTTGGGCTATCCCAACTTTTCCTCTAAATTTCTTTGTGTTTAATTTTGCCCAATCGGGATAAAGAATTTAGTTAAACCCGACCCATTAATCAGGAATTTAATTCCAAAGGAATTTTATTCCATAGCTTGAACATGCTCGATGTCGAGTAGGCTTAGGTTTGCCCAACAACCTAGTCTCAAAAAAGGACTCTCGTTCTTACTATATTAATAGAAGGAATTAGGTTTAATATTAATTGAGGGATTTGTTCCTTTTAGTGATTTCAATAAATGACATGCATAAAAATCAATAAATCACATAATTGATAATCATGGTAATAAAGCGATTACGTGGTATGGTTATGAACTTTACCCTAAATTAATTCATTTGAGCCATAAAAGAAACTAATATAGTTAACCATATGTGTTCATGCATGATTTAAGTAGAAAGTCTTATCTTCTAGCCTTGTTTTGGTTGCCATATCCAAAATAAAATAATTCTACTCCTATCTAACCTATGTAAACTAATTACGTAATTTTCTAAAGAGAGAAAACCTCGTGTTACATTCGAGAGGAGTTAAATGAGAAGAGAATTACACAAGGATTTTAGAAAAGACATGACACGCAAGCCCTATTTCATAAAAAATCAAAACTGTAAAATGCATGAATAGATATAATTGGTTTAAGTCCATAACCATCCACCAAGCCATTAATTATGCTTAAACAAAATAAACATATAATTTTTATTATTCCAAAATCACTATTTTGGAAAAATAAAACAAATTCTAAAATCAATATTTTAGAAAAATACATTAATTTTAAATTTTCAAAATCATTATTTTGAAAAATAAAATTATTTGTCTAAAAACTAATTTTGAGAAAATGCTTTTAGGTCCAGTCTCTCATCAAATGAGATTTTTCCCTTTCAAAATTCTATTTCAATTTTTTTTAATTGTTGGAACGTCGTGATATAGAGCAGAATCAATGCCAGTTAGAAGCCCGAGGCAGCACCGGCTCCAATATGGTTTTAAGAAAATTTTTCCAGAAATGATTTCTAGACCAAAACAGCATAGAACCAGCACCGGTTTGGAGCCGGAGCCGGAGCCGGCGCCAGCTGTAGTTGGGAAGAGGAGGCGATTTTTAATTTTTTTTTCCAGAAAAAATTTCTGGAGCTTTCTTCTTCTGCAACTTTTTTAGTGAGAACAATTCTCAACATAATTTTCTATTTTGTAGCTCAAAACAACAACCAATTTGTTAGTTTAAACAAAAACAAAACAGAAAATTAGAATGAAACGGAAGACAACAACCATGTTTAAGAAAATGTTTTTCTGTAAAAGGAAAAATTGCAGCACATAAAGAAAACAATTTTCGAAATATATTGTAACTATTACACAAGCATATTGTGCTACAGACTCAACCCACAATGCTCGAAACGATTTCGACTTGAGTGAAAATAATTTTTCACAGTGAACAAAGTCATACACGAGTACATAAAATAGCTTTCACGCAAGAAACAATGTCCGCAAACCCACATAGCAAGGCTTTGATACCACTGTTGGGTATCTCTTGCATATCATATATGGTGCAGTGGAAAAATAAGATTCAGATACCATCTCAGGACCCGCATACGAGTGAAAACAAGACATATAGAGAACAAAGTTAAAGGCTTTACCTTTCTTTGAGTGTCCGAAAAATAAAATTTTTCCTTCTTTAGGTTTGATGATTTTGGTGCGATCCAACAATCCTATTGATTAAACACCACGAGAGTTGAATATCCAAGCACTATAATCATAGTGTGTGATTATCTCTAACAAAAATCCACACGGAGGATCACACTCAAGCACCAAGATTTTCTGTGCTAGTAGAAAACAAAGTGGCAGCTAGGGTTCTTCTTGTTTTTCAGAAAAAATGAGAGAGAAAAGAAGAAGAAGAGAAGGGTTTTAGGAGATGTTGTTTCCGTGAATGACCTAATCCCATTAGGTTTCGTACATATCCCGATATATGTCACGAAAATTCACTGAAAAACTGAAAATTCTAAAACAATTAGAATTCCCTAATTGTAATTGGAAACACCAAGTTCTCACAGTTACAATTTGGCCTATAAATTGTAACTAATTATAATTTGGCCACAACTCTTTCTCTTTCTCACAATTAACCCCACTATGTTATCAAATAACATCTTGAGTATATAATCCTCTATTGTGTGTGACCTATTAGGTTTCCCAGTCAATTGATAGCGAACATAAATTAATCCAAACGTCTTTGAGATTAATACTCTATAATTAATTAGAATTAATCATATTAATTATAATCAGGATTGGTTTATTAAATCATCAATTAATAAACCCATATTCCGAGATCATGAGCGGTATCTAGCAATACATCATGACCACCCAAGAGTCCAGGAAGTTAAGTGAATTGACATGAACCCTTCAATAACAAACTACAGTGCAATTAACTCATTTCACCATATAATATCTCATTCGGTCTGGAGTATAGAATTAGTGCCAACTCCCTCTACAATATATATATATATATATATATATATTAATTCTAGCCCGAATATAATAGTACTTGTACTAGGAACCCACTACTCTAGATGTGTATCAATTGGAACTGTTTCCAATACACAGTCGCCTTGGCCAAGGACTTCTCGAGTAGTAATTTCTACAAGTGGCCGTGAGATATTCGCCCCTACTATTAGGAGTGGTGAATCCTTTATTGACCCTCTCAACTACTTTCATTTACCTCACATTGTACCCAATATCCATCCTATAGGCGGCCCTTGATCTGGCTCCAGAGATTGGAATCAAAGCACAATGCTCAGTAAACAAAGTACCTTAGAGATCTCAAGTCTAAGGATACTTGCATATTTGCTATATTGAGATTATATCACTGGCACTAAATAGTTATCCATGTGATTATCTCATAGTTAGGTCATCCAATGAACTTGTTCCATTAACAAGCATCCACGTGTTAATTTTGAGTATCTCAATACTCACGGATATTAGAACCACCGCCTGATCAAATTAGGAAATCTAACACATGCTAGTCTTAACGTATTAATGATATCCTATCTCATTAATACTATGACTATGAACTATTTAAGTACGAACACTATACAGTGTTGTAGGAATCTCATATCATGATTTTCTTAGCACAGTTTTGTACTAGGGACTTTATCTAACAATTATATTACACAAAAGTAAAGAAAAGAAACTATAAGATAAATAATGCCTTTTAGTAGAAGAAAATGTGTCATATACAACGTACAAGTGATTGCCTCTATGGCATAACACTTACAATAGTATCCCAACTCTCTGCACCAAGAACACCCAAGTAGAATGGAGTAGCTAAGAGATGGAACAGGACATTCATGGAAATGGTCCGAAGCATGATGTCTTATGCTACTGTTCTAATGTTTTTTTGGGAATATGCCCTAGAAACAACGACATATATTCTAAACCTGGTGCCTTCTAAGTCAGTACCGAGGACACCCTATGAGATGTGGACTGGGCATAAGCCTAGTCTAAATCATCTCAAGATATAGGGATGTCCAGCTTATATACTCAAGAGAGACAAGATTAAGCCAAGGTCAGAATTTTGCTATTTTGTTGGGTATCCAAAAGGAACAAAAGGTGGTTACTTTTATCATCTCAAAGAGCATAAAGTACTTGTCAGTACTAATGCTTGATACTTGTAGGATAATCAAAGTACATCTACTAAAGGTTCAACTAGGTTGGAACCCAATGAGAAATTATCTACTGAATCAACCTCTTCTAACCCGATTATAGAACAAGAAGAGCCACAACCTCAGGAACTTGTACAAATGGAGCCTCATCATAGTGGGAGGATATCTAGGGTTCTAGAAAGATGGACTAGAGAGGTTTTTGACCTAGTCTCTGACCACCAAGAAAAAGATCCTACTAGATACGAGGAGGTTATTGTTGATGCCAATGTAAACCTATGGCATGAAACAATGAAAGCCTAGATTGAGTCTATCTACTTCAATTATGTTTGGGATCTTGTAGCTTCACCTAAAGAGATAAAACTAATTAGGTGTAAGTGGGTGTACAAGAGGAAGAGGAGCAGATGGGAAGGTACAAACCTTCAAAGCTAGGCTTGTGGTGAAAGAGTATACTCAGAAAGAAGGTATCGATTATGAGGAAACCTTTTTCCTGGTTGCCATGCTTAAGTACATCTGTATCCTTCTTATCATCGCATGTTATAGTGACTACAAGATATAGTAAATTGATATTAAGACGGCATTTTTAAATAGCCATCTTAGTGAAAACATCTATATGTTCCAACTGGAAGGCTTTATTGCTCAAGAACAAGAGCACTTGATTTGTAAGCTTAAGAAATCCATTTATGAATTTAAATAGGCATCTAGAGCATGGAACATTCATTTCAATGAGACTGTAAAATCTTACAATTTCATTCAAAATGAGGATGAACTATGTATGTACAGAAAACTGGAAGGCATAAACATAGTTTTTCTTGTACTATATGTGGATAACATTCTACTCATTGAAAATGATGTAGGGACACTGTTATCTACCAAGGTTTGGCTATATAGCCAATTTAGTATGAAGGACTTGGCTATCTTAGAAATGGAAAGCAGAGAATGTTAAGATTATCCCAAGCCATATATATTGACAAGATGCTGGCCAAGTTCAGCATGGACTTATGCAAGGGAGCGTTAATCCCTTATAGACATAGGTTACATTTTTTCTCGAAGGATTGCCCAAAGTCTCAAGAAGAAAAAGATAGAATGAGTAGGATTCTCTATGCTTCAATTGTGGGAAGTCTCATTTACGCCATGCTATGTATGAGGCCAAATATCTACTTTGCTATAGGCTTAGTTACTAAATATCAGTTAAACCCTAGGGAGGTTCATTGGTAGGTTGTTAAGTATATTCTCAAGTATCTTAAGAGTATGAGGGATTATATGTTGATTTATAGGGTTGATGACTTGGTTCCTACAAGAAATACGGACTTAGACTTTCTGGCGGATAAGGATGACAGAAAATCCACTAGTGGATATATCTTCACCTTGTCTAGAAGAGCTATGTTAAGGAGGAGTATCAAGAAATCTTGCACTACTTACTCAACGATGGAAGCTAAGTATGTGGTTGCTTTGAAGGCATCCAAGGAAGCAGTTTGGCTCCAGAAGTTCCTTTTAGAACTTGGAGTCATGCCATAAATGGACAAGTCGGTTGTGATGTATTGCGACAACACTGGTGTAGTCTAACAATCTAAAGAACCTAGGAATCACAAAAAAGGGAAGCATATTGAGAGAAAGTACTACCTGATTTGGGATTTCATCCAGAGATGAGAAGTCATGGTGGAACAAATTTCCTTAGAGAACAAACTAGTAGATCGATAGGGGCAAAATATATCTATATATTTCTAGTTATTTGAGGGCATTTTATGATACATTTATTGTAATAACTAGGTATATTCCTTCATATTTAAGGATATTTTACCCTTGGAAAGGTGTTTTAAATTTTTATTGCAAAAAACGACGCAAAACGAACAAACCGTCGATGTCAGAGCACGATCGGTGACATTCGTGACCTATAGAGCCGATGTCAGCCCTGATTCGGAAAAACATAGGTTTCACCATTCAAAAAAATAGAACATGACCGAGCCGACCAAAGAACGACCGGCTCCAGCTATATCAAACGAAGATAGTGCCGGCCCTAATTCGCCCAATGTCGGTGAGCTTTCCAATTTTGGTAATTTCCCAAGAGTTTTAGTTTTTTTCAATCTCTACTCAGCCCAGGACTCTTAGGGAATAAATTTTAGCCTCTTAAAAGCCTATTTAAACAAGAAAAACATAAAACAAATGTGTGATTTGAAGGATCCAAGCTTGATACTTATTATTCAAAGACAAAATCACCACTCAAATGGGCATTATTCAAATGAGGTTTTCCAGAGAAGAAAAAGAGCCTATCAATGAATTCTATCTTTTATTTGAAGGCATAGAAAACGGAAAACACAGGGCACGCAGCGAAAGCAAAGATAAAAAACTGGAAAAACCATGAATAGAGGAATTCCTGTCCAAGGTCGGCGCTGGCTTTGGAAATCCTAGCCGGCGCCGGTTGGGCTTTGGCGGGCCTCCGAGGTTAAAAAATTTCTTACCTCTTTTCCTCGTTCTAAGAATTGGCTAGACTGAAATGTGTACTATTGGGGTAGATACGTTGGTGGAAGCCTCTGGTGCGATTCCTATAAGTCTCCTATTCCGTCTTTGCATATAGGTGAACGCCAATCTCTCGATCTTCCAGTATATGGCTTGCCTAAATCCGTTTGGTGAACAACTACAGACTAAGGAACCTTTTTCTGGAGCTGGAGAGAGAGAGAGAGAGAGAGAGAGAGAGAGACATCTGCCTTTTCACAAAGAAGAAGTTGTCTCAGAGAGTGTGTGTTTTGACAACAACGTAGTTTTCAATCCTCCTGTTTAACCTAAGTAAAAACCTTAGGTTAAACTGGACTGGGCCATTGGACTCTTAGTTTAACCTTTTGGGTTTAATTAAATATTCTAATTAGAACCACATAAATGGCCCAATTAATAATTAATTTCTCAGCCCAAATAAACTAGTCTAATAAATAAGCCTATATTAGTTTAGTCCCAGTTAATCTTTAATTATTCAAATTGGGCCAAAACCCTGAATAAATTAATTAACCCACTAAACTAATTTAATTAATTCTCTCTCTATGGACCTTTATTTTATTCTAGCCCAATAATTAAATCAGGCTACTTAAATAAAATTAATTTAATTTAATTTAATTTAATTCCATCACCCGTATTTAATTAGGACTCACGGTCTATACTGGGGACCAAAAGACACACTGCTTTGGCTACTAAAATAACTAAAATACCATTGGCATATAAATAGCTGTATTTCACATTTTAAATATTTCATAATATCACTATAAGGAAATATTGACCCCAAGGACAGTGCTGTGTTAGCAAAGTCTCCGACCTACATGTGTAATGACTAAAATACCCCTCTATACATCGCCGTACATTTAGAGAGGAAGAAGTGTACTAACACCTCAATAAATGACATCTACCATCCTTAGACCTTTAGTCCAATGATCCACGACCTCCTGGATTGTTTCCACTCTCCAAGGGAGCTACCCTAAAGCAATCATCCAAGTCATGTTTCCTAGGGCCCTGGATATTTAGATTATTCAAACAACTACAGGGGGCAATATAGTATAGAAACTATCTTTTACAAGTCTGTCTGAACTAACTAGTCACACATACCCAACGTACAAGTATATTGGCCCTACGATAGAACCTCAACTATAACATATCAAAGTATATGCTTCTAGCTTCGTCAGAGCACCAACTCATACTCAAGTCGTATAGTACTAGTCTACGCTATAGCGGTAGTAGTCTAGGTTTCTACCATATAGTACTTTTAAAAACCACTATTATAGGTCCTATTCTACGTATTCGAAATAGCTTCTGTTATGTAGTGAGTAGACTACTCACTGGCTAAAAGTAAGCCATTCTCCATTTAGAAATCACAACATAATAACCTAGACATGATGAGATTCCCATTCTCATCAATCAGTTAAGAACAAAAGTTTATATGTTAAGTAACCCGTGATCCATACCTTACTGTGAAAGACCTCCATTCACATGGACCACTTACTTAAACACAATGGGTCTTTTCCAAATGTAATTGTGTACAAATAAAATTTTAAATTCACAAAAAATTTCTAAAAATAAATTCTTTATTAAAATATTCGATATTTACATCAAAAACCTAGTCTAAAAGGGCATTTTTCCAAATAATCTTCCACTTGCATTCTAAGACTAAATAAGTCCATAGGTGCCCACTTCTATGGCGTCTAAGTGTCTCTTAAAGACTCTCTCAACCAAAGGCTTGGTGAATGGATCTGCTAGATTGTTCTCAGAGATAATTTGTTCTGCCACGACTTCCCGTCTCTGGATGAAATCTCGGATCAGGTAGTACTTCCTCTCGATGTGCTTCCCCTTCTAGTGGTTCTTGGGTTCTTTGGATTGTGATACTACTCCAGTGTTGTCACAATACATCACAATCGGTCTATCCATGTGTGGCACGACTCCAAGTTCTGAAAGGAACTTCCAGAGCCAGACTGTTTCCTTGGATGCCTCCGAAGCTGCCACATACTCAGCATTCATGGTTGAGTCAACAATGTAAAATTGCTTGATACTCCTCCATGAAATAGCTCCTTCAGACAAAGTGAAGATATATCCACTAGTGAATTTTCTCTAATCCTTATCCACCTGGAAGTCTGAGTCTGTGTTTCCTTGGATGCCTCCGAAGCTGCCACATACTCAGCATTCATGGTTGAGTCAGCAATGTAAAATTGCTTGATACTCCTCCATGAAATAGCTCCTTCAGACAAAGTGAATCCACTTGTGGATTTTCTCTAATCCTTATCCACCTGGAAGTCTGAGTCTGTGTATCCTATAGGAACCAAGTCATCAGCCTTGTATGCCAGCAAATAATCTCTCATTCCCTTGAGGTACTTGAGTATATGCTTTACAGCTTGCTAATGAACCTCCCCAGGGTTTGACTAATATCTGCTAACCAAGCCTACGGCAAAATAGATATCTGGCCTAGTACACAACATGGCATACATGAGACTTTCCACAGCCGAAGGGTAGGGAATCCTACTCATCCTGTCATTTTCTTCTTGAGACTTAGGACAGTCGCTTGAAGAAAATGACAACCCATGTCTGCAAGGAATTAAAGCTCCCTTGCATGAGTCCATGCTATACCTGGCCAGCATTTTATCGATGTATGCCACTTGGGATAACCCTAACATTCTCTATTTCCTTTTTCTAAGAAGTCTAATATCGAGAATGTAGTTGGCTTCTCCTAAGTATTTTATACTGCATTGACTAGATAGCCAAACCTTTGTAGATGACAATGACCCTACATCATTTCTAAGGAGTAGAATGTTATCCACATACAACACAAGAAAAATTGCATTAATACCTTCATGTTTCCTGTACATACTTGGTTCATCCTCGTTTTGAACAAAACCATTAGACTTTACAATCTCATCAAAATGAATGTTCCATGCCCTTGATACCTGCTTAAGTCCATAAATGGACTTCTTAAGTTTGCAAGCCATATGTTCTTGGCCTTTAGCAACAATGTAACACCCCACTACCTAGGCCCACCAGGGCTGGGGATGTCGCCCCATCCAAAGGACAAGGGGTCTTTATAACTAGGTCACACAAATAAAATAGCGGAATAAAAATAATACTTTGACTTAAAATTTATTACAACCTAAGGATAAATCCAAGATTAATCCAAGAATTTAAAAAAAAAATAAATCTAAAATAAAAATTATCCACTCTCAACTCCCCAAAGCATTACACAAATCAAATATCAGAAAATCTTCCAAGGCAGGCAATATCTAGCTACTCATCCCCACAGCAAGATCGACCTGAAATCATGGTAAAAAGGATGATGAGATAAAAATCTCAGTAAGTCCGTGTGTGCTTTGAGTGTCTAGTGAAAACAGTTCGTGAATGCAAAGTATATATCTTTATAAGAGAAATACTGACAAGCAATAAACATTAGTCAAAACCAAGAGTGGTGTTTTGGCTTTTCTAACCATACATAAACAATAAAATCAACCACTCAAAAGAAATGATCATGGGTTACCATACGTTGGGCCCCATAATTGGTCAGAATGCCGACACTTTGTGCAGACTGACAAAAAGGTAGGTGATCGGTCTACTGGGCAAGATACTCCTCCTTTTCTATACCCAAACAACAGTGGGGTGTCCATTCCGGCAAAACACAATCACTCGACTGAAAAATAAACTACTACCTCGGACCGGCACGACCTACTGGACTGACATCTTATCCGGGCAGGACTTACCCCTCAGAGGTGGCCACTTACTAAGAGACTTACCCTAACCCTTCAAAGACTAGTCCTAGCAGTCCACCCTTATTGAGTACTCAACGTAACGTATCCCACTTGGAAAAAATGAACAAAACATAGTTCACTTGAAAATGGCAATTAAGGGTTTCCAAAGTCTTTGTCAAAATCAGTTTTACAAAGAGTTTTGAGTTTGAGTAAATCTGCTTATTGATTTTCAAATAATTTGTTTGACTGAAATAAGTAAGGAGTCAATCCTCAATTGCCTTTACCGAAATGAGTGTCCATGCACTCTACATTTGGCTTGCCATAATAAATATTTTGCATCAAATAGGTTTTATGCAGGAGCTTACCTGAACATTTGCTCGAGATAAAATAAAGATCTTCGATCACTGACCCAACCTCGCCTGGGGTAAATATAAACCACAATCAAACTCAAGCTAAAATCCACTTTCACATGTAAGACTAGCTCAACTCACTACTACCATGATTTTAGTGTCCCAAGCTTTAAGGCTAAATAATAAATAAAAAGGTTTATAAGCTAAGTCTAATTTAATATTTAAAATATTTAGTGTTTTGGGAAATAGGTACTAATAAGTTGAAGGTGTAACTTTGGCTAAGAATAATTTAGAGTTTATTTGATGAAGAGTCCTAAGTGGTATTAGGTAAAATAATGATTTATTAATAACTAATTATTTGAAAATAATTGATAACTAAAATTAGTTGAAAATAAATTTTAATGGGTCTTGATTGAAAGCTAATAAATAAATTTTAACAGGTTTTTTGTAAAAGATAATAATTGAAATGTGATAAATTTTAAGGATATTTATGAATATAAGACTTACAAAATTAATATTTTTACTTATTGTGATTATTTTCATAAAAGGCTTTCTTTGATATTATCATTTTATGTAATATCTATATATATTTTATTTCCTAGTAAAGCTATTATTTATTTGACTAAAATATCCTTATTATATATATAATAATCCAAATCTACCCTTCCTAGGATTTTTTGAAATTACTAGCAAAATTAATAATATTAAACATTTTATTGAAGATATTAAATTTAACTTAGGGACAAGTAGGTAATGATCATAATTCCACTTGCTAACTATAATCATGAACATATACTCCATTTCAATTCATCAAATCATCCAAATCATGAATAAAAGCATAGATCTAAATTTATCAAGGCATGATCCAACCTCTACTAGCATAAACATAATCATGGCTTCAATAATCATACATGAATATAAATCCTATTTACCATAGGCGACATAATATCTAGTATACTTGATCACCAATACTACTTATGACATGGAGACATGCATTAAACCCTAAAAACACCATACAATCAACCAAGATAATCAACTCATGCATAAATCCCATCTCCATCATAATCACACATTTATTCACGCTTCAATCTCTACTCATCACAACTATACATGCTCAAATCCTATTCATAATCCATCTCCTACCAATATCATCCTAGAGACATGAATCTAGAATTTAAAAGGAGGGTTGAAAAGGCTTACTTGATTGATGAGTACCTTGAAGGAGTTTCGAATGGATCTCAACTCCTAGATGTCTAAATCCATCCAAGGAAGATGAAGAAAGCATGGCCATTGGTGAAGAACCATTCGGCCAAGAAGAAGAGAGTGTTCGGCCAAAAAAGAGAGAGAGAAAGAGAGAAAACAGAAGAAGAGAGTCCATTAGCATGCTTATTCACACACACACACACACACACACACACACACACACACACACACACACATATATATATATATATATATATATATTCATTAGAGATCAAAGATTAGTGAAGATGAAGTTGTTTGAACAAACCTACCTTGAAGGTGTTCTTGAGCCTTCACAAAATTTCTGATTTTTTATCCAAAAGAGCAAGTTGGATTTTGGAGTTTGATGTTAAAAATGGTATGGATGGACTCACAGCAGTGAGTAGATGAAATCTGGAATTTTTGGAAGAAGTTTGAAGTGGTTTGGGGAGGTATTAGACGAAAGAAAGGAATAGGTGTTCTTGGTGTTCTATGTGTGCTTGAAGGTTGAAGAGAATGGAGAGATTTTGGGTTTGTGGCTGTCGAAATTCTGTGTGTGTGCAGTGGCCAAATTGTTTGTTTAGTTTAGGAAGATGATTTTTCTGGTTTGAAAGGAAATGAAAAGGCTGGTTGTTGAAATCCTAAAAGAATATTTTTGGGGATCAAATTTGGAAACAAAATATAGCAAGAATATCTTTGTTCAATGGAAGCTTTTTGGAAACTGCTATGGCCGAATTGTTGCTCTGTGTTTTTACTGGATGAAAGTTGGTTGAAGAAGGTTAATGGTGGCTGAAAAGAAGGAGTGTAATGGTGAAGGGAGGGTCTGGTTGTTTGAGGGACATTTTATGGAAGGTTGCTAAATTAAGTTTGCTGGAATTTTGGTATCCAATCAAGGCATGATTGCAGTGATTTGTTGGAGATATTTTTAGGCAGCCATGTCTGATTTTCGTGTTGAAGCTTGGGGAAGACAATGGAGTTCAGTTCATGGCTGTTTAAGAGTGGTTTGTGCAGAAGAAAGATGAAGTTTTGGCCAGGGCTGGAATAGGGAACAAAGCTGAAAAATTACTATACAGAATTTCGCCATTGTTGGAATTTTCCTGGGCAGTTTCGGCTGCCATTTTCCAACCAGGTTACAGAGGGTTTGAAGGAGATTTTAGAGGCCTTTCATGGCTGGTTTCCAGCCTACTTCATGGAGGAAAAACGTGGCTAAGGAGTTGGGAGAAAACTGGAAGAAAATAGCTTGGTTGAAGACCACCAAAACTGCGATTTCAACCAGAAATTTTGCTGGTTTTACACCGCATTTGTGCAGCCCGAAATTAACCAGAAAATTTCAGATTTCAAGCTGATCAAAAGGGTCATTTTCTGGCAGCATTTAGGAGGGAATAATGGCTGAGAATTTCGACACCTTGAAGGCACAAGAAGCTGGAAAAATTTCAGTTCATTACATGAAGGAAAATGAACCTAGCTAGAGTGATGTTTAGAAGGTTCACTAGGGAAATTAATTCTCTTGGAACCTTCCCCATCTCTTCCACATTTTCGGTCCATAAGATGTGTTTCACTAAGACATTTTGAACCTTCAAAGCCACAGCACTTTACTGAAATTTCTGGAATGAAATTGGCTGGAACAAATTTATCTAATCTAATGAATTGAGAATTAGGAAAAATTAAAGATCAAGGATGAATGAATTCCCTTAGGAATTTTTTAGTAGGGCACAAGAATAGGATTAGAATACTCCTATCATGTCTCCCCTAGGACAACACCTCTACCCTATGCTAAAGCACTTAAGGCTGAAAATACCCCTTCCCAAGCAAAAATAAAATTTAATCATGCTAAAGCTCCAATGATGGAATTTGAACCCAAGACCTCAAGAATTACTTTCAAAGCTCTAACCACTACACCACAACAACTCTTGTTCTTATTTTCTCTCTAAAATATTTTTCCTATTTAATCCTCAAGTTATCTCCCAATTTTCACCTCAAGCAAAAATTATCATTTTGCCATTCTTTCTCATTAATCATAATCAAGACCTCTAGACTATAAAACACACATCCAAAGCACATAAAATCATCTCAAAATATATTTAAACATGCAATAAAATATGATATGCATTCCAACCCCCTTACTCTAAGATTGGTTCCGACTGTGGTTTCACAAACAAAGCCTTTCGGTTGGGACATATAGATGTCTTCACTAAGATGGCCATTTAAAAATGTCATCTTGACATCCATTTGTCATATCTCGTAGTTATAATAACATGCGAAGGCAAAGAAGATACGGATGGACTTAAGGATGGCTACCAGGGAAAAGGTTTCCTTATAATCAATTCTGTATTTCCAAGTATACCCTTTCGCCACAAGTCTAGCTTTGAAGGTTTCCACCTTCCCATCTATTCTCCTCTTTCTCTTGTATACCCACTTACACCCTATGGGTTTTATCCCTTTAGGTGAAGCTACAAGATCCCAAACCTGATTAAGGTACTTGGACTCAATCTCGGCTTTCATTGCTTCATGCCATAGATTTGCATCGGTATTAGTAATAGCCTCCTCATATCTAGTGGGTTCTTATTCCTGATGGTCAGAAACTAGCTCGAAAGCTTTTCTGGTCCATCTCTTTGGAACCCTAGACACTCTCCCACTACGACGAGGCTCTATATGTATAGGTTCTTGATGTAACACCCCACTACTACGTACCCTAAAAGGGCGGGGATGTTGCCCCGTCCCAGAGGACAAGGGGTCTTTAAAACGAGATATAAAATATAAAGTCAAACCCCTAAAAAAAATCAAACTTAGATAAATAGAGGAAAACTCTTATTACATTAGGCTCAAACTGGAGCAAAATGAAATAAAACAAATATCCGATCAAAAGCTTAAAACCACAATTGTCTCCTAGAACATAATGGGAAAATAACAAAAATTTCAACTATCACATGCCCCGCTTGCTCAGCATAATCTATCTCCTGAAAACATGATATAAAACAATATGAGATTAAATCTCAGTAAGTCATGTGTGTGCACATGGCACTTTGAACAGTTCGTGTATGCATAGTGGAAAACATTTGCAGAAATATTTGGCAAGTCATAAATAATTTCCCCTTTCGTAAGAAGTGGGTTTTTCTCATTGTCACACTTTATACAAAATAAATCATCCACTCGAATAAGAGTCATGTCACCAAACGTTGGGCTCCATGAGGACAAGGCACCACACTTTGTGTACCTTACCTGGACCAGATTACCACACGTATGGCGTTCTCATCAAGGTGAGTGTACAACCCACCGGGTGAGATACTCCTCCTTCTCTACACCCAACAAAACCATCCGAGTGTCCATGCTGGAAAAATAGATAATACCTTACCAAGTACAAATGCTAGTTCGGACCGGCCTGACCAACCAACACTGTCGCCTTTTCAAGTCGAGCTTATCTCCTGGAGGTGGCCTCCTGCCAGAAGACTTACTCTAGCCCTCCAAGACTAGTATTGTTAGCCTACCCTTATTGACTACTCAACGAACATATCCGTCAATTCCTGATTCAAAATATTTCTATATCTTGGCTTTGTAAAACGTGGTTTTCTTTAGAAGAGTTTTCTAAAAATTTAGGAGGAAGAATAGTTTTCTTGATAAAATCATTAGTTTGACAAAACCGGTAAAAGAATAAATATCCATGTTTACAAACCAAGCAATCATAGTTCAACAATAGCTTTATAAAGCTTCACAACATTGACTTGCCATCATAAATATTTAACAAAAGAGTTTATGCAAGGACTTACTTGATATGCCTCAGACAAACAAGATAAAATCACAGCTTACCTCCTTCAAATGCCCTCCTGATCTAAAATCATATAACATCATGATCAGGGTCTCTATTGATTCAAACATGCATTAAACTCATTTATTCCCATAACAATTCACAATCCATTATCTAACTCCATATAAATTATCCAATCCTCAAAGTTCACTACGACCATATATCCATCAAGGACATGAATAATAAATCAAAAAGGTCTTGCCTTGGCCATTAAAATCCATATCCACCATTACCACAATAAAATATACCATTGCTATCTATCGAATATGCTTAATTAATTACTCGACTCAAAATATTCATGTATCCCAACTAAGCACATCCATCATGCTTTCATACCTCCTTAGACATCATCAACCTTATTAAACCTTAACTTCGACATCAAGGGTAAGAATTCCCTTACCTTGAAACAACCAGGTTATCAAGATCTCGATGCTCCTATGGTGATCGTCTCGAGTTCGTTTGAGAAGAAGAGAAAAGCTACCTTTTTTCCTTCCTTTTGACTGAGAGTAGCTAAAAAGGATGAAATCAGCCTTTAGGTGGCATGATTCAAGGGGAGGAAAAGAGAAGAATTGATGGAAGAAAGGAATCAAGAGGTTAAGATGGGTTTTGCTTATCTTAGGGTGTGATCGGTTTCTTGTTAGGAATTACTCTTGTGATTTTCGAAAATTGCAGAAGGGTTCTTGCTGGAATTTTCGTGTAGAATGGAGAGAGTAGTCAGCTACTATGATTTAGGGTTAGAGAAGATTGGTTTAAGGTTAGATGGTGGTGCTAAGAAGGACTCTTAATGGCTTTAGGTTTCTTCTTGGACAGCAAGGGCGAAAATTGCAGCTTGCTGTGCCCCTTGTTGCTGCCGAATTTGGGAAGGTTTAAGAGGAGAAAATATTCTGGACTTGTTCTCCTATGCTAGCCGAAATATTTCTCAAGAAAAGGGATGTGTGTGTTTAGGTTGTTTTGGCCGAAACAAGAAAGAGTTTGAGTAGGTTTTGACAAATAAAATTCTGTGCAAGAATGGTGTAAGTGTTGTGCGAAAATCACTGAACCAAAGGAAGATATTCTGGATTGTCTTGGCTGTTGTTCTGCTACAATTCACATAGAAAAAGTGAGGGTTTTAGGTGCTGAAAATTAGCTTAATCAGCTGAGGGTTTTGGTGTGCAGAATTTTCGTTTGATTTGGAGTGCAAAGCTGGCTGAAATTTCCTGTGCAAAGCTGGCCGAAATTCTGGTTCTTAAGCTAGCTGAAATTTTGGAATTTTTGGTGGATAAAATCTGATTTTGTGTAGCGAAAATAATCTGAATTGATGGAAGGTGTTTTAGGTGATTTGAGCTAGGGTTTGAAGAGTTTGATTGCATTTAGGAGTGCAGGAATTTCATGAAGCTTGTGCTTGCTCAAGGCTGCCGAAATTTTGCAGAAAAAGAGAGGGTAAAACCTAGTTGATTTAGGATTGAAATAAAATCTGATTTGCTAAAGGATTTAGGATAAGATTTCCTAGTATTGGAAAAGTTTGATTTGAGCTAAAACTCCTTCAAAGGTAGCGGCACTAAGCTGAAATTTTTTTCATATTTTTAGCTAGGGTTCTATGTTCAAAATCAACAAGGTATCTAAATAGAAAATTAACACTTTAATTCCAACTATCAATTACAAAATCTGGTAAATTAAAATCAAGCTGGAATTTAATTATTCTAGCTAGGGTTTTTTCGAAAATCAAAGAGAACAAAAGCTGAAAATAAAATTAAACCTTATCCTTATCAAAAGTCCTTGAATTTAGGAGATAAATATAGAGACTTATCTCCCTTGAAGATGGCGCTGAAAATTCACTAGGATAGCTAGGGTTTTTTCGGCCAAAGCATGAGGGAATCTAGGAAAAGAATTTCAAAAAGAAACTAAGATTCGCAAGAGGTAAGATTTGAACTCGGGTCACCAAGGAAAATCACCAAACCTAACCGTTATTCCAATTCAACTCCAATGCTAATATTTCCCTAGGAAATTCTTTTCAACCCTAAATCTCATCCTTCCATCTCTTCTACTAAACTTCACTTAAAACAACTCTCAAATAATGCAGCAACACATCTAAATAATTTAATGCAAGCACAACCTTGAAATTCACATGCACCCATGCAAAAATAATTTTAAGATATCACATGAAATGTGGAATGCTATGCAATGCATGACTTTTTCCCGATAGTCTAAGGTGGTTTTGGGCGGGGTATTACACTTGAGGCTGTGCCTCTTCTTGCTCTCCAATCAGGTCAGAAGAAGTTGCTTCCGAAGATAACTTCTCCTCGAGTTCCAACCTAGTTGAACCTTCCGTGGAAGCACTTTGATCACCCTCTAAGTATCTAGTTTTGGTACTAACTTGTACTTTCTACTCTTTAGGATGATAAAAGTAGCCACCCTTTGTCATTTTTGGATACCCAATAAAATAACATAATTTTGATCTTGGTTCTAACTTATCTCCCTTGACTAGTATATAAGCTGGACAACCCCATATCCTGAGATGATTCAGACTTGGCTTACGCCCAGTCCACATCTTATAGGGAGTCTTAGGTACTAACTTGAAAGGTACCAAGTTCAGAATATATGTCGTTGTTTCCAAGGCATATCCCAAAAAGACCTTGGAAGAGTAGCATGAGACATCATGCTTTTGACTATTTCCATCAATGTTATGTTCCTTCTCTCAGCTACTTCGTTCTGTTGGGGTGTCTCCAGTGCAGAGAGTTGGGATACTATCCTATGATGTACCATGTTGTATTTGAATTCACCAAGAAGGTACTCTCCACCACGATCTGATCGTAAGGCCTCGATCAATTTACCTATCCGACGCTCCACTTCAGTCTTAAACTCTTTAAACTTGTCAAAAGAGTCAGACTTGCATCTCATCAAGTAAACGTAACCAAACCTTATACAATCATCCATGAAAGTGATGAAGTACTCAAAACCTCCTCTAGTTGGTATAGACAAGGGACCACACATATCAGTGTGAACAAGACTCAATACCTCCTTAGCTCTATCCGCCTTAGGGGTAAATGACCTTTTGGTCATCTTTCCCTTCAGGCAGGACTCACACTGAGGTCAATTTTCCAATCTCAATGAGCCCAAGGGCCCATCATGAATCAACCTCTGAATCCTGGTTGAGTTGATATGACCCAACCTTATATGCCAAAAATAAGAGTCATTGACATTAGTCTTTCTCTTCTTTGTTAAAGGTTCAAATTGAGCGTTATTTAATTGATTGTTAATAGAATTTAGGAAAAATAGATTCCCATACATATGCCCAGTACATAAAATTTCTCCATCTCTACTGATAGAAATACCAGAATGAAAAGATACAGAATATCCTTGATTTATTAGTTTTGCAACCGAAATAAAATTTTGTCGAAATCTAGGTACATATAAAATATCTTTCAAAACCACTATTCTATTACAATTAAAAACAAGATCTAGCTCTCCTACTGTAAGGGCCTAAACTTGTGCTCCATTTCCCACACGTAATCCATGTTCACCCTTTTGAAGTCTTCTAATCTTTCTAAACCCCTGGAAGGAGTTACAGATGTGATCAGTGGCACCTGAATCAACAATCTAAGTGGAAGGTGATCCAACCATTGATATAGACTCTAAATAGAGAACATTACCTATAGGGTTTTTCTTAGCTTGAAGATTCGGACACTCTTTTTTTCCAATGTCCCTTCAGTCCACACTTGAAGCACTTGCCTTTGGGTTTGTCTTTAGGCTAGGTCTTAGGCTGGCTCGCTGCATTCCCTTACTTCTTCTTGAACTTTCTGGGCTTGGGCCTAGTTCTAGAAAATGAAGCCTTAGCAATCATAGCCTTAGATTGTGGCTTCATGACCTTCTCCGTCATCTGGAGCTCCTTCATCAACTCAGTTAAACCCATATTCAACTTGTTCATGTTATAGTTCAACTTAAACTGAGTAAAGAAACCCGGTAGAGATTCGAGAACCATGTCCACTTGGCTCTCAGGGTCAATAACAGCCCCTAAGATTTCTGCCTCCTAGAAAGTAGCAATCATCTCAAGTATATGCTCTCTAACTGATGCTCCCTCAACCATTTTAGTGTTAATGATAGTTCGAAGAGCCTCTTGCCTTATGGGCCGGCTCTTATCCGTGAACATCATGGCTAATGATTGAATTATATCATACACAGTGGTTATGTGCTCATGTTTGGATTGGGGCACATTAGACATGGAGGCCGACATGTAACAATGAGCCATCTCGTCAACCTTCTTCTATGCCTTCTCAGCCTCACGCTCCTCGGCGGTGGAGCCCTTCCCGATAACAGGTCAAGTTTCAAAAAGGACATACATATACTCTTTTGCTGTGAGTATTATGTCCAGGTTTCTCTTTCAGTCCATATAATTTGGTCCCGTTAGCTTATTCTCTCAAAGAATAACGGCCAATGGACTAAAAGAACCTCCCACCATTTCTGAAAAATCAAAAAATAAAAGAAAAAGATTCAGTTTGTGAAAATAAAACAAATATGTACACTTTATCCTTATTATCAAAACTGATAATAATCAAATTAGCTCTTAGAAAAACTAACATAGTTTCTTAGGAAGATTAACAGTTTCCTAGGCTAAGTGTGTTAACTGCTACAAATTAATTTTTCTTCTAGGTAATGATCTAAAAGATAACTCCATCGAGAGGATGGCCGTTTTCTCTCATTTCCTATGGACATTCCTCGCATTTAACCTCCAACGAGGGGCTAGCCGATCATAGTACGTCCCCGGGTTATTAATTACATCCATCCATTAGATTTAGATCCTTGTAGTATCCCCATCCTATACAGGTTCACTCCCAGGGTGATGCGAGGGGACTGTCACGGGTCATTTTTCCTACAACCGACTAACCATGGTGCCCGTGACTTGGCTAGGCCCGAGCCAACGTCACACCGGCCTCTTCCAAACTCTTTCAAACACTTAAAATTGAGCTTGAGTGGTTTTAAAGTGAATCACAAAGAAAATTATTAAAAATGGCGATGAACGATATGAAAACGACAGAAAACGGCACAAAAATTAAAGCTAACCGACTCCCAATTGCATGAAAGTAGTCATTTCATTGAATTGAAAGTGAGTACAAAGTATATATAACAAGTATTAGTGAGGAGGAACACCAATGTTCACAACTAACTTAGTTTGCTTCTACCCAATTTCGTTTATGTATGTCCCCTATAATAGACGTGGTAAACTTTTCCAAAGTTCCAAGGGTAGATACCGTTTTTTCGATGAGGTGGGAAAAGTTTGTCCATTTTCTCTAAACCTAAATACGAAGAATTTAACTATGAAAATTTACAAGCATGGCCTTTAAGGCCTTAGGAAAATTACAAAAATATAACAAAACCCTATCTACATATTTACACAAGAAAACGGAGGGGCTGACTAATGAAACTCCACTTCATCATGGAGGATAAGGACCGATGACTAGAGTGAGGACCAAGAAACTTCAAGATGATTTTCAATAGATCATCAAACAATGTTTGAGGATGAAGGAGGATTGGAGGGTTGAGGAAGCGAGCCAAGAGTTCGTGTTGATGGCCATCCGCGAAGGTCCCCAATAAGAACTTAAGCCGTCAGCAAAAGGGGACGAAATTTGATAAGGAAGGCTTCCAGAGGACAGCCAGCGTCGGCTCTATACAGCCAAACTGGCGCTGGCTCCATTTTGTGCAAAACCTGAAGATAAAATTGCAAGCCAAACATAGTCAAAAAACCAGCCACGTGAACAACAAAAATGCAGCACACCTGCGTGAAGAAGAAAAAGGGGGAAAAAAATATTTTCATTTACCTCTTCTTGTTGATCTCACACTCGGCTGAACTGGAATATACGGAACTGGGGTAGGCACGCTCGTAGAAGCCTCTAGTGCAATCCCTGCAAGTCTTCAACTTCGTCTTTGCATGTAGACGAACGTCTAGCTTTCGATCTTCCAGTATATGGCCTGCCTAATCTTGTTTGGTGAACAACTTAGGGGCTAAAGAATATTTTCTGGAGAGGGAAAAGGAAAAACATCAGGTATTTTTTCACAGAAAGGAAGCCCAGGAAAAAAAAACCCCGTCCCTTTTTTTTCTCTTGTTTAACCTAAATAAAACCCTAGGTTAAACTGGATTGGCCATTGGACTCTTAGTTTAACCTTTTGGGCTTAATTAATTATTCTAACTAAAACCAAATAATTAGCCCAATTAATAAATAATTAATTTCTTCAGCCCAAATAAACTAGTCCAATTAATTAAGCCTATATTAGTTTAGTCCCAGGTTAATCTTTAATTATTCAAACTGGACCAAAGCCCTGAATAATTAATTAACCCACCAAACTAATTTAATTAATTCTCTCTCTCGATGGATCTTTATTTTATTCTAGCCTAATAATTAAATCAGGCTACTTAAATAAAATAAATTCCATTTAATTTAAGATCAATTCTTTAGCCCATATTTAATTAGGACTCACGGTCTATATTGGGGACCAAAAGACGCACTACCTTGGCTACTAAAATGACCAAAATACCCTTGCCATAAAAATAGCTGTATTTTGCATTTTAAATATTTCCTAATATCACCATAAGGAAATATTGACCCGAAGGACAATGCTGCGTTAGCAAAGTCTCCGACCTACAGGTGAAATGACTAAAATACCCCTCTACACATCGCCGTACATTTAGAGAGGAAGAAGTGTACTAACACCCCTCTAAATGACATCTACCATCCTTAGGCTTCTGGTCCAATGATCTATGACTTCCTGGAGCGTTTTCGCTTTCCGAGGGAGCTACCCTAAAGCAAATATCCAAGTCATGTTTCCCAGGGCCCTGGATAATTTAGACCATTTGGACAACCACAAGGGACGATATAGTGCAGAAACTATCTTGTATAAGCCTGTCTTAACTAACTAGTCACACATACCCAACATGCAAGTATATTGGCCCTACGATAGAACCCCAACTACAGCAAATCAAAGTATATGCTTCCAGCTTCGCCAGACCACCAACTCACACTCAAGTCGTAGAGTACTAGTCCGCGCTGTAGCGGTAGTAGTCTAGGTTTCTACCATATAGTACTTTGAGAAACCACTACTGCAGGTCATGTTCTACGTATTCGAAATACGCTTATGTCATGAAGTGAGTGGACTACCCATTGGCTAAAGGTAAGCCATTCCCCATTTGGAATTCATAACAAAATAACCTAAACATGATGAGGTTCCCAGTCTCATCAATAGGTTAAGAACAAATGTTTATGTGTTAAATAACCCGTGATCCATAACTTACTGCGAAAGACCACCATTCACATGGATCACTTATTTAAACACAATGGGTCTGTTCTAAACGAAAATCGTGCACAAATAAATAGTAAATTCACAAACAATTTCTGAAAATAAATTCTTTTATTAAAATATTCGATTTTAAATCAGAAACTTAGTCTAAGAGGGCATACAATCCAATAATCTCCCACTTGCACTCTAAGACTAGGTAAGTCCATAGGTGCCCACCCCTATAGCGTCTAAGTGTCTCTTGAAGACTCTCTCAGCCAAAGGTTTGGTGAATAGATCTGCTAGATTGTTTTCTGAGGCAATATGCTCCACCATGACTTCCCGTCTCTGGATGAAATCCTGGATCTGGTGGTACTTCCTCTCGATGTGTTTCCCCTTCTTGTGGTTCCGAGGCTCCTTAGATTGCGATACTGCTCCAGTGTTGTCTCAATATATCACAACCGGCCTGTCCATATGTGGTACGACTCCAAGTTCTGAAAGAAACTTCCGGAGCCAGACTGCTTCCTTGGATGCCTCCGAAAGCAGCCACATACTCAGCTTCCATGGTTGAGTCAGCAATACAAGACTGCTTAATACTCTTCCATGAAATTGCTCCTCCAGACAAGGTGAAGACATATCCACTAGTGGATTTTCTCTCATCCTTATCTGCCTGGAAATCTGAGTCTGTGTATCCTGTAGGAACCAAATCATCAGCCCTATAAACCAGCATATAATCTCTCGTTCCCTTGAGGTACTTGAGAATATGCTTTACAGCTTACCAATGAACCTCCCCTTGGGTTTGACTGATATCTGCTAACTAAGCCCACGGCAAAGCAGATATCTGGCCTAGTACATAGCATGGCGTACATGAAACTTCCCACAGTCGAAGCGTAGGGAATCCTACTCATTCTGTCATTTTCTTCTTGAGACTTAGGACAGTCCTTTGAAGAAAATGACAACCCATGTCTGCAAGGGATTAGAGCTCCCTTGCATGAGTCTATGCTGTACTCGGCCAGCATCTTGTCAATGTATGTCGCTTGGGATAATCCTAACATTCTCTGCTTCCTATTTCTAAGAAGCCTAATCCCGAGAATGTAGCTGGCTTCTCCCAAGTCCTTCATATTGAACTGACTAGACAGCCAAACCTTTGTAGATGACAATGTCCCTACATCATTTCCAATGAGTAGAATGTCATCCACATAGAGGACAAGAAAAACCACATTAATGCCTTCAAGTTTCTTGTACACGCATGGTTCATCTTCGTTTTGAATAAAACCATAAGACTTCAGTTCCACTAGGTCCTGCCTTCCAGGTATCTGCTCCAATAGCTTTCACCAACGTTACTAGAGTGCCAGGTTCGGTCAGGGCATTCATTAGATGTCTCCTGGGGCAATTTCGAATGAGATGTGGTCCGATGCACAAGAAACACTGATATGTCCTTCTCTGCTACCCACCATCCTCCTTTTAGTTCCCGTTCCTTCTTTCTCTCGGGGTAGACGGCCCATCTCCCCCACTTGATCTTGGCATTAGCTGAACCATTTGCTCATAAGGCTTCCCATTTCCACTGTTCCCTCCTTGGGTTTGGTCGAATCCTTGCCCTGTACTCGCTCTTCTGGGGTTCTCCTTCCTCTCTCTCACAGGGTCTGATTGGAAGTCCTCTAAGCTCTCAGCAACTGTAATAGCCTGTGACAAGTCTTGCACCTATTGTTTGTTCAGTTCTTGCCTGGCCCACGACTTTAATCCCTCTGTGAAACTGAATAGCTTGTCCATCTTGGACATGTTCTCAATCTGGAAGAGGCATGTGGTGAAGGAATTCACATATTTCCGCACCGTTCCCATATGCCATAGCTTTTTGAGCTTCTGTCTCGCGCTATACTCTGCATTCTGGGGAAAGAACTGCTTCTTCATAGCAGCCTTCATCTCTTCCCAAGTCCCGATGATTAGCCTTCCCGCTTCCATCGCAACATCCTGCATCTTCCATCATAGCTTGGCATCATCTTCCAAGTATGTGCCAGCGGTGTCTACTTTCAAGCCTTCCTCGATTATTCTAACCGCCTTGAAGTATTGGCCAAGGTCGAAGAAAAAATTCTCCACCTCCTTGGCATCTCTTGCTCCTATGAAGCTTTTTGACTCTTTAACCTTTGGCTTCAGAGCTCGCACGGTCCCTACTGGCACTTGTCCCTCAACATTAACCTGTCCCATGGCCAATTTAAGCATTCTCAGATCTGCACGGATCTCTTCCAGAATACCTCGCATTTCTTCCACGGCATGGGCATTAGCTGCTACCGATGCGCGTACTTCCTATAACACAACATCCTGCTGGTCGTGCCTGACTTCATGAGATGTATCGTGGGGATCGTCTCTCTTAGTGCGATATCCATATCCTCAGCCTGGCCACTAAGACACATGACGTCTAACTTCATGAAGGCTACATGCTTCACCAGCGACCCAGTATCCATCTCAATCTCTCCTAGACAGACGGAACTGATTTTGTTCACGGAGGCTTCTAGCACCTCCAGTCGGTTCCTTGTTGTGCCTTTGCCCGACAATGGTCTAACCATTGCCATTATCGACTTTCTAGATCCAGTCTCAGTCACAGGTTCACTCATACCTATCTCCTTGGCCATAGTCTATCCAACAAAATCACAATAATGCCTACAAAGTGCTCTTCTGGCTCGTAGACAAAAATCCTTCAATGTTTGCTTAAAACCGGACTACTCGAGTCTCAATAGCTAACAACCGGTCCTCCAAAACCAACTCCCAGTGGCTTGGAAAGATATTCACACAGCACTATCACCAACTCTCGATAGTGGTGCAAGCACGTTCACCGGTCCCTGATACCGTCTCCCACTAAATGTAGTACCACAGCCAGAAGCTCTGATACCAACTGTCACGAGTTGTTTTTCCCACAACCGACTAACCGTGATGCCTGTGACTTGGTTAGGCCCGAACCAACATCACACCGGCCTCTTTTGAACTCTTTCGGACGTTTAAAATTGAGCTTGAGTGGTTTCAAAGTGAATCACAGTGAAAATAATTGAAAACGGCGATAAACGATATGAAAACGATAGAAAAAGGCACAAAACGAAAGTTAACCAGCACTCGATTGCATGAAATAGGTCATTTCATTGAATTGAAAGTGAGTACAAAGTATATACAACAAGTATTGGTAAGGGGGAACACCAATGTTCACAACTGACTTAGTTTGCTTCTACCAGATCTCGTTTATGTACGCCCTCCATAATAGACGTGGTAAACTTTTTCCAAATTCCAAGGTAGATACCGTTTTTCCGAGGAGGAGGGAAAAGTTTGTCCATTTTCTCTAAACCTAAATACAAGGAATTTAACTATGAAAATTTACATGCATGCCCTTCAAGGCCTTAGGAAAATTACAAAAATATAACAAAACCCTATTTACATATTTACACAAGAAAATGGAGGGACTGACAATTCTGGCCGTCGGCTACTACTGGGCGCACACAGGCACGCGCCGGCTTTGGGCACGCAACACTCTCGAGCACTGGGCATGCAAGCACATAGCACGGTCTCGGTCTGGGCACGCGGGTGCACGACATGGTCTGGTTCTCGGTGTGCGGCACGATCTCGATTTGGCACTGGGTGCACAAGCACACGGTATGATCTCGCACTAGGCGCGCGGCACAATCTGGCACTGGGCATGTGGGCACGTGGCACGGTTTGGTGCTAGGCACGCGGGCATCGTACACGACGGGCTAGAGTCTTTGGTTGTCCCGTGTCGTCTACCACCCTCCGTCTTGGGCCTTTGGCTAGTGAGGCTCGAGTGTCTTTAAACATGTCTAGGACATCCTTGGCATGGTCCTAGACATTCTTAGGCATACTCGGCTTAATCATAGGAGGTGGTCAAGTATGCTTAAGAACGTTCGATTCTTTCGGTTTCCTAAACACATCCGAAGACACACGACCGCTATGGTAGTGCGTCAGGCACTTGGATTGGGCGTAGGCAAGGTCTTGCCCATGCAAGCGGACTGTCATAGGTCGGCTTGTAATAGGACCCATGATCTCTAATGAGGATCGTGATAGAAGTCGTGGGGCCGTTGGAACCCCTCTCCCACTTAGTCTTTTAAAACAAGGGTTTTCTAAAAAATATCCTTTTGAAAATTTCCATTAAGTTTTCCCTTAAAATAAAATGTCTAAGTCCATAAAAATCTCCACGTCAAGGTTTATATCCTTTGAGAGTTTTTCCCATGGACGAATTTTATTTAAGTTAAAAACTTAATGATTTCAAAAATTTTCCAATTAAAACTTTCTAGAGACTTTGGTCTCAAGTTTATTTGACAAAACAAATTTTCTTGTGCCAAATTAAAACAAAAATGGTTTTCTATTTTAACCTTACAAAAATATCTAAATCCAATATATTTTTCTATATCACGGATTAAATCATTTGAGAAAATATCTAAGGATTAATTTTTGTTCAAACTAAATTAACCATTTAATTTGTAGAAAAATGTTTTCCTTGTCAAAACATTTCCAAAGACTTTGGTCTTTGAGAAAACGTGCACATAGGTTCAAAATAAATAGCATGCTAGAAAGCAGTAGACGTTTTCATGCTCTTCTATTTTTAAACCTAAGTGCCCAGATAATAGAATTAAACACATTAATTAATTAATTAATTAATGGTCTTCTTTAATTCTAAAATCCCTTACTACTATTTTTTTATTCAAAAATATTCCTTGAATATTAACTATTGCAAAATATTAACTTCGCTTGGTATGGACCCCAAAACCAAAAGAAATTGCCAGAAAAATTACAAGGAAAAATAAAATAAAATAAATTCCCCAATCCACTGCACCCGCCGCATTGGATTATGCATCCAACTGCACTATGGTCCACTGCACCCGTAGCATAGAACCAGGACCCACGAGAAACAAGCGCGCGGACTGGCCTTCCAGACCCAAGCCAGCCTCGGTTCCAGCACGCCAAGCCGACGCCGGTTTTGGTCTGGACGCCTGATCCTGCAATTTTTTTTTCTGTGAATTTCCCCTGTTTTCTTCTCAACTTCTAGTATCAATGGCTCTGCAATTTCAACCCAAATTCAATGAAATCAACCAAAACCAACAATCGCCTATACCCATAAACATTGGGCTTACACGATTTGCTAAGAAAAATTGTAAATTACACATCTCCTATACCTCCACCCGCGAGGTTTAATAGAGACACTATCCATACCAAAAACAGTGAAGGATCACAATGTTAATCACACATATGTGCCCAGTTTTATTCATCTAGATGCATACTCCCTATATTTTCACAAAACCTTCATTCTCTGATACCAATTGAAGGCATAGAAAATGGAAAACACAGGGCATGCAGCGGAAGCGAAAATAAAAAACTGAAAAAACCAAGAACAGAGGAATTCCTGTCTAGGGCCGGCGCCGATTGCGCTCTGGCGGGACTCCGAGGTTAAAAACTTTCTTACCTTTTTTCCTCATTCTAAGAATTGGCTGGACTAGAATGTGTACTACCGGGGTAGGTATGCTGATGGAAGCCTCTAGTGCGATTCTTGCAAGTCTCCTACTCCATCTTTGCATTTAGGTGAATGCCAATCTCTCGATCTTCCTGTATATAGCCTGCCTAAATCCGTTTGGTGAACAACTACAGACTAAGAAACATTTTTCTGGAGAGAGAGAGAGAGAGAGAGAGAGAGAGAGAGAGAGAGAGAGAGATCTGGCTTTTCACAGAAAAGAAGCCGTCTCAGAGAGTGTGTGTTCAGACAACAACGTAGTTTTCAATCCTCCTATTTAACCTAAATAAAAACCCTAGGTTAAACTGGACTGGGCCATTGGACTCTTAGTTTAACCTTCTGGGCTTAATTAAATATTCTAATTAGAACCACATAAATGGCCCAATTAATAATTAATTTCTCAGCCCAAATAAACTAGTCTAATAAATAAGCCTATATTAGTTTAGTCCCAGTTAATCTTTAATTATTCAAACTGGGCCAAAGCCGAGAATAATTAATTAACCCACTAAACTAATTTAATTAATTCTCTCTCAATGGATCTTTATTTTATTCTAGTCCAACAATTAAATTAGGCTACTTAAATAAAATAAATTCTATTTAATTTAATTTAATTCCTTTACCCGTATTTAATTAGGACTCATGGTCTATACTGGGGACCAAAAGACACACCGCCTTGGTTACTAAAATGACCAAAATACCCTTACCATATAAATAGCTATATTTCAAATTTTAAATATTTCCTAATATCACCATAAGAAAATATTGACTCCAAGGACAGTGCTGCATTAGCAAAGTCTCCGACCTACAGGTGTAATGACTAAAATACCCCTCTATACATTGCCTTAAATTTAGAGAGGAATAAGTGTACTAACACCTCTCTACATGACATTTACCATCCTTAGGCCTTTAGTCCAATGATCCATGTCCTCCTGGATTGTTCTTGCTTTCCAAGGGAGCTACCCTAAAGCAAATATCCAAGTTATGTTTCCTAGGGCCCTGGATATTTAGTTCATTCAGACAACCACAAGGGGCGATATAGTATTGAAACTATCTTGTACTAGTCTATCTTAACTAACTAGTCACGCATACCCAACATACAAGTATATTGGCCCTACGATAGAACCTCAACTATAGCATATCAAAGTATATATTTCTAGCTTCGTCAAACCACCAACTCATACTCAAGTCATAAAGTATTAGTCCACGCTGTAACGGTAGTAGTCTAGGTTTCTACCATATATTACTTTTAGAAACCACTACTACAGATCTTGTTCTACATATTCGAAATACTCTTATGTCATGTAGTGAGTGGACTACTCACTGGCTAAAGATAAGCCATTCCCTATTTAGAATTCACAACATAATAACCTAGACATGATGAGATTCCCATTCTAATCAATCGATTAAGAACAGAAGTTTATGTGTTAAGTAACCTGTGATCCATACCTTATTGCAAAAGACCTCCATTCACATGGATCACTTACTTAAACACAATGGGTCTTTTCCAAACGTAATTATGCACAAATAACATTGTAAATTCACAAACAATTTCTGAAAATAAATTCTTTTATTAAAATATTCGATATTTACATCAAAAACCTAGTCTAAGAAGGCATTTTCCCCAACATTATCCATTGTTTACTTTTATAGAAAAATAATGTGCTTAATGTTTTGATTGTAACTGGATATTATTTTGGAGATTATGATTTTGAGTTAATTGGAATTTTTTTTATCAATCTATTGTTATCCTTGGTATTTGATTACTTGTTATCATTGGTTATTGATGTATTCTCTTCTAATTGACTTGGGAAACAATGTTAGAAGCTCATTGCATTGATTTCATATTTGTTAGATCTTAATAGACTTGAAAAACGAAGTTAAGATTAAGGAACTAAAGTGATCAAAGATTGGTTGATTTCACCTAGTGTCTAGGGTCATTGGCAAATTTCATGTTTATAAGGTATGAGTTTAATGCATCTTTTAGTTGCTCTAGTTTGACTTCGAAATCTATTAAATTAATCACAGGATAGTGATTCCATGGATTGGAAAATAAGTGGAATCTACATAAGTAAGTTCATGACTTGGGAAACGATTAGATTTATTTAAGTTTCTTTATGATGCCAAGATGACAATTGATTGTAATGAATACTAAGTGATTCAAGATTATTTTTTCAATATGATTGTCTAGTTACATGAATTTACATCCTTAAGTTATATCTATTTTTATCTTTAATTAGTTTCCTTTTTGTTCTCTTCTTATTTTATTGGCTAGACAATAAGGATTTGGGTAAGGTAAGGTGGGAGTCTAAGTTCTCGTGAATTCGATACTTGCTACGTCCTATACTAAATGATGGGTATACTTACCCGTATGTGTGGTTTTAGTGGTTGGCATTTTAAATACAACTTGATTAATTGTGTAATTTGTTATTAATATTTTCTACACTAAAAAATGCGCATCAAGTTTTTGGCGCTGTTGTCGGGGATGGCACTATCGAAAACACTCGAATCTTATTCATTTAGCCTTTGCTGTATTTGTAAATACCACTAACTTTTGTAATTTGTGAATCTTTCTAATTTGTGTATTTTTCTTTTCTTTTTTTCTATTACTTTTTTTATTGTTATTATTTTTATTTTTCTTTCCGATTTGATCTTTGTTTTTTTTTTTCTTGAGAGTGGGGTTCAAATCATCATCATAGACAATTAACAATGGGGACATATGTGGCCATGGACACAAATTCAAATGAGTTACAATTATGATAGATTGGCTAGGTTACAAGCCTGGATTGATGCTTTTAGTGAGACGTCGTTAGAAGCATCAATAAATTCTTTTATTGCCAATTCAAATTCATCCATTAAGCGGCATAAAGAAGCTTCCCAATAATTGAACCATCAGTGAAAATAAATAGCCAAGTTGGTTGAGGATGCCATAAAGACCCGTACACTTGAACAAGAGGACCCCCAAATAGAGGACAAAGGATATGAAGGACAATTGCACAATGTGGCAAGAGAGATATTCGATTCTACTCTTGTGCTAATAATTCTAATTTCTCTTTGTCATATGATTTTTTAGGTTCCTTTCAATTCTTGGAGAATAATGGTCCAAATAATGATGTGTTGAGCTTCACATGCCTTAAGTAGTTGGATCTTCCAATGCTATATTGTACGAAACCTTGGAGGATATTCACAACTCGTACCCTTCACCCCAATTGCTGGGAGGTAACTTGGTATTTGTAGATAGGTTGAAAAGTAAAGATTTCTTGATCCCATCTTTAAAATCCACACTACTAGGTTCAAAAGAGAATTTTAATTGTGACAAATCTTTTGAAGGGATAAGCGGTGATTCTAATGTTTGTATACTTTTTAGACATAATTTACATCTTTGTATTGGGAACTTGATTTGTATGTCTAACAATGTGCTATGGAAGAGGGGTCATGCATTTACATTCATTGCAACTAATATTTTTCATGAACCCTCCATTTTTTTAAACCCCTCTCTTATTGCTACTTTCATCAAGCCTATCTTTTTCAATAAGCATTAATTTCTTTTACAAAGGTTTGATGAGGAAGCATAATGAGTGGAAAGAGTTGTATCTTTGTTTTGTTTTGTTTTTTTTTTTTTATTAGGTGTCTTTTTCCTTTCCCAAATTAGGAAAATATTTTCCAGTTTATGTATGGGGGAGTGAGCCATTGTGTTTCTTCTTAGAAGTTTTATTAGTCTTTCTTGTGTTTTATTTTTTGTGTGTTTTATTTTGGTTATTCTATTCTCTGTTCTTTTAGGAGTGTTTTCTTTGGTAGGTCTGAATAAAGTCTTCTTGAAGCTCTTCTATTCTTCTCCAAGTTTTAATATTTATTGGAGCATTATTGCACTTGGGGAGCATTGCTTAACTCTCTACCTCCTTTATCATTTTTTGCCTTTTTGGAGATGCTTTCATGTGTTTATTTTTTGCCAATGAGGACATTATCTAGTTTAAGTGTTGGGAAGTGGTTTGGTGATATTTTTTATCCAAATTTTTATCAATTATCTCGGTATTTTCTTGGTATCAAACAATTTTGTTGCAATTTTCTTCAAAATTTTGAAACTTTGACAAATTTGAAAATTTGAAAATTGTGGAGCTAAATTGAGCTTATTTGTCTTGAATGGAGTTACTATTTTATTTTTAACTATGGATATAGATTTGTCATTCAATACGGTTGGATTTTTATTTAAAAGATAAACTTATGTATTAAGTTAGATTTTGCTAAGTCTTGAGAATTTAAGTTAACCTTGGTTGCATTTGGTAATTGAGTTTTTTTTTTTTTTATTCTTTGAGTTTGAATAGGGATGATATGATAAAATATGGAAAATGTTGTTGTTTAATCCTTGTATTATAGATTTAAAATTTGCTTGACTTTGAGTTGTGAATAAGGAATATGAGGGGAAAAAATTGAGTGAAAAGAAAAAAAAAAATGTGACTTGAAAAGAAAACATGGAGTTAATAAAAAAAAAAAAATTTTGCTTTCATCTTTTGAAAAAAAAAAAAAAAGAAGAAGAAGACATTTTGCTAAAAATGGGGGTTAACATGGAAAGAAGTAGCAATCCACTAAATGTTTATTCATTCAATTTGTTTGTTTCTTATATTATTGCACATTTAAGGTCCAAGTGTGACAAGTAATGGTCCATGTGTTAGGTCATTCTTCACAGTAACATATAGACCATGGGTACTTGTTATACAAGTAAGATTGAGTTCTTAGTCGTTTGATGGAATTGGGCATTTCATTAAGATAAGGCTATTATGCCATGAGTTCTAATGAGGAATGGTTTACCTTGAATCAGTGAGTAGTTCACTCACATCATTGGCATAAGCATATTATGAATACGTAGAATTAGACCTGTAGTAGTGGTCTCTCTTAAAGTATTATAATTATAGAGACCAAACTATTATTACTACGATATGGATGAATACCTTCATACTTAAGTATGAGTTCGTGGTCTGGTGAAACTAGGGTCTTGTACTTTGATGTATGTTGGGTAAGATTTCTTTTGTAAGACCAATAACCTTATACTTTGGGTGTATTACTCTAGTTAGTTAAGACAGACTAATGCAATAGAGTTTATATGCTTCACTATGTGAAGTTAAATCACCCCCTTGTGATTGTCCAGGATAATCTAATAATCCAGGGCCCCGAGAACGTGACTCTAGAATGTGTACTTTTGGGTAGCTTCCAATAATAAGTAAGTACATTCGAGTAAGTCTTGGATTATTGGATTACAGATCTAAGGATGGTAGATATCTTTGAGATGAGTGTTAGTACATTTATCCTGTCTCATTGATTGGTGTTACATAGAGGGGTATTTTCATCATTTCACCTGTAGGTAGGAGGCATTGCTTTTATAATATTATTCCTGGGGTCAATATTTTCATATGGTGATAAATAGAAACATTTAAAATGGTAAAATGTAACTATTTAATAGTAAGAGTATTTTGATCATTTTAGTAGCCATGAATAATATGTCTATTGGTCCTCGGAGTAGCTCAAGTTACCTTGGTGTTGTTTAGACACAATCTGGGCTTAATGGATAATTTATCTAGAAGAAAAATAAAATTTATTCTAAGAGTCCAATTGAAATTAATTAATTAGTCTTCAGTTTTTTATAAGGCCCAAAAAAGATAATTAATTAATTAAGATAATTGGGTTGGAATAAATTAATTAATTAGGCTGATATATGTTGACATATATTAAGAGCCCAATTGGAATTAATTAATTTGTCTTAGGTATTTAATGAATCCCAGAAAGATAATTTATTAACAGCAAATAACTAGTGCAACAAACTCCTTTCACCATACTACATCTCATTCAGTCTAGAGCATGGAATTAGTTTCAACTCCATCCAGAATATTATTAATTCTAATCCGAATATTTTAGTACTTGTTCAAGAAATCCATTGCTCGATATGTGTATTAAATTTGAAACTATTTCCAACACATAGTCACTTTGGCCAAGGACTTCATAAGTAATGATTTCTACAAGGGGCCTTGAGATATACTCTCATACTATTAGGAGTTGTGAATCCTTTATTGACCCTCACAGCTATTTTTGTTTACTTTACATTGTACCTAATATCTATCCCATAGGCAGTCCTTGTAAGACTCTAAAGATTAGAATCAAAGTACAACGATTGTTAAACAAAACACCTTGGAGATCTCAAGTCTAAGGATATTTGCACATTTGTTATAATGAGATTCTATCACTGACACTTAATAGCTATCCAAGTTATTATCTCATAGCTAGGTCATCATATGAACTTATTCATATAATAAGCATCCACATATTAATCCTGAGCATCACAATATTTATGGTTACGAGAACCACCGCTTTATCCAATCAAGGGATATAACATGTGCTAGTCTTGGCGTATTAATAATGTCTCATCTCATTAAACTATAACTAGGGATTATTCAATCACAAATACTACATAATGTAGTAGAAATCTTACATCATGATTTTTTTAACACTATGTTGTACTAGGGACTTTATCAAGCAGTTTATACACATATTAAGATATAAAAATCAAACTGAAAGATAAAGAATGCCTCTTTGATTAATTATTCTACAATACACATAGTACAAGTGATTGTCTCTAGGGCACAACACTAATAATCTGCCACTTGCACTAGAACCAATCATTCATATATCAAATACTGAATGACTCAACATGTTTATCATGTTTCTTCTGAAAAAGTGCTTTAGTAAGCGGATATGCTATGTTCTGATCTGTGGAAATTCTCTCTATCTTTACATCCCGCCTATCTATGATCTCTCTAATCAAATTATGACGTCTAAGTACTTGCTTAGATCGTTGATGAGACCATAGTTCCTTTACTTATGTAATGGCTCTATAGTTGTCATAATACAAAAGTATTAAATCTAAAATGTTAGGCACCACTCCAAGTTCAGTGGCGAACTTCTTGATCTACATTACTTCTTTAGCTGTTTTGGAAGCCATTATGTACTCTGCTTCAGTTTCCGAATCGACAGTAGTCTCTTATTTAGAACTTCTCCAACTTACTGCCCCACCACCAAACATGAACACGTAGCCAGATTGTGATTTGTAGTCGTCCTTATTGGTCTGAAAGTTTGAATCAGTATACCCTCTTACTTGCAAATCACCATCTCCATATACCAAAAAATATATCCTTAGTCATTCGTAAGTACTTGAGGATATTCTTTACAGCCGCCCAATGACTCTTTCTAGGGTCAGATTGGTATATGCTCTTCAAGGTAAGAGCACATGATACAGTGGGTCTAGTACATATCATAGCATACATGATAGACCCAATCACCAAAGCATACGGAATTCTACTCATATGATCCCTTTCAACTTGTGCCTTTGGAGACATTAGCTTTAAAAGGCTTACTCCATGTGTCATAGGTGAGAATCCTCTTTTGGATTGATCCATGCTGAACCTCTTCAACACTTTATCTATATATGTAGACTGTGAAAAACCTAGCGACCTCCTTGATCTATCTCTATATATCCTTATTCCTAGAATATAGGTTGCTTCTCTAAGGTCTTTCATGGAAAACATCTTGGATAACCAAATCTTTACAGATTGAAGAACGAAAACATCATTTCATATTAGCAATATATCATCTATATAAAACAATAAGAAAACAAATGCACTCCCACTAACCTTCTTATACACATAAGTTCATCCATATTTTGAATTAAACCAAATTCTGTAATTGTCTCAGCAAAACGAATGTTCCAACTCCTAGATGCTTGCTTAAGTCCATAGATGGACCTTTGTAACTTGCATACTTTTGTGCCATCTTTGGATGTGAAGCCTTAAGGTTGTGTCATATACACTTCCTCGATCAGGTTTCTATTAAGGAAAGTTATTTTCACATCCATTTGCCAAACCTCATAGTCGTAATGAGCGACAAGTGCTAGGAGTATTCTCATGGATTTTAGCATAGAAACAGGTGAAAAAGTTTCGTCATAGTCAATACGTTGTTGTTGTCGATAACCTTTTGCAACTAGACATGCCTTATAGGTAACCACATTACCATCCATGTCAGTTTTCTTCTAAAAAATCCATTTGCACCCTATATGCTTGATTCTTTTAGGTGGATCAACCAAAGTCCATACTTAGTTGTTATAGATGGAATCCATTTCTGACTTCCTAGCTTCAAGCCATTTATCAGATTCTGAACTATTCAGAATGTTCTTGTAAGTAGTAGGCTTATCTTTTTCTATGAGCAAAACATCATTGTGGTCACTTATGAGAAATCCATATCTCTCAAGTGCCACTCGTATCCTACTCGACCTATGAGGCTCTTGTGTGATAGAAGGTTCATCAATAAGTGTGGGTTCAGATACTTGATTAATATTATTTGTTCTTCTTGAACTTCACTAAGTTTAAGCTTGCTTCCACTATTTCCTTTAAACATGTGATCCTTCTCTAAAAAGACAGTATGTTTCAAAATAAAAACTTTATTTTTAGAAGAAAGATAGAAGTAATATCAGAAGGATTCTTTTAGATATCCAACAAACAAACATCTGTCAGACTTACTTTCAAGTTTGTCTGACATTACCCTTTTAACAAAAGCAGGGCAACCCCAAATCCTTAAATGAGATAACTTTAGTCTTTTACCAAAGAATAGCTCATAAGGAGTGGTATCAACCATTTTCTATGGAACTCTATTTAATATATAAACAGCAGTCTCCAGTGCATATCCGCAAAACGATTTTAGTAATTCTGCAAAATCCATCATGGTTGTACCAAGTCTAGAAGGGTTCAATTCCTTCTCTCAGATATACCATTATATTGAGGTGTATGTGGTGAGTCCATTGAGATAATATCCCATTATTTCTAAGATAACTTAGAAACTATTGGTTTAAGTATTCACCTCCTTAATCAGATCTAAGAGTTTTAATAATTTTTCCAATTTGTTTCTCTACTTCATTTTTGAAGTCTTTAAACTTACCGAATGTTCAGACTTGTATTTCATTAAATACAAATACCCATATCGTGAATAGTCATCGATAAAGGTTATAAAGTAGTGATAACCTCCTCTTGCTTGTATAAACATTGGGCTACATACATCTGTATGTATTAGTTCTAATAACTCTTTAGCCCTTTCTCCTTTTTAAGAAAATTGAATTTTAGCCATTTTACCAAGTAAACAAGATTCACATGTGTCATATGATTCATAATCAAATGACCCCAGGTCACCCACCTTGTATAACTTAGATACGCATTTTTTATTTACATGGCCTAAACGACAATGACATAAGTAAGATGAGATTGAGTTATTTTTTCTTTGTTTCTTTTCATTTGTATTGAGAATTTAATTATCCATGTCTAGAACATATAAATCATTAACTAAAGTTGCAGAACTATAATGGATATCATTTAATGAAAAAGAACAACGTTTATTCTTAATATTTAAATAAAATCCAAATAAGTCTGAACAAGTAACTGAGATAATATATTTCAATAAAATTGGTACAAAATAGAAGTTTTGAAGTTCTAAAATTAATTCAGAAGGTAGATTAAGATGATAAGTCCCCACAGCTAGTGCAGCAACCTTTGTTCTATTTGCAACTCACAGGTCCACGTCGCCCTTTTCTAGCCTTCTACTGCCCTTTAGTCCTTGCAAATTATTGCATAAATAAGATTCACAACCGGTATCCAATACTCATATCTCATTATTAAAGGTAATATTAATCTCAATTATAAACATGTTAGAAGTAGAAGTAGAAGTGTTTGCAAGCTTCTCCTTCTTCTTCTTTTCCTTCACAATCTCCAAGTAGGCTTTTCAGTTGCACCTCTAATGGCCCATCATGCCACAATGATGACATGGGCCTTTAGTGGTTACTTCCTTCTTCTTCATGCCTCCTTTAGGTTTGGTAGGATTTTTCTTCTTCTTCATGGGAACTTTTTTCTTAGAAGACAAAGAACCTACTAGTAAGATCACCTTATCACCCTTCTTCATGGATGACTCAGTAGTCTTAAGTAAATTAATAAGCTCAGGTATGGTGGTCTCAATATTGTTCATGTGGTAGTTAATCATAAATTGTGAAAAACTACTTGGTAATGATTGTAGAATTAAATCAACACTTAAATAGTAATCCATTACGAAACCAAGAGACCTAAGTTTTTCAATATAGTCCAACATCTGCAACCCATGAGTGATCTCTGAAGCACCCTCAACCATCTTAGAATGGAGCAGTTGCATAGAGATCGCATATCTTCCAGTTCTAGCTTGTTTATCAAATAGTTCCTAAGATGGAAGATAATTGTTTGAGCATCCATATGCTCATGCTATTTTTGTAACTCAGGAGTCATTGACACCAGCATAATACACGATGCAGTGTCACTGTCCTTCTTATGCTTCTTGTGGATAGCATGCTCATCAACAGGAGCATCTTGGGTGGGAGGTGGCGGAATAGGAGCATCTAGCACATAAAGCAACTTTTTGACTTGAGAACGATTCTTAAGTTTCTATACTAGTCCAAATAGTTTGATTCGGAAAGCTTATTTGTTTCCAAGATGCTACGTAGGTTTAGGTTTGTCAATATGATGCAAGTGACCTAGATGTTCAAATAGAGAAATTAGAACATGTATATGCTCATGATATGCAAGTAATTAGGTCTTTAATTAAACGCGTTTTATTTCACTATTTTACTCAAATTAATAGCCCTTACTATTAACTCGGGAAAACCTGTTGGAAGCTTTCCTAGTGGAACAGTATCCAAATTCCTTAAGAATGACCTTGGGTTAGCCCAACAAGCCACTCTTAAGTTGAGTGGTAGGTATCCAATACTAATTACATCAAATGTAACTACCATATTATTGGGTGATTAACATCTTTTAATTATTAAAGTATTTAATACTATCCCAACCTTACCTCTAATATTCTTTATACTAGGGTTAGCCCAACCAGGATAAAAAAATTGATTAAACCCAATCCATTAACTAGGAATTAAATTCCATGCCTTGAACATACTCAATGTCAAGTAGGCTTGGGTATGCCCAATAACCTGGTCTCAAAAAAGAGCCCTCGTTCTTACTATATTAATGGAATGCATTAGATTTAATATTATTTGAGAGATTTATTCCCTTTAGTTGTCTCATCGTTTGGCATGCATACAATTTATCAATAAGCAGCATAAATTGATAAACATGGTAATAAACAATTACGTGGCATGGTTATGGACCCTTTAAATTAATTTCCTCGAGCCATCAAGGAATTTAATATGGTCAACCCTATGTGTTCATGCATGATTTAAGTAGAATGTCTTACCATCTCGTTTTGTTTTGATTTTCGTCTTTAAAATCTTGTAAAAAAAATTCTACCTCATTCTAACCTATATAAACTAATTACATAATTTTCTAAAGGAAGAAACCTCAAGTTATATTCGAGAGGAGTTAGATAAGAAGAGAATTAAGCAAGAATTTGAGATAAGGCAGGACGCGCAGACCCTATTTAATTAAAACAAAGCGATAAAGATACATGAACAGATAAGTTTGGTCTTAGTCCAAAACCATCCACCATGCCAAAAAAACGTGCTTAAAATAAAGCAGAATACATCTAATGCACAATAACCTAAAATTAGTATTTTGGAGAAATTTGGGTCCAAATTTGAATTTTAGTAAGTTTTGGGATGAAATCAAATTTTAAAAAATTATGGGTCCTACATGTAATTTTGAAAATATTTTAATCTAAAATCATAGGTTTCAAATAAATTCTAATCATTATTAGAACCTATTCTCAAAATTAGAAAAGATTAAATAAAACTTTTTTTTTTTTTTATAAAACAGTGCAAGAAAAGAGTGCACCTTGCGCCAGGTGAGTCGAAGGTACCTAGCGCCAGGTTTGCTCTGGAGGCACGTGGATAGCACAGAAAATAGGAAAGAATAGAGTGAACCTGGCACTAGGTAGGTCAAACATACTCGGGACAAGGTATGCTCTATGAGGGCAGAAAAATACTATTGTTCTTTTTCTTTCTCGGATTTTGCAAATTTTTTCATGAATCGCATAGTGTTTTTCAAACTGTTCAAAAACAATTTTGATATCAAGCATTGTTAATCAATATTACCAACCAACTGTAATCTACATTATAATTTAAACAACAATCCAAATTATTGAATCAAAAGCTTGATTGCAGGAAGAATCTAATGAAAAACAACAGACTACATGAAAACAACTTCCCAACCATTTTTCACTGACCCAGAGACTCTTCAAACCAGAAAACCCAGATACACCACACAAAGCAGAAGATAAACAATCACTAGGATCATACAGTTACATGCTCAGAAACAATTTCAAAGCAATTAAAGACCCATTAAAATGCAAACATGAAGGCATTGATACTACTGTTGGGATTTTATCATGCTTATCAAATAAGAACATAATGAAAATAACCATGAAATCCATGCCCAAGGATCATGTGTTTGCAATTAAAACGGGAATAGCAGAAGAAAACGAAGATTGCCTTCTGTAGCATAAAAATAAAACTTTTCTTGGGCCAACCCAGGAACCAATTTCTTGCTTTGATCGTCCAAATGTGCTACTATAATTCAAGAGTAGGATTGTCTCTAGCAGTTATCTACACATGGTTGAATTTCTCACAAAGCCCGCTTAAAGCTATGCTAGTAGAAGAGGAGTGACTAGGTTTAATAGGAGAAGAAAATGATGAAAAAGGGACAATCAAAATCCCTCTATTTTGATCATTCAACTCACTCTAGCAAAAAGGAACGGTGCACATAATTAAAGGTTTTAGTATTTGTGTTAATTGCAATTAAGTCGTCCAAGATCCAATGTCTACAATTGGGCCCTTGAAGTTTATATAATTGCAACCAAGTCCCACGAATTATAACAAACTTATAATTCACCTATTAATATATTTTCTTCTCTTAATTAACCCCACAATATTATCAAAAATATATATTGAGCATTCAAACCATTATTATGTGTGACCTATTAGGTTTCCTGACCTTATTCGTAACATAATATGAATTAATTCTAACAACTTTAGAATTAATAATCCTAAATAAAATATAAGATTAATTTATTAATTCTCTAATTAATAAATTCATATGTAGCAGATCAAGTGCAACATCTAGCAATGACTCTTGATCACCTAAAAGTCCAGAAAGTCAAGTGACTTGACATGAACCTTTCAATAGCAAATAACCAGTTCAATAAACTCTTTTTACCATACTATATCTCATTCAGTCTAGAGCATGGAATTAGTGCTAACACTATCCAGAATATTATTAATTCTTGCCCGAATATTTTAGTACCTATTCAAAAAATTCATTACTCGATATGTGTATTAAATTTTGAACTATTTCCAACACATAGTCTCCTTGGACAAGGACTTTAAGAGTAATGATTTCTACAAGTGGCCCTAAGATATACTCTCCAACTATTAAGAGTTATGAATCCTTTTTTGTCCCTCACAACTACTTTCTTTTACTTTACATTGTACCCAATATCCATTCCATGGGTAGTCCTTGTAAGACTCCAAATATTAGAATCAAAGTCCAACGCTCGATAAACAAAATACCTTGGACATCTCTAGTCTAAGGATTCTTGCATACGTGCTATAATGAGATTCTATCACTGACACTTAATAGCTATCCAAGTGATTATCTCATAGCTAGGTCTTCCAAGTAACTTGTTCATCTAACAAGCATCCATATATTAATCCTGAGTATCACAACACTCACAGCTATGAAAGGGATATAACTATTGGAATGTATACCCTCTAGACTAGGTTTCTAATATAATTGTTGAATTTATTAGTAAAAGAATTTATTCTCAAAATTTGTTTATGAATTTAAATTTTATTTGTGCACGATTTATGCTTAGAAAATACCCATTGTATTTAAGTAAGTGATCCATGTGAATTGTGGTCTTTCACAGTAAAGTATGGATCACGAGTTACTTAACACATAAACATTTGTTCTTAACCGATTAATGAGAATGGGAATCTTATCATGCTTAGGTTATTGTGTTGTGAATTCCAAATGGGAAATGTCTTACCTTTGGCCAATTAGTAGTCCACTCACTTCATAGCATGAGCATATTTCGAATACCTAAAATAGGACCTGTAATAGTAGTTTTTAAAAGCACTATTTAGAAAAAAAAAAAACCCAGACTATTACTACTACAGCGTGGACTAATACTCTATCGCTTAAGTATGAGTTGCTAGTTTGACGAAGGTGGAAGCATATACTTTGATATGCTTTAGTTGAGGTTCTATCGTAGAGTCGATATACTTGTGTATTGGGTATATGTCACTAGTTAGTTAAGACAAACTCGTACAAGATAGCTTCTTTGCTATATCGTCCCTTGTGACTATTCGAATGATTTAAATATCCAGGGTCCTAGGGACACATGACTTGGATATTTGCTTTAGGGTAGCTCCCTTGGAAAGCGAAAACATTCCAGGAGTCATGGATCATTGGACTAGAGGTCTGAGGATGGTAGATGTCTTTTAGAGAGGTGTTAGTATACTCTTCCTCTCTAAATGTTTGGCAATACGTAGAGGGGTATTTTAGTTATTACACCTGTAGGTCGGAAACTTTGTTAACGCATCATTGTCCTTGGGGTCAATATTTTCTTATGGTGATATTAAAAACTATTTAAAATGAAAAATACAGCTATTTTTATAGCAAGGGTATTTTGGTTATTTTAGTAGCCAAGGCGATGTGTCTTTTGGTCCTTGGAATAGCCCATTTGTCCTGACGATTTTGGGTTTAGGGATTGGTCTTGTATAAAATGGATTTTATTTTATTCGAGTAGCTTAGTTTAATTATTAGACTAGAATAAAATAAAATGTCCAAAAAAGGAGAATTATATATTAGCCCATTAAGGTTATTTAATTAATTTAATTTATTGGGCTTGTTTTAGTCTAGGAATATTTAAATTGAATTAAAGGCTTAACCCAATGAATTGGGCCAAGGCTTGAGGTTTATATTGGTCTATTAGGTTATTTAATTAATTTAAATATTGGGCTTGTATTAGTCTAGGAATAATTAAATTAAATTAAAGGCTTAACCCAATAAATTGGTCTATAGGTCCAAAGGCCTGCTTAATAGCTTAACATGGCATGGGCCGTAGGACTTCTATTTGATTTTTGAATGCCCAAATAATAGCCTATTATCAAGGCAATGGGGATTCAATTGAACAGTCGAGTCTTTCATGGAGGCACGATTGTTTTACCTCAAGCCTCACGTCTTCACTCTCATGTGTGTTCTCTGTGCTTTGAAAATAGCAAGAATAGAGATGCGAAACCTATCTGATTAATGCTTCATGGCATTTAGTCAAAATAGGAAGATCATCCTCATCACCCACAGCCTTCACCAGGCTTTCAGGTGCGGTTATATTCCAAAAGACAAAAGAGTTGCGTTGATGCACAGAAGAAGCCGACGGTTTGTGGGACATCAGCCAAAAAAACTAATCTCAGGACCAGAAGTGGTTCAGACCAAGATGTAGCCGGCACCGCCTAGACTAGTGAAAACGCGCGGTGGTATAAAAAATTTTCTTTCACTGCTTTTCGCATATGCTCTATTTTGTGAACATACTACTGTACATTTTTCATTTTGCCATGTATTTCCTTCAACTGGTTTCAGAGCCAGGTTTGTATGGCAATATAGGTTACATGTTAGTGAATAAAATAGGTCAGATGATTAAAATCAATGATGCTTAGTGTTTTCTGATATGGGTAGATTCCTCTGTAAGTCTTACGGTTGAGACATAGGAATACTATAAATATTTTTTTTTAAGCTTTCGTAGTGTTTGTGTAAGCCTATAATTAAAGCCATAGGCAATTGTGGATTGTTTTGGATTTTTTAGATGAAATCCATGTAAAAAATCAACACCCAGAACACCTGAAACACACAGAGGATTTTGGAGAAGATGGTCACTATAGCAGCCGAGCCGTGAAACCGAGCCATTGAAGCCGAGCAGCGCTGTATAATGTGAGAAGAGCTGAAGCCATCCAAGCCAGCTGCGGCTTGGAGCCACAACCAGGCTCGAGTTGGCCTCGACTCTGCACCACTCACGAGAAAGCTTTCTCGCGATAGCCTGATTTCCTCGAGGAAACCGGGCAGCAACTTCCTCACGGGAGCTACTGCACGGGAACATAGGTCATGGGCACTTGCCTAGATCCCAGCCCATGGCTTTTTGCCATGGGCCATGATCTAGTGTGGCAGGTGCACTGGACCAGAAAGTTTTTTTTTTTGGGAGGGGGGCGGGGAGGGGTTTGGCCCTATACCAGGCAAAGTTATTTTTATTGCAATAGTTAATATTCTTTGAATATTTTGCATGAAAAATAATAGTAACGAAAATTTAGGATTAAACAAAGCCATTAATTAATTAATGGACTTAATTCTATTATGTGGACACTTAGGGTAAAATAATAGAAAAGCATTAAAACGTTTACAGTTTTCTAACATGCTTAATTCTTTTTGTACCTTATGTGCGCATTTTTTCAAAGACCAAAGTCTTTGGGAAATTTTTGACAAGAAAAATATTTTTCTAATTAAAAAAACAAAGGTTATTTTTAACTTACAAAAATTAATCCTTAGATATTTTCTCGAAGGATTTAATCCTTAACATAAAAAAATATTTTTGATTTAGATATTTTTGTAAGTTAAAAGACTAAGTAGGAGACGGGTTCCAACAACTCCACGGCTTCCATCACGATCCTTATTAGAGATCATGGATCCTCTTGAGTCACCCTGGGAGTGAACCCGTATAAGATGGGGATACTACAAGGATCTAGAACTAATAGATGGATATAATTAATAACCCAGGACACGTACTATGATCGGCCAGCCTACGTTGGAGGTTATAGTGGGAGGAATGTCCAAAGGAAATAAGAAGAAACGGCCATCCCAAGATAGAGTTATCTTTTAGATTATTACCTAGAAAGGAAATTAATTTGTGGCAGTTAATACACTTAGCTTAGGAAACTGTTAATCTTCCCAAGAAGCTATATCAGTTTTCCTAAGAGCTAAATTAATCATATTAAATATAATAGTGATAGGGTTAACTATTATTAGATTTAAGATGAGGATGAAGTGCACAAATTGTTTTTGTTTTTTTACAAATTGAGTTTTCTTTTATTTTTTGATTTTTTAGAAATAGTTGGTAGAGGTTCTTTTAGTCCTTTAGTCATTATTCTCTAAGAGAATAAGTTAACGGGTCCAAATTATTTGGACTGGATAAGGAACTTGGATATAATACTCACTACCGCAGAGTATAAGTATGTCCTATACGAAACCTGCCCAGTAATCAGGCAAGGTTCCACCGATATTGAGCGTGAGGCTGAGATGGCATAGAAGAAGGCTCATTTCTATATGTTGGCCTTCATGTCTAATATGCTCTAGTCCAAACACGAGCACATGGCTACTGTGTATGACATAAGCCAATCACTAGCTACGATGTTCACCGATAGAGCTGACCCACAAGGCAAGAAGCTCTTAGAACGATCATAAACACTAAGATGGCTGAGGGAGCATCAGTCAGCGAGTATATGCTCAAAATGATTGCTACTTTCGAGGAAATAGAGGTATTAGGGGTTGTTATTAACCCCGAGAGCCAAGTGGACACGGTTCTCGAATCTCTGTAGTGCTCTTTTACTCAATTCAAGTTGAACTACAACATGAACATGCTAAACATGAGTTTAATTGAGTTAATAAAAGAGCTCTAGGTGGCAGAGAATGTCATGAAGCCATAGTCCAATGCTATGATTGCTAGGGCTTCTTCTTCCAGAACTAAGCCCAAGCCCCAAAAGTTTAAGAAGAAGAAAGGAAACGCAGTAGCCAAGCCCAAGAACCAGCCCAACAAGCCAAAGGGCAAGTTCTTCAAGTGTGGGTAAAAAGGACACTAAAAAAACCAGTGTCCAAAGCTTCAAGCCAAGAAAAACCCTACAGGTTTTGTTCTCTATCTAGAGTAAGTTTCAATGGTTGGATTAACTTCCACTTGAATTGTTGATTCTGGAGCTACTGATGATATTGTAACTCCTTGCAGGGTTTTAGGAAGATAAGAAGACTCCAAAAAGGCGAGCATGGACTACGAGTAGCAAATAGAGCACAAGTATGGGCCCTTGTAGTGGGAGAGCTTAATCTTATTTTTTATTGTAATTGAGTAATTATTTTGAAGGATATTTTATATGTACCTAGATTTAGACAGAATTTGGTTTCAGTTGCAAAACTTATAAATCAATGATATTTTGTTTCTTTCCATTCTGGTATTACTATCAATAGAATGGAGAAGTTCTTTATTCTGGACACATGTATGGAAACTTATTCTTCTTAAAACCTACAAACAATCAAATAAATAATACTCAATCTGAACCTTTAAGTAATAAGAGAAAGAATAATGGCAATGACTCATCTATTTGGCATATAAGGTTAGGTCATATTAACTCAACCAAAATTTAGAGGTTAATCCATGATGGGCCATTGGGCTCATTAAGATTGGAAAATTGGCCTCAGTGTGAATCCTGCCTTATGGGAAAAATGACCAAAAGGTCGTTCTCCCAAAAGGCTGATAGAGCCAAGGAGATATTGGGCCTTGTTCATACTGATGTGTGTGGTCCATTATCTAAACTAGCCAGAGGGGGTTTTGAGTACTTCATCTTCTTCACGGATGATTGTTTAAGGTTTGATTATGTCTACCTAATGAGGCATAAGTCAGACTCTTTTGACAAATTCAAAGAGTTTAAGGCTGAAGTGGAGCGTCAGATAAGTAAACTGATCAAAACCTTACGATCGAATTATGGTGGAGAGTACTTTCTCAGTGAATTTAAAGATTACATGATATATCATGGGATAGTATCCCAGCTCTCTGCATCAGAGACACCCCAGCAGAATGGAGTAGCTGAGAGAAGGAACAGGACAGTGATGTAAATGGTCTAAAGTATGATGTCTCATGCTACTCTTTCGGTCTCTTTTTAGGGATATATCCTAAAAACTAGGTGTAAGCCAAGTCTGGATCATCTTAGGATATAGGGCTGTCCAGCTTATGTACTAATGAAGGAAGACAAGTTAGAACTAAGATCAAAATTATGCTATTTTGTTGAGCATCTAAAAGGGACAAAAGGAGGTTACTTTTATCATCCTAAGAAGCCAAAAGTACTGAAAAATACTAATGCTAGATAGTTGGAGAATGATCAAAGTACTTCCACTAAAGGTTCAACAAGGTTGGAACTCAAAGAGAAGTTATCTTCGAAATCAACTTCTTCAAACCCGATGGAACAAGAAGAGGCACAACCTCAAAAACCTATACAAACGGAGCCTCATCATAGTGGAAGGGTATCTATGGTTCTAGAAAGATGGACTGTAGAGGCTTTTGAGCTGGTCTCTGACTATTAGGATCAAGATCCCACTAGATAGGAGGAGGCTAATATTGATGCCATTGCAAATCTATGGCATAAAGCAATAAAAGCCGAGATTGTGTCTATGCACTTCAATCAGGTTTGAGATCTTGTAGCTCCACCTGAAGGGATAAAACACATTGGGTGTAAGTGGGTATACAAGAGGAAGAGCAGAGCGGATAGAAAGGTGGAAACCTTCAAATCTAGGCCTGTGGCAAATGGGTATATGCCATAGGCTAAATTAGCCTTGTTTTTCCTAGTTATTCGAGCTTCTTTTGTAATATATTTTGTTCAATAGCTAGTCATATTCCGTCATATTTGAGAATTTACCCTTGAAAAGGTATTTTGTTCTTTATTTCATAGTTTTAGGGTAAAACAAAATAAAAACGTCACAAAACAGAGGAGAGGCGGCCCCGGCTAGGACCCTAGGACCGGCACCGGCCAAGCATTGTTGAAACGAACTTCGAAGCGGTAGAAAAATTGTTAAAACAAAGCAGAACAAAACTAAGGCGATGCCGGCTGTAAAGTTGGAATCGGCGCCGGCTGCATTCTGGAACACATTGTGCAAAATTTGAAGAAAAATCGACAAACGAATGGACGAATAAAACACAATCAGCGCCAGCTCCAAGAGTCAAGGCAGCGCTGGCTGTGCCCTGAAGCTAAGGTAGTGCTTGATTTTTCTATGTGGTTTTTGGTAATCTGAGGAGTTTTAGTATCTTTCAACTTTTACTCGGCCAAGAACTTTGTATCTATGAGTTTAGACACTTCCTAAGCCTATAAATAGAGGGAAAACACAAGGGAAATGGAGAGAATTCATTTATCATCACAGAAAATTACTCAATCAAAGGAGGAATTCTTCAAGTTCGAGAAGGATTGTGCAAGAAGGTCTTCAAAGGAAGAAGAAGGAGACTTGTCTATGAGTGCTTTCTTTTACTTTGTGTTCTTTTTCTTGACAATGATATGTTAATTATTTTATTGTAATTCAACGTTGTTTAGATATTCATGATATTTAGAATTGTTTGATCTTTTGAATAATTGGTTATTATTTTTTGTATTTAATTACTTGTACTTATTACGAGATTAGTTGGTTAGTTCTATCCATTGACTTGCTAGACCAAAGGGGGTTGAGGGTAGTTTCAATTTATTAATTTCAGATTCTGTTAGCTATTAACTTACTGGACCAAAGGGGGTTGATTGCTTAGAACTAGTAATTGAAGGTTAATTGATGTCTTCCGAGACCAAGGGTTCATTGATTAATTTCATGCTTTGAATTTTCTTAGACCAAGGGAATTTAATTAAAGATTGGGTTTAATGCATCTTTTGTATGGATTAGTTGAGACAGACCAAGTGATTCTAATTTATCTAGAAGATAGTGATTTCATGGATTGACCATCGAAGTGAGTCTACTTTAATCCTTCATGATGCCAAGGGAATAACTAGTTATGATAATGGTTGAGTTCTTTAAGATCATGTTTATCCAAACAATGGTTGGAATTGTATACTTCTCCATCCTTAACATGTATATATTTTTATTTTGATTTTCTTTTATTTTGTCTTTCTTTGTTTTTCACTTTATCGAGTCAGTTAAACAATGAAAGAAATGTGATTAATGTCTACTTGTTCCTGGAGGATCGACACTCGTTTAAACCCTAGGCTCAGTTAATGATGAGTACGCTTGCTCATATGTGTGATTTGGGTTGAACATTTTAATTTAAACTTGATTGGGAATGTGCTTAGTTTTGGTATGATTTTTATGCCCAAGTCTGAACACATCAAGTTTTTGGCGCCATTGCCGAGGTACAATCGCATGAATGCTTGGATTTTGTTGATTTAACCATGTAAATATGTAAATATGTAAATATGTAGGTATGTAAGATATGTATAATTGTTTTTTCCTCAAAAAGGTGCTATCTTTTGTACTTCATGTACTCTTAACCTAACCTAACCTACTAACTTTGACTATGTTCTTTTTACTAACTTTGTAACCTTGTACTTTTGGTTTGTATCAGTAATTCAGTACCTAACTCACTTCTATGTGTAGGAGAAATGGCGAATTGGAATCCGAGAAAGTCTAATAAGGGGCAGTACCTCCATTGCACTCCTAAGATGACACTCGCAGCACCAGGATCAGCAGAGCTTGAAACATTACTCGGGAAATTTGTTGTTCATGTCACAAGGTGTTTCCAAGAAATTGATTCCACATTTGAGAAATTCGAAGCAATGATCTGCAACATGGAATGACAAATTTGGTACTTGACAAACATAGTGATAAAATCCCATGACCTAAACCCAATAGCTAGCGAGAAAACAATTGTTGTCACATTGCGAATTGAAAAAGAATTACCAGATAGTCCAGATGACAACCGATGTTGGCTGGCAGAAGGGAACCGGTGCCGGCTATCCCGTAACCCCGAGACCCAGCCACCCAAAACTGGACCAGCGCCGGTCGAAGCACTGGAACCGGCGCTGGCTATCCCTTATCCACCTCCCAAAAAACCTACTTTTCAGCCTAACATACCGTATCCTACTCGTCTACATAAGGCCCGAAAAGATGCTCAATTCAACAAATTCCTTGAGGTATTTAAACAATTGCACATAAACGTTCCCCTCAACAAAGCTTTAATCCATATGCTCAAATATGCCAAATTCCTCAAAAGCATGCTCGTTAACAAAAAGTGATTGAATGAGTTGTCTACAGTAGTTCTCAATGAAGAATGCTCAGCTATCTTGCAAGACAACTCGAAATTGCCACATAAAGAAAAATGATCCAGGGAGTTTCTCTATCCTATATCTAATTGGCACTCTTCATGTCTGTAATGCATTAGTTGAACAAGGTGCTAGCATTAATTTATTGCCATATAAAACATTCAAAAGGCTAGGCCTAGGAGAACCACAGCCCACTAGGATGAGTATTCAACTCACGGATAGATCTATCAAATATCCTAGGGGCATAATAGAAGATGTGTTGGTAAAAGTTGATAAATTCATATTTCCCATAGATTTTGTTATTCTTGACCTGGATGAAGATTCCAAAGTCCCTTCAATCTTAGGTAGACCCTTCCTAGCTACAGAAAAAGCATTAATTGACGTTCATGGGGGGAGGTTGACACTTAGGGTTAGGGATGAGGAAGTAGTCATTCAAATCCACATTGATATGCATTGATATGCTGATGATTCTTGTCATTCGCCTTTCCCTTTAATTGACGTTCTGATGATTCTTGTCTAAGCATTGATGTGAAACCCTAGTCAAGATCAACCTTAGAGTAAGGGGGTTGGGATGCATATCATACCTTATTTCATGATTTAATATATTTTTATATGATTTTTATGTGCTTTGGATTTGAGTTTTATTGTCTTGAAGCCTTGTTGGTGAGTATCGAGTGAGAATGGCAAAATGGTAATTTTTGCATGAGGTGAAAATAGGAAGATAGCTTGAGGATTAAATAGGAATTAATTTTCTTGTGGAAATAACAACAAGAGTTGTTGTGGTTTAGCGGTTAGAGCTTTGGAATCAATTCTTGAGGTCTTGGGTTCAAATTCCATCATAGAAGTTTCAGCTTGATTAAATTTTATTTTTGCTTGGGGAAGAATAATTTCGGCCTTATAAGCTTGGAGTAAGGTAGGGTTGATGTCCTAAGAGAGACATGTTAGGAGTAACTTCATTCTACTCCCTTACCCTACTCGAATTTCCTAAAGGGAATTCATTTTCCCTTGATCTTTGATTTTCCTTATTTCTCAACTCATTAGTTTGATCAAGTTGTTCTAGCCATTTTCTTTCTAGAAACTTCAGTAAAGTGCTGTGGTCTTGTAGGCTCAAAATGTCTTAGTAAAAGACTTCTTATAGTCTGAAAAATGTGGAAGAGTTGTGGGAAATTCCAAGAGGAAAAATCCCTCTAGTGAGCTTGCTGAAAATTCACTCTAACTAGTTCATCCTCCTCTTTGGAACGAGCTGAAATTTTCCAGCTTGTTGTGCCTTCAAAATGTCGAGTTTCTTAGCTAACATTCCCTCCCAAATGCTGCCAAAAAAATGGTCTTTAGGGTCAGTTTGCAATCTGGATTTCTTGGCCATTTCCGGACTGCTCAAAGCTGGAGCAACAACAGGAAAAATTCCTGTGCAAATCGCCACTTTGAGAGTCTAAAACCAAGCAATTTTCTTCCAGATTTTGTACAGAACCTTAGCCATGTTTTTCCACCATGAAGAAGGCTGGAAACCAGCCTTGAGAGCCCCTGAAATTCCCCTTCAAACTCTCTGCAAGATGTCTGGAAAATGGCAGCCGAAAAAGCTGTCCAGGAATTTCAGCTTGGCGAAATTCTGGGCAGTCCAAATTCCAGCTTTGTTTCCTATTTCTCTTCCAGCCGAAACACCAACCTTGTTCTGCAGGAACCTTCCTTAAACCTCCAGTAACAAAGCTCCATTATTTCCCTTAAGCTTCTGCATGAAATTCAGCAATGGCTGTCCGAAAATCTCTCCAACAAATCCCTACAATTATGCTTGATTGATTTCCAAAATTCCAGCCACCTTTGTCAAGCAACTTTCCATATTGCATTCCCCAAATAACCAGACTTCTTCTTCACCATTGAGCACCCTACTTTTGGCCACCATAAGCTTCCATAAACCAGCATTACTCCCACCGAAATTCTGCTCAAACAGTAGGCCATGGCAGACTTCCAAACCTCTCCAACAATCAAGATATTCTTGGAATATTTAGTCTCCAAATTCACTTCCAAAAAATATTCTTCAAGGATTGTAACAACTAACCTTTTCTTTTCCCTTCCAAATCAGAGAAACAACTTCCTAAACCCTACAAAGATTCGGCCAGCCCTAGCTCTCACAGAATTTTGGCAGCTACACAAATCTAATCTCTCGAATTCTCTCAACCTCCAAGAACACTCACACAACACCAAGAACACCTTCATCTTTCCTTCACCTAATACTCCTCCAAACCATCTCAAATCCTCTCTAAAACTTTCAGATTTGACCTACTCATTGCCATGAGTCCATCAACCCCATTCTTATCATCAAACTCCACAAATCATCTTGCTACTTCGAATCAAAACTAGAAATTTCTGTGAAGGACAAGAACACCTTCAAGGTAAATTTATTCTAACAACTTCATCTCCTCCAATCTTGATCTCTAATGAGAACCTATGTGTATAAGCATGCTAATGGTTTCTCTCTCTCTCTCTCTCTCTCTCTCTCTCTCTCTCTCTCATGGCCGAAAACCTCCCTCTCTTGGCCGGATGGCTCCTTTTCCCCATGTCCATGTTTTTGTCATCTCTCTTGGATAAAGTTAGGCATCAAGGAGTTAAGATCTATTCTAAACTCCTTCAAAGCATTCATCGATCAAGTAAGTCCCTTCAATCCTTATTTTAAACTCTAGAATCATGTCCCTAGGATGGTGTTAATAGTAGGTGGATGGTGATAGGATTCGAGTATATATATATTGTTGAGATTGAAGCATGAACATTTGTATGAATGTGAAGGAGATGGGATTTTTGCATGGATGGATTATCTTGGTTGATTGTGTAATGATTTGAGGTTTGATGCATGAAGTATTTGAGATAAAGCATGCCAGAGATTATATCACCTTTGGGGAATAGCATTTATATGCATGTTAGATTATTGAAGCCATGAACATATTTATGCTAGTAGAGGTTAGATCATGTCTTAATAAATTTAGATCTATGCTTATGTGCATGATTTGAATGATTTGATGAATGGAAGGATTGCATATGTTCTTGATTGTGGTTAGCCATAGAAATTTAACCATGATCTAGTTGTCCCTAAATTAATTTTATTTCATAAATAAAATATTTAATGATATAAAATGTTCCTAGTAAATGTCGAAAAACCCTAGGAATGGTAGATTTTGATTATTATATACATAAAGGATATTTTGGTCAAATAAATAATAATTTTGCTAGAAAATAAAATAAATAAATATTATTTAAAATAAAGAAATCAATTGAAGCCTTTTATGGAAATAATTATAATTAGTAAAATATTTATTAAATCAAATCCCTTTTTAAAAGTTTACTTATTATTTTCCAAGCAAGACTCATTAAATTTAATCTCAACTAGTTTTAGCAACCAATTAATTTCTAACAACTAAACTATTATTAAATCATTACTTTACTTATTACTACCAAGGACTCTTGAGCAAATAAACTCTAAATTTTCCCTAGCAAGATTTAAACTTTCAACTTATTAGAAATTATTTCCCAAGCCATTAATTATTTTAAATATCAAATTAGGCTCAACCTACAAACCTATTTATGTATTATTTTGCCTTAAAGCTTGGGACACTAGGATCATGGTAGTAGTAAGAGGAGTTGATTTAAAATTGAGGAAGTGGATTGTGGCTTGGAATTGATTGTGATTTGTATTTGCCCATGTGGGGTTAGGTCAGTTGTTGGAGACCTTGTTGTTGTGAGCAAGAATCAGGTAAGCTCCTGCATAAAACCTGATTGTTGAAAAATGTTTAATTATGGCAAGCTAAATATAGAGTGCATGGACCCTCATTTTTGTAAAGACAATTGAGGGTTGTCTCCTATTTTATTTCCGTCAAATGAGTTATTTGAAATTTATCGAGCAGATTTACTCAAACTTAGAACTCTTTCTGAAACTATTTTTTACAAACATTTTGAAAACCCTTTATTTGCCATGTTCAAGTGGAACTGTGTTTGTTCATTTTTCCCAAGTGGGATACGTTACGTTGAGTACTCAATAAGGGTGGACTACTAGGACTAGTCTTTGAGGGGTTAGGGTAAGTCTCTCAGTAGGTGGCCACCTCTGAGGGGTAAGTCCTTCCCGGATAGGACGTCAGTCTAGTAGGTCGTGCCGGTCCAAGCTAGCAGTGTTCTATTCAGTAAAGTGACTGTGTTATGCCGGAATGGACACCCGGTTGTTGTTTGGGTATAGAGAATGAGGAGTATCTTGCCCAGTAGGCCGATCATCTACTTTTTTCAGTCTGCACAAAGTGTGGCATTTTGACCGGCGGTATGCACAAAGTGTGGCATGCTGACCATTCGGTTATGTGGCCCAACGTGTGGTAACCCGTAATCCTTTCTTTCGAGTGGTTGATTTTATAAATTTTGTATAGCTCGAAATGCCAAAACACCACTCTTGTTTTTTACGGATGTTTATTGCTTGCCAATGATCTCTTATAAAGAATTTGATACTTTGCATTCACGAAATGTTTTCACCTGAAATATAAACACACACGGACTTACTGGGATTTCTGTCTCATCACCTTTTTGTCATGTTTTCTGGTCGGTCCTGCTGTGGGGATGAGTAGCTAGTAGTATCTTCCGTGGAAGATATTGTTGTCATTTAATTCTATGTATTGCTTTGGGGAGACAAGTATGGATAATTTTATTTATGGTTTTGTTTTGGGAATTCATAGATTTATTCTTGGAGTATTTTGGGTTGTAATAAAATTTTAAGTTAAAGTATTATTTTTATTCTGCAATTTTATTTGTGTGACCTAGTTATCAAGATCCCTTGTCCTTTGGACGGGCCCTGGCGGGCCTAGGTAGCGGGGTGTTACAAGTGGTATCAGAGACTAGGTTATAGGCAAATATTGATGATATGTGTTCTATTTATTTAAGTTTAAAATCTTTGTCTAACCTATCTTGTTGATGTTGTAGGATGTTTGGGTTGCTTAGGACCACGAGAAAAGGGCAGCAGTGGCACCCGCCTATTCCTATATACCAGGAAGACCTCTCAGTTCCCCAGCCTGCTCCTCAACCAGTTATCCCTATAGAGGATAACAGTGATGATGAGGTTATCCCTATGAAGGATAACAGTGATGATGAGATTGACCTTATGGAGGATAGCAGTAAGGACGAGGTCCAGATCCTTGATCCACCTCCAATCCTGGTGATAGACATAAGCTCTGACAGTGAGGATGAAGTGATGATAGTGGAGCTTGAACCCCACCCTCCTAATCCCGAAGTGGACTTAACAACAAATAGTGATGACCCGGGGGAGAAAGACTATGAGTCTCCACCTAGGCCTTCTTTTATTCCTTCCTTCAGCCGAGTTGAGCCCGGAGAGAGCTCTAGGCACCCTAGGAAGGAGCCCATGGAGGGATTTGCTAGCAGGGATGGGGTAGATTTTTCCAAGAACACTGGGGGTTGGTTATATGAGGCTGATGATGAGGGTTCTAATGAGGATTAGAGAGTTAGGAGTTATTTTATTTTGGATGATTATTTATTTGTTGTCTTTTGGGAACTAGTTTGTCAAAGATTTCCAATTCTATGTTTTGTTCACACCTTTGGATTTATGTAAGTCAATTTTTGAAATCAAAATTTTTTAGCAATCCTTTAAATAAGTTGCATATGATTTCTTCCTTCTCATACTTGGCCATGTATGCATACACCACTAAAATGGTTTGATACTGGAATGCATACACTTAACATTTGGGGTATGGTATAGAATGGCACCCAAGCGATGTGCAGCTTCTTCAGCCAGAAGGATTCCGGAGGTAGACCCCGTAGCACCGGAAGTTGAAACTAAACAGATGCAATCACCCAATCCGAGTAATGGACAAAGTGGTCTAGAAATGGGAATGGGGTCCGATGCCCCGGTTGATGTGTCAATGGGCCAGGCGCTCAGTAAGATGACCGAGATTCTTCAGACACTGACTGGGCGAAGGAAACCTAGAGGGGAAGATGAGGCCTTAGAGAGGTTTTTGAAATTTCAACCGCTCGTCTTTATGGGAGAAGTCAAACAAGATCAGAAGATCGAACAATGGGTTGAGCAAATGGAGGACATTTTCGCAATGCTCCAGTATGCTGAGGAGCGGATGGTTAAGTTTGCAGCTTTTCAATTGAAAGGACCAGCTCGAGCATGGTGGCAGCGGGTCCAAGATGACTGGGAGATGGATGAGCAAGAATGGACGTGGTCCAGTTTCGTTAAAGCCTTCAGGATGGAGTACATCCCTCAGTGGATTGTGGAAAAGTGAGAGGATGAATTTCAAAATTTGAGATAGCAAAGCATGTCAGTGGCTCAATATGTGGCGCGATTCATTCAATTGTCAAAATACTGCCGAAGATTGGTCGACACCGAGCAGAACAAGATGAGGCAGTTCGTCAAGGGGCTGAGACTGAAACTGAGGAGAGCATTGGCACCTACTCCACCGACAACTTATTCGGGGGCTGTAGACGTAGCTACTCGCACGGAGAACAAGGATCGCAGCAGGATGGCGGCTAAGCCTTTCCTGCCGCCAAGGCAGCCGCAGGGACATTTCCCGAGACCGCAACCACACAAGCTCCCCGCCAATCATCAACGGCAGAACCGGGGAAAGCAAGCCCGGACAGCACCAAGTGGACCAGCCCCGAATCTCCTATCATGCAGATAGTGTGGAAGAAAAGGCCACACCAAGAGAAATTGTTGGTCTAAGGGTGGTGAAAAGAAATGCTATCACTGTGGTGACCCGAACTACCTGAGGAACACCTGCCCCAAATTGCAGCACGTCGGGTAAGGAAACCCGGCTCAAAACTCGGGACACAACCGAGACAACAGAGAGGAAGTTAGGGCTGATGCAGCGGTGGTAGAAGGTACGTTCACTATTCAAGGACGTTCCGTTAATGCTTTGATTGATTCTGGCTCTACTTATTCCTATATAAACAAGTTATGTGCATGTCATTTGGGTTGGGATGGAATAGAGCTACTTTTTATTTTAGAGGTGAGCACACCTCTGGGGAAAATGGTGCAAGCGGATCGGTATGTAAAGGAGTGTAAAGTTAATGTAGGGAAAGAAAGTTTGGAGGGGGATTTGATAGTGTTAGACCTTGAGGCTTATGACTTGATTCTGGGAATGGACTGGTTAGCCAAGCATGGCGCTAGGGTAGACTGTAAAAATAAGTCAGTCCAATTCATCAGGTCGGGTTGTGATGTATTGGAATTCAATGGAAAAAGGGTGAAAGAACTGAAGTACTTGATTGTGGGGGCTAAGGCCCGAAAATTATTGAGGCAAGGATGTCAATGTTATCTGGCTTACGTGATGAACAAACCGAAGGACCAGTGCAATTTGGAAGACACGGAAGTGGTAAAAGATTTTCCTGATGTGTTTCCGGTGGAGCTTGATTCTCTACCTCCTAGTCGAGAAGTGTAATTCACTATAGACTTAGTTCCCGGAGCAGAACCATTAACGCGGACGCCGTACCGGATGGCACCGGCAGAGTTAAAAGAGCAGCTAGAGGAGCTAGTTGGTCAAGGCTACATTAGACCGAGCACGTCGCCGTGGGGAGCACCTGTGCAATTTGTAAAGAAGAAGGACGGAACCCTGAGGCTATGTATCGACTACCGAGGGCTGAACAATTTGACGATTAAGAACAAGTACCCCTTACCCCTGATTGACGAGCTATTTGATCAGCTATAAGGATCCAGTTGCTATTCCAAGTTGGATCTGAGACAAGGATATTACCAAGTGCGGATAAGAGAGGAAGATATCCCCAAGACAGCCTTCAACACCAGATATGGACATTACGAGTTCGTGGTAATGCCGTTCGAGGTGACCAATGCCCCAGCAGTATTTATGGACCTGATGCACCGAATATTCCAACCCTATCTGGACAAGTTTGTGGTGGTCTTCCTTGACGACATTTTGATTTACTCCAAGAGTCTAGAGGAGCATGCGGAGCATCTAAGGCTCGTGCCAGAGAAACTGTGGGAGCACAAGCTATACGCGAAGTTCAACAAGTGCGAATTTTGGCTAGACAGTGTGGCATTCCTTGGTCATGTGGTAACCAAGGAAGGTATCAAGATAGATCTGGCAAAGGTTGAAGCGGTATCAAACTGGAAGCAGCCGAAGAATATTACCGAGATCTAGAGTTTCTTGGGATTGGCTGGATATCACCGAAGGTTTATCAAGGGATTTTCGACGCTTGCATCGTCAATGACCCGTCTATTGAGAAAGGATGTTCCATTTATGTGGAACGAAAAATGCGAGAAAAGTTTTCAAGAATTGAAGAAAAGACTGATGATAGCACCGGTATTGAGTCTACCGGAAAAAGGCAAACCTTACGCACTATATACTGACACTTCGAAAAAAGGACTTGGAGCAGTGCTGATGTAAGACAGGAAGGTAATTGCTTATGCATCTCAGAAGCTAAGACCTCATGAAGTGAACTACCCCATTCATGATCTGGAGCTGGCAGCTATAGTGTTCGCCCTCAAGAAATGGCGACACTATCTGTATGGAGCTGAATATGAGGTGTTCACCGACCATAAGAGCCTGAAGTATATCTTCACTCAAAAGGACCTGAACTTGAGACAGCGGAGGTGGATGGAATTCCTAGAAGAATACCGTTGTCCGATCAACTACCATCCCGGGAAGGCCAACGTTGTGGCAGACGCCCTGAGCAAAAAAGTTGGAATGGCAAGACTGAAGGTGCAGGAAATGCAAGCGGTTCAGGATGTGTTGGACAGAAGGGTAGAAGTGCAAGACAGAGGAATTATCATTAGCAATTTGAGGTTGGTGCTGGATTTGAAGAGGGAAATCGTGGAAGCTCAGCAAAACAACACCGAGTTTCAACTTATCAAGGACAAGGAGCTTAAGCGGCCAGGCAGTGAATTCTGCCTAGACGAAGCAGGAGTTTTTCATTTCAGAGATTGATTGTGTGTGCCCGGAGAGCAGCAATTGAAGGACAGAATTCTGGAGGAGGCGCACAAGAGCAAGTACGCCATTCATCCGGGGGAAGTCAAGAGGTATCAGGATTTGAAGAGAGCTTATTGGTGGCCCGGACTGAAGCGGGATGTAGTAAAGTATGTTTCAACCTGTCTCACCTTCCAGAAAGTTAAAGCGGAGCATAAGAAGTCAGTGGGACTATTGCTGCCATTGCCAGTGCCGGAATGGAAATGGGAAGAGGTGACTATGGACTTTGTCACCGGACTCCCCATGTCAAAGACCCAAAAGGACGCCATATGGGTAGTGGTGGATCAGCTGACCAAGTCGGCCCATTTCATCCCGGTAAATGTGAGGGATTCTATGGAGAAGCTGGCTCAGACTTATGTTCGAGAAGTAGTCCGACCTCATGGAGTGCCTTCGAGCATAGTGTTAGACCGAGACCCGAGGTTTACATCTCGTTTTTGGAGAAAGTTCCAGGAGGCAATGGGGTCGAATTTGAAATTTAGTACGACGGCGTATCCACAGACCAATGGGCAGTCAGAGAGGGTTATTCAAATATTGGAAGATATGTTGAGGGCCTGTGTCCTGGATTTCGGGGATAAGTGGATCGAGTGTGTGCCGTATGTCGAGCTATCTTATAATAAGAGCTACCAAGCCTCAATTGGGATGGCACCATACGAGGCTTTGTACGGTCGCAAGTGTCAAGTACCGTTGTATTGGAGCTGGACGGAAGATGGTCGCGTGAGCAAAACCGGAGAGGTCTGTGTCCAAGAAATGTTGGATAAAGTGAAACTAATTCGAAGAAGGTTAACGGCGGCTCAGAGTCGACAGAAGAACTATGCGGACAACCGGAGAAGAGAATTAGAGTTTCAAGTCGAGGACCGCGTATTCCTGAAGCTAACATCGAATAGGGGAATTTTGAAGCATTCGAAGGGCAGAAAGCTAAATCCGAGATATTTGGGGTCGTTTCTGATTAAGGAAAGAATTGGACTGGTAGAATACCGATTGGACCTACCGGATGGGCTGATAAGTATCCACGATATGTTTTATGTGTCGCAATTGAAGAAGTATAACGCGGATCCCGATCATGTGTTAAATGATGAACTATTGGTGTTGCAACCAGACCTGAGCTACGTGGAGAAGCATGTGCGAATATTAGACCGCAGTGTCAAAACTCTCCAAAATAAACAGATACCAATGGTTAAGATTCAGTGGGAGCACCATGGCAGGCAGGATGCCACATGGGAGTCGGGAGAATGGGTTAAGCGGAAGTATCCCGAGCTGAAATAAAGGTATGTTTGAATTTCGGGACGAAATTCTTCTAAGGAGAGGAGGATGTGAAACCCCAGTCAAGACCAACCTTAGAGTAAGGGGGTTGGGATGCATATCATACCTTATTTCATGATTTAATATATTTTTATATGATTTTTATGTGCTTTGGATTTGAGTTTTATTGTCTTGAAGCCTTGTTGGTGAGTATTGAGTGAGAAGGGCAAAATGGTAATTTTGGCATGAGGTGAAAATAGGAAGATAGCTTGAGGATTAAATAGGAATTAATTTTCTAGTGAAAATAAGAACAAGAGTTGTTGTGGTTTAGTGGTTAGAGCTTTGGAATCCATTCTTGAGGTCTTGGGTTCAAATTCCATTATAGAAGCTCTAGCTTGATTAAATTTTATTTTTGCTTGGGGAAGAATAATTTCGGCCTTATGAGCTTGGAGTAAGGTAGGGATGGTGTTCTAAGAGAGACATGTTAGAAGTAACTTCATTCTACTCCCTTACCCTACAAGAATTGCCTAAAGGGAAATTATTTTCCCTTGATCTTTGATTTTCCTTATTTCTTAACTCATTAGTTTGATCAAGTTGTTCTAGCCATTTTCTTTCCAGAAATTTCAGTAAATTGCAGTGGTTTTGTAGGATCAAAATGTCTTAGTAAAAGACTTCTTATAGTATGAAAAATGTGGGAAATTCCAAGAGGAATGCGCTTGCTGAAAATTCACTCTAGCTAGTTCATCTTCCTCCTTGGAATGGGCTAAAATTTTCCAGCTTGTTGTGCCTTCAAAATGTCGAGTATCTTAGCAAACATTCCCTCCCAAATACTGCCAGAAAAATGGTCTTTAGGATCAGTTTGCAATCTGGATTTCTTGGCCATTTCCGGACTGCTCAAAGCTGGAGCAACAACAGGAAAAATTCCTGTGCAAATCGCCACTTTGAGAGTCTAAAACCAAGCTGTTTTCCTCCAGATTTTGTGAAGAACCGTAGCCATGCTTTTCCTCCATGAAGAAGTCTAGAAACTAGCCTTGAAAGCCCCTGAAATTCCCCTTCAAACTTTCTGCAAGATGTCTGGAAAATGGCAGCCGAAAAAGCTGTCCAGAAATTTTAGCTTGGCGAAATTCTGGGCAGTCCAAATTCCAGCTTTGTTTCCTATTTCTCTTCCAGCCGAAACACCAACCTTGTTCTGTAGGAACCTTCCTTAAACCTCCAGTAACAGAGCTCCATTGTTTCCCTTAAGCTTCTGCACGAAATTCAGCAATGGCTGTCCGAAAATCTCTCCAACAAATCCCCGCAATTATGCTTGATTGATTTCCAAAATTACAGCCACCTTTGTTTAGCAACTTTCCATAATGCATTCCCCAAATAACCAGACTTCTTCTTCACCATTGAGCGCCCTACTTTCGGCCACCATAAGCTTCCATAAACCAACATTAATCCCACTGAAATTCTGCTCAAACAGTCGGCCATGGCAGACTTCCAAAGCTCTCCAACAATCAAGATATTCTTGGAATATTTAGTCACCAAATTCACTTCTTAAAAATATTCTTCAAGGATTGTAACAACTAACCTTTCCTTTTCCCTTCCAAATCAAAGAAACAACTTCCTAAACCCTACAGAGATTCGGCCAGCCCTAGCTCTCATAGAATTTCGGCAGCTACACAAATCCAATCTCTCGAATTCTCTCAACCTCCAAGAACACACACACTACACCAAGAACACCTTCCTCTTTCCTTCACCTAATAACCCTCCAAACCATCTCAAATCCTCTCTAAAACTTCCAGATTTGACCTACTCACTGTCGTGAGTCCATCAACCCCATTCTTAACATCAAACTCCACAAATCATCTTGCTACTTCGGATCAAAACCAGAAATTTCTGTGAAGGACAAGAACACCTTCAAGGTAAATTTATTCTAACAACTTCATCTCCTCCAATCTTGATCTCTAATGAGAACCTATGTGTATAAGCATGCTAATGGTTTCTTTTTCTCTCTATTTCTCTCTCTCTCTCTCTCTCATGGCCGAAAACCTCCCTCTCTTGGCCGGATGGCTCCTTTTCCCCATGTCCATGTTTTCGCCATCTCCCTTGGACTAAGTTAGGCATCAAGGAGTTAAGATCTATTCTAAACTCCTTCAAAGCATTCATCGATCAAGTAAATCCCTTCAATCCTTCTTTTAAAATCTAGAATCATGTCCCTAGGATGATGTTAATAGTAGGTGGATGGTGATAGGATTCGAGTATATATATATTGTTGAGATTGAAGCATGAACATTTGTATGATTGTGAAGGAGATGGGATTTTTGCATGGATGCATTATCTTGGTTGATTGTGTGATGATTTGAGGTTTGATGCATGAAGTATTTGAGATAAAGCATGCTAGAGATTATATCACCTTTGGTGAATAGGATTTATATACATGTTAGATTATTGAAGCCATGATCATATTTATGCTAGTAGAGGTTAGATCATGTCTTAATAAATTTAGATCTATGCTTATGTGCATGATTTGGATGATTTGATGAATGGAAGGATTGCATATGTTCTTGATTGTGGTTAGCCATAGAAATTTGACCATGATATAGTTGTCCCTAAACTAATTTTATTTCATAAATAAAATATTTAATGATATAAAATTTTCCTAGTAAATGTCGAAAAACCCTAGGAAGGGTAGATTTTGATTATTATATACATAAAGGATATTTTGGTCAAATAAATAATAATTTTGCTAGAAAATAAAATAAATAAATATTATTTAAAATAAAGAAATCAATTGAAGCCTTTTATGGAAATAATTATAATTAGTAAAATATTTATTAAATCAAATGCCTTTTTAAAAGTTTAGTTATTATTTTCCAAGCAAGACTCATTAAATTTAATCTCAACTAGTTTTAGCAACCAATTATTTTCTAACAACTAAACTATTATTAAATCATTACTTTACTTATTACTACTTAGGTCTCTTGAGCAAATAAACTCTAAATTTTCCCTAGCAAGATTTAAACTTTCAACTTATTAGAAATTATTTCCCAAACCATTAATTATTTTAAATATCAAATTAGGCTCAACCTACAAACCTATTTATGTATTGTTTGGCCTTAAAGCTTGGGACACTAGGATCATGGTAGTAGTAAGAGGAGTTGATTTAAAATTGAGGAAGTGGATTGTGGCTTGGAATTGATTGTGATTTGTATTTGCCCATGTGGGGTTAGGTCAGCTGTTGGAGACCTTGTTGTTGTGAGCAAGAATCAGGTAAGCTCCTGCATAAAATCGGATTGTTGAAAAATGTTTAATTATGGCAAGCCAAATGTAGAGTGCATGGACACTCATTTTTGTAAAGACAATTGAGGGTTGTCTCCCATTTTATTTCCGTCAAATGAGTTATTTGAAATTTATCGAGCAGATTTACCCAAACTTAGAACTCTTTCTGAAACTGTTTTTGACAAAGATTTTGGAAACCCTTTATTTGCCATGTTCAAGTGGAACTGTGTTTGTTCATTTTTTCCAAGTAGGATACGTTACGTTGAGTACTCAATAAGGGTGGACTACTAGGACTAGTCTTTGAGGGGTTAGGGTAAGTCTCTCAGTAGGTGGCCACCTCTGAGGGGTGAGTCCTTCCCGGATAGGACATCAGTCCAGTAGGTCGTGCCGGTCCGAGCTAGCAGTGTTCTCTTCAGTCAAGTGACTGTGTTATGCAGGAATGGACACCCGGTTGTTGTTTGGGTCTAGAGAAGGAGGAGTATCTTGCCCAGTAGGCCGATCATCTACTTTTGTCAATCTGCACAAAGTGTGGCATTCTGACCGGCGGTATGCACAAAGTGTGGCATGCTGACCATTCGGTTATGGGGCCCAACGTGTGGTAACCCGTAACCCTTTCTTTCAAGTGGTTGATTTTATAAATTATGTATGGCTCGAAATGCCAAAACACTTCTCTTATTTTTTACGGATGTTTATTGCTTGCCAATGATCTCTTATAAAGAATTTGATACTTTGCATTCACGAAATGTTTTCACCTGACATATAAACACATACGGACTTACTGGGATTTCTGTCTCACCACCTTTTTGCCATGTTTTCAGGTCAGTCCTGCTGTGGAGATGAGTAGCTAGTAGTATCTGCCTAGGAAGAGATTGTTGTCATTTAATTCTATGTATTGCTTTAGGGAGATAAGAGTGGATAATTTTATTTATGGTTTTGTTTTGGGAATTCATGGATTTATTCTTGGAGTATTTTGGGTTGTAATAAATTTTTAAGTTAAAGTATTATTTTTTTCGCAATTTTATTTGTGTGACCTAGTTATAAAGACCCCTTGTCCTTTGGACGGGGCGACATCCCCGGCCCTGGCTGGCCTAGGTAGCAGGGTGTTACAATTGATATGCTTGATGAACTAATTTTTTAGTTAATGCAAGAATCCTTGAGGAGGAATTGATGGAAACATCAAAGGCATATTTGGAGGAATTTCACAACGAGGATGGGGTGTAGAATTTGGAAATAGAGAAAAGCAGTTTAAGGAGAATGAAATCATCTATAGAAGATCCTCCCAAATTGGACTTAAAAGACCTCCCCGAGCATTTGGAGTATGTGTTCTTGGCTACACAACGCAAGTTGCCTATCATAATTGCCAAAGATCTCGATCCAGAACAAAAGACCAAGCTGGTAAGTATGTTGAGAAAATATAAGGGAGTGATAGCTTGGAAGATCACTGATATTAAGGGCATTACTCCATCCTTTTGCACGCATAAGATCTTGATAGAAAACCCGCAGTGCAACCCCAACATAGGTTGAACCCACATATAAGTGAAGTGGTAAAAGGTGAGGTGGTTAAGCTCTTAGTTTTAGGCATCATTTACCCTATTTCTGATAGTATTTGGGTGAGTCCTACTCAAGTGGTACCAAAGAAGGGAGGAATGTTGGCGAGCCCCAATGATAAAAATGCGTTAGTCCTTATGAGATTGGTCACGGGTTGGAGGTTTTGCAAAGATTATAGGATGCTAAACAAAGCCACTAGAAAAGATCACTTCCCTCTTCCTTTTATTGACCAAATGTTTGAAAGGTTAGCCGGACATGAGTATTATTGTTTCTTAGATGGATTTTCTGGCTACCTACTGTTAGGATTCGTGGACTCCTAAACGCGGAAAACATCCACGAATCCCTCCCGAGGACCCAAGTAAACGATTAAGAAGATTTAAGGTTTAAGAATTACCTCTGGTTGCTGTAATCGAAATCCTTCGATTCTGATTGCGCTGTTGTACGTTCAACCCGAACAATCACCAGACGCTGCAATATGCGAACGTCCTCTATCAGATACACACCGCGAACTCACTTGATACCCGGGGAGTGCTAGCGCCTAGGGTTTGAGAGTTTTTTTTTTCTTTTCTGGTAGAGAATGGCACGAATGTTCTCAACCGAAAAATTTTGACTATTGAAAAGACGGCTAGGGTTTTCTTAAAAACCCCCGAACCTCTTAGAGTCCAACCCTAATAATATCTTATCATGTTCTAATTTAAATTCAAATTAAATTAAAACTGATATGATAAGATTCTGCCATTATCTCGATAATTTAACTAATTAATTTACCAAGTCAGATTCTTATAATCTGGACATCATCCAGATACATCGAATGTGGACATATTTCCAGATTCATTGTATCTGGTAAATTTTCTAAGTACGATTAACTTAAACATATTTCCAGATTCATCGAACCTGGTCACCAGAAAAATAACCTAACAAGTTCGCTTATTGTGTGACCCTATAGGTTCATTTAACACTGGCAGTGTGCCTAAATCATATTTAAATGGCTCACAAGTTATAAGCGGTTTCTAGCAAAACATTATAACTATCCAGGTTAAATGAAGATCGGTGATCTCTTTGAACCAAACCATAATTTTATATTTAGTCCTTTTGTCACACGATATCCAGATTAAGCATAAGGCACGGAGCATGTCATCCTTATTAAGCTTAATCAATTATTTCTTGATTTCATAGTAGACTGTTCAAACAAATGATATCAATATCTTAGATTGATATATTTGAGCACGGCCATGCATTTTTAACAGTCTAACTTATCAAGGGGCCCATGGATATCTCTCCCATAACTGAGAGGGACAAATTCCTTCACAATCAATCATATTCCTCTCCTTGATTTATTCTATATCCAACAGTAGTCTAATTTATTATCTGGTTAAAGACAACTTTAGACAATGTTAAAATATAGAATTTATCAAGTAGGAAACTATGATGAATTTAGGTCGAAGAACTTTTAATATTATTATGGCTAGAAAGTACTTATGACATATTCCATAAAGTACTCTCACAGTGGGTCATGTCCAATACAATGTTCTCTAATATTTATTTATGTTATGACTCGATATCACAAATATCCATGGCAAGTAAAACATAGCCATCAAGTCACAAACATACTAATCTTAATTTATTATTATTCCAACAATAATAATCGATCAGGGACAGTTTTAGAATAGTCATTATATTCATTGTATGGTTTTACTATCAAGTCACGTACTTGATGACCAACAAAACAAAACTCACTATTCATGGAAATGAATGCCTCATATTATTATATAAAACATAATGACAATAGTATAAGTACAAATTGACTCTAGGGCATATCCCCAACACCTACAAATTCCCATAGCTCCGGAGGACCAAGAAAAAACCACTTTCACGTGTCCATATGGTACTTTTGCCTATCATCGGATACCGTTTGGTCTTTGCAATGGTCCTGGAACATTCCAATGGTGCATGACAGCCATATTTGAAGGACTCGTGGGAGACATCATGGAGGTTTTTATGGATGATTTTTCAGTTTTTGGTGATTCGTTTGACTTGTGTTTATCTAATCTCGAAAAGGTGCTAGCAAGATGTGAAGAGACTAACCTCATACTTAATTGGAAAAAATGCCATTTTATGGTGTAAGAAGATATTTTGTTGGAGTATAAAATTTCAAGAAAGGGTATAGAGGTCGATAGGGCCAAAATTGAAGCAATTGAGAAGCTACCTCCCCCCACTTCGGTAAAAGCTATAAGAAACTTTCTTGGTCATGTAGGTTTCTACAGGAGGTTCATCTTAGACTTCTCAAAACTTTCAAAACCTCTTACTTCTTTACTTGAAAAGGATGTTGTGTTTAATTTCGATGAAAAATGTCTCAATGCTTTTACCATACTTAAAGAGAAGTTTATTAATTCACCCATTCTAATTGCACATGATTGGTCTCTTCCATTTGAACTAATATGTGATGCAAGTGATTTTGCAGTTGGTGCAGTATTGGACAAAGAAGGAATAAGCACTTTCAACGTATATACTATGCAAGCAAGACTTTAACGGATGCCCAGGAAAACTACACAACAACAGAAAAAGAACTGCTTGCCATAGTGTTTGCCTTTGATAAATTCCATTCTGACCTTATTTTGTCCAAAGTCATTGTCTATACGAATCATTCAGCCCTGAAATACCTAGTAACCAAACATTATTCCAAACCAAGATTGATACGATGGGTTCTATTATTGCAGAAATTTGATTTGGAGATTAGGGATAAAAAGGGTGCAAAAAACTTAGCTGCGGATCACTTGTCAAGATTGGATAATCAAAATTTGGAATCATTAATGGATGAGGACATCGATGACGCCTTTCCAGATGAGCATCTCTTGATCGTAGAAGGTGAGCTACCAAACACCCCTTGGTTCGCTGATTTTACTAATTACATGGTTGCAGGAATTGTTCCACCAGCTCTTACAATGCAACAAAAGAAGAAATTCCTCTCCGACGTAAGGCACTACTTTGGGAAGATTCATATTTATTTAAGTGTTGTGCGGACTAAACCATTCAGAGATGCATGGACTCTACAGAAGGTAAAGATATTCTAAGACATTGTCATGAAGGACTTGCGGGTGGTCACTACCAAGCCAACAACACTGCACAAAATGTGCTCGACTCTGGATTCTATTAGCCAACCTTGTTCAAAAATACCCACAGGTTTGTTCAAAGTTGTGATAGGTGTCAACGCACCGGAAATCTTTCTAAATCAAATAAGCGGCCCTTACACATCTTTCAAGCTTGTGAAGTATTTGATTGTTAGGGAATAGACTTCATGGAACCCTTTCCTAGCTCTTTGGGTAATAAATACATTCTGGTTACAGTAGACTATGTGTCTAAATAGGTCGAAGCACAAGCTTTACCAACAAATGATGCAAGGGTAGTGGTAAAATTCCTAAAAAAACTTTCACTCGTTTTGGTGTCCCTAAGGTTCTCAAACATTTGGGAGTACACCATAAATTCGCTACCTCATACCATCCCCAAACGAGTGGTCAAGTCAAAGTGGTTAATAGGGAGCTTAAAAGAATCTTGGAAAAGACTATTAGCCATACTCGGAAGGATTGGAGTCTAAAATTAGATGACACTCTTTGGGCATACAGGACAGCTTTTAAGACCACTATTGGCACGACTCCTCTTCGGTTAGTTTATGGAAAAGCTTGTCATTTACCTGTAGAAATTGAGCATAAAGCTTATTGGGAAATTAAACATGTTAATCTGGATCTAGAGGACGCTGGAAAGTCAAGGTTACTCCAACTCATAGCTTTGGAGGAATTGCGTGAGGGTGCTTATGATTGTTCCATGCGATACAAGGAAAAGGTCAAACAGTGGCACGATAAGCATATTACTTACCAGCTTGAATTTGAAAAAGGCAAGCAAATGCTGTTATTCAATTCTTGTTTAAAATTTTTTCCCGGAAAGTTGAAATCCCGGTGGTTGGGACTATTCACGGTAAGTAAGATCGGCCCTTTTGGCACCCTAGAACTTACTCACCCCACTCGAGGCACTTTCAAAGTCAATAGCAATAGAGTGAAATGCTATGTGGGTGGAGGTCTTCCGCATCCCGAGTTGGTGGAGATGCTCTTTGACGAAACCATATAGAACTATGTAGTTTATCAAAACAGCAGTTGTTAATTTTCTGTACCGTTCTCTTTTGTTCTTTTGTTTTGATTTATTTTTCTTTTCTAGTTTTTACGCTTTGGTGTGTTTTCTTTTGTATTTTTCTTTTTAGGTATTTTGCAATGCCTCATTCTTCAAAGCATTCAGCTCTTGTACAGCACAATGCACAACCGAATGGAAGTTTGTTTTTCTTATCTCTTCTCCTTTATATTTTTGGTCCCTTGGCATTGTTTATTCCTTGTGTTATATTTATTTGGCCATTGAGGACAATGTCCAGTTTAAGTGTGGGGGAGTGATTTGATTAATAAGTCTTCTATACATATATTTTAACCTTCTTGGGAGCAAATTTTTGAGCAAAAAATTTTCACATTTTTCTGATTTTCTGGGGATTTCAAGCTGTATTTTTAGTGCATGTCTTGATGATGGAGTATAGAGCATATGTTCTAGATTATTTATGACTTATGCATGACTTTTTGCACTAACATGGACAAAGTAGTTCTTGATCAAATGCTTTGCGTTGTTCTTAAACCTATTTTTCTACCAAACTTCATGGAACATTCTAGAACTTACTTGAATACCTCTCGAGGAGAAATAAGAAAGACAATCATGATTTAACTTAGGGATGACAGTAATAGGCCTTCTTTGGATATTTTGAGCTTTTCAAGCCTACCTATTTTCATATTATCCCTAGTGCCTATTTTGAGCCTAAATTGTTGATTACTTTCATTAAAACCCATCACAATATTTTGTCCATTGCTTGGTTCTGAGAGTTTGAATATTTTCCAAATCTTTATACTTTTGATGGATGAAAGTATATGTAAGAGAATGTTGAGGAAGAATACTGGGAGAAAGATCATGACTCGTTACTTTTAGTCATGGATCAATAATAAGCTGAGCTGGAAAGAGGAAAGAAAGCAAAGAGAGAGTGAGAAAAAAAAAAGGGAGTTGAAAAAAGAAAAAAAGCTACTAGAAAGAATGAAAGAAGAGAAGTGAAAAAATAAACAACAGCAGCAGTGAAAGAAAAGACACATTGAAGGAAGAAGAAGAAAAGAAAAGATCACAAAAGGAATAGTGATTGAGCTGAAAAAAGTTAAAGTTCATATAAAGTACTTGACACCATTACTGGAAATTTGAGTGATCTTGAAAGAAATAGAAAAGAGTTGATGAAAAGAAGAGTTGAAAGAAAAAGAGACGAAAAAAAATGTAGGATTTGCTTAAGTGGAGTTGTAATTGCTATATAAGGTTATGGTTTGTTTGATTCTTGGAATAGGAGAGCAAGAAGAGTTGGAAATTATTGCTTCATTTTGCTTATCATTTTCTTGCGAACTCTCAGTTTTTCTTTGACTTTTGATTCTCCTATATCCTTCCTTTGATAAGCTGCATTACAAGCCTGTAGCCTTACATTACAAGCTTAAAAGCCCTACTTGATCTAAGTAGAATCACGATATGTCTTGGATTAGTGGAAAGAGTGTATGAAAAGTAAGCTTATGGAATGTATATTCTTTTTGAACTAAATTCTTTCCAATGGTTTGAAAATATTGTGAAGTATTAGGATGGTTCTACTAAGTCATTATTCACATACACAAGTCTTGCATTTGTTGTGGAAGATGTAGTATCATGTATTTTATGTTCTTGAATAAAGAAAGCGTTGAAAATGTTATTTTCAAATTGATTGAGCGATTGATGAAACCTTGTGTTTTCCTACTTGTTCTTGATACTTTGCTTGAGGACAAGCAAAGACCTAAGTGTGGGGGAATTGATAGGGGCTAAATTAGTCATGTTTTTCCTAGTTATTCGAGGTTCTTTTGTAATACATTTTGTTCAATAACTAGTCATATTCCTTCATATTTGAAATTTCACCCTTGGAAAGGTATTTTGTTCTTTATTTCAGATTTTTAAGGTAAAACGAAATAAAAACATTGCAAAACAGAGGAGAGGTGGCGCCAGCTAGGACCGGCTCCAGCCATGCATTGTTGAAATGAACTTCGAAGTGACAGAAAAATTGTTGAAACAGAGCAGAACAGAACCAAGGTGGCGCCAGCTGTGAAGCTGAAACCAGCACCGACTGCATTCTGGAACACATTGTGCAAAATTCAAAGAAAATCAGCGGACAAGTGGAGGAACAGAATACAATTAGCACAGGCTCCAAGAGTCAAGACGGCGCTGGCTGTGCCCTGAAGCTAAGGCGGTGCTTGATATTTCTATGCAGTTTTTTGTAATCTGAGGAGTTTTAGTAGCTTTCAACTTCTACTCGGCCAAGAACTTTGTACCTATGAGTTTAGGCACTTCCTAAGCCTATAAATAGAGGGAAAATGAGAGAATTCATTGATCATCACAATAAATTACTCAATCAAATAAGGAATTCTTCGAGTTCGAGAAGGGTTGTGCAAGAAGGTCTTCAAAGGAAGAAGAAGAAGGCTTGTCTATAAGTGCTTTCTTTTACTTTGTTTTCTTTTTCTTGACAATGATATGTTAATTGTTTTATTATAATTTAATGTTGTTTAGATATTCATGATATTTAGAATTTTTTATCTTTTTATTAATTGGTTATTATTCTTGGTATTCAATTTCTTGTGCTTATTATGAGATTAGTTGGTTAGTTCTATCCATTGACTTGCTGGACCAAAGGGGGTTGATGGTAGTTTCAATTTATTAATTTCAGATTCTGTTGGCTATTAACTTGCTGGACCAAAGGGGATTGATTGCTTAGAACTAGTAATTGAAGGTTAATTGATGTCTTCTGAGAACAAGGGTTCATTGATTAATTTCATGCTTTGAATTTTCCAAGACCAAGGGAATTTAATTAAGGATTGTGTTTAATGCATCTTTTGGATGAATTAGTTGAGACGGACTAAGTGATTCTAATTTATCTAGAACATAGTGATTTCATGGATTGACCATCAAAGTGAGTCTACTTTAATCCTTTATGATACCAAGGGAATAACTAGTTATGATAATGGTTGAGTTCTTTAAGATCATGTTTATCCAAACGATGGTTGGAATTGCATACTTCTCCATCCTTAACATGTATATATTTTTATTTTGATTTTCTTTTATTTTATTTTTCTTTGTTTTTCACTTTATCGAGTTGGTTAAACAATGAAAGAAAGGTGATTAATGTCTACTTGTTCCTGGAGGTTCAACACTCGTTTAAACCCTATACTCAGTTAATGATGAGTACACTTGCTCATATGTGTGATTTAGGTCGAACGTTTTAATTTAAACTTGATTGGGAATGTGCTTAGTTTTTGTATGATTTTTATGCCCAAGTCTGAACAGATCAGTATACTCGAAAAGAGGGAATCGAGTATGAGGAAACCATTTTCCCGGTAGCCATGCTTAAGTTCATACGTATCCTCCTTACCATCGCATGTCATTATGACTACGGGATATGGAAAATATATATCAAGATGGCATTTCTTAATGGCCATCTTAGTGAAGACATCTATATGTCCTAACCAGAAGGTTTTATGGCTGAAGGCCCGGAACATATAGTTGTCAGGCTTAAAAAGTCCGTCTATGGACTTAAGCAGGCATCTAGAGCATGGAACATTCATTTTGACGAGACTGTAAAGTCTTATGATTTTATTCAAAACGAAGATGAACCATCCGTGTACAGGAAATAGGAAGGTAAAAATGTGGTTTTTCTTGTCCTATATGTAGATGATATTCTACTTATTGGAAATGATGTAGGAACATTGTAATACCCCGCCCAAAACCAACTTTAACTATAGGGAAAAGTCATGCATTACATAACATTTTGCATTATAAGTGGTAGCATAGAATTATTTTATTTGCCTGGATGCATGAGAATTTTTCCGTTGCTCTTGCATTTGAATTAATTGATGTGTTGTTAGAGATTTGGATAAGGGAGGTTTGGTCAAAGATTTGGAAGGATGAGTATTGGGGGGATGGTGAGAACTGATTGTAGAAAAATTAGTATTGGAGTTGTTTTGGAATAGCGGGGAGGTTGGTGATTTCCTTTGGTGACTCGAGTTCGAATCCTACTTTTTGTGAAGTTAGTTCCTCTTCTTGAAAATTCCTTTCCTTAGAGTTTCCATGTCTTGGCTGAAAAAGATCTAGCAAACCTAGAGAAATTTTAGTGTCATTATTCCAAGGAAATAAGTCTCTATATTTATTCCCTAAATTTAAGGACTTTGATATGAATAAAGTTCACTTCTAATTTTTATCTTTTGTTCTTGGGATTTTTGAAAAAAGGAAAAAAAAAACCCTAGCTAATAAATAAAATTCCAGCTTGATTTTAGCTTAATGGATGCTACCATGGATAGTTGGAATTAAAGAGTTCTTTTTCTGGGAGGAAACCTTGTTGATTTTAACCCTAGAATGTTAGCTAAAAATCTGAAAAATTTTCCAGATTGTGCCACCACTTCTTGGAGGAGCTTTAGCTCAACTCAAACTCTTCCAAAGCTAGGAAAACTTATCCTAAATCCCTTAGCAAATCAGACTTTTATTTCAACCCTAATTTAACTAGGATTTTCTTCCTTATCCTAGCAGAATTTCGGCAGCTTTGTGTCACCACAAGCTGTCCGAAATTCTAGCACTCCTTAGGTACAATCCAACTCTCCAAACCCTAGCTCAAAACACCCAGATACTCCTTATCAATTCAGATTACCTTAGCTGCACAAAACCAGAATTTTATTCACACAAAATCACTGAAATTCGTCCAGCTTGTGCACAGGATTTTCAGCAGCTTTGTGTAGGGAATTTCGGCCAGCCTTGCACACCTATTCCAATCGAAATTCTGCACACACAACCCACCGAAAAACCCCAGCTGATCAAGCTATTTTTAGCACCCAAAACCCTCAATTTTTCTCTGGAATTTACATAGAACTACAGCAGCCAAAACAGTCCAAAACTCGTCACTCTTGCACAGAATTTTCGCACAGCTTGCACAGGATTTTCAGTCACCAAAACTCACACAAACTCTTCCTTGTTTAGCCCAAAATTCTAAACACAATCAGCCCTTCTTTTGACCCATATTTTAGCCAGCCTAGGGGAGCAAGTTTAGAACACTTTTCTCCTCTTAATCCCTCTTGAAATCGGCCAGCATCAAAGGTGCCGCAAGCTGCAAATTTTCGCCCTTGCTGTCCAAGAAACCCAAAGCCATTAGGAGTCTTTCTAAACACCATCATCTAACCCTAAACCAATCTTCTCCAACTCTAAATCATAGCAGCCGTCTATCCTCTCCATTCTACACGAAAATTCCAGCAAATTCTCTCTGTAAATTTTCGAAAACTCAAGACTATTCTAAGCAAAAATCGAACACACCTTAAGGTAAGCAAAAATCCTCTCAACCTCTTGATGCCGTTTTCTCTAATGATTTTTTTCTCCTTCTTCTTCCCTTAAATCACGCCCCATAGAGGCTGATTTCATCTTCTTCTTTAATTTTCGATCAAGAGGAGCAAAGGAGATAGCTTTTCTCTTCTTCTCAAGCGAACTCAGGACGATCACCATAGGAGCATCGAGACCTCATTACCCGGTTGTTGCGAGGTAAGGGAATACCCACCCTTGATGCCAAAAGTAAAGTTTAATGATGTCTATTAGTGGGATAAACATGTGGTCATGGTGTATGATCTTTGGGGATTGGATAGTTTACTTGGAATTAAATAGGGGATTGCGAATTGTTGTGAAAATAAATGAGATTAGAGCATGTTTGAATTAATTAAGACCCTGATCATGATATTATATGATTTAGATCAGGAGGATAATTGAGGAAAGCAAGCTGTGAATTTATCACGTTTATCTGAGGCATATCAAGTAAGTCCTTGCATAAACTCTTTTGTTAAATGTTGTGATGGTAAGTCCTTGTATAAACTCTTTTGTTAAATGTTGTGATGGCAAGTCTATGTTGTGAAGCTTTGTAAAGCTATTGTTGAACTATGGTTACTTGGGTTGTGAACGTGGATATTTATTCTTTAAACAGTTTTGTCAAACTAACGATTTTATCAAGAAAACTATTCTTTTCCTTAAACTTTTAGAAATCTCTTTTAGAGAAAAACCACATTGTACAAAGCCAAGGTGTGGAGATATTTTGAATCAGGAATTGACGGATATGTTCCTTGAGTACTCAATAAGGGTAGGCTAACAATACTAGTCTTGGAGGGCTAGCGTAAGTCTTCTGGTAGGAGGCCACCTCCAGAAGATGAACTCTACTTGAAAAGGCAACAGTGTTGGTTGGTCAGGCCAGTCCGATCTAGCATGTGTACCTGGCATGGTATTATTTATATTCCCGGCATGGACACCCAGATGATTTTGTTGGGTATAGAGATGGAGGTGTATCTCACCCGGTGGGCTGTACACTCACCTTGATCAGAACGCCCAACGTGTGGTAATCTGGTCCGGACAAGGTGCACAAAGTGTGGTGCCTTGGCCATTTTGTTCTCATGGAGCCCAATGTGTGGTGACATGACTGTTTATTCGAGTGGAGGATTTATTTTGTACAAAGTGTGACAATGAGAAAAACCCACTTCTTGCGAAAAGAGATTATTTATGACTTGCCAAATTATTTCTACAAATGTTTTGCACTTTGCATACACGTACTATTCAAAACACCATGTGCACACACAGGACTTACTGAGATTTATTCTCACACTGTTTTACATCATGTTTTCAGGAGATAGATTGTGTTGAGGCAGCGGGGCTTGATAGTAGAGGCTTTGGCTATTTTTCCTATGCTGTTCTAGGAGACTTTTGTCGTTTATACTTCCGAACAATATTTCTTTTATTTCGTATTACTCCAATTTGAGCCTGATGTAATAAGAGTATTTCTTTATTTATCTAAGTTGAATCTCTTGGAGATTGCCTTTATATTTTATACCTCGTTCTAAAGACCCCTTGTCCTACGGAACGGGGCGACATCCCCGCCCTTTTAGGGTACGTAGTCGTGGGGTGTTACAAACATTATCATCTACTAAGGTTTGGATGTCTAGTCAATTTAGTATGAAGGATTTGGGAAAAGACAGTTACATTCCTGGGATTAAGCTTCTTAGAAATAGGAAGTAGAGAATGTTAGGATTTTCCCAAGCGACATACATTGACAAGATGCTAGCCAAGTTTAGCATAGACTTATGCATGGGAGCTCTAATTCCTTATAAACATAGGTTGTCTTTTTGTTCAAAGGACTGTCCTAAATTGCAAGAAGAAAAAGACAGAATGAGTAGGATTCCCTACGCTTCGGCTATAGGAAGTCTCATATACGCTATGCTGTGCACTAGGCCTGATATCTGCTTTGCCGTAGATGTAGTTAGCAGATATCAGTTAAATTCTGGGAAGATTCATTGACAAGCTATAAAGCATATTCTCAAGTACCTCAAAGGTATGAGCGATTATATGTTAGTTTACAAGGCTGATGACTTGGTTCCTACTAGATATACACATTTAGACTTCTAGGCAGATAAGGATGAAAGAAAATTCTCTAGTGGATATGTCTTCACCTTGTCTGGAGGAGCTGTTTCGTGGAGAAGTATCAACCAATCTTGTATTGCTTACTCAACCATGGAAGTTTAGTATGTGGCAGCTTCGGAGGCATCTAAGGAAGCAGTCTAGCTCTGAAAGTTCCCTTCAGAACTTGGAATCATGCCACACATGGACAGACCGATTGTGATGTATTGTGACAACATTGGGGCAGTCTCGCAATCTAAAGAACCCAAGAACCACAAGAAGGGGAAGCACATCGAGAGAAAGTACCACCTAATCCGAGATTTTATCCAGAGACGGGAAATCATGGTAGAACAGATAGCGTTGGAGAACAACATAGCAGATCCCTTCACCAAGCCTTTGGCTGAGAGAGACTTCAAAAAACACTTAAACGCCATAGGGGTGGGCACCTACAGACTTTCTTAATCCTAGAGTGTAAGTGGGAGATTGTGGGAATGTATGCCTTCTAGACTTGGTTTTTTATGTATTTATCAAATTTATTAATAAAAGAATTTATTCTCAAAATTTGTTTGTGAATTTACATTTTATTTGTCCATGATTTATATTTGGAAAATACCCATTTTGTTTAAATATGTGATCCATGTAAATGGTAGTCTTTCACGGTAAGATATGGATCACGGGTTACGAACATATAAACGTTTGTTCCTAGCCGATTGATGAGAATGGGAATATCATCATGTTTAGGTTATTGTGTTAAGAATTTCAAATGGGGAATGGCTTACCTTTAGCCAGTGAGTAGTCCACTCACTTTATAGAATGAGTGTATTTTGAATACGTAGAACAGGACATGTAATAGTGGTTCTAAAAGCACTATTTAGAAGAAACCCAACCTATTACTGCTATAGCATGGACTAATACTCTACCACTTGAGTATAAGTTGGTGGTCTGACGAAATTGAAAATATGTACTTTGATATGCTATAGCTGAGGTTCTCTCGTAAAGCCAATATACTTGTATGTTGAGTATATGTGACTAGTTAGTTAAGATAAACTCGTACAAGATAGCTTCTATACTATATCGTCCCTTTGTGGCTATTTGAATTATCTAAATATTCAGAGCCCTGGGAAACGTGACTTGGATGTTTGCATTAGGGTAGCTCTCTTGGAAAGTGGAAGCATTCCAGAAGTCGTGCATCATTGAACTAAAGGTCTAAGAATGGTAGATGTCTTTTAGAGAGGTGTTAGTATACTCTTTCTCTCTAAATGGACGGCGATACGTAAAGAGGTATTTTAGTCATTACACCAGTTGGTCGGAGACTTTGCTAATGCAGCATTGTCCTTGGGGTTAATTTTTGCTTATGGTGATATTAGAAAATATTTAAAATGTAAAATAAAGCTATTTTATAGCAGGTGTATTTTGGTCATTTTAGTAGCCAATGCGATATGTCTTTTAGTTCTCGGAATGGCCCATAAGTCTTAATGGTTTTGGGTTGAGGGATCGATCTTGTATAAAATGGATTTTATTTTATTCGAGTAGCCTGGTTTAATTATTAGGTTAGAATAAAATAAAAGGACCAAAAAGGGAGAATTATATATTGGCCCATTTGAGTTTTTTAATTAATTTAATTATTGGGCTTGTATTAGTCCATGAATAATTAAATTGAATTAAAGGCTTAACCCAATAAACTGGGCCAACGCTTGAGGTTTATATTGGTCTTTTGGGTTATTTAATTAATTTAATTATTGGGCTTGTATTAGTCCAGGAATAATTAAATTAAAATAAAGGCTTAACCCAATGAACTAGGTCATAGGTCCAAAGGTCTGTTTAATGGCTTAACATGACGTGGACCTTAGGGCTTCTATTTGATTTTTGGATGCCCGGATAATAGCCTATTATCAAGGCAGTGGGGATTCAATTGAACAGTGGAGTCTTTCATAGAGGCACGGTTGTTTATCCTCAAGCCTTACGTCTTCTATCTCGTGTGTGTTCTTTGTGCTTTGTAAACAGAGATGCGAAACCTATCTGATTAATGCTTGATAGCATTCAGTCATAATAGGAAGATCATCCACTTCATCTATAGCCTTCACCCAGCTTTTAGGCAAGGTTATATCTCAAAAGGCAAAGGAATTGCATTAATGCCCAGAAGAAGCCGACGGCTTGCCAGACAATAGCCTGAAGAACTAATCTTAGGACCAGAAGTGGTTCAGACCGAGATGCAGTTGGCACCCCCTAGACCAGTGAAAATGCACAGAGGTATAAAAAAATTTCTTCTGCTGCTCTTCTGCATGTGCTTTGTTTCATGAACAGGCTACTGTGCATTTTTCATTTTACCGTGTTTTGCCTTCAAGAACATGTGCTAGTCTTGGCATATTAATAATGTCACATCTAATTAATACTATGACTAGGGATTATTCAAGCACAAACACTAATAGTGTAGTAGGAATATCACATTATGATCTCTATCATGATTTCCTTAATACTATGTTGTACTAGGAACTTTATCAAACAGTTTATATGGATATTAAGATATAACAATCGAATTGAAAGATAAAGAACACCTCTTTGATTAATTATTATGTAATATACATGGTACAAGTGATTACCTCTAGGGCATAACACTAATATATTCGAACAAATACATGAACCATTCACAATTGAGCTTGGTTTATAGGTTGTTGGATATAAAATCTAAAAATAATATGTCTCAGAAAGCATTCAACTAGGTGGTTCAACTAATAAAGGAGGTTGTACCTAGTGATAACAAGATTATAAATGACTTTTATCATATTAACAAGTTAGTGTCAGGCCTAGGGTTACCGGTTCAAATTTTTTTATATATGCAATAATAGATGCATGATTTACTGGAAAGACAATATTAATAGTAGGTGATGAGTAAATTTTGGGTGTATAAAAATTATCAAATTTAAATCCATCCTTTAGTCAAGTTTTAACTAAAACATTAATCCCAAAATACACATACAAGTAAGTATATTCATCGCAAATATAGCATAGGGAATTAACGAGTATCGATTCTCAAAAGAATAAGTACACACTAATCACTTTTCATTCATTGTTTAACCAACCAAATAAAGTGATAAGATAATAAAAAGAAAAAAAAAGACATACGTACAACTCAAGGATTTGAAAATATACAATTTAATTAGACAATTATCCTAGAACACATGATAATGAATTATCTAGCAATTATCTCAAGTAATCATCAACTTGTCATCAAGAAGGAATATAAAGTAAAATTTAATTGTTTCCCAAGTCATGAATCTACTTATATAGACTCCACTTCTTTTCCAATCCATAGAATCACCATCTTTTGATTAAATTTGCAGATTTCTCAATCAAGCCAACACAACAAAAACATGCATTAAACCCAATTAATCATAAATATGAAATTAGCTAATAACCCTATACTCTAGGCGAAATCAACTAATCTTTGATCATTTTAGTCCTTTAATCTTAACTTCATTTTCCAAGTCCATTAAGATTTGACAAATATGAAACCAATGCAATGAACTCCTAACATCGTTTCCCAAGTTAATTAGAAGAATCCACATCAATAACCAATGATAACAAGTAATCAAACACCAAGGATGATAGAAAATTGATCAAATAACTAAATTAACACAAAATATGAATCCTAAAATAATGTCAAATTATAATAAAAATATTGAATACATCATTGTTTAAGAACAAGAAAACAAAGGTAAAAGAAAGAACTCATAGACAAGCCTCCTTTTTCTTCTTTAAAGACTCTCTTGAACAACCCTCCTTTAATGGTGAATCTTTCCTTCTTGGAGTGATTTTCAACTTTGATTCTTGGATTCCCCTTTTTCCTCTTGTGTTTTTCTTGTTTAAATAAGCTTCTTTAATGCTAAAATTCATTGCTTGATAAGGCTTAGCCGAGTAGGATTTGAAAAATACAAAAATTCTTTGGAAAATACGAAATTCGTCCATAGGATTTCATGAGTCCATAGTTAACTTGGCACCGGGTCCAATCGACCCACCTAGTGCCAGGTATGTCTGTTTGTGTCCTGAATTTTGCTCTACTTTCACTGTTTTTCTATATTGGACTTGGCACTAGGTGCCTTAGCTGGGGTGGCACCAGGTGCCTTTTGGAAACTTTACCTTTTTGCTCGAAATTAACTCAAATATGCACAAATTTATCAAAAACACTTTCCACAAGTAAAATATCAAATATGAAGGAATATCCCTAGTTATTATATCAATAGTAGCTCAATTTAACCTCAAATAAATAAGAAAATAGTGATGATTTTAGCCCTTATCATATATCCCCACACTTGAACTTTTACTTGTTCTCAAGCAAAACACTTAAATCTAGAAAATCATCAAGAAAACACAAACCTTTATTTTCCAAAAATTTGAGACATAACAAGGGTTATAACTTCCCTTCAAACTTTAGATAAAACTATTCCATTCATCAAACCCTTTGAAAACAATTGACACTTTGAAACATTTGATAGATATCACAAAACTCTTGAAGTTAAATTAATCACGTTTATACCTTAGTCTATGAAAATTATTTCACCCTTCAAGTAAGAACATAGATAACATGAATTACACAAGTCAAGCAATCTAACAACTCAAGCATTATAAATCCAAAAATTACACAACTCAAGTCATGATGTAAGGAAAGCACTCTAATTTTTTCTCTCAAGTTTTTCTAATGACTTAGGGAATTGATAGTCTCAAGTGCATGAATTTCTCTTCACACGCCGTATTGGCCCCCTTGTAGTCATCACTCATCATTTTTTCAACCTCTTTCCTCTCTTTTGCTCTTGGAAATTCATAGCCTCAAGAAAGTGGATTTCTCTTCACTATCCATCTCGGCCCCCATAATCAAGCAAAAATAATACTTTCTCATCTTCAAAGAGGAATCAACAATCAATTTTTCAACTCACAAAAATTTTCCACAATCTTTCCTCTCTTCACACGCCGTATTGGCCCCCTTGTAGTCATCACTCATCATTTTTTCAACCTCTTTCCTCTCTTTTGCTCTTGAAAATTCATAGCCTCAAGAAAGTGGATTTCTCTTCACTATCCATCTCGGCCCCCATAATCAAGCAAAAATAATACTTTCTCATCTTCAAAGAGGAATCAACAATCAATTTTTCAACTCACAAAAATTTTCCACAATCTTTCCTCTCAAAGATCTTTTATCTCCCCACATTTCTTATCACAACTCAACGCTAAGAAAAGTTTAAACCCATAATACGAGAATTAGCCAACACACTTTCCCCACATTCATCATACTCTCCATATTCAAACTAGATAAGTCAAATAATACCCAAACACTAATGCCTAAACACAATTAATTCAAATTCTCAAGTCTTGACAAATATCATATCCATTAAACCAAATTTGTAAAAATCTACAAAAATGAATGACAAAAATTTATATTCAAGTAAGAAAAACAATTACAACCTTGCTAAACAATGAAAACCACAAAAAGTTTTTCACATAAAAATAATGTGGAAAATATCTTCAATACCTAAACTTTCCCCCCACACTTAAACGAGGCATTGTCCTCAATAGCCAAAAATACAACTATGAAAGCAAAGCCAAGAACACCAAAATAAATAAAGAGGAAGAATGAAGAGAAGAAAATACTTTCATTACACATTAGGTCCAACATGTGTGAATCCACCACAAGGAGCAGTCATTAGAGATGTCACAAGGGTACCTAACTCAAAAGAAACAAAAACAAAAAACATAAACCTAGAAAAAGATAATAAAAAAAAAAGACAAAACAAATGAGTAGTACAAATAAAATGAAGTAAAAAAGACTGAAGGAATATTATAAACATTGAGGGTAACATCGAGATGTTCTAAAGTGCTAAGTTTTTCACCCAAATATGGTTTCAATCTACTTCTATTTATCTTAAAGATCCCCTTAGTTGGGTAAGAAATCTCAATAACTCCAAATGGATAAACTCAATATATCTCATATGGCCCCGACCATCTTGACTTCAAGTTACCTGAAAACAATCGGAGTCTAGAGAAAAATAATAAAACTTTATCTCCTTTAAACTCTTGAGTGGAATGAATATGCCTATCATGCCAACGTTTCATCTTATCTTTGTAAATATGATAATTATGATAAGTTTCATTATGCCACTCCTCTAACTCATTCACTTGAAGTAATCTTTATTGTCCTGGAAGGTGAAGGTCAAAATTAACAAGCTTAATTGCCCAATAAGCCCTATGTTCAACTTCTACCGGTAGATGACAAGATTTTCCATACACCAATCGATAGAGGGTTATACCAATAGGAGTTTTGAAAGTAGTTTTATAAGCCCAAAGAATATCATCTAACTTCAAACTCCAATCTTTTCTCGTACGATTAACCACTTTTTTTAAAATTCTTTTTAACTCTCTATTAACCTCCTCCACTTTGCCATTAGTTTAAGGGTGATACGGGGTAGCGAACTTATGGGTAACACCTAAATGTTTGAGAACTTTGTCCAATTGGGTATTACAATAGTGTGCTCCCCTATCACTAATAAGGACCTTAGGCATTCCAAACCTGGTGAAAAGTTTTTAAAGAAATTTAACTACAACCCAAACATCATTAGTTGGCAAGACTTGCCCCTCAACTACTTAGATACATACTCAACCACAACCAAGATGTATTTGTTACCTAAAGAATTAGGAAAAGGCCCTATGAAATCAATTCCCCAACAATCAACAATTTCATAAGCTTGAAAAATTTGTAATGGCATCTCATTGGATTTAGAAATGTTACCTGTACGTTAACACCTATCACAATTTTGAACAAACCTATGACAGTCCTTGAAGAGTGTTGGCCAATAAAATCTAGACTCAATTACCTTTATTTCTGTGTTGTTAGCTTGGTAGTAGACTTCCGCGAATCCTTCATAACAATGTTTCAAAATATCTACACTTTACATGGAATCCATACATCTTCGAATAATTTGATCCCTATTGGGTATCTCAAGCTCGTATCCATTATAGTGCAATAGAAAATAAACAAGATACCATCACAGGACCCGCCTATGTGTGGAAAAAAGATATAAAGATAATAAAGGTAGCAGCTTTTTACCTTTGTTTGACCGTCCGAAGAACAAAATTTCTTCTTCAAGTCGAGGCGCAATCCAGCAATCCTCGTGATCAACCTTCACGTTAGTTGAACGTCTAACCACTATAATCACAGTGTGTGATTATCTCTAACAGTAATCCACACAGAGGAATACTCAAGCACCAAACTTTCCTGTGCTAGCAGAAATAAGATGGCGGCTAGGGTTGTTTGTCAAGACAATCGAGAAAGATAGGGAGAAGAGAAGGTCGAGTGTTGCTGATTTTTCGAGTGTCACTTTTCTGCTAGGGTTTCGTATGTCTTGTTAATATGTCACACGAAATTTCCCTTCCCAAAACTAAGAATTCTAATCCTATTAGAATTCCCTAATTGTAATTGGAAACGTCATGTTCTCACAATTACAACTTGGATCACAAATTATAACTAACTATAATTTGTCCACAATAACTTCTCTTTCTCTCAATTAACCCCACTATGTTATCAAATAACATCTTGAGTATATAATCCTCTATTGTGTGTGACGTATTAGGTTTCCTAGTTAATTGGTAGTGAACATAAATTAATCCAAACATTTTTTATATTAATAATCTATAATTAATTAGAATTAATCCTATTAATTCTAATTAGGATTGATTTATTAATTCATCAATTAATAAACCCATATTCCCAGATCATGAGCGGTATCTAACAACATATCATGACCACCCAAGAGTCTAGAAAGTCAATTGACTTGACATGAACCCTTCAATAACAAACTTCAGTGCAACCAACTCCTTTTACCATACAATATCTCATTCGGTTTGGAGTATGGAATTGGTGTCAATTTCCTCCAGAATTAATTCTGGCCTAAATACAATAGTACTTGTACTAGAAACCCACTACTCTAGATGTGTATCAATTGGAACTATTTCCAATACACAATTACTTTGGCTAAGGACTTTCCGAGTAGTAATTCCTACAAGTGGCCATGAGATATTCTCCCCTACTACTAGGAATGGTGAATCCTTTATTGACCATCTCAACTACATTCGTTTACCTCACAATATACCCAATATTCATCCCATAGGTGGCCCTCGATCGAGCTCCGGAGATTGGAATTAAAGTAGAAAGCTCAGCAAACAAAGTACCTTGGAGATCTCAAGTCTAAGGACACTTGCACATTTGCAATATTGAGATTATATCACTGGCACTAAATAGTTATCCATGTGATTATCTCAAAGCTAGGTCATCCAATGAACTTGTTCCATTAATAAGCATCTATGTGTTTATTTTGAGTATCTCAATACTCATGGTTATGAGAACCACCGCCTGATCAAATCGGGAAGTCTAACACATGCTAATCTTAACGCAATAATGATGTCCTATCTCATTAATACTATGACTAGGGACTATTTAAGTACTAACACCATCCAGTGTAGTAGGAATCTCATATCATGATCTCTATCATGATTTCCTTAACACAGTGTTGTACTAGGGACTTTATCGAATAGTTATATTACTTAAAGTAAACAAATGAAGCTATAAGATAAATAATACATTTTAATAAAATAAAATGTGTCATATACAATATACAAGTGATTGCCTCTAGGGCACAACACTAACAATCCGCACAACACTTAAACAAGTAAGGATCTTCCCAAAAGTAATGCTTCACTTTAGAGAGGAATTTTTTCTTTTGTTAGGCTGTGAAATCTTCCGAAATAATTCCTGCAATCAAGTAGTTAGAAAAATCTGCATACCAAGGTGTTTGAGACATCTCACCATCAACAAGTAGAATTTGTTTATCCAGGAATGTGTTATTTATATACCCTTCGGCCAATGGTTCTAGGTTGGGATTTTCCAACCTAGATAAATGATCTGCAGCTAAATTTTTTGCTCCATTTTTTTCTCTAATCTCCAAGTTAAATTCCTGCAACAATAAAACCCATCTTATCAATCTTGGTTTAGAATCATGCTTGGTTAGTAAATATTTAAGGGTAGAATGATCTATATACACAATGACTTTGGACAAAATAAGAAAAGAACGAAATTTATTGAAAGTAAACACTATGGCAAGCAACTCTTTCTCCATTGTGATGTAGTTCTCTTATGCCACCGTAAGAGTTTTACATGCAAAGTAAATTGGTTCAAAATTCTTATTCCTCATTTGTCCAAGCACCGCACCTACTGCATAATCACTTGCATCACACATTAATTCAAAAGGAAGAGACTAATCTGGTACAATTAAAATAGGGGAATGTATCAATTTCTTTTTAAACACATTGAGACATTTTTCATCAAAATAAAAAACAACATCTTTTTCAAGTACAGAAGTAAGAGGCTTAGAAATTTTTGATAAATCCAAGATGAACATCCATTAAAAACCTGCATGACCAAAAAAGCTCTGAATAGACTGCACGGAAGTGGGAGGAGGGAGTTTCTCAATCGTCTCAATTTTGCCCTATCAATCTCAATACCTTTCTTTGAAATCTTATGTCCCAATACAATACCTTCTTGCACCATAAAGTGGCATTTTTCCCAATTAAGCATGAGGTTGGTTTTTTCACACCTTTGAAGCACCTTTTGTAAATTGGCCAAACATAAGTCAAAAGAATCACCAAAAATAGAAAAATCATCTATAAATACCCCGATGATGTCTCCAACAAGTCCTTCAAAAATATCTGTCATACATCGTTGGAAAGTTCTAGGACCATTGCAAAGACCAAAAGGCATACGTCGATATGCAAAAGTACCAAAAACACATGTAAATGTGGTCTTCTCTTGACCCTCCGGTACTATAGGAATTTGAAAGTAACTTGAAAAACCACCTAAAAAGTAATAAAACTTATGTCCGGCTAATTTTTCTAGCATTTGATTAATGAAAGGAAGAGAAAAATGGTCCTTCCTAATTGCCTTATTTAACATCCTATAATCAATGCACAATCTCCAACCAGGTACCAATCTTATTAGGATTCACTCATTTTTTTTCATTTGGGCTCACATTCATTCATTCATTCTTTGGTACCACTTATGTTGGACTCACCCTAATACTATTAGAAATAGGGTAAATGATGCCGGAATTTAAGAGTTTAATCATATCACCTTTTACCACATTACTCATATTTGGGTTCAACATATGTTGGTGTTGCACTACGAGTTTGTCTCCTTCTTCTAACAAGATTTTCTGAGTGCAAAAAGAAGAACTAATTCCTTTAATATCCATGATTTTTACATGCAATGACTTCCTTCTATTTTCCAAATAGGCTTACCAATTTGGTCTTTCAATCACAAGTGAGGTCTTTTGCTATGATCACTGGAAATTTTTCTCCGTTAGCTAAAAATTCATATTCCAAGTACTTAGGGAGGTCTTTTAGGTCCAATTTTGGTATTTCATCAATGGATGACTTCATCCTCTCCAAACTACTTTTTTCAATTTCCTCAAATTCTCCCAACTCATGGCCCTTATGTGAATCCTCTAAATATGCAATGGATTGTTCCATCAAGTTTATAGAGCATTTGATAAATGATTCCTGTACAAAATCAAAGATAAGCTTATCATGAATATCAATCCTTAAACAAGAATCATCAAATGAGACAGGATGTTGCGTACTTTTATGGATTTTGATAATGTCTTCTTCATCCCCAACCCTAAGTGTCAATTTTCCCCCATGAACATCAATTAATGCTTTAGCAATAGCTAAGAAAGGTCAACCTAGATTTAAAGGAACTTTAGAATCTTCATCCATATCAAGAATAACAAAATCCACAGGAAATATGAATCTATCCACTTTAACCAATACATCTTCCACTATTCCCCAAGGATATTTATTAGATATATCTGCAAGTTAAATACTCATCCTAGTGGACTTGGGCTCACCTAGGTCTAGCTTTTTGAAAGTGAAAAACCTTAGGGGGTGAATAAGATTTTTGTCAAACAAAAATTTCTCCAAAAAAATCCGTTTTGAAGGATAGAAATGTTTTCGAATTTTTTACCAACGACACTTGCAATAGCGAGAGCTTTTCAGAATGACTTTGAGAAATATCTACACTCAAAATGAGGTAAGATGCACGATGTAATTAATGCTGGATTGAAAATAGGTTGGTGAATGCCTTTAAAGATTTCTTTAAGGAACTAAGAAAATTTGAGCTCGGACAATTTGCAGCTGATTCGAAAATAAATGCTGAAAATAAATACAGAGAAATATAACACGGAATTTATAATGGTTCGATCTACCAAGATCTACATCTACTACCTTAAGCTCACACTTAAGGATTTTCAACTAGATTTCATTCACCCAACTCAATGGTATCAATCTGTACTAAATACAAGAGAGGATCACCATACATAGTTTTCAAAAACCTACCAATCAACCAACAAATCAAAGTTCACCCCAAATAGATTTACACCACAACCTTGATACCCAAAGATGATTGAAGATATATGAAACAAAACTAGCTCACTTCTTTGACAAGATATACAAGAAGAATAAGCTCAAGCACTTTTACCATTAAGACACAATTTGATTTCACTTTGAAGCACATTAATAAAGGAGAATTTTGTTTTCTATGGAGTAAGAGTGTTTCTTAGAAGGATAGGACAAAAAATATGCTTTCAAATAAAGCTTTTAAGCCTTTTATAGAGACATAAAATAGAGCTCCAACGGCTATAAAATGGCTAGTTTTCGCTGGCAGATTTACAAGCATTTTAGACAGATTTACTAGCATTTTAGATGACGGTATATCCAAAAAGTAAGTCCAAATTGGTACTTTTTCAAGAAGAATCAATTTGATACTGTTCACAGAGTTTTGGACGTAGCTTCTGGATGTAGGGTCATCCAAAATACTCAATCCAAAATTCTAAGGATTTTAAAACTTTGAAATCTATTGTTTTAGTGCTTCAATATGGAATTAAACTAAATCAAAAGGTAAAGAAGACATAGAAATTTACACAAAGAGATACCTTAACAAGGATTCCTAGCATAAGGTTCTTCCATAACAGATTCTTTGTTTGCAATCTCTTAAGCTTGATCTTTTTCTTGATTTTCCATTCTCGGATTCTATTGCTTTAAGAGTTGCTTAGTAATCTTATTTGTATGCCTTAGAAGACCTGAAGTAAAACATGTCCTATAACAAGTAGATCATACAAGTTAGTCCTCATTAATGTTTGTCATAAGTCAAAATACAGGAGACAGCCCTTAGGGCTAACAGAAAGTTGTATATGGCTAAAGATTAATGCTAGCACCTAAGTCCACTAATACATTACAAAATATAATAGTACCAACAAGACAAAGAATAGAAAATTTCCCTGGATCACTTTCTTTTTGTGGCAAAGTCCGTTGGTCTTACAAGATAGCTGACCATTCTTCATTCAAAACCACAGTGGATAATTCCTCTAACCTCTTTTTGTTAACAAGCATGCTTTTGAGGAACTTTTCATATTTGGGCATGCATATATCAAAGCCTCATTGAGTGGAATGTTTATGTGCAGTTGTTTGAATATTTCTAAAAACTTATCAAATTGTGCATCTTTCTTGCTTGTTGTATGTGAGTGGGGTAAGGTACCGCTGGCTAAAATTTTGATTTTTTAGTTTATTTTTCAAAAGGTTTATCGAGAAGGATTGGTTCCAGCCCATCTTCTTTAGATGGTACCAGTTCTGTGCTAAGATCGGGTAGCTCCTTACCACTTTGTAATGTAATGGCAGCTGAATCATGTTGTGCTTCCACCTCTAATGGTGACTTTATCACTAGATCCATTAAAAACCAAATTTATCTTTCCATATTCTGAATTATGTCCTTAAATTTTGCTAATGTGTCATCTATCTCGTGAAAACGTGTGGTTACATCAGTGGCAAATTTTCTTATTACCCCTTCTAAGGTAGTGGAGTTGGATGGTCCAAATGTCATTTCTTGAGACATGTTAGGATATCGTCCCATGTTCCAATTGGCTATCTTAACTGCATAAAGTAGCTTGTTAGTATCATATACACACATTACAAAATTAAATCAAGTTAGTTAGTTAAGGTACATGTAGACATACAATAAGATATGACACTTATTCATACAAGAAACATAAATACATATTCACATATTTACATATAGATATATAAATACATAAATATAGTTAAATTAACAAAATTCAAGCTTTCATGATATTGATCCCTGGCAACGGCACCAAAAACTTGATGCACAAAATTTGGGTTTATAAAAATCATCAAATTTAAATCCATCCCTTAGTCAAGTTTTAACTAAAACATTAATCCTAAAATACACATACGAGCAAGTATACTCATCGCAAGCATAGCATAGGGACTTAACGAGTATCAATCCTCAAAGGAACAAGTGCACACTAATCACTATTCATTCATTGTTTAATCAACCAAATAAAGTGATAAGATAATAAAAAGAAAAATAAAGACATATGTACAACTCAAGGAAGTGAAAATATACAATTTAATTAGACAATTATCCTAGAACTCAAGATAATGAATCATCTAGCAATTATCTCAAGTAATCATCGTATTGGCTTCATGAAGGATTATAAAGTAAAATTCAATCGTTTCTCAAGTCATGAATCTACTTCTATAGACTCCACTTCTTTTCCAATCCATGGAATCTCTATCTTTTGATTAAATTAGCATATTTCTCAATCAATCCAACATAACCAAAACATGCGTTAAACTCAATTTCTCATAAACATGAAATCAGCTAATGACCCTATACTCTAGGCGAAATCAGCTAATCTTGGATCACTTTAGTCTTTTAATCTTAACTTTGTTTCCCAAATTCATTAAGATTTGACAAATATGAAATCAATGCAATAAACTCCGAACATCATTTCCCAAGTCAATTAGAAGGAACCGCATTAATAACCAATAATAACAAGTAATCAAATACTAAGGATGACAAAAAATTGATCAAATCACTAAATTAACACAAAACCATGAATCTCAAAATAATGTTACATTAAAATAAAAACATTGAATATATCATTGTTTAAGAACAAGAAAAAAAAGGTAAAAAAAAGCACTCATAGATAAGCCTCATTCTTCTCCTTCAAAGACACTCTTGAACAACCATCCTTGAATAGTGAATCTCTCTTTTTTTGAGTGATTTTCAACTTTCATTCTAGGATTCCCTCTTTTTCTCTTGTATTTTACTTGTTTAAATAGGCTTTTTTTATACTAAAATTCGTTGCTTGAGAAGCCTTGGCCGAGTAGGATTTAAAAAATACCAAAATCCTTTAGAAAATACAAAATTCATGCAAAGGATTTCGCAAGTCTAAGTGGACCTCTCGCTGGGTCCAATCGACCCACTTGGCACCAGGTGTGTAAAACCCCACCTAAAGCCAACCTTAGAGTAAGGGGGATGGGATGCATATCATGTTATTCTACATAAAAATAAACTATTTGAATGATTTTATGTGCCTTAGAATTATGATTTATAGGTTAAATGACTTATTTATGCTTGTTGGGTAGAAATGGTAAAAAGGTAATTTTGCTTGAGGGCAAAATAGGAAGATGGCTTGAGGTTTAGATAAGAAGAATATTTATGTGAGAAAATAAGAACAGGAGTTAGTGTGGTTAAGTGGTTAGAGCTTTGTGAATTAATCTCTAAGGTCTTGAGTTCAAATTCCATCACTAAAGTTTTATTCATGATTATCTTAGCTATGTTTGAATTTTTTATTTTCTTACATTTCTTAAAGATAGGAATGTTATCTTAAGGGAGACATGAAGATAATGTCTTGATCATGTGATCATGTCCTAAAAAGAATTCTAGAGGAATTCTTGTCCCCTTTAATTTCTCTAGCCTTGTCCTAACATTTTTATAAATTAAACTATCCTTAATCCATTAATCCATTCTTTTAATTCAAAAAAATCTGTGATAAACCCCTAGCCTTGAAATTCAAAAATCAGTCTTGAGGGATAGGGGATTGCCAAAAATAGGGAGAAGAATTAGGATGGGTTTCCAATGAAAAGAAATCACCATAGTTATACCTTCAATCTTACTTTCATTTTGTTCATAATTTGGTAAAGGAAAAATTGGGAAATTTTCCAGAATTTTTGCAGAATGGTTTTCAAAAATTTCAGCCAACATTTTTAACCCATTTACTGCCAAAAAAATGGTCATTTCATGTAGGTTGAAGGTTGAGAATTTTCGGACTGCACAACCTTTGCAAACCAGAATTTCCCTTCAGCAAATTCGCTGCATTAAAGCAGGATTTTGAAGCTACCTTTAAGTCATAAGAACCGCTGGAACTTCCTCTGTTTTTCTTTAGGAAGAAGGCAGGAAAACCACCATTAAAAGACCTTCAAAATCTGTTAAGAATCAGCTGCAAATCAGGCCAAAGAATGCAGAAAATTCTGCACCAAAAACCATCTCCATTCTAGGCACTCTTGAACCACTGAAAACTAGAAAAATTTTCAGCTTGTTGTTTCAAGGCAAAGGCCAAAAACTTACATTCAAACCTCTAAAAATTGGACCTTGTTCAGCCATGGACTGAACACCATTGATCTCCATACTAGCCTTGAGTGCTTGGACTCCATGATCACACCTCAAAAAGCTCCTAAGATTACTCTAACCAAAACACATTTGAACTTCAAACTAATTCCAGATTTTTTGCTCCATTAAAACACTCTCGTAGCAAGTGATTAAACTAGAAAATTCTCTGACATTATAGACCATTTTTAGCCAGCATTATAAGCTGAACAACTCTCCATTCTTTGCATTAAACCTAACTTGTTTAGTCTAACACCATTGAAAAGAAAGAGACCTCCCATGAACAACCACCATAAACTAATCCAATAACTCAAACAACTCCTCATTTTCCTCCATTTGAATTTCAAAAAAAAACTGAACACCTCTCTATCCTTCTTGCTAAATCGAAACTCCTAACTATGCTAGACCATTCAGCCAACAACAATTCCAAAAATTCTCCAGCCACTTTCTCTTAAACTCTCTCAAAAATACCGAGAACATCAAGAACACACACTTCACACCTTCAAACATAAACCTATCCAAAACATCTACAATCACTCCCAAATACTCTAGATCACTCATATTTAATCACTATCCTTCATTTCTGGTCTTTATAACACAAAATCAGGCAAATCAAAATTTTTGAACGGATCAAAACTAGTTTTTTGTTGAAGGTTCCAAGAACATCAAAAAGTAAAAGAAGAACAACCTTCTTGTTCTTTCTCTTCTACTCAACTTTTAATGTTCCATTCTAATGCCTTCATCTCTCTCTCTCTCTCTCGGCCGAAATGGTGGTGATCAGCTATGGCTGTTCTTTTTTAGAGCACTAAAGGCTCTCAAATGCGTGGACCTTCACTAATCGAGAAACCTTCATCATGTGATCATCTATCAAGTATTTCTTCTTAAATCTTCCTTTTAATATTTGATTTCATGTCTCTTAGATGTTGATAGGAAGATTGAATATAAATGGGGGTAGAGTCTATATATGTGGATGAAGGAGATGGAGTTAGGACATGAAAGTTGAAATGTATGATTAGATCTCATGGATTTTTCTTTTGAATCAATATATGTGTATCATGGTTAGGAGATTTATGGATGTTTGATGCATGCTAGATTTTATGACACCAATGGTGATTAGGCCTTTACGTTCTTAATCTTCAATGAAGCCATGAACGATGATTATGCCTAGTAGGAGATTAGGCATGTGCTAGTATGTGTTAGTTCAAGTGTATGTTCATGAATGGATTAGCTTATAATTTGATGTTAATGAATGTGTTCATGAATCTTTTCTCACAATAGGAAATCATGATAAAAGATTATTTTTTTTGTTAATTCTAAGATTATTTTTATTAACAAATTTTATTACTTTAATTAGAATTACTATTATATTTTCTCTATGAAATAGAATCTTAATTAAAATATTAATATTTTTATTATTTAAATAAATAAAAACTTTTATTAATATATATATATATATATATATATAATATTAGAATTAATTAATATCAAATGACCTTGTAGACCATAATAATTAACCTTACTAAAACTTTTACCTATATCCATAAATATTATTTATTGTTAAAATTATTTATTATTTAATAATTAAAAATTAAGTATAATTTATTTTTTATTTTTATTAGTTGTTTATTATCTATTAATTAAAAATTAAAAATTAATTATAATTTATTATTTATAATAATACTATTTAAATATTACCATTTACCAATATTATTTAGGACTTATTATTATTCAATATTTAACACTAGTTTATTTATTAGCAATAATACTCATAGTTATTATTTGAAGCTATAACTTATTAGTATTTATTTTAAAACCCCTAGTTATTTTAACTCATCAAGCTAGATTTATTTTATACAAGACTTTGTCAACTAGTATTAAAGCCTAAGACATTATGGTCATGGTTAGTTAAGGTTGTGACTAGTTGAATTAGGAATTATTTATGTAAGGCACATATGGTCCGAATGTTATCTTATGCTTTGTGTTTACCCCAGGCATGGTTAGGCTGACCTTGGAGGATTTTTGAGTTCAAGAAGAGCAAAGGATCAGGTAAGTTCCAGCATGGAGTCATTTGAAGACCAAATGTGGCAAGCCAATTCATTGTATACGAGAATTTGTGTTGTAAAGTAATTATGGACAATTTTCCTTTTCTTTCAATCAAGCAAGCTATTTAAAACTAAGCAAATGATTTTACACAAAACGCTAAACTTTTTATAAAACCAACTTAGCAAGAAGTTTAGAAACCATAATTGCTATTTTCAAATAAATCATTGTATGATCACTTTTTCTTCCAAGTGGAACAAACAACGTTAAGTACTCAATAAAGGTAGACTACTAGGATTAGGCTTTGAAGGGTTAGGGTAAGTCTCTCAGTAGGTGGCCACCTCTGAGGGGTGAGTCCTTCCCAGATAGTATGCTAGTCCTGTAAGTCATACCGGTCCGAGCTAGCAAGTTCATTCAAGTGGACTGTGTGTTTTTGGAGTGGACAACCGGTAAGTTTGGGGTGTAAAGATGGAGGAGTATCTCACCCGCTAAGCCGTACACCTACCTTGTGTCAGTATGCTCAACATGTGGCATTTTGATCGTTATATTGTCATAGTGCACAAGGTGTGGTGCCATGGCTACCCCTATTTGAGTGGTTGTTTTTATTGTGCATATATGTGTTTTGGAAAACAAACACCACTCTTCATTTATGACATTTATTTAATGCTCTCCGGCACTTTCTTTTATGAAACTTTTACAACTTACATACATTAACTATTTTACCTTAAACACTCAAAGCACACATGGGCTTGTTGAGATTTTTATCTCACCATCTTTTATACCATGTTTTCAGGTCGATCCTGCTGTGAAGGTCATTAGCTAGAATATTACCTATGTATTAAAGACTCTCTATTATTTTTCCTTTGTATTGCTTTTGAGAGATAGTAGTAGATTTTTTTTTTTTTTAATTTGTTCATGTATTGCTGGGTTTAATAAGCTAAATTTTGCATTATTTCTTCTATTTTATTTTGTGTGACCTAGTTATAAAGATCCCTTATCCTGTGGATGGGGCGACATCCCCGGCCCGAATGGGCCTAGGTAGTGGGGTGTTACAAGTGGTATCAGAGACATGGTTTAGGCGATTATTGATAGTATATGCTTTTTTTTTATTAAGGTTAAATCTTTTGACTAACCTGGCTTGTTTATGCTATATAATGGTTAGAATGATTAGAACTACGAGGAAGGGGCAGCAATGGCATCCACCCATCCCTATCAACCTGGAAGATTTACCAGTGCCTTAGCTTGCACCTGAACCATTCATACCCTTGGACGAGAGCAGTGATGATGAGGTTCAGATTATTGAGCCACCTCTAATACCTGTAATAGACCTAGTTTCTGATAGTGAAGAAGAGGAAATTGACATGGAATATGTCCCACTCCCACCTAGTCCCGTGATTGATTTGACTGCTGATAGTGATGACTTGGGGGACATAGACTATGAATCTCCACCTGGACCTTCCTTTTGTTGGGAAATATGCCCTCTTAGATTAGGTTTCTAATGTAAAAATCAAATGTTTTAAAAATGAATTTATTTTCAAAAATTATTTGTGAATTTATAATTTATTTGTGCACAATTATATTTGGAAAAGACCCATTGTACTTAAATAAGTGGTCCGTGTGAATAGAGGTCTTTCACAGTAGGATACGGATCACGGGTTACTTAACACATAAACATTCGTTCTTGACCGATTGATGAGAATGGAAATCTCATCATGTTTAAGTTATTATGTTGTAAATTCCAAATGGAGAATGGCTTATCTTTAGCCAGTGAGTATTTCACTCACTTCATGACATAAGCGTATTTTGAATACATAGAACAGGACCTGTAGTAGTGGTTTCTGAAAGTACTATATGGTAGAAACCTAGACTACTACCACTACAGCGTGGACTAGTACTCTACGACTTAAGTATGAATTGGTCATTTGACGAAGCTAGAAGCATGTACTTTGATATGCTATAGTTGAGGTTCTTTCGTAGGGCCAATATACTAGCATGTTGGGTATGTGTAACTAGTTAGTTAAGACAGACTTGTACAAGATAGTTTCTATACTATGTCCCCCCTTGTGGTTGCCTATATGATCTAAATATCCAGGGCCCTAGGAAACATGACTTGGATATTTGCTTTAAAGTAGCTCTCTCGAAAAACGAAAACAATCCAGGAAGTCGTGGATTATTGGACTAGAAGCCTAAGGATTGTAGATGTCATTTAGAGAGGTGTTAATACACTTCTTCCTCTCTAAATGTATGGCGATGTATAGAGGGGTATTTTAGTCATTACACCGAAGGTCGGAGACTTTGCTAACGCAGCATTGTCCTTGGGGTCAATATTTTCTTATGGTGATATTAGGAAATATTTAAAAAGCAAAATACAGCTATTTATATGGCAAGAGTATTTTGGTCATTTTAGTAGCCAAGGCGGTATGTCTTTTGGTCCCCAGTATAGACCGTGAGTCCTAATTAAATACAGGCTAAGGAATTGATCTTAAATTAAATGGAATTTATTTTACTTAAATAACCTGATTTAATTATTGGGCTAGAATAAAATAAAGGTCCATAGAGAGAGAGAATTAATTAAATTAGTTTGGAGGGTAAATTAATTATTCAGGGCTTTGGCCCAGTTTGAATAATTAAAGATTAATTTGAGACTAAACTAATATAGGCTTATTAATTATACTAGTTTATTTGGACTGGGAAATTAATTATTTGTTGGGCCAATTAGTTGGTTCTAATTAGAATAATTAATTTAGTCCAAAAAGTTAAACTAAGAGTCCAATAGCCCAATCCAATTTAACCTAGAGATTTATTTAGGTTAAACAGGAAGATTGGAAATCATCGTTGTTTTTTTTTTTTTTTACAGACTCTTCGCTGTGAAAAAAAAAAAAAACACACGTCTCTCTCTCTCTCTTGAAAATATTCCTTAGTTCTATAGTTGTTCACCAAATGGAATTAAGCAAGCCATATACTGGAAGATCAAAAGTTTAGCGTTCAGCTACATGCAAAGATAGAGTAGGAGGCTTGCAGGCATCGCACTAGAGATTTCTACCAGTGCACCTACCCCAGTTGCACACATTCCAGTCCAGCCAATTCTTAGAACAAGGAAAAGAGGTAAGAAATTTTTAACCTCAGAGTCATATGCCGGAGCCGACGTCGGCCCTGGACGGGATTTTCTCTGCTCTTGGTTTTTCCAGTTTTTTTTGCTTTTACTTCTGCTGCGTGCTCTGTGTTTTCCCTTTTTCATGCCTTCACTTTTGTACCCCCGCCCAACCAGGTTGAAACTAAGGAGAGTTCTAGGAGACCCCGGAAGGAGCTAATGGACTATGGGTTCGTGAATGGGGCAGGGATAGACTTTTCTAGGAATTCAGGAGGATGATTGTATGATGCTAACTTTGAAGACTCTGATGAGGATTAGAGAAGCTAGGTTCTGCTATGCTCAGGACGTTTTATTTACAGCTTTCAATAAACTCTTGTGCTAGGAGTCCATTTATGTTCATTGCTTTATTTAAAAAATTTATACAAATAAGAGTACTGGCTGTACTCTAATTTTGAAAATATGCAATTCTTTATACAAAACTTACATCTAATTTCCTTTAGCTTAAAATTGAATGTGAATGCATGCTCAATTTGAATATTCTAAACTTTGTTGCATAAACTCATTATCTGAGGCATGGTTTAGAATGACACCTAAGCGTCGTGCAGCCATATCCAGTAGAAGGGTTCCGAGGCAGAGCCCGTGACACCGGAGTTCGATACAACTCAAATGCCATCACCAAACTAGGAAAATAAGAATGAACCAAAGCCAAAAATAGGATCGGAGGAACTTATCAGCGTAACCATAGGGCAAGCGTTCCACAAAATGACCGAGATTCTACAAACTCTGGCTGAGCAGAGGAATCCAAAGGGGGAAGATTAACCATTGGAGAGGTTTCCGAAATTTCAACCTCCCATCTTCTTAGGAGAGGCCAAGCAAGATCAAAAGGTAGAACAATGGGTAGAACAGATGGAAGACATCTTCGATATGCTCCAGTACACTGAGAAGCGAATGGTGAAATTTGCTACATTTCGACTGAGGAGCCTAACTTGAGCATGGTGGCAACTAGTCCAAGATGACTAGGAAATGACCAATCAGGATTGGACGTGGGCCAACTCTGTGGAAGCATTCAGAGCTAAATATATCCCTCAGTGGATAGTGGAGAAAAAGGAAGATGAAATCCAAAATTTGAAGTAAGGGGCCATGACGGTGGCACAGTATGCAACATATTTTACTCAACTATCGAAATATTGCAAAAGACTAGTGGATACCGAGTAGAACAGAATGAGGTAATTTGTCAAGGGATTAAGGCAAGAGTTAAGAAAGGCATTGGCACCTTCTCCACTAACGACTTATTCAGGGGTCGTAGACGCAGCGATCCGGACAGAGGACGAGGATCACAGCAAAATGGTAACAAGACCTTTCTTGCCACCAAGACAACTACTAAGACCTTTCCAGAGGCAGTAACCCTATAAGTGCCCTGCCATCCAGCAGTAGCAGAACTGAGGGAAGTAAGCACGAACGGCACCAGTTGGTCCTACTCAGAATCTTCTATTATGCCGACACTGCGGGAAAAGAGGCCATACGGAGAAAAATTGTTAGTCCCGGGGAGTTGAGCGGAAATGCTACCACTGCGGAGACCTGAATTATTTGCGAAACACCTGCCCTAAACTTCTCCAAATCGGGCAAGGAAACCCAGCTCAAACAGCGAGAGCCAATCAAGCCAATGCTGTGAGAGCTTCTGGAAGTGGAACTCAGAAGCTGAAGGTGAAAGCAAAGGTTTTCGCTCTTAATCGGGAGGAGGTTGGAGTAGATGCAGCAGTGGTGGAAGGTACGTTTACTATCCAAGGCCATTTTGTTAATGCATTGATAAACCCTGGATCTACCCATTCCTACTTAAACAAGAATTGTGCATAACATTTGGGTTGGGATTGAGTAGAACTACCTTTTACCTTGTTGGTGAGTATGCCCTTGGGGAAAATGGTGCAAGTGGATCGATATGTGCAGAATTGTTAGATTAAAGTAGGGAGAGAAAGCTTAGAGGGAGATTTGATAGTCTTAGCTATTGATGACTATGACTTGATTCTAGGTATCGATTGGCTAGCTAAGCATGGGGGCTAAAATAGACTGTAAGAATAAGTTCATTCAGTTCATTAGACCAGGATGTGATGTGTTGGAGTTCAACGGTAATAGAGTAAAATAGTTGAAGTTTTTTATAGCGGGGGCAAAAGCCCGGAAATTTTTGAAGCAAGGATGTCAAGAATATTTGGCCTATATGATAAATAAGCCGAAAAATCAGTGCACCCTCGAAGATACGGAGGTGGTAAGATATTTTTCTGACATATTTTCGATGGAACTCACTTCTCTACCTCCCAACCAAGAAGTTGAATTCACTATTGATCTAGTTCTAGGAGCAGAATCGGTATCTTGGACCCCATATCGAATGGCACCGGCAGAGTTGAAGGAATTAAAAGAGCAGCTATAGGAATTGGTGAAGCAAGGTTACATAAGACCTAGCATGTCACCTTAGGAGCTCCAATACTATTTGTGAAGAAGAATGATAGGACCTTGAGGTTATGTATCGACTATCGGGGGTTGAATAACCTGACCATTAAGAAAAAGTATCTTCTACTATTAATTGACGAGCTATTCGACCAGTTGCAAGGATCCAATTATTATTCCAAATTGGATTTGAGGTAAAGGTATTATCAAGTAAGGATAAAGGAGGAGGATTTTTTCCAAGACGACCTTCAATACAAGATATGGTCACTACGAATTTGTAGTGATACCTTTTAGGGTGACAAATGCACCAGTGGTATTTATGAATTTGATGCATCGAGTTTTCCAACCCTACTTGGACAAATTCGTGTTGGTCTTCATCGACGACATACTCATATACTCTAAGAATCCCGAGGATCATGCGGAACATTTGAAGCTGGTATTGGAAAAGTTAAGGGAGCACAAGCTTTATGCCAAATTTAGCAAGTGCAAGTTTTGGCTGGATAGTGTATCATTTTTTGGCCATGTGGTAACCAAAGATGGAATCAAGGTAGACCTAGCAAAAGTCAAGGTTGTTTCGAACTGGAAGCAACCGGAGAATATCACGGAGATTCAAAGCTTCTTAGGATTGGCCGGTTACTATAGGAGGTTTATTAAAGGATTCTCAATACTAGCATCGCCTATGACTCAACTACTGAGAAAGGACATACCATTTGTTTGGAATGAGAAATGTGAAAAGAGTTTCCAGGAGCTGAAGCGAAAATTAATGACAACACCCATGTTAAGTTTGCCAGAGGGAGATAAGCCTTATGCTCTGTATATAGACTCTTCAAATGAAGGCTTGGGAGTAGTATTGATGCAGGATAGGAAGGTAATCACCTATACTTCTCGAAAGTTGAAGCCTTATGAAGTTAATTATCCCACGCATGATTTGGAGTTGGCTGCCATTGTATTTGCTTTAAAGAAATGGCGACATTACTTGTATGGAGCTGAGTATGAAGTGTTTACTGATCACAAGAGCTTGAAATACATCTTCACCTAAAGTATCGTTTCCCTATCAACTACCACCTCGGAAAAGCTAACGTCGTTGTTAATGCCCAGAGCCAGAAAGTTAAAATGGCCAGGCTAAGAGTGCAGAAGATCCAAGCAGTCCAAGATATGCTGGATAGAAGAGCAGAGGTGCAAGAATAGAGGATTATTGTTAGCAATATGAGATTGATGCCGGATCTAAGGTGGGAAATCATCGAAGCTCAACAAAGTAATGCAGAATTTTAAATTTTCAAGGACAAGGAGCTTAAACAGCAAGGCAGTGATTTTCGACAGAATGAAGTAGGAGTTCTGTATTTCCGAGACCGTCTGTATGTACCCGATAAGCACCAGTTAAATGATAGGATTTTGGAGGAATTGCATAAAAGCAAGTATGCAATTCATCTGGGAGAGGTGAAAATGTATCAAGACCTAAAAAGGGCTTATTGGTGGCCCAGAATAAAAAGGAATGTCGTTAAGTATGTCTCGACGTGTCTGACCTGTCAGAGAGTTAAAGCAGAGCATAAAAAGTCGGCAAGATAATTGCAACCGTTACCAGTACCTGAATGGAAATGGGAAGAGCTGACCATGGACTTCGTTACCGGACTCCCTATGGCAAGGACCTAAAAGGACACCATATGGGTAGTGGTAGATCGATTGACCAAGTCAGCGCATTTTATACTGGTGAATGTAAAGGATTCAATGGAGAAGTTAGCTTAGACCTATGTGCGAGAAATAGTCAGATTGCATGGAGTGCCTTCAAGTATTATTTTCAAGTTAGCTTAGACCTATGTGCGAGAAATAGTCATTTAGGAGAGATAAAACCTCTAAAATAACACCACCAGTACCATATTATACTAGTACTAAAATTTGCGCTAGATTGTGTCATTTTAAAAAAAAAATAACAAAATCAAGCCATGAAATTAGTAACAATGATAGCAGAGGAAACAACTACAACTAGGCCAATAGGAGTACTTTTTCATATTTACCTTATTGGTGTACACATTTGGTCCAACATAATATAGATATGATGCACAATGAGAAGAATATGTTCGACAATATGTTTAACATAATTATGGAATTGAAAGGTAAAATAAAGGACAAATTGAAGGCAGATCATCATGATGTTGAAATTTTATGTCATAAGCCAGAGTTGAGGATTAGTACTACAACTAATAGAAAGGTCTCTATACCTAATGCATGCCACACATTGATGACAAAATAAAAAAGAATTCTATAGGTGAAAGACTTGCAGCTCCATGATGGATTTGCATATAACTTGGGGTTATGTGTTGATTTGAAAACGTTGAAGATGTTAGGAATGAAAAGCCATGATTGTAATGTGTTCAAGGTGCATTTACTCCGGATTTTGCTTAAGGAATTCCTTCCTACTACTATAAGCCAGTCTTAACTGAATTAAGCCTGTTTTATCGGGATTTATATGATCCAAAGTTGTCAGTGGCTCATATGATGAAATTGGAGTCAGATATACTCGTCTTTCTATATAAGTTTGAGAAAATCAACCCCTATGGGTTCTTTGATGTAATGGAATATTTAATGGTTGATTTACAATATGAAGCTAAAGTTTATGGCCTAGTTTAATATAAATAGATGTTCCTTTCAAAAGGTAATCATTATTTTATTCATTTTCTTCAATACAATAAATGTAATATTATTAATTTATATTCTACGGTCATAAGTTCTTATATTATTTGAAAATAAAGGTGAAGAATAAGGCAAGAGTTGAAGGGTCAATTTGTATTGTTTATCTTGTTGAAGAAGCATCCACTTTCTTCTCCTACTACTTTGAATCGCATGTGCAAACAAGGCATACAACTGTAGCTTCTAATGAAGAATGAGCTAGAATATGCTACCTAAAAGGCGGAGAAATGGACGTTGTCTATATGCAATGTTCCTAGAAAGATATTGTGAAAGATTCAAACTAGGTTCCTTGCATTAGATGAATATAAAGTAGCTTTCAATTATATGTCATTAAATTGTGAAGAGGTCTAACTATACATCGAGTAAGACTTCTCTTCACTTAGATTATGTTTAGTACATTGTCAATAAGGGAACTAATATTCCTATTTTGTACTTCATTGGATATTCATTGCATAAGTATAATTCTTAAAACCAAACATTTCAAAAGAAGAGGTTGATAGAAGAATAAAAATCGAATTTGCTGGATGGTTTAGAGATTATGCAAGTTTTTCAGTTTACATAATCTTGTGAAAATCAAGATTCTTATATCTTATCTTATTATATACTCGGATTATTATAGGTGCACAATGGAGATAATAAAATTACAAGTCAATCCTTGAAAAATGTTACTTAGGGTCTATCGAGTTAAGTGAAATCATTTCAAGAATATATTATGAATGGATATCACTTTCATACCCATGAGTATTGTGAAAGGAAGAGTACTGTAAATAATGGAGTGTGCTTGAAAAGCAGTACTTCTGACATATTTGAAAATGACTACTATAGAATCTTGAAAGAGGTTATAGAGGTCCAATTTCCTAGTCATCCACTACAGATTATTGTACTCTTTGCATATGATTGGTTTGATCAAACCCTAAATTGAGAAGTTAGAGTGCACATGAAGTTTAGACTAATTGATATAAACCATAAGAGAATGTACCCGAAGTATGATCCTTTTGTTTCAGCACCGCAAGCAAGTTAACTATATTATTCTAAATTTCCAAGAGTCATAAGAGCAAGATCTAATTGGTTGGTAGTGTGTAAAACTAAAGCTCATTATGTGGTTAATGCCCCTTTAGTTGATACAGCTTATCAAGAGGACGTTGATGACAACAACGCCAAATGTATATCTTTAGTGATGGATCTTAGTCCCTTTACACATGAGTCTGGGATGAATGATGAGTTAGATGATAACAATATTAGAATGTATGCCCTCTAGACTAGGCTTTTGATGTAATTATCGAATTTATTAATAAAAGAATTAATTCTCAAAATTTGTTTGTGAAATTACATTTTATTTATACACGATTTACGTTTGGAAATAACCCATTGTATTTAAGTAAGTGATCCATGTGAATTGTGGTCTTTCACAATAAGGTACAGATCACGGGTTACATAAACGTTTGTTCTTAACCGATTGATGAGAATGTGAATCTCATCATGTTTAGGTTATTATCTTATGAATTCCAAATGGGGAATGGCTTACCTTTAACCAGTGAGCAGTCCACTCACTTCATAGCATAAGCGTATTTCAAATACGTAGAACATGACATATAACAGTAGTTTCTACAAGTACTATTTAGAAGAAATCTAGACTATTACTGCTACAGCATGGACTAATACTCTACCGCTTGAATATGAGTTAGTGGTTTGATAAATTTGGAAGCATGTACTTTGATATGCTGTAGTTTAGGTTCTATCGTAGAGCCAATATACTTGTATGTTGGGTATATGTGACTAGTTAGTTAAGATAGACTTGTACAAGATAGCTTCTACGTTATATCGCCACTTGTAACTGTTTGAATAATCTAAATATCAAGAGCCCTGGGGAACATGACTTGAATGTTTACTTTATGGTAGCTCTCTTGGAAAACAGAAACATTCCAGGAGTCGTAGATCATTGGACTAGAGGTCTAAGGATGGTAAATGTCTTTTAGAGAGGTCTTAGTACATTCTTCCTCTCTAAATGTATGACGATGCGTAGAGAGATATTTTAGTCATTACCCCCGTAGATCAGAGACTTTGCTAACGCAGCATTGTCCTTAGAGTCAATATTTTCTTATGGTGATATTAGAAAATATTTAAAATGCAAAATACAGCTATTTCTATAGCAGGGGTATTTTGGTCATTTTAGTAGCCAAGGCGATGTGTCTTTTGGTCCTCAGAATAGCCCATAAGTCCTTATGGTTTTGGGTTAAGGGATTGGTCTTGTATTAAATGGATTTTATTTTATTCGAGTAGCTTAGTTTATTTATTGGGCTAGAATAAAATAAAAGGTCCAAAAAGGGAGAATTATACATTAGCCTATTTTGGTTATTTAATTAATTTAATTATTAGGCTTGTTTTAGTTTAGGAATAATTAAATTGAATTAAAGGCTTAACCCAATGAACTGGGCCAAGGCTTAAGGTTTATATCGGTCCATGGGTTATTTAATTAATTTAATTATTGGACTTGTATAAGTCCAGGAATAATTAAATTAAAGGCTTAACCCATTGAACTGGGCCATAGGTCCACAGGTCTGGTTAATGGCTTCACATGACATGGACCTTAGGGCTTCTGTTTGATTTTTGAATGCCTGGATAATAGTATATTATCAAGGTAGTGGGGATTTAATAGAATAGAAATGTCTTTCATAGAACGTCATTGGTTTTTCCCTCAAGCCTCTCTTCTTCTTCTCTCGTGTGTGTGTTCTTTGTGTTTTTTTTCAATAGCAAGAACAAAGACACGCAGCCTATCTAATTAATGCTTGATAGCATTTAGTCAGAGTAGGAAGATCATCCTCTTGATCCATAGCTTTCAGCAGGCATTTCAGGCGCGGTTATATTCCGAAAGCCAAAAGGAGTAGCGTTGATGCCCAAAAGAAGCCGTCAGCTTGCAGGACAACAGCCTGAAGAATCGATCTCAGAACTAGAAGCGGTTCAGATGGAGGACCGATACCCCCTAGACCAATGAAGAAACGCACAGGTATATAGCTTTCCTGCGATGCTTTGTTTTGGTCTTTGTTCTGTGGCATCCATAGGCATTTTCATTGTTGCCATATTTACATTTAAGTGGTATCAGAGCATGTATGGTAATATAGGTTGCATGTTAGTGAATAAAATCGGTCAAATGATTATAATCTGTGATCCTTCGTGTTTTCTGGTATGGGTAGAATCCTCTGTAAGTCTCACGGTTGAGATAAAAGAACACTATAATCATTTTTTTTTTAGGCTTTCTTAGTGTTCTTGTAAGCCTATAATTAAAGGCATAGGCATTTGTGGATTGTTTGGATGATTTTTGGTTGAAATCTATGTAAAAATTGAGTCCCAGAACGTCTGAGCATACAAAGGAATTTTGGAGAAGACGATCACTGTAGCAGTTGAGCCGTCAAAGTCAAGCAGCACTACATAATGTGAGAGGAGCCGATGCCGTCCAAGCCAGCCGCGGCTTGGAGCTGCAGCCAGGCCCGAGTTGGCCTGGGCTTCATACCGCGCACGAGGAAGCTTCCTCGTAGAAACCAGGCAGCAACTTCCTCGTGAAAGTTGCTACGCAGGCACCCAAGTCGCGAGCACCCACCCAGGATCGTGGTCCAAGGGTTTATCCCATGGACCATGATCCAGCGTGGCAAGTGCACTGGACCAACGGGATTTTTTTTTTTTTTTTTTTTGGTCCCATACAAAGTGAAGTTATTTTCATTGTAATAGTTAATATTCTTTGAATATTTTGCATGAAAAATAATAGTAAAGAAAATTTAGGATTAAAAAAGACCATTAATTAATTAATGTGTTTAATTTTACTATGTAGAAACTTACGTTAAAAGAATAGAAAAGTATAAAAACGTTTATAGTTTTCTAGCGTGCTTAATTCTTTTTGTACCCTATGTGCGTGTTTTCTCAAAGACTAAAGTCTTTGGGAAATTTATGACAAGAAAAATATTTTTCAAATTTAAAAAAAATGGTTATTTTTAACTTGGACAAAAATTAATCCTTAGATATTTTCTCAAAGGATTTAATCCTTGATATAGAAAATATTTTGAATTTAGATATTTTTGTAAGTTAAAATAGAAAGCCATTTTGTTTTATTTTTTTCACTAGAAAATTATTTTTGCCAAATTAAACTTGAGACCAAAGTCGTTAGAAAGTTTTAAAAGAAATTTTTGTAAATCATTAAGGTCTTAACTGTGTAAAATAAATTCATAGAAAATCTCTTAAAGGATTTTTACATTGATATAGAGATTTATGAATTTAGATATTTTACAAAGAGTTAATGGATACTTAATGGGATATTTTCAAAAAGATATTTTCTTTAAAACCCCTTGTTTTAAAAGACTAAGTGGGAGAGGGGTTTCAATGGCTCCACGGATTTTATCATGATCCTCATTAGAGATCATAGGTCCCCTCGCGTCATCTTAGGAGTGAACCCGTATAGGATAGGAAAAGCATAAGGATCTAGAACTAATGGATGGATATAATTAATAACTCGGGACACGTGCTATGATCAGCCAGCCCACGTTGGAGGTTATAATGCGAGGAATGTCCATAGGAAATGAGATGAAATGGTCATTCCACAATGGAGTTATCTTCTAGATCATTACCTAAAAGGGAAATTAATTTATAGTGGTTAATATACTTAGGTTAGGAAACTGTTAATCTTCCCAATAAGCTATGTCAATTTTCCTAAGGGCCAAATTAATCATATTAAAGATAATAGTGCTAGGGTTAACTATTATCGGATTTAATATGAGAATAAAGTCACAAATTATTATTTTTTTCACAAACTAAGATTCCTTTTATTTTCGATTTTTTAGAAATGGTTGGTGGAGGTTCTTTTAATTTTTTGGCTATTATTCTCTGAGAGAATAAGTTAACGGGTCCAAATTATGTGGACTAGAGAAGAACTTGGACATAATACTCACAGCCAAGGAGTATAAGTATGTCATCTACGAAACCTGCCCTGTCATCGGGGAAGGTTCCACTGATGTTGAGCGCGAGGCTGAGAAGGCATGGAAAAAGGCCGACGACATAACTCGTTGCTACATGTTGGCCTCTATGTCTAATGTACTCCAATCCAAACACGAGCACATGTCCATTACGTACGATATTAGCTAGTCACTAACCACAATGTTTGCCGATAAGAGCTAGCCCGCAAGGCAAGAAGCTCTTATGACGATCATAAACACTAAGATGGCTGAAGGAGCATTAGTCAGGGAGTATATGTTTAAAATGGTTGCTGCTTTTGAGGAAGTAGAAGTCTTAGTGGCTGTTATTGACCCCGAGAGCCAAGTGGACATGGTTCTCAAATCTCTATCAAGCTCTTTTACTCAATTCAAGTTGAACTACAATATGAATAAGTTAAACATGAGTTTAACTGAGTTAATGAAAGAGCTCCAGGTGGCAGAAAAAGTCATGAAGCCACAGTCCAAGACTATGATTACTAGGGCTTCTTCTTCCAGAACTGGGCCTAAGCCCAAGAAATTCAAGAAGAAGAAAGGAAACGCAGTAGCCCAACCCAAGAACTTGTCCAACAAGCTGAAGGGTAAGTACTTCAAGTGCAGGCAGAAGGGACACTAGAAAAAGCAATGTCCAGAGCTTCAGGCCAAGAAAAACCCTATAGGTATTGTTCTCTATCTAGAGTTAGTTTCAATGGTTAGATCAACTTCCACTTGGATTGTTGATTCTAATGCCACTGATCATATCTGTAACTCCTTGCAGGGGTTTAGGAAGATAAGAAGACTCTAGAAATGTGAGCATGGACTATGAGTAGAAAATAGAGCACCAGTATGGGCCCTTGCATTGGGAGAGCTAGATCTTATTTTTTATTGTCATAGAGTAGTTATTTTGAAGGATATTTTATATATACCTAGATTTAGACAGACTTTGGTTTCGGTTGCAAAATATATAAATCAGGGTTATTCTATTTCTTTCGATTCTGGCATTACTATCAGTAGAAATAGAGAAGTTTTTTGTTCTGGACACATGTATGGAAAATTATTCTTCTTAAATCCTACAAAAAATCAAATAAATAACGCTCAATCTAAACCTTTAAGTAAGAAAAGAATAAACTAATGTTAATGACTCATATTTTTTGCATCTAAAGTTGGGTCTTATTAACTCAACCAAGATTCAGAAGTTAATCTATGATGGGCCCTTGGACTCATTAAGATTCGAAAGTTGGCCTCAATGTGAATCTTGACTTATAGGAAAAATGACCAAACAGTCATTCACCCAAAAGGCTAATAGAGCCAATGAGATATTAGGTCTTATTCACACTGATGTGTGTAGTCCTTTGTCTACACCAGTTAGAGGGGGCTTTAAGTACTTTATCACTTTCATAGATGATTGTACAAGGTTTAGTTATGTCTACCTGATGAGACACAAGTCTGACTCTTTCAAGAAGTTCAAAAAGTTTAAGGCTGAAGTGGTGCGTCGGACAAGTAAACTAATCAAAACATTACGATCAAATCGTGGTAGAGAGTACCTCCTCGATGAATTCAAGGATTATATGGTACATCAAGGGATAGTATCCTAGCTCTCTGAGCCGGGGACACCCCAGCAGAATGGAGTATCTGAGAGAAGAAACAGAACATTGATGGAAACGGGTTGAAGCATGATATCTCATGCTACTCTTCCGATATCTTTTCGGGGATATGCCTTGGAAACAGCGATATACATTCTGAACTTAGTGCCTTCTATATTAGTACCTAAAAAGCCCTATGAGATGTGGACTGGGCGTAAGCCAAGTTTAAATCATCTTAGGATATAGGGTTGTTCAACTTATATGCTAATCAAGGGAGACAAGCTAGAACCAAGATCAGAATTATGCTATTTTATTAGGTATCCAAAAGGGATAAAAGGAGGTTACTTTTATCATCGCAAGGAGCAGAAAGTACTAGTAAGTACTAATGCTAGATACTTGGAGGATGATTAAAGTACTTCCACTAATGGTTCAATAAGGTTGGAACTCAAGGAGAAGTTATCTTCGGAATCAACTTCTTCAATCCCGATTATGGAACATAAAGAGGCACAACCTCAAGAACCTGTATAAATGGAGCCTCGTCGTAGTGCGAGAGTATCTAGGGTTCCAAAAAGATAGACTGGAGAGGCTTTCGAGCTGGTCTCTGACCATCAAGAACAAGATCCTACACTAGATACAAGGAGGCTATTGTTGATGCCGATGCAAATCTATGGCATGAAACAATGAAAGTCAAGATTGAGTCTATGTACTTCAATCAGGTTTGGGATCTTGTAGCTTCACGTGAAAGGATAAAACCCATTGAGTGTAAGTAGGTATACAAAAAGAATAGAGGAGAGGATGGGAAGGTGAAAACCTTCAAAACTAAGCTTACGGTGAAAGGGTATACTCAGAAAGAGAAAATCGACTATGAAGAAACCTTTTCCTAGTAGCCATACTTAAGACCATACATATCCTCTTTACCGTTGCATGTCATTATGACTACGAGATATGGCAAATGGATATCAAGATGGCATTTCTTAATGGCCATCTTAGTGAAAACATCTATATGTCCCAAACGAAAGCTTTTATTGTTAAAGGCCAGGAACATATGGTTTGCAAGCTTAAGAAGTCCATTTATGGACTTAAGTAGGCATCTAGAGCATGGAACATTCGTTTTGACTAGACTACAAAGTCTTTCGGTTTCATTCAAAACGAGGATGAACCATGCGTGTACAAGAAATTGGAATGCATAAATGTGGTTTTTCTTGTCCTATATATAAATGACATTCTACTCATTGGGAATGATATAGGGACATTGTCATCTACTAAGGTTTAGCTGTCTAGTCAATTCAATATAAAGGACTTAGGAGAAGCTAGTTACATTCTCGGGATTAATCTTCTTAGAAATAGGAAGCAGAGAATGGCAGCATTATCCCAAATGACATACATTGATAAGATGCTAGCCAAGTTCAGCATGAACTCATGTAAGAGAGCTCTAATCCCTTGCAGACATGGGTTATCATTTTGTTCAAAGGACTGTCCTAAGTCCTAAGAAGAAAAAGATAAAATGAGTAGGATTTCTTACGCTTCGGCTGTGGGAAGTCTCATGTATGCCATGTTATGCACTAGACCAGATATCTGCTTTGTCGTAGGCTTAGTTAGCAGATATCAGTTAAACTCTAGGGAGGTTCATTGGCAAGTTGTAAAGAATATTCTCAAGTACCTCAAAAGTACGAGAGATTATATGTTGGTTTACATGTCTGATGACTTGGTTCCTACTGGATACACAGACTCAGACTTCCAGGCAGATAAGGATGAGAGAAAATCCACTAGTGGATATATCTTCACCTTGTCTGGAGGAGCTATTTCATGGAGGAATATCAAGCAATCTTGCATTTGCTAACTCAACCATGAAAGCTGAGTATGTGGTAGCTTTGGAGGCATCCAAGGAAGTAGTCTAGCTCCAGAAGTACTTTTTAAAACTTGGAATCATACCAAATATGGACAGATCGATTATGGTGTATTAAAACAACACTGGAGCAATCTCGCAATCCCAAAAACCCAGGAACCACAAGAAGGGGAAGCACTTCAAGAGGAACTATCGCCTGATTCAGGATTTCATCCAAAGACAGGAAATCGTGGTGGAACAGATAGCCTCAGAGAACAACCTAGTAGATCCTTTTACCAAGCCTTTGGCTAAGAGAGTCTTCAAGAGATATTTAGACGCCATAGGAGTGGGCACCTACAGACTTTCTTAGTCTTAAAGTGCAAGTGGGAGATTGTTGGAATTTATGCCCTTTAGACTAATTTTCTGATGTAATTATCGAATTTATTAATAAAAGAATTAATACTCAAGCTTTGTTTGTGAATTTACATTTTATTTGTGTACGATTTATGTTTGCAAAGGACCCATTGTGTTTACGTAAGCGATTCATGTGAATAGTGGTCTTTTATAGTAAGGTATAGATCACGGGTTACTTAACTCATAAACATTTGTTCTTAACCGATTGATGAGAATGGGAATCTCATCATGTTTAGGTTATTGTGTTATGAATTCCAAATAGAGAATAGCTTACCTTTAGCCAGTGAGTAGTCCACTCATTTCATAGCATGAGCATATTTCGAATACCTAAAACCTGTAATAGTAGTTTTTAAAAGTACTATTTAGAAAAAAAAAACCCAGACTATTACTGCTACAGTGTGGACTAATACTCTACCACTTGAGTATGAGTTGCTAGTCTGACGAAGCTGGAAGCATGTACTTTGATATGTTATAGTTGAGGTTCTATCGTAGAGTCGAGAAACTTGTATGTTGGGTATATGTGACTAGTTAGTTAAGATAGACTTGTACAAGATAGCTTAGCGCTATATCACCACTTGTGACTATTCAAATGATCTAAATATCCAGAGCCCTGGGGAACATGATTTGGATGTTTGCTTTAGGGTAGCCCCCTTAAAAAGTGAAAAAACTCCAGGAGACATGGATCATTGGATTAGAGGTCTAATGATGATAGATATCTTTTAGAGAGGTGTTAGTACACCCTTCCTCTCTAAATATACGGCGATGTGTTGAGGGGTATTTTAGTTATTACACCTGTAGGTCGAAGACTTTGCTAATGCAGTATTATTTTTGGGGTTAATATTTTTTTATGGTGATATTAGGAAGTATTTAAAATATAAAATATAGCTATTTCTATAGCAAGGGTATTTTGGTCATTGTAGTAGCCAAGGCGATGTAGCTTTTGGTCCTCGAAATAGCCCATATGTCCTAATGATTTTGGGTTGAGGGATTGGTCTTGTATTAAATGGATTTTATTTTATTCGAGTAGCCTGGTTTATTTATTGGGTTAGAATAAAATAAAAGGCCTAAAAGAGAGAATTATATATTGGCCCATTTGGGTTATTTAATTAATTTAATTATTGGGCTTGTATTAGTCCAGGAATAATTAAATTGAATTAAGGGCTTAACCCAATGAAATGGGCCAATGCTTGAGGTTTATATTGGTCCATTGGATTATTTAATTAATTTAATTATTAGGCTTGTATAAGTCCAGGAATACTTAAATTAAATTAAAGGCTTAACCAAATGAAATGGGCCATAGGTCCATAGGCTTGGTTAATGGCTTGACATGACATGGGCCTTGTGGCTTCTATTTGATTTTTGAATGCCCAAATAATTGCCTATTATCAAGGCAGTGAGGATTCAATAGAACAGAGAAGTCTTTCACAGAACGTCGTTGGTTTTTACCTCAAGCCTCTCTTCTTCTTCTCTCGTGTGTGTGTTCTCTATGTTTTTTTTTTTTTTTTTTTATAGCAAGAACAAAGACACGCAACCTATTTGATTAATTCTTGATATCAAGCATTCAGTCAAAGTAGGAAGATCACCCTCTTGATACATAGCTTTCACCAGGCATTTCAGGCGCGATTATATTCTAAAAACCAAGAGGAGTCGCATTGATGCCCAGAAGAAGCTGTCGGCTTGTGGGACAACAGCCTGAAGAATCGATCTCAGAACTAGAAGAGGTTCAGACCAAGGCGTCGACACACCCTAGACAAGTAAAGAAACGCAGAAGTATATAGCTTTCCTGCGATGCTTTGTTTTAGTCTTTGTTCTGTGGCTTGCATTGGCATTTTCGTTTTTGCCATATTTATGTTCAAACAAGTGGGTGTTGGGAGATGGGAATAATAAGGGTGAAGATGAACGCAAGGATGAATGGGAAACAGATACCGAAACTGATGAAGATGATGGAGAATATTTATTGGAAGATGATCTAAGCAACTAAATATGGTTTGTAATGATTACTTCAGATGTTTAGAGTTCTGCTTATTAATTCACTCCCCGAGATGCATTTTTTAATAAAGAATAGAGTACTTAGTTTGATGATGACTTCACTTCACTTACTGTATGCTTTACAGATTTAGTGAATTTTCTCACAGTTCTTCGCTAACCTTGGATTGATTGTAATTTGTATGCATTCATTTATTGTTTTTATCTATTTGTAATTTTCAATGTTATTTATATGTAATCTTCTACGAATTAATCATTAAAATTGTAAAAAGAATTAGTAGATCTCACGATGTTTGTCCTTCTATTATATATTGCATTAAACTAGCTATGGCTTTTGGAGGATAGTCATCTCATTCGATAGGACATGGTTTAGGTGAAGGAGATGATAAGTGCACACCTTCTCTAAGCCCGGTTCCAATACTTTTAGCACCACATGTCTCTAAGGATGTGCCATGAGAGTGTGGACAGCCTTCTACTTTGGGGCTTTCATTTGCGGCGCCTAATATGCTAATAGCACAAGATAATGAAAACAGGTTGCTCATAGTTCCCCGTGTTGACGAGTAAGTATTAAAACATGTCTTCTACCTCATTTTGTTTTGCTTTCAATCATTTCACTTCTCTCTACTTCAAATGAGTTTATTTTTGAAAAATTTTTGCTGGTGCTACAAATTATGTCTCCCTGCTTACTGACACATTCTAGTAGCACTTCAAGGGTGCATACCCTACGTGCGCACATATCTCAATAAATGTGAAGAACATGTGGTTCCAGGCGTGGGAGTAAGAAACTATTTCTGGTTTAAAGTTGAATGTATTATTTTATTGTGTTTTTTTTTTCTGTAACTTCATTATGATTTCATTTTAATAGCTCTTGGTGCAATAATCTAAAGCATTATATTTTTTGAAAATAATGAAAACAAGCATAATGAAAACAAGAACAAAGTAAAATCCATATTCTGATTATCCAGTTTGTTAAAATATAATTTTTTCCCATTGTACATTCTAACAACAGATTGCTTTTTTTATATTTTCCAAGTTGTCCCTTTTTCCAAGTTTTCCAAATTTTCTATATAAATAGTTGTCCTTGAATGGGTGAAGGGAAGGAAGAGTTGTAATTGGAAACACAAAAAAGAATACCAAAGTCACCACACCATCTCTTTTCATGCTTATTTCCATTTGGATAAAATTGCTACAACATGCGGTGCACTAGATTGCGTGCAAAACAAGAAGGTTTTTGTTCCTTTATGTTTATTTTACTTCTTGCTTTTGAATGCGCAAAAAGGTCTACAAGTATTTTATATTCTTGCATCTATTGTTGATGAATTTTGGTTTTTTAAATTTTAATTCAGTTGACCTCCTTGTTGAGAGGAGTTTGTATGAGGTAATCTTAAGATTTTCGTTATTGAGTCTGTGCTAATATGACTATAATTCTACATTTTGTTAGTGGTGAGTTATTATTTATGGTTAGGTTTGCTATAAGAAATGGGATATTTTGAAATGTAATGGCTTGTTCTATTGATGAATTCTTCTATTATTGTCATTGTAGCTGTCATGTTGTATTTTTAGTTTTGAAAACTTTGTGGCTTGTATTCTTAATTTTTGTGATGTTTTCTCCAGTGGAAATAGAGGGCATAGTAGTTGGTCTGAAAAATTGTAGAACTACTTTTCTGAAAGTAATAGATGAGATAAGGTTTTTATATGAAAATGGAGTTACTAAAGTTACAAAGTGTTTTCCCATTTAAAAATGAAGATTCTGAATTTAAGGGAGAGTATTGTTACATTGTTTGTAGTTTTACATTGAATAAACAATGAGTGTAAAAACAATTTAGCATACTGCAAACATTTCTTTGTTGGGAAACATACCTTCTTAGACTAGGTTTCTGATGTAAAAATCGAATGTTTTAATAAAAGAATTTATTTTCAGAAATTGTTTGTGAATTTATATTTTATTTGTGCACAATTACGTTTGGAAAAGACCCATTGTGCTTAAGTAAGTGGTCCATATGAATGGAGGTCTTCACAGTAAGATATGGATCACGGGTTACTTAACATATAAACATTCATTCTTAACAGATTGATGAGAATGGGAATCTCATCATATTTAGGTTATTATGTTGTGAATTCCAAATGGAGAATGGCTTACCTTTAGCCAATGAGTAGTCCACTCACTTCATGACATAAGCATATTTCGAATACGTAGAACAGGACCTGTAGTAGTGGTTTCTAAAAGTACTATATGGTAGAAACCTAGACTACTACCGCTACAGCGTGGACTAATACTCTACGATTTGAGTATGAGATGGTGGTCTAACGAAGCTAGAAGCATGTACTTTAATATGCTATAGTTGAGGTTCTATCGTAGGGCCAATATACTTGCATGTTGGGTATGTGTGACTAGTTAGTTAAGACAGACTTGTAAAAGATAGTTTCTATACTATGTCGCCCCTTGTAGTTGTCTAAATGATCTAAATATCCAGGGCCCTGGAAAACATGACTTGGGTGTTTGCTTTAGGGTGGCTCCCTTGAAACGCGGAAATATTCCAGGAAGTCGTGGATCATTGGACTAGAAGCCTAAGGATGGTAGATGTCATTTAGAGAGGTTTTAGTATACTTATTCCTCTCTAAATATACGGCGACGTATAGAGGGGTATTTTAGTCATTACACCTGTAGGTCGGAAACTTTGCTAACGCAGCATTGTCCTTGGGGTTAATATTTCCTTATGGTGATATTAGAAAATATTTAAAATGCAAAATACAGCTATTTATATGGCAAGGGTATTTTGGTCATTTTAGTAGCCAAGGCGGTGTGTCTTTTGGTCCCCATTATAGACCGTGAGTCCTAATTAAATACAAGTGAAGGAATTTATCTTAAATTAAATGGAATTTATTTTATTTAAGCAGCCTGATTTAATTATTGGGCTAGAATAAAATAAAGGTCCATAGAGAGAGAGAATTATTTAAATTAGTTTGGTGGGTTAATTAATTATTCAGGGCTTTGGCCCAGTTTGAATAATTAGGGATTAACCTGGGACTAAACTAATATAAACTTGTTAATTGGACTAGTTTATTTGCGCTGGGGAAATTAATTATTTGTTGGGCCATTAAGTTGGTTCTAATTAGATTAATTAATTTAGTCCAAAAGGTTAAACTAAGAGTCCAATGGCTCAGTCCAGTTTAACCTAGGGTTTTATTTAGGTTAAACAGGAGGATTGGAAATCATCGTTGTTTGGACAAACTCTTCTCTGTGGAAAAAAAACACACGTCTCTCTCTCTCTCTCTCTCTCCGGAAAATATTCCTTAGTTCTGTTAGTTATTCACCAAACGGAATTAGGCAGGCTATGTATTGGAAGATCGAGAGTTTAGCATTCACCTACATGCAAAGATGGAGTAGGAGGCTTGTAGGAATCGCACTAGATGCTTCCACCAACACACCTACCCCGGTTGCACACATTCTGATCTAGCCAATTCTTAGAACAAGAAAAAGTGGTAAGAAATCTTTAACCTCAGAGTCTTGCTAGAGCCTAACCGGCGCCGGCCCTGGACGGGAATTCCTCTATTCTTGGTTTTTCCAGTTTTTTTGCTTTCACTTCTGCTGCGTGCTTTATGTTTCCCCTTTTTCATACCTTCAATTAGTATTAGGGCATGAAGGTTTTGTGAAAGTATAGGGAGCATGCATCTAGTTGAATAAAACTAGACACATATGTGTGATTAAACCGTGATCCTTCGCTATTTTGGTATGGATAGATCCTCTTGCTTCCTCTTTGATTGAATTATAGGAGATTTGTAATTTACTATTTTTCTTAGCAAATTGTGTAAGCCCGATATTAAAGGGTATAGGTGATTGTTGGTTTTGGTTGATTTCATTATATTGAGATTGAAATCGAAGAGCCAATGGTACTAGATGTTGCATAGAAAAATAAAGGAAAATCGTAGAAGAAAATCGCAGAAAAAAAAAACTGCAGGAGGAACCCGTCAGAGCCCAACCGGCGCCGGTTGGGGTGGCCGAACCGGCGCCGGCTCAGGTCTAGAATCCGGTCCACACGCTGGTTGCCCATGGGTCTTGGTTCTGTGCGGCAAGTTCAGTGGACCACAGTGCAGATGGGGTGCTTGATCCAGTGTGGCTGGTGCAGTGGACCAAGGAAAATTTTTTGATTTTTTCCTTGTAATTTTTCTTGTGTTTTCTTTTTTGTTTTGGAGTCCATACTAAGCGAAGTTAATATTTTTGCAATAGTTAATATTCATGGAATATTTTGCATGAAAAATATTAGAAAGAGATTTTAGGATAAAATAAGACCATTAATTAATTAATTAATGTGTTTAATTCTATTATCTGGCTACTTAGGTTGAAAAAATAGAAAAATATGAAAACATCAACTGTTTTCTCGCATGCTATTTTTTTAAGTACCTATGTGCACGGTCTCTCAAAGACCAAAGTCTTTGAGAATATTTTTGACAAGGAAAACATTTTCTACAAATTAAATGGTTTTTTAACTTGAACAAAAATTAATCCTTAGATATTTTCTCAAAGGATTTAATCCTTGACATAGAAAATATATTGGATTTAGATATTTTTGTAAGTTAAAATAGAAAGCCATTTTGTTTTATTTTGGCACAAGAAAATTTGTTTTCTCAAATAAACTTGAAACCAAAGTCTCTAGAAAGTTTTAATTGGAAAATTTTTGAAATCATTAAGTTTTTTAACTTGAATAAAATTAGTCCATGAAAAAATCTCTCAAATGATATATACCTTGACATAGAGATTTTAATGGATTTAGACATTTTATTTTTGAGTTAAAGGGAAAAACTTAATGGAAATTTTCAAAAGGATATTTTTTAGAAAACCCTTGTTTTAAAAGACTAAGTAGGAGAGGGGTTCCAACGGCCCCACGGCTTCCATTACGATCCTCATTAGAGATCGTAGGTCCTCTCGCGTCACCCTGGGAGTAAACCCGTATAGGATGGGGTTACCACAAGAATCTAGATCTAGTGGAGGGATGTAATTAATAACTCAGGACACGTACTATGATCGGCCAGCCCCTCGTTGGAGGTTATAGTGCGAGGTATGTCCATAGGAAATGAGAGGAAATGGCCATCCCTTTGATGGAGTTATCTTCTAGATCATTACCTAGAAGGAAAATTAATTTGTGGTGGTCAACACGCATAGCTTTGGGAGCTATTAATCTTCCCAAGAAGCTATGTTAGTTTTCCTAAGAGCCAAATTAATTATTATTAGTTTTGATAATAAGGATTAAGGATAAAGTGCACAAATTTGTTTTGTTTTCACAAACTAAATCTTTTTCTTTTATTTTCAATTTTTCAGAAATGATGGGAGGTTCTTTTAATCCATTGGTCGTTATTCTCAGAGAGAATAAGCTAACGGGACTAAACTATGTGGACTAAAAGAGGAACCTGGGCATAATACTTACAGCGGAAGAGTATAAGTATGTCCTTTACGAAACCTGCCCTGTTATCGGGGAGGGTTCCACTGCCGAGGAGCATGAGGCTGAGAAGGTATGGAAGAAGGTCAACAAGATGGCTCATTGTTACATGTTGGCCTCCATGTCTAATGTGCGCTAGTCCAAACATGAGCACATGACCACTGCGTATGACATCACTCAATCATTGGCAACGATGTTCGCGGATAAGAACCGGCCCGCAGGCAGGAGGCTCTTCGAACTATCATTAACACTAAGATGGCTAAGAGAGCATCATTCAGAGAGCATATGCTTAAGATGATTGCTACTTTCGAGGAGTTAGAAATCTTAGGGGCTGTTAGTGATTCCGAGAGCCAAGTGGACACGGTTCTCGAATCTCTACCGGATTCTTTTACTCAGTTCAAGTTGAATTACAACATGAACAAGTTAAACATGAGTTAAACTAAGTTGATGAAGGAGCTCCAGATGGCGGAGAAGGTCATGAAGCCACAATCGAAGACTATGATTGCGAAGGCTTCAAGAGTTGGGCCCAAACCTAGAAAGTTCAAGAAGAAGAAAGGGGACGCAGCGGCCCAGCCCAAAGATAAACCCCAGGGCAAGTGCTTCAAATGTGGACTGAAGGGACACTAGAAAATGAGTGTCTGGATCTTCAAGCCAAGAAAAAACCCCACAAGTAATGTTTTCTATCTAAAGTCTATATCAATGGTTGGATCAACTTCCACTTGGATTATTGATTCAGGAGCCACTAATCACATCTGTAACTCCTTGCAGGGGTTTAAAAAGATTAGAAGACTCTCGAAAGGCGAACATGGACTACGTGTGAGAAATGGAGCCCAAGTTTGGGCCCTTGCAGTGGGAGAGCTGGATCTTATTTTTAATTGTAATAGAATAGTGGTTTGAAAGATATTTTATATGTACCTGGATTTCAGTTGCGAAACTAATAAATCAAAGATATTCTATATCTATCCATTCTGGTATTTCTATCAGTAGAGATGGAGAAATTTTATGTACTGGGCACATGTATGGAAATCTATTTTTCTTAAACCCTATTAACAATTAATTAAATAACACTCAATCTGAACCTTTAACAAGAAAAAAGAAAGAACAATGTCAATGACTCTTATCTTTGGCATCTAAGGTTGGGTCATATAAACTCAACCAGATTTAGAGGTTAATCCATAATAGGTCTTTGGGCTCATTGAGATTGGAAAATTGGCCTCAGTGTGAGTCCTACTTGATGGGAAAAATGACCAAAAGGTCATTTACCCTAAGGCAGATAGAGCCAAAGAGGTATTGAATCTTGTTTACACTGATTATTGTGGTCCCTTTTCTATACCAGCTAGAGGGGGTTTTTAGTACTTCATCACTTTCACGGATGATTGTACAAGGTTTGGTTACATTTACCAGATAAGATGCAAGTCTAACTCTTTTGACAAGTTCAAGGAGTTTAAGGCTGGGGGGGAGCATCGGACAGGTAAATTGATCAAGACCTTATGATCGAATCGTGATGGAGAGTACCTCCTTGGTGAATTCAAGGACTGCACGGTATATTATGGAATAGTATCCCAGCTCTCTGTGTAACACCCCGCTACCTAGGCCCGCCAAGGCCGGGGATGTCGCCCCGTCCAAAGGACAAGGGGTCTTTATAACTAGGTACACAAATAAAATAGCGAAATAAAAATAATATTTTAACTTAAAAATTTATTACATCCCAAAAATACTCCAAGAATAAATCCAAGAATACCAAAAGAAAAACCAATCCATAAATAAAATTTTTCACTCTCAACTCCCCAAAGCAATACATAAAAATAAAAGACAACATTCTCTTCCAAAGCGGATAACACTAGCTACTCATCCCCACAGGAGGATCAACCTGAAATCATGGTAAAAAGGTGATGAGATAGAAATCTCAGTAAGTCCGTGTGTGCTTTTGGTGTTTAGTGAAAACAGTTCGTGGATACAAAGTGTGAACTCTTTATAAGAGAAATATTAGCAAACAATAAACATTAGTCAAAAGCAAGAGTGGTGTTTTCCTCTTTTTGAAACCATACAAGTGCACAATAAAATCAACCACTCAAAAGGGGTGATCATGGGTTACCACACGTTGGGCCCCATGTCCACATGGTCAGTATGCCACACTTTGTGCATACTGCCGGTCAGAATGCCACACTTTGTGCAGACTGAGAAAAGGTAGGTGATCGGCCTACCAGGTAAGATACTCCTCATTCTCTATACCCAAACAACAACCGGTGTCCATTCCGGCAAAACACAGTCACTTGACTGAAATAAAAACTGCTAGCTCGGACCGGCATGACTAAGTAGTACTGACGTTTCTCTAAGTTGAGCTTATCTTCTGGAGGTGGCCTCCTGCCAGAAGACTCACTCTTCCTCTTCAAAACTAGTACTACTAGCCTTCCCTTATTGAGTACTCAACGTAACGTATCCCATTTGGGAAAAATGAACAAAACATAGTTCCACTTGAAAATGGCAATTAAGGTTTTTCAAAGTTTAGGGCAAAACTGGTTTTAGAAAGAGTTTTAGGTTTTAAGTAAAACCACCCCTTGATTTGCAAATAATTTATTTGTCTAAAATGAGAATGGAAATAATCCTCAATTGTCTTTACAGAAATGAGTGACCATGCACTCTACATTTGGCTTACCATAAAAAAAATTATTTTTCATCAAACAGGTTTTATGCAGGAGCTTACCTAATCCTTGCTCACAACAAAGGTCTCCAACAGTTGACCTAACCCCGCATGGGGTAAATACAAACCACAATCAAACCCAACCAAAATTCACTTTCACAAATAAACTAACTCAACTCACTACTACAACCATGATCCTAGTGTCCCAAGCTTTAAGGCCAAATAATAAATGAAAATGTTTATAAGCCAAGGCTAATTTTGATATTTAAAATAATTAGAGTTTTGGGAAATAGGTACTAATAAGTTGAAGGTTTAAATCTTGCTAAAATAATTTAGAGTTTATTTGATAAAAAGTCCTATGTGGTACTAGGTAAAATAATAATTTATTAATAATTAATTGCTAGAAAATAATTGATAGTTAAAATTAGTTGAAAATAAATTTTAATGAGTCTTGATTAAAAGATACTAAATAAATTTTAGTAGGTTTTGGTTAAAAGATAATAATTAAATTTTAATAGTAAATATTTTACTTATTATGATTATTTTCATAAAAGGCTTTATTTGATATTATCATTTTATAAATAATATCTATATATTTTATTTTTCTAGCAAAAGCTATTATTTATTTGACTAAAATATCCTTATTATATATAATAATCCAAATTTACCGCTCCTAGGGTTTTTGGAAATTACTAGAAAAATCATATTATGAAATATTTTATTCATGAAATAAAAATTAGCTTAGGGACAACTAGATCATGATCATACTTCTATGGCTAACCACAATCATGGACATATACAATCCTTCAATTCATCAAATCATCCAAATCATGCATATAAGCATAGATCTAAATTTATCAAGACGTTATCTAACCCCTACTAGCATAAATATGATCATGGCTTCAATAATCCAATATGAATATAAATCCTATTCATCAAAGGTGACATAATCTCTTGCATACGTCATCACAAATACTACCTATGACATGATGACATGCATTAAACCTCAAATCATCATACAATAAACCAAGATAATCCATCCATGCATAAATCCCATCTCTTTCATATTCATACATACATTCATGCTTCAACCTCGACAATATATACTCAAACCTTATCCACAATCCATCTTCTAGCAACATTATCCTAGAGACATGAATCTAGAATTTAAAAGAATGGTTAAAACGGCATACTTGATTGATGAATTCCTTGAAGGAGTTTTGAATGAATCTCAACTCCTAGATGTCTAAATCCGTCCAAAGAAGGTGAAGGAAGTATGGCCATTAGAGAAGAAGCCATCCGGCCAAGAAGGAGAGAGATAAAGAGAGTGAGAGAGATAGAGAGAGAGAGAATTAGCATGCTTATTCATATATATATATATATATATATATATATATATATTCATTAGAGGTCAAGATTAGAGAAGATGAAGTTGTTAGAACAATCCTACCTTGAAGGCGTTCTTGAGTCTTCACAAAATTTCTGGTTTTTTATCCAAACTAGCAAGTTGGATTTTGGAGTTTGATGTTAAGAATGGTGTGGATGGACTCACGGCAGTGAGTAGATGAATTCTGGAGTTTTTAGCAGTGGTTTGAAGTGATTTGGAGAGGTATTAGGTGAAAGGAAGGAGTATGTGTTCTTGGTGTGCTATGTGTTCTTCAAGGTTGAAGGGAATTGAGAGGTTTTAATTTGCAGCTGCCGAAATTCTGGAGGATTAGGGCTGGCCGAATTGGTTATAGGGTTTAGGAAGATGATTCTCTAGTTTGGAAGGGAAAAGAAAAGGCTAGTTGTTGAAATCCTTGAAGAATATTTTTAGGAAGCAAATTTGAAAACTAAATATTCAAGAATATCTTTGATTATTGGAGAGCTTTTGAAAGTCTGCCATGGCCGAATTGTTGGGTAGTGTTTCGGCTAGAGGAATGCTGGTTGAGGATGGCTAAGGGTGGCCGAAAATAATGAGTGTAATGGTGAAGGGAAGGTCTGGTTGTTTGAGGTATATTTTATGGAAAGTTGTTAAATCATGTTGGCTGGAATTTTGGTATCCAAATCAAGGCATGATTGCAGAATTTCTTGGAAATCTTTTAGGCAGCCATGACTGGATTTTCGTGCAGAAGCTTAGGGAGGATAATGGAGTTCAATTATTGGAGGTTTAAGGGTGGTTTGTGCAGAAGAAGGATGGAGTTTTTGCTAGGGTAGAATTAGGAAACAAAGTTGGAAAATTACTACACAGAATTTTCGCAAGGCTGGAATTTCTGGGCAGTTTTCGGCTACCATATTCCAGCCAGATTGCAGAGAGTTTGAAGGAGGTTTCAGGGGTCTTTCAAGGCTGGTTTCTAGCCTTCTTTAGGAAGGAAAAATGTGGCTAAGGTGCTGAGCAAAAACTGAAAGAAAACAGCTTAGTTTTGGACCTCCAAAGTTGTGAATTTGCCCAGGAATTTTCTTGGTTTTGCACCACCTTTGTGTAGTCCGAAAATGGCCAAAAAAATTCAGGTTACAAGCTAATCCACAAGGCCATTTTCTGGCAGCATTTGGGAGGGAATAATGGCTAACAATTTTGACACCTTAAAGGCATAAGAAGCTGAAAATTTTCAGTTTATTCCAAGAAGGAAGATGAACCTAGCTAGAGGGAATTTTTAGAAAGTTCACTAGAGGAATTTAATTCACTTGAAATCCTTCCCCCTCTTCCATTGCTTCAGTCCATAAGATGTCTTTTACTAAGACATTTTGAACCTTCAAAGCCACAGCACCTTGCTAGAAGTTTTGGAAAGAAAATGGCTAAAACAATTTGATCAAACTAATGAGTTGAGATATAGAAAAAATTAAGGATCAAAAGGAAATGAATTCCCCTTGGGAATTTTGTGTAGAGCAAAGGAGTAGAATTTGGATATTCCTATCATGTCTTTCTTATGACAACATCTCTACCCTACTCCCAACACATAAGGCCGAAAATGATACTTCCCAAACAAAAATAAAATTTAACCAAGCTAAAGCTCCTATGATGGAATTTGAACCTAAGACCCCAAGAATTAATTTTAAGGCTCTAACCACTAAATCACAACAACTCTTATTCTTATTTTGCCCCTAAAAAAAATATTTTCCTATTCAATCCTCGAGCTATCTCCATTTTTCCACCTTAAACAAAAATTACCATTTTGCCCTTCTCACTCAATAATCATAATCAAGCCCTCTAGACTATAAAACACAAATTCAATGCACATAAAATCATATAAAAATATATTAAACATGTAATAAAATATAATATGCATCCCAACCCCCCTTACTCTAAGGTTGGTTTTGACTGGGGTTTCACACTCTGTATTGGGGACGCCCCAACAGAACGAAGTAGCTGAGAGAAAGAACAGGACATTGATGGAAATGGTCCAAAGAATAATGTCTCATGCTATTTTTCTAGTGTCTTTTTGGGGATATGCCCTGGAAACAACAACATACATTCTGAACTTGGTGCCTTCCAAGTCAGTACCTAGGACTTCTTATGAGATATGGACTGTGCGTAAGCCAAGTCTGAATCATCTCAAGATATAGGGTTGTCCAGCTTATGTACTGGTGAAGGGAATCAAGTTGGAACTAGGATTAGAATTATACTATTTTGTTGGGTATCCAAAAGGGACAAATGGTGGTTACTTTTATCATCCTAGAAGTAGAAAGTACTGGTTAGTACCAATGCTAGAAACTTAGAGGATAATCAGAGTACCTTCACTAAAAGTTCAACTAGATTGGAAATGGAGGAGAAGTTATCTTCAGAATCAATTTTTTCTGACTTGATTGTGGAACAAGAAGAGGCACAGCCTCACGAGCCTATACAATTAGAGCCTCATCGTAGTGGGAGAGTGTCTAAGGTTCTAGAGAGATGGACTGGAGAAGCTTCTGAGCTAGTCTCCGGCCATCAGGAACAAGACCCCACTAGATACGAGAAGGCTATTGCTGATGCCGATGCAAATCTACAGCACGAAGTAATGAAAGCTGAGATTGAGTCTATGTACCTCAATCTGAAGGGATAAAACCCATTGGGTGTAAGTGGGTATACAAGAGAAAGAGGGGAGTAGATGGGAAGGTGGAAACCTTCAAAGCTAGGCTTATGGCGAAAGGGTATTCTCAAAAAGAGGGAATCGATTATGAGGAAACCTTTTCCCCGGTAGCCATGCTTAAGTCCATCCGTATCCTCCTTGCTATCGCATGTCATTATGACTACGAGATATGGCAAATGGATGTCAAAATGGAATTTTTAAATAGCCATCTTAGCGAAGACATCTATATGTCTCAACCGGAAGGCTTTATTGCTAAAGGCCAAGAACATATAGTTTGCAAGATTAAGAAGTCCATTTATAGACTTAAGCAAGCATCGAGAGCATGGAACATTTGTTTTGATGAAACTATAAAATCTTACGAATTTATTCAAAACGAGGATGAACCATGCGTGTACAGGAAATTTAAAGGCATTAATGTGATTTTTCTTGTCTTGTATGTAGATGGCATTCTACTCATTAGAAATGATGTAAGGTCATTGTCATCTACAAAGGTTTGGTTGTCTAGTCAATTTAGTATGAAGGACTTGGGAGAATCCAGCAACATTCTCAGGATTAGACTTCTTAGAAACAAGAAGTAGAGAATGCTAGGATTATCCCAAGCGGTATACATTGGCAAGATGCTGGCCAGGTATAGCATGGACTCATGCAAGGAAGCTCTAACTCCTTGTAGACATGGGTTGTCACTTTCTTCAAGAGACTGTTCTAAGTCTCAAGAAGAAAATGACAGAATTAGTACGATTCCCTACGCTTCGGCTGTGGAAAGTCTCGTGTACGCCATGCTATGTACTAGGCCAGATATCTGCTTTGCTGTAGGCTTAGTTAGAAAATATCAGTCAAACCCTGGGGAGGTTTATTGGCAAGCTGTAAAGCATATCCTTAAGTACCTCAAGGGAACGAGAAATTATATGCTGGTTTACAGGGCTGATGACTTGGTTCCTACAGGATACACGGACTCAGACATCCAGGTAGATAAGGATGAGAGAAAATTCACTAGTGGATATGTCTTCACCTTGTCTGGAGGAGCTATTTCATGAAGAAGTATCAAGCAATCTTGCATTGCTGACTCAACCATGGAAGTTAAGTATGTGGCAGCTTCGGAGGCATCTAAGGAAGCAGTCTAGCTCTAGAAGTTCCTTTCAAAACTTGGAGTCATGCCACACATGGATAGACCGATTATGATGTATTGTGACAACTCTGGAGCAGTATCACAATCTAAAGAACCCAGGAACCACAAAAAAGGGAAACATATTGAGAGGAAGTACCACCTGATCCGAGATTTCATCCAGAGACGAGAAATCGTGATGGAACAGATTGCCTTCAAGAACAATCTAGCTGATTCATTCACCAAGCCTTTGGCTAAGTGAATCTTCAAGAGACACTTAGACTCCATAGGGGTGGGCACCTACAGACTTACATAGTCTTAAAGTGTAAGTGGGAGATTGTAGGGAAATATGCCCTTTTAGACTAGGTTTCTGATGTAAAAATTAAATGTTTTAATAAAAGAATTTATTTTCATAAATTGTTTGTGAATTTATATTTTATTTATGCACAATTACATTTAGAAGAGACCCATTGTACTTAAGTAAGTGGTCCATGTGAATGGAGGTCTTTCATAATAAGGTATGGATCACGAGTTACTTAACACATAAACATTCGTTCTTAACGGATTGATGAGAATGGGAATCTCATCATGTTTAGGTTATCATATTGTGTATTCCAAATGGAGAATGGCTTACCTTTAGCCAGTGAGTAGTCCACTCACTTCATGACATAAGCGTATTTCAAATACATAGAACAGGACCTATAGTAGTGGTTTCTAAAAGTACTATATGGTAGAAATCTAGACTACTACTGCTACAGTGTGGACTAGTACTCGACGATTTAAGTATGAGTTAGTGGTCTGACAAAGCTGGAAGCATGTACTTTGATATACTATAGTTGAGGTTCTATTGTAAGGCCAATATACTTGCATGTTAGGTATGTGTGACTAGTTAGTTAAGACAGATTTGTACAAGATAGTTTCTATACTATGTCGCCCCTTGTTGTTGTCTGAATGATCTAAATATCCAAAGCCCTGGGAAACATGGTTTAGGTGTTTGCTTTAGGGTAGCTCCCTCAAAAAGTGGAAATAATCCAGGATGTCATGCATCATTAGACTAGAAGCCTAAGGACGGTAGATGTCATTTAGAGAGGTGTTAGTACACTTCTTCTCTCTAAATGTACGACGATGTATATAGGGGTATTTTAGTCATTACACCTGTAAGTCGGAGATTTTGCTAATGCAACATTGTCCTTGGGGTCAATATTTCCTTATGGTGATATTAGAAAATATTTAATATACAAAATACAGCTATTTATATGGCAAGGGTATTTTGGTCATTTTAGTAGCCACGGCGGTGTGTCTTTTAGTCCCCAGTATAGACCGTGAGTCCTAATTAAATACAGACTAAGGAATTGATCTTAAATTAAATGGAATTTATTTTATTTAAGCAGCCTAATTTAATTATTAGGCTAAAATAAAATAAAGGTATATAGAGAGAGAGAATTATTTAAATTAGTTTGGTGGGTTAATTAATTATTCAAAGCTTTGGCCCAATTTGAATAATTAGGAATTAACCTGGAACTAAACTAATATAGGCTTGTTAATTGGACTAGTTTATTTGGGCTGGGAAAATTAATTATTTGTTGGGCCATTAAGATGGTTCTAATTAGAATAATTAATTTAGTCCAAAAGGTTAAACTAAAAGTCCAATGGCCCAGTCCAGTTTAACCTAGGGTTTATTTAGGTTAAATAGGAGGATTGAAAATCATCGTTGTTTGGACAGATTCTTCTCTGTGGAAGAAAAATACACGTCTCTCTCTCTCTCTCTCTCCAAAAAGTATTCCTTAATTCTGTTAGTTGTTCACCAAATAGAATTAGGCAGGCCATATACTGGAAGATCGAGAGTTTGGCATTCACCTACATGCAAAGACAAAGTAGGAGGCTTGCAGGAATCACGCCAGAAGCTTCCACTAGCACACCTACCCTGGTTACACACATTTCGGTCTAGCCAATTCTTAGAACGAGGAAAAGAGGTAAGAAATTTTTAACCTCAGAGTCCCGCCAGAGCCTAACCGGCGCCGGTTAGAACTGCTAGAGCCGACGCCAACCCTGGACGGGAATTCCTCTATTCTTGGTTTTTTTGCTTTCACTTTTGCTGTGTGCTCTGTGTTTTCCCTTTTTCATGCCTTCATTCTTGATGTAGGACAAACTCGTTAAGCTGCCTCGCAAATATGCCCTAGGATTGGTTAAAGCTTATGTAGGAATACTAGGCTGAAAACATCAATTAAATACAGGAAATCTGTCTAATAGTGTGAATAAAGAATAAAAGTAAGAGAATAAGAGAGAGAGCTCTTAGAGGCATATGAAAAGGGAGGGATAAACTCTAGGAGTCACACTTAGAACCTTATGGCATTGCACCTTAGGCTTTGATTACGTCACATAACTAGAAACACAGAAACATTTTGTAGACTCTTTTTAAATTGAATAATGAAAGCATAGCATCCATATGTAATATAGAACTCCATAGGAAGAACAAAACCAATTCTAGATGAATACTGAATGTAGGTTTCTTGAATGGCCATGTTCTTTCCACAATCCCAAACAAATATATGAGATTCTCTTTGTGTTGTATCTCGCTATTTTGCTTTAGAATTAGTTACTAGACCGTCTTTAGAATCCAATTTTATAGGCTATTCCAACAAAAATTCACCCCTTACATCTAGAACAATCGTATCATCAAGATTCTTCAAAGTCATGTTGGCATCCTCCTTGTGCAGTACAATACCTTGTTGGAAACTAATTTCAGTGTCCTTTTCTAGTAGAATTTCCCTTACAACTTCATCATGAAAACATACTTCTATTTTCTTTTTTCCTAGTTTCCCTTAACATATCAAGCTCATTTTCTTCACTTCTAAATATAGAATCGGCTTGTTTAACTCCTTTTTTAATTAGCTGTAATTTCTCTTACTTCACAATCAACTCACTTTTCCAAGGCCCTATTACTCAATGTTCCTACATAGTTTTTGCACTCAAAGGCTTTAAAACAAGTTGTTTTCTATTGAATTCAAAGGATAAGTGTTTTCCTTTCCACCATGCATCACATTTCGATCATAAAGCCAAGGATGACAAAATAGAATATCTGTAACAGTCATTGGGATAACATCACACCAAATAGTATCACCACAAGGGCCATGTGTCAAGCTTGCCAAACAACTTTTAGTCACCAAAATAGTAATACCATTTATCCAAACTACCTTATACGGTTCCGGATGTGGCTCCGTAGGTAACTTAAGCTTCTCAATTATAGCCTTAGATACAACATACATGCAACTACCTCCATTAATAATCAACTTTCTAGTCACATCTCCACAGTAAACTAAGGTTTGAAAAACAGAAGTTTGCATCCAATTTTCTCCTTAGAACAAAAGTAAATATGTGTCTACCTCATCATCCTCAAGATCGTCATCTTTTAGCTCTAGGATATCTTTTATGAAATCAGCCTATTCTTCAATCTTTTAGCACCTTAGGCTTTGATTGCATCACTAAATTAGAAATACAGAAACATTCTATAGAATCTTTATGCCAACTTGAATAGTGAAAGCATAGCATACACAAGTAATAGAGGAAATAGATATAAAAATCTAGGATAACAAGGACTAGACTCTTTAGGAAACCAACCAGTTTAGGAATCCTAACTAAATAAAAATTTAAACTTTAGGAAACTTCTAGAAACTATAAATTATTTAAACACCTTAGATGCCTAAAAGACTCATGAACTTAATTAAACTAAATATTCCCAACTATAAACTCATAAACCAGAATTTTCAATGTTAAAGTTGGATTGTAGAATTATTGCTTGACTTAGAAATTTCTGATTCTTGCACACTTTCGTGTTTGGCAACACTTCTTGAACTAATTACTTTTAGATATCCATTTTAGCTCATTTATTAAGGAATTTAGGAATTTCTTTCGCTACATCTTTTGGTGGCCTTATATTATTACCTAAAGTTGTCTCTATTTTTCACTTTATTAACTAATACAATATTTCTCAAAGAAGTTTTGATTAAAATTATTATTGTGCTTTACCTTAAGTTCTGCCCTAAACGTATGACCAATAGGATACCAATTTGAACATTTTTTAAATTTAGGTCAAATTTCAGCTTTCTCGTATCATGAAATTTTTTTAATTAATAATCTAGTGGTAAAGAATGTTTTTTTGTTGGAATATTTTTTAATATTTGCATCATTAAAAGCATTCCACTAAATCTAACTTCAAATAGGAATTATATTCTAATTACAAGTTTTAAATGTGTTATGCAAAAATATTTCCCTTGGAGAGACAAAGACGGTGCATGGATCTAGCTTAATTGGAAAAAGAAGTTACGAGCCAGATTTTCAGATACCTTCTGCAAGGCTCGTGTGAGTGGTAAGCACCCTTCTTGGATGGATCCCGTTGATTAGACTAATATGACTCGATGTTAGGGGACAGAGGATTATTAGTGAGTTTCTGCCACAACAAAAATAAGTAGGTCTCAGGGCAGTACTACTCACATGAGAGGATCGAGGCCTTTCATGCAGCATGAGGACTGCTTGGTAATTTCTTTTTTTTAAAAAAAAATCTTAACTCTTTACAAATTTTATATTATTTATTATTAATTTAAATATAACTGCAGTGGAGGTCACAAGGGAGTAGTTTTAACTACATGGAGCATGTTATAGAAGGGGCCCAAGCAGGGCAATAGTTTTACCTACATGGAGATGTTTAAGAGTTTACACATGTTCCAAAAGGGGCCCAAGCAGGGAGAGTTCGTTAGTGAGGGACCCCGCAAGGTTTCGATAATATATTATTTCAGTATTTATCATTACTTTAATTCTTGTTTGTGAGGGAGACGAAAATAGGGGAGCATGCATGGTTTAAAAAAACGGAGAGAAAAATAAACTGCAAGCCTTAAAGGCCACACGGAAGCATGAAGATCATACATTTGCGCTCCTTAACCCTTCTAGGTTGCGTAGGAGCAGATTGAACGACTGGAGTCGCCTCGCTTTGCACACTTGAAGAAGCTTCCGGTTGAACACCCGCTAGCCTTCTACTTCGCCTTGTTTGCATGAACGCCAAGCTTTCCAGCTCTTAGAATATTCCTCTGCCTAACCTCTAGTCGGTGAACACAATGGTGAAGAGAAACAATCTCAAATCTCCTTGGTTCACTCGCTATTGATTAGCAAAGTCCAAGGAGAAAGAACAAGAGGAAAGCAACGTGAGAGAGCAGAGAGAGACGTGAGTTCTCTGTGTGTTGTGTTGGGAATTAGGGTTTTCCTCTACCAGAGACTAATTTATTGGTTAGTCAAAACTAGGTTTCTCAATATCTGATAAACATATTCCCGGGATTTCAAAACACCCAGATGTTATCCTGAGAATCAGTTTGGCCTAACCCTAAAGTCCTCTTAACCGTATCTGGAAAAAACCCTAAGGTCCAAGCTATTGGGCCAAAAAAATATTTATTATTTTCCTTGGACCCAAAAAGCCCAAAATAATAAACATTAATTATTTATTTCCTGTGCTTATATAAACAACCCAATAAATAATTAATGAACCTAAATGAACCATAATAATTAATCTTTAATTATTTATTTCTTGGGCCTATATAAATAACCCAATAAATAATTAAACATTAATTATTTCCCCTAGTTTAAGCCCAGGTTAATTTCCTAATTATTCATACTGGACCTAGGCCCTGAATAATTAATTAACCAATTAAACTAGATAATTAATTTCTCTCAACTCCTATTTTAATTTATTTATTTATTTTATTCCAGTCCAATAATAAATTAAACTTCCTAAATAAAATAAAATAAAATAAAATAAAATAAAATCCTCTTCAACTGAGACCAATTCCTCAACCCAAAATTGGTTAGGACTTACGGGCTATTCCGAGGACCAAAAAGACACATCGCCTTGGCTGCTAAAATGACCAAAATACCCCTGCTATATAAACAGCTGTATTTTGCATTTTAAATATTTCTTAATATCACCATAAGGAAATATTAACCCCAAGGACAATGCTGCATTAGCAAAGTCTCCGACCTACAAGTGAAATGACTAAAATACCCCTCTATACATCGCCGTACATTTAGAGAGGAAAAAGTGTACCAACACCCCTCTAAATGACATCTACCATCCTTAGGCTTCTAGTCCAATGATCCACGACTTTCTGGAGTGTTTCCGCTTTCCAAGGGAGCTACCCTAAAGCAAACATCTAAGTCATGTTTCTCAGGGCCCTGGACATTTTAGACCATTCGGACAACCACAAAGGGTGATATAGTGCAGAAACTATCTTGTATAAGTCTATCTTAACTAACTAGTTACACATACCCAACATGCAAGTATATTGGCCCTACGATAGAACCTCAACTATAGCAAATCAAAGTATATGCTTCCAACTTCGCCAGACCACCAACTCGTACTCAAGTCGTAGAGTACTAGTCCACGCTGTAGCGGTAGTAGTCTAGGTTTCTATCATATAGTACTTTTAGAAACCACTATTACAGGTCCTGTCCTACGTATTCGAAATACGCTTATGTCATAAAGTGATGGACTACTCACTGGCTAAAGGTAAGCCATACCCCATTTAGAATTCATAACATAATAACCTAAACATGATGAGGTTCCCAGTCTCATCAATAGGTTAAGAACAAATGTTTATGTGTTGAATAACCCGTGATCCATACCTTACTATGAAAGATCACCATTCACATGGATACTTATTTAAACACAATGGGTTTATTCCAAAAGAAAATTGTACACAAACAAAAAGTAAATTCGCAAACAAATTCTGAAAATAAATTCTTTTATTAAAATATTCGATTTTACATCAGAAACCTAGTATAAGAGGGCATACAATCCAACAGTTTGTTCATCTGCATAACGATTGTCATTATTTTTCCATTTTAGGAAGATATGGACTAATGACATTAGCGTTACTCCAAGTGTTCTTCCAGCAGCTTTGTTGTCATATTTGTTATGCCCGATGACAAGGCCATGTTAGTTAAGGCAACGGGTGGCTTCAATAGGGGTCAGATCTTCAGTATGGGGTTAAAGACAACATGCGTACGTCAATTGCCCTCATCATCTTCTACTACAGCTAACATTAATGACTTTGATAGGAAGATGGATATGAAGGTCAAAAAGGCTGAGCAGTAGTACGAGAGATAACTAGAGGCATACAGATAGCGTAATAACTATATGACCGGGTTGCTGATAGTGATGGCTGATAGGGGCAAAATTTATCAGTATTTTCCTAGTTATTTGAGGTTAATTTAAGATACTTTTGATGTGATAACTAGGCATATTCCTTCCTATTTGACATTTTACTTGTGGAAAGTGTTTTTGATAAATTTGTGTAGATTTTAGTGAATTTCCAACAAATCGAGTTAAATTACAGCTTACACCTAGCACCAGGTCCAGCTAGTTCACCCAGCGCCAGGTCCACTCTGGCCGAATAGAGAAAAACAGAGCAATTTTGAGGAGAAACCAAAATGGACCCAACACCAGGTCCAATTTGTTCACTGGCAGTTTGTGTATGAATTTGGTATTTTCTAAAATATTTTGGTATTTTCCAAATCCTATTGGCCAAGACTTCTGAAGAAACGAATTTTGTCATCAACAAGACAAAGGTGTGATTTGAAGGATCCAAGCTAGCTACATATTATTCAAAGACAAAATCACCACTCAAAGGGGCATTGTTCAAATGAGGTTTTCAAGAGAAGAAAAAAGGTTTGTCTATGAGTTCTATCTTTTATCCTTTGTTTACTTTTCTAGAACAATGATGTGCTTAATATTTTGATTGTAACTAGATATTATTTTGGAGATTATGATTTTGAGTTGATTGGAATTTTTTATCAATCTATTTTTATCCTTATTATTTGATTACTTGTTATCATTGGTTATTGATGTGTTTTATTCTAATTGACTTGGGAAGTGATGTTAGAAATTCATTGCATTGATTTTATATTTGTTAGATCTTAATAGACTTGGGAAACAAAATTAAGATTAAAGAACTAAAGTAATCAAAGATTGGTTGATTCATCTAGAGCATAGGGGTCATTGGCTAATTTCATATTTATAAGGTATAAGTTTAATGCATCTTTTGATTACTTTGGTTTGATTGGGAAATCTGCTAAATTAATCAAAGGATAGTGGTTCCTTATATTCAGAAAGAAGTGGAATTTACATAAGTAAGTTCATGACTTGGGAAATGATTGAATTGTACTTAAGTTCCTTCATGATGCCAAGATGACAATTAATTGTGACACCGGCTAATTGATTCAACATTATGTTTTTAAGATAATTGTCTAGCTACAAGAATTTGCATCTTGAGTTATATCTATTTTTATCTTTATTTAATTTTCTTTTCATTCTCTTCTTATTTTATTTGCTAAACAATAAAGATTTGGGTAAAGTATTATGGGAGCCTAGGTTCTCGTGGATTTGATACTTACTAGTCCCTATACTACACGATGGGTATACTTACCCGTATGTGTGGTTTTAGTAGTTAGCATTTTATTAAAGCTTGATTAATTGTTTAATTTGTTAGTAATATTTACTACCCTAAAAAACATGCATCAAGTTTTTGGCGCCACTACCAAGGATGGGCACTATCGAAAACACTCGAATCTTACTAATTTAGCCTTTTGTTGTATTTGTAAATACCACTAACTTTTGTGTTTATGTAGCTTGTGAATATTTTTCATTTGTGTGTTTTCTTTTTCTTTGTTATTCTGTTATTTTTGTTTGTTTTTATTTTTATTTTCAATTTGATTTTTGTTTTTCCTTGAGCACAAGGTCCAAAACATCATCATGGATAATTATTCATGGGCACAATGTCAAATGAGCTACAATGATGATATATTGGTAAGGTTGCAAGTGTGCACTGAGACTCTTCATTAGACATCATTAAAAATATCGATAAATTCTTTTGTTATCAATACAAATTAATCCATAAAGTGGTATGATAAAATTGCCCAACGATTGAGTAAACAAAGAAAACAACTAGGCAAGTTGGTCGAAGATGTCATAAAGGCCCATACACTTGCACAAGAGGATCTCCAAGAAGATGAGAGAGGATATGAGGAACAATTGTCCAATGTGATGGAAAAATTTTTTTATTGTATTCTATGCTCTCATATTTCTAATTTTTCTTTGTCACGTGAATTTATAGGTACCTCTACACTCATGGAACTTAATGATACCATTGATGATGTGTTGAATTTACCATCCTTCAAAAAGTTAGATCTTTCAACGCTACATCATAAGAAGTCCTTAGAGGATGGTGGTAATTTCTATCCTTCACCCCCATTCAAATGGAGGTAACTTAGATTTGTAGACTATAATTTGAAAAACAAGAATTTATTGATTCCATCTTTAAAATCTACATTACTAAGTCTAAAGGGGAATTTTAATTGTGATAAATCTTTTGAAGGGATTAGTGGTGATTCTAATGTTTATATAATTTGTAGACATAATTTATAACTTTGTGTTAGGAATTTGATTTATATGTCTAAAAAGGTGCTAAAGAAGGTGGGTCATGCATTTACATTCATTGCAACAAATATTCTTCATGAACCCTCCATTTTTCAAAACCCTCTCTTATTTCTAGTTTTATCATGCCTACCTTTTTCAATGAGCATTAATTTCTTTTACAAAGGTTTAATGAGAAAGCATGATGAGTGGAAAGAGTTGTATCTTTGTTTTATTTTTTTATTATTGATGCGTAAATTTTGGGTGCATAAAAATCATCAAATTGAGATCCATCCCTTAGTCAAGTTTTAATTAAAACATTAATCCTAAAATACACATACGAGTAAATATACTCATCGCAAGCACAGTATAGGAAAGTAACGAGCATCGATCCTCAAAGAACAAGTACACACTAATCACTTTTCCTTCATTGTTTAACTGATCCAAATAAAGTAAGAAAAGAATAAAAAAATAAAAAATATATATACACAACACAAGGATGTATGAATATGTAATTTAGACAATTATCCTAGAAAACATAACAATGAACCACTTAACAACTATCTCAATTAATCATCATCTTGACATCATGAAGGAATATAAATTAAAGTTCAATCTTTGTCCAAGTCATGAATTCACTTATATAGACTCCAGTTCTTTCCCAATCCATGCAATCAGTACCCCTTGATTAAATTAGTAGATTTCCCATTCAAACCAATATAACTAAAAGGTGCATTAAACATAATTCCTTATAGGCATGAAATTAGCCAACAACACTATACTCTAAGAGAAATTAACTAACCTTTGATTACTTAAGTTCTTTGATCTTAACTTCATTTCCCAAGTCCATTAAGCAATAACAAATATGAAATCAATAAAATTAAATCAACTCCCAACGTTGTTTTCCAAGTCAATTAGAAGTAAATCTAACTTCATCAATTCCTCAAGAATCACAGGAAATCAATCACCAAGAATGATAGAATAATTGATCAAGTAGTTAAATTGCTACGTAAGTCCTGAATCCCAAAATATTGTCAAATTACAATGAAAATATTGAATACATAATTATTTAAGAAAAAGAAAACAAAGGTAAAAAAAAGCGTTCACAGACAAGCCTCCTTCTTCTCCCTTGAAGACTCTCTTGAACAATCTTCCTTGGTTGGCTAAATCTCTCTTTCAATGAGTGATTGAGAATTTTTACTTTTAAATTCACCTCCACATGTATATGTGTGTGTATCTCTTGTGTTTTCTCTTGCTTTTATAGCCCTTTTGAATGCTAAATTCATTGCTTGAAAGATCTTGGCCGAGTAAGAATTAGAAAATACCAAAATCTTTAAAAAATTCTAAAATTCGTGCACAGGAATTTCGCCTTCCAGAGCGGGCCTGACACTGGATACCTTCGACCCACCTAGCACCAGATACATTCTGTTCTTCTTCTGAATTTTTGCTCTATATTTGCTGGCTGGACAGAATGGACCCAGTGCCTAGTCCACTTGCCCGACCTTGTGCCAGGTCTATTATATTTTATTCCTAAAGGTTGGCTTGATTTCCTCTGCTCGACCAGAATATACCCGGCGCTTGGTCCCTTGGCTAGGCCTGGTGCTAGGTGTATTTTGGAATTATTTACTTTTTGCTCAAATTTAACTTAAATCTGCATAAATTTGCCAAAAAACACTTTTTATAAGCAAAATATCAAATAGGAAGGAATATGCCTAATTATTACAATAAAAGTATCTCAAAACAACCTTAAATAACTAGTAAAATAATGGTGATTTTTGCCCTTATCACATAACTCCACACTTGAACATTTGATTATCCTCAAGCAAACAAGATTTAAAACACTCAGCATTTAGAACAAGACAAAACAATTTTACAAATTTTTTCTTAGCAAATTCTTCCATAATGAAGACATAACCTTGTTCCAACCTTAAACATAAATTCATCATTCATTTAGCCCTTTTAAAACGTTTCAAACTTATGTATTAAATCAAATAATCCCAAGGTCACCAAAGTTAAATTAAACAAACTTATATCTAGTACAAGAAAATCATCCTACTCCTCAAGCAAAAACATAGATAACATAAATCATACAAGTCAAGCTATTTAAGCAATTCAAGCATCATAAACTCAAATTTACTCAACTCAAGTAATGAGATGCGAAAAACACTCCATTCTCCTTTTTCCCCTCGAAATTTTTTTCAACAACTTAAGGAATTGATAGCCTCAAGTACATGGATTTCTCTTCACACACTGTATTAGCCTCCTTTTAGTCATCATTTTTTTAAAGCATTTTTTCCTATCTTTTCTCTTTCTTGCCTTTTTTCTTTCCTTACCTTCTTGCCTTCCGGATAGCCTCAAGAAAGTGTGATGCTTCATTTTTTCTTCTCTTCCACTCACCGTATTGGCCCCCTTTTCAGCAAAAGGTCTCTTTTTTTTCCTTTTTAAGGATAAAAAGCATTTTTTTTTTTCAACTCACTCAACTATTTTTTTTTTCTTTTTATTTTATTTCCTCACATTCCTTATTCACAACTCAAAGTTAAGCAAGCTTTAAATCTACAATACAAGAATTAGTCAACAACTCTTCTCATATTTCATCATATCATCCATATTCATACTTAAAGAAGAAAATAAATCTCAAATACCCAATATAACCAAAGTTAACTTAAATTCTTAAAACTTAGTAAAATTCAACTTAATATACAAGTTTACCTTTAAATAAAAATCCAATCATAATGAATGACAAATCCATATCCAAAATTAGTAAGAAAATCATCACTCCATTATAGACAAATAAGCTCAATTTAGCTCCAAACTTCCAAAATTTTAAAATTCTCAATTTTTTTAACCAAATTGTTTAGTACCAAGAAAACACCAAGACCATACCTTTGGTACCAAGAAAACCTCAAGATCATTGATAAAAGCTTGGACAAATAATATTACTAAACTACTCCCCCACACTTAAACTGGGCAATGTCCCTATTGGCCAAAAGTTAATGCAAGAAAGCATTTCCAAAGGGACCAAAAAATGATAATGGAAGGATAGAGTTAAGCAATACTTCCCAAGTGGAATAATGATCCAATAAATATTAAACATGGAATAGAGAGAAGAGCTTGTCCAAGAGGACCTTATTTCAACCTACAAAAGAAACAACAAATAAAAGCACAAGAAAAATAAAAAAAAATTAAGACATACCTATATAAAAGAAAATAAACTAAATAAAAATACTAATAAAAATCCTAACAAAGCAAATAAAGACATGACTCAATCCCCCACACTTAGGATGGAAAATATTTTCCTTATTTGGGGAAAATAACACCTAACAACTCCAAATACAAAACAAAGATATAACCTCTCTCCACTCATCATGCCTTCTCACCAAACCTTTGAAAAAATAAATTAATGCTCATTGAAAAAGGTAAGGATGATAAAAGTAGAAATAAGAGAAGTTTTTAAAAAATAGAAGGTTCATGAAAATAATTTTTCTCAACAAAGGAACAAACTCATTCTCTAATATTCCTTTGGACACATAAATATTTCTGTCAACAAATAAATACACATGGTCTCTAAAGAATGCATCAAACATAAAATCACCACTTAATCCTTCAAAAGATTTGTCACAATGAAACTTCCTCTTAAAACTTAGTATTTGAGTTCTCAAAGATGGGGTCAAGAAATCCTTACTTTCCAATGTATGGTCTACAAAAACTAAGTTGCCTTATTGAAATTAGGGTGAAGGGTAGATATTACAACCATCCTCTAAGGACTTCTTATGATGTAGCGTTAAAAGACCCAACTCCTTGAGGCATGGTAAATTCAACACATCATCAATGGCATCATTAGGCTCTGTGAGTTGAGAGGGACCTATAAATTCATGTGACAAAGAAAAAATAGAAATATGAGAGCATAGATTAGAATCAAAACATTTTCTCATCACATTGGTGTTGGGATGTATGCCCTCTTAGACTAGGTTTCTAATGTAAAAAATCGAATGTTTTAAAAAAAAAGAATTTATTTTCAAAAATTGTTTGTAAATTTAAAATTTTATTTGTGCACAATTACATTTGGAAAAGACCCATTGTGTTTAGGTAAGTGGTCAATGTGAATGGAGGTCTTTCACAGTAAGGTATGGATCATGGGTTACTTAACACATAAACTTTTGTTCTTAACTGATTGATGAAAATGGGAATCTCATCAGATCTAGGTTATTATGTTGTGAATTCTAAATAGGAAATGGCTTACCGTTGGCTAGTGAGTAGCCCACTCACTCCATGACAAAAGCGTATTTCGAATACGTAGAACAGGACCTGTAGTAGTAGTTTCTAAAAGTACTATATGGTATAAACCTAGACTACTACCGCTACAGCGTGGACTAGTACTCTATGACTTGAGTATAAGTTGGTGGTCTGATGAAGCTGGAAGCATATGCTTTGATATGCTATAGTTGAGGTTCCATCATAGGGCCAATATACTTACATGTTGGGTATGTGTGACTGGTTAGTTAAGACAAACTTGTACAAGATAGTTTCTCTACTATATCTCCCCTTGTGGTTGTCTGAATAATCTAAATATCCAGAGTCTAGGGAAACATAACTTGGATGTTTGCTTTAGAGTAGCTCGCATGGAACACGGAAACAATCTAGGAAGTTGTGGATCATTGGACTAGAGGCCTAAGGATTGTAGATGTCATTTAGAGAGGTATTAGTATACTTTTTCCTCTCTGAATGTACGGCGATGTATAGAGAGGTATTTTATTCATTATACTTGTGGGTCGGAGACTTTGCTAACGCAGCACTGTCCTTGGGGTCAATATTTTCTTATGGTGATATTAGAAAATATTTAAAATGTGAAATACAGCTATTTATATGGTAAGGGTATTTTGGTCATTTTAGTAGTCAAGGCGGTGTGTCATTTGGTCCCCAGTATAGACCGTGAATCCTAATTAAATACGGGCTAAGGAATTGATGTTAAATTAAATGGAATTTACTTTATTTAAGTAGCCTGATTTAATTATTAGGCTAGAATAAAATAAAGGTCCATGGAGAGAAAGAATTATTTAAATTAGTTTGGTGGGTTAATTAATTATTTAGGGCTTTGGCCCAGTTTGAATGAATAATTAAAGATTAAGCTGGAACTAAACTAATATAGACTTATTAATTGGACTAGTTTATTTGGGCTGAAAAATTAATTATTAATAGGACCATTAGATTGGTTCTAATTAGAATAATTAATTAAGCCCAAAAGGTTAAAGTAAGAGTCCAATAGCTCAGTCCAGTTTAACCTAGGGTTTTATTTAGGTTAAATAGGAGGATTGGAAACATCGTCGTTGTTACAAAACACACTCTAAGAGACGGCTTCTTCTCTGTGAAAGGCCAGACGTCTCTCTCTCTCTCTCTCCAGAAAAATTCCCTAGCCTGTTAATTGTTCACCAAACGGTAGTTATGCAGGCCATATACTAGAAGACCGAGAGTTCAACGTTCACATACATGCAAAGGCAGAGTAGGAGGATTGCAGGAATCGCACAAGAGGCTTCCACCAGCACACCTACCCCGGTTGCGCACGTTCTGGTCCAACCACCTTTGAGAACCAGAAGGAGAGGTAAAAAATTTTAAAACCTCAGGATTTAGACAGGGCGCCAGCCCTGTCCTAGAATCCCCTATTGTGTTTTTCCAGTTTTTTTATGTTCGCTTCCGCTGCGTGCCCTGTGTTTTTTCGCTTTCCGTGCCTTCAGTTGGTATCAGAGCATGAAGGTTTTGTGAAAATATAGGGAGAATGCATCTAGATGAATAAAAATGGACACATATGTGTCATTAAAATTGTGATCCTTCGCTGTTTATGGTATGGATAGATTCTCTGTTAAACCTCGCATGTGGAGGTATAGGAATCTATAATTTACTGTTTTTCTTAGTAAATCTTGTAAGCCCAATATTTATGGGTATAGGCGGTTGTTGGCTTTAGTTGATTTCATTGCATTAAGATTGAAATCGGAGAGCCAATGGCACCAAAAACCGTGCAGAAAAATAGGGGGAAATCGCAAAGGAAATTCGCAAGGAAAAAAAAAACTGCAGGAAGAAGTCATCCAAAACCGAATCGGCGCCGGCTAGATCGCCCGAACCGACACCGACTAGGGTCTGGAAGGCCGGTCCGTACTGTTTTCTCGTGGGTCCTGGTTTTGTGCGGCGGGTGTAGTGGACCACAGTTCAGATATGTGGCTGATCCAATACGTTGGGTGCAGTGGACCAAGGAAATTTTTTAAAATTTTTCCTTATAATTTTTCTTGCAATTTCTTTTAGTTTTGAGGTCCATACCAAGAGAAATTAATATTTTGCAATACTTAATATTCAAGGAATATTTTTGCATGAAAAATATTAGTAAGGGATTTTAGGATTATACAAGACCATTAATTAATTAATGTGTTTAATTCTATTATCTGGAAACTTAGGTTTAAAAATAGAAGAGTATGAAAACATCTACTGTTTTCTAGCATGTTATTTATTTTTGGTATCTATATGCACATTTTTTCAAAGACCAAAGTCTTTAGGAATGTTTTTGACAAGGAAAATATTTTTCTACAAATTAAATAGTTATTTAGCTTGAACAAAAATTAATCCTTAGATATTTTCTCAAAGGATTTAATCCTTTACATAGAAAATATATTGGATTCAGATATTTTTGTAAGGTTAAAATAGAAAGCCATTTTGTTTTAGTTTGGCACAAGAAAATTTGTTTTGTCAAATAAACTTAAGACCAAAGTCTCTAGAAAGTTTTAATTGAAAATTTTTTAAATCATTAAGTTTTTAACTTAAATAAAATTAGTCCATGGGAAAAATTCTCAAAGGATATAAACCTTGACATAGAGATTTTTATGGACTTAGATATTTTATTTTTGAATTAAGAGAAAACTTAATGGAAATTTTCAAAAAGATATTTTTCAGAAAACCCTTGTTTTAAAAGACTAAGTGGGAGAGGGGTTCTAATGGCCCCACAGCTTCAATCACAATCCTCATTAGAGATCGTGGGTCCCCTCGCGTCAACCTGGGAGTGAACCCGTATAGGATGGGGATACCACAAGGATCTAGATCTAATGGATGGATATAATTAATAACTCGAGGTACGTACTATGATTGGCCAGCCCTCGTTGGAGGTGATAGTGCGAGGAATGTCCATAGGAAATGAGAGGAAATGGCCATCCCCTGGATGGAGTTATCTTCTAGATCATTACCTATAAAGGAAATTAATTTGTGGTGGTTAACACACTTAGCTTAGGAAACTGTTAATCTTCCCAAGAAGCTATGTCAGTTTTCCTAAGAGCCAAATTGATTATTATCAGTTTTGATAATAAGGATAAAGTGCACATATTAGTTTTGTTTTCACAAACTAAATCTTTTTTCTTTTATTTTTCGATTTTTCAGAAATGGTGGGAGGTTCCTTTAGTCCATTGGTCGTTATTCTCCGAGAGAATAAGCTAATGGGACCAAACTATGTGGAGTGGAAAAGGAACCTGGACATAATACTCACAGTAGAAGAGTATAAGTATGTCCTTTACGAAACCTACCCTGTTATCGGGGAGGGTTCCACCGCGAGGAGCGTGAGGCTAAGAAGGTATGAAAAAAGGCCGACGAGATGGCTCATTGTTACATATTGGCCTCCATGTCTAATATGCTCCAATCCAAACATGAGCATATGACCACTGCGTATGACGTAACCCAATCATTAGTCATGATGTTCGCGGATAAGAGCCGGCCCGCAAGGCAGGAAGCTCTTCGAACCATCATTAACACTAAGATGGCTGAGGGAGCATCAGTCAGAGAGCATATGCTTAAGATGATTGTTACTTTCGAGGAGGCAGAAATTTTAGGGGTTGTCATTGACCCAGAGAGCCAAGTGGACATAGTTCTCGAATCTCTACTGGGTTCATTTACTCAGTTCAAGTTGAACTATAACATGAACAAATTGAACATGGGTTTGACTGAGTTGATGGAGGAGCTCTAGATGGCGGAGAAGGTTATGAAGTCACAATCTAAGGCTATGATTGCTAAGGCTTCATCTTCTAAAATTGGGTCCAAGCCTAGAAAGTTCAAGAAGAAGAAGGGGAATGCAGCGGTCCAGCCTAAGACCCAGCCCAAAGACAAACTCAAGGGTAAGTGCTTCAAGTGTGGACTGAAGGGACACTGGAAAAAATAGTGTCCACATCTTCAAGCAAAGAAAAATCCCACAGGTAATGTTTTCTATCTAAAGTCTATATTAATGGTTGGATCAATTTCTACTAGGATTGTTGATTCAGGAGCCACTGATCATATCTGTAACTCCTTGCAAGGTTTAGAAAGATTAGAAGACTTCAAAAGGGTGAACATAGACTACGTGTGGGAAATAGAGCACAAGTTTGGGCCCTTACAGTGGGAGAGCTGGATCTTGTATTTGATTATAATAGAATAGTGGTTTTAAAAGATATTTTATATGTACTTGGATTTAGACAGAATTTGATTTCGGTTGCGAAACTAATAAATCAAAGATATTCTGTATCTTTCCATTCTGGTATTTCTACCAGTAAAGGTGGACAAATTTTATGTATTGGGCACATGTATGAGAATCTATTTTTCTTAAACCCTATTAACAATCAATTAAATAGCGCTCGATCTAAACCTTTAACAAGGAAAAGAAAGACCATTGTCAATGACTCTTATCTTTGGCATCTAAGGTTGGGGTATATCAACTCAACTAAGATTCAGAGGTTGATCCATGATACGCCCTTGGGCTCATTGAGATTGGAAAATTGGCCTCAGTGTAAGTCCTGCTTAATGGGAAAAATGACCAAAAGGTCATTTGCCCCTAAGGCGGATAGAGCCAAGGAGGTATTGAGTCTTGTTTATACTGATGTGCGCGGTCTCCTATCTACACTAGCTAGAGGAGGTTTTGAGTACTTCATCACTTTCATGGATGATTGTACAAGGTTTGGTTACGTTTACCTGATGAGACGCAAGCCTGACTCTTTTGACAAGTTCAAAGAGTTTAAGGCTGAAGTGGAGCGTCGGACAGGTAAATTGATCAAGACCTTACGATTAGATCGTGGTGGAGAGTACCTCCTTGGTGAATTCAAGGACTACATAGTACATCATGGGATAGTATCCCAACTCTCTACGTCGGGGACACCCCAGCAGAACGAAGTAGCTGAGAGAAGGAACAGGACATTAATGGAAATGGTTCGAAGCATGATGTCTCGTGTTGCTCTTCCAGTGTCTTTTTGGGGATATGCCCTGGAAACAGCGGCATATATTCTAAACTTGGTTCTTTCCAAGTCAGTACCTAGGACTCCCTATGAGATGTGGACTGGGCGTAAGCCAAGTCTGAATTATCTTAGGACATGGGGTTATCCAACTTATGTACTGGTCAAGGGAGATAAGTTGGAACCAAGATCAGAATTATGCTATTTTGTTGGGTATGCAAAAGGGACAAAAGGTGGTTACTTTTATCATCCTAAGGAGCAGAAGGTACTAGTTAGTACCAATGCTAGATATGTTATAGTTGAGGTTCTATCGTAGGGCCAATATACTTGCATGTTAGGTATGTGTGACTAGTTAGTTAAGACAAACTTGTACAAGATAGTTTCTCTACTATATCACCCCTTGTGGTTGTCTGAATGATCTAAATATCCAAGGTCTTGGGAAATATGACTTAGATGTTTGCTTTTGGGTAGCTCCAATGGAATGCGAAAACAATCTAGGAAGTCGTGGATCATTAGACTAGAAGCTTAAAGATGATAGATGTCATTTAGAGAGGTGTTAATACACTTCTTCCTCTCTGAATGTACGGCAATGTATAGAAAAGTATTTTAGTCATTATACCTGTAGGTCGGAGACTTTGCTATCGCAGCACTGTCCTTGGGGTCAATATTTCCTTATGGTAATATCAGAAAATATTTAAAATGCAAAATACAGCTATTTATATGGCAAAGGTATTTTGGTCATTTTAGTAGCCAAGGCGGTGTGTCTTTTGGTCCCCAATATAGACCTTGAGTCCTAATTAAATAGGGCTAAGGAATTGATCTTAAATTAAATGGAATTTATTTTATTTAAGTAGCCTAATTTAATTATTAGGCTAGAATAAAATAAAGGTGTTAGTGTTGTACCCTAAAGGCAATTACTTGTACATTGTCTATGACACATTTTATTTTATAAAATGTCTTATTTTCCACACATATGTGGATCCTGGGATGGTATCTCTTTTTAATTTTTTTCGCTACGCTGTATATGATACGCGTGAGATACCCAACAAAAGGTCCATTGAGAGAGATAATTAATTAAATTAGTTTAGTGGGTTAATTAATTATTCAAGGCTTTGGCCCAGTTTGAATAATTAAAGATTAACCTGGGACTAAACTAATATAGGCTTATTAATTGAATTAGTTTATTTGGGCTGAAAAATTAATTATTAATAGGACCATTAGGTTGGTTCTAATTAAAATAATTAATTAAGCCAAAAGGTTAAACTAAGAGTCCAATGGCCCAGTCCAGTTTAACCTAGGGTTTTATTTAGGTTAAACAAGAGGATTGGAAACAACGTCGTTGTTATAGAACACACACTCTAAGAGACGGCTTCTTCTCTGTGAAAGGCTAGGCGTCTCTCTCTCTTTCTCTCTCCAGAAAAATTCTCTAGCCTATTAGTTGTTCACCAAACGGTAGTTAGGCAGGCCATATACTGGAAGACCGAGAGTTCAATGTTCACATACATGCAAAGGTGGAATAGGAGGATTGCAAGAATCGCACCAGAGGCTTCTACCAGCATACCTATCCCGGTTGCGCACGTTCCGGTCTAGCCACCTTTGAGAACCAGAAAGAGAGGTAAAAAATTTTAAAACCTTAGGATTTGGAAAGGGTGCAACCGGCGCCGGCTAGGGCAGCCGGAGCCGGCATCGACCTTGTCCTAGAATCCCCTGTTGTGTTTTTTCAATTTTTTTATGTTCGCTTCCACTGCGCGCCCTGTGTTTTTCCGCTTTTCGTGCCTTCAATTGGGCAATTGCTCCTCATATCCTCTCTCCTCTCCTTGGGGGTCCTCTTGCTGAAGTGTATGCGCCTTTATGGCTTCTTCAACCAACTTAGCTAGTTGTGTTCCTTGATGGCTTATTCGTTGAGAAGATTCTTTGTACCCCCTAATAGACATGTTTGTGTTGGCAACAAAGGATTTGATTGAAGCTTCAAGTGACGTCACACAAAAAGCGTCAATCCGAGCTTGTAACCTTGCCAATCTATCATCATTGTAGCTTCTTTGACATCGTGCCCATGAATAATTGTTCGTGATGATGGTGTGAACCTCAAACTCAAAGAAAAACAAAAATCAAATCAAAAATAAAAATAAAAACAAAAAAATACAACAAACTAAAATAATTAAAAAATAAAGAAAAGAAAAATACACAAACTAGAAATATTCAAAAACTACCTAACACACAAAAGTTAATGATATTTATAAATATAACAAAGGCTAAATCAACAAGACTCGAGTGTTTCCGATAGTACCCACCCTAGCAACGGCACCAGGAAACTTGATGCGTAAATTTTGGATGCATAAAAATCATCAAATTTAAATCCTTCTCTTATTTAAGTTTTAATTAAAAAATTAACCCTAAATTACACATACGAGTAAGTATACTCATCTCAAGCATGGTCTAGGAAATTAACAAGTATCGATCCTCAAAGGAACAAATACACACTAATCACTTTTCATTCATTATTTAACCGACCCAAACAAAGTGAGAAAAGAATAAAAAAGAAAAATAAAGAAATATATACAAATCAAGGATATATGATAATGTAATTTAGACAATTATCCTAGAAAACATAATAATAAACCACTTAACAACTATCTCAATTAATCATCAACTTGACATCATGAATGAATATAAAGTAAAGTTCAATCTTTTTCCAAGCCATGAATTCACTTGTATAGACTCCAGTTCTTTCCCAATCCATGCAATCACTACCCCTTGATTAAATTAGTAGATTTCTCATTCAAACCAATATAACCAAAATGTGCATTAAACATAATTCCTTATAGACATGAAATTAGCCAAGAACACTATACTCTAGGCGAAATTAACTAATCTTTGATTACTTAAGTTCTCTGATCTTAACTTCGTTTCCCAAGTCCATTAAGCAATAACAAATATGAAATCAATAAAATTAAATTAGCTCTTGACGTTGTTTTCCAAGTCAATTAGAAGTAAATCTAACTTCATCAATTCCTCAATAATCACAGGAAATCAAATACCAAGAATGATAGAATAGTTGATCAAGTAGTTAAATTGCTACATAAGTCATGAATTCCAAAATATTGTCAAATTACAATGAAAACATTGAATACATAATTGTTTAAGAAAAAGAAAACAAAGATAAAAGAAAGCACTCACATTGAGGTTTCTTCCACTAAAAACCTAATAATTATCTTCTAGTTCTCCTTATGTTATTATTATCTTCTATATTTATCTACTCAAATATTTAAAACTATTATCTTCAAAACACATTTTCTTAATTTTATTTCATATAAAAAAATATTTAATATCCCTAAAATTCTAAGCTCATACACCACCTGGAACAATATATCTCCTAGAATTTAACTTGAATAGATATTGTTAATTTTATCTGTAGTGTGTTATTTATTTTAACAAAATTTCTTTTAGCATTTATTTAGAAAGAATTTCAGATTTTCTTCTTCATGGCAGCTGCCACTTTGGAGGGATTTTAAACCCTAATGAAACTCCTAAGAAGCTTCAGAGTAGGTTTCCCAAAATCTGAGGATAATTTCTATTTATAAAATTCACTCATTATTTCTACAAAACCATAATTTCTATTATATTAATAACTTCTAATATGTAATCTAACTTCCAACTTTCAAATTTCAGATTTGTTGCAGAAAAACATTCAGCTTTTGTCTTTTAAATTCATCTATTTTTCCTGGAGGGTTTTCTTAGTTTTAACCAAAAATTGCAGCAGCATATTAAGGCTTCTTTTTTTTTTTTTTTTTTGCAACATTGAGGCTGTTTTAACTCAATTGAAACTCTTGTAGATACCTAGAAAACCTCATCAGATAATCTGCAACTTCATCTCTTAAGTTAGCCAGAAATTTTCTTAAATCTAACCCTATTTTCCCCTCTCAAGTTTTTGGCCACCCTTGCTTCTCTATCAGTCAGCCAACAAGACAGCTATACAAGCTAGAAATTTCTCCTCTCTACACTAGTTAACCGAACCACAAATTAGATAAGGATAGACTCCTAAAACTCCTAAAATTTTAGATTTTTATATTCTTCTCTTGAGCAGAATTTTCACCAATCCAAAGCACTTCAACAAAAACAACCAAACTCAGGAAATTCAATCTGCTTTCATCTTTCTTCTACAGCAATTTTGGCCAGCACACATATACACACACGCACGAGATTCAGCGAAACTAAAAACACATCCACTCAAACACACCAAAACCAAAACACACCATGTTGAAGATAGACCTCCAAACTTCTTGAGATTTCAAGTTCTTATCTTCTCCTTTTGCACAGAATTTTCACCTATCCAAAACCAGATTTTTAGAACACAAAAACTTTAGTAGTTCGGCCACTTTACACAATTGACACCCACACAAAACAAAACTAAATTCCAGCAAGCTTCAGTCACACCACACAAATGCACGGCCAACAGCTTTAACACCCATCTTTAGTAGACTTTTTGTTTCACTAAAACTCAAACAACATATCCAGTACTATTTTAGGCCGACACACATGCATGCACAAAAACTTCAACAAAATAAAAACACACCCTCTTGAACACACAAAACCTAAACAACAAGCAAATAGCCACACACACACATACTAAACCGAAGCAGCAATTGTCTCTCTCTCTCTCTCTTGCAACACAAGTCCAACCCTAAGGTAGATTGATCTCTTCATCTTGGTTACTCTTATTTTCTCTTTTCCTCTTAAAGACCAAAACCAAGGGACTGAACTCTTCTTCCTTTTTCTCTTATAATCACACGAGAAACCCTAGGACTGCTAGGCGATCCATCTCTTCTCTTCAAGAGCATTTGACTTGTTTAACAAGGGGTCACCAACCGAACTCTTAGATCTACTATATTAAGAGGTAAACTATATTACCTAAACAAAGTTTGAGTTTAATGATTTAGTTAGATCTTTACTTTAGATCTATTTGAAGAACCAAAATGTGTAATGTTTTAACGGTGCTCTTTTGAATTAGATGAACATGTCTTGATAGTAGTATGATCATGGAAAGTTTGATTTATGCAATTAACTGATTTTTTTATGGTTTATGATTTTATGATTATAGGCATGCTTTGCTACTAGTTGGATCATAGATGATGTGGATTTTGTTGTTGGATGATTTTAATGGTCTTTTGTTATGAATATGATATGAAGGAGATTATTATTTGACTCCTTAATAGATCAAAGATTCTATGATGACCAGGTTGACTTATAAGAAGACGATTAGATGCATCTTTGGGATAGTTAAAAAAACTATGGTTATTATATCATGAATTTGATGCACGATGACACGGTGATATCACTAATACTTAGAACTGGTAGATTTAAGTGATTTTGACTTTATCATGTTATTGAGTTGGAATATGATTATAGTTTATTGTGTGTGCTTTTAGATAAGGTGTTATTTTTTAAGTAGAAGATCAAATCAGTTGATAGTACTTTTCTGATTGAATTGCTTGAAATAAGTCCTTGCATTAAATATGTTGTACTAAAGCTCTGAATTGCAAGTCAATTATGAAATGAAAGTGATCTCAATAGTGTGATTATTTGGAATGCAAGCTTGATTGTTTTATATTAAAGGCTTTTATACCAGCAACGTTTTAATGGAAAATCACCTTTTATTTATAAAATAATTTTACAACATTTATTTGGAAACCGTGCTTGCATGACCAAAGTGTTGAAAATGTTTACACTGAGATTGGATCTTGAATGATGTAATGAAATGTTGAGTACTCAATAAAGGCACGCTATTGGGACTAACCTTTGAAGTGTAAGGCAAGTCTTTTAGTAGAAGGCCACCTCTTGGAAATAAGCTCTATCCAGAAAATATGACAATCTTAGTAGGTCAGGCCAATTTGAGCTACCATCTCAGTCTAAGTGGGTTGTTATTCTGAGGTAGACATCCGATAAGTTAGGGTAAGAGATGGAAGAGTATCTTACCCAAAAGGTCATACACTTACTACACTGTGATGTAGGGTTTTACAATGTTTATCATGATCCAGGATTTCATGACAAGGCTATGATGTAAGGTTTCATAACCCGTTTATTTTGAGTAGTTTTTGTATGTTACATACTATTGTGATTTTGGCTTCAATATGATAAATACCACTCACGGTTGTTTATGGAAAAATGTTTGACTTGCAATCAAATTTTGATAAATGGTTTCAATTTGCATTCATGAAATCTATTTTTAATTCAATCAAGAGTACACACAAAACTTTCTGAAATATATTTCTCATACTCCTTTTGATGTCATATTTCAGAATCTGTCGGTTTTGACAAGGTCGAGCGCTATTAGAAGACAGTTGCATTCAATTTCTTGAATTTGTTCCGGATTTGAGAGTTGCTTTATTTTATTTGGATTGAGAGACTTGGAGACAATATTTTCCCTTGTAATAAAATTTTATTTCTTTTTATTTTAGTTTTATCATTTATAAAGACCCCTAATTCATTGGACGGAGTGACATCTCTACCCTTTTTGGGTAATATAGATAGTTGGGGTTTTACACGTGCTCCTACTCCATTCGCTACTTAACTTATTAGTTTTTTATGTTTATTAGACTATTTTATATTATGTTTTATTGTAAATATGTTTATTGGACCATTTTATATTAATTTTTATTGTTCCTATTTCTGGTGTTGGTAAATGTGCAATTCATGGATTTCAAATTATATTTTGGTGTGATAAACTATTGGTTTATTTGTTTGACGGGTAAGTATAACATATTGAAATGTTAAAAGGAATAAACACAAATAAGCGAAGCTTGGTAGTAATAGATCAAAAATTGTGATGGCTTGGCAGCCGTATAGCAATGACTAAGACAAAAAAGTCGTAAAAAAAAAAAAGCCACAGATTTGCTACGGCTAAAAAAGGACTATCGCAAAACTGTCACAGTGTTGTCATTAATTTGTGAGGGCATTGCGACTACCAAATAGATTAAATGCAAAAAATAGAAATCGTCATCGTAATGCCCTTGCCAATTAACAATAACACTACGACGGCTTTTTATTCCTAATGTTAAATTTTCAATTAATAAAAATTATCGTTACAAAATTCTCGCAAATTAATAATTGTAATGGGACAGTCATTATCATACATTAAAAAATTGAAATAATTCAAAAAAATGCCATTGCAAAATGTTCGCAATTTAACAAGTGTAGAGCGACGGCTTCTTTTCTAAATTTAGTTATACTATTTTTTGAAGCCGTCGCAATTAGCTATGGCATAATGATGGCTGTATACATACGGTCATCGCAATGCCATAGCTTGACTATCATACTCTTTTGTTAACTTTGATCAGCGTACGATAGCAAACCTATCGCTTTTAGCGACAGCTTTTGTCTGTACTCGCAAATTTATTGTTAATGACTGCTGATTTAGCGATGGTCTTTTGCTGTCGTGGTGTCAGGGCTAGTGTGTTTTAGCGATGGCATAGCAAGTGTTATAGTCGTTACAAAAATTTGACTTTCCTGTAGAGTGTAAGCACCTAAAATATACCAAATGTGGGGTTAAAGGATACAATGTGAGATGATGCCCGGTCATAGGATCAGCACATAAGAATGGAGAGACAATATGTACAGTTCAGAAGTGTAGAAATAACAGTTGCAAAAATCTATCCAGCTAGACAACAGTAAAAGGTCACGCAATGCCATGCAGCCAGCAAGATATACACAATATATGAGACATGCCAATCTGTGAGCAATTTTTTTGTTCGCCTATTTTACCAGAGATACACATTATACAATGAGTCACTTCTCAAGTTTGTCATATGTTAGGATGGAACTGATGATAATTGGATGGATTGATTAAGTTCTAAATAGTTAAATGATGTGGATACTGCCATTGAGACTAGGCAATAATCCTTTAGTGCTAAAAATCAGTTACAAAATGAAGCTGCTTAGGTTTGCTGTCGAAACATACTTGGTTCTCCTAGTTTACATCTCTATATACAATGGGTTACAAACATTTTTTCAATGCCATACACAGATTTTCCACCATGAAGAAGTAAACTTGTAGTTACAGAATAGTATTAAACAAGAAAAGATGTAGGTTAGGAAGCGAAAAGAATACTATTATTGTCACCAATTTGGCCATAATAGGCAAACTTATTCAATTGAAGATGCAAGAGAATAGCGTGAAAAATGGGTTTGGAGGGGCTTGCGTTAGGGTGATTTAGAATGTAGTATAAATTTTGTGAGCTTTGTAAATCAGTTTGTGGTGTATATTCTGAATGTCTAAATATGGTTATTGACATACAAATTTCAATAGCATGTTTTATATATTTTTGGGATGGCAAAAGGATCTTATAATATGGAAGTTCATGTATAAATGCTGCTGTTGGCCAATCTTTTTGTCTAAAACTGATATGATCAATCATCGAAATAGATATTGTACCCCCCCCCCGCCCTCCCTTCTTTTTCTTTTATTTGGTCCAACAGAATTTGTTATTTACTCTCCTTATGTTCTTTTGAATTCACACAACAAATGGAGGCTGAAAGTGTCCTTCCAATCACACAACACAAAATCTGGTTAAGAAATGACAAAAGCTGGACAACATAACGCTTCAAGTTCATCTACTGCAAAGTTGATGCATTCATACTAAGCATACTGAATATAACATTGGGTGTATATTCCTACATACCAAGTACGTTTGCAGATAAGAGATACAGATTGACTTCTTATTCTGGGAGTCTATATATACTACGCAGCTAAGAGATTGTTTGATGCTAAGCAGTCAAACTGAAGAGCAGTAACTGGAGATCAATGATTGTTTCTCGTGTACATTCATTTTCCGGGTGTTGGAGCAAAAATGACACAGGCTGCAACCAGAGCAACAGGGATCCCAATAATGGCAGGCCAAAAGAGCTTCAATCCCTTCAGCAGCTTATGTATCTTCAAAGCAGTGCTGCTTTCCATCCTTTCCTTATCAGTTGCTTTAGCCAAATGTGCCAAGTTTTTCGGCATTCTAAATTGCATCAAGTGCTTTCCTTCTGAATCCCAAATCACTGCTGCTTTCCTTTCCTTAGAATCTCCCATAAACAAAAATGCACTGTCCCCTTTGTTGTTAGTATCTACCCTATCAGATCGTGCATTTTGTCTTCCACAGGTTCAGGTATTCCCAATTCCTGACTAGTACTCTGCATCAGATATTCAAGTTCTGAATTTAACAACTGAAGTTTCAGTTCTGTTTCCGCGTTCTCTGCCAAAAGAATATGATCGACTTGCAGGTTCCTGCGCTCATCCTCAAGCTGAACTAAGCGGTTTGCCAGCAGTTTCATAATGCCAAAGGCTTTGTCTGCTTGGATATTCTTCTTTTGCATTAGCTCCAACTTTTCCTCACCATTCTGTTCTTTTGCTTTCTTTATTCCGTTTTTGCAAACATTCATCAACACGTTCAACTTCTGTGTCAAGTTCTGGAGGCTGATGCATCCATAGAGGTCAATGAGATTTTCAGATTGATCTTGTTTTTTCAGATTCAGAAGATCATTTCCCGCCTCTGAAGCCTCATATTTCTTGTCCGCCACTTTCTTACTTCCACTTAAACGCTTGTGTACGTCACATTCACTATAGCAATCCAAAAGCTGTGTGTACCTTGACAAGAAATCTCCTGTCCCGCTATAGCCCTTAACCCTCTGAATCTTCTCATCCAGCACTTCAACACAATTTAGTCCTGATTCAGTACAGTGCACAAATCTATCCTCTCTGAGCATCTCAAAAATTGACTCCCTATCTTCTTCGTTGAACAATTTTCGTATATCCGCAATTATGTCCCCAATTTGTTCGTTACTTCCCCTGATACCTAACAAACCACAAGCAACGGTTCCTTCAAAATTTTCAACATAGATATATCTTCATAAACAGTTATACCCATAAGTATCTACAGAGATCTCCACCTCTTGATCAGATTTACACAAAACTCGAGGCATATATTCAATAAACAAAAAGAAAGCCAGATATTTCAAATCTGAATGCGAAATAATTAGTCCAGTTCAGCTATGAGAAAACACTGATATCCTTCTTGTTGATATTCCCCGAGGAATAAAACGATCACATAATTCATGCCATTCCAAGAAATATATAACTGCACAGAGAGAGAGAGAGAGAGAGAGAGAGCGAGCGAGTTAAACCTTGACTTTGTTGAGGAGACTCCTGAGTCCGAGCGCTAACATCGACTTGGCCTTGGGTATTGCTCTGGCTAGTCGACGGCTGGAGGTGGAATTCGGTTCCTTCAGTGCCGATATTAGCGAAGGTGACACTTGAACCTCTTTCCGAAGCACTGGAGCATGAACCTGCATCAACACCAGAGCTGGAACCGATGTCAACGATGGCAGAACTTGAAACACCGTTAATAGCTGCAGAACTTGAGGCACCGCCGGCGGTGGAGCTTGAACCTTCTCCACTCCATTCGTTTGCAAAAGCTTTAAAAAGACAAATAAAAATCAAACAGTACTTGAGGCAGGCAAAAGAAATTACATAATATTCAAAGGGAAATTTGTATATACAAACCTGCATCAGCAGCAGAACAAGAACCGATGTCGGCAACGGCAGGACTTGAAGAGCCGCCAATAGCGGCAGAGCTTGAGGCACCGCCCTGAGCAGTAGAGCTTGAGGCACAACCTGCGGTGGAGCTCGCACCTTCTCCGCTCCATTCTCCTATATAAGCTATAGAAAGACAAATGAATAATCAAGCAGTGATACCCAACGAATTTGATTCAAAGAAATCAAATACGTATTCAAAGTGAAATTCGTATACACAAGACATTACCGTCTAAACCTGGATAATGTGGAATGTCTTCTGCGCGGTCGAAAGTGGGGTGCCAGTGCTGCATTTCTCGAATTCTTTTATCGAGGTCCTTCCTTGCTTCTTCATCTTCTTTCAGGTCGAAGGAGGGCCAGGGGTACTTCATCTTCCTCATCTTCTTTGCTTTTTCTTCTTCTGTCAGTTCCAGAATTATTTCCCAGAGTACTTTCAGCATCTTGCGAAGCTTTTCTTCGTCCGCCATTGATTGATTTTCGTTCTTCAGAGATTGAAAACGAAAATTGCAGAGAGAAAGAGTGCTTTGGCGGTACAGTAACAGATTTGAAGTGTCGGGGGACGTAACCGCTATGAGTCTGAGTATTGTTCACGCCACCAAGTCCCCTGCATCCCCCGCCGCGCGCCCCCCACCCCCCTCCGTCCCCGATTCTGTAATTTTGTGCTGTTTCGGGGGCTTTTGTGTTGATCAAATAGAATTGGGCATTGTTATTTGTTCGTTCTTTTGGGCCCCTTTGTCACTGGGCTTTCTTCCGTGTAGCCTTTCGATACCATTTAGTTTTGCTTTCAATTTGAGAAAAAACTCTGTAAAATGTCGCTATTTTGGCATACCGACGCGAGCCCCCTATGAATAGCTCCTTCCGGTTAGCCCTACTTCTTTCAAAGTCAAACTAGAATAAATAGCCCAACCCCCTTTTATGAAGTGAAGCAACCGAACCTGTCCAATGATTGAGACCTGTTTTTACACACACACACACACCTATATATATATATATATATATATATATATATATACTAAGTACCCTATAACGACACGTGGTACCGTTAGTTATTAATATTTGGTGATATAAAATTTAAATGAAGTGTTTTTTTTTTTTGTGAAAAAATTTGAAAGATTTTTTTACTTGGTACTGTGTATTTAAGTTTTTTTTTTAAAAAAAAAAGCAATATGAAGATTATCTAAAGCTGAAAAGTCAGCTTTAGATAATTAAGATTCAGATAATTATATGGATTTAGATGAATTTTTTTATAAAAGTTATCTGTTTATCTCTTTATTAAATATCTATTCAAATTCAAATTATTAAGATGCCTTTCTACACACCAACTTTACTTCCAAGGTGATCCTTGCTGATTCACACGGGATTCCATGTGCCCCATGCTACTCGAGTCAGAGCGTAAGTTAGTGATGCTTTCGGCTACTGGACTTTCGCCATCTAAGGTGTAGCATTCGAGCTGCTTCGCCTAGCAGCACGATGCTTGTATTGCTCTTCCACAATCCCATTTTCACGGTTTAGGCTACTCTCATTTTGCTCGCCGCTACTATGGGAATCGCTTTTGCTTTCTTTTCCTCTGGCTACTAAGAAGTTTCAGTTCGCCAGGTTGTCTCTTGCCTGCCCATGGATTCAGCAGCAGTTCAAAAGGTTATTGACCTCTATTTTCAACACTGGGACATTGATATATATCCCAAATCAGCTTTATTCGTTTTCTCCTTGCGCCAATCAACATGTCGTCATTGACATGTCAAAGCACAGCGAAGCCTTCGCTAACAGAATGGCCACGGCTAGCCTTAAGCCCCATCGTCTTGGTAACTCAGTGCTCTATCATGGCCTTTGGATTCTGCATCAATTTACAACTTTTTTTTTTTAGCTAAGTAAAAAAAAAAAAAAAAACAAATCAAATTTACTCGAGTTACAACTTATTGAGGTATTGAGTTCTGGATTTCAATTTTTGAATATTTATCTCGCATTTTCGTCATATTAGTAGTAGTACTTCATAGTAGCAACGATATATATGCAGAGAATGTATGTGAACCACGATTAGTTTCTTGAGTTGGCTTCATTAGATTTTCTTGATGGGTTTGTCTCTGAAACTTGAAAAATTAGTATGAAAATTGTATGTACATTGTGAAGGTGGAAAATGGCAAAAATCATCAAACCAAAAGCATGCTTACAAAACGAAAAATTAACTTCTGTGATCGAATAACCCTTTTCGTACTGAATAAGATGTCTATATAAGGATGCTTGAAGCTATTGGATAATGTCCTTGTAAACGTCAACTTCGTCCCATTCATGCAAAGCTTTTGAGCTTCCGAAATGGTGCACTTTTCACGTCGGTGAAAGCTTGAAGAGTTAGGTTTGCTAAGCCTACAAGAGCTTCTTCCTTTTTGGGTTTACTTCACAGACTTTCTGCCTTCTCAATTCTCTAATTGGTCTTGATGCCTTTGCATTCATTTCATGCAAATCATGTCCCAAAAGAGACCAAAAGGGTCAAACAAAAAGCTCTTGGGTTTTGTTATCCCTCACGCAAAACAACACAGGATCCATTGAGCCAGATACAATTATTTACTCTTGTGTTTGAACACTCATAAATAATAAGACTTAATTATTTATTTTCTGTGCTTTATTAAACAATTCAATAAATAATTAAGAAGCCCAAATGAACCAATATAAAATTTCATGTCTTTTATCTAGTTTATATCTAGATTAATTTTCTAATTATTCAATCTGGGCTTTAGCCATAAATAATTAATTAATCAATTAAAATATATAAAATATATACTCTCTCGAACATTTTATTTTATTCTAGTCTAATAATAAATTAGACTACTTAAATAAAATAAAATAAAATCCATAATTATCAAGACAAATTCCTTAACCCAAATCTGTTAGGACTTAAGGGCAATTCTGAGAACTAAAAGACACATCGCATTGACTACTAAAATAACCAAAATACCCCTACTATATAAATAGCTATATTTTACATTTTAAATATTTCCTAATATCACTATCAGAAAATATTGACCCTAAGGATAATACTGCGTTAGCAAAGTTTTTGACCTACAGGTGTAATGACTAAAATACCCCTCTATGCATTACGATGTATTTAGAGAGGAGGAGTGTACTAACATCTCTTTAATAGACATCTACCATCCTTAAACATCTAGTTCAATGATTAGATCATTTGAATAGTCATAAGGGGCGATATAACACAAAAGTTATCTTGTACAAGTCTGTCTTAACTATCTAGTCACATATACCCAACATACAAGTATATATGTTCTACGAAAGAACCTCAACTACAGTATATTAAGGTATATACTTCTAGTTTCGTCAGACCACCAACTCATACTGAAGCGGTAAAGTATTAGTCTACGTTATAGCAGTAATAGTTTGGGTTTTTTTTAAATAGTACTTTTAGAAACCACTATTGCAAGTCCTATTCTACATATTCGAAATACGCTTATGCTATGAAGTGAGTGGATTACTCACTGGCTAAAGGTAAGTCATTCCTCATTTGAAATTCATAACACAATAACGTATACATGATGAGATTCTCATTCTCATTAATTGGTTAATAATAAACATTTATGTGTTAAGTAATTTGTGATCCATATCTTACTGTGAAAGACCACCATTTACATGGATCACTTACTTAAACACAATAGGTCATTTTGAAATGAAAATTATACCCAAATAAAATGTAAATTCACAAACAAAATTTGAGAATAAATTATTTTATTAATAAATTTAATAATTTTATTAGATAAAATTAGTCTAGAAGGTATATATTCCAACACGTTGCTGCTCACTGCTTCCTCATTTGCATTTCATATTCTTGATGTTTCTTTGTGAATCTCAGGTACAATGAGGCACGCCCGAAAGGGAGAGGGGGGGGGGATGGGATTCTTTACTTCGTTTGTCCTATGTCGGCCTATTTGTTTTAATTAATTGATAGGGGTTACAAGTAAAAAGATTCTTCCATTTCATAACCATTTTCTTTACTCTGATAGGCATTTTGATCCTTTTCCAATTATGGGGAGGCTAAGTAAAGTTATTTCTTTTTTTTTTCCCCTTCTTTTTCTCTTAACTTTTATTTAAATAGGAAGAACTTGGTTATATGTCAGATTATTTTTTCTTGAAGTATATAGTGATTTGGGAATGATAAGAGCTCTTGCAATTAATGTTGAATCGTATATGAATAATTAATACTAATAGATATTTGTGATGTATGAAATAGAAAACAAATGGAGAATAATTAAGAAACTAACTAATCCTACTGTTTCTATAAGATTTTAGGACGTGAGAATTTTGTTCAAAATGTGGCACAAACTTAGATTCTATTGTAATGAATGACATACAATATCACCATATACATTAGTCATTTCTAATTAGTATATAAATTTGAGTATTCATCAATTAATTAAATGTATTAATTAATTGAATTCAGATGAATTTGAACAAGAATGCAGGTATATCTTAAAGAATTCAGATGAAGGTATCTGATTTCTTAATTAATTAAATAATTAATTGTATTTAATATTATTTGAATTTTAATTAAATAAATAATTAATTGAATTTATTAATAAAATATATATGTATTTCATATTTTACATTGAATTGTAAGATTCTTTAAAAATTAATATAAAGTTATCCGAATTAATTGAATTCTTAAGGTATATTTGAAATATAATATAGATTTAACAATCTGTCGTATAACGCACGAGTATCAACCTAATTATCATAATAGAACACGAAATCAGTATGGCATTCAATAAACTTTAACATATTGAATTTTGAATTGGAATAACATTAGAAATTTAATTAGTAAAGATACGAAATTTTCAATAGAAATACGAAAATTTAATTGGGAATACATTGGAAAGGACTCAACAATTTTGTCTGATGTATACATAAGAACCATTTTCTTTTTTTTTAATAACATTTTTTTTATCTATTTATTTGAAGGGGTGTAAATACAAATCCCTAATAAGTTGTTGAGCTTTCCTGAAAGTTTCAAAGATTATGACTGTTAAGCCCAAAAAAAAAAAAAAATCCATTATTACCTACTTTTTTTTAAAAAAAATAAATACACAATATACCTACTTTGGAGATTCTGACATTTTTTACCCCCTGAAAGTATCAAAGATTATGATAGTCTTTGGGAAATTTTGGTAGCTGGTAGATGTGAGTGTATAGATTTTTTTTTTTTAATTTGAATATGTAATTGAAATTTATTAAGTAGGAAACATTTTTGTGAAATTTCATTTATTATTTACTATAGTATTTAAATCTTTTATCAAAATATTTACAACAACCAATTCACAAGGAGCCGACAAACAGGATTAGCCTCTTGATAATCTATCACAATCTGTAAACAATGAAAGTATGCCGTCGCCATCCCTAGGTTCTGTGTATTACTATAAGTGGGATTCTTGCCCAATTCTTATAGTAATTCACGTCCTAGGAATGCTGGAGGTTATGTGGCAAATTTTATGTATTACAAGTGATGACGACCAATCTAAGAGGTTATTTTGAGCCATTTAGGCAAACTATCCTACCTTTATTACAATATTACGAAGTAAATATTGTTTAGAAAAATATTATGATGTAAATATTTGATCTAGAGTTAAATTGTTATACAAGTTGTGGTGATCCGTTCTTGTTTATGCAATGTCAAATCTCGCAAAATCGCTTTATTGATAAAGCTTTTTTTATATATAATTATTGGATAAAAACGTTTCGTACTTATATACAGTCGTGCAGCCGTTTTATTCTCCTTCCCCCGCCGCAAAAAAAAAAAAAAAAAAATGGTAGTGCTATATACACAAGCTTCAACTTTTCATTGGCAATTACGATCTAGCCAATCGATGCAGAAACTGAAAAGATATGGCACAATAATTACTAAATATAAGATAAACACTTATTCTTCACACTAGATGTAGCTTTTATTAAAAAGAAGTTCAATCTTTCCTCAAACAAATCTTATTGGATGCAACTAACCAGTGCCGGAGCTACATATATCCAATGAGGGCACAGGACCATACTGGAATGGGAAAAACATTATTTGTATATGTGTATATATTTTTTTAGGACAAGATAATAATGTAAGTTGTGTACCCATTCCCCGTTTAAGTTTGACTTTACAATACTACTAGGTTGATGTCCCGTGCAATAGTTGTTATATTATTAAGATTTAATATATTAATATTAAATATATATTATTAATTAATTTAATTAATGATTTAATTAGTTAAAATTTTAAAATAAATTTCAATAGTATTCAAAGAATCACACATTTCAATGTATTAATTTAGATAATATTCAAAGAATCATACATTTTAATGATTAATATTAAATACATATATATTTTATTCATTAATTTAATTAATTATGAATTTATATAATCATTTAGCCACGTATCACCTTATGATGATTCCACGTGTCGTAATGATAAACTTCATCTTCGACTTATATATATAATTTCTTTTTTATAATTTTTTTATGGTCCCAAACATAAAATTTTTGAATTTTTTTGAAGTTTCTTTTTCTTTCTTAAAAAATATTTTTATTTTTATAAGTACTTTGTCCCATTTTATGGATTTTGTTTGAAATAAAACATTATAAATAGAGAAAATACAAAAATAAATCCTACTAATGTGCAAAGTATATAAAATAGTGATGAATAAATTTTGTCCTCCAAATTAGGAATAAAAATGAGGAATAATATTTTTTTTTCTTTCCCTTTTATAAAATTGTCATCATTTTAATTGTGTTTGTTTCTTTGGAACAAGGTATTGATAAGCCCACAATCATTTGATTGCCACAGCAACAAATTTAAAGCTAGTGGCCAAGCATTCTCAATGACTAAACTCGCCAAGCTCAATTACAAAAATTGCATACCATAAGCAATAGAAGAAAAATATTTATCTCCATCAGCAATAGGTCTTAATAGCAATGTATCATTAGAGTATAAGCAAACACAAAATTAGATTTACTACAGTAATTGTGGACAACAGTGTATTATAAGAGTTGAAATAAATAGAAGTTGCGCCTCTATCTGTAATTATTTCGAAATCATAGACTATGTTTACAACTTAATTTCTTATCCACCAAGTCCATACCATGCAGCTAAGTAATAGAAGGTAAGTTTGATTCTTCAGCAATTGAACTCTACAGGGATCACAACAATTATTGGCCAAAAGAGTTTCTACCCTTTTAGAAAATTTCTTGTTTTAATTAATAAATGATAAATACGCTCATATTATCCCTTCAATAGAACCCTACTTGAAAGGATATAACTAATCTAGTGCTAAATGATAACCAATAAGGGTAACTAATCTATTGTTATTATAAACAGATTTCTTGGGTAACAATAACACTATACCCTTTACCAGAGCCTAAAAATTTTGAGCGTGTAAATTAAAGGGTGACTCTGGTGATCTCTCCGGCGATCAAAGAGGCCAAATAACTGAAAGTCAATGGAGTTCTATTCATTGTAACTGCAAGAAAATTTGACTTTCTTGACGCAATAAAGCGTGCTGTTTGGGGTTGTAATGCCCGACTCTAAATCACCCTTAAAAATAAGAGAAAATCATGCATTGCATAGCTTTTTTTTTTTTTTTTTTTTGGGTGCAATGGAACTTTGAGTGTGGCTATGTGAATTTTTATCTAGTGTGTAATTGGGCTTAATAAAGTAAAGTGAGTCAAAGTGAGAGAGGGATAAATGCTAAATTTATCACTATTTTCCTAATTATTTAAAGTTAATTTGTGACACTTTTGATGTAATAACTAATTATATTTCTTCTTATTTGACATTTTACTTGTGAAAAGTATTTTTGATAAATTTGTGCAGAATTGAGTGAATTTCGAACAAAAAGAGAAAAATTTCAGCTTGCACCTATGCGCCAGGTTTGTCAACGGCACCAAGCGTCAAGTTCAATATGGAAAATAGAGAAAACAGAGCATAGCTTTAGGACCAGAACATAATAGACCTGGCTTTAGGTGGGTCGAAGCTACCCGGCGCCAGGTCCAGTTCGAACACACTCGATTTTGTACACGAGTTTGGAATTTTCCAAAGGATTTTGATATTTTCTGAATCCTATTTGGCCAAGACTACTCAAGTAACGAATTTTGATATCAAAGAAGCTTATTTAAATAAGAAAAACACAAGAGAAAATAGTGAATCCAAGGAGTAAACTTACAATCACTCAAAGATTGAGAGATTCATCATTCAAGGAGGATTATTCAAGAAGGTTTCCAAAGAGAAAAGGATGGCTTGTGTATGAGTTCTTTCTTTTACCTTTGTTATCTTTTTCTAGAATAATGATGTAATTAATATTTTCATTATAATTTGACATTATTTTGAGATTTATGGTTTTTGGATTAATTTAGCTGTTTGATCATTTTTTTTAATCATTCTTGGTGTTTGATTACTTCTAATTATGGAAGAATTGATGAAGTTAGATTCGCTTCTAATTGACTTGGAAAATAATATTAGATGTTGATTTAATTTTATTAATTTCGTATTTGTTATTTCTTAACAGACTTAAGAAATGAAGCTAAGACAAGGAACCAAAGTAATAAAAAATTAGTTAATTTTGCCTAGAGTATAAGGTTATTGACTAATTTCATGTTTATTATCACTTAGAGCATAGGGATAATCTATGAGGAATTGAGTTTAATACATCTTTTGGTTATGTTGGTTTGATTGAAAAATCTGCTAATTTAATCAAGAGATAGTGATTCCATGGATTGGGAAAGAAGTGGAGTCTATGTAAGTAGATTCACGACTTGAGAAATGATTGAATTTTACTTTATATTCCTTTATAATGCCAAGATGATGATTAATTGAGATAGTTGATAAATTATTCTTGGTTATATTTTCTAGGATAGTTGTCCTAAATTGTATATTCCTTCCTACATTCTTGAGTTGTACATATTTTTTATTTTTATTTTTATTATTTTATCACTTTATTTGGGTCAGTTAAACAATCAATGAAAAGGGATTAGTCTGTACTTATTCCTTTGAGGATCTATACTCGTTAATTCCCTATGCTATACTTACGATGTGTATACTTGCTTTTATTTGTAATTTTGGGTTAATATTTTAATTAAAACTTGACTAAGGGATAAATTTAAATTTAATGATTTTTATACACCTAAAATTTACGCATCAAGTTTTTGGCGTCGTTGCCGGGGAACAATATCATAAATGCTTAGATTTTGTTGATTTAACCATGTTTATACATTTATATGTCTATACATAAATATGTAAATATGTATATATATTCCTTCTATGAATATGTGCCATATTTTGCTATTTGTATACTTGTAAATTAATGCCCCTATATGTTGTAATTTTCCTAACTTAATTTGTGAATATGTAGTAAATGTTTAACTTGTAAATTCTATAATCTCATTATCTTCTATTTTTTGTAGATTTTATCCTTAGTGTATGACCTGATGATCTAAAACAAATATGGTAGATCTTGATCTTGAGATCGAGATAACCCTTACAAAAGTCTGATAGGTTGTGAGCAAAAGGGTAAGAAAAGACATGGACGTTAACCAATCAAACAATGGAGGTAATGGTGGTACTAATAGGAGGACTATAGATGATTTTGTGAAACTTGTAATCACGGGTACAAACTTGAGTATTATGAAACTTAGGATAGAGGCTAATAACTTTGAAATAAAGCCCAACATTATCTCAATGATCCGAAATATGGTACAATTTAATGGGCTACCTGAGGAAGATTCTAATGCCCACCTTGCAGGCTTTTTAGAAATCTATGACACGTTTAAAATGAATGGTGTTTCTAAGGATGCTATCAAACTAAGGCTTTTTCTCTTTTTTTTGAGAGATTGAGCTAAATCCTAGTTAAAGTCTTTGCCAACCGAATCCATTACCACTTAGAATGTTTTAGCTGAAAAATTTTTAGCAAAATATTTTCTCCCAACTAAAACATCTAAGTTTAAGACCGATATTTTTGTCTTCCAATAGTTGGAATTTGAAAATCTTTATGAGTGTTGGGAGAGGTTCAAGGAGATGCTTCAAAAGTGTCCTCATCATGGCTTCGAGCTAGGTATGCAAATACAAATTTTTCATAGTGGCTTAAGTTTTGCTATAAGGCAATTGGTTGATGCATTTGTAGGAGGTTCCATTAATTCTGAGATCCCAGATGAGGTTTTTGATTTGATTGAAAATCTTGCAACCAACAATTATGCTTGGGGTAGTTCATGGTCAAAAACTCGTGTTCATAAAGTGCACAAGGTGGATGTAATGGCAGCTTTGGAGGCCAATGTGGAGGCACTGACACAAAAGATGGACCAAATGGTGATGTCTCCTTTCCAAGGACAGATAATGAATGTTAATTGTAATTTTTATGGGGAAGGGCATCCAAACTATGAATGCCAAAACATGGGGTCATCACAAGATGCATTAGAACAAGTTGAATTTGTGGGCAATGGAAGATAATATAACAATCCTTACAGAACCACTTACAACCCTAGTTGGAGGAACCATCCTAAGTTTTCATAGAACAATCAAAACTAACCTAGGCAGACTTCTTCTAACTTTGGAAATTAAAGGACCATACCTCCCTTACCTTACAATGCGCCGCCATCTGAACTATCATTAGAGGATTTGGTAACCAATTGGTAAGTGGTACAGAAATATGGTTTCAAGGAGTGGATTCAACCACAAGAAATTTGGAGGCGTCCATGCGTAACTTCGAGAATCAAATCGGACAACTAACCAAACTCCTTGGAGATCGTCAAGCGGGATCCCTTGCAGAAAACACTGAGATAAATCCACGTGATCATGGCTGTGGAAAAAAGATGATTTTTACTACTTTGGTTTTTGGGACATCTATTTAATTTTTGTGTGATGTCCTTTATTTTCATGTCTTTTTAGTTTTTAGAATGAATTTTCTTCATGATTTCGTGGTTGTATTATTGTTATTGTCATTAATTAATTTTTTTTTTTAATTTTGGGTTGGACATAGCTGACGTGGTATCGAGCCCGAACTTTAGCCCTAGTGCCGAGCCACCACTGCTACAGCAATTGTGCCGAGACAGCATGGACCCGGTGCCAGGCCCAGTACTTGGACCTGGTGCCAGGTATCGTCGGTCATAAGGCACCAACGGCCAGTTTTGAGCTATTTTTTTCAAACAACCTTCATCTCTCTCATTTTTTTTCTCCACCCAATGCTGAGTCCAACTTCAAAACACTACCGGGTCACTTTCTACTCCTCCAAAGCACCTTCTAAACACAAATCATCACTTTATTCTTGAAGTTTTGGATTAAAACCAAGAAAAATCCAATCTTTTCTCACAAAATCCATTTTTCAATCCTTCCACCTGGTGCACACATACCTTTAATCTTTTTGCTAAGATCATCACCCATACATTGGAGATCATTGTGATATGATTTTTCTGCACTTTCTACGGTTCAATTTTTCATATTAATTATTAGGTATTTTCCTATGAATTTTGGTTTGAAAATTCTTGTTTATTTTTCTTGGTTGGATGGATTATGAATATTTTACTTTCTTTGAGGCTTAGTTAGCATGGGTATATGATTAAGAATGATATTTGATTAATGCAATTTATGTTTCACATCTTTTTGGAAGCTATTGAGCAAGCCTCTCATGTGTGTAATTTTGAGTTTACCAAGATATTTGCTTCATAGATTGAGAGATATTTTTCATGTTTAACTTAGCATTGTGATTATGAGCTTTACATTATGACATGAATGGCATTACTAATTTGATCATGGATATTGATATTGTGTTTGGGATTGGACAATAGCTATCTTTTTGCAGGTATTGTTGGAGGAGGTTATGTTGTGTTTTATTGATTATCTAGTGGTGTTTTGTAGTATATTGAGGTGATGGTTGTATTGAGTGGTGTTGTGATTGTGAGATGGTTGAGGGTTGCATTTGATTGTGCTGTAAAGAGTGATCTTGAGGGTGTTCTATTTTCTTTCCTATATACTACCTTTTTTTATTTGAAGGATTGAACATATTTATAGAGCATGCTTCAGTGGACGAAAATGGAGAACATGAACATTTAACAGAGTTTTGGCACAACATGATGGCTTGAATACATACCTCTTGGAGCCTTAAAACTTGAAGAATGTTGAAGAATTGCTTGAAGCACATAAACAACTTCTTCTTCCTCCGTCCATGAACACCAGTGCACTGCATCCTTTCTTCCTTCGGTGAATGCTTGCTTTCCAGTTTACGGAATATGACCTAGCCTTAATTTCAGTTGGTGAGAACAGAATAGGAAGAGAAGGAAAGAATGATTTCTCTGGTTTTTCACACACTGACCATCTGTTTTCCGGGCATGGCATCTTCTGTTATAGCCAAAACCAGTGAAGAAAACCAAAAGCAAGGAAAGCTAAACAGCCACAAGAGAGGGAGAGAGAGAGCCAAAAGACTTGGGAAATTAATTTTTTCCCTTTTCTTTTATTTTATTTTTCTACACAGAAAGCCAAGAGTCATAAAACCAAAAATAATTATTTTGATAAAAATAATATTCCCGAGATTTAATACCCAAATATTATTTACAAAATAAATTTTGTCTTCATCCTAAACTCTTCTGAACTGTGTCCGGAAAAATCCTATGGTCCAGGCTATTGAGCCAAAATAATATTTATTATTTTCCTTGGACCCGAAAAGCCCAAAATAATAAATATTAATTATTTTCATTGGGATTAAATAAATAACCCAATAAATAATTAATGAACTTAAATGAACCAAAAATAATTAAACTTTAATTATTTATTTATTGAGATTTAATTAAATAAATAACCCAATAAATAATTAAGTATTAATTATTTTCCTCTAGTTTAAGTCCCGGTTAATTTTCTAATTATTCAAATTGGACCCAAGTCCTGAATAATTAATTAACCAATTAAACCAGATAATAAATTTCTCTCCAATTATTTTATTCCAATCCAATAATAAATTAGATTTCTGAATAAAATAAAAAACTCTCAACTGTGATCAATTTCTCAACCCAAAAATTAATTAGGACTTATGGGCTATTCCAAGGATAAAAAAGACACATCGCATTAGCTACTAAAATGACCAAAATACCCCTACTATATGAATAGATGTATTTTGTATTTTAAATACTTTCTAATATTACCGTAATAAAATATTGACCCCAAGGACAATGCTGCATTAGCAAAGTCTTCGACCTACAAGTGAAATGACTAAAATACCCCTCTACACATCGCCATACATTTAGAGAGGAAGAAGTGTACTAACACCCCTCTAAATGACATCTACCATTCTTAGGCTTCTAGTCCAATGATCCACGACTTCCTGGAGTGTTTCCGCTTTCCAAGGGAGCTACCCTAAAGCAAACATCCAAGTCATATTTCCCAGGGCTCTGGATATTTAGATCATCCGGATAACCACAAGGGGTGATATGGTGTAGAAACTATCTTGTACAAGTCTGTCTTAACTAACTAGTTACACATACCCAACATGCAAGCATATTAGCCCTCTGATAGAACCTCAACTATAGCATATCAAAGTATATACTTCCAACTTCGCCATACCACTAACTCATAATCAAGTTATAGAGTACTAATCCACGCTGTAGCGGTAGTAGTCTAGGTTTCTACCATATAGTACTTTTTAGAAATCACTACTACAGGTCTTGTTCTACGTATTTGAAATACGCTTATGTCATGAAGTGAGTGGACTACTCACTGGCTAAAGGTTAGCCATTCCCTATTTGAAATTCATAACATAATAACCTAAACATTATGAGATTCCCATTCTCATCAATTGGTTAAGAACAACTGTTTATGTGTTTAAATAACCCATGATCCATACCTTACTGTGAAAGACCTCTATTCATATGGATCACTTATTTACACACAATGGGTCTGTTCCAAATGAAAATGTACATAAATAAAGAAAATACATTCACAAATGATTTTCTTCAAATAAATTCTTTTATTAACATGTTCGATATTTTCATCAGAAAACTAGTCTAAGAGAGTATATTCCCAACAATCTCCCACTTGTACTTAAGACTAGATAAGTCCATAGGTGCCCACCCCAATGGCATCTAAGTGTCTCTTAAAGACTCCCTTAGCCAAAGTCTTGGTGAATGGATCTACTAGATTGTTCTCAGAGGCAATCTGTACCATTACCACTTCCCGTCTCTGGATGAAATCCCGGTCCACGTGGTACTACCTCACAATATGCTTCCCCTCCTTGTGGTTCCAAAGTTCCTTTGAGGTACTTAAGAACATGCTTTATAGCATACCAATGAACCTCCCCCAGGTCTGACTGATATCTGCTAACTAAGCCTATAGCAAAGCAGATATCTGGCCTAGTACACAGCGTGGCGTACATGAGACTTCCCACGGCCGAAGCGTAGGGAATCCAACTCATTCTGTCCTTTTCTTCTTGAGACTTAGGACAGTCTCTTGAAGAAAGTGACAACCTATATTTGCAAGGGATTAGGGTTCCCTTGCATGAGTCCATGCTGTACTTGGCCAGCATTTTGTTAATGTATGTGACTTTGGATAATCCTAACATTCTCTATTTCCTATTTCTAAGAAGTCTAATCCCGAGAATGTAGCTGGCTTCTCCTAAGTTCTTCATACTGAATTGACTAGATAGCCAAATATTTGTAGATAATAATGACCCTACATCATATTCAATGAGTAGAATGTCATCTACACATAGAAGACAAGAAAAGGAATATTAAACCCCTCAAGATTCTTGTACACACATGGTTTATCCTCATTTTGAATAAAATCATAAGACTTCACAGTCTCATCAAAACGAATATTCCACGCTCTCCATGCTTGTTTAAGTCCATAAATGGACTTCTTAAGCTTGCAAATCATATGTTCTTGGCCTTCAGTAATAAAACCTTCCGATTGGGACATATAGATGTCATCGCTAAGATGTCTATTTAAAAAATGCCGTCTTGACATCCGTGTGCCATATCTCGTAGTCATAGTGACATGCGATGGCAAGGAGGATACAGATGGATTTAAGCATGGTCACTGGGGAAAAGGTTTCTTCATAATCGATCCATTCTTTCTGAGTATATCCTTTTACCACAAATCTAGCTTTGAAGGTTTTCACCTTCCCATCCACTCACATCTTCCTCTTGTACACTCACTTACACCCAATGGGTTTTATCCCTTCAGGTAAAGCTACAAGATCCCAAACCTGATTGAAGTACATAAACTCAATCTCAGCTTTCATTGCTTCATGCCATAGATTTGCATCAGCAACAACAATTGCCTCCTTGTATCTAGTGGGGTCTTATTTCTGATGGTCAAAAACCAGCTCAAAAGCTTCTCCATACCATCTATCTGGAACCCTAGACACTCTTCCACTGCGACAATGCACTATTTGTACAGGCTTTTGAGGCTGTGCCTCTTCTTGTTCCACAATCGGGTCAGAAGAATTTGCTTCCGAAGATAACTTCTCCCCGAGTTCCAACCTAGTTGAACCTTTCGTGGAAGTACTTCGATTATCCTCGAAGTATCTACCATTGGCACTAAACAGTACATTCTGCTCCTTAGGATGATAGAAGTAACCACCCTTTGTTTCTTTTGGATACCCAACAAAATAGTACAATTTTGATATTGGTTCCAACTTGTCTCCCTTGATCAGTACATAAGCTGGACAATTCCATATCCTGAGATGATTTGGCTTATGCCTAGTCCACATCTCATAGGGAGTCCTAGGTACTGACTTGGAAGGCAAGTTCAGAATATATGCCGCTGTTTCTAGGGCATCTCCCCAAAAAGATACTGGAAAAGTAGCATGAGACATCATGCTTCTGACTATTTCCATTAATGTCCTGTTCCTTCTCTCAGCTACTCCGTTTTGCTGGGGTGTCCCCCAGTACAGAGAGATGGGATACTATCCTATGATGTACCATGTAGTCCTTGAATTCACTTAGGAGGTACTCTCCACCACGATCTAATCATAAGGTCTTGATTAATTTACCTGTCTGACGCTCCATTTTAGCCTTAAACTCCTTGAATTTACCAAAAGAGTTAGACTTCCGCCTCATCAGGTAAAGATAACCAAACTTTGTATAATCATCTGTGAAAGTGATGAAGTACTCAAAACCTCCTCTGGCTGGTGTAGACAAGGGACCACACACATCAGTGTGAACAAGACTTAGTACCTCCTTGGCACTATCCACCTTTGGGACAAAAGACCTTTTAGTCATTTTTTCTATCAGGCAAGATTCACACTGAGGCCAATTTTTCAATCTCAATATGCCCAAAGGCCCATCATGGATTAGCCTTTGAATCCTAGTTAAGTTGATGTGACCTAACCTTAGATGCCAAAGATATGAGTCATTGATATTGGTCTTTCTCTTCTTTAAAGGTTCAGATTGAACGTTATTTGATTGATTGTTAATAGGGTTTAAGCAGAATAGATTTCCATACATGTCCCAGTACATAACATTTTTCCATCTCTACTGATAGAAATACCAGAATGAAAATATTTAGAATATCCTTGATTTATAAGTTTTGCAACTAAAATCAAATTCTGACGAAAATCAGGTACATATAAAATATCTATCAAAACCACTTTCTTATTACAATAAAAAATAAGATTCAGTTCTCCCACTGCAAGGGCCCAAACTTGTGTTCTATTTCCACATGTAATCCATGTTCGCCCTTCTTGAGTCATCTTATCTTTCTAAACCCCCCAGAAGGAGTTACAGATATGATCAATGACTCCTGAATCAACAATCCAAGTGGAAGTTAATCCAACCATTGATATAGACTCTAGATAGTAAACATTACCTGTGGGGTTTTTCTTGGCTTGAAGATCTGGACACTCCTCTTCCAATGTCCCTTCTTCCCACATTTGAAGCACTTGCCCTTTGGTTTGTCTTTGGGCTGGGCTACTGCATTTCCCTTTTTCCTTTTGAACTTTCTAGGCTTAGACCCAGTTCTTGAGGAAAAAGTCTTAACAATCATGGCCATTGAATGTGGCTTCATGACATTCTCTGCCATCTGGAGTTCTTACATCAACTCAGTCAAACACATGTTTAACTTGTTCATATTGTAATTTAGTTTGAATTGAGTAAAGGAACCCGGTAGAGACTCGAGAACTATGTCCACTTGGCTCTCAGGGTCAATGATAGACCCTAAGATTTTTGCCTCCTCGAAAGCAGCAATCATCTTGAGCATATGCTCCCTGACTAATGTTTCCTCAGCTATCTTAGTGTTTATTATAGTTCGAAGAGCCTCCTACCTTGCGGGCCAGCTCTTATCTGCAAACATAGTGGCCAATAAATAACTAATTTCATACGTAGAAGCCATGTGCTCATGTTTAGACTGGAGCACATTAGACATGGAGGCTAGTATATAGCAACGTGCCATTTCATTAGCCTTCTCAGCCTCTTACTCTTCGTCGGTGGAACCTTCCCCGATCACAGGGCAGGTCTCGTAAAGCACATACTTAAACTTCTCGGCTGTGAGTATTATGTCCAGGTTCCTCTTCCAGTCCACATAGTTTGGTCATGTTAACTTATTCACACGGAGAATAACGGCCAAAGAACTAAAAGAGCCTCCCACTATTTTCGAAATATCAAAAAAATAAAAGAAAGGATTTAGTTTGTGAAAATAAATTTGTGCACTGAAATTAATTTGGCTCTTAGGAAAACTGACATAATTTCTTTGGAAGATTAATAGTTCCCTAAGCTAAGTATAATAACCACCACAAATTAATTTCTCTTCTAGGTAATAATCTAGAGAATTACTCCATCGTGGGATGGCTGTTTCCTCTCATTTCCTATGGACATTCCTCGCAATATAACCTCCAACGTGGGTTTGCCGATTATAGTACGTGTCCCGGGTTATCAATTACATCCTTCCATTAGATCTAAATCCTTGTGGTATACCCATCCTATACGGGTTCACTCCCAGGGTGACGCAAGGGGACCCACGATCTCTAATGAGGATCGTGATGGAAGCCGTGGGGCCGTTGGAATCCCTCTCCCACTTAGTCTTTTAAAATAAAGTTTTCTGGAAAAATATCCTTTTGAAAATTCCATTAAGTTTTTCCTTAACTTAAAAATAAAATATCCAAGTCCATCAAAATCTCTATGTCAAGAATTATATCCTTTGAGAGATTTTTCTCTATGTCAAGAATTATATCCTTTGAGAGATTTTTCCATGGATTAATTTTATTTCAGTTAAAACTTAATGATTTCAAAAATTTTTTAACTAAAACTTTTTTGAGACTCTGGTCTCAATTTATTTAACAAAATAATTTTTCTTGTGCAAAATAAAATAAAATGGCTTTCTATTTTAACTTACAAAAATATCTAAATCTAATATATTTTCTATGTCAAGGATTAAATCTTTTGAGGAAATATCCAAGGATTAATTTTTGTTCAAGTTAAAGTAACCATTTAATTTTTTAAAGAAAAATATTTTTCTTGTATAAATATTCCCAAAGACTTTGGTCTTTGAGAAACCGCGCACATAGGTACACAAAATAAATAGCATGCCAGAAAACAGTAAACGTTTTCATGCTTTTCTATTTTAAAACCTATATGCCCAAATAATAGAATTAAACACATTAATTAATTAATGATCTTGTTTAATCCTAAAATTCTTTACTAATATTTTTCATGCAAATATATTCAATGAATATAAACTATTGCAAAAATATTAACTTCATTTGGTATGGGACCCAAATTAAAAAATTTGAAAAAAATAAAAAATTTTGACTGGCGGTCCATTGCACCGGCCGCACCGGTTTCGGGCCCATTTGGTTTGCGGTCCACCGCGGCACCGAATCACCAGCGCCTCAACCCGCCAAGCCGACCCGCCTGCATAAGAACCCGCGCCCGAACCAGTTTGCTGCCCCGTGCACGAGCCTCGCGCGTGCCAGCTGGATCCGCGCTTCGACCTGCGGATCACGCGATCCGGCCCATTTGCTCTCTGCGCTCGACCTGCGCATATATCCGAATGGCCGCTCCAACCCAACTGCATGACCCGCACATTTTGAAGTTTCAAGTGCGAAATTTCAATTGAAATTCGGCTTCAATTTCTCCAAATTGGCTCGGCTCCAGCGGCTCATCAGACATGGCTCCTCTCATAGCTACAGTGATGGCTCGCGCACGGAGGCTCTACTTGGACGGCGGCTTAGGAATAGTGTCATCTTCCCCAGAGAGTTTTTCTATATTCTATCCGCGCGAATTTCTTCTGGGTTTGATCCCTTTGGTTTCTTTGGACATTTTTCATTACAAAAACTCATACAAACTAAAACAACAACCATCTATACCCATTTAAATTGGGTTTACACGATCCAAACTCCAAAAATAAAAATTTCACAGAATGCTCTGTGAAGTTTACAGACACTATATCCCATACCATAAACAGCGAAGGATCACATATTTAAGCTCTAAACAATGTTCTTCTCCATTTTTATTAACTAACATGCTCCCTAAGTCAATCAAATTCATACTCTGATACCATTTGAAGGAATTAACATATACAGAGCATGCTTCATGGTGGACAGTAATGGAGAACATGAACATTTAACAGAGTATTGGCACAACATGGTAGCTTGAATACATACCTCTTGGAGCCTTAAAACTTGAAGAACGTTGAAGAATTGCTTGAAGTATAGAAACAGCTTCTTCTTCCTCCATCCATGAACACCAGTGCACTGCATCCTGTCTTCCTCCGGTGAATGCTTGCTTTCCAGTTCACGGAATATGACCTAGCCTTAATTTCAGTTGGTGAGCATAGAATGGGAAGAGAAGGAAAGAATGGTCTCTCTGGTTTTTCACACACTGACCATCTATTTTCCAGGCATGGCTTCTTCTGTTATAGCCAAAACCAGTGAAGAAAACCAAAAGCCAGGAAAGCTAAACAGCCACACGAGAGGGAGAGAGAGAGCCAAAAGACTTGGGAAATTAATTTTTTCCCTTTTATTTTATTTTATTTTTCTACACAGAAAGCCAAGAGCCATGAAACCAAAAATAATTATTTTGATAAAAATAATATTCCCGAGATTTAATACTCGAATATTATTTACAAAATAAATTTTGGCTTCACCCTAAACTCTTCTGAACTGTATCTGGAAAAATCCTATGGTTCAGGCTATTGGACCAAAATAATATTTATTATTTTTCTTAGACCCGAAAAACCCAAAATAATAAACATTAATTATTTTCCTTGGGATTAAATAAATAACCTAATAAAGAATTAATGAACCCAAATGAACTAAAAATAATTAAACTTTAATTGTTTATTTATTGGGATTTAATTAAATAAATAACCCAATAAATAATTAAGTATTAATTATTTTCCTCTATTTTAAGTCCTGGTTAATTTTCTAATTATTCAAACTGGACCCAAGTCCTGAATAATTAATTAACCAATTAAACTAGATAATAAATTTCTCTCCAATTATTTTATTCCAGTTCAATAATAAATTAGACTTCTCGAATAAAATAAAACTCTCTCAACTGAGATCAATTTTTCAACCCAAAAATTAATTAGGACTTACGGGCTATTTCGAAGACCAAAAAGACACATCGCCTTGGCTATTAAAATGACCAAAATACCCCTACTATATGAATAGATGTATTTTGAATTTTAAATATTTCCTAATATTACTTTAAGGAAATATTGACCCCAAGGACAATGTTGCCTACAAGTGAAATGACTAAAATACCCCTCTACACATCGCCGCACATTTAAAGAGGAAGAAGTGTACTAACACCCCTCTAAATGACATCTATCATTCTTAGACTTCTAGTCCAATGATCCACGACTTCCTGGAGTGTTTCCGCTTTCCAAGGGAGCTACCCTAAAGCAAACATCCAAGTCATGTTTCCCAGGGCTCTGGATATTTAGATCATCCGGACAACCACAAGGGGCGATATGGTGTAGAAACTATCTTGTACAAGTCTGTCTTAACTAACTAGTTACACATACCCAACATGCAAGCATATTGGCCCTCCGATAGAACCTCAACTATAGCATATCAAAGTATATGCTTCTAGCTTCGCCAGACCACCAATTCATACTCAAGTCATAGAGTACTAATCCACGTTGTAGCGGTAGTAGTCTAAGTTTCTACCATATATTACTTTTTAGAAACCACTACTACAGGTTCTGTTTTACGTATTCGAAATACGCTTATGTCATGAAGTGAGTGGACTACTCACTGGCTAAAGGTAAGCCATTCCCCATTTGGAATTCATAACATAATAACCTAAACATGATGAGATTCCTATTCTCATCAATCGGTTAAGAACAACTGTTTATGTGTTTAAATAACCCATGATCCATACCTTACTGTGAAAGACCTCCACTCACATGGATAACTTGTTTACACACAATGGGTCTGTTCCAAACGAAAATGTACACAAATAAAGAAAATACATTCACCAACGATTTTCGACAAATAAATTTTTTTATTAATATGTTCGATATTTTAATTAGAAAACTAGTCTAAGAGGGTATATTCTAAATACTATTATCACATCTTCATCATGTCTAGGAGACTTAAGAGATTGGCACCTGGGGCTAAGAGAGCTAGAACTTCATCTTTATCTACACCATCTTTTGAGCCTCTACCTACCCAATCCTTTGACCCTATTATCAAATCTGGTATCAAGGTCACCAATATAACAAAATCATAGTAGAAATGATGTATAAGCCTTCCTTTGATAATTCTTTAGAGCTTTCTACTATGTTTAGGTGACTAGGGTGGGAGCCTATTATTAGACTTGGGGGAGCTTATTATCCTATACGTGTTAGAGAGTTCTATGCCAATATGCAGGATAAAAAGAAAAATAACCTCCAAGTTATTTCTATTATGGTCAAAGGGGTACCTATTGAGTTTGATAGGACTAGATTAGCCAGGATTTTGGGAGCACGTGATGAGAGCCCATGGCTAGTTGTGGACTATAATATCCAAAAGATTATTTCTAAGCCAACTTGGGATGTGAGTGCTGTTAGGACTTGTTTACATATGTGGAGGAAGGGACAAATAGGCCAATATCGCTACTACTCTAATAATGATCTTGAGACTTAATTGTGTGCCCTAATCTACATTTTCTTTTTCAATGTTTACCCTAAGACTAGTGGCTTCAATAAGTCCAGGGTCCTTGATATTTACATTCTTGATAAGATGATGAGGAGTGAGCCTATTCCTTTTGCCCCAACTATTATTCAATTCCTGAGAGAGGTTTCTTACTCTGGCATATTAGCCAAAGCCCTCAAATTTTCGTTGGTCATTATACGTATACTATAGGACTTTGGAGTGAGATTAGATGTAGAGATTATTAAGCCGACCATTGACCGGGACTTAGTGACCAAGCATACTTTGGTTCAGTGTGGCTATCATTATGTGGAGAGAAAGAGGCATTGGAAGAAGTCTAATGAGATCCAGCATCTAGGGATGGTGGAGGTTGCCCTTGATGAGGAGGAGCCGGAGGAGCAGCCTACTCGACCTTGTGCTCATGCTAGTAGTTCTCATTCTAGTGCTGATTTTGAGGCACGAGTGGAGGCCCAACTGGTGAGCTAAATAACCATCCTTCTCCAGCTGCGAGATTCCATTGCAGACATCCATTACCATCAGGATGTCCAAGAACAAAACTTGGCGACTTTGAACTAGCAATCCACTGGTGTGTCCATGAGTCGAGCCGTCGGTGATGATGATGATGATGATGATGATGATGATGATGATGATGATGATGATGATTAGTCAAGGACTCTTGATTTACTCCTTACACTTGTGTTAACCCTGAGGGCTTTCTCCTATGTTTTGATTTCTGACAAATATTGATGTGAACTAACTTGTGTAATCTATATGTGATAGGGCATGTTTGATCTCAGTTCTTCTAAGAAATTCAAATCTGATTGTTAATCAATTCTTGAGCAATGAATTCAGATATGGGAGATCCATTGAAGTTCAAGGTTTATTAGGTTGCATACCAAGGAGTCCTAATAGAAGAACTTTAGACTATGAAGTATTATTAAGGTATTTCTTAATAATTCCTATATCTTTTAACCTTTTAATTCAATTAATTTTTACCTTGAAGTACACAAAGAAAAAGATTTCAAAGTTTTGAAAATCTTAGAATTTTGGATTGAGTAGTTTAAATGATTTTGCATCCAAAGGATTCGTCTAAAATCCTGTAAACAGTATTAAATTATTTCTGCTTGAAAAAGTGCCATTTTAAACTTACCTTTTGGATGCATCGTCATTTGAAACTTGAGTCCAAAACATAGGTAAATTTAATAAAAAAATTATAGCTATTTTATAGCCATTGGTACTTCACTTTTTAGCTCTATAAAAAGCTTCTAAACAAGATTAAACATAAGATTTTTGTGGCATTATTCTAAGAAACACTATTGCTCAATAGAATACAAAAAACTCTTTTTATCAAGTGCTTCAAAATGAACTCATATTATGTCAAAAAGGTAAAAGTGTTTGTGCTTTGTACCGTAGTGAACATCTTCTCAAACAAGTGAGCTTTTACTATTCTATTGATATTCAATCTCCTTTGTAGTACAAGGTTATGGTGTAAAACCTATTTGGGGTGAATATTAATTTGATTGTTTGATTGAGAGGTTTTGGAAAACCAAGTATGGTGATCCTTTCTTGTATGTGGTACAGTTTGATTTCATTAAGTTGAGTAAATGAAATCTGGTTGAAAATCCTTAAGTGTGAGCTGAAGGTAGTGGACGTAGATCTTAGTAGATCGAACCACTATATATTCTGTGTTGCATATGTAATTGACAGTATTGTATTCCTTACTTTAGTCTGAATTTAGATATATCTCAAAGTGTTCTTGGATAGTTTTATTTGTCACCATAAAGTTTATTCAAGAAACTTGATGATCATCATTATTCTGTATATCAAATGATTGGAAATTTTTTAGTTTGCCAAAAACCTTATGCAACCCCTCTAAGGTTTTTCATTTGGTATCAGAGCTTATTCTACATATTCTTAGTTTAACAACTTTGTAGAAAAGATCCTCATGGCAAGCTCATCCTTTCTTCTATATAGTGAAGGATCTTCAACAAATTGACCTCCTTTGTTCAATAGAAACAACTACACATTCTGGAAAAATAGAATGAAAATTTATGTGTGTTATATCAACTTTGATTTATGGAATTTGATAGAGAAAGGTTCTTTTATTCTGTTAAAAGTTGTTGATGGCATAAAGTTGCCTAAATAGGATGACGAGTTTAGTGTTGAAGACAATTCTAAGATGATTTTAAATTTTCAGGCTATGAACATTTTATGTTGTGCACTAGATGCGACTGAATACAATCATCTTAGTGGTTATGATTCAACCCATGAAATGTGAAAATTACCTGAAGTCACCCATGAGGGGACAAACCAAGTTAAAGAATCAAAATTGGGGCTTCTACTTTATGATTATGAATTATTCACAATGAAGCCGAATGAAAGCATCACTGATATGTTTACGAGATTCACTAATATCACGAAGGGTCTCAAAGCCTATGAGAAGGTTTATTCCCTTGGGGAACAAAATTGAAAAATTCTGGATGCCTTACCTAAGAGCTGACAGCCTAAAGCTCTCGCAGTGGAAGAATCCAAGGATTTAAAATCCTTACCAACCGAAGTGTTGGTCAGATCTCTTCTAATACATGAGATGAAACTCAAAAGGTTTCAAGAATCTGATGATCATGATAGAGGTAAAAAAGGAATAGTATTGAAAGTTGAAAAAGAAGATGAAGAAACTAGTTTATTTGATAGTAATGAGGGTATGGAAATAGATAATGAAGAACTGGCTATGATAGCAAAAAAATTTAGAAGAATGTTCAACAAAGGGAACTACAAAAGAGGAAAGAAGTTCATGAGAAAGAAAGGACAAATCCCAACATTCAAACCTCAATATTATGAATGTAAAAGTACTGAACACTTCATTGTTGATTGTCCAGTTCCAAAAGTGATAGGGGCTAAATTAGTCATATTTTTCTTAGTTATTTGAGATTCTATTGTGATACATTTTGTTCAATAACTAGTTATATTCCTTCATATTTGAGATTTTACCGTTGGAAAGGTATTTTGTTCATTATTGCAAAATTTTAGGCTAAAACGAAACAAAAACGTCGCAAAACAGATCAGAGGCGGTGCCGACTAGGACAGAGGAATCGGTGTCGGCAATGCACTGTTGACATGAACTTCGAAGTGACGGAAAAATTGGTGAAATAGAGCAAAATAGAATGGAACCGGCACTGGCTCCAAGAGTTAAGGCGGCGCTGGCTGCATTTTGGTCTTCATTGTGCAAAATTCGGAAAAAAAATCGGCGAACAAGTAGAGAACCAAAACACAACCGGCGCCGGCTCCGAGAGTCTAGGCGGTGCCGGCTGTGCCTTGAAGTTAAGGCGGTGCTTGATTTTTTCTATGCGTCTTTTGGTAATCTGTGGAGTTTTAGTATCTTCCAACTTTTACTCGGCCAGGAACATTGTACCTACGAGTTTAGGCACTTCTTAAGCCTATAAATAGATGAAAAACACAAGGGAAAAAGAGATAATTCATTGATCATCATAGAAAATTACTCAATCAAAGGAGGAATTCTCCAATTCAAGGAGGATTGTGCAAGAAGGTCTTCAAAGGAAGAAGAAGGAGGCTTATCTATGAGTGCTTTCTTTTACTTTCTTTTCTTTGACTTGAACAATGATATGTTAATTGTGTTATTATAATTTGACATTGTTGTAGATATTCATGATTTTTAGAGTTATTTGACCTTTTGATTAATTGATTGTTATTCTTAGTATTTGATTACTTGTGCGTATTACGAGATTAATTAGTTAGGTCTTCCCATTAACTTGCTTGGTTAAAGGTGTTAATGGTGGTCTCGATTCGTTAGTTTGATATTTGTTGCCTTTTAACTTGCTTGGACAAAGGGGTTAAGAGTAGGGACAAAGTAATTAAAGGTTAATTGATATATGCCAGAATATGATTCATTAGTTAATTTCATGCATAATTTGCCAGGAATGGGAATTAAATCAAGGACTATGGTTAATGCATATTTTGGGTAAGACTGGTTGAGACAGGATATGTGATGCTAAGTTTCCTAGAAGATAGGGATTCATGGATTGGACAAAGAAGTGAATCTATATTATCCTTCATGATGCTAAGAGAATAATTAGTTATGATAAATATTAAGTACTTTAGGTCATGTATGTCAAGATAATGGTTTAAGTTACATAATTCTACATCCTTGACATGTATATATTTTTATTTTATTTTTTATTTTCCTTTTTATTTATTTTTCACTTTATCGAGTCGGTTAAACAATGAAAGAAATGTGATTAATGTCTACTTGTTCCTGGAGGATCGACACTCGTTTGAACCCTATGCTCGGTTAATGATGAGTACGCTTGCTCATATGTGTAATTTGGGGTTAACGTTTTAATTTAAACTTGATTGAAAATGTGCTTATTTTTTATATGATTTTTATACCCAAATTCGGATACATAAAAAAGGTAAGGAAGGAATAATGCTTAGAAAGAAGAAAGACCTGAAGGCAAAGAAAGGTAAATGATTGATGAGAACTTGGGGCTTAAATGGGACTGAGTCTGAAGATGAAGACTCTGAGAATGAAACCGCCAACATATGCTTCATGGCCAAGGAAAATAAGGTAAACTCTACTACAACTAATTTCATGTCTAATTCGCTTATATCCATGACTAAAAAGCATGATGATCCAAATGAACTATTAATTGATATGTTTCATGAACTAAAAAAACTGTCCAAAAAAAAAAAATAATAATAAAGAAATGAAGTTGAAGATTAACTATTTGATAAGAGAGAACGAAATGTTGTTAAACGATAACAAAATGTCTATTGAGTCACATGTGAGTACTATTATTGAAAAACATGTGATCATGACTACTTTACAATACGTATCTCTAGAAAATAGAAATATGTGTGATAGAATTCAAACTCTTGAAAGTATGGTTAGCACTTTTGATAACATGAAAAATAGAGTCAATGATCTTACCACATGTATTGAAAATTTCACAAATGGTAAAAGCAATCTAGAAAAATTACTCAGAACTTAACATCAAGTTGGAAATCAATTTGGCTTAGGATATAGACATGAGAATAAGGATAAAATTCACAAGCCTAATGCTGGAAATTGAAATGGCTTAGGATATGGACATGAGAATAAGAACAAAATTAAAAAGCCTCAATTTGTTAAATTTGCCTTATGTTACCCAACACACAAAGCTTGCACATATTGTGAAAAACCAGGACATATAGTATCAAGATGTCTTATTAAAAGAAAAGTGAAATCCGGTGGAATAACATTCTAGAAAATCAAAAGAAATGTTACTAACCTTCATAGACCCAAGAAAGTGTGGGTACCAAATATCATTACTCCTTCTCATGTATAGGCAAATTCTTTGAGCTTCACCAAGTGGTTCTTGGACAGCAATTGTTCAAGACACATAACTGGAAACGCAGCTTTGTTAAAGGATATATAGACTACAAATGAAGAATTCATTACATTTGGAGATGAGAAGAAATGAAAGATTCTTAGTATTGGTAATATCGATAAATGTTCCTTAACCATTATAAAATAAGTATTACTTATTGATGATTTGAAATATAACTTACTTAGCATTAGCCAACTATGTGACAATGGCTGCAAAGTAATCTTTGAAAATGATTCTTGTTTTATAATGGACAACTCAAATCTTGAAACAATCTTTACTGCCAAATGTGTTGGAAATGTGTATGTGTTCTATCTAAATGACTTTATAGCTAATGGTATTAGATGCTTATCCGTAGATGACAATGATGATAGGGGACTGCCCAAAATGAAGTTTGATAAAAGTAAAATTTGTGATGCATGCCAATTTGGGAAAACAAATCCAAACCTCTTTTAAACCAAGAAAATGATTTCAACCTCAAAACCTCTCGAATTAATTCATATATATTTGTTTGGACCAATAAGGTGTTAGTGTTGTGCCCTAGAGGCAATCACTTGTACATTGTATATGACACATTTTATTTTAATAAAAGACATTATTTATCTTACAGTTTCTTTTGTTTACTTTAAGTAATATAACTGTTTGATAAAGTCCCTAGTACAACACTGTATTAAGGAAATCATGATAGAGATCATGATATGAGATTCCTACTGCACTGGATGGTGTTAGTACTTAAATAGTCCCTAGTCATAGTATTAATGAGACAGAACATCATTAATGCGTTAAAACTAACACGTGTTAGACTTCCTGATTTGATCAGGCAGTGGTTCTCATAACCGTGAGTATTGAGATACTCAAAGTTAACACATGGATGCTTGTTAATGGAACAAGTTCATTGGATGACCTAACTTTGAGATAATCACATGGATAACTATTTAGTGCCAGTGATATAATCTCAATATAGCAAACGTGCAAGTATCCTTAGACTTGAGATCTCCAAGGTACTTTGTTTGCTGAGCTTTGTACTTTGATTCCAATCTCCGGAGCTGGATCGAGAGCTGCCTATGGGATGGATATTGGGTACATTGTGAGGTAAACGAAAGTAGTTGAGAGGGTCAATAAAGGATTCACCACTCCTAATAGTAGGGGCAAATATCTCACGGTCACTTGTAAGAATTACTACTCAGAAAGTCCTTGGCCAAGGCGATTGTATATTGGAAACAGTTCCAATTGATACACATCTAGAGTAGTGGGTTCCTGGTACAAGTACTATTATATTTGGGCCAGAATTAATTCTGGAGGGAATTGGCACTAATTCCATACTCCAAACTGAATGAGATATTGTATGGTGAAAGGAGTTAATTGCATTGAAGTTTGTTATTGAAGGATTCATATCAAGCCACTTGACTTCATGGACTCTTGGGTGGTCATGATGTGTTGCTAGATACCGCTCATGATTTGGGAATGTGAGTTTATTTATTGATGAATTAATAAACCAATCCTGATTAGAATTAATAAGATTAATTCTAATTAATTATGGATTATTAATCTCAAAGATGTTTGGATTAATTCATATTTGCTACCAATTGACTGGGAAACCTAATAGGTCACACACAATAGAGGATTATATACTCAAGATGTTATTTGATAACACAGAGGGGTTAATTGCGAGAAAGAGAAGTTGTTGTGGACAAATTATAATTAGTTATAATTTGTGGTCCAAGTTGTAATTGTGAGAACTTGATGTTTCTAATTACAATTAGGAAATTCTAATTGTTTTAGAATTTTAGATTTTCAGTGAATTTTGTAACATATATTAGATATGCTTGAAACCCTAATCCAAAGGTGATTCACACGAAAATAGGAGCCACAAAACAAACGTCTTCTTCTTCTTCTCTCTCACTCACTCACTCTCTCTCTCTCTCTCTCTCTCTCTCTCTCTCTCTCTCTCTTGTTTTGCTGAAAATGACAACAGCCCTAGCCGCCATCTTTTTCTGCTAGCATAGGAAATTTTGGTGCTTGAGTATTCCTCTGTGTGGATTACTATTAGAGATAATCACACACTGTGATTATAGTGGTTAGACATTAAACCCACATGGAGTTTGCACAAGAGGATTGCTGGATCGCGCCTCAACTTGAAGAAGAAATTTTGTTCTTCGGATGATCAAACAAAGGTAAAAAGCTGCTACCTTTATTATCTTTATATCTTGTTTTCCACACATAGGCGGGTCCTGGGATGGTATCTAGTTTATTTTTCGCTGCGCCGTGTAAGATACGAGCCTGAGATACCCAATATAAGGACTGTTAGTCTTGGAGGTAAGAAGTATGCATATATACTAGTTGATGATTTCCCTAGATTCACTTGGACTTTATTTTTTGGATAAAAGGATGAAGCCTTTTCTGAATTTTCAAAAATGATCAAACGAGTCCAAAACTCTATTGGATGCAAACTAATTTCTATTAGAAGTGATAATGGTAAAGAATTTTGTAACAATGAATTTACACACTTCTGTGATGAAAATAGAGTCTTTCACAATTTTTTAGCATCCAAAACTCCTCAACAAAATGGTGTTATTGAGAGGAAAAATTGCACTTTGCAAGAAATGGCTAGGTCAATGCTTTGTGAAAATGCCCTTTCAAAATACTTTTAGGCTGAAGCTGTTAATACAATTTGCTATATAGTAAACTGAGTTATGCTGAGACTGGTTTTGAGAAAAACACCTTTTGAACTTATGTTCGACAAAAATCCATCAATTTCTTATTTTAAAGTGTTTGGTTGTAAATGTTTTATCCTTAATACCCGAGAAAATCTTGGAAAATTTGACAGCAAGTCCGATAAGGCCATATTTCTTGGATATTCTTCCAACAAAAAGGCATATAGAGTGTACAAAAAAAGAAATTTTTTGTGTAGAAGAATCCGTGCATGTTGTGTTTGATGAATCTAACATTTATGTTTCAAAGAGAGATGATGATGATGTAGGAAGTTCAAAGGAAGTCAGAATAGATCAACTCAAAGCTCTACCACTAGATACTCATGCAAAATAAGAAGAAATTGATGAGCTACAAGCTAAACAAGGAAAAGAACAAACTGAAGATTCTACAAATCAACAATTGCCAAAAGATTAGAAATACAAAACAGGTCATCCCAAAGAACAAATCATTGGTGATCTAAACTGTGGAGTTAAAACAAGATGGTATTTCATTGATAACTTTGCTCTTCTCTCAAATATAGAACCTAACTGTATTGATATAGCATTGCATGGTCAATTTTGGATTATTTCTATGCAAGAAAATTAAACCAATTTGAAAGAAATCAAGTTTGGAAACTTGTCCCTAGACCTCTTGATTGTCTGGTTATTGGTACCAAATAGGTATTTAGAAATTAACTTGATGAAAATGGGGCTGTGATTAGAAATAAAGCTAGATTAGTCGCACAAGGATTTAAACAAGAAGAGGGTATTGATTATGATGAGACATTCACTCATGTTGCTAGACTAGAATCTATAAGAATACTTCTTGCTTTTGCATCCTTAAAAAATTTCATGCTCTATCAAATGAATGTTAAGAGTGCATTCCTAAATGGTTTTATTGAGGAGGAAGTATATGTTGAACAACCTCCTAGTTTTATTCATGAGCACTTTTCAAATCATGTTTTCAAACTTTCTAAACCTCTTTATGGATTAAAGTAAGCTCCAAGAACTTGGTATGAGAGGTTTAGTGGTTTCTTGATTTAAAAAGGTTTTTCAAGAGGCTTGATTGATACCACCTTGTTCATCAAATTTGATAATTCTGGTGATTTACTAATTATTTAAATCTGTATTGATGATATCATTTTTGGTGCTACTAATGACTCTTTGTACAAGATGTTTGCTAAGACAATGCATCAAGAATTCGAAATGAGTATAATGGGAGAACTAAACTTCTTCGTCGGATTGCAAATTAAGAAAACTAAGGATGGAATCTTCATAAATCAAGCTAAGTATACCAAGAAGTTGTTCAAAAGGTTTGGAATGAGTGAAGCAAAAGAAATCTGCACACCTATGAGTACTTCTATAAAACTTGATCAAGATGAAAAAAGTAAGAAAGTAGATGAACATAAGTATAGAGGTATGATTGGAAGCTTACTCTATCTTACTGCTAGCCGACCTGACATTATGTTTTTAGTATGTCTTTGTGCTCATTTTCAATTTTGTCCAAAGGAATCACATATACGTGCAGTAAAACGCATACTTTAATATCTAATTGGCACATATGATTATAGCTTATAGTATCCTCACACTAACACATTTGATCTTATAGGATACACTGATGCAGATTATGCAGGCTGTAAAGTTGAAAGAAAAAGTACTAGTGACCATTGTCAATTTCTTGGACACTCTCTTGTGTCATGGCACAGTAAAAAACAGGCTTGTGTAACTGATATGGGCTAAATTAATCATATTTTTTTTAGTTATTTGAGGTTCATTTATAATACATTTGGTTCAATAACTAGTTATATTTCTTCATATTTGAGATTTTACCCTTGGAAAGGTATTTTGTTCTTTATTTCAGATTTTTAGGGTAAAATGAAACAAAAACGTCGCAAAACAGAGGAGAGGTGGCACCGGCTAGGACACTAGAACCGGCGCCGGCCATGCATTGTTGAAACGAACTTCGAAGCGACGAAAAAATTCTTGGAATAGTGCAAAACAAAACCAAGGCAGTGCCAGTTGTGAAGCTGGAATCGGCGCCGGCTACATTCTGGAACACATTGTGCAAAATTCGAAGAAAAATCAATGAACGAGTGGAGGAATAGAACACAATTGGCGCCGGCTCCAAGTGCTAAGGTGGCACCAGCTATGCCCTGAAGCCAAGGCGGTGTTGTGATTTTTCTACGCAGTTTTTGATAATCTGAGGAATTTTAATATCTTCCAACTTCTACTCGGCTAAGAACTTTGTATCTACGAAATTAGGCACTTCCTAAGCCTATAAATAGATGAAAAACACAAGGGAAAAGGGGAGAATTCATTGATCATCATAGAAAATTACTCAATCAAAAGAGGAATTCTTCAAGTTCAAGGAGGGTTATGCAAGAAGGTCTTCAAAGGAAGAAGAAGGAGGTTTGTCTATGATTGCTTTCTTTTACTTTATTTTATTTTTCATGAACAATGATATGTTAATTGTTTTATTGTAATTTGACATTGCTTTAGATATTCATGATATTTAGAGGTATTTAATCTTTTGATTAAATGATTGTTCTTCTTGGTATTCAATTATTTAGGCGTATTACGAGATTAATTAGTTGTTTCTTTTCATTAACTTTCTAGACCAAAGAGGTTGATGGTAGTTACAATTGATTAATTTCATATTTATTGGCTATTAACTTATTGGACCAAAGAGGTTAATTACTGAGGATTGCGTAATTGAAGGTTAATTGATGTTTGCTAGACCAAGGATTCATTGATTAATTTCATGTTTTAAATTTGCCAGACCAAGGAAATTTAATCAAGGATTGTGTTTAATATATCTTTTGGATGAATTAGTTGAGACAGATCAAGTGATGCTAATTTATCTAGAAGGTAGTAATTAGTTGAGACAGACTAAGTGATGCTAATTTACCTTTATCCTTCTTGGTGCCAAGAGAAGAATTAGTTATGATAATGGTTGAGTTCTTTAAGATCATAGTTGTCTGCACAATGGTTTGAGTTACATACTTCTCCATCCTTGACATGTACATATTTTTATTTTATTTTTCTTGTTATTTATTTTTCACTTTTTCGAGTCGGTTAAACAATGAAAGAAAGGTGATTAATGTCTACTTGTTCCTTGAGGATCGACACTCGTTTGAACCCTATGCTCGGTTAATGAAGAGTATGCTTGCTCATATGTGTTATTTGGGTTAAATGTTTTAATTTAACTTGATTAGGAATGTGCTTAGTTTGTGTATAATTTTTTTACCCAAGTCCAGATACATCAAGTTTTTGACGCCGTTGCCGGCGAACAATAGCATGAAAGCTTGGATTTTGTTGATTTAACCATGTAAATATGTGAATATATAAATATGTGATATGTAAGATATGTATAATTGTTCACAAAAAGGTGCTATCTTTTGTATTTCATGTATTCTTGTACACCCTTGTAATCTAACATAACCTACTAACTTTGACTATGTTCTTTTTACTAACGTTGTAATCTTGTAATTTTGTTTTCATCAGTAATTCTGTATCTAACTCGCCTCTATGTGTAGGAGAAATGGTGAATTGGAATCCGAGGAAGTCTAATGAGGGGCAGTACCTCCATTGCACTCCTAAGATGACACTCACAACACCAGAATCAGCAGAGCTTGAAACCTTAATCGGGAAATTTGCTATTCATGTCACGAGGCGTTTTTAAGAAATTGATTCCACATTTGAGAAATTCGAAGCAATGATCCGCAACATGGAACAACAAATTTGGCTCTTGACGGACATGGTGATAAAATCCCACGACCTAAACCCAATAGCCAGTAAGGAAACAGTTGCTGTCACATTGCGAAATGGAAAAAAATTACCAGACAATCCAGATGACAACCGGTGCTGGCTGAAAGAAGGGAACCAGCGCCGGCTAGCCGGTAACCCCGAGACCCAACCACCCAGAACTAAACCGGCGCCGTCCGAAGCACTTGAACTGGTGTCGGCTATCCCCTGTCCACCTCACGAAAAACCTACTTTTCAGCCTAACATACCGTATCCTACTCGTCTACATAAGGCCTGAAAAGATGCTCAGTTCAACAAATTCCTTGAGGTATTTAAACAATTGCATATAAACATTCCCCTCAGTGAAGCCTTACTCTACGTGCCCAAATATGCCAAATTCCTCAAAAGCATGCTCGTCAACAAAAAGTGATTGGAAGAGTTGTCTACAATAGTCCTTAATGAAGAATGCTCAGCTATCCTGCAAGACAACTAGAAATTGCCACATAAAAAAAATGATCTAGGGAGTTTCTCTATCCCATGTCTAATTGTCACTCTTCATGTCTGTAATGAATTAGCTGACCTAGGTGCTAGTATTAATTTATTGCCATATAAAATATTCAAAAGGTTAGGCCTAGGAGAACCACAGCCCACTAGGATGAGTATTCAACTCGCGGATAGATCTATCAAATATCCTAGGGGCATAATAGAAGATGTGTTGGTAAAAGTTGATAAATTCATATTTCCCGTGGATTTTATTATTCTTGACATGGATGAAGATTCCAAAGTCCTTTTAATCTTAGGTAGACCCTACCTAGCTACAGCAAAACCATTAATTGACGTTCATGGGGGAAGGTTGACACTTAGGGTTGGGGATCAGGAAGTAGTCATTTAAATCCACAAGAGTATGCAACACCCTGTGTCTTCTAATGATTCTTGTCTAAAAGTTGATATTCTTGACGAACCAATTTTTGAGTTGATGCAAGAATCTATTAAAGAGGAATGGATGGAAACATCCGTGGCGTATTTGGAGGAATTTCACAATAAGGATGGGATGCAGAATTTGGAAATAGAGAAAAGCAGTTTAGGGAGTATGAAATCATCTATAAAAGATCCTCCCGAATTGGACTTGAAAGATCTACCTGAGTATTTGGAATATGTGTTCTTGGCTAAAGAACGTAAGTTGCCTGTCATTATTGCCAAAGATCTTGATTCAGAACAAAAGACCAAGTTGGTAAGTATGTTGGGAAAATATAAGGGAGTGATAGCTTGGAAGATCACTGATATTAAGGGCATTAGTCCATCCTTTTGCACGCACAAGATCTTGATGGAAGAAGGTGCAAAACCCATAGTGTAACCCCATCGAACGTTGAACCCACATATGAGTGAAGTGGTAAAAGGTGAGGTGGTTAAGCTCTTAGATTCAGGCATCATTTATCCTATTTCTGATAGTTTGTGGGTGAGTCCTACTCAAGTGGTAAAAGAAGGGGAGGATGACGGTGAGCTCTAATGATAAAAATGAGTTAGTCCCTATGAGATTGGTCACGGGTTGGAGGTTTTGCATAGATTATAGGATGCTAAACAAAGCCACTAGAAAAGATCATTTCCCTCTCCCTTTCATTAACCAAATGCTGGAAAGGTTAGCCGAACATGAGTATTATTATTTCTTAGATGGATTTTCGGGCTACCTACAAATTCCCATAGCTCCGAAGGACCAAGAAAAAACCACTTTTACATGTCCATATGGTACTTTTGCATATCGTTGGATGCCATTTGGTCTTTGTAATGGTCTTGGAACATTCCAAAGGTGCATGACAGCTATATTTGAAGGACTCGTGGGAGACATCATGGAGGTATTTATGGATGATTTTTCAGTTTTTGGTGATTTATTTGACTTGTGTTTATCTAATCTCAAAAAGGTGCTAGCAAGATGTGAAGAGACTAACCTCATGCTTAATTGGGAAAAATGCCATTTTATGGTGCAAGAAGGTATTGTGTTGGGGCATAAAATTTCAAGAAAGGGTATAGAGGTCAATAGGGCCAAAATTGAAGCAATTGAGAAGTTGCCTCCTCCTACTTCGGTAAAAGCGATAAGAAGCTTTCTTGGTCATGCAAGTTTCTACAAGAGGTTCATCTTAGACTTCTCAAAACTTTCAAAACCTCTTACTTCTTTACTTGAAAATGATGCTGTGTTTAATTTTGATGAAAAATGTCCAACACTTTTACCATACTTAAAGAGAAGTTGATTATTTCACCCATTCTAATTGCACTTGATTGGTCTCTTCCCATTGAACCAATGTGTGATGCAAGTGATTTTGCAGTTGGTGCAGTCTTGGGACAAAGGCGGAATAAGCACTTCCAACCTATATACTATGCAAGCAAGACTTTAACGGAGGCACAAGAAAACTACACAACAACAGGGAAAGAATTACTTGTTATAGTGTTTGCCTTTGATAAATTCCATTGTTATCTTATTCTGTCCAAAGTCATTGTTTATGCGGACCATTCACCCCTGAAGTATCTACTAATCAAACATGATTCCAAACCAAGGTTGATAAGATGGGTTCTATTATTACAGGAATTTGATTTGGAAATCAGGGATAAAAAAGGTGTGAAAAACTTGGCTGCGGATCACCTGTCAAGATTAGACAATCCAAATTTGGAATCCTTGATAGAAGAAGACATCGATGATGCTTTTTCGGATGAGCAACTCTTGCTCATAAAAGGTGAGATTCCAGATACCCCATGGTTCACCGACGTTACTAATTACTTAGTTGTAGGAATTACTCCAAAAGACCTCACGATGCAACAAAAGAAGAAATTCCTCTCTAAAGTACGGCATTACTTTTGGGAAGATCCCTATTTGTTTAAGTGTTGTGCCGACCAAATCATTTGTAGATGCGTGGACTCTAGGGAAGGAGAGGATATCCTTAGACATTGTCATGAAGGACTTGCTGGAGGCTACTATCAAGCCAATAACACTGCATGAAAGGTGCTCGACTCTGGATTCTATTGGCCTAAATTGTTCAAAGATGCCCACAGGTTTATCTAAAGTTGTGATAGGTGTCAACGTACAGGTAACCTCTCTAAATCTAATAAGATGCCATTACAAAATTTTCAAGCTTGTGAAGTATTTGACTATTGGGGGGATAGACTTCATGGGACATTTTCCTAGTTCTTTGGGGAATAAATATATTTTAGTGGCAGTGGATTATGTTTCTAAATGGGTAGAAGCTCAAGCTTTACCCACTAATGATGCAAAGGTTGTGGTAAAATTTCTGAAAATATTGTTCACTCGTTTTGGTGTGCCTAAGGTACTCATTAGTGATAGGGGGACTCATTTTTGTAATGCACAATTGGCAAAAGTTCTCAAACATTTAGGAGTGAACCATAGGTTTGCTACACCCTATCATCCCCAAACGAGTGGACAGCTTGAAGTGGTTAATAGGGAAATTAAAAGAATCTTGGAAAAAACTGTCAACCACACTCAGAAGGATTGGAGCTTAAAATTAGATGATACCCTTTGGGCATATAGGACAGCCTTTAAGACACCGATTAGCATGACTCCGTTTCAGTTAGTTTACGGTAAATCATGTCATCTACTTGTTGAAATTGAACATAAGGCTTATTGGGTGATAAAACTTGTTAATCTTGATCTTGAGTCCGCTGGGAAGTCCAGGTTGCTTCAACTCACTGCCTTGGAAGAATTGCGGGCAGATGCTTATGATAGTTCAATACGATATAAGGAGCAGGTCAAAAGATGGCATGATAAGCATATCACTCAACAACATGAATTTAAGATAGGCGATCAAGTATTGCTCTTCAATTCTTGTTTAAGACTTTTTCCAGGGAAATTGAAATCAAGGTGGTGGGGACTCTACACGGTGAGTAAGATATTCCTTTTTGGCACTTTTGAAATCACTCACCCTACTAGGGGCACCTTCAAAGTCAATGGCAATCGGATAAAGCACTATGTGGGCAAAGGTCTTCCCAACACCGAGCAGGTGGAGATGCTTTTCGATGCTTCCACATAGAAATTTTTGGTTCATCGTGCGGTGATTTTTCGTGTACTCTTTCTTTCTTTTGCTTTATTTTCTTTTCTAGTTTTTATGCTTTAGTATGCTCTTTTGTATTTTTCTTTTTAGGTACTTTGCACTGCCTCATTCTTTAAAGCATTCAGATCTTGTACGATACAATGCCAAATGAAAGGAAGTTTGTTTTTCTTATCTCTTCTCCTTTATATTTTTGGTCCCATGGTATTGTTTGTTCTTGTTCTATTTATTTGGCCATTGAGGACAATGTCCAGTTTAAGTGTGGGGGAGTGATTTTATTAACAAGTCTTCTATACATATACTTTAACCGTCTTGGGAGCAAATTTTTGTGCGAATTTTTTCAAAAATTTTCAATTTTTTTTGATTTTCTTGAGATTTCAAGCTATATTTTTAATGCATGTCTTTATGATGGAGTATAGAGCATATGTTTTAGATCATTTATGACTTATGCATGACTTTTTGCACTCACTTGAAAAAAGTAGTTCTTGATCAAATGCTTTGCATTATTCTTAAACCTTATTTTTCTACTAAAATTCATATTGCATTTGAGAACTTACTTGAATACCTCTTAAGGTAAAAAAAGAAAGGCAATCATGATTTAACTTAGGGATGACGGTAATAAGCTTTTTTTGGATAGTTTGAGCTTTTCAAGCCTACCTATTGTCATATTATCCCTAGTGCCTATTTTGAGCTAAACTGTTGATTTTTTTCATTAAAACCCGTCACAATATTTTGTCCATTGCTTGGTGCTGAGAGTTTGAATAATTTTCCAAATCTTTATGCTCTTGATGGATGAAAGTATATGTATGAGAATCTTGAGGAAGAATGTTGGGATAAAGATCATGACTTGTTACTTTCAGTCATGGATCAATAACAAGTTAAGTTGAAAAGAAAAAAGAAAGAGAAGAAGGAGAAAAGAGAGAGTGAAAACAAGAAAAGAAAAGAAGAGTAGCAGTAAGTGAGGGAAGAAAGCAAAAAGCTGCTAGAAAGAATGAAAGAAGAGAAGTGAAAAAAAAAAAAAAACATAGCAGCATTGAGAGAAAAGACACATTGAAGGAAGAAGAAGAAAAGAAAAGATCACAAAAGGAATAGTTCATGTAAAGTATTTGACACCGTTGCTGGAAATTTGAGTGATCTTGTGAAAGAAATAGAAAAGAGTTGATGAAAAGAAGAGTTGAAAGAACAAGAGAAAAATGCTGGATTTGCTTGAGTGGAGTTGGATTTGCTGAATAAGGTTATGGTTTGATTGATTTCTAGAATAGGAGAGCAAGAAGAGTTGGAAATTATTAATTCAATTTGTTTATCCTTTTTTTGCTAACTCTCAGTTTTTCTTTGACTTTTGATTCTCCTATAGCCTTTGTTTGATAAGCTACATTACAAGCCTTTAGCCTTACATTACAAGCTTAAAAGTCATACTTGATCTAAGTAGAATCATGATATGTCTCGGATTAGTGGAGAGAGTGTATGAAAAGTAAGCATATGGAATGCATATTCTTTTTGAGCTAAATTCTTTCTAATGGTTTGAGAATAGTGTGAAGTATAATGATGGTTCTACTAAGTCATTTGTCACTAACACAAGTCTTGCAGTGGTTGTGAAAGATGTAGTAGCATGTGTTTTATATTCTTGAATGAAGAAAGCATTGAAGATATAGTTTTGAAATTGGTTGAGTAATTTGTTAAACCTTGTGTTTGCCTACTTGTTCTTGATACTTTGCTTGAGGACAAGCAAAGAGCTAAGTGTGGGAGAATATGATAGGGGCAAAATTAGTCATATTTTTCCTAGTTATTTGAGGTTCATTTGTAATACATTTTGTTCAATAACTAGTCATATTCCTTCATATTTGAGATTTTATCCTTGGAAAGGTATTTTGTTCTTTATTTCAGATTTTTACGGTAAAATGAAATAAAAACGTCGCAAAACAGAGGAGAGGCGGTGCCGGCTAGGACCCTAGAATCGGCACCAGCCATTCATTATTGAAACAAACTTCGAAGCGACAGAAAAATTCTTGGAATAGAGCATAACAGAACTAAGGCGGCACCGGCTGTGAAGCTAGAACCGGCGCCGGCTGCATTCTAGAACACATTGTGCAAAATTCGAAGAAAAATCGGTGAACGAGTGGAGGAACAGAACACAATCGGCACTGGCTATGCCTTGAAGCTAAGGCGGTGCTGTGATTTTTCTACGTGATTTTTGGTAATCTAAGGAATTTTAGTATCTTCCAACTTCTACTCGGCCAAGAACTTTGTACCTATGAGTTTAGGCACTTTCTAAGCCTATAAATAGATGAAAAACACAAGGAAAAATGGGAGAATTCATTGATCATCATAGAAAATTACTCAATCAGCGGAGGAATTCTTCAAGTTCAAGGAGGGTTGCGCAAGAAGGTCTTCAAAGGAAGAAGAAGGAGGTTTGTCTATGAGTTCTTTCTTTTACTTTGTTTTCTTTTTCTTGAACAATGATATGTTAATTGTTTTATTGTAATTTGACATTATTTTAGATATTCATGATATTTAGAGGTATTTGATCTTTTGATTAAATGATTGTTCTTCTTGGTATTTAATTACTTGGGCGTATTACGAGATTAATTGGTTGTTTCTTTTCATTAACTTGCTAGACCAAAGAGGTTGATGGTAGTTGTAATTGATTAAGTTCATATTTATTGGTTGTTAACTTGCTAGACCAAAGAGATTAATTGCTGAGGATTGAGTAATTGAAGGTTAATTGATATTTGCTAGACCAAGGATTCATTGATTAATTTCATGTTTTAAATTTGCCAGACCAAGGAAATTTAATCAAGGATTGTGTTTAATATATCTTTTGGATGAATTAGTTAAGATAGATCAAGTGATGCTAATTTATCTAAAAGGTAGTAATTAGTTGAGACAGACCAAGTGATGCTAATTTACCTTTATCCTTCATGGTGCTAAGAGAAGAATTAGTTATGATAGTGGTTGAGTTCTTTAAGATCATGATTGTCTGAACAATGGTTTGAGTTACATACTTCTCCATCCTTAACATGTACATATTTTTATTTTATTTTCCTTTTTATTTGTTTTTCACTTTATCGAGTCGGTTAAATAATGAAAGAAAGGTGATTAATGTTTACTTGTGCCTTGAGGATCGACACTCGTTTGAATCCTATGCACGGTTAATAATGAGTATGCTTGCTCATATGTGTGATTTGGGTTGAATGTTTTAATTTAACTTGATTGGGAATGTGCTTAATTTGTGTATGATTTTTATATCCAAGTCTGGACAAATCAGTATCCTTATCCACTAGTAAGGCTGAATACATTGCAGCTGGTAGTTGTTGTACACAAATTTTATGGATTAAGAATACATTGCTTGATTTTGGTCTTAACCTTAATTGCATACTTATATTATGTGACAATACAAGTGTTATCAATCTAACAAAAAATCCTGTTCAACACTCTAGGACAAAGCATATAGAAGTCAAACATCATTTCATCCGAGATTATGTGCTCAAAGGCGATGTGTGTGTTGAATATATTTCAACTGATGAACAATTTGCAGATATCTTCACTAAACCTTTAGCTAAAGAAAGATTCAATAATCTGAGAAGAGGTTTAGGAATTACAAAAATCTGATAACTAACCTTTTGGCATAAGTCTTCTTTAGTTTGCTGGATTAGTGGAGACAAAGTTTTTGGACACAATGTTTATATCCAAAACACACCAACAACTATTTGGACTCGGTATTTAAGTCCAAATGCCGCATCCAAAATGCATTTTTGAAAAAGTCTTATTTGGATGATTATTTTGGGTTAGGTCAAAATCCAAAATATTTTTTTTATACTCTATATTTTTCTATATTCCAATTTTTGAATTTCAAAAAGTTGGCTTGTGCGTTTCTCTAAACTTCTGTGAAAAATTTATCTTTTCAATACACTCTATATCACATTTCTCGAGACATTCAAAGCACTTTATTTTTCTCCAAATCATTGTAACCGAGATCCTCCAAAACTCTTTGTGTTCTTCTTCAAAGAAAACCGTCAGTCCAAAAAAAAGCCCTAAACTTACTAATGGTAAAAACGAAATCATCCGCACCAAAACCTAAGAAGGTGCACAAAATGTCTCTAAAGATGAAGAAGAAGGGTTCAACTTTATGTAATGCGAAAGGAAAAGAAGTCTCCCCTAAACCAGATTTCTTGGCGTCTCATTATGACTCATCAAAGTCTTCTGCAGAACAATTGAGTTCTGGAAATTAGGTACTCCATTTCATAGACTCTAAATGTGAATCTAATTACAATGATTGGGTTTCAGGGAACAGAACAGTTATTTCTGGATATCGTGTTGATCCTTCGACTTTTCTAAATCTTTCAAATGTATTGGATATGTTTGAAAACATTGGTTGGGGTAGTTTACTTTCTATTGATGAGAAATTATTTACTCTACTTGTTTGGAAATTTTATGCCAATTGAAGAAAAGGTCGTCTTGAGGAAATTGGGAGAGTTTTTATGATTCGATGGTATGTGTTAAGAGTTAAAGGAAAAGATATCGAGTTTGATCACCGTTTTCTAAATAGGATTTGTGATGTAAGGGATGTCGGAAATTCAATATTTTGAGTTGACTAAATTTCTAGAGGGAAATGACATACTTGAATTAAAGAAATTTGAGGAAATCTTTGCTGGAGGAAAGGGTTTTGGGAACTCTGGTAACAGAAGTACAAAATGGCTGAATAGAGTTGGAAGGATTTTGCACCATATGGTCTCCACTATGGTGGTTCCGAGCTATGGACATAGGACCTTTATAGGCATTTTGCATATGGTAATCATGTTAGCTTTGGCAGAGGGAAGGCAAATGAATTTTGGGTTTTTAGCTACTAAGTTAATGCTGCAATCAAGGAATACCTCTAGCAAAGCTTTGCCTTTTGGAAATCTGTTATCTAAAGTGTTCAGTTATTTTAATGTTAATTTAAATTTAGTTCCCTGTGATCAAACAAAAATGAATGTTTACAACTTTGACTCCTTTGAGAGAATGGGTTATGTAAGAATGGGCAATGAATGGAAGCTGCTGAGAGACACTGAGGATAAAGAAAAAAAAAATTGATGAAAATTAAAGTAGAAGGAAAGTCTACTCCTACTGTTGGAACAAAAAGAAAGTTTGAAAATGATCCTTAGGCAGAATCCTCTGCTAAGGAAAAAGAAAAGGATGTAGGATTATCTGTGAGTATATTAGATGCTATCAACTCACTGGCTGTGAAATTGGATAATCTCAGTTCTAAGCTTCAAAGTCTTGGAAATAGATTGACAGCAGTAGAAAAGACTGCAAAAATAGATGCACTAGTGTCTACCCCTATAATGTCTACTCAAGAAAAGGAAATAAGAGAAGAACCGGTCATTGAAAAAGAAACTGAACTGCCTGTCGTGAAGGAAGTGCATGCTACTGAGCAAACCAAAGAAAAATCCCCGATTAAGAAAGCTGTAGCACCTTCTGCATCCTCTAAACCACGTGTCTCATCTGGAAAGAGATAGAAGCATGTTGTGGTTAAAAGAAAATCCAACAGGATTGCTGGTCAACACTCGAAAAAGGGTGTCAGATTAAAAGCTAAAACAAATAACATTTCCTGAGAAGACCAATTTGGCAGGATGATCTTTAGTGATATTTTTCTCTAAAGTCATGAACAATTTACTTTTTGCAGTAGAACAATTTACTTTCCTGTCTTTAATTATGCACAAGGATAACTGCTTAAATTCTGCATACTACTTAAATTCTGACTATTTCCTATCTATTTATATTCTATTTCTTCTACTTTCTTTCTATTATTACTCTTTTTGATTGATGACAAAGGGGGAGAAGATATTGGTTAAAATATGAGACTGATAAATTGATACTGATTTGAAATGACTAGGAAGATATGAATTGATATGAATGGCTGGGAAGTTTCTACTTGAATTGCCAATTGATACTGTTTGAGAAATGTTGGGTTAGTTACTAAAATAATTAGTTATGACTGAAAATATGAATTTACTGCCTGGAAATGTTTACTTAACTAAATATGATTACTGGAAACTGCTTTTCGAATAGTGGGATAATTTTTGGCTAAATTTTTGCATACATTTCTGCAAATTTACTTGAGGAAAACTTTGTGCTGATAATATCTGATTTCAGTTTATTGCAGTTTGATATCATATATATATATATATATATATATATATATTATCAAAAGTACTCTCTTCATATTTGAGGTATCTTTGAGACTAGATAAGATGTTGATATGATTCTGTGACAATTTTTTTTTTCGATCAGAAGAAATGTTTTCTTTATGTTTAAAACTCCTTGAGATTCTAAAAATTTCATTATCCCGTATATTGTGTCAGGGGGAGTTTTGGACTCATATTTTTCAGATCCTAAAAATCCTCTTTCAAAGATTCATACTATTTTGGACACACACTTTGGATATCGTATCCATAAAGGTTTTATACATACCTTCAATAATGTTTTGGACGTTCGTTTTGGATGTACAAAATTGATTTTAGTTTCCCTCTCATTTTGAAATATGAAACATTAAGGGGGAGCATCTCATCATTTAACTTTCCTACAATATCTCCTTTATAAAATTTATTGAATCATTATTTCCTTTTTGGAATAATCGTAAGGATATGGAGATAGGTTAGGCTATAGGCTTCTTCAGCCATGCTTATTCCTTATATATATATATAGATAAATATTTAAATCTCATAAGCACTCTTTGAGTCCGTTTATGAGAGATTGCATTTCAATGAATAATATTCTTTTCTCTCTCGGATCAACACGTTCATACTATACACATCATTGTTCTTTATATATCATTTCTATCAAGTTTGTCATCACTCAAAAAGGGGGAGATTGTTAGCTCTAAGGGCTTTCTCCTATATTTTGACTTATGACAAACATTGATGTGAACTAACTTATGTAATCTATATGTGATAGGACATGTTTGACCTCAATTCTTCTAAGGCATTCAAATCTGATTGTTAAGCAATTCTTGAGCAACAAATTTAGATATGGGAGATCCATTGAAGTTCAAAGTTTATTTGGTTGTATACCAAGGAGTCCTAATAGAAGAACTTTAGACTAGGAAGTATTATTTAGGAATTTCTTATTAATTCCTATATCTCTTTAACTTTTGATTCAATTTGTTTTTACCTTGAAGCACACAAATAAAAAGATTTCAAAGTTTTGAAAATCTTAGAATTTTGGATTGAGTAGTTTGGATGATTCTGCATTGAAAAGATTCATCCAAAATCCTGTAAACAGTATTAAATTGTTTCTGCTTGAAAAAGTGCCATTTTGGACTTACTTTTTGGATGCATCGTCATCCGAAACTTAAGTCCAAAACACAGATAAATTTAATAGAAAAATTATAGCCATTTTATAGCCATTGGTACTTCACTTTTTAGCTCTATAAAAAGCCTTTAAACAAGATTAGACATAAGATTTTTGTGCCATTCTTCTAAGAAACACTATTGCTCAATAGAATACAAAAATCTCATTTTATCAAGTGCTTCAAAGTGAACTCATATTATGTCAAAAAGGTAAAAGTGTTTGTACTTTGTACCTTAGTGAACATTTACTCAAACAAGTGAGCTTTTACTATTCTATTGATATTTAATCTCCTTTGTAGTACAAGGTTATGGTGTAAAACCCATTTGGGGTGAACCTTGATTTGATTGTTTGATTGAGAGGTTTTGGAAAACCAAGTGTGGTGATCCTCTCTTATATGTGGTACAGTCTGATTTCATTAAGTTTAGTAAATGAAATCTGGTTGAAAATTCTTAAGTGTGAGTTTAAGGTAGTGGACGTAGATCTTGGTAGATCGAACCACTATATATTCTGTGTCTCATTTCCTTTCATATGTAATTGATAGCATTGTATTCCTTACTTTAGTCTAAATCTAGATATATCTCAAAGTGTTCTTGGATAGCTTTCTTTGTCACCATAAAGTTTGTCCAAGAAACTTGACGATCATCATTATTCTGTATATCAAACGATTGGAAATTTTTTAGTTTGCCAAAAACCTTATTCATCACCTCTAAGGTTTTTCAACTTGTATTTTATTTTATTTTCTGTCATTTTTCTCTTATTTCTTTTTCTTTAAATTTTCATGACCTTTCGTAGTTTTTAGTTCTTGTCTTTTCCTTTATTTTATTTTTCTTTCTTTTCCTAGATTTATGTTTATTGTTTTTGTTTCTTTTAAGTAGGTACCCTTATGACTTCTCTAATGACTCCTTGTGGTGGATTCACACATGTTGGAACTAATTCACAATGGAAGTATTTTCTTTTCTCTATTCTCTCCCTTTTATTTATTTTAGTCCTTTGGCTTTGCTTTCATTGTTGTATTTTTTGCCATTGAGAACAATGTCCCATTTAAGTGTGGGGGGAAAGTTTAGGTATTGAAGATATTTTCCATATACATTGTGATTATGCTAAATTTTTCTGATTTTTTTGTGAATTTTTTTTTATTTTTGTGATTTTCATTGTTTAGGAAGGATGTAATTCTTTTTCTTACATGGATATGAGTTTTGTCATTCATTTGGTGGATTTTTATCAATAAATTGGTTTATTAGATAGGATATTTCTAAGACTTGAGAATTTGGATTAATCTTATTTATGCATTAGTAATTTGAGTATTATTTGACTTTTCTAGTTTGAATATAGAGAATGTGATGAATACAGGGAAGGTTGTTGGCGAACTTTTGTATTATGGGTTTAAATTTTGCTTAACTTTGAGTTGTGATAAGGAATGTGAGGGAAAAAAAACACAGTTGATTGGAAAGATTGTGAAAAAAAAAAATTCATTATGAGTTGAAGATTGAGAAAAATGAGTTGATTGTTGGATAAAGTACTTTTTGCTTGATTATGGGGGCCAATACGGATTGTGAAGAGAAATCCACTTTCTTAAGTCTATTAATTCCCTAAGTCTCTGAAAAAATTGAGAGGAAAAAAATAGAGTGTTTTTCTTATATTATGACTTGAGTTGGGCAATTTTTGGATTTACAATACTTGAGTTGGTAGATAGCTCGATTTGTGTAGTTCATGTTATCTACGTTTTTGCTTCAAGAGTGAAATAATTTTCTTAGACTAAAATATAAACTTGATTAATTTAACTTTGAGAGTTTTGTTATGCTCTATCAAACGCTTCAATTTTCAATTGCTTTCAAAGGGTTGGATGAATGGCAAAAGTTATATCTAAAGTTTGAAAGGAAGTTATAAACCTTGTTATGATTTAAATTTTGGAATGATAAAAAACTTATGTTTTCTTTATGATTTTCTTAACTTAAGTGTTTTGCTTGAGGACAAGCAAAAGTTCAAGTATGGGAGTATGTGATAAGGGCTAAATTCATCACTATTTTTCTAGTTATTTGAGGTTAATTTGAGATACTTTTAATGTAATAACTAGGCATATTTCTTCCTATTTGACATTTTGCTTATGGAAAGTGTTTTTGACAAATTTGTAGAGAATTGAGTGGATTTCGAGCTAAAAGAGAAAAATTCTAGCTTGCACCTGGCGTCAAGTATGGCAACTGCATCAGGTACTAGGTCCAATCTGAAAAACAGATAAAATAGAGCACAAGTTCAGGAGCAGAATAGAATACACCTGGAGCTAGATGGGTCGAAGGTCCCCGGCACCAGGTCCAGTCTGGACACATGCGATTTTGTGCACGAATTTGGTATTTTCCAAAAAATTTTGGTATTTTCCGAATCCTACTAGCCAAGACTTCTCAAGCAACGAATTTTTGCATAAAAAAAGCTTATGTAAACAAGAAAAATACAAGAGAAAGTAGTGAATCCAAGGATAAAACTTCCAATCACTCAAAGAAGGAGAAATTAATCATTCAAGGAAGATTATTCAAGATGGTTTCCAAAGAGAGAAGGAGGGCTTGTCTATGATTTCTTTCTTTTACCTTTGTTATCTTTTCTAGAATAATGATGTAATTAATATTTTCATTGTAATTTAATATTATTTTGAGATTCATGGTTTTTAAATTAATTTAGTTATTAGATCAATTTTCTATCATTCTTGGTGTTTGATTACTTCTAATTATGGAAGAATTGATGAAGTTAGATTCACCTCTAATTGACTTGGAAAATGATGTTAGGAGTTGATTTAATTTTATTAATTTCATAGTTACTATTTCTTAATGGATTTGGGAAACAAAGATAAGGCAAGGAACCAAAGTAATCAAAGATTAGTTAATTTCGCCGAGAGTATAGGGTTATTAACTAATTATATATTTATTATCACCCAGAGCATAGGGATATTTATGAGAAATTAAGTTTAATGCATCTTTTGATTATGTTGGTCTGATTGAAAAATCTACTAATTTAATCAAGAGATAGTGATTCCATGGATTGGGAAAGAAGGGGAGTCTATGCAAGTGGATTCATGGCTTGGGAAACGATTGAATTTTACTTTATATTTCTTCATGATGCCAAGATGATGATTAATTGAGATAGTTTCTAAATGATTTATGTTCATGTTTTCTAGGATAGTTGTCTAAATTGCATATTCCTACATCATTGAGTTGTATATGTTTTTTTATTTTTTATTATTTTATCACTTTATTTGGGTCGGTAAAATAATGAATGAAAAGTGATTAGCGTGTACTTGTTCTTTTGAGGTTCGATACTTGTTAATTCCCTATACTATACTTGCGATGTGTATTAAAACTTGACTAAGGGATGGATTTAAATTTAATGATATTTATACACCCAAAATTTACTCATCAGAGAGCAACTTGATTTATGTGCATAAACCTTTATATGTGTAAGTATTAGATGTTGTGAGCCGAGTTGTGGGTAAAATGACTTTTGTGTATAGAAGTGAACACAACTACTACAATGGTCTAGTAGTTAGAACTTTGGTTTTGGAATCTAGAACCTTGGGTTTAAATCCCAACTTACTCATTGATGCGACAAATTTGGGTTATAAAAATCATGTAATTTTAAATCCATTCCTAAGCAAGCTTTGATTAGAACAATAATCCCCATATTATATATATTAGCAAGTATACTCATCATTAAGTATAGTATAGGGAATTAACGAGTACCGATCCTCAAGGAACAACTACCATTAGTTACTTTTCAGTCATTGTTTAATCGACCAAATAAAGTGATGAAAACTGAAGGTAAAAATAGAGAGAAAAATATACAAAAATCTATGAGAGTAAAATATATAATTAGATAGTTACTCTTGAAGACGTGATACTGAATCATTTAGCAATTAACACAATTAATTATTATCTTGATATCATGAAGGAGTAATGTAGAATCCACACTCTCTCAAGTTTTGGTTTAACTATATCTTAGTTAATTTAATGGACATCTCTATCTCACTAAAACAACTAAAAGATGCATAGAATACAAATCCTTGATAATTATCCCTATCTCTAGGTGATAAAGGCATGAAATTCATTAATTCCCCGATTTCTAAGTGAAATCAACAACTTTTGATTATTGAAATTCTCGATTTAACCTCTCTCTCTCTCTCTCTCTCTCTCTCTCTCTCGAGTTAGTTAAGAAAAATAAAATATGATTTGAGTAATTAAAACTATCTTTTAACCTCTTTCTCAAGTTAATTAGAAGAATGGTTCAATCTCATCAATTCTTCACTAAAAACATGTACTCAAATATCAAGAATAGTAATTAATTGAACAAAAGACTAAACTAATTCAACATCACAAATCCAAAAAATAATATTCAAATACAATGAAAACATTGATCTCATCATTATTCAAAGAAAAAGAGAACAAATGTTTTAGAAAGAACTTATAGACAATCCCTCTTCATCCTCCCTTGAAGACTTTCTTGAAATAATGCCTCCTGAGTGATGAATTCCTCTTTTAATAAATTATTTCAGCTTTGATCCTTGAATTCATATGTTTTCCTTCAAGTCTTCTTATTTATATAGGCCTCTTGGTTGTTAAAAAAATGTTTCCTAGCAGTTATGAGCCGAGTACTAGTTGGGAACGACAAGACTTCTTTGGGAATTCTCAATTTTGCTCGCAAAAGCACTTCCAAACTGCCTCTGGTCCAACAAGGGCCAGCATTGGTTCACCACCTTTGGGCTAGCACCAGGTTGTCACGAGAAAACATGATTGCTCTGCATTTTCCGCTTGTTTTGCCCTGAAATTCTAAAGCAGGGTTGGTGCTGGTTCTTCTTCTCTGGGCTAGCGCTGGGTGTCCACTGGGATTCCATATTTTCATCTCTAGTTTCATCAATTTCTACATAAAATCACCAAAAACACTTTCCACAAGTAAAATATCAAATAGGAAGGGAATTGGTTAGTTATTGAATCAAAAGTATTACAAAATAACCTCAAATAACTAGAGAAATATAGGTAAATTCAGACCCTATCACATTCCCCCACACTTAAGCCTTTGCTTATCCTCAAGCAAACACTTAAGACAAGGCAAAATAAAACAACTATCTCAACATAAGTCCATCTATAATAAAGCCACAATTTCTCTTCAACCACGAGCAAAGAGTCGTCATTCATTCAAACCTTTAAGAAAATGGTTGCAAACTCGTGTATTAAACCAAATATCTCCAAGGCCCTCGAAGTTAACTTAAACAAGTTCATACACAGTACAAAAAAATTATTCCACCATTTAAGGTAAAATATAGATAACATAAATCATACAAGTCAAGTTGCTTAACCAACTACAAGCATCATAGAATCAAATTCGCATAACCTCAAATTGCAAAATAGGAAACACTCCACTCTTTTTTCTTTTTTCTTTTTTTTTCTTGAAGACTTAGGGATTTTATAGTTTCAAGTGAATGGCTTTCTCTTTATGCATTGTATTAGCCCCTTTATAGTAATCATTTTTCTTCTTCTCTATTTTTTTTCCTTTTTACTTTCGCCTTCAAAATAGCCTCAAGAGAGTGCACCGAACAATACATACTACTTCTCTCTATATTGACTCTCTTTTCAATAGAGAACTTCTTTTTTTTTTTTTTCAAAAATAAAATCATTTTTTTTTTTCATTTTCACACATGTTGTTCCCATTAGAGGACATGCGCTTTTCCTTACTATCCTTTTTCACATCTCAAGGTTAAACAAAATTTAAACACCATAAACAAGAATTAATCAACAACTTTCCCTATATTTCATCATATCATCTATACTCAAACTTAAGGAACGAAATAAAATTCAAATACTAAACATAACTAAGGTTAACTTAAATTTTCAAGAGTTAGCAATACTCAAGTCAATATACAGGTTTTCCTTAACAAAATCCAACCAATTGAATGACAAATCCCTATACAAAGTTGAAAAGAAATCATAGCCTCATCATGAGCAAACCAAGCCAATCTCATGCAAGAATCGAAAATTTTTTTCCCAAATATTCAAAATGTCAAGAAGTTGCACTTGAAAGTATTAAACTCCTCCTTCATACTTAAATTGGACAATTATCTTCAATGGCCCAAAATATAACAAGAAAGACTGACCAAGGGATGAAGAAAAAAGGGGGGGGGGAGGGGGAGAAGATAGGAAAAATTGATACTTTCCATAATCATAAATTTCTACAAAAGAGTTGAGTTCCGTCCGAAAAGGATCTTTCCTGATAAAGATGAGGTACCTAAGCAAAATAAACAAAATACACATAAAACCAGAAAAAGAAACTAAACATAAAAGTAAAACATAAGATAAAATAGAAATCCTAATAAAAGTCAGGGAAATGTAAATAGAAAAACAATGCTAAAATAAAAGTAATCAAAAGGAGAATCTCAATCATCAGCCTTCTCAGTAGCGCCATCCTCCTCCTCCTCCTCCTCATCATCCTCAGCTATACCATCGCCTATAGCCTGACTGGTAGAATCTCCTTTTGCCTGGGTAGAAAACTACTACATCAATGCAGTTAAGCGCCACTCCTGAGCATCCTGCCATCTATATATATCAACTATAGAATCTCTAAACTAGAGAAGCATAGTCATCTGAGTCTATATCTTGAGTCTAAACTGCTCTATTTGGGTGTGTGTCTTAATCTCAAACTCAGTATTAGACTATAAACTCGAACTAATGGCACGTGTTCAAGGTTGTGGGGGCTGCTCATCCTTATCATCCGAAGGCATCTCCTCCATTCTGGGGTTTCAGACCTCAAATAATCTCATCCAACGTCACTCGCTCTCATGATACTTGTACCCGCACTGAATTAGTGTATATTCAGTCACTGCATCTCTCTCAGTGGTGTTCTTTATCAACTTGATATGATCCTTGGTAGGGTTTTCTCTTGCCATTTGGGTGAAACTCTTGGTGTGGAAAGTTAACAACAAAAACAAGAGCAAACAAAGACAAACAAAAGAAGAGTAGAAGAAGATAGTGAAGGGATTTTAGCAATGCGATAACATTTATAGTAGTGGAAAAATAGAAATCCTAGCCCATGATCACATGCATATGATTTAAATAGGTAAAAGAAACAAATATGGGTTTTACCTCTATTGTTCAAAATTTCTTTCTCGTTGAATGACTGAGGCACGATCCAGATACAGTTGTTCAAAATAAGTCTACACTGGCGTCCAAGATGAGCCACTCTAATCTCAGTGTAAGGTTGGCTCTGATATTATCCACATGAGGGACTCAAGAAAATCAAAAGGTCTTTGCTAGAAAACTCTTTTGATGTCTAGGGTTATTTTTTTTGTATGAAAAAAAGAAACGAGAGAGAGAAAAGAAGCTATGTGTGTTCTAGGATTCTCTGAGAGAACAATTCTCTCTATGATATTCAAAAAATAATCATCATGGCATCATCTTTGGAATCATCCCAAGGAAACCGCAAAACCACATTCTGTGAATTCTAATAAAATTAGAATTCAATAATTGTAATCAAAACCATTAAGTTATCACAATTATAATTTGTCCCTGAATTTATAACTAATTATAATTTGGGCACAATAACTTATATTTCACAACATTAACCTTACAGTGTTATCAAATAACATCTTGAGTACTTGATCCTCTATTGTGTGTGACCTATTAGGTTTCCTAGTTAATTGGTAGCAAATATGAATTAATCCAAATATCTTTGAGATTATTAATCCTTAATAATTTAGAATTAACCTATTAATTCTAATCAAGATTACTTTATTAATTCATCAATTAATATACCAACACTTACCAGATCATGAGCGGTGTTTAGCAACACATTATGACCACCCGAGAATCCAGGAAGTTAAGTGGCTTGACATAAACCCTTCAATAACAAACTACAGTGCAATAAACTCCTTTCACCATACAATACATAATTCAGTTTGGAGTATGGAATTAGCACAAATTTTCTCCAGAATAAATATTAATTCTGGCCTGAATATATTAGTATTTGTACTAGGAATCTACTACTCTACATGTGTATCAATTGAAATTGTTTCTAATACACAATCACCTTGGCCAAGGATTTCACAAGTAGAAATTCCAACGAGTGGCTGTGAGATATTTACTCCTACAATTAGGAGTGGTGAATCCTTTATTGACCCTCTCAACTTTTTTCATTTACCTCATATTGTACCTAATAGCTATCCCATAGGTGACCCTCGATCTGGCTCCAGAGTTTGGAATCAAAGTACAATGCTCAACAAACAAAATACCTTGGAGATTTCAAGTCTAAGGATACTTACACGTTTGCTATATTGAGATTCTATCACTGTCACTAAATAGTTATCTATGTGAGTATTTCATAGGTAGGTCATGCAATATACTTGTTCTATTAATAAGCATCTACATGTTAACTTTGAGTATCTCAATACTCACGGATATGAGAACCACCGCCTGATCAAATCAGAAAGTCGAACACGTACTAGTCTTAAAGCATTAATGAAGTCTTATCTCGTTAATACTACGACTAGGGATTATTTAAGTACTAACACTATATAATGTAGTAGGAATCACACATCATGATCTCTATCATGATTTTCTTAACACAATGTTGTATTAAGGACTTTATCTAATAGTTATTTTACATGAAAGGAAAGAAAAAAAACTGAAAGGTAAATAATGCCTTATATTATAAAACAAGTGTGTCATATACAAGTGATTGTCTGTAGGGCACAACACTAATAGATAGAACGATAAAACATAAAATAGAACTATAAGATAACACTTTTAGTCACAAATCAAGAACCCTAGTAGAACCTAGCCACTAGAACCCCAAATTTTGTGACCAAGATCTACCACACAACAACCAAATACACAATGTTTAACATGAAACCAAGAACAAGAGGGAAATGAAACGTAGGCACTCAACAAATTAGACAACAAGAACTAAAGAGGAACTAAAGCAACTAAGACCCAAGTTGAGTTGATTCATAGTTTTAGAGACTCACTAAGGTAGGACTAATCCCTTGATTGGTTTTGGAAAAAGAAAGAACAAGGAGTAATCTCCATAGCCATAACCTCTAGAGAGAAAATAGTGTTTACAGTCGTCAAAAGTTGTCCAAAAGGTAATGAAAAAGTCCATATTTAAACACCTTTTAGAATATACAAGTGTTGGGGTTAAAAAAGGTGCAATTAGACTTTATTTATGTCAAGAATTAAGCAGCTCGGGTGGTCTTGCAACGTGGGCCGGCGCCGAAAATAAGGAATGGCTCCAGTTGGCTCCTCCAGTTCATTCCTACCTAGTCTAGCTAGTTTCTTTTGGTCTCCAAGCTTTGCTCATTGGTCTCTATCGCTCCCCTCTTGAGTGGCCACACAAATGATTATCCAATTACATTCTTGGCGATCTTCTAATGTCATCCACGGTCCATCCCAAGTCAGCTTGGAGGTTAGCTCAAAATCGCTTGGCCCATGCTCTTGTCAATGGCCCTAGTGATAGCCCTTGTGGGTTGACTTGAGCATCCTCTCCCCTTTATTGTAATTGTGCACTCTCACTTGGGTGATTCCTATCATTTTTTACTTCTTGAAGTTGATTCGTCCTCGAATCATCACCTACATCATAAAGATAAAGGTCACTTACATTAAAAGTGGCACTCATATTATACTTACCCAGAAGGTCTATCATGTATGCGTTGTTGACATATCGCTCTAATACTTGGAATGGTCCATCTTCTCGAGGGTCAAGTTTTATCTTTCTAAGTATGGGGAACCTCTTCTTGCATAAGTGTACCTATACCAAATCACCCAGTTTGAAGACAACTTTCCTCCTTTTTTTGTTTCGTCTGAAAGTGATGTCCTCATTGCCCTTCTCTATAATGGCCTTAACCTTCTCATGTAATGATTTAACCATTTTTGCCTTTCGTTTGCTATCAAGACTTAAACTCTCATCTGTAGGCAAAAGAGTCAAGTCCAAGAGGGTTAGTAGATTGAAACCATAGACAATTTGAAATGGAGAAAAAGAAGTAGTAGAATGAATAGTGCGATTATAGGCAAACTCTATATGGGGTATGCACTCCTCGTAATTCTTCAAATTTCACTTGATGATGGCTCTAGGAATTGTGAGAGAGTTCTATTCACCACTTCTATTTGGCCATTAATCACTACTAGAAAGTGGGCAATCCGCCACGGAAATCAACCACAAAAACTAGCGTAAGAGATCACTTACGAATTAGTGACAAAATTTTTTAAAAATTGTGAATATATTGATGACAAATTTTTGTGGTTGATTCGTAGGTGATCAGTCACTAAAAATATTCGTGGCTGATTTGTAGGTGATCAATTACAAAAAATTTATAAAAAAAAAGGTGATTATATATTGATAAAAGATTCTCGTGGCTAATTCATATGAGATCAGCCATGAAAAATATCTGTAGCTGATTTGTGGCTGATTACCTATGAATCAGCCACGAACATTTTTAAAAAATATCATGATATATTGGTGAAAGATTTTTGTGGCTGATTCATTGGTGATTAGCCATAGATATTTTTCGTGGCCGATCTTCTACAAATTAGCCACGAAAATCTTTTATCAATATATAATCACACAAAAAAAATTTTCGTGGTTGATTAGTAGGTGATTAGCCACGAATTAGCCACGGATATTTTTCACGACAGATCTCAATCTTTTATCAATATATAATCAAAATTTAAAAAAATTTCATGGCTGATTCATTGGTAATCAACCTGAATCAGCCATGGATATTTTTCGTCGTATATAATTATATTTTAAAACAAGTGTCGTGATTGATTCGTAGGTGATTAGCCACAAAATAGCCATAGATATTTTTTGTGACAAATCTCAATCTTTCGTCAATATATAATCAATTTTTTTTATAAAAAAAATTCGTGGCTGATTTGTAGGTAATTAGCCACGAATCGACCACGGATATTTTTCGTCATTGATCTCCTACAAATCAGCCGTGAAAAATCTTTTATCAATATATAATCAATTTTTTAAAAAATTTTCGTGGCTGATTCGCAAGATATTAGCCATAAAACATGGCTGATATCCTGCGAATCAGCTATGAAAATCTTTCATAAATATATATTTATAAATAAATATTTAAAAATATTTATATACAAAAAATATTTATTTATATATAACTATTTATATATAAATATATAAATAAATATTTATAAATTTAAATATATAAATAAATATTTATAAATTTAAATATATAAATAAATATTTTAAATATAAATATATATAAATAAAAATACATATTTATTTTATATGTATATATAAATATTTATATATAAATATATTTATAAATATAGAAATAAATATTTATCTATACACATAAATAAATAAATTATATATATATATGCGTATGTATATAAATAAATAAATAAATACACACACACACACACACACACATACTCATACACACATATATCAATACATACATACATACATATGTATGTATGTATGTATGTATGTATGTATGTATGTATGTATGTATGTATGTATGTATGTATGTATGTATGTATGTATGTATGTATGTATGTATGTATGTATGTATGTATGTATGTATGTATGTATGTATTTGTAAAAATCATTTAATAAAAATGATAACATAATTAACAGTATATAAACTTTTAAATTATATAAATGGACAAAATAATTTATTTTATTGAATAACACAGTTTCATAGTAAATTTAATATGATTGTTGTATTTTGTTATAGTATTAACATTCAAAAAAAAAAAAAATACAAAAAAATGTTGGGAATAGTTTAAATTAGAAAAAAAAAGTGATATGTCCAAACAATTAGACTTGGCCTAATGGTTAAGTCTCAACCTCTCATATGAGAGGTCTTGGGTTTGACTCTCAACGGACTCAAAAAGTCTTCAATTAAATGGAGGGTTATAGTCAAGTGTGTTTGGTCTAAGAAATGAGTTGTGGACCGCACAGGGGATGGTGCTACAATCAGAGATGTACTTGGTCTATGAAATACGAGTTGTGTTCTGCTCGAAAATTTGCAGTGCATTTTTGAAAATTCTCCCAAAAATCAACTGCGGATTAGCTACGAAATATTTCGTGGCTAATTTGCCACGAATCAACTACAAATTTTTAGTTGCTGGTTCTATTTTTAATTAAACAAAACTTCATTATTTGAAATTGCATCAGCCACGAAAATTTAAAATCAGCAATGGAATTTTCTATGCGGATTAGCTACGAACTATTTCGTGGCTAATTTGCCACAAATCAACTACAAATTTTCAGTTGCTGGTTCTATTTTTAATTAAACAAAATTTCATTATTTGAAATTCAATTTGCCACGAAAATTTGAAATCAGCAATGGAATTTTCTATAGCAGATCACCCACAGAAATTAATTTCGTGGCTGACGGTTCTATTTTTAATTAAACAAAATTTTATTATTTGAAATTACACCAGCCACGAAATTTTAAAATCAGCCACGGAATTTTCTGTGGCAGATCACCTATGGAAATTAATTTCATAGCTGATTAATTAGCCAGGGGTACTAGCCACGAAATTTTTTTCACGGCTATTCCGTGGCTACGGTCTATCAGCTACGAAATTTTGTCAATCAGCCATGAAATATTCTGTAGCTGATTGCCATGTTTCTAGTAGTGCATTTGGGGGTGACAAGCTGTAGAAAACAACAAGTTAGTTTTTAGTTTTGCCCATATAATCCTCCAAAAATGACTAAGGAATTTGGCATCTCTATTGGACACAATACTTTGGGGAATTCCATGCAAGCTTACCACCTTCTTGAAAAATAATCCTGCAATATGAGTAGTATTATTAGTTTTACTAGAAGCAATAAAATGTGCCATTTTTAAAAACCTATCCACAACCACAAGTATAGAATGTTTTCCTCTCTTGGACCTAGGCAACCATAATATAAAATCCACAGATATATCAATCTAAAGTGCACTAAGGGTAGGCAAAGATGTGTATAAGCCTTGGCAAAGTGATTTAAATTTAGCCCTCCTACAAGTAAGACATAGGTCACAATGCCTCTCAATTCTCCTTTCACCTTGGGCCAATAAAAATGTTCTTGGAGAATGCTCAAAGTTTTAGTAACCCAAAAATATCTCATCAACCCACAACCATGAGCTTCAGTCACCAACAACTCCCTCACAGACCCCTTAGATATGCTTAGCTTCCTTTTCCTAAACAAAAACCCATCATGCATGTAAAAATTGTCAAGACCCTCTCTCTTATAAGCAAGATAAATTTCACCCAACTCCTCATCTTTTTCATATAATTCTTTAAGAAATTCAAAACCAAGTAATTTAGCATCAAGGGAGTTGAGAAGTGAATACCTTCATGACATCCGTTACCACATTCTTTTTACCTTTCAAGTATTTGATTGCAGGAATGAAAAATAGAGGCACCATGCACGCAAAGATAATAAAATAGACACGGCGCAACGAAAGGTTAAAATAATACCTTTACGTGTTTTATTCTAGCTTGGCTGAGAAGATAAAGCACCAACTACAAGAGTAGCTACCTGTCTTAACGACAATTCTGACGAGAAACCAGCGATTTGTCGGCTTCTTCTTGGCATTTACACAAAGCTTTTTGCTTCTCAGAATATTCCTCCGCCTATCTATGTTAGTGAAATAACCTAGGCGAGGATGATCCTTTTTGATTCTTTGCTATTAATTAGGAAAGACAAGAAGATGGAAAAAGAAGAAAAAGGGCAAAAACGTGAGAAGCAGAGAGAACAGAGACAGCTTCGGGTTTTTTTTTCTTTCTGTCGTGTGTTATGTTTTTTCTCTACACAATGACTCCTATTCACATTCCAGATAACCCAACCCCGGTGTTTTGATATTTCAAACATCCGGAGGTTATCAACACAAGAGGTTTGGGTAATCCTTAACTCTTTTATACCGTGAATGATAAAAACCCTTTAGTCCAGCCTATTGGGCCAAAATAATATATTATTTTTTCTTGGACCCACTGAGCCCAAAAATAATAACCATTAATTATTTATTTTTTGAGGCTATTAAAATAATATAATAAATAATTAATGAGCCAAAATGAACTAAAATAATTATTAAAAAATTTATTAACTAGTTTAAGCTCAGGTTAATTTTTTTAATTATTCAATCTGGGCTTAAGCCTTGAATAATTAATTATCCAATCAAACTAGATAATAAATTTAATTTCTCTTATTCCTTTTATTTTATTTCAGTCTCAAAAATAAATTAGACTTTCTGAATAAAATAAAATCCTTTTTTCATTGTGACCATTTCATCGACCTAAAATAATTAGGACTTATGGGCTATTCTGAGGACAAAAAAGACACATCGCCTTAGCTACTAAAATGACCAAAATATCCTTACAAAATAAATAACTGTATTTTATATTTTAAATGTTTTTTAATATTACCATAAGAAAATATTGACCCCAAGGACAATGCTGTGTTAGCTATGTCTTCGACCTATAGGTGAAATGACTAAAATACCCCTCTACACATCGCTGTTCATTTATAGAGGAAAAAGTGTATTAACACCTCTCTAAACGACATCTACCATCCTTAGGCTTTTAGTCCAATACTCTATGACTTCTTGGAATATTCTAACTTTCTAAAGAAGCTACCCTAAAGCCAATATCCAAGTTACGTTCCTCAGGGCCCTAGATAATTAGATCATTCGGACAACTACAAGGGGCGATATAGTATAGACACTATCTTGTACAAGTCTTTCTTAACTAACTAGTCACATATACCCAACATACAAGTATATTGGTTCTTCTTGAGAACCTCAACTATAGTATATCAAAGCATACATTTCCATCTTCGTCATACCACCAACTTATACTCAAGCTATAGAGTACAAGTCCACGTTGTAGCAGTAATAGTCTGGGTTTCTATCACATAGTACTTTTAAAAACCACTACTATAGGTCATGTTCTACATATTCGAAATGCGCTTGTATTATGAAATCAGTAGACTACTCATTGGCTAAAGGTAAGCCATTCGCTATTTGGAATTCATAACACAAAACCCTTGCCAAGATGATATTCCCATTTTCATCATCTGGTTAGGAACAATAGTTTATGTGTTAAGTATCCCATGGTCCATACCTTACTGTGAAAGACTTCCATTCACATGAACCATATAATTAAACACAATGGGTCTTTTCTAATAATATTGTGCACAAATATAAAGAAAATTTCACAAAAAATTCTGAAAAAAAAATAATTTTAATAATTCAAGTAAAAAATATATCAGAAATCTAATCTAAGAGGGCATACATTTCAACATTAATAACATAGGGAAATACTCCCACAAATTCCATCCACTTGGCATGCCTTTTGTTGTCCCTTGAGGTGCTTCAAGGACTCATGATCAGTGTAGATAACGAACTCCTTAGGTAAAAGGTAATGTTACCAATAGAACAAGATCCTCACAAGAGCATATAATTCCTTGTCATAGGTTGAGTAGTTTAAAATGGCTCTAGACAGCTTCTCATTATAGTAGGCTATAGGTTTTTTGTCTTGTGTCAAGATGGCTCCTATACCCTTCCTACTTGTATTGCATTCCACATTAAAGGTTTTATCAAAGTTAAGTAATGAAAGGAGTAGAGCTTGGCTAAATTTTTCTTTCAATGTATTGAAGGCTTTTTCTTGTAGTTCTTCCCATTTAAACCTAACCATCTTCTTTATTACTTCTGTTAATGGGGCAGCTATAGCGCTAAATTTCCTAATGAACCTCCTATAGCAATTTGCTAACCCTTGGAAACTCCTAACATCGGTCATGGTTTTAGGGGTAGGCTACTCTTGAATGGCCCTAATTTTCTTCTCATCAATCTCTATGCTTTTAGAACTCACCACAAAACCAAGAAATGTGACTTTCGCCATGCAAAATGAGCATTTATCAATATTGGCATACAATGTTTCTTTCCTAAGAGCATTAAGCACATATTTGAGATGATTTAAGTGTTCCTCATGTAACTTGCCATAAATGAGATTAGTATCAAAATATACCACGACAGATTTCCCAAGGAAGTCTCTCAAGACATGAATTAATCTCATAAAAGTGCTAGGTGCATTTGAGAGATCAAAAGGCATTACAAGCTACTCATATAATCCCTGTTTTGTTTTTAAAGCAGTTTTACATTCATCACCGTCCCTAATCCTAATTTGATGATAACTGAATTTCAAGTCACTTTTTGAGAAAACACATGCTCCATATCATGCTACAAATTATCAAGACGAGAAATAGGGTACCGATATTTTACCGTAATGTTATTAATTGCACGACAATTAACACACATTCTCCACATTCTATCCTTATTGGGTACTAAGAGAATAGGAACTGCACATAGACTGAGCCTTTCTCACACTTGTCCCATCTTGAGCAACTCTTCAACTTGCCTTTGCAACACCTTGGCCTCTTTCGGGCTGTACCGATATACTGGTCAATTTGGAATGACAGTTCCAGGAAAGAAGTCGATTTGGTGCTCAATCCTTCTAATTGATGGCATATCCTTTCAACACCTTCTCTGGAAATACATTCTAAAATTCTTCAATAATTCGTGCAATGTCACGAGGCAAAGCAAAAGTAGACTCATTAGTAGTTATATAAACACCCTTGCAATAGAGTAGTAACATAAGCTCTTTTGCTTAGCTTCTAGTTTAATTTTTTTTTCTCTCCATTCTCTTGCTTTTGCCTTTCCTTTTCCTTTGTACTCTCTTTTTTTTCACCAGTGCTCATTTCTCTTATGCACTCATTTTTTTCATTGGCTCTCATTTCTTTTTCCCTTTTGCCTCCTTCTTAATGGCTCTTTTTCTTTTCTCTCTCCCTCATGATCCTTTGATCTATACATACTTCACTAGGACTTATGGGTAAGAGAACATATTTTTCCCTCCTTGCTCACGGTTTAGGTATTCTTTTTCCTATGGTGTACCACACCCCTCTCGTATTGCCATGGTCTCCCAAGAAGTAGGTGATCGACTTGCATGGGGACTATATCACATAGTACAGTATTTTTATAGTTTTCCATGTCAAAGGTCATCGTGGCTTGCTTGTTCACTTTTATCTCCCCACTATCGTTAAGCCATTGAAGTTTATAAGGACAAGGATGCCTCATAGTATCTAATTTCATTTACTAGAGTTGCGTTAATTACATTAGTCCAACGCCCACTATCCTCTATCACACTACGTGGAACCTTTGGAATGAAACACCTAGTGTAGAAGATGTTCTCTCTTTGTTGGTGTTGATCATCTTCTTTAGCTTGAGTACTCAATGACCATCTAGCAACTCCAACCAAAGAATACTCTTGTCCTACATCTTCCGCTTCTCCTCTAGAAGTTACCTCTTCTTCCAATTCTTCTCCTCCCATATTATCTTTCCATCCCCCTTCTTCATCTTTGGAGGACAGATCTCCAAAGGCATTAGTATACATAGTCTTTTTACTAGGATATTCATGGGCTATGAGTCCATACCCTAGGCATTCGAAGCATTGATATCTCGATTGCTTTGGGATCTCTCCATGGCCTTTCCTTTATCTTTGTTCCATTCTTCTTTAAGTTTGTTGAAGTCCCTAAGTGGTGGTTTTGAAGCTCTTTCCTTCTTGGCCATTGGCTTGCTAGGTGTAGGGTTGGCATTAAGTGTAGGCTTAATGACTACTTTCCTCCTCACTTGCCTTTTCATTTTCATAGCCATGTGGACCATCTCCTCCAAGGTGTCATATGAATGCAATTCCACATTGTTAGCTATCTCCCAATTTAGCCTATTCAAAAACCTACCTTTGGTAGCTTGGGAATCCTTTTGAATGTTAGCCCTAATAAAAAAGACTTCCAATTCCTTGTGGTAGTCTTCAACATTTTTACTTTTTTACTTGAGTAGTTGTAGCATTTCGTATAATTCGTTGTAATAGTAGAAGGGAACAAACTGTGTCCTTATCAAGTTCTTCATCAACTTCCAATTCCCAATTGTGTTCTCCCCCATCCTTCTTCTATTAGCAAGGATTTGTTCCCACTATACCAATGTGTAGTCAGAAAAACCCAAAACTAGAAGCTTAACCTTGTTACGTTTACTATAATCTTCGCAATCAAACAATATCTCTATTTTCTACTCCCACTCAAAGCATACCTCCGGATCACTCTTCCTTTGGAAAGTAGGCACCATCATTTTTACATTCTTTATTTCTCTCTTATATTCATTTTCTTTTCTCCTCCTAGCTTTCAACCCATTTCCCGATCTAGTCATTTCTCAAACTTCCTCTCAAATTCACTTACATTGTTATGGTTATCACCACCTACTCTTCCTCCCAACCTTTCTTTTTCTCCTCTTGTCCTGTTCCTACCTCCTCTCATTGGAGAATGTTGAATACCTCCAAGGGAATACTTATCTCAATCTTCTCCCGGTTGGAAGTTGGCTTGAGATGTATTGTATGCTCCACTCATATTTGGGATAGGGAATTCTTTATGTTTTTATCCCCTCATTTGGACTACGGTAGAGGCTTTTCCTTGGCGAGTTCAAAGATCGGTTAACTTCTTTTAGATGGCCTCTATACTTCTCCTCGTAGACTCAAAGGCTTCCCGAACATCCAAGGCCTCTTGTGGTCTACTACTCTCAAATTGGTTAGTTCTAGAAGAGTCATCTCCTTACTCCATGATAAAGTAAAATATAGGATAAGATTGTACCTGCAATTAGTTAGTAAAAGAATAAAAAAGTCCTCACTTTACTTCCTTAGTGTTTGCACTAATCACTCGTGCTTACACTTTTTGAGCCTCTCATCAATAGGCTTACCCTCTTTGTTCAACCAATTCTTCCTTAACTCCTCAGGGATTAGTTCACTTGATGGTCCTTTAAAACTCATAAGATTCTTCAATTAGGGTCTTAGGAAAATTTGATCAAACACTTGTTGGGCACAAGTAATTCAAGGCATTACCAAAATGATTTTCAAAGAAAATAAGTACCAACAATAAGTAAAAGTAACTAGAGCATAGACAAATAAGATCAAGAGAGAACAAGGACAGTTCAATATCAATAGTTGACAAGATAGCTAGCTATAACTACAAATGAATTAGTAGAGAATAGTTATGACATTCTCAAGAGACATCAACAATTCGTGGATTTAAGTAGGAAGTTGTTTTGTAGTTAGTGTATACTAATAACACAGATCACAAAGTAACAAATCATGAGCTCAAAAGCTTTCAAGAAAAGCAATATTACCTTTCTTAAGACTTTTATCGAACTCTTTGTGGGTATTATTTTGTAACTCTATATCACGATATGTTCTACCCTTTTTGAGCCTAAATAATCACAACAAGAAGAAAATTTTGATCCCCAAGCATTGACATATCATCTAGGAGCAAGTTTTGGTAAAGAATCATGAGGGATGTCAAGAAAACATGGACCTTTTTAAGGGTTCCTTTGAGTGATAGGATTTGTAAATTTTATGGCTTCTTTAATATCTTCAAATTTTAACAAAGATTAAAGCCTTGTCTTTCTCTGATACCGCTTAATATGATCCTTGGTAGGATCTTCTCTTGCCACTTAGGTGAAAAACTTATCATGGGAAGTCAACAACAAAATCAATGACAAATAAATACAAATAAGAGAAGAGTATAAGAAGATTGAACAATAGAACATAAAACGGAACTATAAGATAACACATTTAGTCATAAATTAAGAACCTTAGTGGAACATAGCCACTAGAAATCCAAATTTAGTAACCAAGACCTATTATACAACAACCAAATACACAAGGTCTTATAAAAAACCAAGAACAAGAGGGATAGAAAGTGTAGGCAAACAAATCAAACAATAAGAACTAAAAAGGAACTAAAGCAGCTAAGACATAAGATAAGTTAATTCATAGAATTTTACAAAGGGTTTTAGAGACTCACCAAGATAGGACTAATCCTTTGATTAGTCTTGTATAAAGGAAGAACAAGGAGTAATCTTCATAGCCCTAACCTCCAGAGAGAAAATAGTGTTTACAATCAACAAAATTTGTTCAAAAGGTAATAAAAAAGTCTCTATTTGAACACCCATTAAAATATACAAGTGTTGAGGTTCAAAAAGGTGCAATTGGGCTTTATTTCTGTCAAAAATAGCTTAGATGGACTCGCTACTTGGGCCGGTGCCAAATATAAGGAGCTAACTGGCGCCGATTCAATTCTGTTGGCCGGGGTTTATTCATCAGTAAGAAGTTGGCACCAGTTGGTTCCTTATATATTGTACCGATTCGTCCCTGCCCAATCTGCCTTATTTTTTTTGGTCTCCAGGCATCCCTCCTTGGTCTCTATTGCTCCTCTCTTGAGTGGCCATGCCAATGATCATCCAATTATGTTCTAGGCGGTCTTTTAACGTCATCGACTTTCCATCCCAAGTCAAGTGAGTTTGCATATAAGCTTGTAGGTTAGCTGGAAATCACTTGGCCCGTGCCAATGGCCCTAATGATGGCCCTTGTGCATTGAATTGAGTATTCTTTCCCCTTTCTTGCAATTGTGCCTCTTTGCTTGGGTGATTCCAATGACAACTCCCCATTACAACTCACTCCAAAAGCTTAAAGGATACACATTAAAAGTAAAAATATAGACTAGAGCTCTCAACTAGGCCTATAGATCATTGTTGGAGAAATAACCAAGAGAAGTAATGGGTCCTCTCATAGACATATCTAATCCCTAACGGATTTCATTAAAACTCCACTGAGGATCGAAGATAATCCTCTGGTTTGTGATGGTCTACAACTACCCAGGGTCTCTCATTGTCAACACTCAAAATAGTAGCTAATCTAGTCGTGTCAAACTTTATGGGAATCCTCTTAACCATAGGAGACACAGTCTCAATGTTGTTGTTTTTTTCTTGTCCTGCATATTAGCATAAAATTCCTTGACTAGCATGGGATAATAAACTCCCTAAAGTCTACTAAAATCCTCCCATCCCACTCTTCTAAACATGATAGATAACTAAAGAGAACTGTGAAAGGATGTCTTGAAGGTCTTTTCCACTATGATTTTATTATTAACATGGCTTTGGCCAAATATAACAAGTAAGCTCCACAAACTGGGTAGGATGTGTAAGAAATGGCTCAAAAAGTGTAAAAAAAATATGAGGCTCCGGACCTCTTGGAATGTGGCCCTATCCCTCTTGGTCTAGATATGATATAATCACTCAAAAAAAAGATAAGACAAGTAGAAAGGAGTAGACCACAATTTACAATAAAGCCATACCCTTCAATAGAAGCACAACTCTTAACTAAACTCACAAATTAATAATTGCCCAACTTCACAAAACTTAATACCATTTCAATTCACCAATCCCATTCTCCTCAATATGCTTATAATAAAAACACGATTCCACAATCCAGGCATAATATCAACAATAGTTATCAACACAGCAATGAATAATCAACAATGGGGATTATGATCAATATAAGAACCATCTAATCATTAACCCTGGAGAATGTAGCAATATCATGAACAATATTCTACCACAACAAACTCAATCCAAGCATAAATAATTTGCATTTTTAAGGACAAAAATAACCATATGGATATCTAAGCATGAATTAATATCAAAGAAATAAAGTGAATAAACCTTAACCGTGGTATTCCATGCAGAATGGATTCACAAACTTAATCAATCCAAATAAACAAGAAAAATTGTTAAATTTCAACAAAAAATAAAGTAAAAATATCAAGAACTTCGTACTCAAAAGCGAATAGTAAAAATGAAAGAAAAATCATACCACTTTATTCTCTAATGAATGGGAAAACATCTAATGTAAAATAATTAAGGAATCATGCATGAATCAGGTGGACTGGAAAGTTGGGTTGTGAAGAAAACAAATGAGATTTTTATGATTTCAATATGAAGAAACAATGAAAAATCAAGGATTTGATGATGTGTTTGATGGTTAAAAATCAATCCGACCATGGTTAGGAGTAAAAAGCCAGTGATGGGTTGTGAAAAAAAGCAAGGAAGTGAAGAGTTTTTGAAAAAATAAGCCGACTCGGCTCTTTTTATGAGAAATCCCTACTTTAGCCAGTGCAAGGTCCAGGTATACAGACTGGCACCTGGTGTAATATGGGAAAATTTTTTTGAAGAAAGCTAGTCAATGTTGGGTCTAACTAAATGGACTGACGCCGGATCAGTCTTGTTCCAAAAAATTTTCACATTTCATTTTTTATATATAAATAAATGAACAAGAAGACAAATAAACATGAAAAATATGAATGCCTGAATTCCAAAAAAGAAATGAGCAAGAAAAAACTTTAACAAACGAAAATAAAAATTGTCCTAATTAAAATATAGAAGCTAATAAACTTCATTTCTTTCCATGATCTTAGTCTTGTAGATTATTCTTTTTATTTTTAGGTAGAGATCATACTTAATGATCTCCAAGAAGCTTAGCCAATTGACCAATTTGATTCTCCAAGTTGTGTATCAAAGCCTCTAAATTTATGGTTGCTACATCAATTCCTTGAAAATATTTTTCTGTAGAACTTACCATTTTGCTAACTAATTGCTCTAATGATGGCTTTGGTAGTGGTTCATTGTAAGAAAAAGAAGGTTGAGTCCTTTGGTTTTCACAAAAATATGAAGGGTTTTGCCTAGGCTGGTTTTATTTGGCCCAAGCGAAATTAGGATAGTTCTTCTAATCAAGATTATAGGTGGTGCTGTAAGGATTAGTACCTTGTTTCCCATTTCTTATCAAAGCATCTTGCTCTAAGGACTCTCGAGAAAAAAATATATTTTGACCCTCAAAATTGAGGTGTCCTTCTCCACAAAAATCACTATTAATGTTCATAACCTATCATTGAGAGAGGGCCACTATTTGTTCCATCTTTGGTGCTAGTACCTTAACTTTAGATTCTACGGCCACCCTTACTGCTATCTAGTCTTCTCTTAAACTCCCTCTCTAATCCACTTACATTGTTATGGTTATCACCACTCACCCTTTCTCATAACCTTCCTCTTCCTCCCCTTATCCTATTCCTACCTTCTATCATTGGGGCATGTTGAAATTCCCTAAAGGAATGCTCATCTTAATCTTCACCTAGTTGGAAATTAGCTTGAGGTGTGTTGTATCCACCCCCATGTTAGGAATAGGGAATTCTTGGTGTTCATATCCCCAGGGCCCTGGATAATTAGATCATTCGGATAACCACAAGGGGCGACATAGTGTAGACACTATCTTGCACAAGTCTGTCTTAACTAAATAGTTAAATATACCCAATATACAAGAATATTGGTCATTCTTAAGAACCTCAATTATAGTATATCAAAGCATATAAATCCAGCTTCGTCAGACTACCAACTTATACTCAAGCTATAGAGTACAAGTCCACACTATAGCAGTAGTAATCTAAGTTTTTATCACATAATACTTTTAAAAACCATTACTATAGGTCCTGTTCTACGTATTTGAAATATGCTTGTGTTATGAAATGAGTAGAATACTCATTAGCTAAAGGTAAGACATTCCTTATTTGGAATTTATAACACAATAACTTTACCAAAATAAAATTTTAATTCACATAATCTAGTTAGGAACAATAGTTTATGTGTTAAGTATTTCATGGTCTATACCGAACTATGAAAGACCTCTATTCATATGAACCATTTACTTAAACATAATGGGGTTTGTCCAATAAAATCGTGTACAAATATAAAGAAAATTTCACAAACAAATTATGAGAAAAATACTTTTATTAATATAAGTAAAAAATACATCAAAAACCTAGCCTAAGAGGGCATACATTCCAACATTAATAACATAGGGAAACACTCCCACAAATTCTATCCACTTGGCATGCTTTATGTTAAGTTTTTGTTGTGCCTTGAGGTGCTTCAAGGACTCATGATTAGTGTAGATAATGAACTCCTTAGGTAAAAAGTAATGTTATCAATAGAACAAGGTCCTCACAAGAGCATATAATTTTTTGTCATAGGTTGAGTAGTTTAAAATGGCCCTAGACAGCTTCTCACTAAAGTAGGCTATAGGTTTTTGGTCTTATGTCAAGACAGCTCCTATACCCTTCCTACTTGTTTCGCATTCCACATTAAAGGTTTTATCAAAGTTAGATAATGAAAGGTGTAGAGCTTGGCTAAATTTTTCTTTCAAGGTATTAAAAGATTTTTCTTCTAGTTCTTCCCATTTAAACCCAACCATTTTCTTTATTACCTCTGTTAATGGGGCGGCTATAGCGGTAAATTTCCTAATGAACCTCCTATAGCAATTTGCTAACCCTTGGAAACTCCTAATGTCGGTCACAGTTTTAGAGGTAGGCTGCTCTTTAATGGCCCTAATTCTCTTCTCATCAACCTCTATGCCTTTAGAACTCACTACAAAACTAAGAAATGTGGCTTTCACCGTGCAAAATGAGCATTTATCAATATTGGTATACAATGTTTCTTCCTAAGAGCATCTAGCACGTATTTGAGATGATTTAAGTGTTCCTCATGTAACTTGCCATAAATGAGATTATTATCAAAATATACCACAACAAATTTTCTAATGAATTCTCTCAAGACACGAATTAATCTCATAAAAGTGCTAGGTGCATTTGAGAGACCAAAAGGTATCACAAGCTACTCATATGATCCCTATTTTGTTTTTAAAGCAGTTTTCCATTCATCACCATCCCTAATCCTAATTTGATAATAACCGAATTTCTAGTCAATTTTTGAGAAAACTCATGCTCCATATTATACTACAAATTATCAAGACGAGAAATAGGGTAACGATATTTTACCAAAATGTTGTTAATTACACAACAATCAACACACATCCTCCACATTCCATCCTTATTGGGTACTGGGAGAATAGGAACTGCACATAGACTGAGTCTTTCTCACACTTGGCCCTTCTTGAACAGCTCTTCAACTTAACTTTGCAACACTTTGGCCTCTTTCGGGTTGTACCGATGTGCCGGTCAATTTGGAATGACGATTTCGGGTAAGAAGTCGATTTAGTGCTCGATCCTTCTAATTGGTGGCATATCCTTTGGGCAATTTGTTTGGAACACATCTTGAAATTCTTTAATAATTCGTGCAATGTCATGAGGTAAAGTAAAAGTAGACTCATTAGTAGTTATATAAACACACTTGCAATAGAGTAGTACTACCGGCTTCTTTGCTTCTATAGCTTCTATGCTTCACTACTCTTAGCAAAAAAGTTTTTCACTTGTGCTCATTTCTCTTATGCACTCATTATGATGAGACTCCACTTCATCATGGAGGATAAGGGCCAATGACAAGAGCGAGGACCAAGAAGTTTTAAGATGATTTTCAATTGATCATCAAACCATGCTTGAGGATGAAGGAGGATTGGAAGATTGAGGAAGCTAGCCAAGAGTTCGTGTTGTTGGCCATCTGTGAAGGACCCTGACAAGAACTCAAACCGGCAGCAAAGGGGGACGAAACTTGACAAGGGAGGCTTTCCCAGAGGACAGCCGGCGCTGGCTCCATGAGCCAAATCGGTGCCGGCTCCATTCTGTCTAAACTACACCTCAAGTAAACATGAACTGGATAAAGACAGAGCCAAACCGCTGCTGGTTGTGATGTTCCAATCCGGCGCCGGCTTCCCCCTGGGCACCGACGTCTGCTCCACATTTTTAATGCTTTTCTCCGATTTTCTTCACCTTTAATTGCTTGTAAAGACTTATTATGATCCAAAATTGTAATTAAACCTTAGGGTTTACTTAGTTAAGGTTATGATAGTATAAATAGCACATTTAGTGATATGACAAGATAATTCACTTCACTTTAATTCAAATTTGAGAGAGAATCTTGAGAGGCCATAGCTTCCTTGTTCATCTTGTTCAAGACCAAGCTTAAGGGCTAGTCCTCATTTTGTAAGAGTCTATAAATCTTTTGGATAATCCAATGTTGTATTCTTTGAATGGGTCTTAGTTGCTTTGTTCTTCTAAGGTTTGTTTGAAATTCAATATTTGGGTGCCTATTTTCTCTATTCTATTTGTTCTTGTTTGCCTTTGTTGCTTGGAGGATATTAGGGTGAGATTATAGTAGAACTTCTACTCATCTTGACGGTCTTTGATGCTTTTTTCTTCAAGGGTTTGAAAGAGTGCAGGTAGTTAGGTTATTTTTCTCATTTTGTCACAGAAAAGTCTCTGTTTTGGCTCCCTTTGTTTGAACTGAACACATAGCCACCAAAAACACCACAACACCAAGAAAAGCCACATAAGATTCGTATCAAAGAGTTTGGTATCAGAGCAGGAAAAGCTTGATTCCCATCAAAGCTTGAAAACAAGAAAAATGAGCCCTACAAAATGAAGAGAAAAGAAAAACCAGAAAATCCCGTCACTCAAAACTTGCTCCAAAAAAGGTCTTGAAATTTTTGTTATATCTTGAATTTTCTGTTGGGGAATTGCTCCTTGATGTTGTTTTAATCCTTGGGGACAAATTTATCTTGTGATTGTGGTGAAATTTGGCTTGAATATGTTTGAAAATTCTGGTTGTTCTTAAGTGACGAGATTGCAGCCAAGGTGTTTGATAAATGTTCCATGAGAGTGTTTTTTGGCTATAGTTTGGAATTTTGATTCTTAATTTTCATTCATTGGGACTTTTTAACTTAGTATATCACTCTAATGTTGAATTCCAAGTTCATTGAACTCAATTTCTCTATTGGACACTTGTGACCATCTTGTTATTCATCATCTTAGTTTTAGTTGTTCTTGTTTCTTTGTTCTTGATAATTCTTGTTTGTTTCTTGCTTAGAATTGTTTCTTGTGCATTTAGTGCTTGTTCGTGAGTTGATTGAGTCCACTTTTTTCTTGAAATTCTTGACTTAAAGCTTGTTTGTTTGAGGTGCCCAATAAGTGTTTGTTGAAATTTCCCTAAGACCCCCTAATTGGAAAATTCTTTTGATTTGTGTGATTCACTTAGCTGGACTAAATTTTGAGCTGTTGGGGAGAAATGGGATTGAACAAGAAGGCTTGAGTGTTGAGAAAAATGCAAGAGGATGAGCCTATTATTATAAAAGCTTAAGAGAGTAGACACGAGGGTAGAGTGATCAATCTTGAGAGCCAACACACAAGGAAGTGAAGTGATAATCTATCTTTTCCTTCTAATCTCTTTGTTTTGCAGGTATAGACAAGTAAAAACTCTACCACCATGGCCCATGAACAAGAGATCTCTAGGTCTAACCCAAGTGGACCTAGTAGACCCCAAGAAGAACAAATTGATGCTAGGGGTTTGCGTGAAGACTTACAGGCTATGATGAGGATGATACAAAGTGAGTTCCAAAATATGACAAGGGAGTTGATAAATCACCTTAGACAATTTTCTATCGTGGCACAAAGGAGAGGCCAAGAGCGATTTGAAGTGCCAAGTCCAAGGATGAGGGATGGTGATGCCCATACTCCTCCGTTACATACCCAATAAGGGGAAGAATGGGATGAATACTCTATTGGGAGTTTCCAACAAGCTCCTATGAGAGGAGGAAGACATGGCTTGAGAGGAGGATGAGGTAGAGGCCAAGGAAGGAATGGAGGGATCAATATAAGGGGGCTAGAAAGAGAATTTGAGGGAGTTGAAGAATGGTATGAGGATGAGCATGTTGAAGCCTTTGGGGAACAACATAGAGGATGGGGTAATAGAGGAGGAAGGAGAGAAGGAAATGATGTGGAGAGGGAGATAAGCTATATTAGATTGAAAGTGCCCACATTCTATGGCAAGAGTGACCTCGAAGCTTATTTTGAGTGGGAAAGCAAGATGGAGATATTCCTAGAGAGCCATAACTATAGTGCGAGGTTGGCTATATTGGGATTTTCAGAGTATGCCATGGTATGGTGGGAGTAAGTTAGTGCCTAAAGGAGACAAATGGGAGTAGAAACCGTGGCTAATTGGAATTTGTTGAAAGATATGATGAGGGCAAGGTTTATACCGCACCATTACTACAACGATCTTTACCAAAGGCTCCAATCACTCAAGTAAGGGAACAAGAGTGTGGAAGATTATCATAAGGAAATAGAAGTGATGTTGATGAGAGCTCAAATCCATGAGGATCCAAGAGCAATAAGAGCAAGATTTTTGGGATGATTAAATAGGGAGATTGCTAACTTGGTAGAATTGCACCCAATGATCGATTGGAGGATATGGTACATGCCACCATGAAGATTGAAAGGCAATTAAAGAGGAGGGCATTTATTAGATCAACCCTCCCAAACCTCAACACAACTAGCAAGGTGCCAACTAAGAAGGATGAAACCCCTAAACCATTTCAAAGGGACTTCAACAAACCTAGGAAAGCTTGGAAACGTAGAGAAGATTGGAAGCTTAGGGAGGATTGGAAACCTAGGGAAGGATGGAACAAGGACAAAGGGAAAACCATAGAGAGGTCACAAAGGAATAGAGACATTAAATGCTTTAAGTGCCTTGGATATGGATATACTTCCCATGAGTGTCCAAGCAAGAGAGCGATGTATTCCAATCCCTATGGTGAGGTTTCTATCGACGAAGAAGAAGAGGAAGAAAGGTACCAAGAAAACTAATAGGGAAATGGAGATGAGGAAAGTGATGAAGGGGAAGTTGTTGGACAAGAATACTCCTTGGTAGGAGTCATAAGAAGGTCATTGAGCTCAAAAGCTGTTGAGGATTAAGACCACCAACAAAGAGAGAATATTTTTTACACTAGGTGTCTAATCAACAAGACCCCTTATAGTGTTATTGTGGATAGTGGGAGTTGTACTAACGTGATTAGTGCAGATTTGGTTGAAGAATTGGACATGAGTTGGATTAAACATCCCAAGCCCTACAAACTATAATGGTTGAACGATAGTGGGGAAATGAGAGTCAACAAGCAAGTGTTGGTGTCTTTTGAAATGGAGAAGTACAAGGATGATGTGCTATGTGATGTAGTACCCATGCAAGCGGGTCATTTAGTATTAGGGAGGCCTTGGTAATATGATAGGCATGTAAAACATGATGGGATGAAGAATACTTATTTCCTACTCAAGGAGAGAACTAAGTTTACCCTCATCCCCATGGCCCCTAGTGAGGTGAGCAAAGACCAAAGAATCATGAAGGAAAAAGAAAAGAAGAAAGGAGCGCAAGAAGTTAAGCAAAAGCAAGAAATTGAGAGGAAAGAAAAGGAGAGGCAAGAAAAAGAGTTGAGATAAAGGATGAGCAAACAAGTTCCATTAACAATCAAGGATAGGAGTGAGCAAGGACAAGTGAGGGGAGGTAAAAAAAGAGTGAATTTCTTTGCAAAAGAGAGTGAGGTCATAGAGACTATAGAAGCTAAGAAACCGATTATACTTCTTTTATAGAAGGGTTCTTATGTTTCTACTAATGATTCCACATTGTCTTTGCCTCATGAAATTGCAGCTATTCTTCAAGAGTTTGAAGACGTTTTCCCAAATGAGGTGCCCGGAGGGCTTCCACTATTAAGAGGAATTGAGCATCAAATCGACTTTGTGCCCGGAATCGTCATCCCCAACCGACCGGCATATAGAAGCAACCCAGAGGAATCCAAGGAGTTGCAAAAGTAAGTGGAGTCATTACTTGAGAAGGGACATGTGAGAGAGAGCCTAAGCCCATGTGTAGTTCCGGTTCTCTTGGTGCCCAAAAAGGATGGGACATGGTGTATGTGCGTGTATTGTCGTGCTATCAACAATATAACGGTAAAATACCGTTACCCCATTCCTAGGCTAGATGATTTGCTTGATGAGCTGTTTGGTACATGCATTTTCTCAAAAATTGATTTGAAATTCGGTTATCACCAAATTAGAATAAGAGAAGATGATGAATGGAAAACAGCTTTTAAAACTAAATAAGAGTTGTATGAGTGGCTAGTCATGCCCTTTGGATTGTCTAATGCTTTTAGCACTTTTATGTGACTAATGCACCATGTTTTGAGGGAATTCATTGAAAATTTTATTGTTGTGTACTTTGATGATATATTAATTTATAGCAAATCATATGTGTATCATTTGAATTATGTTCAAAGTGTGCGTGTTGCCCTCCGAAGGGATAGATTGTATGCTAATCTTGAGAAATGCTCTTATTGTTTAGAGAGGATTACATTCCTTGGGTATGTTGTGAGTGCTAAAGGGATTGAGGTTGATGAGGGAAAAGTGAAAGCCATCCAAGATTGGCCAACCCCTACGACCATTACCCAAGTTCGTAGTTTTCATGGACTAGCTAGCTTCTATAGGAGGTTTATCTAAAATTTTAGCACTATAGTAGCCCCTCTAACCGAAGTGGTAAAGAAAAAGGTGGGATTTAGGTGGGAGGAAGCCAAACAATAAGCTTTTCAAACTCTCAAAGATAAATTAAGCCAAACTCCAATTCTTATTCTTCCCAACTTTGAGAAGGCTTTTGAGATAGAGTGTGATGTAAGTGGGGTGAGCAAAGGTGCAGTCTTGACCCAAGATAGAAAACATATTACATACTTTAGTGAGAAATTGTCCGAGACAGTCCTCAACTATTCTACCTATGACAAAAAGCTTTTTGCCTTGGTGAGGACGTTAGGGTATTAGCAACACTATCTTTTTCCAAGAGAGTTTGTCATTCATACCAACCATGAGACCCTTAAACACCTCAAGAGCCAACAAAATTTGAACAAGAGGCATGCAAAGTGGATGGAGTTTATTGGGACATTTCCATATGTCATTCAATTCAAGAAGGGTAAGGAAAATGTGGTAGCGGATGTACTATCTCGAAGGTATGCACTCCTCAACTTTTTGGATGCTAAACTTTTTGGTTTTGAATTTGTGAAAGATTTATATGTTGATGATGAGGAGTTTGGGGATATTTTTCATACTTGTGAGAAAGGTGCCTTTTCTAAATATTATAGGCATGATGATTTCTTATTTAGGGAGGTAAGGCTTTGTGTGCCAAGGGGTTCCATTAGGGTATTGCTAGTTAGGGAAGCCTATAGTGGGGGACTAATAGGGCATTTTGGTGTTGCAAAAACCTTAGGCATCCTTAAGGAACATTTCTTTTGGCCAAAAATGAGAAAGGATGTGGAGCGACATTGTTCTCAATGCATTACATGTAGGCGAGCTAAGTCTAGAGCTCTTCCACATGGTCTTTATACTCCTTTGCCCATACCTAATGTGCCTTGGGTTGGTATTTCAATGGACTTCATCTTAGGATTGCCTAAGTCCAAGGGGGGAAGGATTCTATATTTGTGATTGTTGACAAATTTTCCAAAATAGCTCATTTTGTGGCTTGTTCCAAGACTAATGATGCATCCTATATTACAGATTTATTCTTTAAGGAAGTGGTGAGAATGCATGGGATTTCAAGGACTATTGTCTCGAATAGGGATACAAAATTCCTTAGCCACTTTTGGAGAGTTTTATAGAACAAACTTGGAACTAACCTCTTGTTTTCCACAGCTTGTCATCCCCAAATGGACGGACAAACGGAGGTGGTCAATCGTACACTCACCCAACTCTTGCGGGCCATAATCAAGAAGAACTTGAAGAATTGGGAGAAGTGCATGCCTCACATTGAGTTTGTTTACAATAGGGCTATTCACTCTACCACTTCTTATTCTCCTTTTGAAATTGTATATGGTTTTAATCTTCTAACTCCTTTAGATTTGGTTCCTTTGCCTATAGGTGAACGATTGAACCTCGATGGAACTAAGAAGGTAGAGATGGTGAAGGCACTCCATGAGAAGGTGAAAGCCACCATTGCAAAATGAAATGAAGAGATCGCCCAAAAATGCAAACAAGGAAGAAAAAAGGTGTCCTTTGAGCCGAGCGATTGGGTATGGGTGCACCTTCACAAGGAGAGATTCCCCACGCAACGACGAAGTAAACTTGATCCAAAGGGGGATGGGCCATTTCAAGTTCTTGCTAAAGTTGGAGATAATGCTTACAAGATATATCTACCTGGTGAGTATCATATTAGTGCCACCTTTAATGTTAGTGACCTATCTCCTTTTGATGTAGATGATGGCGATGCTTCGAAGATGAATCCTTTTCAAGAAGGGGGAGATGATGAGACTCCACTTTATCAGAGAGGACAACGACTAATGACAAGATCGAGGACTAAGAAGCTTCAAGATGATTTCCAATTGATCACCAAATCATGCTTGAGGATGAAGGAGGATTGCAAGGTTGATGAAGCTAGCCAAGATTTGTGTTGTTGGCCATCTGCGAAGGACCCCAACAGGAACTCAAATCGACAGCAAAGGGGGACGAAACTTGATAAGGGAGGCTTCCCCAGAGGACAGCTGGCGCTGGCGCCAGCTCCATGAAGCCAAATCAGCGCCGTTTCCATTCTGTCTAAACCACACCTCAAGCAAACATGAACCAGCCGAAGACAGAGCCAAACCGGCGCCGGTAGTGATGTTCCAATTCGGCGCCGGCTTCCCCTTGGGCACCGACGTCTGCTCTGCGTTTTTAATGCTTTTCTACGGTTTTCTCCACCTTTAATTGCTTGTAAAGACTTATTATGACCCAAAATTGTAATTAAACCTTAAGGTTTACTTAGCTAGGGTTAGGATAGTATAAATAGTACCTTTAGTGATATAACAAGACAATTCACTTCACTTTAATTCAAATTTGAGAGAGAATCTTGAGCGGCCCTAGCCTCCTTGTTCATCTTGTTTAGGACCAAGCTTAAAGGTTAATCCTCCTTTTGTAGGAGTCTATAAATCTTTTGGATAATTCAATATTGTATTCTTTGAATAGGTCTTAGTTGCTTTGTTCTTCTAAGGTTTGTTTGAAATTCAATATTTGGGTGCCTAGTTTCTCTATTCTATTTGTTCTTGTTTGCCTTTGTTGCTTGAAGGATATTAGGGTGAGATTATAGTAGAACTTCTACACATCTTGAGGGTCTTTGAGGCTTTGTTCTTCAAGGGTTTGAAAGAGTGTAGGTAGTTAGGTTATTTTTCTCATTTTGTCACAGAAAAGTCTCTGTTTTGGCTCCCTTTGTTTGAACTGAACACATAGCCACCAAAAACACCACAACACCAAGAAAAGCCACACAAGATTTGTATCACATTATTTTCACTGGCTCTCATTTCTTTTTCCCATTTATCTCCCTCTTAATTGCTTTTTTTCTTTTTTCTCTCCTTCATGATCCTTTAATCTATACTCACGTCACTAGGACTCATGGGTAAGAGAACATATTTTTCCCTCCTTGATCATGGTTTAGGTATTCTTTTTCCTATGGTGTGCCACACCCCAATCGCATTGCCATGGTGTCCCAAGAAGTAGGTGATCGACTTGCATGGGGACTACATCATATAGTACCTTATTTTTATAGTTTTCCATGTCAAAGGTCATCTGGCTCGCTTGTTTACTTTCATCTCCCCACTATCGTTAAGCCATTGAAGTTTTTAGGGATATGGATGCCTCATTGTATTTAATTTCATCTCATCCACTAAAGTTGCACTAATTCCATTAGTACAACTCCTACTATCCACTATCATACTACGTGGAACCTTTGCAATGAAACACCTAGTGTAGAAAATGTTCTCTCTTTGTTGGTGTTGATCATCTTCCTTAGCTTAAGTGCTTAATGACCTTCTAGCAATTCCTAGCAAAGAATACACTTGTCCTATCTCTTCTAATTCACCACTAGGAGTCTCCTCTTCTTCTAATTCTTCTCCTCCTGTATTATCTTTCCGTCCCCCTTCTTCATCTTCAGAGGACACATCTCAAAAAGCATTGGTATACATAGTCCTTTACTTAGATATTCATGGGCTATGTGTCCATACCCTAGGCATTTGAAACATTAATATCTCAACTCTATTGGGATCTCTCCATGGCCTTTCTTTTATCCTTGTTCCATTCTTCCTTAGGTTTGTTGAAGTCCCTAAGTAGTGGTTTTAAAGCTCTTTCCTTCTTCGCCATTGGCTTGCTAGGTGTAGGGTTGGCATTAAGTGTAGGCTTAATGACTATTTTCCTCCTTATTTTCCTTTTCATTTTCATAGCCACGTGGACTATCTCCTCCAAGGCGTCATATGAATGCAATTCCACATTGTTGGTTATCTCCCGATTTGGCCTATTCAAAAACCTAACTTTGGTAGCTTGGGAATCCTTTTGAATGTTAGCCCTAATAAAAAAGATTTCCAATTCCTTGTGGTAGTCTTCAACATTTTTACTTTTTTACTTGAGCAGTTGTAGCATTTGGTATAATTCGAGCAGTTCAATATCAATAGTTAACAAGATAGCTAGCTACGACTAGAAATGAATTAGTAGAGAATAGTTATGACATTCTCAAGAGACATCAACAATTCGTGGATTCAAGTAGTAAGTTGGTTTGTAGTTAGTGTATACTAATAACACAGATCACAAAATAACAAATTATGAGCTCAAAAGCTTTCAATAAAAGCCACATTACCCTTCTTAGGACTCTTATCAAACACTTTGTGGGCATTACTTTGTAACTCTATATCACGATATGTTCTACCCTTTTTGAGCCCAAATAATCACAACAAGAAGAAAATTTTCATCCCCAAGCATTGACATATGATCTAGGAGCAAGTTTTGGTAAACAATCATTAGTGATGTCAAGAAAAAATGGACCTTTTTATGGCTCCTTAGAGTGATAGGATTTGTAAATTTCATAGCTTCTTCAATATCTTCAAATTTTGACAACGATCAAAGCCTTGCCTTTTTCTGATACCACTTAATATAATCCTTGGTAAGGTCGCCTCTTGTCACTTGGGTGAAACTCTTGGCATGGGAAGTCAGCAATAAAAACAAGTACCAATAAATAGAAACAAGAGAAGAGTATAAGAAGGCTGAACAATAGAACATAAAATGGAACTATAAGATAACACCCCTAGTCACAAATTAAGAACCTTAGTGGAACCTAGCCACTAGAAACCCAAATTTAGTAACTAAGATCTACCACGCAACAACCAAATACACAAGGTTTAATAAAAAACCAAGAACGAGACGGATAGAACGTGTCGGCAAACAAATAAAACAACAAGAACTAAAGCAAATAAGACTTAAGTTGAGTTGATTTATAGAGTTTTATAAAGGGTTTTAGAGACTCACTAAGGTAGGGCTAATCCATTGATTGGTCTTGTATAAAGGAAGAACAATAAGCAATCTTCATAGCCCTAACCTCTAGAGAGAAAATAGTGTTTACAATCATTAAAGGTATTTAAAAGGTATTCAAAAATTCCCTATTTAAACACCCATTAAAATATACAAGTGTTGAGGTTCAACAAAGTGTAAATGGGCTTTATTTCAGTTAAAAAGCAAATAGCTGGGATGGTCCCGCTACTTGGGCTGGCGCCAGATATGAGGAGCCAACTGGCACCAAATCAGTTCTATTGGCCAGGGTTTGTTATCATTCAGAAGCTGGCACCGGTTGCTTTATATATGGTGCCGTTCGTCCCTGCCTAGTCTACCCATTTTCTTTTTTTATCCAAGAATCCCTCATTGGTCTCTATTTCCTTCCTGAGTGGCCACGCAAATGATCATCCAATTACATTCTTGGTGGTCTTCTAACGTCATTGACATTCCATCCTAAGTAAATTTAGTTTGCATATAAGCTTGAAGGTTAGCTTGAAATCGCTTGACCGGTGCCAATGGCCCTAATAATGGCACTAGTGCGTTAACTTGAGCATCCTCTCCCATTTCTTGCAATTATGCCTCGTTGCTTGGATGATTCCTATTACAAGTCACTCCAAAAGTCTAAAGGATACGCATGATCACTAAAGGAAAAATAAAGACCTAGAAGGAAATATGAGAATAGACCACATCCTTCATGTACTAGATAATCAAAGGAGTGAGGGAAATAGGCTTACTATCTATCATTCTAGAGAGGATGTACACATCAATGACTCTGGCCTCATTGATTCCACTAGCCTTAGGGACAACATTAAAAGTAAAGATATAGACTAGGGCTCACACCTGGGCCTGTAGATCATTGTTAGAGAAATAACCAAGAGAAGTAATAGGTCCTCTCGTATACATACATAATCCCTAACGGATGTTATTAAAGTGGAATATAAGCTTGGAGGCTAGCTCGAAATCACTTGGCCCATGCCATTGGCCTTAATAATGGCCCTTGTGCATTGAATTGAGTATCCTCTCCCCCTTCTTGAAATAGTGCCTTTTTGCTTGGGTAATTCCTATAACAACCCCCTATTACAAATCACTCCAAAAACCTAAAGGATTGCCTTGAAAGAAATACAAGAATAGACCATATCCCTTATGGATTGGATAATCAAAGTAGTAAGGGGAATAGGCTTATTATCTATCATCCTAGAGAGTATGTACACATCAATGGCTCTGGCCTTATTAAATCCACTAGCCTTATGCACAACATTTAAAAGCAAAAATATAGACTAGGGCTCTCAGCTGGACTTGTAGATCATTGTTAGATAAATAACCAGGGGAAGTAGTGGGTTTTATCGTATGCATACCTAATCCCTGATGGATGTCATTAATGCTCCACTGAGAATTAGAGATAATCCTGTGGTGTGTGATGGTCTACAGATACCCAAAGTCTCTCATTGTTAATACTCAAAATAGTGGCTAATCTTGCCCTATCAAACTTAATGGGGATCTCCTTAACCATAGTAGATATAGTCTCCAGGTTGTTCTTTTTCTTGTCCTGCATTTTAGCATAGAATTCCTTGACTAGCATAGGATAATAAACTCGCTAAAGCCTACTAATAGCCTCCCATCCCAATCTCCTAAGCATGGTAGATAACTGAAGAGAACTGTCAAGGGATGGCTTGAAGGTCTTTTCCACTGTAATTTTATTATTAATATGGCTGTGGCCAAATCTGACAAGTAGGCTCAATAAACTGGGTAGGATAAGTAGGAAATGGCTCAAAAGAAGGAGTAAAAGAATATGAGGCTCTGGACCTCTTTGAACATGGACCTATCCCTCTTGGTCTAGATACAATATGATCACTCAAAGAAAAGATAAGATAAGAGGAAATGAGTAGACCACAGTTTACAATAAAGCCACACCCTTTAATACAAACACAACTCTCAACGAAACTCACAAATTAATAAATGCCCCAACTCCACAAAGTACAATACCAATTCAATTCACCAATCCCACTCTTCTCAACATGCCTATAATGAAAACATGATTCCACAATCAAGTATAATATTAATAAGAGTTCTCAACACAGCAATGAATAATCAACAATGGGGATTATGATTAACATAAGAACCATCTAATCATTAACCCTAGAGAATGAAGTAATGTTACAGACAATATTCTACCACAACAAACTTAATCCAAGCATAAATAATTTCCTTTTTCAAGGACAAAAACAATATCAAGAGAATTTTTGCCGAAATAGCCATATGGATTTCTAAGCATGGATTAAGATCAAATAAATAACGTCACTAAATATTAACCCATGGTATTCCATGCATAATGGATTCACAAACTCAATCAATCCAAATCAAACAAGAAAAATTGTTGAATTTTGGCCAAAAATGAAGTAAAAATATCAGGAACTCCATACTCAAAATTGAACCGTAAAAATAAAAGAAAAATCATACCACTTTATTCTCTAATATATGGGAAAACATCCAACGTAAAGTAATTGAATAAATTATTTATGAATCAAGTGGATTGGAGAGTTAGGGTGTGAAGAAAAAAAAATGGGATTTTTATGATTTCAATCTAAAGAAACAATGAAATATTAAGGATTTGATGATTTGATGATGAGTTTGAAGATTAAAAATCAATCCGGCCATAGTTGGGAGTGAAAAGTTGGTGATGGATTGAGAAAAAAAGTAAGGGAAGTGAAGAGTTTTGAAAAAATTAGTCGGCTTGGCTCTTTTTATGAGGAATCCTGACTTTAGCCAGCTCTGGGTCCAGCTATATAGACCCGCGCTTGGTGTAATTTCGAGGGAAAAAAAATCTGAAGAAAGCTAGCCAGCGCTGGGTCTAACTAAATGGACCGTTGCCGAATCAGTCATGTTTTAAATTTTTTTTTATTTTTATTTTTTAAAATAAATTTATGAACAAAAAGATAAATAACCATGAAAAATATGAATGCCAGAATTCCAAAATTGAAATAAGCAAGAATAAACTTAAGCAAACGAAATAAAAAATTGTCCTAATTAAAATACAGAAGCAAATAAACTTCATCTCTTTCCACGATCTTAATCTCATAGATTATTCTTTATATTTTCCAGGACGAGATCTAGCTTGATGATCTCCAAGAAGCTTAGCTAATTGACCAATTTGATTCTCCAGGTTGTGTGTCGAAGCCTCCAAATTTCTGGTCACTACATCAATTCCTTGAAAACATGTTTCTGTAGAACTTACCATTTTGTTAACTAATTCCTCCAATGATGGCTTTGGTGGTGGTTTATTGTAAGGAAAAGAAGGTTGAGTCCCTTGGTTTCTACTAAAATGTGAAGGGTTTTGCCTAGGCTGATTTTGAGTAGTCTGAGAGAAATTAGGATAGTTCTTCCAACCAGGATTTTAGGTGGCGCTATAAGGATTATTACTATATCTCCTATTCCACATAAAAGCATCTTTCTTTAAACACTCTTGAGAGGTAAATATATTTCAGCACTCATGATTGGGGTGCCATTCTCTACAAAAATCACAATTTACGTTCATTACCAGACCTTAAGAGGGGATCACCATATATTCCATCTTAGCATCAATTTTGTGGATTCCTTGAATATGAGCCCTAGATCTTGGGTTACCCCACAAGTAATTGTTTATAGTGATATTTTCAACTAAATCATACAACTCCTCCAGGGTCTTAGAATTTGTTTTGCCTTCAGCAGATGCATTAATCAATTTTTCAGGGGAAAATTTAATTCACTATGAAAAATCTGCATCTACATGCCTAATTCAAACCTATGGTTAGGACCTATTCTCAGCATTTCCTTCCACCTTTCCCAACACTCATATAGTCTCTCAGACTCTAATTGTTGGAAGGCAAAAATATCAGTTCTAAGCTTGGCGGTCCTAGTTGGAGAAAAATATTTAGCTAAGAATTTCTCAGCTAACTCATTCCAAGTAGTGATCAATCCTATAGGCAAAGATTTTAACCAAGATTTGGCTCCTCCCTAAGAGAAAAAGAAATAAAGTCTCAATTTAATAGCAGCTTTCGACACATAATTCATCTTAAAAGTGTCACAAATCTCTAAGAAACTCGCAAGGTGGGCATTAGGGTATTTATCAAGTAACCCATTAAATTGGACCATGTTTTGGATTATTTGGATAATGCTAGGTTTTATTTCAAAATTCTTAGCTTAAACCTTTGGTCTAGCAATACTCAAATCTATACCCGAGATTGTAAGTTTAGCAAAATCACCTATAGGCCTTTTATTGTTTCCACCATTACCACAGTTGTTATTTTGGTTAACTTTCATTTCTCCTATTGAACTGAATTGCTCGGCCTAGTTTTTGTATGCCCTTTGACTTCGTATTAAAGCTCTCTCGATCTTAGAATCAAAATCCACTATGCTTCTTGTGGTTTGTCGAGTAATAAACCAGGACTAATCCAGCATAGGAAATACGAAAATAAGATTTGAAAATTACAACTAGACAATTAAGTACACTTAAAACCCACGATACAACAATTAGCGCATAAATTCACTAATTATATAAATATGAAAATAATAGGATATGGCACCTATATACACAAAGAACATAGATACATATTTATGTATAAACATATAAATATGGCTAAATTAATGAATTCCAAGCTTTCATGATTTGTTCCCCTACAACGGCGCCAAGAACTTAATGTACTAGATTTGGATTATAAAAATCATACAATTTCAAGTCCATTCTCGATCAAGTTTTAATTAAAACATTAATCCCCAAATCACATATATGAGTAAGTATACTCATCATTAAGCATAATATAGGGAATTAACGAGTATCAATCATCAAGAAACAACTACTATTAGTTACTTTTTAGTCATTGTTTAACCGACCAAATAAAATGATGAAGACCAAAGGTAAAAATAAAGATAAAAATATACAAAACTCTAAGAGAGTCAAACATGTAATTAGATAGATACTTTTGACGATATAACAATAAATCATTTAAAAATTATTACAATTAATTATTATCTGGGCATCATGAAGGAGTAATATAGAATCCATACTCTCTCGAGTTATGGTTTCATTGTCTCTTCATTAATTTAATGGGCATCTCCATCTCACTAAAACAACTAAAAGATGCATAGAATACAAGTCCTTGATAATTATCCTTATCTCTAGATGATAAAGGCATGGAATTCATTAATTCCCCGATCTCTAAGTAAAATCAATAACTTTTGGTTACTAAAATTCTTGACTTAACCTCTCCTTTGAATTAATTAAGAAAATAAAATTAGAATTGAGTAATTAAAACTATCTCCTAACCTCTTTCTCAAGTTAATTAGAAGAATGGTCCAATCTCATCAATTCATCACTAAAAATAAGTAATCAAATATCAAGAAGAGTATTTAATTGAACAAAAGACTAACTAATTTAACATCACAAATCTAAAAAAAATATCCAAAATACCATGAAAACATTGATCTCATCATTATTCAAAGAAAAAGAGAAGAAAAGTTTTAGAATGAACTCATAGATAAGCTTTCTGCTTCCTCCCTTGAAGACTTTTCTTGAAGCAATGCCCGTTGAGCGGTGAATTCCTCTTTTAATGAATGATTACAACTTTGATCCTTAGATTTATATGTTTTTCATAAACTTTTCTTGTTTATATAGGCCTCTTGGTTGCTTAAAAAGGTTTCCTAAAAGTTCTGGCCAAATACAAGTTGGAAAATACAAGACTTCTTAGGAAATTTCCAATTTTGCTCGCAAAAGGACTTCCAAACCGCCTCTGGACCGACAAAGGTTGTCGTTAGTTCACCTCCTCTGGGCTGGCGTCGGGTCTTCACTGGAAACCCATGATTACTCTACATTTTCCCCCTAGTTTACCCTGAAATTCCAGAGCATGGCCGGTGTTGGTTCTTCTTTTCTAGGCTGGCACTGGATATCCACTGGGATTCCACCTTTTCATCTCCAATTGCATCAATTTCTACATAAAATCACCAAAACACTTTCCACTGGCAAAATATCAAATAGAAAGGGAATTGGCTAGTTATTAAATAAAAAATATCACAAAATAATATCAAATAACTATGAAAATATAGATAAACTTAGGCCTTGTCACTCGTTTTCTCCTTGGCCAATTGTTACCTTCATCTAGCTGCCAGTTAGATTTGTTAAGCTGCTAAAATTTAGGATATGGTTTATAAAAATGAAATTAGGATAAAATCTTATTTTTATCTCAAATACTATTTATATTATTTTTCTTTTCGCTATTTCAAGCTTTCAAACTCCTAGCTTGGCTGACATCTACCTTAAAGTTCCCTATTTTCATGTATTTCATTTAATTACATAAGCTTTAGAGCAATTTTGATAGGATGGCTGCCATATAGGTTGTCCATTATAGTTCAAATTTCTAAAGCTTAATCACAATACCTCTTAATTTTCAAAAGGTCCTAAAAATCCTCCAAAACTGACTTCTATGCTATCCTTTTCGAATATATCAGATTTACTTTGTGCACAATAAGCACCCACTACATACTTCTTATTAAGGAATTCGACCACTCTCATTTCTCTCTTTTTGTTCTTAAATTTTAAGCATGATGCTTACACTAAGGCTAGCTGAAATATAGGGGGGCTTCTAAGTGCAAGAGTTTTCAAGATTTGAAAAACGCTATCCTATCTCCTTTGATTTTTCAAAAGCCTTGAACCACTCCTAAGATCTCCCTCTTTTTTAGAACATATCTCATCAACTAGGGCAAAATATGTCAACCACCTTTGAACTTCCACAAATTTTTTTTTTCACCCTTGAATTTTAAAATGTGTGATTTGAGCCCTCAAACTTTTAAAATATCTAAAAAAATAGTTCTTATATCAATTAAAACTATTAAGTGCTCATGGAAGTTCATCACATGACTTCTACATGACCTATTTTATAGGTATTTTCATTCATCAACTCTCACAATGTAGTGTTATCCTTCTAATTCTTACAAAATAACTTTTATATATGATAGGAAAAGACTACTGCGACTTGCACGTCTCTCACTTCTCTTTATATATATATATATATATATATATATATATATATATTGGTAATTCACTCCTGCTTTCAAATTTATTCTTCATTTTTATAGAGATGTCAAGAAAATTACTAATCGTCAAGAATTGAATTAGTTTTTTTTTTCTTCATCTTTATGTCTTAGTTTTATTTATTAAATGGTAAAATATGTTATTTTTGTTGTATGGTTAGATTCGAAAAAGTGCAAAAGAGTAATTTCAAGATTATTGAGTTGCATAAAAGGTTTAAAGTTAGATCTTAAAATTGTTGTTGAAAATAAAGAAATTCGAAGAGAAGAGAGTGAGATTAAAGTTGAAGAATAATATTTTAGAAATAAAAAATGGAGAATAAGAGCTAAAATCTAGTGATTTTGTATTATACTTGAAGTTTTATTGTTGAAAGGGCTATTTTTAGATGTTTCAAAAGTTTGAGGGCTAAAATCACATATTTTAAAGTTTGATGGTAGAAATAAAAATTTGTGAAAGTTCAAGGGTGGTTAGCATATTTTACCCTATCAAATATAGGGATTATATTTACATTATACAAAAAACTCACCATATTTCTACTTCTAAAGAAATTTCGGCCGCTCTCTATACACACCAAAACTGAAACACACACATCTCTATACACACAAAAACCAAAACACACATATACACCACTCTTATGCTCTCGACTTTCTTCCTTCTCTAAAAAAACCAAGCACTTCCATTCGCTCTCTTATCTCCTCTCTATTCACAAACCACAAGCAAGCTCACTATTCATGAGCAAGCACACACATTCTCTCCCAAAGATCTCACTTTTAGCCTTCAATTTCTATCTTTTTCTTCTATCTATTCTATCTAAATCAAGACAACATACTCATTTTCTCCTCTCTAGATCAGTGTACATGGCTTTATTCCCTCTCAAAGGCCACAGTTTCTCTTTCCTCTTGAAGGTTTAAGAATCTATTTGATTGCAAACAAAATAGCCTCCATCTCTTTGGATCAAATGAGCAACTCCTTCAAGTGGTAATTCATGCCCCATTTTTGTCTGTTAGTTTTCATAATCATTTTATGCGAGGTAGTATATCTTCTAGTTTCCTAGAAATTTATGTTAAAGTATGTGCGTTGGTGCTAGATACTAGAAGCTATTGCTGAATACTTATTTTTGCAAGCATGTGTATAGGAGTTGAGATCTTAAAGGGTCCATTGAAGGTCGTCTTATTTGGATACATATGTATAATATATGTGTATTATAAATTTTCTTGATGTCTAGATCTATGGTCTATATACCATTTGTTTTATTAAGAGCATGAATATAATTTTTGTAGGGTATTGATCAAATGTTGTATGATGAATGTTTTTGTAGTTAACACAGAGTTTGTAGGATTGAGATGGTAGGCTTGTAATAAATGTTCAGTATAAAATGTTAAAGGGATTGAGGTAATTAGGGTACATACTACGTAATGCTTTTGAATGGAATAGTGCATATGTTCATGAAAATACATTTAAACTAAACAGATTATTTGTTTGAACTTATCCATAAGCAAGGGAAAGTACAACGTTTAGTACTCAATAAGGGCAAACTATTGGTACCAGCCTTTGATGGTTTGAGCAAGTTTTCCAATAGAAGGCCGCATCTAGAAGATAAACTATTTCTAGATAAGGTGATGGTACTAGTGAGTCAAGTCAGTCCACAACTTGTGAAACCCTACCCTAAGCTACTCTTTGGAATGAGGGGAATATATGCATTGTATTTTTACATGTACATTTTACGCACTTGATAACACACACACACACACACACACACACACACACACACGTGTCTTTAGTGAAGTTAATTGCTTAACCTAAGCAGTACTAAGTTGCACTGTTTGTTTAGCATGCATACTTAATTTACTTGAGTAATATGGAATTACCCTATTTATTTATTTAAGGTGAGATGAGGAGAATTAAAGTATAAGATTATAGGAGATAAAGATTTTGGAGTGGTTAAGGGACACAAGAATTAGTGTGTTGTAATGGATAGAGTATTAAGATCTTAGTCTAACAACCACGACTCGATTTTTATCTTGCTCAAACTTCACAATATTTTCCTAGCATTATTTTTCCTTCTTTTCACCTACTATTTCCATTTTTGGGATGGAGAATATTCCATCAAAAGATTTGGTCTTAATATCTATCCTTTCAATATAAATATTCTTGTTCTTTTTTGCTTAACCATTCCATATCCCACGCCACAAACCCTTACCTTTTTTACTTTAATTACTTACCAAATTCATCTTTTACATTATGGCAGTCAGATATCAAATACCCAAGTTTCCATATTGTTTCCATATTTAGGAAGGTAAATTGAAGAAATTATCCCTAATACCAAATCTAGCTGAACCTTCCATTTCCTCTTAGGATTTGAAATTCAAACCTCATAATTACACTCCTAGAATCACCCTTAAAATATTCTTGTTTCCTTTCCATGTGTCGAATCTTTCCCTTACTTTGGCAACCGGCCTTATGGCCTGTTACTTCCATAGTTTTCTTCCTCCATTCTTACCATGAATTGGCAAGATTATTTTCCCCCATAAAAAGCTAGCTGCTTTCCTTTTTCTCCTAAGATTTGGATTTGAAAATTCTAAGATTTCTCACTCAATCAATTACAATAATTCGAGCTATTTAGTCTCTAACTTTCGGCCACTCAAGACCTTGATGACTCTCTCTTTCCTTCTTAAGTACTAACTGAATTTCGAAAAAGTATAAGAGGAAGGCAAAGCTACCTACGTTGGACAAGGCAAGAAATTTCTCTCTTAGTACTTTCCTTCCTCTAGCATGGTAAATTGCTAATTACCACTCTAAATCAAAATTTCAAACTCCTCTTCATCCTTTTCCCTCCCATTTGCATGAGCTCTCACACACCAATAGCTTTTGGTTTCCCCTCTTCAAACAAGAATGTAAAAAATTCCTTTTGATCATTTGCTACTAATTTCTCCTCTCATTTACTCTTGGCACAATTGGAACACACCTCTCTCTCTCTTACTCTTGCCTTCTTCTTCCTCATGCCAACTAAAAATAACAACACACACCCTCTTGCTTTCAGTCAATTCTCCTCTTCCTTCCCCCCCCCCTCAACAAAACTGAAATGCCTCTTCCTTTCTACCTCTCATTTTCAATCACTAGGGCAGTACCAATAACACTCTCCTCTTCCGATCCTTCTAACAAAATCAAGACAACATCCTAAGCCCTGCTTTATTGGAGCTTCGGCCCTTCTCCTCCCAAATAGCCATACGCATACCATCAAGCACTCTTACCCTCAGTTTTCCCTCTTTTTTTAAAAACAAGGTAAACTTAATCTCTTTTTTTCTTGCTCTCGAACGTGCCTCTCTTTCTTCTCTTCTCTTTTAGATAAACTGAGATATGATTTATCTTGGTTTTCTCTTCTTATTTTTGATTCATGCTGGACTATTTTAACTAGAGTAAAGTTTGCATCTCTTTAAGGCTGGACACTTGCAGATATTTGAGACTTAATTGAGTTGGGGCTTCTTTTTAAGTAACCTTTTGGTTTCATCTTTTCTACTAGTTTTGTGCTCGTAATTTTCATTGTGGTAAACTCAAGATCATACAGATGAAATGTTTGCTTATGTAAAGATCCTGTTAAAGTTTTCTCTCGAGTATAGGCTAAGTGATTTATGTTGATGAGTATGTGAAACGTGTGGTGTAGATGAGTTGGATCTTGTTGTTATGAAGAATATACTTTGATCTAGTACTAGCATTACTCCTTTAGTTGATTAAATTTTACCCTTGCACCTTTTCTTTTGATTTGAATTGTCTAGTACATATGGCTCAAGTGAGTGCATTTGGGGTGATTGTGTCAAAGTATTATGATTATGCCTTTGGAGATCTATTTATACATATTATTATAAAAGAAGAATGATAAAACTTGTATGATATGCTAGGAAGATTATGGTGTGGAAGGAATTTAATTGTTAGGTGCATATGATTTGAGTTGAACTGTGCTCATAGCTTAGGTAAGTATGCTCTAATAATCATGATATAACTATTGTGACAAAAGCATGATGTTTGTTTATAGATGTTAATGCATAAAAGGTGAGAATGGTGTAGTGTTGGGACTTATTGTAATACATTTCAGTGTTATATGTAGGATAAGTCATAATTTAGATATTGCAATCTCTTGTTAGATAAAGTTATGTTTCAAGACCCTACAAACCAGTAATTCATTTTGTCTAGTGATTCTAAACAAGTAAGTCCTGCCCGACCTTTTTACAAATGATGCTCTAATTATGCAAGTTATAGGTTGTTTAGATTATTCTGTCAGAGAGATTGATTATTTGATATGCAAGCACGGATGAACTTTTCTTTTACCCAAAATGATATTTCGATCAAATAAATATTTTCAAATCAAAACCAAGTTTATTTCAATAATATTTTGGTTGTTACACTACACTATGTGTGTATACTCAAGTTGATTGAAACTGTTTACCTTGCGAATATTTCTGAGCAAGGTATACGTTGAGAATTTAATCAAGGCAGACTACTGATACTAGCTGTTGAGGGATCGGGTGAATACTTCGGTAGGTGGCCACTTCGGGAGTATGATCTATTTCTGGAAGGGGCAATAGTGCTAGTATGTTAGGCTAGCCTAAGCTAGCAACCCGTCCCAAAGGATTGTAATTCAAAGTTGGACAACCAGTAAGTTGGATAAGAGATGGAGGAGTATCTCTTCCAGTGGGTTGATCACCCACTATACTATTAGGCAGGATTTTACAATGCATTGCCATGATGTAGGGTTTCATAGTAAGGGACTGGATACAGGGTTTCATAGTCCACCCATTTTTGTAAAATTCAATGAGTGGTTTCACTTATATATGAAACATAGTTATTTAAACTAATTTGCTAATTTTGCCTTATTATGTGGAGCAAAATGTACAAGCAACCACTTTATGATCATTTAAATTAACACGCGAAGAGTTGCAACTTTTTCTGTAAAGTTTTTAACTAGTATCACAAATGTATTATAAATTCACATTGAGCACACACATGACTTACTGGGAATTTCTTCTCACATATTTCTCTAACTTATTTTTTGAAAGTACTAGTCTCAACAAGATGGGAGGCTGTTAGAGATCAAGGCTTAGATTATGTCTTTATTTATGTTTTCGATTTCTACAAACTTTTAATCTATGTGGTTTTATTTCTAAGACATTTGTAAACATATCGAAGAGTCGTATTAAGTTTTAATTTATTTTTATTTATGCTCTTGCCTAGTTATAGAAATCCCTAACCCTAAGGATGGGGTGATATCCTTGACCCTTTTGGGTTACCTAGTAGTGGAGTGCTACACAACTAGTAACTCAATTCTGAGTAAGATTGATATCCGGGTTTGGACAACCAGAAAGTTTGGGTAAAAAATGTAGGAGTCTCTCACTCAGTAGGCTGAACACCTACTGATGTTGTAATGTAGAGTTTTATAGTATCCAATTATAATGAATGACTTCATGACAATTTGAATAGGATTATGATGTTGGGTTTCATAATTAGATTGTTTTATATATTATAAGTGGTTTCATATTTTTGTAAAAGAGAATGAATTATTTTTTTTGAAATAAATGTATGATTAATTTTCAGTTTGAGCATAGCTTATCTGGCTGAATGCAAGCAAAAAACCGCTCAATAACATTGGCAATAGGATTTCAAATTTCGCAATGGTTTTCAGGGAGATCCAGTCTTGACAAGGTTGCAAAATTTAGTGCTTGAAGATTTAGATTGTTTTCTGTTTATTAATTTCATTTTGTGAACTTTGTATACCAATTTCTTTGTATTTCTAAGACGTTGTATAAGTTTTGAAAAGCCACTAAATGAAAAATGGCCTTCTATGACAAAAAATTTTGTAGTTGAAGGTTAAAATTTTATAGCTAAAGAACTTTGGAGTCCAAAAAAAAAAAAAAAAAAAATCTTCCTCGCCACTTTCACGCTGTCGCCAAAGAGTGCCCTTTTGTGAGGAAGTTTTTTTTCCATTCTAAAGCTGTTTCTTTTTTCTAGGAAAATTATGTCACTAAATCCATCCTATTTTTGTTGCCAAAAGTTAAATTTTGTTGCTAATGATTATATTTTCGCGACAAAATACTTTGTTACAAATGTTTTGTTGCTAAAAAATAATTTTATTTGACAAATTAAATGTGATGGTGAGAAAATATCTTTCTTTCTTGTCACAAAAATTTTCTCACCAATGCAATAGCTTTGCCTAAAAAGCGTCAATGGTGACAAAACATTTCCTTACCAAAAGGTTATTAAATTTTTTTTAAAAAAAAACTTATGAATTTCTTTTTGGAACATGACACAACTCCAACACTTCGTCCTACTTATTGGCTAGCCCATGAACACCTGCAAACCTGATTGCACCTCTCCAATTAATTGCATGATATTTTAACATTCCCAAATTTTCAACCCGAGACCTCATGGAATGCATGGTGATACTCTACCATTGGACCAAATCAAATTGTTTGGTCTTATCTTTTTCTTTTTTAAATTTAAACTATACGCAATATTGTTTTTATAATTTTTTTAAACATTAGTGTTATAACAAAATATAATAATCATATTAAATTGACTATGAAAATATATTATTTAATATAATAAATTATTTTGTATATTTATATGATTTTAAAAGTTTATATTCTATTAATTATGTCTTCATTTTTAATAAACCATTTACACACACACACACACACACACACACACACATGCATATATATACACACAAACAGATATATGCAACATGTACTACGGTTTAACCAACTGTCAGCAGACTGTCGCTACTTAGTGATGGCAAAATAACCGTCGCTAATTAGAGATGGTATTGCAACAGGAATCTAAAATTCGGAAATATATTTATTTTTTTGAGGAATATACTTTTATTGGTCGCAATATCATCACAATTTATTGATGGTTTAGCAACGACTATAGCTAATCATACTTAGCATTCAACTATAGCAAAGTCCGTCGCTAAATCGTCACTAATTGGAAGCAAATTTGTGAGGGAATAGGGCATCATCTCTAAATAGCGATGGATTAGCTACAGTACCCTTAGCCGTCGTCGATTGATTTCTATGTTGTCCCTAGAGATTAGCTACAGCTACATTATTTTTTGGAAAAAAATGGAGGAATTAATGTAAGGATGCCATAGCTAAACCCTCACCAGTTACAGGTAAACACTAGCAAATAGCCATGGCTTAGTTACGACTTCATCACATTAATTTTTCAAAAAATTAAACAGTCGTAGCTAAACCCTCACCAGTTACTAGGGTTTAGCTACGACTGTTTAATTTTTTGAAAAATTAATGTGATGAAGTCGTAACTAAGCCATGGCTATTTGCTAGTGTTTACCTAAGACTTTTTAAAATTTTTGGAAAATTTTTTTAGAGAAAATAATTTTAAAGACCGTAGCTAAACTCTTACTATTTGATAAGGTTTAGCTACGGTAGTGTAAATTTTACTATTTTGTTAAATTTTTAAATTTATTTGATCACCAAATTAGTATATATTTACATATTTTGATATGTTTTAAAATGTATTTGTCATTATACAATGATATATATATATATATATATATATCAATATACTTGAAATGTTTTAATATTAATATATATACATACTTAACGCAATTATATATTATATTAATATATTAATAGTAATAATTGTATACACAAATATGGATATTATAGCTATGTATGTTATGTATTAGTGTTTATATCATTATGTATGCATCTATTATGTATATATGCATAAATGAATATATATGTATATATATACATATGTATGTGTATGTATATATACACATATATGTTTATATATATGTATACATATGTGTATGTGTGTATATGTGTCTATAACATGTGTGTGTGTGTGTGTGTGTGTGTGTGTGTGTGTGTGTGTGTGTGTGTGTGTATGTTAAAGTCAGTTAAGAAGGCATTGCAGGGTTAGAATAATGCTATTTTTGGGAATGTTTTCCAAAATGTAAAGAAGGCAGAAGATGAGGTATTGAAGATGGAATTCTTATATGAGAATTCCTTATCTCCAATGGATAGCCAAAATTATAATGCGGCCAAGGCTGATGATGCGTGTTTTTTAGTGTAGAAAATATTACCTACAAATTACACAATCAATTAAGCTTTAATAAAATGCTAACCACTAAAACCACACATAAGAGTAAGTATACCCATCGTATAATATAAAGAATAGCATGTATCGAATCCATGAGAACTTAGGCACTCACCTTACTTTTCCCAAATCTGTATTGTTTAACCAATAAAATAAGAAGAGATAAATAAAATACTAACCTAATATACTAGCGAATAGATTAAGTTCACACAAGACAAGTCACAAAGATTATCAAGGAGTAAGAATAAGGAGAAAAGACATGTAAGTAGATAGAAATCCTCAAAGACATAACAAGGAGAAAAGACATGTAAGTAGATAGAACTCCTCAAAAACATAACAATGATTGATTAGCACTTATCACAATTAATTATCATCTTGGCACTATGAAGGAACTTAAGTAAGATCTAATCATTTCCCAAGTCATGAACTTACTTATGTAGACTCCACTTCTTTCCTAATCCACGAAATCACTATCTCTTGATTAATTTACCAGATTTTCCAATCCCACTAAGATAGCCAAAGAATGCATTAAACTCATACCTCATAAACATAGAATTAGCCAATGAACCTTTGCTCGAGGTGAAATCAACTAATCTTTGATCACTTAGGTTCCTTAATCTTAACTTTGTTTTCCAAGTCCATTAAGATTTAACAAATATAAAATCAATGCAATAAACTTCTAACATCATTTCCCAAGTCAATTAGAAGAAAACACATTGAAGTAACCAAATACCAATGACAATAATTGATTGATCAAAGAACTAAAATTAATACAAAGTCCTAGATCCAAAAACATCCTCTAAATACAATTAAAATAATTAAAACTCAAATTGTCAATAAATTACAAAGAAGAGAAAAAAAAAAACCACTTATATACAAGTAAGTCTTCTTCTTCTTTCTTAAAACCTTCTTGAGCAACCTCATTTTCTTGTCCAAGAATTCTCCTTTGATCCTCTTGAATTTTGGTGTTTCTTTAAGAGTTTCCTATGGGTTTGCAAATCATAAAGGTGAAAACTGATTTAGAGATGTTATTCTCTTGTATTTATATGCCTCATTGATACCAAAATTTATGGCTTCAGAAGTTTAGTCCAAGTAGAATTCGAAAAATACCAAAATTTTTTGAAAAATACCAAATTCATGCACAAAACCAACACTATACAGGTTAGGCCTGGCGCTAGGTCATGAGGCCAGGTACATTCTGGTCTACCCCTACACTTTTTGCTTTATTTTTTATTTGTTCGGCCAAAGTAGACCTGGCACCTGGTGTATTCTGGAATGTGTTCACTTTTTACTTAAAATTAACTTAAATCTGCACAAATTTGTTAAAAATACTTGTTACAAGCAAAATATCAAATAGGAATGAATATGTCTAGTTATTACAACAAAAGTATCTCACATTAACCTCAAATAACTAGAAAAACAGTAATGTTTTTAGCCCCTATCATATACCCCCACACTTGAACTTTTGTTTGTCCTCAAGCAAATAAGAATTAGACACTAAGCATTTAGAACAAGATAAAATAATTTTGCAAATTTTTCCTTAGCAAATTCATCCATAATGAAGATATAACGTTCTTCCAACCTTAAACATAAATTCGTCATTCATTTAACCATTTCAAAACCTTGTAAACTCATGTATTCAATCAAACAATGCCAAGTCCATCAAAGTTAAGCTAAACAAGTTTATATCTAGTATAAGAAAATCATCCTACTCTTCAAGTAAAAACATAGATAACATAAATCATACTAGTCAAGCCATTTAACCAATTCCAGCATTATAAATTCAAAGTTATGCAACTTAAGTTAATGAAATAAAGAAAACACTCCACTCTTTTTTTTTTTTCAATGACTTAGGGAATTAATAGGCTCAAGTGAATAGATTTCTTTTCACATACCGTATTGGCCCCCTTATAGCCAATATGCATTTTTTTCATCATTTTTCTCAACAAATGCTTTCTTTGCTCTTTCTTGCCTTTTTACCTTCGGGATCTCAAGAGAGTACACCGAACAAACTTGCTACTTCTCTCCATCAGCAAAAGGTCTTTTTCTTTTCTTTTCAAAGACAAAAGCTTTTTTTCAACTAATTTTTTTTCATCGCACATTTTTTCTTTTCACTCATTTTTTTTTTTTATTTCCTCACATTCCTTATTCACAACTCAAAGTTATGCACACTTTAAACCTATAATACAAGAATTAGTTAACAACTTTTCCCATATTTCATCATATTATCCACATTCAAACTTAAAGAATAAAATGAAACTCAAATACAAAATATGACCAAGGTTAATTTAAATTCTCAAGGCTTAGCAAAATTCAACTTAATATACTAGTTTACCTTTTAAATAAAAATCAAACCATAATGGATAACAAATCTATTGATTCCACTTTACTTTCGACCACTATTTTAAGGTGTTTATGCATTTGGTCAATGGGAAATAAATAATTTGATAATATATAGACTATTTGATTATTTTGACTCATGTCAACTTCCATATTTCCTATGATAGCCGTTATGATATCATTACACTACTAGAAAAAGGCTGATTACCAACTGCCAAATTCTGTTGGTAGTTGTCCCATTTCTGTTGGCAATACTAGTTTACCAACAGATTGCTAACAGAATTTGGTCCGTGGGTAAAATTCTTGTTGAAAAGTGTTACCAACAAGAGTTTTTTAAGTTTATTAGTAATTACCAATAGATTTCACTATTGGTAACATTATATTTCAATTGGTAATGATTTCTTTGGGGTTAAGTATTTTCTGTTGGTAATTTTTTTTACACTACCGACAAACTAACTACGTAGTTGTTAAAATCATTGAAAATTTTTGAATTGTTTATTTTGTTGGTAGTTGTTCAAATTGATTGTTCAGTTGGTAATGTTGTTGGTAATTTGCCAACAATTCCTACATGGTATATTTCTGTTGTTGGTAAATATTATTCATTACCAACAAACTATTTAGTTGGTACTTAGTTGGTAAACGTAAAAACATATCATGTCTATTAATAGCTTACCAACTACAATTCAGTTGGTATTGTAAACATGCTCTATTGGTATATACCAATAGACAAATCTGTTGCTAAGCAGCTGCAAATTGTTGTTGTTACTTACCAAAAACAATCTATTGAAAAGCACTTATAGATTACTGTTGGTAAGCACCTGCAAATTTGTGTTGGTAAATACCAACATATTGTTTGTTGGTAAGTACCTGTAAATTTCTGTTGGTATGTACTAACCAATTGTTTTGTTGGTAAGTACAAATAGATTTTCTATTGGCAAGTAGAATTATATTATCACTATTTAATCCATACACATATTTAATAAAGAAATCTTACATAATATTAAAAGTACATTCATATTAAAAGTCATACATGTATATTGAAAGTATATCAATATCCATAACAAAAATACCATCAAACTCTGATATGGAACAAAAAATAGATAAAGTGAATTTGTTATGACTCTAATATAACTTAGCTTGCTTAGAATAAATCTCTAGTTGGACGCTTTCTCTAGAATTGCTCCTATTGTGACCATTAGTAGGAGCAGGCAATGTAGATGGTGGAGTATGAAAATCATCTGCTACTCTCTGGCTAGTATTTGGAGAATTCTGATTTTCTATTGGGGGTGAATTCAAAGCTTGACCCTCAAATTTAAGTGCATCTCATATGGTTTTGGTATATGTATACTGTATTTATGCTATATGTATGCTGTATGTATGTATTTTTCAAGGCCTTATGTTATATGTATGATGTACCTATGGACAAAGACTTTTACTCAATGCTTATTCATAATCTCAACTCAGTATCCCTTCATTCAATCAACACAATGCAACCATCATCAAGGTTAGCTATTCCAGGGGGAGAGAGAGAGGGGGGTGAAGGACTATAGACATTTAACAATTGCAGTGGACAAACAAAACCAAGTAAAATTTGAATTTCCTACTAAGATTGTGAATTTCCTCATAAAACTTTGACTGCATGAACTATATTCCAGCTTTTGTTGTAAAGAGAGCTTGCCTCAATTCCTATCATTAAATCAATAAATATACCAAAAATTCAAAGAGGAAGCTTTTATAACTTTAAAAATTGTAACCATCTTGATCCTATAAAAAACCTTAATATCTCTTTGTTGTTGGTCAACAATCATTTTCTGCTTCTAGGAGATTCCTTCTTGCTCATCAACGATTGAATTTTTCCAAAAATAATCTTCTTTCTTCACCAACGTAACGTTTTTACTTTCAAAGTTCATTAGGAAAAAAAAAAAAAAACATGCATATTTAGTTGATATCAATGCTTAAATGGAAAACCAGGGTTCAGTTGAATACTATTTAAGAGAACCCATTTTTTGCACTGAAAATGTTCAGAAGTGAATTACCTTTACATTTCCAGAAGCATGATTTAGTACAGGCTTATTCACAAGAGAGACATTGAAATCTTTTGGAGTTGTTTGCTATAGTAGGGAAATCAAATACGTGTTATATGAGTTCATGCATGAATCCAAAATATCATAAAATTAGAGACATGAACAAAGTGAAGGCATAGACAAACTGCGTGTTGGCATAGAGTTTCTTATAGGTCTATTCTCAGAAGTACTAAATAACTTGTCTTGATGACACTACAAAAAATATTTAAGAAAAAAGGTCGATGGGTATTTAAACGTCACTAGACATACCTGTTGAATCAGGCTTGATATGCGATGCTCAAATTGTTCCACAACTTTATTTAATACAGATTCCAAAAACTGCAGAAGAATTTGAAAATCACATTCTCAATGGTACTTAAGATGACAAATATGCTGGTTGAAACAGAATTTTGAATAGGGGAGAAGAAAAGAAATGTTCAAAAAGGAAAAATCCATAATGTAATACAAATTTGTGGAGTCTTAATCAGGGTAAAAATGATAAGATCTAATATGAAAATGCTGGCTGTGAAGGCTCTTACATTTGGAACTTCTTCTGGCTTCATTTCTAATAGTACAGAATGGATGAGCATATTTAAAGATGACCCATTCTGCTGCACAATAGAAGAGTAAAAAATGGGAATGAATAAGGTCTTAGGTTAAGAACAAGATAAAGTAGGTGTAGAAGAACACACAGTGTTAGAATTGATTACCTACCATTTTATTGGAGCTATTTTCAGTAAATACACCATTTGAAGATTTTTCATTTAGTATGAAGTCCTCGAGAGAGAACTTATCAATGGTTTAGAATTTTTTCGCACAAATTGTTTTGTAGATGTTATAGGCTTCATATTTCCACCAAATTTCTAGACTCCATTGCTGCTAGTTTGTTTCCATTCACTATATGATTTAAGTTCCAATACGCAATTAACAATCCTTGAGGATTTCCTCCCTGAAAATCATCACAATAAGGTAAGACTGTAAGTTTAGCATAATGCTGCATCCCAGTAATAGATGAAAGTTGAAAGTTAGAAAGGAATCATTAAAATCTCCTCTATTTATAGCAGCTACATCCACTTGTTCCAAATTAGATGCCTTAAAATTAGGAATTCCCATCTCTTGCACTACTACAAGGAAATTCCTCACATTCTCAAAGTACTGGTAAGCAGACAAAGCTGCTCCATCTGGTATAAGTGCAGCATCACACAGGCTTTCTACCACCTAAATTGATGAAGATAGGTGAAATCACATTGGGAAGAGACAAATTAATATTTGGACAAACTAATTTCAGCGTAATTTTGCATATTGATAACAGAAATGTAGGATAAGAGCAACAAAACTCATTTCATCTTAGTGATAGCACTGGGTTGGACCTTATTGAGCATATTGCATAGGATTATCCTACTTCTCAGACCTAGCCTAAATTCCTCTTCAGAGGGTTCAGTAGACGAATCTTTTGCTCCTACAACTCCAATAGCAGAATCGATAGAAGAAGAAGAACACCAAACAGAGACTTCAATAGCACATCACAAATTAATACACACAGAAACACAAATAGAATCACAATATATATATATATATATATAATATAAAATATATTCCACCATATTTGAACAAAAAATAAAACCCATTTGAACTAATAAAATTTCAGAAACAAAAACACATTCGGCACAAAGAAACAAAAACTAACAAAAGTTCAGAAGTTCCTTTACCAGCTTCAAACTGAAGCAGAAACCCATTAAAAAATGATAACATAGCAAAAAACAGCAGCAGAAAACCACAAGAGTAATCTCAAATTTCAAAGCCTCAATTCAAAATTAGTGCAAATTTCACAAATCAACGAAATAGTACAATAAGAGATAATGCTTACCAGTAGCATAGTTAGAAGTTGCAAACTAGGAGGAATGTGTCTACAGACGGTGTCTCCGTGCGTACGTCAAAGCAGAAAACACTAGATGACTTAGAAGTAGAAAACATCGACTGCAAACTTTGAAGTAGAAAACTACAACATACTTTAGATTTGAGATATTTTGATGATCTTTCTTTATGTCTCTATGCGTTAATGTGTACTGCAGGCAGTGGGAGAGAGAAGGTTGCAGTGAAGGTCGGTAAAGAGTATTGTCAACGAGTGTGAGAAGCAGAAGGAAGTGCCGATGACAATAGGGGCATGAGAATGTTATTCTCAATATAGTTTTCCTATTCATTCAATAGTAATAGATTTTGTATTACTATATTTTGTATAGTAATTTATAATATAATATTACTTTATAATATACTTTTTTTTCTTATATTTTATAATTCATATAATATATATATATATATATATATATAAAATTCTGTCGTTGATCCATCGTTATCTGCGAGGGTTCAACAATGGAAAAGTTGCCATAGATAAATTATAGGCGTCTGCGAGTGTTTGGCGACGGGTATATTCCCTAGCTAAATTAAAGACTAAACACTTAGTGTTTTTCCTTTCTTTTCTTCTTTCTTTCTCGGTCGCCCTTGAACTTCTCTTCCCTCCATTATTTCCCTCTTTATTTTCCCCTTCTTCTGTCACCCCGACAGTTTACCCCATGTCTGTATTTTTCGGCACACACACATACCCGCCCCCAGTGCCACCACTTTTTATCTGTCCTCTGTAGCACTATTATGCTTTATTGAGTCCTGTACCACCAACGCCGGCACTGCCGCCACTGACCTCCTTTGTTACTGCCGAAGTATGCGACCCAGTACGGGGTTTACTCTTTTGCTGCTGCTCAAATTTGTAGACAGTTTGCTTCAAGAACCTCCTCTGCTACGCGCCAACAATTCCAATTCCCACAAAAGGTAAATTAATTCCCCTAATTAGTTTACACACACAAAACAAAGCTAAAGTGATATTTTCCTAATATAATGCATTTCTGTTCTATTTAGCTTTCTTGGTTGGTACTTCTTTTGGTGTGAATGTAAATAAATTTATTTATTTCAAAGTTATAAGCTGAATTTTGGGCTTCAAGTTATTTGTTTACTTAAGTACTATTTTCATGTATACTTGTAGCTTTAGAATTAAACAAAAGTACTAAATCATTTCAGGCATGGGGTGGGAACTGAGATGAAGATGGATCTTTACAAGAATAGATTTTAGGTGCTTTATAGAATTTGCTAGATGGGAAAAAGGAAGGGTTTAATAAAATAACATTCAATAAGCTTTAGGTGTTTAGTATACAATAAGTTTGTTTTGTTGAATAATTGCTATGAGGTTTTATGTTTTTTTTTTTTTTTTGTATTTCATATTGAATGTTGGTCGAATTGAGGTCGCTTAGTGCTTAGAAAACATCCAGTTTATAGGAGAAACTCTGCCAAAATTTTCGTTGGTAATCTTGGTACTCCAAATAAATAGATTAAGTTAAGCTTGGTGTCAAATACCTTCTAACCTCAAAGCATCTAAAGGACCAATTGAAATCCCTTCATGTTGTTTGGATGGTTGAAAATACTGTTGTGATTAAGATATAGATCGTGGTAAATACGGTCAAAATTAAAGATTTAACTCGAACTTGGTGCAAATAGTTTGCTTTCGTGGTCCAACTACTGGGATAATGTGAGTTTATTAACTGCTTTGAAAGTAAAAGCACTGTGACATTGAGGATTGTGCTTTTTTTTTTTTTTTTGGCTTTTGGATTGTCATTTATTGATAAATAGAGGAATCTAAGTTATTCATGGGAATTCTACATTTGGGAAACTTTCGTTTATGGAAAGCATCAACTAGAATAGGAAATTAATTAATCCTCAAGCTGTCAATGCTTCATGTAATTTAGTAAAATCTTTTTTGTTTTGGAAAATATCATCATCTATCATGAGCTTCTTTATTATCAATACTTGATTTGGTCGTACTGTGGATAGCAGAATTTATATCTTGCATGCCAAAAATTAAATTATTTCATGTATATTTCTTGATTTTTATTTTTAATTTTTTCATTTATTTTCCTTTTAGTGTATTCTTATTCGTGAAGAATTTGAAGAATTTGCTTCTTGAATTAGAACAATAGTTGTTAAACTAATCATACATTTTGGTGAGGAACATTGTGCTTATTTTCCACCATTATATGTTAAGAAAAAAAATGTCCATATTATATATTTGAGTCAAAATTAAGAGTTTTTAATTTTGAGTTTTAAGGAAAGAACTATGTTTGACTTTGGCCTATTTGGATCCTAATTAAGGTAATTCCACCAATACTCAATTTCTTCTCTCATTCTCCATTTCTCCAACTAGTACTTAGAATAATGTTAAGAAACTATTTGTTAAACTATGTTTTATTATAAAATGCTTACCTAAATTGCTTTACATTGTTATATAAAAAGGTTTTGAGTTTGTAAAATCTTGATACGAATGATTTTGATAAAGAACTCTAAAGAATATCTAGAGGTTATGAAGGGTCATTTTGGTCATTTAATTTTATTTTTATGTCAAAACTAATAATTGAATATTACATTCAGATATTTTGTTCCAATTGAAATCTCTCCAACAAGGAAAATACTTGGATAAGCTGAATTTTCATATACTAAATGTATTCAAAACTTGTATCAATTTAAAATATATAACATATATTATAAGTTTTAAATAAAATAATTTTCTTAAGATAGCAATTTTCTTAATTGTTTAATTTGCGAAATAGTGACTTCATTTGCTTCTAGTCATCCCTATCATTGCACCTCTCAAATCTCCCAAAAATTTTCAAAACTACTTCTCACTGTTAGCCCCCCCCCCTCTCTCTCTCTCATTCATTTTACAACTATATAATAAGAAATATGTTGCTTGTAAGGCCTGAGTTGTTTTATTTGCTTTTTTTTTTTTTTTTGGTGAGAAACCATGGTTATAGTATATGAAGTGGTTTTGGTCAAGCATGTTGGGTGGTACTGCTAGGTTGCTATGTGGCTTCAGGGAAGTACACTAAGTGGGAATTGTATTGCTTGTTGATGTATTGGCGGTATGAGTACCAAGCTATCCACGTGATAGTATGTTAGTAAAAAATGGATTTCTTGTTCACACACACACACACACACACACACACACACACACAATAGTTTAAAAGACCTGAGATGATGGGTAGTATATTCTTGTATAATAACCTAATTATTTTAATATATGTTGTTGAATAATACTCCCGAAGGAATGACAATCTTATTATGCAGAGGTTAAAGATACATTGGCTAATTTTCTTTGGCTGGACAGACGAGCACTACTAAGGTAAGGAAATACTAACAACTTTATGACTAGATCTCCGTGAGTGATGGGTGATCATTCCTCGTAAGGAATGGGCCATCACTCTCCTAGGTGATTATCCTTTAGTTTGTGAACATGATTAATTGAGTTGATTATATATGTTGGTTGTGATTGTTACTGAATGTTAGTTGAATTGAGGTGGCTTAGTGCCTGGAAAATGTCCAATTTATAGGGAAAACTCTATCAAAAGTTTTTCAAAAATTGAGAATAGATAAATTGTTTGGATTACTTATAAAGTAATGTTTGGACTCCAAGTTTAGCATTAGTCAATCACTCAAAATTCAGTATGCATCTAGTAGTAAAAAGGAGAATATATTAAGAGATGAGAGTAGTTATGTAGAGGTAGTTTACTACCATTATGTTTGTGTTTGTGTTTCACATGGAAGTTTAATCATGTGGACTTGCCATGGTAAACCGTATTTCCTCCTTTCGCTTTGTGTTCATGGAACATATTTCCTTGTTTCACATTTTGTTCATTTAATTGTGCTAGTCTAACATGTTTCTCCTTTCTCTCTAGATTATTACTCTCTTAGCCCCAATTACTTGATTGCATTTTTTGAAAAAAAAACATCTAGTTATACTCTTCAATTTTGTTGGTTTACTTTTTCCAATGAGATATTAACATGGTTTTCCAACAAATGGAACAATTGATCATATAGTATTGCAGATAGGTTTGATTATGCTTTACTAGTAGTACAGTGTGTGCTGTTTTGTGTACTGCACATTATTTGGGTGTAGTACAATGTGTCCTTCTACTGGATCTATTTGTTTACTCTTATGGCTGGTAAGGATGAATTTTACTACATGTTGTTATTATTATTAGTATTTCTCCTATCCTTATTCTTTTCATAAGGAGATCCTTATTCTGGTGGATAAGACTGGCTATTGTTTTGTGTAGTTAATAATTAAATAATCCTAAATATTAAAAAATAATTAATAGTTAATAAATCCTAAATAATAATTACTAGGTATTGTTTAGTCACTAGGTAAGCCTAAACTTTAATTGACATTTAGTTTGCTATATTTCTGGTGTTGATTTTAGATGGACGATCGAAGTTGGATAATGAATTTGAACAAGTATGTTTCCGGTATCAACGGTATTACTATTGAATTTGAACTGGGGGTTTTGTCATTCGCTATTTCGAAACTTAGATATATACGATAGTCCTTGGTGTATTGTCTCTTGATCATCTTATATGTGAGCATTGTAAAAATATAAATATTGTATTTAATCTTTTTGGTAGTGGTTAGATGAGCATTATATTTAATATTGTTCAAGACAAAATGTGAGAGTCGTATATAAACTTATTTTTGAATTTAAAATTAGTACATTGGTGATTATAATTTTTATGTAAAATCTATGAATATTAACATATATAAATAATATACCACTAAATATGCCATATCCTATTACACAATCATTAATAAGTACAAAGTTTAGATAAAACATAAATATCCTTCATCATAAAATATAATAATCCATACCAACAATTTCATAAACAAAATGTGCTTTCCTAAAATTAAATTACAAACTTTGTAGCTAAGCAGCCCCTTAGAAATTACTTTAATTTTTGCATGCCTGCACAAACAAGAAGGAAAAAACCAAATAAAGGCTATATATGCATTGTACTGCATAGAATGATAGGCACTCAACTATGGAGATAAAAGTAAAAATGCACCAACAATATGTTTCATGACATGAAAAGAAAATTGTTGTAAGATAGACCAAGATAGTTCACAAGAAACCGTGTCTATCATTCATTTAATTCCTTTGCAGCATCTTAAATTCAATGTACTAACTAGTTTCTAAGTTACAAGCCCAAGATAAACATTTTACAAGTGACAACAATTCAACCATATTACTGCATTAACAATTTTCCACAAGAATGCTGGTACTGACTTTCAAATTCAAAGACATCTTGTATAAAGGATATACAAGTAATCCCAATTCTATTTTCAACCTTACCAAAATTAGAAATATCAAATATTTACTGCATAAGGCCTACAGAATTTTCCACCTTCCAACCTGTAGTATATCAAATATTTGCTACATAATCCAACCTATAGCCTGCATAGGACAACACATATTCCAAATGGATAGCATGCATAAAACAACATATTCCAACCTAAAATTTTCCAATATTACTAAACCAATGTCCTAATCACCTTAATGCACTAACAATTTCCACAAGAATAGCTAGTTCTCACTCTAAAATTGAAGGCATCAACTATAATGGATATACAAGTCTCAGCTCTATTTGCAACCATACAAAAACTAGAAATTTCTACTGTTGGAAAATATGCCCAATATGGCCTATATATGTTTACATTTTGGAAATTAATAAAGTTTCATTCAATAACAATTGTTTTTTTACATATATTGCACTTTAAGGTCAAAGTGTGTTATTAAATAATCTATGTGATTGGGTTGTACTTACACAACAAGGTGTATATTATGGACTACTAATATATACGTGAAAAATTATTGTTGATCGATTTATAAAGTTGGGCACTTGATAGGGGCTAAATTCATCACTATTTTTTTATTTATTCGATATTAACTTGCTATATTTTTTATGTAATAACTAGGAATATTCCTTTCTATTAGACATTTTACTTGTGGAAAGTATTTTTGACAAATTTGTCCAAAAATTGAGTATATTTCAAGCAAAAAAAGTGCACAATTCCATATTGCACTTGGCGCCAGGTTTGGCCACTGCACCAGGCGCCAGGTCTAATATGGAAAAACAGAGAAAAAAGTGCAATGTTCAGGGGACCAAACAGAATATGCCTAGCACCAGGTGGGTCGAATGGACTCGGCGCCATGTTCCAGTCTAGACACATGCGATTTAGTGTACGAATTTGGTATCTTCCAAAAGATTTTGGTATTTTTCGAATCCTACTCGGCCAAGATTCCTTAGAAATGAATTTTGGCATAAAAAAAGCTTATTTAAACAAGAAAAACATAAGAAAAAGTAGTGAGTCCTAGGAACAAAATTTTCAATCACTCAAAGAAGGAGAAATTCACCATTCAAGGAGAATTATTCAAGAGAGCCTTCAAGGGAGAAGAAGGACACTTGTCTACGAGTTCTTTTTTTTACCTTTATTTTTTTTCTAGAATAATAATGTAATTAATGTTTTCATTGTAATTTGACACTATTTTGGATTAATTTAGTTATTTGATCAATTTTCTATCATCCTTGATTTTTAGTTACTAGTTATTATTGGTTGTTGATGTGTTTTCTTCTAATTAACTTAGGAAATGATATTAGAAGTTCGTTGCATTGATTTTGTATTTGTAAAATCTTAATAGACTTGGAAAATGAAGTTAAGATTAAAGGACTAAAGTGATCAAAGATTGGTTGATTTCGCCTAGAGCATAGGGTTAGTAGCTAATTTAATGTTTAGGAGGAATTGAGTTTAATGCATTTTTTGGTTATGTTGGTTTAATTAGGAAAGCTACTAATTTAATCAAAAGATAGTGATTCCATGGATTGGGAAAGAAGTGGAGTCTCTGTAAATGGATTCATGACTTGAGAAATGATTGAATTTTACTTTATATTCCTTCATAATACTAAGATGATGATTAATTGAGATTGTTGCAAAATGATTCACTATCATGTATTCTAAGATAGTTGTCTAAATTTCATATTCCTACATTCTTGAGTTGTACATATTTTTTTTTTCTTTTTATTATCTTATCACTTTATTTGTTCGGTTAAACAATAAATGAAAATTGATTAGTGTGTACTTGTTCCTTTGAGGATAGATATTGTTAATTTCCTATACTATGCTTGTAATAAGTATACTTGCTCGTATGTGTATTTTGTAATTAATATTTTAATTAAAACTTGACTAAGGGATGGATTTAAATTTAATGATTTTTATACACTCAAAATTTACGCATCAAGTTTTTGGTGCCGTTACTAGGGAACAATATCATGAAAGATTAGACTTTGTTGATTTAACCATGTCTATATGTTTATATGTAAATATGTTAATATGTATATTTGTTTCTTGTATGAATCTGTGCCATATTTTGTTATTTGTATAACTATAATTTCCAAATTTCACTATGTTGTAATTTGACTAATCCAATTCATAAGTGTACATAGTTGATTAAATTTTAAATTCTATCATATCATTATCTTCTGTTTCATGTAAATTTAGCCCTTAGTTTATGACCCAGCGATCTAAAGAAGATATAGTAGATCTTAATCCGAAGATCGAGAGGACATTAACAAGGATTCAAAAGGTGTTTAGACAAAGGGTAAGAGATGACATGGAGGTTAGATAACCCAACAATGGTGGGAATAGTGGAATTAACAAGCAGACTATGGACGATTTTATGAAACCTGGAATTTCAAGTACAGGCTCGAGCATTACAAGACCTAGGATAGAAGCTAATAACTTCGAAATAAAACTCAATATCATCCAAATGATCCAAAATATAGTACAATTTGATGGGCTACTTGAGAAAGATTCTAATGCCCACCTTGCGAACTTTTTAGAAATTTGTGACACCTTTAAAATGAATGGTGTTTTTGAAGATGCTATCAAACTAAGGCTTTTTCCCTTTTCGTTGGGAGATAGAGCAAAATCTTGGTTAAAATCCTTGCCAGTCGGATCCATTACCACTTGGAATGTTTTGGTTGAAAAAGTTTTGGCAAAATATATTCCTCGGCTAGAACATACAAACTTAGGACCAATACCAATAGTTAGAATTTAAAAATCTCTGTGAGTGTTGGGAGAGGTTTAAGGAGATGCTTAGAAAGTATCCTCACAATGGGTTCAAGTTAGGTATTGCAAAATGCAAATCTTTCATAGTGGTCTAAGCTTTACTGCAAGGAAATTGGTTAATACATATGTAGAAGGTTCCATTAATTCTAAAACCCCAGAGGAGCTATTTTATTTGATTAAAAATTTGGCAAGAAACAAATATGCTTGGGGTAATTCATAGTCAAAAGCTCGTGTTCATAGAGTGGACAAGGTAGATGCAATGGCAATTTTGGAGGCTAAGGTGGAGGCACTGACACAAAAGATGGAGTAAATGGTAATGTCTCCTTCCAAAGGATAGGTAATGAGTGTAAGTTGTGATTTTTGTGGGGAAGTGCATCCAAATTATGAGTGCCAAAATATGGGGTCATCACAAGAGTCGTTAGAACAAGCTGCATTTGTGGACAATGGATGATAAGGTAATAATCCCTATAGAACTACTTACAACCTTAGTTAGAGGAATCATCCTAACTTTACATGGAACAACCAAAACCAGCCAAGGCAGTCTTCTTCTAATTTTTGGAATTAAAGGGCTTGACCTTTCTTACCTTACAATGCCCTACCACCTAAGCCATCATTGGAAGAGTTGGATAACTAATTGGTAAGTAGAATGAAGATACGGTTTCAAGGAATGGATGCAACCACAAGAAATTTGGAGGCGTCCATGCACAACCTGGAGAATCAAATTGGACAACTGGCCAAACACCAGGAAAATTATCAAGCGGGTTCCCTTCTAGGAAATACAGAGACCAATCCACATGATCTTGACCCTGGAAAAAAAAATCATCTTTCCTGATTTGGTTACTTTTGATTTTTGGACATCTCTCTAATTTTTGCATGCTTTCATTTATTTTTTTTTCCTTTTAATTTTGAAGAATGAATTTTCTTCATAATTTCGTAGTTTTAATTGTTGTTGTGTTCATTAGTTAATTAAATAAAGAATTATTATATTTTTTTGGACAGAGCTAACCTGGTGTAAGGCCCGAACATTGGCCTGGACGCCAAGTCTGTACGGCCCAAAATTGTATCGAGACAGCATGGGCCTATCACGAGGCCTAGTACATGGGCCTGCCACTAGGTCCCTTCAGCAATATCACTACCCACGGCTAAATTTCGCCATTTTTTTAAAACAAACTTCAACTCCCTCATTTTTTCTATCAACCTATTACCGGTTCTAATTTCAAAACACCACCGGATCACTTTCTAAACCTCCAAAACACCTTCCAAACAAAAAATCGTCACTTTGTTGTTGAAGTTGTGGGTTAAAACCAAGAAAAATCCAATATTTTCTTACAAAACCCATTTTTCAATCCTTTCACTTGCTGCACAATTTCTTCAATCTTTTTGCATAGGATCATCACCCATACATTGAAGATCATTGTGGTATGATTTATCTCCACTTTCGATGGTTCAATTTTTCATATTGATTATTGGGTATTTTCCTATGAATTTTGGTCCAAAAATTCTTGTTTATTTTTGGTTGGATGGATTGAATGAAAATTTTACTTTCTTTGAGGCTTAGTTAGCATGGGAATATAATTGCCACAAATATTTGATTGATACACATCATGTTTCGCATATTTTTGAAAGATATTTAGCATGCCTCTCATGTGTGGAATTTTAGGCTTACCAAGATATTTGCTTCATAAATTGAGATATAATTGTTCATGTTTGACTTAGAATTGTGATGATGAGCTTTACGTTATGACATAACTGGCATTGCTAATTCATATTGTGTTTGGGATTGGACTATGGCTATCTTATGTTGGTGTTGTTGGAGGAGGTTATGTTGTGTGTTATTACTTATCTTGTTGTGTTTTTTGGTATATTGAGGTGGTGGTTGTATTGAGTGGTGTTGTGATTGTGATACGGTTAAGGGTTGTGTTTGGTTGTGGTATAAAGAGTGATCTTGAGGGTGTCTTATTTCCTTTCCTATATACTGGCAAAGGTTGCAATAGTCCCACTGACTTCTTATGCTCCGTTTTAACTTTCTAGCAACTGAGACAGGTTGAGATATACTTGACCACATCCCACATCAGTTCGGGCCACCAATAGGCTCTCTTCAGATCCTGGTACATCTTGACTTCCCCCAGATGAATGGCGTACTTGCTTTTGTGCGCCTCTTCCAAAATTCTATCCTTCAATTGTTGCTCTTCGGGTACACACAACCGATCCTTGAAATGCACAACTCCCACCTCATCTTAATGGAATTCATTGCCTGGCCGCTTGAGCTCCTTGTCCTTGAAAAGCTGAAATTTAGCGTTGCTTTGTTGAGCTTCCACAATTTCCCATCTTAAATCCGGTACCAACTTCAGGTTGCTGACAACAATCCTCTTCTCTTACACTTCCACCCTTCTATCCAACACATCCTGAATCACTTGAACTTCCTGCACTCTTAGTTTGGCCATTCCAACTTTTCTGCTCAGGGCGTCAGCTACAACGTTGGCCTTCCCGAGATGATAATTAATCGGACAACTGTACTCTTCCAGGAATTCCATCTATCTTTGTTGCCTCAAATTTAGATCCTTTTGGGTGAAGATGTACTTCAAACTCTTGTGGTCGGTGACCACCTCATATTCGATTCCATACAGGTAGTGTCGCCATTTCCTCAAGGCGAACACGATAGCTGTCAGCTCCAGATCATGAGTAGGGTAGTTGACTTCATAGGTCTCAACTTCCAAGAAGCATAAGCGATTACTTTTCGGTCTTGCGTCAATACTACTTCCAATCCTTCTTTCGAGGCATCGGTGTACAGTGCGTAAGGCTTATCTTCCTCTGGCAGACTTAATATCGACACTGTCATCAATCTTTGCTTTAATTCTTGGAAACTCTTCTCACATTTCTCGTTCCACAAAAATGGAACATCCTTTCTCAACAGTCGGGTCATAGGCGATACGAGCGTTGAAAACCCTTTGATGAACCTTCTGTAGTAACCAGCCAATCCCAAAAAGCTTCGAATCTCGGTGATGTTCTCTGGTTGCTTCCAGTCTGACACTGCTTTGACCTTTGTTGGGTCTACGTTTATTCCCTCCTTGGTCACCACGTGGCCAAGAAATGCTATACTGTCCAGCCAGAACTCACACTTGCTAAACTTAGCGAAAAGCTTGCTCCATTGTCACTCCAACAGATTCTTCTGCCCCCAATTCCAAATCTGGTTCACTCTCATTTCCCCAGTTGGGTGACTGCATTTAGGTCATCTCAACCTCCGGTGTCACAAGTTCTGCCTCTGGAACTCTTCTGCCTGATGTGGCTACACGACGCTTGGGTGCCATTCTCAACCATGCCCAGATAATGAGTGTATGCATTCAAGTTTAAAACATTTTGAGCATGCATTCACAATCAGATATACGTAAAAGGAAATCAGATGCAAGTTTTGTCTAAGGAATTGCCAATAAATTCTCCTTCAAATCTTGATTTGCATAAATTCAAAATTTTGATGGAAAACAACATTAAAAATCCTTAACATTAAAATGCATGGAAAATAATAAATAAATAAACATTTGAATCAAAATAACTCCTAGTCCTCTAGTCCTCATCAGAATCCTCATCATCAGCCTCATACAACCATCCCCTAGAGTTGTTAGAAAAATCTACCCCAACCCTACTGGCAAACCCCTCCATTGGCTTATTCCCGGGGCACCTAGAACTCTCTCCGGGCTCAACTCAGCTGGGAGAAGGAATGAAAGAAGGTCTAGGTGGAGACTCATAATCTATCTCCCCTGGGTCATCACTATCTGCTGACAAATCCACTATGGGATTAGAAGGGTAGGGAACACGCTCCACGGCTATCACCTCATCTTCATTGTCAGAGCTTATGTCTATCACTGGGATTGGGGGTGGCTCATGGATCGGGACCTCATCATCACTGCTATCCTCCAAAGGGACAATTGGTTGAGGAGTAGCTGGGGAACTGGAAGGTTTTCCGGGTAAATAGGGATATGAGGATGCTATTGCCACCTTTTCCTCGCGGTTCTAAGCATTCTAATCATCCTACAACATAAACAAGATAGGTTAGTTAAAGATTTAATCTTAAATAATTAGAACATATACTATCAATATTTGCCTAAACCTAGTCTCTGATACCACTTGTAACACCTCACTACCTAGGCCCGACAGGGCCGAGGATGTCGCCCCGTCCAAAGGACAAGGGATCTTTATAACTAGGTCACATATTCACAATAATGGAATAAACTATACTTAAAACTTAAAACTTATACAATCCAAGAATTTAAAAACAAATCTAAAAATAAAATTATTCACTCTCACTCCCAAAGCATTACATAAAAATAAATAATAAAATCTCTTCTAAGGCGGACAACACTAGCTACTCATCCCCACAGCAGAATCGACCTGAAATCATGGTAAAAAGGGTGATGAGATAAAAATCTCAGTAAGTCTGTGTATGCTTCGAGTGTCCAGTGGAAATAGTTCGCGGATGCAAAGTATAACATTTTCATAAGAGAAATACTAGCAAGCAATAAACAACAGTCAAAATCAAGAGTGGTGTTTTGGCTTTTCCAACCGTACATGTACAATAAAATCAATCACTCAAAAGGTGGTCATGGGTTGCCACACATTGGGCTCTATAACCATACAATGGTCAGAATGCCACACTTTGTGCAGACTGACAAAAGTAGGTGATCGGCCTACCGGGCAAGATACTCCTCCTTCTCTATACCCAAACAAAACCAGTTGTCCATTTCGGCAACACACAGTCCACTTGACTGAAAACTGCTAGTTCGGACCGACACGACCTACTGGACTGATCTGGGAAGGACTCACCCCTCAGAGATGGCCACATACTGAGAGACTTACCCTAACCCTTCAAAGATTAGTCATAGTAGTCCACTCTTATTGAGTACTCAACGTAATTAATCCCACTTAGGGGAAAATGAATAAAAGATAGTTCCACTTGAAAATGGCAATTAAGGATTTCCAAAGTCTTTGTCAAAATCAGTTTTAGAAAGAGTTTTAGGATTTGAGTAAATCTGTTCATTGTATTTTTCAAATAATTTGTTTGACTAAAATGGGAAAGAGGACAATCCTCAATTGCCTTTACAGAAGTGAGTGTCCATACACTCTACATTTGGCTTGCCACAATAATCATTTTTCATCAAACGGTTTTTATGCAGGATCTTACTTGATCCTTAGCTTGAGATAAAATAAAGGTCCTCAACAGTTAACCTAACCCCGCTTGGGGTAAATATAAACCATAATTAAACTCAAGACAAAATTCACTTTCACAAATAAAACTAGCTCAACTTACTACCATCACGTCCCTTGTGTCCCAAGCTTTAAGGCTAGATAACAAATAAAAGGGTTTATAAAATAAATCTAGCTTGATATTAAAATAACTAGGGTTTGGAAAATAGGTACCATAAGTTGAAAGTTTAAATCTTTCTAAAAATAAATTAGGGTTTATTTGATGAAGGGTCCTAGGACCTAGATGTAATTATTTAAAATAATAATCTATTGATAATTAATTGTTAGAAAATAATTCGTAACTAAAATTAGTTGTAAGTAAAATTTAATAGGTTTTGATAAATAAATTTTAATAGTATTTATGAATATAAGACTTACAAAATTAATATTTCACTTATTATGATTACTTATATAAAAAGCTTAATTTGGTATTATTATTTTATATAATATCTATATATTTTAAAAGCTATCATTTATTTGACTAAAATATCACTATTTTATATAAAAGACCAAATCCCCATTTTCCTAGGGTTTTCGAAATTTACTAGAAGAAGTCATAGTATTAATCATTTTATTGATGGAATAAAATTAGCTTAAGGACAACAAGGTCATGATCATATTTCCACTTGCTAACCACAATCATAAACATATACTCCACTCCAATTCATCAAATCATCCAAATAATGAATAAAGGCCTAAATCTAAATTTACCAAGGCATGATCCAACATCTACTAACATAAACATATTCATGGCTTTAACAATCATACATGAACATAAACCCTATTCACCAAGGGTGACATAATCTCTAACATGCTTGATCACATATACTACTCACGACATGGAGACATGCATTAAACCCTAAAAATCCCATACAATCAACCAAGACAATCAACTCGTGCATCAATCCCATCTCCATCCTATACACATATTTATTCATGCTGCAATCTCAACTAATCACAACAACACATGCTCAAACCCTAATCATAATCCATCTCCTTCCAATATCATTCTTGAGACATGAATCTAGAATTTAAAGAGAGGGTTGAAGAGGCTTACTTGATTTATGACTACCTTAGAGTAGTTTCGAAGGGATCCAACTCCTAGGAGACTTGATCCAACCAAGAGAGATGAAGGAACCATGGCCATGGTTGAAGAAACCATTCGTCCAAGAGAGAGAGAGAGAGAAGAGGAAAAGAGAGTCCATTAGCATGTTTATATATACATATAATCATTAGAAGTTGAAGATGAGAGAAGGTGGGGTAATTGATCATGCTTACCTTGAAGGTGTTCTTGAGCCTTCACAAAAATACTGGTTTTTTCGATCTAAACGAGAGAGTTGAATTTCGAAGTTTGATGTTAAAAATTGCAGAAGTGGTTTCAAGGGGTGGAGTAGGTGTGATCTGGAATTTTTGGAGAAGATTGGAGTCGTTTGGAGTGGTATTAGGCGTATGAATGCTATTAGGTGTTCTTGGTATTCTAGGTGTTCTTGAAGGTTGAAGAGAATGGAGAGGGTTTGATTGAAGCTAGTCGAAATTCTATGGGATTGGAGTGGCCGAATTGTTTGAGAGGTTTTGGTAGTTGATTTTTTTGGTTTGAGAGGAAAAGGAAGGCTGGTTGCTTGAAATCCTAAAAGAATATTTTAGGGAATCAAATTTGGAAACAAAATATGGCAAGAAGATCTTTAATGGATGAGAGCTTTTGGGAAGCTCCAATGGCTGGCTGAGTTGGCTAGGGATTTTGTTGGAATGAAAGCTGTTTAAAGAAGCTTAATGGTGGCCGAAAATATGGTGAACAATGGTGAAGGGATTTTTGGTTATTTGAGGGTTGATTTATGGTAGTTTACCAATTAGGTTTGCTGGAATTTTGGTCTCCAATCAATGGCTTGATTGGAGTGATTGTTGGAGATATTTTAGGGGCAGCCATGGACTATTTTTCTAGCAGACTACTGGAGAAGATGATGGAGCTCAGTTCATGGCTGTTCAAGGGAAGTTTGTACAGAAAAATGGTGATGTTTCGGTCAGGGCAAAAGAAGGAAGAAAGCTGGAAATTTCTGTTCAGGATTTTCGCAAGCTGGTTGGAATTTCTGGGCAGACTTTTCTACCATTGTTCAGTCAGTTTGCAGAGGATTTGAAGGGGCATTCAGAGGTCTTTCAAGGCTGGTTTTCAGCCTTCTTTATGGAGGAAAAACATGGCTAAGGTGCTAAATGAAAAACTGGAAGAAATAGCTTGGTGTAGGTTCACCAAAGCTGCAATTTTGCCTAGAAAATTTTCTGATTTGCACAGCATTTGTGTAGTCCGGTTTTGGCCTTATAATTTCAGACTTCCAGCTGGTCAAGAGGGCTATTTTTCTGGCAGCATTTGGGAGGGAATAATGACTGAAAATTTTAACACTTGGACTGAACAAGAAGCTGGAAAAAATTCCAGATTACTTCATGAAGAAAATGAACATAGTTAGGGTGGAGTTTTGAAGGTTCAACCATGGAGATTAATCTCTTGGGAACCTTCCAAAACTCCTACCCATTTTCGGCCCACTAGATGTCTTACACTTAGACATTTTTGAACCTTCAAAGCCACAGCACTTTGCTGGAATTTTCTGGAATAGAATTAGCTTGAATAAATTGAACAACTTAATGAATTGAGAAGTAAGGAAAACTAAGGATCAAGAAGGGTATGAATTCCCTTAGAAATTTTTGTAGGGCACAAGGGTAGGATTAGGATACTCTTATCACGACTCCCTTAGGACAACACCTCTACTCTTCCTTAAAGCATACAAGGTCAAAAATAGCCTCCCTAAATAAAAATAAAATTCAATCATGCAAAAACTCAAATGATGGAATTTGAACCCAAGACCTCAAAAATTAATTCCAAAGCTCGAACCACTAAACCACAACAACTCTTGTTCTTATTTTCTCTCCAAAATATTTTTCCTATTTAATCCTCAAGCTATCTCCCTATTTTCTCCTCAAGCAAAAATTACCATTTTGCCCTTTTTACTCAATAAACACAATTAAGCCTTCTAGGCTACAAATCACAAATCCAAAGCACATAAAATCATATAAAAAAAATATATTTAAACATGCAATAAAATATGATATGCATCCAAACCCCCTTACTCTCAGGTTGGTTTCAACTGGGGTTTCACAGTTTCATCTTCGTCTACACCTTCTTTTGAGCCTCTACCTACCCAGCCTATACAATTCTGTAACCCTACTTGTCAAATCTAGTATCAATGTCACCAACATAACAAAATCATAGTAGAAAAGATGTATAAGCCCTTCTTAGATAATTCCTTGGACCTTTCCACTATGTTTAGGCGACTGGGGTGGGAACCTATCATTAGACTTAGGGGTGCTTATTGTCCTATGCAAGTAAGAGAGTTTTATGCCAATATGCAAGATAAAGAGAAAAACAGCCTCTATGTTATTTCTACTATAGTCAAAAGGGTACCCATTGAGTTTGATAGGGTTAGATTAGCCAGAATTTTAGGAGTACCTGATGAGAGGCCATGGATAGCTGTGGACCATAATAACCAAAAGATTATTTTTTAGCCTACCTGGGATATGAGTACTGTGAGGATGAGTTTGCATATGTGGAGAAAGGGGCAAATAGTTCAATTTCTCTACTACTCCAATAATGATTTTGAGGTTCAATTGCATGCTATAGTCTATATTTTTGCTTTCAATGTTTACAATAAGGCTAGTGATTTTAATAAGTCTATGGTCCTTGATCTTTATATTCTTGATAAGGTGATAAGGAGTGAGCCTATTCCCCTTACCTCTATTATTATTCAGTCCATGTGAGAGGTTATTTACTCTGGCATATCCGCCAAGGCCCTTAAATTCCCCTTTGTTATTATGTGCATCCGATGGGACTTTGGAGTGATCTTAGATGGAGAGCTTAGTGAGCCCACTGTTGACCGGGACTTGGTGACTGAACATATTTTAGTTCAGTGTGGCTATCGCTAGGATGAGAGAAAGAGGCGTTAGAAGAAGCCTTATGAAGTTTAGCATCTAGGGATGGCAGAGCTTCTCTCTGAAGAGGAGGAGCCGGAGGAGCAGCCTACTCGACCTCACACCTGTGCCACTGATTCTCATTCTTGTATTGATTTTAAGGCAGAGTGGAGGCTCAACTGGAAAGCCAAATGACCATCCTCCTCTAGCTACGAGACTCTATTGCTGGCCTTCATACCGTTAGGATGTCTAAGAATAAAAGTTGACGTCCTTGATCCATCAATCCACTGGAGCCTCTACAAGTAGAGCAACTAGTGACAATGGTGATGATGATAATGATAAGTCTAAGGACTCTTGATTTACTCTTTACACTTGTATTTCCTATTATTTTCTATCATTTTTCTTTTATTTCTTTCCCTTTAAATTTTCATGACCTTTCGTAATTTTTAGTTCTTGTAATTTCTTTTCCTGTATTTTGATTTTCTTTTTTTTTCTTTTTGTTTTTTTTGAGTTAGGTATCCTTGTGACTTCTCTAATGACTACTCTTTGTGGTGGATTCACACATGTTGAAACTAATTCGCAATGGAAGTATTTTCTTCTTTTTATTCTTCCTCTTTATTTATTTTATTTTTCTTGGCTTTGCGTTTATTGTTGTATTTTTTGCTATTGAGGACAATATTCCATTTAAGTGTGGGGGGAGAGTTTAGGCATTGAAGATATTTTCCACATTATTGTGTGAAAATTTTCAAACACTTTTTTTGTAGTTTTCATTGTTTAGCAATGTTGTAATTCTTTTTCTTACTTGGATATGTGTTTTGTCATTCATTTGGTAGATTTCTATGAAATTAGTTTATTGAATAGGATATCCTTCAAGACCTAAGAATTTAGATTAATCTTATTTAAGTATTGGTGTTTGCGTACTATTTGACTCATCTAGTTTGAATGTGCAGGATATGATGAATGTGGGGAAAGTTTTTGGCTAGCTCTTGTATTATGGGTTTAAATTTTGCTTAGCTTTGAGTTGTGACAAGGAATGTGAGGAGATAAAAATCTTTGAGTGGAAAGATTGAGTGAAACAATTTTTTGTGATTGAGTTGAAATTTGAGAAAATGAGTTGATTGTTGTTTCCTTTTGAAAGGTGAGAGAGTATTGTTTTGGCTTGTTTATGGGGGGCCAATACGAATAATGAAAAGAAATCCACTTTCATGAGGCTGTTAATTCCCGAAAGTAAAAGAGAGGAAAGAATTTTGAAAAAATGATGAGTGACGACTACAAGGGGGACAATACGGTGCGTGATCAATTCCCTAAGTCATTCAAACAATTGAGAGGAAAAATTTTTTTTTAGTCCTTTCCTTACATCATGACTTGAGTTGTGTAATTTTTTGATTGATAATGTTTGAATTGGTAGATATCTTGACTTGTGTAATTCATATTATCTATATTTTTACTTGAACGGTGAAATAATTTTCTTAGACTAAGGTATAAACTTGTTTAATTTAACTTCAAAAGTTGTGTGATGTCTTGTCAAAAGCTTTAAAGTTCTAATTGTTTTCAAAGGGTTAGATGAATGGCAAGAATTTTATCTAAAATTTGATGGGAAGTTATAATCCTTGCGATGTTCCAACATTTTTGAATTATAAAAGGCTTGTGTTTTCTTGATGATTTTCTTGGCTTAACTATTTTGCTTGAGGACAAGCAAAAGTTCAAGTGTGGGGGTATGTGGTAGGGGCTAAATTCATCACTATTTTCCTAGTTATTTGAGGTTAATTTGACATACTTTTGATTTAATAACTAGGAATATTCCTTCCTATTTGATTTTTTTTTTTTGGTGAAAAGTTTTTGAGACAAATTTGTGCAGAATTTAGTTGATTTTGGGCAAAAAAGTGCAAAATTCCATATTACACTTGGCGTCAGGGCTGGCCACTACACTAGCCACCAGGTCTAACCTGGAAAAACGGAGAAAATAGAGCAACATTCAAGGGAACAAAGAGAATGCACTTGGCACCAGGTGGGTTGAATGGACCCGGCGCTAGCTTTGGTCTGGACCCACGCGATTTTGTGTACAGATTTGGTATCTTCCAAAAGATTTTAGTATTTTTCAAATCCTACTCAGCCAAGACTACTTAAGTAATGAATTTTGGCTTCAAAGAATCTCATTTAAACAAGAAAAATATAAGAGAAAGTAGTGAATCTAAGGACCAAAATTTCAAATCATTCAAAGAATGAGAGATTCACCATTCAATGGGGATTATTCATGAGAGTCTTCAAGGGAGAAGAAGTAGGTTTAACTATGAGTTTTTTCTTTTACATTTATTTTTGTTTTCTAGAATAATGATGTAATTAATGTTTTTATTATAATTTTACATTATTTTGGGATTCATGGTTTTTGGATAATTTAGTTATTTGACCAATTTTCTATCATCCTCGGTATTTGATTCCTTGTTATAATTGGTTATTTATGCGTTTTCTTCTAATTGCCTTGGGAAACGATGTTAGAAGTTCATTACATTGATTTCATATTTGTCAAATCTTAATAGACCTGGGGAAAAAAGTTAAGATTAAAGGACTAAAGTGATCAAAGTTTGGTTGATTTTGCCTAGAGCATAAGGTCATTAGCTAATTTCATGTTTATGAGAAATTAAGTTTAACACATTTTTTGGTTATGTTGCTTTGATTGAGAAATTTACTAATTTAATTAAAAGATAGTGATTTCATGGATTGGGAAAGAAGTAGAGTCTATGTAAGTGGATTTATAACTTGGGAAATGATTGAATTTTACTTTATATTCCTTTATGATGCCAAGATAAAGATTAATTGAGATAGTTGCTAAATGATTCATTGTCATGTATTCCAAGATAATTGTCTAAATTAAATATTCCTATATCCTTAAGTTGTACATATTTCTTTTATTTCTTTTTATTATCTTATCAGTTTATTTAGTCGGTTAAACAATAAATGAAAAGTGATTAGTGTATACTTGTTCATTTGAGGATCGATACTCGTTAATTCTCTATACTATACTTACGATGAATATACTTGCTTGTATATGTATTTTGGGATTATTGTTTTAATTAAAACTTGACCAAGGGATGGATTTAAATTTAACAATTTTTATACACCTAAAATTTACAATTCAACACTTCATCAACATTTAGATTATTACACATAGGTTTATAAATAGGGAATGGTTTACCCTTAACCAGTGAGTAGTCCACTCACAGTAATAGTGTAATCGTATTGGGAATATATAGAGTTGGACCACACAATAATAATTTTTATAACAGTACTAAAATAAATAAAGATTGATTTATCGCAGCTACTGCTTGGACAAGTACCCTAAGACTTGAGTATAGGTTGTTAGTCTGGTGAAGCTAGACTTGTACACTTTGATGTATATTGGATGAGGTCTTAATGTAATAACCTTATACATTGGGTTTATAACTCTAGTTAATTAAGATGGACTTATACAATAGTGTTTCTATGCTTGATTACGTGAAGTAATCACCCCCTTATGATTGTCCGGGATAATCTAAAAAATCCAGTGCCCTGAAAAACGTGACTAAGTATGTATACTTTTGGGTAGATAAGTAGATATATACTGAATGTCATAGATTATCAGACTAGCTATCAAAGGATGATATACATCATTCAAAAAGTGTTAGTGCAATTTTCTCATGTCAATGACGGGTGTTACGTAGCGAGATATTTTCGTCATTACACTTGTAGGTCGAAGACAACGGTCTTGCAATATTATTTTTAGGGTCAATATTCCTATATAGTGATAAATAGAATATTTAAAATGATAAAATACAAGTATTTATTAGCAATGGTATTTCAGTCATTTTAGTAGCCAAGAATAATGTTTTTTGGTCCCCAAAATAGCTCTAAAAACCGGAATGGCTATTTTAGTCACTGCACAAATTATTTGAGGAATGAGAAATTTTATTTTATTCTAAAAAATCTATTGGGTTAGAATAATTAATAAAGTCTAAGAGTAATTCATGGGTTAGATTAATTAATTAATTCAAGAATGTCCAATGTAATATATGGGCTTGAATAAAATAAATAAGGTTTGATCTAATAATTATAGTAGGTCATGTATTCATTATTTTGGGCTTCAATAAAATATATGGCCCAGATAAAATAATAAATATACTGGGTTAAGTTTTTTATTTAATTGGATTTTAATTAAAAGACCCAAGATAAATAAAAAGGCCCCTTTAGTGGAATAGCCCTAGCCCATCTTAGTTTAGGGCAACCAGCCTTGAGGGTTTATAAATAATCCTTATGGAGGCTTGCTAGGTTAATACAATCAATAAAAGAAAAACCCTAGCCACCACTACTTTTTCTTTCTCAGTTCTTCCTCAGAAAAATAATCATAGCCTACTTTCACCAGTAGTTCAATTTGTGAAGTTGAGAGAATATTTTGGAAGATCAAAAGCTCTAACTTTTGAAGCATTTCGTGTGAGGGAGCCGACGGTTAGCAAGATTTCCAACAGAACAAGTTAACGTTTCAATTCAAGAAACTTCGTCGAATGCAAATCTAACTCCAATTATTCAGACTAAATGCCCTAAAGGTAAGTAATCCTAGCCTTTGGCTTAGGAAAATTTAAAATTTGCCACCTTCCGCTGCATTTTTATTTTTGCATAGTCCTTACATTTACTGAATGAGACAACTCAATTTCCAACCAAAAATGCTAACTCTACTACATAAAACACATTAAAGACTTAGCTACTGCAAAGTCATTTACCTTAGATAGGGGTGGAGTACCACGAATTGGAGCCTCTAATTTCCCAAGATGTCCAAAGGGATTAATCTTTGATAACTATACTCTAAGGGAAATGTTTGAAGTAGTTGAGGGTTGAATGGGAGAAATAACAAAGCATGTAGCATCACTTGGATCGAGTTTCGACAAAAACACATCTAGTTGCTGTTGGAAAATAGCCTACATTTTTACTTTCTCTTGCTGAAACTTTGCATACAACTCTCTTGTTCACATTGTATGGGCTTTTCCATGTCAACCCAAACTTGTTGTACCTGAGCAAAAATATTCAATGCTACATAATCTCTTATAGATGTCCTTGTTGGGCCTCTTTTGATGCACCTCATGCGCCCTCATTTATCGGACCCTATTGTCTTGGTGAATATTTCTGTTTTGCTTCTGGAGTTCGTTGTTCCTCTACCAATGATGCCAACTCTTGCTCTATTTGACCATGAAATACAAATGCAAAATATCAGTAGTATGATTCTAGGCTAGAAATTTAAATCTTTTTTATTTCTCAAACATTTTGACATTACTATTTCCTTTTCTTAACTGTTAACTTTAAAAATTGGGTAGCATGTAATATTCATGACTAATAAGAAGTTACCAAAAGCAATTACTATTAAGTACCAATAACTTCTTAGAGACTGGGAAGTTAAAGTTATTAAAGCTTAAAAAAATAGAATTCATGCATGCACAAACAACAAAAGCAAAAAACGAAGGCATGGAGAACACAACGGAAGGGAAAAATTTATACCTCTGCGCTTTCTTAGTTTTTTTGGTGCCAAAGTGGATGATTGAACAATAGGGATCTCTTAATGATTCAACAATGTTTTTGGTTCAAATCCCGCTATACTCATGCTCCTTCTTGGTATGAATGCAAAACCCTTTTGAAATTCAGAATATTCCACTACCTAAAACTTCTTGGTGAAACAAATCAAGCAAGGAAAATCATGTCTCTATTCTCTTGATTCTCTGTTATTAATTAATAGTATCAAGAAGAACAAGAAGGGAAAAACAAAAGAGTGGCAAAAACCAAAAGGCTTGTTCTCTTGGTTTTTTTTCGTTCATTATTGTATCACTAAATTGATACACACGGGGTTTTCACTAGATAACAAAACACCAGGATTAATGTATTTCAAAAACCTTCGGAAGTTATCAACAGAAGATGTTTAGCTTAGCCTAAACTCTTCTATCTTGTGTATGATAAAAAAACCCTTTGGTCCAGGCTATTGGTCAATAATAATTTTTATTATTTTTCTTGGACCTAATGAGTCCAAAATAATAAATATTAATTATTTATTTGTTGGGCCTATAAAAACAACATATTAAATAATTAATAAGCCTAAATAAACCAAAATAATTATTCAAGCCTTTTATCTAGTTTAGGCCCAAGTTAAAATTTTTAATTATTCAATTTGGGCTTAGGCCCTGAATAATTAATTAACCAATTAAATTAAATAATAAATTAAATTTAATTTCTCTTATTCTTTAACTTTATTCATATCCAATAATAAATTAGACTTCCTGAATAAAACAAAATCCTTTTTAACTAAGACCATTTTCTCAATCCAAAATTAATTAGGACTTACGGGCTATTCCGAGGACAAAAAATACACACCGCCTTGGCTACTAAAATTTACAAATACCCCTGCTATAAAAATAGCTATATTTTGCATTTTAAAAATTTTCTAATAACACTATAAGAAAATATTGACCCCAATGATAATGCTACGTTATCTATGTCTTCAACCTAAAAGTGAAATGATAAAAATACTCCTCTACACTTCATTGTGTATTTAGAGAGGAAAATGTGTACTAACACCTCTCTAAAAGACATGTACTATCCTTAGGCTTTTTGTGCAATGATCCACAAATTCTTGGAATATTTTCACTTTCCAAGAGAGCTACCCTAAAAAAAATATCCCCAGGACCCTAGATATTTAGATCATTCAAACAATCACAAAGGGCAATATAGTATAGAAGCTATCTTGTACAAGTCTGTCTTAACTAACTAGTTATATATACCTAATATACAAGTATATTTGTCATACTATAGAACCTCAACTATAGTATATCAAAGCATACACTTCCAGTTTCGTCAGACCACCAACTCAAACTCAAGCTGTAGCTGTAGCGGTAGTAGTATAGGTTTCTACAATGTAGTATTTTTAGAAACAACTATTACAAGTCCAGTTCTACGTATTTAAAATACGATTTTGTTGTGAATTGAGAAGACTACTCATTAGCTAAAGGTAATCCATTCCATATTTAGAATTTATAACACAATAACCTTACTATGATGAGATTCTCATTCTCATCATTCGGTTAAGAATAATAGTTTATGTGTTAAGTAACTCATGGTCCATACCTTACTATGAAAAACCTCCATTCACATGTATTATTAACTTAAACACAATGGGTCTTCATCAGTGAAATTGTACACAAAAGTAAAGAAGAATTCACAAATAATTTCTAAGAATAAAACTTTTATTAATATAAATCAAAATTACATGAGAAACCTAGTCTAAGAGGGCATGCATCCCAACAATCTCCCACTTGCATTCTAGGACTAAGTTAGTCCATAGGTGCCTAATCCTTTGGCATCTAAGTGTCTTCTAAAGACTCTCTCAGCCAAAGGGTTGTTGAAGGTATTTGCTAGATTGTTAAGGTAATCTATTCCATCACAACTTCCTGTCTTTGGACAGAATCAGGGGGTATTTCTTCTTAATGTGCTTCCTCTGTTTGTGGTTTCTGGGTTTTTTGGATTGTGAGATCATGCCAGTGTTGTCACAATACATCACAATCGGCCTGTCGATCTGTGGTACGACTCCAAGTTCTAAAAGAAACTTCTGGAGCGAGAGTACTTCCTTGGGTGCCTCCAAAGCTACCACATACTCAGCTTCCATAATTAAGTCGACAATGTAAGATTGCTTGATATTCCTCTATGAAATATCTTATCCAGACAAAGTGAAAACATATCCATTGGTGGATTTTCTCTCATCTTTATCTGCCTGGAAGTATGAGTTTGTGTATTTTATAGGAATCAAGTCATCAGCCCTGTAAACCAGCATATAATTTCTTGTACCCTTAAGGCACTTGAGAATATGTTTTACAACTTGCTAATGATACATCATGCTTTGGACCATTTCTATCAATATCTTGTTCTTTTTATCAGCTACTCTGTTCTGTTAGGGTGTTCCCAGTCCAGAAAGATGGGATACTATATCATGGTGTACCATGTAGTCCTTGAATTCACTAAGGAGGTACTCTCTACTACGTTCCGATCATAAGGTCTTGATTAGTTTACTTATCCGATGCTCTATTCCAGCTTTAAACTTTTTGATTTTATCAAAAGAGTCAGACTTGCATCTCATTAGGTAAATATAACCATAATACTACAATCATTCGTGAAGGTGATGAAGTATTCAAACCCCTCTTGCTAGTATAGACAAAAGACCATACACATCTTGTGAACAAAACTTAATGCTTTCTTGGCCTTATCCACATTTTTGGTAAAGGACTTTTTGGTCATTTTTCTCATAAGACAGGATTCACACCAAGGCCAACTTTCCAATCTCAATGACCTCAAATGCCCATCATAGATTATTCTCTGAATCCTAGTTGAGTTACTGTAACCCAACCTTTGATGGCAAAGATATGAGTCATTGACATTGGTCTTTCTCTTCCTATTTAAATGTTTAGATTAAGTGTTGTTTAATTGATTGTTAATAGGATTAATGAAGAATAGGTTTCTATACATATGCCCATACATAAAACTTTTCTATTTCTATTGATAGTTATACCAGAATGGAAAGAAATAGAATATCATTGATTTATTAGTTTTGCAACTAAAACTAAAGTCTAAAGCTAAATATCCTTCAATATACCTATTCTATTACAATCAAACACTGCCTCCAGTTCTCCCACTTCAAGGGCCCAAACTTGTGTTCTTTTTGCCACACGTAGTCTATGTTCACCCTTATAGAGTTTTCTAATCTATCTAAACTCCTGCAAGGAATTACATATATGATCAATGGCTCTGAAATCAACAATCCAAGTGCAAGTTGATCCAAGAATTGATATAGACTCTAGATAGAAAATATCACCTATGGGGTTTTCCTTAGTTTTAAGATTTGGACACTTCTTTTTTCAGTATCCCTTTTTTTCACATTTGAAGCATTTGCCCTTGAGTTTATCTTTGGGCTGGGACTTGGGTTGGGGCACTATGTTACCCTTCTTTTTGTTGAACTTTCTAGGCTTAGGCCCAGTTCTTGAAGAAGAAACCATTATAGCCCTTGCTTGTGCTTCATAACTTTCTCCACCACCTAGAGCTCTTTCATTAACTCAGTTAAACTCATATTTAACTCGTTCATGTTGTACTTCAACTTGAACTGAGTAAAATAGCTCGATAGAGATTCGAGAACCATGTTCACTTGGCTCTTAGGGTCAATGATAGCCCCCAAGACTTTCGCTTTCTCGAAAGTAACAATCTTTTTGTGCATATGCTCCCTAACTGATGATCCTTTAGCCATCTTGGTGTTGATGATTGTTCGAAGAGCCTCCTGTCTTGCAGGCTGGCTTTTGTTAGCAAACATCGTGGCTAGAGATTGTTGGATTGTATGCCCTCTTAGACTAGGTTTCTGATGTAAAATCGAATTATTTAATAAAAGAATTTATTTTCAGAAATTTTTTGTGAATTTACTTTTTGTTTGTGCACGATTTTCGTTTGGAACAGACCCATTGTGTCTAAATAAGTGATCCATGTGAATGATGGTCTTTCACAATAAGGTATGGATCACGGGTTATTTAACACATAAACATTTGTTCTTAACCTATTGATGAGACTGGGAACGTCATCATGTTTAGGTTATTATGTTATGAATTCCAAATGGGGAATGTCTTACCTTTAGCCAGTGGGTAGTCCACTCACTTCATGACATAAGCGTATTTCGAATACGTAGAACAGGACCAGTAGTAGTGGTTTCTCAAAGTACTATCTGGTAGAAACCTAGACTACTACCGCTACAGCGTGGACTAGTACTCTACGACTTGAGTATGAGTTGGTGGTCTAGCGAAGTCTGGAAGCATATACTTTGATTTCGTTGTAGTCGAGGTTCTATCATAGGGCCAATATACTTGCATGTTGGGTATGTGTGACTAGTTAGTTAAGACAGACTTATACAAGATAGTCTCTGCACTATATCGCTCCTTGTGGTTGTCCGAATGGTCTAAATTATCCAGGGCCCTGGGAAACATGACTTGGATGTTTGCTTTAGGGTAGCTCCCTTGAAAAGCGGAAACACTCCAGGAAGTCGTGGATCATTGGACTAGAAGCCTAAGGATGGTAGATGTCATTTAGAGGGGTGTTAGTACACTTCTTCCTCTCTAAATGTACGGCGATGTGTAGAGGGGTATTTTAGTCATTTCACTCGTAGGTCGGAGACTTTGCTAATGCAGCATTGTCCTTGGGGTCAATATTTCCTTATGGTGATATTAGAAAATATTTAAAATGCAAAATACAGCTATTTATATAGCAGGGGTATTTTGGTCATTTTAGCAGCTAAGGCGATGTGTCTTTTTGGTCCTCGGGATAGCCCGTAAGTCCTAACTATTTTTGGGTTGAGGAATTGGTCTCAGTTGAAGAGGATTTTATTTTATTTTGTTTTATTTTATTTTATTCAGGAAGTCTAATTTATTATTGGACTGGAATAAAATAAATAAATAAATAAATAAAATAGGAGTTGAGAGAAATTAATTATCTAGTTTATTTGGTTAATTAATTATTCAGGGCCTAGGTCCAGTATGAATAATTAAGAAATTAACCTGGGCTTAAATTAGAGGAAATAATTAATGTTTAATTATTTATTGGGTTATTTGTATAGACTCAAGAAATAAATAATTAAAGATTAATTATTATGGTTCATTTGGGCTCATTAATTATTTATTAGGTTACTTATGTAAGCCCAGAAAATAAATAATTAATATTTATTATTTCGGGCCTTTTGGGTCCAAGAAGAATAATAAATATTTATCTGGCCTAATAGCTTGGACCTTAGGGTTTTTTCCAGATACGGTTAAGAGGAGTTTAAGGTTAGGCCAAATTGTTTCTCAGGATAACATCCGGGTATTTTGAAATCCCGGGGAGATGTTTATCAGAGATTGAGAGACCTAGTTTAGGCTAAATATAAAGAACTTTTTGAAAAAAAAAAACCCTAATTTTTTTTCCCAAGACACACCTCACGTGGGTCTCTCTCTCTCAAGGTCTCTCTCATTCTTCGTTGTTTTCTCCTTGGACTTTGCTAACCTATAGCAGGTAAACCAAGGAGAATTGAGACCCTTCCTCTTCACCATAGTGTTCACCGACTAGAGGTTAGGCTGAGGAATATCCCGAGAGCTGGAGAGCTAAGCGTTAATGCAAACAAGACGAAGTTGAAGGCTAGCGGGTGTTCAACCGAAAGCTCCTTCAAGTGTGCAAAGCGAGGCGATTCCAGCCGTTCAATCTGTTCCTACGCAGCCTAGGAGGGTTAAGGAACGCAAAGGTATGATTTTCACGCTTCCGCATGGCCTTCATGGCTCACGTTTAATTTTTCTCTCTGTTTTAATTTTCCGTCCATGGCTCCCTGTTTCTGCGTTTTCCATCAGAGATGTGCTTATGTCAGGCGCAGTTGCTATGTGCTCAGATTTGGATTGATGCAGATTAGGCATGGAGGCCAAAATATAGTAGCGCGCCATTTTGTCAACTTTCTTCCATGCCTTCTCAGCCTCTTGCTTCTCATCGATGGAACCCTCCCCAATAATAGAGCAGGTATCATAGAGGACAGATTTATACTCCTTAGTTATGAGTATTATGTCCAAGCTCATTTTGCAGTCCACATAGTTAGGACCCATTAGCTTATTCTCTTGGAGAATAATGACTAAGGGACTAAAAGAACCTCCACCAACCATTTTTGAAAATTGAAAATAAAAGAAATTCTTAATTTTGTGAAAAATAAAATAATTTTGTGCATTTTATCCTCATATTAAACTGATAATAGCTAACTCCATCACTACTATTTTTAACAAGTTAATTTAGCTCTTAGGAAAACTGACATAGCTTCTTGGAAAGATTAACAGCTTCCTAAGCTATGTGTGTTAACTACCACAAATTAATTTCCCTTCTAGATAATGATCTAGAAGATAACTCCATCAAGGGGATGGTCGTTTCTTCTCATTTCCTATGGGTATACCTCGCACTATAACATCTAATCTGGGTGGGCCGATCATAGTATGTATCCCAGGTTATTAATTACATCATTCCATTAGTTCTTTATCCTTACGGTATCTCCATCCTATACGGGTTCACTCATAGGGTGACGCGAGGAGACCCACGATCTCTAATGACATGGGAATTTGTATTTAATGAAATACAAATCTGAAGCTTTTGAAAAGTTCAAAGACTTCAAGAATGAAGTAGAGAAACAGCTTGGTAAAAGTATTAAGACTCTACGATCAGATCGAGGAGGTGAATACTTAAGTCAAGAGTTTCAGGATTATCTTAGGAATAATGGGATATTATCTCAATGGACTCCACCACATACACCTCAACATAATGGTGCATCCGAGAAAATGAATTAAACCCTTTTAGATATGGTACGGACCATGATGGTTTCTGCAGACTTACCAAAATCGTTTTGGGGGTATGCACTAGAAATTTCTGTTTATATTCTAAATAGAGTTCCATAAAAAGTAGTTGGTACTACCCCATTTAAAATGTTATTTGACAAGAAATCAAAGTTATCTTACTTGAGAGTATGGGGTTGTCCTACTTTTGTTAAAAGGCTATAGTTAGACAAACTTGAAAGTATGTCTGACAAGTGTTTGTTTATGGGTTATCTGAAAGAATTTTTCGGGTATTACTTCTATCTCCTTTCTAAAAATAAAGTGTTTGTTTCGAAGTCTGCTGTTTTCTTAGAGAAGGAACACATACTTAGAGGGGATAGTGGGAGTAAAATTAAACTTAGTGAAGTTCAAGAAGAGCAAACAAAGAAAGATCAATCGTCTGATCCCACATCTATTGAGAGAATAGATGAACCTTCTACTGTACAAGGTCCTCATAGGTCCAGTAGGATACGTGTGGCACCTGAGAGATATGAATTTCTCATTAGTGGCCACAATGACATATTACTCATAAATAAAGATGAGCCTACTACCTACAATGAAGTTCTGAACAGTTCAGAATTTGACAAATGGCTTGAGGCCATGAAGTCAAAGATGGATTCCATGTATGACAACCAAGTATGGACTTTGGTTGATCCACCCAGAGGAATCAAACCTATTGGGTGTAAATGGGTTTTCAAGAAGAAAACTGACATGGATGGTAACGTAGTTACCTATAAAGCACAACTAGTGGCTAAGGGTTATCGTCAACAACATGGTATTGACTATGATGAAACCTTCTCGCCAGTAGCCATGCTAAAATCCATCAGGATACTCCTAGCCATTGCCGCTCATCATGATTATGAAATTTGGCAAATGGATGTGAAAACAGCTTTCCTAAATGGAAATCTGACTGAGAAAGTGTATATGACATAACCTGAGGGTTTCACATATAATGATAGCACAAAAGTATTTAAGCTGCAAATGTCCATTTATGGACTTAAACAAGCTTCTAGAGTTGGAATATTCATTTTGATGAAACAATCAAATAGTTTGGTTTCATTCAAAACATGGATGAGCCTTGTTTATACAAGAAGGTTAGTGGGAGTGCAATCATTTTCTTATTATTTTATGTAGATGACATATTGCTAATAGGAAATGATGTACCTATCTTAGAATCAGTTAAATTTTGGTTGTCCAAGAAATTCTCCATGAAAGATCTTGGAGAAGTAATCTATATTCTTAGAATAAGGATCTATAGGGATAGGTAGAAAAGATTGCTAGGTCTTTCATAGTCTACATATATAGATAAAATGCTAAAGAGGTTTACTATGGATCAATCCAAAAAGGAATTCTTACCTATGTCCCATGGGATAAACCTTTCAAAGTCAATGTCTCCCAAGACACAAGTTGAAAGGGATCACATGAGTAAGCTTCCATATGCTTCGGCAATTGGATCTATTATGTACGCTATGATATGTATAAGGCCTGACGTATCCTATGCTTTCAGTTTGATGAGCAGATACCAATATGACCCTGGTGAGAGTCATTGAACAGCTGTAAAGAACAACTTTAAGTACTTCGAAGGACTAAGGATGTGTTCTTGATTTATAGAGAAGGTGATTTGAAAGTAAATAGGTATACTGATGCCAGTTTTCAATATGATAAAGATGATTTCAAGTCACAATTTGGCTATTGTGTTACATTGTGTGGAAGGGCAATAAGTTGGAAAAGTTCCAAAAAAGAAACTATTGTAGACTCTACGATAGAAGCTGAGTACATAGCCAAATCTGAAGCAGTTAAGAAAGGTATTTGGATCAAGAAGTTCATGACGGAACTGGGTGTGGTCCCTAGCGTTGTTGATCCAATATCATTGTATTGTGACAACAACAGAGCCATTGCATAAGCAAAGGAACCATGATCTCACCAACGATCTAAGCACGTGCAACGATGCTATCATCTGATCCGGGAGATCATAGATAAGAATGACGTAAAGATAGAAAGAGTTCCCATAGATGATAACATAGCTGACCCATTTACAAAAGTGCTATCGCAGAAGAAAGATGATTAGCATGTTGAGTCATTTGGTATTAGATACATGAATGATTGGCTCTAGTGCAAGTGGGAGTTTGTTAGTGTTTTGCTCTAGAGGCAATTGCTTGTAAATTGTATGTGGCACTTTTATTTTCTAATAAAAGGCTTTATTTATCTTTCAATTTATTTTATGTAAAATAACTGTTAGATAAAGTCCCTAGTAAAATACTGTGTTAAGAAAATCATAATAGAGATCATGATGTGAGATTCCTACTACACTGTATAGTGTTAGTATTTAAATAATCCCTAGTCATAGTATTAATGAGATAAGGACATCATTAATGCGTTAAGACTAGCACGTGTTAGACGTCCAGATCTGATAATGCAGTGGTTCTCATATCCGTAAGTATTGAGATACTCAAACTTAACACGTGGATACTTGTTAATAGAACAAGTGTTGGGTACCTTAGGCTCGTATCCTATACGATGCAGCAGAAAATAAAACGAGATACCATCCTAGGACCCATCTATGTGTGGAAAACAAGACATAATGAGGGTAAATGTAACGGCTTTTACCTTTGCGTGATCGTCCAAAGAACAAAATTTTCTTCTTCAAGTTGAGGCGCGATCCAGCAATTCTCGTGATCAACCTCCACGTGAGTTGAACGTCTACCCACTATAATCATAGTGTGTGATTATCTCTAATAGTAATCTACACAGAGGAATACTCAAGCACCAAAATTTCTGTGCTAGCAAAAATTAATGGCGGCTAGGGTTTAAGATCAAAATCGAGAGAGAGAAGAACAAGCTGTTGTTTCGTTGCCCTAGGATTTTGGAGTCAATTTCGTCTATCTTTTAGCCTTGGAATTTCGTGTATATCACTACCATATATCACACGAAAATCTGTTAAAAAATCCTCCAAATTGAGAATTCTAAAATAGTTAGAATTCTCTAATTGTAATTGGAAACATCAAGTTTTCTTAATTACAATATGAACCACAAATTATAACTAATTATAATTTGTCCACAACAACTTTTCTTTCTCTCAATAAACCCCACAATGTTATCAAATAATATCTTGAGTATATAACCATCTATTGTATGTGACCTATTAGGCTTCCCAGTCAATTGGTAGCGAACATGAATTAATCCAAACGTCTTTGAGATTAATAATTCATAATTAATTAGAATTAATCCTATTAATTCAAATCAGGATTGGTTTGTTAATTCATCAATTAATAAACTCATATTCCCAGATCATGAGAGGTATCTAGCAACACATCATGACCACCCAAGAGTCCTGGAAGTCAAGTGGCTTGATATGAACCCTTCAATAACAAATTTCAGTGCAATTAACTCCTTTCACCATATAATATCTCATTCGGTTTGGAGTACGAAATTAGTGCCAATTCCCTCTAGAATTAATTCTGGCCCGAATACAATAGTGCTTATACCAGGAACCCACTACTCTAAATGTGCATTAGTCGGAACTGTTTCCAATACACAATTGCCTTGACCAAGGACTTTCGAGTAGTAATTCCTACAAGTGGCCGTGAGATATTCGCCCCTACTATTAGGAATGATGAATCATTTATTGACCCTCTCAATTACTTTCGTTTACCTTACCTTGTACCTAATATCTATCCCATAGGCAGCCTTCAATCGAGCTTCGGAGATTGGAATCAAAGTACAAGGCCCAGCAAACAAAGTACCTTGGAGATCTCAAGTCTAACGATACTTGAACGTTTGTTATATTGAGATTATATCACTGGCAGTAAATAGTTATCTATGTGATTATCTCAAAGCTAGGTCATCCAATGAACTTGTTCCTTTAACAAGCATCCATGTGTTAACTTTGAGTATCTCAATACTCACGGTTATGAGAACCACCACCTGATCAAATCAGGAAGTCTAACACATGCTAGTCTTAACGCATTAATGATGTCCTGTCTCATTAATACTATGACTAGGGACTGTTTAAGTGCTAACACCATCCAGTGTAGTAGGAATCTCATATCATGATCTCTATCATGATTTCCTTAACACAGTGTTGCACTAGGGACTTTATCGAACAGTTATATTATTTAAAGTAAACAAAAGAAACTGTAAGATAAATAATGCCTTTTATTAAAATAAAATGTGTCATATACAATGTACAAGTGATTGCCAATCATTCATGTATCTAATACCAAATGACTCAATATGACAATCATGTTTCTTCTGGGATAGTGCTTTCGTAAGCAGGTAAGCTATGTTCTCATCCGTGGGAACTCTCTCTATCTTTACATCATTCCTATCTACGATCTCCCGGATCAGATGATAGCATCGCAGTACGTGTTTGGATCGTTGGTGAGATCACGGCTCCTTTGCTTGTGCAATGGCTCTATTGTTGTCAAAATACAAAGTTATTGGACCAACAATACTAGGAACCACACCCAGTTCCGTCACAAACTTCTTGATACAAACAGCCTCCTTAGCTGCTTCAGAAGCAGCTATGTACTCAGCTTCGGTCGTAGAGTTGGCAATAATCTCTTGTTTGGAACTTTTTCAACTTATTACCTTTCCACACAACGTAAACACGTAGCCGGATTGTGATTTGAAATCATCTTTGTCAGATTGAAAACTGGCATCAGTATACTCGTTTATTTTCAAATCACCTTCTCCATATACTAAGAACATATTCTTAGTCCTTCGTAAGTACTTAAGGATGTTCTTTACAGCCGCCCAATGACCCTCACCAGGGTAGGATTGGTATCTGTTCGTCAAACTGAGAGCATAAGATACATCGGGCCTAGTACATATCATAGCATACATGATAGATCCAACTACCGAGGCATATGGAATCTTACTCATGTGATCCCTTTCAACTTGTGTCTTGGAAGACATCGACTTTGAAAGGCTTACACCATGTGACATGGGCAAGAATCCCTTTTTGGATTGATCCATGGTAAACCTCTTTAGCACTTTATCTATGTATATAGACTGTGAAAGACCAAGTAACCTTTTAGATCTATCTCTATAGATCCTTATTCCAAGAACATAGGTTGCTTTACCAAGGTCTTTCATGGAGAATTGTTTGGACAACCAAATTTTAACCGTTTGCAGGACAGGTATATTGTTTCCTATTAGTAATATATCATCTACGTAAAGCAGTAAGAAAACGATTGCACTCCCACTAACCTTCTTGTATACACAAGGTTCATCCATATTTTGAATGAAACCAAACTCTTTGATTGTTTCATCAAAATGGATATTCCAACTCCTAGAAGCTTGCTTAAGTCCATAAATAGACCATTGCAGCTTACACACTTTTGTGCCATCATTGGATGTGAAACCCTCAGGTTGTGTCATATACACTTCCTCAGTCAGATTTCCATTTAGGAAAGCTGTTTGCACATCCATTTGCCAAATCTGATAATCATAATGAGCAGCAATGGCTAGGAGTATCCTGATAGATTTCAACATGGCTACTAGCGAGAAGGGTTCATCATAGTTAATAACATGTTATTAACGATAACCCTTCACCACTAGTCGTGCTTTATAGGTAACTAAGTTACCATCCATGTCTGTTTTTTTCTTGAAAACCCACTTGTACCCAATAGGTTTAATTCCTTTGGGTGGATCAACCAAAGTCCATACTTGGTTGTCGTACATGGAATCCATCCCTGACTTCATGGCCTCAAGCCATTTGTTAGATTCTGAACTATTCAGAACATCCTTGTAGGTAGTAGGCTCATCTTCATCTATGAGCAATACATCACTAATGAGAAATCCATATCTATCAGGTGCCATACGTATCCTACTAGATCTACAAAGTTCTTGTGTATTAGAAGGTTCATCTATTCTCTCAATAGATGTGGGGTTCGACGGTTGATCCTCATTTGTTTGATCTTCATGAACTTCATTAAGTTCAATCTTACTCCCACTGTCCCCTTTGAGCATGTGCTCTTTCTCTAAGAAGACGACATGCTTCAAAACAAACAATTTGTTTTTGGAGGGTTGATAGAAGTAATATCCAAAAGATTCTTTTGGATATCCCACAGAGAAACACTTGTCAGACTTACTATCAGGTTTATCTGACTGTGCCCTTTTAACAAAGGCAGGACAACCCCATACTCGCAAGTGAGATAACTTTGGTCTTTTACCAAAGAACATCTCAAATGGGGTAGTATCAACTGATTTGTCGGAACTCTGTTTAGTATATAAATAGAAGTCTCTAGTGCATACCCCCAAAACGATTTTAGTAGGTCTGCAGAAGCCATCATGGTCCTTACTATGTCTAGAAGGGTTCGATTCATTCTCTCAGATACACCATTATGTTGAGGTGTATGTGGTGGAGTCCATTGAGAGAATATCCCATTATCTCTAAGATAACTCAAAAACTTTTAACTCAAATATTCTCCTCCTCGATCAGATCTTAGATTCTTAATACTTTCGCCAAGTTGTTTCTCTATTTCATTCTTGAAGTCTTCGAACCTTTCAAAGGCCTCAGATTTGTATTTCGTTAAATACAAATACTCGTATCGTGAGAAAACATCGATAAATGTTATGAAATAGTTATAACCTCCTCTTGCTTGTATTGACATTGGGCCACATACATAAGAATGTATGAGTTCTAATAACTCTTTGGCCCATTCTCCTTTTCCTGGAAAAGGAGTTTTAGTCATTTTGCCTAGTAAACAAGACTCACATGTGCCATATGATTCATAATCAAATGACCCTAAGTCACCAAGCTTGTGTAACTTAGAAATACGATTTTCGTTTATATGGCCCAAATGACAATGCCATAAGTAAGAGGTGTTATAGTTATCTATTTTAGGTTTCTTATTATTTATATTGAGAATTAGATTGTCCAAGTCTAGAACATATAAACCATTAACCAAAGTTGCTGAACCATAATGAATATCATTCAATGAAAAAGAACAACATTTATTCTTAAATATTAAATAAAATCCACATAAGTCTAAACACACAACTGAGATAATGTTTTTCATTAAAACTAGTACATAATAACAGTTTTCCAGTTCTAGAATCAATCCCGAAGGCAGGTTCAGCTCGTATGTCCCCACAACAAGTGCAGCAACCATTGCCCCATTTGCAGTATGTAAGTCCACGTCGCATTTTTCTAGCCTTCTACTGCTCTTTAGTCCCTAGAAGTTATTGCACAAATGAGATCCACATCTAGTATCTAATACCCATATCTCATTTTTAAAGGCAGTATTTATCTCAATCATAAACATACCTAGAGAAGAAGTAGAAGTGCTTGTAAGCTTCTCCTTCTGCTTCTTGTCCTTGATGATCTCCAAGTAGGCTTTGCAGTTGCGCCTCCAGTGGCCCATCTTCCCACAATGATGGCATGGGCCCTAGGTAGCTGCGTCCTTCTTGTTAACACCACCTTTGGGCTTCATGGGAGCCTTCTTCTTCTTCTTTTGAAATTTCTTCTTAGAAGAGGAAGATTCTACCATTAAAACTGCATCGGAATCCCACTTCATGGAGGACTCCGCAGTTTTGAGAAGATTGATCAACCAGGGATAGTGGACTTAATCTTATTCATCTGATAGTTAATCACAAATTGTAAGAAACTATTAGGTAAAGACTGAAGAATTAAGTCAACATTTAAGTCATGGTCCATTGTAAACCTGAGAGATCTAAGCTTCTCTATCAAGCCCAGCATCATCAGCCCATGAGTGGCCACAGAAGAACCTTCTGCCATTTTACAACGAAATAGTTGCTTCGATATCTCATATCTCTCAGTTTTGGCTTGGGCATCAAACAGCTCTCAAAGATGTAAAATGATCGATTGAGCATCCATATGCTCGTGCTGTTTTTGCAACTCAAGAGTCATGGATGCCAACATAATACATGATGCTGTATCACTATCCTCCTTGTGCCTCTTGTGGATAGCATGCTCATCAGCATGAGCATCTTGGGTTGGTGGTGGTGGAATAGGAGCATCTAGCACGTAGAGCAACTTTTCTAATTTGAGAACGATTCTCAAATTTCTATACCAGTCGAGATAGTTTGATTCGATTAACTTGTTGGTTTTCAAAATACTACGTAAGTTCAAGTTTATTGACATGATGCAAGTGACCTAGATGTAAAGATAGAGAGCATTAGCTACTTGTATATGCACATGATATGCAAATAATTAGGACTTTAATTAAACGCATTTTTACTCCACTATTTTACTCAAATCAATAACCCCCACTACTAATTCGGGAAAGCCCCTTAGAAGCTTTCCTAGTGGACCGATATCCAAATTCTTCAAGAATAACATTGGGTTTGCCCAAACAGCCGCCCTTGAGTTCATTAGTAGGTATCCAATACCAATTACATCGTATGTAACTACCGGATCATTGGATGATTAACAACTTTTAATCTTAAAGCCTTTTGGGCTACCCCAACTTTTCCTCTAAATTTCTTTATGCTTGAGTTTGTCCAACCAGGATAAAGGATTTAGATAAACTCGACTCATTAATCAGGAATTTAATTCCATAGCTTGAACATGCCCAATGTCAAGTAGGCTTGGGTTTGCCCAACAACCTTGTCTTGAAAAAGGATTCTCGTTCTTACTATATTAATGGAAGGAATTAGGTTTAATATTAATTGAGAGATTTGTTCCTTTTAGTGATTTCGTTGAATGACAAGCATAAAAATCAATAAATCACATAATTGATAGTCATGGTAATAAAGCGATTACGTGGTATGGTTATGGACTTTACCCTATATTTCTTTGAGCCATAAAAGAAATTAATATAGTTAAACCCTATGTGTTCATGCATGATTTAAGTAGAAGGTCTTATCTCCTCGCCTTGTTTTGGTTGCCATCTCCAGAATAAAATAATTCCACTCCTATCTAACATATGTAAACTAATTACATAATTTCCTAAAGAGAGAAAACCTCAAGTTACATTCGAGGGGAGTTAGATGAGAAGAGAATTATACAAGAATTCTAGAGAAGGTAGGACACGCAGGCTCTGTTTCATAAAAACCAAAACTGTAAAATGCATTAACAAATATAATTGGTTTTAGTCCATAACCACCACCATGCCATTGACTATGCTTAAACAAAATAAACAAATACTTTTATTATTCCAAAATCACTATTTTGGAAAAATAAAACAAATTCTAAAATCACCATTTTAGAGAATACATCAATTTTAGATTTTCAAAATCATTATTTTGAAGAACAAAATTGATTGTCTCAAAACTAATTTTGAGAAAATGCTTTTGGGTCCCGTTTCTTATTAAATGAGGTTTTTTTTTCCCTTTCAAAATTCTATTCTTGAATTTTTTTTTTTTTTAAATACTAGAGGTTGCAAACAGAGCAAAATTGGCGTCGGCTTGGAAGCCGGAGCCAGCGCCGGCACTGTTCTGGTTTCCAATTTTTTTTTAATCTTCCAAAAATGATTTTCGGACATCGCGGACAGAATGGAACCGGCGCCGGCATGGAGGCCGGCGCTGGCGCCGCCTGTGTTTTGCAACAATGGCGGCGATTTTCAAAAAAATTCCAGAAACAATTTCTAGTGCTTTCTTCTTCTGCAAATTTTCAGTGAGAATAATTCTCAGCTGTATTTTCTATTTTGAAGCTATAAACAACAACCAATTTGTTAGTTTAAACAAAATCAAAATGGAAAATTAAGATGAAACGGAGGGCAACATCCATGTTGCAAGAAAACGTTTTTCGGCAGAAATTTTTTAGCTCCAAAGAAAGCATCTTTTCGAAATACTATATGACTATAACACAATCATATTGTGCTACGGACCCAACTCATAAAGATCGAAACGATTTTGACTCGAGTGAAAACGATTTTTCATAGCAAACAAAGACAAACACAAAAACAGTTTTTCATGCCAAAACAATATCCGTAGACCACACATAGCATGGCTCTGATACCACTGTTGGGTACCTCAGGCTCATATCCTATACAGCGCAATGGAAAATAAAATGAGATACCATCCCATGACACATCTATGTGTGGAAAACAAGATATAATGAGGGTAAAGGTAACAGCTTTTACCTTTGTGTGTCGTCCGAATAACAAAAATTTCTTCTTCAAGTTAAGGCACGATCCAGCAATCATCGTGATCAACCTCCACGTGAGTTGAACGTCTACCCACTATAATCACAGTGTGTGATTATCTCTAATAGTAATCCACACAGAAGAATACTCAAGAACCAAAATTTCTATGCTAGCAAAAATTAATGACGGCTAGGGTTCAAGATCAAAATCGAGAGAGAGAAGAAGCTGTTATTTCATTGCCCTAGGATTTTGGAGTCAATTTCGTCTATCTTTTAGCCTTGGAATTTCATGTATATCACTACCATATATCACATGAAAATCTGCTAAAAAATCCACCAAATTGAGAATTCTAAAATAGTTAGAATTCCCTAATTGTAATTGGAAACATCAAGTTTTATTAATTACAATATGGACCACAAATTATAACTAATTATAATTTGTCCATAGCAACTTTTCTTTCTCTCAATCAACCCCACAATGTTATCAAATAATATCTTGAGTATATAATACACTATTGTGTGTGACTTATTAGGTTTCCCAATCAATTGGTAGCGAACATGAATTAATCCAAACGTCTTTGAGATTAATAATCCATAATTAATTAGAATTAATCCTAGTAATTCTAATAAGGTTTGGTTTATTAATTCATCAATTAATAAGCCCATATTCCCAGATCATGAGCAGTATCTAGCAACACATCATAACCACCCAAGAGTCCAGGAAGTCAAGTAGCTTGACATGAACCCTTCAACAACAAACTTCAGTGCAATTAACTCCTTTCACTATACAATATCTTATTCGGTTTGGAGTACGAAATTAGTACCAACTCCCTCCAGAATTAATTTTGGCCCGAATACAATAGTACTTGTACCAGAAACCCACTACTCTAGATGTATATCAATTGGAACTGTTTCGAATACACAATTGCCTTGGCCAAGGACTTTCGAATAGTAATTCCTACAAGTGGCCGTGAGATATTCGCTCCTACTATTAGGAGTGGTAAATCCTTTATTAACCCTCTCAACTACTTTCGTTTACCTTACCATGTACCCAATATTCATCCCATAGGTGGCCCAGCAAACAAAGTACCTTGAAATTCTCAAGTCTAAGGATACTTGAACGTTTGCTATATTGAGATTATATCACTCGCACTAAATAGTTATCCATGTGATTATCTCAAAGCTAGGTCACCCAATGAACTTGTTCCATTAACAAGCATCCATGTGTTAATTTTGAGTATCTCAATACTCACGGTTATGAGAACCACCGCCTGATCAAATCAGGAAGTCTAACACATGTTTGTCTTAACGCATTAATGATGTCCTATCTCATTAATACTATGACAAGGGACTATTTAAGTACTAACAGCATTCAATGTAGTAGGGATCTCATATCATGATCTCAATCATGATTTTCTTAACACAGTGTTGCACTAAGGACTTTATCGAACAGTTATATTACTTAAAGTAAACAAAAGAAACTGTAAGATAAATAATGCCTTTTATTAAAATAAAATGTGTCATATATAATATACAAGTGATTGTTTCTAGGGCATAATACTAACAACAAGTACATTGGATGACCTGACTATGAGATAATCACATGGATAACTATGTAGTGCCAGTGGTAGAATCTCGCTATAACAAATGTGCAAGTATCCCTAGATTTGAGATCTCCATGGTACATTATTTGTTGAGCATTGTATTTTGATTCCAATCTCTGGAGCAAAATAGAGGGCAGCCTTGAGATAGATGTTAGGTACAATATGAGGTAAACAAAAGTAGTTGAGAGGGTCAATAAAGGATTCACCACTCCTAATAGTAGGGGCGCATATCTTACGGCCACTTGTAGTAATTACTACCCATGAAATCCTTGGCTAAGGTTATTGTGTATTGGAAACAGTTCCAATTGATACACATGTAGAGTAGTGGATTCCTGGTATAAATACTAATATATTCGGGCCAGAATTAATATATAATCTAGAGGGAGTTGGCATAATTCCATACTCCAAACTGAATGAGATATTGTATGATGAAAAGAGTTTATTGCACTATAGTTTGTTATTGATGGGTTCATGTTAAGCCACTTGACTTCCTAGATTCTTGGGTAGTTATGATGTGTTGCTAGATACCGCTCATGATCTTCTGAATACGGGTTTATTAATTGATGAATTAATAAACCAATTCTGTTTGGAATTAATAGACTAATTCTAGATTCTTTTAAGGATTATTAATGTAAAAAATGTTTGGATTAATTCATATTCACTACCAAAAGACTGGGAAACCTGATACGTCACACAAAATAGAGGATTATGTATTTGAGATGTTATATGATAACAATGTGGGGTTAATCATGAGAAGTAGAAGCTATTTGGTCCAAATTATAATTAATTAAAATTTTTGGGCCAAATTATAATTATAAGAACTTAAAGGTTCCAATTACAATTTAATGAATTCTAATTTGATTAGAATTCAAATAGGAAGCTTGTTCTGCATTCCCCCTCCCCTTCCCACCTTCAAAGATTGTGGTGATCATTTTATCCTTTTGGTGAGGCACAGAAGGTTTTTTTTTATGCAGCTCTTGGGTGGAAAAAAAAAACCTCAAGGAAAATCTTCTTCTTCTCTTCTCTGTTTTTGCCCTAGCCACCACTCTTCTCTGCTAGCACAGAGATTTGGCTTCTTGAGTATCCTCTGTGTGGACATTGTTGGAGGGAGTTCTACGCTTGGAGTCCAGTGGCGACGAAAAGGATCTCTGGTATTGCTGGATCGCGCCTCAATAGAAGGAGAAGAAAATTTTGAATGATAGAGACATCATTGAAGGTATATCTTCTTGCTTTTGATCCGTTTATTCCACATGCATGCGGTCCTCTTGCTTAGAATCCTTAGTTTCCACTGCATAATGCTTATATGATGCACGTATGGATTCTAACAGGTTCATCTATATTTTGTATGAAACCACAAAACTTTACAGGCTCATCAAAATGTATGTTCTATACATATGGTGCTTACTTAATTCCGTAAATGAACTTCTTAAGTTTCTAGACCATATGTTCTTAGCCTTTCAGAGTAAAGCCTTCAGACTGGGTCATATAGATGTCTTCGCTAAGATTGCTATTGAGAAAGGCTATCTTTAAACCCATTTACCATATTTTATAGTCATAATGACATATGATGGCTAAGAGAATGTGAATGGACTTATGCATGACAACAGGTGAAAGGTCTCCTCATAATTGATCCATTTTTTTTTTAGTATAACCTTTTGCAACTAACATTAATTTATAGGTTTTTATATTTCCAGTTGCATCTCTTTTTCTCATGTATACCAACTTACACCCTATACGTTTAATCCATTCTGGTGTAGTGAAAAGATCGCAAAGTTGATTGAAAGATATGGACTCAATATCAGCATCTATTGCTATTTGCCATTTATCAGCATCAACATCAGTAATAGTCTCATCATATCTAGTGGGATCTTATTCCTGATAGTCGGAGACTATTTCAAAAGTTTCTTCAGTCCATCTTCTCGGAACCATAAATATCCTCCCACTACAACATAATTGATTTTGTATAGGAACATCTGGTTATGCCACTTTAGGTTCCTCAGCTGGGTACTATAATTTAAAGTATCATTCAACTTCTCTTCTAATTCTACCTTACTCGAGGCCTTAGCAGATACACGTTGTTCATTCTCCAAGTATCTAGCATAAGAACTAACAAGTACCTTTTGCTCTTAGGGATGATGATACATTGAATTTGGGTATATAAAAATCCTGTAATTTTATATCCAATCCCAATCAATTTTAAATTAAAACATTAATCCCAAATTACACATATGAGCAAGTGCACTCAACATTAAGCATAATATAGGGTATTAATAAGTATCGATTTTCAAGAAACAAGTATACACTAATTACTTTTCATACCAATTAGATTAATTAAGAGTAAGGATAAAAATAAAAATAAAGACAAAATATATACACAACTCTTGGAGGGAAAAATATGTAATTAAATAGTTACTTTTGAAGAGATGATAATAAATAATTAGCAATTGTTACAATTAATAACTTCCCTTAGCATCATGAATGAGTTTAATGTAGAATCCACTCTCTCTCAAGTTATGATTTTACTATCTCTTAGTCAATTCTAATGGACATCTTTGTCTCACTAAAATAACAAACAGATGAATAGAACATAAATCCTTGATTATTATCCCTATCTCTAGGTGACAATGGCATGAAATCAATAATTCCCCTATCTTTAGGTGAAATAAACAACTTTTGATTACTTAATCTTAACTTAACCTCTCTCTCGAATTAGTTAAGAAAATAAATGAAGAATGGAGTAACAAAGACTGTCTCCTAACTTCTCTCTCAATTTAATTAGAAGAATGGTCTAATCTCATCAATTCATCTTTAAAAACAAGTAATCAAATACCAAGAAGGATAATAAATTGAACAAAATACTTAAACTAATTCATCATCACAAATCAAAAATAATATTCAAATATACTTAAAACATTAATCTCATCGTTGTTTGAAGAAAAAGAAAACAACAGTCTTAGAAAGAACTCATAGACAAGCTATCTTCATCCTTCTTTGAGAACCTCTTTGAAACAATGCTCTTTCGAGTGATGAATTCTCCTTAAATGAATGAGTGTAGCTTTGATTCATAGAATTCATATATTAATCTCCTCTTGTTCTTTGTTAAATAGGCCCTTTAGTTGCTAAAAATGGACCTTTAGAAATCTTGGGCCGAGTACAGATTAGAAACAAGTGAACCTCTTAGGCAATTCCCAATTTTATCTGAAAAAGAACTCTGAACCGCCTTGACAAAGTTAGGTTGGTGCCTGGTCACTTTATTTGGATCGGCACTGGTCCATCACTGGTTTGCTCCGGTCTTGCTCTATTTTCCTCTGTTTTTCCTGAATAAAACCACAGTTAGTTCAACTACTTTGGGCAGACACCGTCTCTATACTGGAACTTTACAATTTTGCTTTAAATCGTCCAATTTCTGTACAAATTACCAAAAACACTTTTTACAATAAAAATATCAAATAGGAAGGGAAATGACTTGTTATTGAATCAAAAGTATCACAAAACAACCTTAAATAACTAGGAAAATATAGGCAAAATTAGGCCCTATCATATTCCCCCCCCCACACATAAGCTTTGCTTGTCCTCAAGCAATTAAGAATTAATCACTAAGCAAATAGCTTCTAAACAAGACAAAACAATTCATTAAACTTATCTGTAGCAAATTCATCTTCAATAAAGCATAACCTTCTTTCGCCTTAAACACAAACTTGTCATTCACTCAACCCTTTCAAAACCCTATAAGCTCATGTATTAAACTAAATAATTCTAAGGCCATCAATGTTAAGTTAAACAAGCTCATATTCAATACAAGAAAATTATTCTACCGCTTAAGCAAAAATATAGATCACATAAATCATATAAGTCAAGCCATTTAACTAACTCAGGTATCATGAACTCAAATTTGTACAACTCAAGTAGTAGAACAAGAAAACGCTCTCTTTTTTTCAATGACTTAGGGAATTGATAGTCTTAAGTGAATGGATTTCTCTTTTACACACCGAATTGGCCCCATTTTAGTCATTATCTAATTTTCAAGATTTTTTTTTTTTTTGCCTTCTTGCTTTCGGGATAGCTTTAAGAGAGTGCACCGAACAATACTTACTACTTCTCTCTATATTAATTGTAACATCTCGTATTTTTGGTACTTTGGCTAATCACTACTTTTTATAAAGTGAGTATTTGTATGTAAGCTCAGACCAGGAAGTGACCAGTTTACTGAAATGAGCATTTTGGTACGATAAAAATATTTAGGGACACAATTAGAATTTTGAGATTGTTTTACCAGTACGATTTTACTTTAATGAATGACTACTTCGTAAAGAATGAGAATTCGGGTATGAGTCCACAATAAAAGTTGATAATTGCAATGAGACGTATGTTTTGGTGTAATAAAATCCTTCAGGGGTATTGAAAAAATTTTGAATGTGAAATGCAAAAAATTGAGCAAGAATTTAGGAATTCTTAGAGACACTGTTCCACTCCATTCAATACATGGATCGATATGGTAAAATAAAAAATTTTCCTAATTGGGATTTGTAACGTGTTAAATTAAGTATATTTCTGAGGAAATATAATTATTTCTGAAGAAATAAGGAAAAATGAATTAAAGTGCAAAAATGTCATTATGTGATTAGAATAAGGAAACATGTGTTGGTCCATGATTGGTTGTATGAACAATCATGCAAGGATTTTTGATAGAATTTGAAAGAATTCTTGTAAATTCCAAGTGACATCTAAGTTTACAAATGGGCCAATAAGATGCCTCCAAGTTCATGCTACCATTTAATGCATTACTTGACTTGGTGACCAAAACAAACTATGAATAGCCATAGAAGGCCATGAAGAACCAGTTGAGGAAGCCTTAAGCAGCCGGAAAAACAACTAGCAAACAAGGGGAAAAGAGAAGAGAAAAGAAAAGGAAAAATAGAGATAAAGAGAGAGAAGAACTGAAATAAATAGGAAGGAAGAGAGAAAAGGAAGAACTAGGGAATTTGGACTATTTTAGCTTCAAAAGCTACAAATAGAACGTAAATCACTACCTTACTTGAATTAAAGTTATTATCTGAAGCATGGTGATCATTTTAGTATGCATATTACAAGAGGTTGTGTATGAACCATGGAATTTAATTGCTAAATATTCCATGATTGTGGGCTATTTTAAATAAAGCTAGGTGGTAGTGAATATGATTGGGTTTTTGCCGGGATTATGTGAAGATTAAAAGTGATTCAAATGTGTTCAATTAGGATGAGCATGGCTGAACATACAAAGGAAAGAAAGGAAGAATAAATAAAGTTGGAAATCATATAATTATTGAGAATAAATGGAAGATTTATATAATTATGCAAGCTGCCAATTTTCTTGTTAAGATATGTTGGATTTTCTGGTTTACGTATAACTAAAAACCAGTTACTTAAGGCTATTAATATGGGAGATTGGAATGAAATAAGTGATATTCATATTCTATGCAAAAAGGAGAACTAATCTATAAGGTGTTTTGCTCCCAGTAGTTCTATCACATTTCTGGATTTGTGTAGAATAAGTTCATGAGATTAAAGTTAAGGATTCTAGCAACGCTTTTGGCATAGGGTTTGAAGTCATTTGGACTTGTGAATAAAAAGTTATGATACAAATATCAAAGCGTGCTAAAAACTATGACGGGATTGAAAGTACTGAGACTTTGTCATGAAAACTGAGCGAAATGGAGAAAGGAAAATGTATTCCATGAACTAGAAATCATAACAGAATGTCCTAGGGAGATTTTGGAACTAGCTTGACATTAGTTGGATATGTGGATTGAAAGTTATGAACAAAATAAGTTTGTGTGTCCAAGATGGAAAATCTGTAGAAATTGTTAAGCTATTATTATATGTTTGTTTTATTGAGTTCAACAAACTAAATAAGGTCATAAGGCTAAGTGAATGTCTTATGACTACATGGATTGCAAGAATGACGAAGGATTATGTAAAGAAAATATTATTCCTTCAATTACTTTAAGTCGTTATGTTCTTTTTTGAGGATGCGAATATAAGAAATGGACAATACCCTTGTCAATGCATTTGTTGGTGGTGCGTTAATTTGAAAGATTGAAATACTAATAAAAAGTGAATCACTCTTGTGATGTAGATGTGAATACTGTAAGGACTTTGTGAAGTTTCAAGAAGAACAAATCACGAAGAAGTAGAGTTAGTCTCGGTGAGTTCCCATTAAAGTGTTTTATATCTGAATGCTAGTGAGCTCTTTATTTTATTAACAAATGACAGGAAAATCCATTTGATTTTTTGGAGGAAAATATGCTTTTCTGGTATGGAAATGACCTTATTCCATACTAATGTTTGTAAGAAATGGGTTTTCTTATTCAGAAATATTTAACCTAAATGGTTTGTTTTCAAAAACCTACAAAAAGAGGTCAATGGACCTTAATGTTTTCCTGAACCAACTTTGGTTTTCCTGACCAGACTTCTAGTTTTCGGAACAAGTGGAATTTTATTTCGTGCTATGATTTGATTGGGAAAATGGAATTTTTTGGCTTTAGATGCCATGAAATTGAGAATATTTTCCCTAAATCATGAAAAGGTAGTTGATTAGTCTTTTAGGTTTTCTGACCAAAGTTTGGGTTTTTTCTGAGCATAAAGTGACTGTATTTCTAAACTTGGAACATTTTCACTAAGCATATTAAATTCATTGTACAACAAACATTTTATGATCATGAAAACATGGAAAATGATTGAGTTTGTAGAACATGTGCAATATATAAATGGTTTATTCACAAAAGTATATTTTATTCTATGTTTTATGATAAAAAGTATAGAATTATGAATTCTTACTTTATTGATTCATAGTTTATTCCAAAGCACTCAGTCATAATACAATTATGAGATCCTTGAATTTATTTCCATTTTGGGATTTAGAATTCGGAATTAATAATTCCTTTTGGACTCTGGTATTCTAAATTTGCATAGTTTAAATAAATACCCTTAAGGAATGATTTTAGGATGCAGGAAGGACTTCTTTTCCTTCTATGCTATAGTTTTGAAGAAAAATCCCTTGATGTGGAAATAAATTTTGAAAAACGATACTTTGGCCCGAAAAATATTTTATTGGTTTTCCATTGGGAATAGATACTTGACTAGTCTTGTGAACCAAAGGTATCAGACTGGTCTTGTGTCAGTGGAAACTTTGAGTACTCAGTAGGGGATATGACATTTGTATTAGCTCACGTTAGTGAAATGTGACCCCCAGTTCTAGTTTTGAGGATTGCCTTACTCTAAATAGGGTGTTAAGACACTGGAATTAGCTAGTTCCCCAGCTAGCACTGTCCCAATGAATAAGCATCCATTGACTAGTTGATCCTGAGCGGGATAGCTAATCTGTGATCAATACTTGCCAACTTCCAGGTGAGGGGAGTACGGAGTGGGGGAAACCGTACTGCTACAAGTAAAAAGAATTGATAGGAGTTGATATAGATTGAGGTAGATTGTCATGACAATCTTGCCACTCCGATAATACACAATTAAGTATTGTAGGCATGTCCTTTAGTACAATAAGACTGTGATGTTGAAAGCAAAACCTTGTATGCTTTGCACGTAGGTCGACCTTATATTGATAGGGAAGCCTAAATTTCTAAAAATATGGGCCAATGTTGTTGATAAAACCTGATTTTCCAAATATGCCTAAGGTGTGGGGCATTCATTTCATAAAATTTAGGTTTTCCAATTGTGCCTGGACTATTGTGCAGTGTTTTCAATAAATATTGCTTTTTCTAAATATGCTTGAAATTTTGAAATGGCTCTTGAACAAATCATTCTACTAAGTTGTAGAGTTATTTTCATTGGACAAACACGATTAACTCATGTAATCTATTTTTATCAAGGAAATGTTTGAGAAAACTCTTTTACTACTTTTCTGAGAAAAATCACTAGCACTCACAGGACTCACTGAGTGTAAATCCCTCACACGTATTTATATCCTATTTTTCTTGGATTTAAGACTGAAAGACAGTGATTCTGTAGATGGTTTACTACGTCTAAGGTATGCTACGACTTAAGTGTATTTATTTGTATTGTATTTTGGCTTAGTATGTTATAAAGACCCCTAGTCTGGTATTACAGATAGGGCGACACCTAACTTTTTTTTGCACTTTCGATATGATATATGAGGGCTGTTACAATTGGTATTAGAGCCTAAGATTGTGAAAAAGTTGTAGCATACAAATAGAAGTTGATAGAATTTCTCTAACTTGTAGATATGGTTGGTAGGAGCAATAGTAGTAAAAGACCTATTAAAGATCAAAAGAAGTGGGAAAAAGGTGAAAGCACCTAATTTAGGAAAACTAAGAAGACTTGAATAGGGCCCAAATCTCGTTGTTTTCAGGATAAGACCGAAGAGAAGGACCCTAGTAGTCAAGCTCAACCTAATATTATGCAGTCAAGTTTTCTTTTAACACTTTGAGATATATCACCTAAGGAGAGACCTGTAAATATTGACAGCTCCGATGAGGCTAATAGTGATATTGATGAGATTAGTGAGTTAGAGGAAAATAGGTACTCTTTTAGAATCAACGACAGATGTTATTGAATTTGAAGCCCATCGAAAGCTTTAATTAATTATGACTCCTTTGGATTTATCCTATGATGATAATATTAAAATTAAGGACGAACTTGGAATAAATCAAATGAAGAAAAAATATTTGAGTGGATATGGACAATTGATATAATACTTCATCATAGGGAAGTAGGAAAAATTTCTTTTACTGCTTTAATTGTGAAAGAAAGGACCCGTGGTCATAAACTTCTCCACATGAGTGATTTGTAAGACAAGCAATACAAAGGATTGAGGTCGAAACTAAAAAGGAGTGATTGAAGTTAATTTCCATTTCTATGAAAAAGATGAATTGCTAATAACAGCACACAAGATCATTCTAAATAAAGTGGAATTAGAATAGCGTTGGCTGTAGCAGGTATGTTGTATGTGTGCATTTGGATTTTGATAACGAATGGATGGATAAGCTAACTTGTATGGAGTTTTTCTATAATAAGAAAACAACGCGGGAAAATGAATACCTATGAGAATATATCATGTGGAAGGTGTAATGTGTATGAAGGTGTGTATGGAAATTTTTCATGGATGATACCTTCAAAGCTACATGACAAGTAATGGATGTAATGTAAATTGTTTCAATTCTTTGCAATTTGACAAAAGGAGAAGAATATTTCATGAAAGGTATGTCACAATTTTCAGGAGGAACCAAGATGCCTCAAAAATCTACCTGGTGACATACTAGAGCTCAAGCTGCAGGAGGTTTAGCTAGAATTAATGGGAATGATAATCCAAATATAAGCATACCACTCCTAGAAAATGTGATGACGCAAATATTACTGAAGCTTGCCAAAACACCTCAAAATTTAGATTGGACATTGATTGAGATGGAACAACATCTAGAAATGTATACGAATCAAGCTATGGAATGATTTCTCAAATTTCATTCTCCTAAATTTTATGGAAAACCATATCAAGAACAAAGAGTGAATCTTGGATAAAGTAAATGGATGGCATTTTTGCAATTCTAAATTATTCAGAACAAAAGAAGATCCAATTTGTACATTTAAACTTTGAGGACTAGCACGAAATTTCGGGGGAACGAAGAGAAAAGAGGACAACAGTAAGAACAAATGGGGTGGACTTGGATGGAAATTCTGGAAGAATTTAGAAAGAAATTTATACCTCGCTGGATAATTGAGAGAAAATAAGCAGAATTTCAAAGTCTCAAACAAGAAGAAATGTTTGTTGGACAACATGCTGCTAAATTTAAGCAGTTCTCAAAGTATTGTCCTTTATTAGTGCAAACGGAAGATGATCGAACTCGACGATTTATAAAAGGATTGCGACCTGAACTAAGATGGTCATTGATTGCTTCGACCTTATGCTGCCATTGAAATGGTTTCTCTTCTAGAAAGAGAAGATAAAGAGCAAGCTATGCAAGAATAGAAAAGGGGTAATAGGACCCACAGAACAATCTGTAGGGCAATCTTTCACGAAAGAACTGATTCTAGAAAATAGGAGGAATAAATGATGTAGTTTTTTTACATACAAGAGGAAATTCATATGAAAATTGTTGGAGAAGGATCCGAAAATGTCATATATGTGGAAGATAAGGACACCTAGCCCTAGAATGTCGAAAGTGGAGTAATAGGAGATCGTAATGTTCGTTTTAGAATGAATAGGATAAAGTATTTTGGAATTGTTATGATGTACAGATATGTTATGGGAAACTAAAATAGAGGTACAAAGAGGACATCTGAGCTTTGGAAAGAAAAGTTTAATTTTGATGACGAAATTTCTTAAAGGAGGGGATATTGTAAAATCCTGTATTTTTGGTACTTTGCCTAATGACTACTTTTTATAAAGTGAGTATTTATATGTAAGCTCAAAGAAAAAAATGATCAGTTTAATGAAATGAGCATTTTGGTGCGATAAAAATATTTAGGGACACAATTGAAATTTTGAGATTGTTTTACCTGTACTTTTGTACTTCAATGATGACTACTTTGTATAGAACAAGAATTTGGATATGAGTCCAGAACAAAAGTCAATCAGTTGAATAAGACGAATGTTTCGATGAAATAAAATCCTTCAGAGGTATTGACGAAATTTTGAACGCGACATGCGAAGAACAAAGCAAGAATTTAGGAATTCTGAGAGACGCCATTCCGCTTCATTAAACGCATGGATCGAGAAGGTAAAATAAAATATTTTTCTAATTGGGATTCATAATGCGTTGAATTAAGTATATTACTGAGGAAATATAATTATTTATGAAGAAATAAGGAATAATGAATTAAAGTGTACAAATGCCGTTATGTGATTGGAAGAAAGAAACATGTGTTGGTCCATGATTTGTTGTATGAACAATCATGAAAGGATTATCTAAAGAATTCTTGTATAGTCCAAATAACTCCAAAGTATACAAATGGAACAATTGGAAGCCTCCAAGTTCATGCTACCATTTAATGCATTATTTGACTTGGTGACCAAAAATAACTATCAATAGCCATAGAAGGCCATGAAGAACCGGTTGGAGAAGCCTTAAGTAGATGGAAAAATAGCCATCAAACAAGTGAAAAATAGAAGAGAAAAGAAAAAGAAAAATAGAGAGAGAGAGAGAGAGAGAGAGAGAGAGAGAGAACCGAAATAAATAGGAAGGAAGAGAGAAAAGGAAGAAGAAGGGAACTTGGGCCATTTTAGCTTCCAAAAGCTGCAAATAGAAGGTAAAGGACTCATTTTCTTGAATTAAAGTTATTATTTGAAGCATGGTGATCATTTTGGTATGCATATTACAAAAGGTTATGAATGAACCATGGAATTTAATTGCTGAATATTCTATGATTGTCGACAGTTTTAAATAAAGCTATGTGGCGGGGAATGTGATTGTGTTTTTATTGTGATTATGTGAAGATTAAAAGTGATTGGAAGGTGTTCAATTAGGATGAGCATGGCTGAACATATAAAGGAAAGAAAGGAAGAAGAAATAAGTTGCAAATCATATAATTATTGAGAATAAATGGAAGATTTATATGATTATGCAAGCTACCGGTTTTCTTGTTGACATATGTTGGATTTTCTGGTTTATGTATAACTAAAAACCAGTGACTGAAGGTTGTTAAAAAGGGAGATTGGAATGAAATAAGTGATATTCATATGCTATGGAAAAAGCGAATAAAGCTATAAGGTGTTTTGCTAGAAAACAACTTTATTCCCAGAAAATTCTGGATTATTTTGCTCCCAATAGTTTTGTCACATTTCTAGATTTGTGCAGAATAAATTCATGAGATTAAAGTTAAGGATTCTAGGGACGTTTTGGCACAGTGTTTGAAGTCATTTGGACTTGTGGATAGAAAGTTATGATAAAAATATCAAAGAGTGCCAAAATTGTGACGTGATTAAGAGTGCAGAGAATTTGTCATGAAAACTAAATGAAATGGAGAAAGGAAAACGTACTCCATGAACTAGTAATCAGAAAGGATTCTCCTACAGAGATTTTGGAACTAGTTTGACATCATTTGAAAATTTGGATTGAAAGATTTGACCGAAAGAAGTTCATGTGTCCAAGTTGGAAAATTTACAGAAATTGTTGAGCTATTATATTATGTTTGTTTTATTGAGTTCAATAAAGTAAATGAGGTCATAAGGCTAACTAAATGTCTTATGATTACATGGAATGGAAGAATGAGGAAGGATTATGTAAAGGAAATATTATTCCTTACTTTAAGTAATTATGTGATTTTGTGAGGATGCGAATATAAGAAGTGGATGGTATCTTTGTTAATGCATTTGTTAATGATGCATTAATTTGAAAGATTGAAACACTAAGAAAAAGGTAATCACTCTTGTGATGTAGACCTGAATACTATGAGGACTTTGTGAAGTTTCGAGAACATCCAATCATGAAGAAGTAGCGTTGGTCGCAGTGAGTCCCTATTAAAGTATTTTATATGTGAATGCTGGTGAACTGTTTATTTTGTTAACGAATGACAAGAAAACCCATTTGATTTTCCAGAGGAAAATATGGTTTTTCTGATATGGAAATGACCTTATTCCACACTAATGTTTGTAAGAAATGGATTTTCTTATTCAAAAATTTTTAACATTAATGGTTAGTCTTTGAAACCTAGAAGAAGACGTCAATAGACCTTAAGGCTTTTCTGAACTAACTTTAGTTTTTATGACTAAACTTGTGGTTTTCAGAACAAGTGGAATTTTATTTTGTGCTATGAATTGATTGGGAAAATGGAATCTTATGGTTTTAAATACCATGCAATTGAGGCTATTTTCCCTGAAGCATGAAAAGATGGTTGATAAGCCTTTTGGGTTTTCTGACCAAAGTTTGGGTTTTTCTGAGCATAAAGTGACTAAATTTCTAAAAATGGAATATTTTCAGTAAGGATATTAAATTCCTTGTACGACAAATATTTTATGACCATGAAAATGCTTAAGTTTGTAGAACATGTGCAATATATGAATGTTTTACTCGCAAAAGTATATTTTATTGCATATTTTATGATAAAATATATAGGATTATGAATTCTTACTTTCTTGATTCATAGTTTATTCCAAAGCACTCAGGCATAATACAATTATGAGATCCTGGAATTTATTTCCATTTTGGGATGTAGAATTTTGAATAGATAATTCTTTTTGGAGTCAAGTATTCTAAATTTGCATAATTTATGTAAATACCCTTGAGGAATGATTTTATGATGCGGGAAGGACTTCTTACCCTTTTTCGCTATAGTTTTGAAAAAAAAAAATCCCTTGATATGGAAATAACTTTTGAAAAATGATATTCTGGCACCAGAAAATATTTTATTGGTATTCCTTCGGGAATAGATACTTGAGTGGTCTTGTGAACCAGAGGTATCGGACTGGTCTTGTGAACCAATGGAAACTTTGAGTACTTAGTAGGGGCTACGACTTTTGTACTAGCTTATGTTAGAGATAGATGATACCAAGTAATCCGATTCCAGTTTTGGGGATTGTCCTACTCCAAACTGGGCGTCAGGATACTGGAATTAGTCAGTTCCCCAGCTAGCACTATCCCAATGCATAAGCATCCATTGGATGGTTAATCTTGGGTAGGAAACCCAATCTGTAATAAACACTTGCCAATCTCAAGGTAAGGGGAGTACGGAGTGGGGGAAACCGTAATGCTATAAGACTGTGATGACAATCTTACCTCTCTGACAATGCACAGTTGTGTAATTAGGCATGTCCTTTAGTACAATAAGACTATGATGTCGAAGTCGAAGGCGAAGCCTTGTGCGCTTTACACGCATGTCGACCTTATATTGACAAGGAAGCTTGCATTTCTAAAAATATGGGCCAATGATATTGATAAAACCTGATTTTCCAAAAATTCCCAAGGTGTGAGGCATTGATTTGAATAAAAGTTAGGTTTTCCAATTGTGCTTGGATCGTTGGGCAGTGTTTTGAATAAATTTTACTTTTTCCAAATCAACAACTTTTGATTACTTAATCTTAACTTAGCCTCTCTCTCGAGTTAGTTAAGAAAATAAATCAATAATTGAGCAGCAAAGCATATCTCCTAACCTCTTTCTCAAGTTAATTTGAAGAATGGTCCAATCTCATCAATTCACCTTTAAAAATAAGTAATCAAATACCAAGAAAGATAATCAATTGAACAAAATAGTTAAACTAATTCATCATCACGAATCAAAAAATAATATTCAAATACACATAAAATATTAATCTCATCATTGTTCGAAGAAAAAGAAAACAAAAGTTTTAGAAAGAATTCATACACAAGCCATTTTCTTTCTTCTTTGAGAACCTCTTTAAAACAATGCTCTTTCGAATAATGAATTCCCCTTCAATGAATGAGTGTAGCTTTAATTCCTAGAATTCATACAAGAATCCTCTCTTGTTCATGGTTAAATAGGCCCATTGGTTGCTAAAAATTATCCTTAATAAATCCTGGGCCAAGTACAGATTGGAAACAAGTGAACTTTTTAGGTAATTCGAAATCTGATTTGAAAAAGAACTCTGAACCTCCTTGACAGAGTTAGGCCGGTACCTGGTCACTTCATATGGACAGCACCAGTCCAACACTGGCTTGCTCTGGTCTTGCTCTATTTTCCTCTATTCTTCTAGAAATAGAACCACAACTGGTTCAACTATTTTAGGCAGGTGTCGAGTCAACACTAGAACTTTAAAATTTTGCTCTAAATCATCCAATTTTTGTAGAAAATTACCAAAAATACTTTCTACAAGTAAAATATCAAATAAGAAGGAAAATGATTAGTTATTGAATCAAAAGTATCACAAAATAATCTCAAATAACTAGAAAAATATAGGTAAAATTAGGCTCTATCAGATGATAAAAAATTTCCACCCCTTATTATTATTATTATTTTGAATACCATACAAAGTTGTATAATTTTGATCTTGGATCTAGCTTGTTCCCCATTAGTTAGTATATAAGCTGGACAATCCCATACTTTGAGATGATTCATACTTGGCTTTCGTCTAGACCATATTTCATAAAGTGTTCTAGGTACTGATTTTGAAGACACCAAGTTTAAAATATATGTTACTGTCTCTAGAGCATATCCCCCAAACTCAAGGCTTTTAAATGATGGAATTAATAGGTTGATCAGATAATATTAGGTTGGAGATATGCATGTCTGTGAAGGGAATGAATTTAAGTCAAGAAGATTGAAATGAATATTGAGGCTTAAGAATTATTGTTAGATTATGCTTTAGGATGATTGTATGTTCATTAGTACATTATGATTAAAGGCTTTATATCTCTAGTATGGATGTTTCGATGAATGATGGACATTATACCACTATTGTTTGATTATGCATCCATGATGTTATTTTTGTTATGAAATCCCTTGATAAAAATATGGCTAGTAGAGTATCACCCTTGTTGTGATAATTATTATTGCAAGTCTATTTTTTCGGCGAATCAGCATGTTATTTATTAAATATATGTGTGTATGAATATATATAAATTTTTGTATTAGTAAATTCACAATGGTCATTAAAAATTATTATTAAAGCTACTTTTACTACTAATATCATTGTTGTTGTTGTTGTTGTTGTTGTTGTTGTTATTATTATTATTATTATTATTATTATTATTATTATTATTATTATTATTATTATTATTATTATTATTATTATTATTATTATTATTATTATCATCAACATTAATAGTTTCATTATTTAATTTAATTTATTAATTTCGGTAAACATTAAATATTTTTAGAATTAATAATTACTTAAAATATTATTATTTTATTAGATAAATAAATTGTAATATTTTTATTAAGCATTACTAAATATAAATAATAATATATAGGAATTAATTAATATAATATATTTACCTTTTAAAATTTATATTATTTATAATAATAAATATTATTGGTAATTATTATCGAAATAATTTATTTAATATTAATAGTATTTGTATTATTAGAAATTATTTATAATTTATTATTAATATTACTTATTATTTATTATTTGTTAATAAATAGTTAATATTATAATATATTATTTATTTATTATTTATAAAACCTATTTATTTTGACTTATCAAATTAATCTTATTCTATAAAATGGTTTATCAATTAATGTTAAAGCTTAAGGCATTGTTGTCATAAATGGATGTAGTTGTAACTAGTTGAGCTTAAGAATGTTAGGGTTAGAGTTATTTATTTAAGCAAGTGTTGTTTGGATGTTGGGACTGATACCCTATATTTACCCCCGGTGGGGCTAGTTTGCCTTGAATTATCTTGGAAGGCTATTGAATCGAGGAAAAACAAGAGTTCAAGTAAGTCATTGCATAAAGCTGTTTGAAGATCAGAATCACTTTGGCAACTTAAAAGATGATGTTTATGTGGAAATGTACTTTGGATACAATTATGGACAATTTTCCTTTTCTTTCCAGTCAATCAAACAATTTCAAGTTGAACAAGCAATTTTACGCAAAATGCTAAACTTTTCTAAAAACCAACTTTGACAAGAATTTTGGAAACCATAATTGCTATTTCAAAGAAAACACAATGGATGGTTCTTATTTTCCTAAAAGGGACAGATATAACGTTAAGTACTCAATAAAGGTAGACTACTACTGCTAGTCTTTGAAGGCCTAGGAGAATCCTCTCAGTAGGTGGCCACCTCTGAGGGGTCAGTCCTTCTCGCATACGATACCAGTTCTATAGATCATACTGGTCTGAGCTAGCAAGTACAGTCAAGTGGACTATGTATTTTCAGAATCGACAATTGGTAAGTTTGGGTGTAGAGATGGATGAGTATCTCACCGGATAGGTCGTACACTTACCTTGTGTTAGTGTGCACAAAGTGTGGCATCAGGAACGTTCTTTTGTCATAGTGCTCAAAGTGTGGTGCCATGGCTACTTCTTTTGAGCGGTTGCTTTGATTGTGTATAATGTATCGCATTTGAAAGAAAAACACCACTTCTCACTTGTGAAATTTATTTGAGATTTGCGAACACTTTACCTTTATGAAAATTTCTCAACTTGCATACATGAACTATTTTACCTGAAGCATCTAAAGTAGACACGGGCTTAATGAGATTTATGTCTCACTATTTGTGTATACCATACTTTCAAGTCGATCCTGCTGTGAAGGTTATAGATTAGAGATTGCCTTAGTTTGAAGACTTATTTTTGAATGTATTTTATGTTGAGAGGCTCTAGCAGACATTTATTTATTTTGATAATTGTTCATGTATTGTTTGAGTTGTAATAAGTTTAAATTTGGATTGTTTCTTTCATTTCCTTTGTGAGTCCTAGTATAAAGATCCCTTGTTTTAAGGACGGTGCAACATCCCCAGCCCTAATAGGGTACTTAGGTAGTAGGGTATTACAAGTGCCAGCAGGGACAATGTTTAGGAAATTATTGATAGTATTTGCTTTATTGTAGTAAGATTAAAATCTTTTGACTAATCTGAGTTATTTATGTTATAGGATGGTTAGAATGTATAGAACCACAAGGAAAGGGCATCAATGGCATCCACCAATCCCTCTCTACCCGGAATACTTACCAGTGCCACAACCTGCACCATAACCCAAACCTCAACTAGTCTTACCTTTGGAAGAAAGTAGTGATGATGAGGTTCAAATTATTTAGCTACTCCCTATACTTGTAATAGACTTGGTCACTGATAGTGAGGATGAGGATATTAATATGGAATATGTCCCAAACCCCCTTAGCCCCATGATTAAGTTAACTGTTGATAGTGATTATCTGGGAGAGATAGACTATGAATCTCTGCCTAGACATTCTTTTGTAGCCCCACCCAACTGTGTTGAAACTGGGGAGAGTTCTAGGAGACTTGGGAAGATACCTATGGACTATGGATTTGTGAATAGTGCAGGGATAGACCTTTCTAAGAATGTTGGGGGTTGGTTTTATAATGCTAACACCAAGGATTCTAATGAGGATTATCGGCAAAGTTTTTTCGCATTTAGGAAACTATTATTTACTGCTTTCAATAAACTTGTGTGCTAGGGGTTCATTTATATTTATTTCTTTATTTTAAAATTTTTGCAAATAAGATACCTTAGTGTACTCTAATCTTGAAGAATGCTATTATTTATACAAAACTTACATATGATCTTCTTTTACTTAAGTTAGAATATGAATGCATGCCTAGATTTAAATATTTTGAACTTTGATACATAACTTATTATTTGGGGGCGATGGTATAGAATGGTACCAAAACATCGTATAGCAACAACCAGCAGCAAGGTTCCTGAAGCAAAACCCGTGACTCCAGAATATAATACTACTCAACATTCCACACCAAACTAGGGGAATGAGAATGAACCTGAGTAAGAAGTAGGGTATGATGAGCCTGCTATTGTGACCATGGGGCAAGTATTTCACAAGATGACTGAGATACTTCAAACCTTGTTAAAGTGAAGGAATCCAAAGAGGGAAGATGAATCTCTGGAGAGGTTTCTAAAATTTTAACCTCCTACCTTCTTGGATGAAACTGAACAAGATAAGAAAGTAGAGCAGTGGGTGGAGCAGATAGAGGATATCTTTGCTACGCTCTAACACATTAAGAAGAGCATGGTCAAATTTGCTGCTTTTAGCCTGAGAGGCCCAACTCGGACATGGTGGTAGCAAGTCCAAGAAGACTAGGAACTAATGGATCAAGACTTGACGTGGGCTAATTTTGTGGAGGTATTTAAAGCAGAATATATCCCTCAGTAGATAATAGAGAAAAGAGAAAACGAGTTCTAGAATTTAAAGTAAGGGAGCATGACTATGGCTCAGTATGCTGCTTATTTCATTCAATTGTCGAAGTAATGCAAGAGACTAGTGGATACCGAGTAGAACTAAACTAGGTAGTTTGTCAAGGGCCTAAGGTAGGAATTGGGAAAGGCTTTGGCACCCTCTCCTTTAATGACATATTTTGGGACAGTAGATACAGTGACCCAAATAGAGAATGAGGACCGAAGCAGGATGGTACCGAAACCTTTCTTGCTATCAAGTTAACCACCGAGGCCTTTTCTGAGGCAGCAAGCTTATAAGTGATCTGCTCACCAGCAATGATAGAACCGAGGAAAACAAGCACGTACGGCACCGACTGGTCCAATGCAGAATCTCCCGTCGAGCCAATATTGTGGGAAGAAGGGTTATGTGGAGAAGAACTGCTGGTCTAAGGGAGCTAAAAGGAAATGCTATAATTACAGAGACCCGACGCATCTTCAAAACACTTGCCCAAAGCTTCTTCGTATCGGGCAAGAAAACCCAGCATAGACATCGAGCCAATACCATGGGAGCCTCTAGAAGTGGAACCCAGAAGCTGCAAGTGAAAGTAAATGTTTTTGCCCTTCACTGAGAGGAAGTTGAAGCAGATGCAGGAGTGGTGGAAGGTACGTTTACTATCAAAGGTCGCTCAGTTAATGCATTAATAGACTGTGGATCCACCTATTCCTATCTAAACAAGAATTGCGCATATCATTTGGGTTGGGATAGAACAGAACTACCTTTTACTTTTTTGGTAAGTATGCACTTGGAAAAAATCGTGCAAGCAGACCAGTATGTGCAGAGTTGCAAGATTGGAGTGGACGAGAGCTTGGAGGGAGACTTAATAGTCTTAGCTATTGATGACTATGACCTAATTTTGGGTATGAATTGGCTAGCTAAGCAAGGAGCTAAGATAGATTGTAAGAATAAGTCTATCTAGTTCATTAGACCTAGGTGTGAGGTGCTGGAATTCAACAGCAAGCGAGTAAAAGAATTGAAGTTTTCGATAACTGGAGTAAAAGCCCAGAAGTTACTGAAGCAAGGATACCAAGAATATCTGGCTTACGTGATAAACAAGCCAAATGATCAATGAACCTTAGAAAATATTGAGGTGGTTAAAGATTTTCCTAATGTGTTTTCCATAGAACTCACTTCTCTTCTTCCTACCCAAGAAGTTGAGTTCACCATATCGAATGGGAGCGGAACCTATATCCCAAACCCCATATCGAATGGTACCAGTAGAATTGAATGAACTAAAGAAGCAGCTAGAAGAATTGGTGAAGCAAGGTTACATAAGGCCTAGCACATCCCCTTGGGGAGAGCTCCAGTGCTATTTGTGAAGAAGAAGGACAGGACCTTGAGGTTGTGCATCGACTATTGTGGTTTGAATAATTTGACCATCATGAATAAATATCCCCTACCTTTAATTGATAGTTATTTGACTAGTTTCAAGGCTCCATTTGTTATTCCAAACTAGATTTGAGGCAGGGATATTATCAAGTGCGGATTATGGAGGAGGATATTCCCAAAACGGCTTTCAATACTAAATATGATCACTATGTATTTGTGGTGATGCCTTTTGGGGTGACTAATGCACTGACAGTGTTTATGGATTTGATGAATCGTGTTTTCCAACCATACTTGGATAAGTTTATGGTGGTATTCATTGGTAATATACTTATATATTCTAAGAGCCCAAAGGATCATACAGAGCATCTAAAGTTGGAATTAGAAAAGCTGAGAGAGCACAAGCTTTATGCTAAATTTAGAAAGTGTAAATTTTAGCTGGACAATATGTTATTTCTTGGCCATATGATGACCAATCATGGAATTAAAGTGGACCTAGAAAAGGTTGAAGCAGTTTCAGAATAGAAGCAGCCGAAGAACATCACTGAGATCAAAAGCTTCTTGGTGTTGGCCAGCTATTATAGATGGTGATGCATATGGATTTTGGGTATAAAACTCATATAAAAATAAGCACATTCTCAATCAAGTTTAAATTAAAACGTTAACCCCAAATTACACATATGAGCAAGCGTACTCATCATTAACATAGCATAGGGTTCAAACGAGTGTCGATCCTTAAGGAACAAGTATACATTAATCACTTTTCTTTTATTGTTTAACCGACTCAATAAAGTTAAAACAAAATAAAAAGGAAAATAACAGAAAATAAAAGAAAACAAAAGAATATATACATGTCAAGGATGGAGAATGATGTAACTTGGACCATTATTTTGACAAACATGATCTTAAAGAACCCAACCATTATCATAACTAATTATTCTCGTGGCATCATGATGGATTAAAGTAGATTCACTTTGATGATTAATCTATGAAATCACTACCTTCTAGATAAATTAGAATCACTTGGTCTCGTTTAAACTAATTCATCCAAAAGATGCATTAGACACACTCCTCAATTAAATTCCCTTAGACTTGAAAATTTTAAAACATGAAATTAATCAATGAACACTTGGTCTCGAAAGACATCAATTAACCTTGAATTACCAGTTCTAAGCAATCAACCCCCTTGGTCCAGTAAGTTAATAGCTAATAGAATATGGAATTAATAAATTAAAACTACCATCAACCCCCTTGGTCCAGTAAGTTAATGGAGAGAACCAACTAACTAATCTCGTAATAAGCACAAGAAATTGAATACCAAGAATAACAATCAATTAATCAAAAGATCAAATAACTCTAAAAATCATGACTATCTAAAACAATGTTAAATTACAATAATATAATTAATACATCATTGTCAAGAAAAAGAAAACAAAGTAAAAGAAAGCACTCATAAAATAAGTCTCCTTCTTCTTCCTTTGAAGACCTTCTTGCACAACCGTCCTTGAATTTAAGAATTCTGCCATTGATTTGAGTGATTTTCTGTGATGATTAATGATTTCTCTCCTTTTCCTTTATGTTTTCCCTCTATTTATAGGCTTGGGAAGTGCCTAAACTTGTTGGTGTAATGTTCTTGGCTAAGTAGAAGTTGGAAAGTACTAAAACTCCACAGATTACGAAAAACCGTATAGAAAAATCAAACACCGCCTTAACTTCAGGGCACAGCCGGTGCCACCTAGGGTCTCGGAGCCGGCGCCGATTATGTTCGGGTTCTCTACTTGATCGTCGATTTTTCTCCAAATTTCACATAATGAATACCAGAATGCAGCCAGCGCCGCCTTGACTCGTAGAGTCGGTGCCAGTTCCACTTTGTTTTGCTCTGTTTCAATAATTTTTCTGTCGCTTCGAAGTTCATGCAAACGGTGCATGGCCGGCGCCGGTTCTAGTGCCCTAGCCGGCGCCGGTTCTAATGCCCTAGCCGGCGCCACCTCTATTATGTTCCGTGACGTTTTTGCTTCATTTTATCCCAAAAATTTGAAATAATGAACAAAATACCTTTCCAAGGGTAAAATCTCAAATATGAAGGAATATAACTTGTTATTAAACAAAATGTATCGTAAAAGATCCTCAAATAACTAGGAAATATATGACTAATTTAGCCCCTATCAGACGGTTTATTAAAAGGTTCGCAACTCTACCATCACTTATGACTCGATTGCTGAGAAAAGATATACCCTTTGTCTGGAGTGAGAAGTGTAAGAAGAGTTTTCAAGAGCTGAAGTGAAGATGAATGACGGCTCTAGTGTTGAGTTTGCCAGAAGTAGAAAAACCTTACGTTTTGTATACTAATGCATCTAAGGAAAGTGTGGGAGCAGTATTGATGCAGGATAGGAAGGTGACAGATTATGCTTCACAAAACTTCAAGCCTCACGAAGTCAATTATCCAATGCATGATTTGGAGATGACTGCCATTATTTTTGCTTTGAAGAAATGGCGGCATTATTTATATGGAGCCGACTAAGAAGTGTTCACAAACCACAAGAGTCTAAAATATATTTTTACCTAGAAGGACTTGAATTTGAGGCAGCAGAGATGATGAAATTTTTGGAGGAATATCGTTGTCCTATCAACTACCACCCAGGGAAGGCCAACGTAGTTGTAGATTCTTTGAGTTATAAAGTTAAAATGGCTAGATTAAGAATTTAAGAGATTCAAGCAGTCCAAGATATACTGTATAGAAGGACAAAAGTACAAGAATGAAGGATTATCGTCAGTAATCTGAGATTGATACCGGATCTATGGCAAGAAATCATTAAAGCACAACAAAGTAATGCAGAGTTTCAACAATTTAAGGATAAGGGATTTAAGTAGGAAGGTAGTGATTTTCGGCAAGACGAGATGGGAGTGAAGTATTTCTGAGATCGTTTGTGTGTGCCTGATGAGCAGTAGCTAAAGGATAAGATTTTAGAAGAGGCATATAGAAGCAAGTATGCTATTCATTTGGGAGATGTGAAAATGTAATAAGATCTAAAGAAAGCCTATTGATGGCTTGGAATGAAGAAGGACGTGGTGAAGTATGTCTCGACATGCCTAACCTATCAGAAAGTTAAAGTGGAGCATAAAACGTCAGCAGGATTATTACAACGTTTATTAATACCAGAGTGAAAATGGGAAGAGGTGACCATGGACTTCGTTATCGGACTACCTATAGCAAAGACCCAAAAGGATGCCATATAAGTAGTGATTAACAGATTGACCAAATCAATGCATTTTATTCCGGTGAACGCAAGGGACTCTATGGAAAAATTAGCTCAAAGATATATACGGGAGATAGTCAGATTGTATAGAGTACCTTCGAGTATCATGTCTGATCGAGACCCGAGGTTTACATCCCAAATTTGGGCCAAGTTTCAAGAATCACAGGTTCTAATCTGAAGTTCAGTATGTCGGCACACCCGCAAACCAATGGTCAGTCAGAAAAGATTATTCAGATATTATTAGATTTGCTAAGAGCTTGCATATTGGATTTTAGGGATAAATGGATTGATTGTGTACCGTAAGCAGGATTGGGTTACAATTATAACTACCAATCTTTGATTGGAATAGCTCTGTATGAAGCGTTGTATGGACATAAGTGTTAAGTACCTTTGTATTGGAGTTGGACGAAAGACGGTCACATAAGTAATTCTGGAGAAGTATACATTCAGGAAATGTCATATAAAGTGAAGCTAATCAGAGAAAGGTTGAAAGCGGCTCAAAGCCGACAAAAAAAAGTTATGCAGATAATAGGCGAAGGGAGTTGGAATTCCAGGTAGGAGACAGTGTGTTTTTTAGGTTTACTGCAAGTAGGGGAATCTTGAATCATCCAAAAGGTAGAAAGCTAAACCTAAGATATTTGGGACTGTTTCCAATCATGGAAAGAATTAGACCAATTGCGTATTGGCTAGATTTGTCAGATGGTTTGACTGGAATACATGATGTATTTCATGTGTCTCAACTGAAGAAGTACAATGCTGATGCAAAATATATTCTGAACGATGAACTGCTGGTATTACAACCCGACTTAAGTTACGTGGAGAAACTAGTTAAAATTTTAGAGATGAATTATCATGAATGTCCAAAATAAATAGATACCAATGGTGAAGATGCAGTGGTAGCATCATAGCACTCAAGATGCCACGTGGGAGATGGAAGAATGGATGAAACAGAAATACCCGACTTGAGATAAAAGTTCATGCTGAACTTCGAGTTGAAATTTTTCTAAGGAGGGAAGGATGTAAAATCCTACCAAAACCAAACCTAGAGTTAGTGGGATGGGGTTCTTATCATATCATCTTGTATAAAATATATTTTCTTGAATGATTTCGTGTGCCCTAGAATTATAGTATATGGGTCATACGGTTTATTTAAGCTTGTTAAGTAGTAAGGGTAAAAAGAGAATTTTGCTTGAGGACGAAATAGGAAGAAGGCATGAGATTTAGATAGGAAGAGAATTTAGTTGGGAAAATAAGAATAAGAGTTAGTGTGGTTAAGTGGTTAGAGCTTTGTGATTTAATCTCTAAGGTCTTGATTTCAAATCCCATCACCTATGTTTTGTTCTTAATTATTCTAACAAGTGTTTGAATTTTTCTTTTCCTACATTCCTTAAAGCTAGGAACGTTGTCTTTAGGAAGACACAATGGTAATGTCCTAACCATGTGATCTTGTCCTAAAAGAAAATCTAGAAGAGTTTTGATCTCCATTATTTTCGCAAGCCTTATCCTAACCTATTTAAATTTAAACTACTCATATTTCTTTAATTCTTTTCAATTTCTATAAAATGTCTTGGATAATTCTTAGCTTGAGTTTTTGAAATTTCCAGCCTTTGGGATCAGAGGATGACCAAATTTGAGGAAGAAAAATAAGGTGATTTTCAATTAAATCACCACAGTTTTTCTTCTTGTTCTTGTTTTGGTTAAAAACCTAAAAAAATTCCAGCAATTCTTCTTGGCTGATTTTCAAAAATTGCGGCAACCTTTGCCTATATAATTCTTGCTAGTAACCAACCATTTTGTGTAGATAAGAAAGCTGAAAATACCTTGGAATTTCGCAGCTTGTACAGGCCCTACAAATAAGAAAATTTCCAGGAAACTACCAAGACTTAGACATGAATATTGAGCCATCCATTTATGCATAAGAACACCTAAAACTTTCCTCCTTCTCCAAGATAGTGGCTGGAAAACCACCATTAATGGAACTTCAAACACTACTAAGTTTCAAATACAAATCCATTTCAAAATGGTTCAAAAATTCTGCTCAAAATCCTTCCATATCCTAAGAATTTCTATTGCTAAAATTCCAAAATTTTTCCTGCTAGCCTAACCAAGACAAGAACCGACTTCTTCATATTTTTGGCCATCTTACAGCCATGGATAGAACACCTTGTCTTCTTCATCTACCATGGCCATTGGAGCTCCATTAACACACCTCAAAACACTCTTTAACTTTACTCCATTTAAAATTTTATAAAATAAAAAATTAAATTCCAAACATTCGCCTATTAAACTCTCACCAAGCGAGGTGATCAAACCAGAATTTTCTCTTCTCTTGTACAGCCATTTTCGGCCAGCTATTAGGCTAAAACCATCCTTCATTTCATGATTAAAACATAGCTAGTTTAGCCACCCACCATTGAAGGACAAGAAACCTTCAAGAAGAAAACACCATTACCTAATCTTCTACCTCAAAAATCTCCAAATTTTCCTCATTTTAAAATTTGAAATAGCTGAACTCTCTCTCTTCCCCTAGGAAAACAAAAACTCCTTCCTTGGCTTGGCCATTCGGCCGTCATTCACTAGACACACTCAAATCCCTTTCTCTCAACTTCCTTTTTTGTTCTCAAGAGCACACACTAAAACCCTTTAAGAGAATAAATTATAAATTTTTATTTTCACTACTTAAGTTAAAACCATTTTGTAGGAACTATTTAAAATACTACTTAAATTCAAAATATTCTCCATGTGAAGGATAAAACCCTTCTGAAGAATATATCATGAATTTTATTTTAAATTCCTTAGCTCCAAAAAAAATATTTTCCTAAATTGTTTTATCTAGAGAAAAAGTTAATTTCTCAAAAATCTTTCTGCATATGAGCACAAAATTAAATAAAATAGCCATGCCTCCAAAATTAAAAATTTTACATGCTATTTCTATCATTTAATTCTTGTGTGACAAAATAATAGATTAAATAGCATAGTAATATAATTAAAAAATATTGTTTAATTCTAAGGTACTTCCTCATTTACTAACCATTTTCATACAAAATTATTTATCACAATAAATAAATCATTGCAATAAAATAAAATCGCGTGATATAGGACCCTAAAAGGAAAATAAATTACAAAAAAAACAAGGAAGAACTTCTGGGGACATTTCTGGAAGTAGCCGGATGTCCAGCACTGAGAAGAACCCAAACCGACCAAAATCAAGCAAACTGGTTTTCTTCTTGTTGTGGTTAGTTTGTGGCTTGCTCCAAGCCGTGGACCACCATGCTACTTTGTTTCTTGTAGGCAGTCCATATGGCATCCCTCACTTTTGTACTTTCTGGCGTTGACTACTTTGTATCGATTGAGATTTTCTATATAGAGTAAGAACATGAAGTGATCAGTGTATTGAACCCAAGGTTTTAATGCAATAAAAAATTTTAGGGTTATTATTAGAATTTTGTCTGTGAATGTCGAAAAACTAAGAAAGAATTTAAGAATTCCGAGGTACATCAAAATTAATCATTTGTTGTCAAGATTCTATTGGTAAAATAAAAAGTTTTCCCAATTGGAGCAAATAATATCAGGAATTATGAATTATTGGAGAAGTGGATAAAGTTTTATTCAAGGAAATTGGAGGAAATTGTGATTCGTTGTGAGAAAATGTGCTAAAATCTTATTGGACAAATGTACACATGGCAAGATATGATTGGTTGAGAGATGTTCGGTGGCCTATACATTTAATGCATAATTTTTTTTAGAAAAATAATAATTATATTATTTTGGTAAAAGAAAAATAAATAACAAGTGTCATCTTGTTATTAGCTAGACAAGCCATGTGTTAGCATATCATTGGTTGCATGAGTGTTCATGCAAGACTTCTCAAGATTCTCTAGGAATTTCTACAAAATTCCTTGGATAGCTAGGTTACAAATGGACCAATCAAAAGCTTCCAATTTCTCAATGCCATTTAATGAATTTTGACCAAGAAACTACATTTTCTATAAATAGAAGGAGAGAGAGCCAGTTGGGATGTTTTTGGTAGCCAAAAACATAGCAGCAACAAGAGAGAATAAGAAAGGGAAAAGGAAAAGAAAATAGAGAGAAAGAGAGAGGGAGGGAGGGAGAGAGAGAGAGAGAGAGAGAAACTGAGAGGAACATGGAAGAAGAGAGAAAAGACTAAACCATAGAAGTTTGGGCTATTTTAGCTTCCAAAGGCAGCAAATAGAAGGTAAAGACATGCCTTCCCTAAATTAAAGTTGTAGAAGAGATCGTGGTGAGTATTTTGGTATAAGAATTGCATACGTTCATGTATGGGTTATGAAAAACGGTAGCTAGTTATTCATGAGCAAAGCTGTTTTTGTGAGTATATTGCATAACAGTGGATATGAATGGATACATACTGCATTTTGTATGAATTATGGAAGTGATTTCAAGGTGTTAAAATGGGGTGATCATGGTTGGTTGTGAAAAAGAAAGGGAGGAGGAAAGAAATAAAGTAATATTATTTAAATTGTTGAAAATAAAAGCAAGAATTCCATATTTGCACAAGTTGTTTGTTTGTGAAAATACACCTTTTTTCATGATTGGAAATTGTGTGATTAACTGATGTTTAAGAGAGAAATGGAGTGAATTAAATGATATTAATATGCCATGGAAAAGGAAGAACAAGAATATAATATGTTAGTCCTAGGGCATTTTCCTGTGTTTTGACTTATAACAAACATTGATGAGGACTAACTTGTGTGGCTTATATGTGATAGGACATGTTTGACCCTAGTTCTTCCAAGGCACGCAAATATGACTACCAAGAAACTCTTAAGTAAATGAAATCCACAAAGGTAATTTATTAAAGTACAACTTCAACCTAAGAGCTTGTAAGATCATGAAGTCCTTGTGAAAGAACTTTAGACAAAGAATCATTGTTAAGGTATTTCTTTCAAAATTCCTATGTCTCTTTACATTATGATTCAATTTATTTCTACCTTGAACTACACAAATAAAATGATTTCAAAGAGTATGCTTTTGGATATTTGGATTGAGTTGTTTGGATAGACTTTGCATCCTAAAGCTTCGTCCAAAACTCTAGAATAGTGTCTAAATATTTTAGCTTTAAAAGTGCCATTTTGGACTCACATTTGGGATGTAACTCGTCCGAACCTTGAGTCCAAAACTCTGAAAATTTTGACAGCTAGAAACTAGCCATTTCTAGCTGTTGCTATCTTACTTTTCCTTCTATAAAAGTTTTCAAAACCTAATTTTAAAATATATTTTTGTGCTATCTCTCTCTAAAACACTCTAACACTTTAGAAAACAAAAAAAAAAAAAAATTCCCTTTTCATTGTGTTTTAAAGTGAAATCAAATTTCTCCAAAGGTAAAAAGTGTTGGTGCTCATCTGTTTTGCATGCTGCTCAAATTTGTGAGCTTTCTCTGTTAGCTTTCTTTAAATCTAGCATGTAACAAGGTTGATGAAGTAAAATCCAGTTAAGGTGAGTCTTCATTGTTGTGGTTAAAGAGGTTGGGTGTAAACCCAAGTGTGGTGATCCTCTTGTGTAAGATTGGTGTCTCCTACCACCATTGAGTTGGGAAAAGGATTATAGTGAGTGGTGTTAAAATCCTTAAGTGAGAACTTAAATTAGTGGATATAGATCATTTGAGGATTAAACCACTATAAACTATTCAGCATTTTCTTGATCTATTTTTTGAAAATTCTTAACTGCATTTTTCTCTTTTTTCGAATCTTTAATGCTGCATATTTTCTCCAAAAATCAATAACTCATTTATGACTCTTGTATTCTGACTTAAACATGTCCTTAACATCTCAACCACCCATCTTCATTTCATAACTTTTTCTTATTACTTTGTATTGATTTAATAGACACCTATCCGATCTCTTGAATTCGTGAAGCTAGAATTTTTAAAGGGACCAAAATTTTTAATTTGCACTTGTTTGCCAAAATCCTTATTCACCCCCTTCTAAGATTTTTCAATTAGTATCAGAGCATCGGTCTACTCTATTTTTGGTCTAAGAACCGTGTAGAAAAGATCCTTATGGCAAATATATCTATTCTTCCTTATGTTGAAGGATCTTCAACAAATTGACCACCATTGTTCAATAGAAGCAACTACACATTTTGGAAAAATTGAATGAAGATTTATGTCTGCTTAACCAATTTTAAGTTGTAGAATATGATTGAGAATGGACCATTTGTTTCGTTAAAGTTATGACAACGAGGACATTTCAAAAATGACCCTGAACATTCAGGTGATGAATACATGTGATCTTGTCCTAAAAGAAAATCTAAAAGAGTTTTGGTCTCTATTATTTTAGCAAGCATCGTCATACCTATTTAAATTAAACTACTCATATTTCTTTAATTCTTTTCAATTTCTATAAAATGTCTTGGATAATTCTTGGCTTGAATTTTTGAAATTTCTAGCCTTTGGGATGGAGGATGACCGAATTTGAGGAAGGAAAATAGGAAGGACGTTTTCAATGAAATCACTATAGCTTTTCTTTCAAAAACTCCATTTTCATCGTGTTCTTGTTTTGGTTAAAAATCTGGATAATTTCCAGCAATTCTTCTTGGCTGCTTTTTGAAAATTGCAACAACCATTGCCTATATAATGCTTGCCAGCAACCAACAATTTTATGTACATAAGAAAGCTGAAAATACCTTGGAATTTCGCAGCTTGTACAAGCCCAACCGAACCAGAAATTCTCCAGCAAACAACCAAGAATTAGACATGAATATAGCCATCCATTTATGCATAAGAACACCTGAAACTTTCCACCTTCTTCTCCAAGATGGTGGCTGGAAAACCACCTTAATAGACCTTCAAACACTCCTAAGTTTCATCTATAAATCCATTTCAGAATGATTCGAAAATTCTGCTCAAAATCCTTCCATATCCTAAGAATTCTTATAGCTAAAATTCCAAAAATTTTCCAGCTAGACGAACCAAGACAAGAACCGACTTCTTCATCAATCTTCTTCATATTTTTGGCCACCTTGCAGCCATGGACAGAATACCCTGTCTTCTTCATCTACGAAGGCCATTGGAGCACCATTAACACACCTTAAAACACTCCTAACTTTACTCCATTTAAAACTTTTCAAACATGAAAATTAAATTCCATATTTCCCCCCATTAAACTCTCCCCTAGCTAGGTGATCAAACCAGAATTTTTTCTTCTCCTATACAGACATTTTCGGCCAGCTATAAGGTTGAAACCATCCTTCATTTCATGATCAAAACATAGCTAGTCTAGCCACCCATCATTGAAGGACAAGAAACCTTCAAGAAGAAAACACCATTATCCAATCTTCTACCTCAAACAACTTCACATGTTCCTCATTTTAAATTTCAAAATAACTGAACTCTCTCTCTTCCCCTAGGATAACCAAAAATCCTTCCTTAGCTAGGCCATTCGGCCATCATTCTCTAGACACACACAAATCACTTTCTCACAATTTCCTCTCATGTTCTCAAGAACACCAAGAACACACACTAAACTTCTTCTACCTCCAATCACCTCGATTCATCCCAAATCACTCCCAAAACTCTCAAACCAACTAAGATTCAACCTATACTCATCCATAGCACACTCCATAACACTAAAAACACCAAAGTTGATCTTCCATTTGAATCAAGTGTGATTTTTGTCCAAGACCGAGAAGAACATCAAGAAGGTAAATTCAATAACCTTGATACTTCTTCACTTCTTCATCACCATCTCGTCGTCATCATCATCATCATCATCATCATCATCATCATCTCTCTCTCTCTCTCTCTCTCTCTCTCTCTCTCTCTCGGCCGAAGCATTGGCGGCCTTTCTTGAACATAGTTCAATCTAGGAAGGACTCTTCAAGCACTCAAAGACCTTCATTTGACATTACGACATTTTCAACTAACAATCATCAAACAAGTATTTCTTTCATGACCTTGTCAATAAATTTTCAAACTCAAGGATTTTAGAAGATGGAGTTAATAGGTTGATCGAATAATGTTGGGTTAGAGATATGTATGTGTGTGAAGGGAATAAATTTTAGACAAGAAGATTGAAATGAATATTGAGGCTTAAGAATTATTGTTGGATTTTGCTTTAGGATCATTGTATGTTCATTAGTACATTATGATTAAAGGCTTTATGTCTCTAGTATGGATGTTTGGATGAATGATGGACATTATACCACTATTGTTCGATTATGCACCCATGATGTTATTTTTGTCATGAAATCCCTTGATAAAATTATGGCTAGTAGAGTATCACATTTGTTGTGATAATTATTATTGCAAGTCTATTTTTGGGCAAATACGCATGTTATTTATTAAATATATGTGTGTATGAATATATATATATATATATATATATATATTATACTAGTAAATTCACTATGGTCATTAAAAATTATTATTAGAGCTACTTTTACTATTAATATCACTACTACTACTACTATTATTAGTATTATTATTATTATTATTATTATTATTATTATTATTATTATTATTATTATTATTATTATTATTATTATTATCAAATTTATTAGTATCAATATTTAATTTAATTTACTTATTTCGGTAAACATTGAATATTTTTTAAATTATTATTTTATTAGATAAATAAATGGTAATATTTTTATTAAGCATTATTAAATGTAAATAATTATATATAGGAATTAATTAATATAATATCAATACCTTTTAAATTTTATATTATTTATAATAATCAATAATATTGGTAATTATTATCAAAATAATTTTTTAATATTAATATTATTTATATTATTAGAAATTATTTATAATTTATTACTATTATTGCTTATTATTTATTATTTGTGAATAAATAGTTAATATTATAATTTATTATTTATAACACCTATTTTTTTATTAATCAAATTAATCTTATTCTATAAAATGCTTTATCAATTAATGTTAATGCTTAAGGCATTGTTGTCATAACTGGATGTTGTTGTAGCTAGTTGAGCTTAAGTATATTATGCTGAGAGTTATTTATTTAAGCAAGTGTTGTTTGGATGTTGTGACCGATACCCTACATTTACCCCAAGCGAGGCTAGTTTGCCTTGAACTATCTTAGAAGGCTATTGAATCGAGGAAAAGCAAGAGATCAGGTAAGTCCTTGCATAAAGCTATTTGAAAATCAAAATCACTTCGTCAAGTCAAAACATGATGTTAACGTGGAAATGTACATTGGATACAATTATGGACACTTTTATTTTTCTTTCCAATTAATCAAACAATTTCAAGTTGAACAAGCAATTTTACACAAAATGCTAAACTTTAAAAAAAAATCAATTTTGACAAGAATTTTGGAAACTATAATTACTATTTCAAAGAAAACACACTGGATGGCTCTTTTTTTCTCAAAAGGGACTGATATTGCGTTGAATACTTTATATGGGTAGACTATTAGGGCTAGTCTTTGAAGGGCTAGGATAAGTCTCTTAGTAAGTTGCTACCTCCGAGAGGTGAATCCTTCCCGGATAGGATGCCAGTTCTGTAGATCATATCAGTCCGAGCTAGCAAGTACGGTCAAGTGGACTGTGTATTTTTGAAATGGACAACCGGTAAATTTAGATGTAGATATGGAGGAGTATCTCACCAGGTAAGTCGTACACCTACCTTGTTTTAGTATGCACAAAGCGTGGCATCCTGAACGTTCTTTTGTCATAGTGCTCAAAGTGTGGTGGCATGGCTACTTCTTTTGAGTGGTTTCTTTTATTGTATACAATGTATGGAATTTGAAAAGAACACACCACTCCTCACTTGTGAAATTTATTTGAGACTTGTCAACACTTTACCATTATGAAAATTTCTCAACTTGCATACATGAACTGTTTTACCTGAAGCATCTAAAGCACACACGGGCTTACTAAGATTTATGTCTCACCACCATTTTATACCATGCTTTCAGGTCAATCCTGCTGTTAAGGTTATTGATTGGAGATTTCCTTTGTTTGAAGACTTATTTTTGAATGTATTTCATGTTGAGAAACTCTAGCAGACAATTATTTATTTGGAAAATTGTTCATGTATTGTTTAAGTTGTAATAAGTTTAAATTTGGATCATTTCGTTCATTTCCTTTGTGAATCCTAGTTATAAAGACCCCTTGTCCTAAGGACGGGGTGACATCCTCAGCCTTAATAGGGTATGTAGGTAGTGGGTGTTACATTCTCTTTCAAACCTTAATGCTTTGAATGTAAAAGGATGGAACATTTTATTGTTGATTGTCTAGTGGCGAAAGAGAAGGAGGTCGAGCAATTTAGAAAGAAAAAGAAGGATAAAATGTTGAAGAAAAAAAGGACTAATTGGAACTTAGGATCAAATAGAGTTTGAAACTGAAGAAAGCTGCGATTTAAAAAATGAAAAGGCTAACATATGCTTCATGGATATGTAGGATATGTTAAATCCTACATCTCTAGACATAACTACTGATCTTCGTGTTTCTAATTATGAAAAGCATGATGATCCCAGTGAATTACTTTTTGATATGTTTCATGAACTAAAGAAATTATCTTGAAAAAAGAAAGTAATAAATATAAAAATTGATGCCTTATTAAATAAGAATGCAAATTTGCTAAATGAAAAAGAAGTCTCACTTGAGTCATATATGCACTTGGACATTGAACAAAACATTATCATCACCTTATTACATCATATATCATTAGAAAATAAATGATTATGTGATAAAATTTGTTCTCTTAAAACTATGGTCAGTAATTTTGATAATATGAAAAGTAGAGTTGATGATCTTCTCACATACATTGAAAACTTTACAAACGGCCAAAACAATTTGGAAAAATTGCTTAGGGCTTAACACACTACTAGAAATTGGAATGGTCGAGGATATAGACATGATATGAAAACTGAAAATCACAAATTTTGCTTTGTAAGAGCTGTTTCATCATACATGACACATAGTTGTTGCACCTACTGTGAAAAATTTGGACACAAAGCACCTATATGTCATAGTAGAAAAAATGTGAAATTTGGCATGAAAACTATTTGGAAGGTGAAAGGAACCATCACTAACCCCTATGGACCCAAAAAAATATGGGTACCAAAAGTCACTCTTCTGTCTTGTGTATAGGAACATTTGATGGACAAGGGGAGCTCCACAAAATGGTTTTTGGATAGTGGATGCTCACATCACATGACAAAAATGCTGGACTGCTGAAAAATATTCAAGCTACAAACAATGGATTTGTCACATTCGCAGACAAAAAGAAGGGAAAATTTCCAGGGATAGGTTATATTGGTAAGGAATCTTCAATCATCATCAAGCAAGTGATATTAATTGATGAACTAAAGTATAATCTTCTTAGTATCAACAAACTATGTGATAATGGATGCAAAGTTGTGTTTGAAAGAGATTCTTGCATTATCATAAATAGTTCTAGCAATGAAACCATTTTTGTTGCTAATCATGTTGGAAATGTTTATGCCATCTATCTTGATGATCTTGTAGCCTATGACATTAGATGCCTCTCTGTAAATGATGATGATAACTAACTTTGGCATAGAAGACTAGGATATGTATCTATTGATTTGCTAAACAAATTATCTTCAAAAGAACTAGTCAGATGATTGCCTAAAATAAAATTTGATAGAAATCAGGTGTGTAATGCTTGCCAATTTAGAAAACAAACCAAAACCTCTTTTAAGCCTAACAAAATGATTTCAACTTCAAAATCTCTTGCGCTTATACACAAGGATTTATTTGGACCAGTGAGGGCCACTAGCCTTGGTGGTAAGAGGTATAGTTATGTATTTGTGGATGATTTCTCAAGATTCACTTGGATCCTATTTTTTGTTCAAAATGATGATGCCGTCTTTAAATTCTCAAAACTGCTCAAATGTGTTCAAAACATTATTGGTTGCAAACTAATTTCTGTTCAAAGTGATAATGGCAGAGAATTTTGCAACCATGTCATTATAAAATTCTGTGAAGAAAGTGGTGTCTTGCGCAATTTTTCAGCAGCAAAATGGTGTGGTTGAGAGGAAAAAATAGAACCTTGCAAGAAATGGTAAGGTTAATGCTTTGTGAAAACTCTCTTCCAAAATATTTTTGGGTTGAAGCAGTAAATACAACTTGCTAATTTATCAACCATGTCATGCTAAGACCATTCTTGAGAAAAACTCCTTTTGAATAGATATTTGACAAAGTCCTATCCATTTCATATTTCAAAGTTTTGGATGCAAATGTTTTGTGCTCAATACTCGTGATAATCTTCGAAAATTTGACATAAAACTGATGGAGCTATATTTCTTAGATATTCTTCCAATAAAAAGGCATATAGAGTATGCAATAAGAGATCTCTATGTATGGAACAATCCGTACATATTGTATTTGATGAATCAAATATATATTCTTCTAGAAATGATGATAATAATGATATAAGTCTTAAAAAAAAAAAAGAAGAGGCAGTGAACAGCAAATGGCTCCTCCACTCGATATTCATGCGAAAGAAGAAGAACTAGAAGAACAACAAACTGAAGAAAACAATCAAAGAATTGAAGAACTCACAAATTAGGATTTTCCAAAAGATTGGAAGTACAAAACTGTCTATCCAAAAGAGCAGATTATTGGTGATCCTAACTGTGGAGTCAAAACTAGACGGTTGATAGGAATCAAGTTAGGCATGAAGGCCATTTCCGATAATGGGGAAGAAGGAGAAAATCACACTTTATGGTGCCATGTGTAAGGGCAACATTAAAGAGGAATCAGGGGAGTTTTCAAGATAACAAATTTAACAACCTCAGGTCCAAAAAGATTGTGAAGAGATGGATGGAAAAGAAATGGCCAAAAGACGCACAACAAAAGTAATAATCCATGTGGAGGATCAAACTAACCTTTAAACAAGAATTGAAGGCCAAAGGAATATCAAGAAGGGCTTAAGACGACCAATATTTCATTTCAAAGATTTAGAAAACACATAAAAATGGAATAGAGGACTAAAGAGCAAGTTTTGGAGCACAACAAAACAATGGAGGATGGCCAAAGCCTACCTGACGTCGGTCGAGAATGAAGTACCCGGTGCCGGCCCTAATATAGCAAGAAATAGTAGTTGGGAGAAATTACACCTGGCGGCAGGTGTAGTCCATGGACCAAGCAACGGGTCCAGTTAGGACTGTCTTGGATTTTTGGCTATTTTTCGTATTTTTAATCTTTTCACTTGTAATGTAATTTTTAGGACTTTTATTATATTTTAACCTATTTTAAGACATGTAATAGGGCCTAAAAACCTGTATTAAGGCCATCTAATTTCTATGCTTTGTTTACTAATTAGTTGTAGCTACTTGCAGCCTATAAATACCCCATTATAGCCTCTTTTTTAATAGTTTTTTCAGATTTTAAATTTCAAAGAGAGAATAGAGTGTTAAACTCTTGGAGAGGAGAATTACTCAGTTATTCCTTTCAAGACCAAGCAAAGGAATGAGCCCCACCTTTGTTTAGAGTCTCTAAAATTTTTGGGTTAATCCAATTTGTTTCTTCATCTTAGGTATTAGGTGGATTTATTCTTACCTAGTGTTCTTGTTAGAAAACCTAGAAGGGTGCCTACTTTTCTCCATCCCACTTGTTCTTTAATTCTTTTTAGATTCAATGGTGTTTGGGAATTGAAGTAGTTGGCCAAATCGTATTAGAATTTTGGTTCTAGTTGTTAAATCATCTAGGGTTCTTATTTTATGGGCATTTTAGTAGAGGATTAGGTGACCAATTCTTGAGTCTTGTTCTTGACTCTAATTTTTAAATTTTGGTGCTCCCGAGCTCATATTAAAATTGGTATTAGAGCAACGTTGTGTTGATTCTTATTAACAAAAATTTCATTGGGCAAAATGTACAACATTCTTTAAGAGCTTGTTGAATTTTCTCAATTTTCGTCACTTATTTTTGTGCTACTTTTGAATGCTTGGAACATAAAATTGTATCATGAACTTGATGTTAAATTGATCTTATATGTTGGCATGATATTTAAGGAATCATTTGTGGCATGAATATTTGTGGATTTTGAGATCAAACAAGTGGAAAATATTACTGCAATTTCTTAATTCTGTAACTATTTTTCTTGCTATGTTTGAATGTTAAGAACTTCAGATTGTGCCATAGGTATATTGTGAAATTGAGACTATATGTTTGGTTAATGATTGGGTAGCTATTTGAGGTCTTCATTGTAGAAAAATTGTAGTTATTTGGGTTGATTTGATGCAAATTGCTGAGCATAGAAGGAATCTCGTAACTCAACCTTAAGCTAATTTTGTGAGCTATTAAATTCTAATTTTGGGCTTCTTTTTATTGTGAAATTGCTCCTTGATGTTATATCTATCATTGAGAATGAGTTTTACTTGTGAATCTTTAGTATTAGAGTGGTTATATGGTTAAAAATTTTGCATTACCTTGAGTTGCGAGGTTGCACACTAAGTGCTTGATGTATGTTTTCATGACTTAAAAATGTGTTTATATGAAAACCAAAGCTTTTTTTTTTTTTAAATTGAATCCCTATAGATTTTCTTACTTGTTAAATTGATTTTTATGGAATTAAACTTTCTAATTGTTAGTAGCAAATTTTCTTGTGAAATATCTAATAGCTTGGGAAACAAATTGGTGTATCTTGGTTTAAATCAATTTAACTCTTTAAGCTATTGAACTCATTGTGTTAACATTTTTTTTTAAGTGAGTTGATTGTGTTGGTTATCTCAGGCTCGTATCCTATATGGCGCAGCGGAAAATAAACGAGATACCATCCCAAGACCCACCTATGTGTGGAAAACAAGACATAAAGATAATAAAGGTAGTAGCTTTTTAGCTTTGTTTGATTGTCTGAAGAACAAAATTTCTTCTTTAAGTCAAGGCACGATCCAACAATCCTCGTGATCAACCTCCACGTGAGTTGAATGTCTAACCGCTATAATCACAGTGTGTGATTATCCCTAAAAGTAATCCACACAGAGGAATACTCAAGCACCAAACTTTCCTGTGCTAGCAAAACAAGATGGCGGCTAGGGTTGTTTTTCAAGACAATCGAGAGAGATAGAGAGAAGAGAAGGTCGAGTGTTGTTGGTTTTTCATGTGTCACTTTTCAGCTAGGGTTTTGTGTGTCTTGTTAATATGTCACACAAAAATTTTCCTTCCCAAAACTGAGAATTCTAATCCTATTAGAATTCCCTAGTTATAATTGGAAACATCATATTTTCACAATTACAACTTAGACCACAAATTATAACTAATTATAATTTGTTCACAATAACTTCTCTTTTTCTCAATTATCCCCACTATATTATCAAATAACATTTTGAGTATATAATCCTCTATTGTGTGTGACCTATTAGGTTTCCCAGTCAATTGGTAGTGAACATGAATTAATCCAAATGTATTTGAGATTAATAATCCATAATTAATTAGAATTAATCCTATTAATTCTAATTAGGATTGGTTTATTAATTCATCAATTAATAAACCCATATTCCCAAATCATGAGCGGTATCTAGCAACACATCATGACCACCCAGGAGTCCATGAAGTCAAGGGGCTTGACATGAACCCTTCAATAACAAACTTCAGTGCAATTAACTCCTTTCACCATACAATATCTCATTCGGTTTGGAGTATGAAATTAGTGCAACTCCCTCCAGAATTAATTCTAGCCTGAATACAATAATACTTGTACCAGGAATCCACTACTCTAGATGTGTATCAATTGGAACTGTTTCCAATACACAATCGCCTTGGCTAAGGTCTTTCCGAGTAATAATTCCTATAAGTGGCCGTGAGATATTTGCCCCTACTATTAGGAGTGGTGAATCCTTTATTGAACCTCTCAACTACTATCGTTTACCTCACAATGTACCTAATATCCATCCCATAGGCGGCCCTCGATCGAGCTCCGGAGATTGGAATCAAAGTACAAAGCTCAGCAAACAAAGTACCTTGGAGATCTCAAGTCTAAGGATACTTGCACGTTTGCTATATTGAGATTATATCACTGGTACTAAATAGTTATCCATGTGATTATCTCAAAGCTAGGTCATCCAATGAACTTGTTCTATTAACAAGTATCCATGTGTTAACTTTGAGTATCTCAATCCTCATGGTTATGAGAACCGCCGTCTGATCAAATTAGGAAATGTAACACATACTAATCTTAACGCATTAATGATATCCTGTCTTATTAATACTATGACTAGGGACTATTCAAGTAATAACACCATCCAGTGTAGTAGGAATCTCATATTATGATCTCTATCATGATTTCCTTAACACAGTGTTGTACTATAGACTTTATCGAACAGTTATATTATTTCAAGTAAATAAAAGAAACTGTAAGTTAAATAATGCCTTTTATTAAAATAAAATGTGTCATATACAATGTACAAGTGATTGCATCTAGGGCACAACACTAATAGATTGATCATCAAATTAAACTCTTGAGGTTTGTGATAGCATCCTAACACTTGAAAATCTTCATTTGAACTAGTTGTCTATTAAGTGTTTGATGAAATCCTTAAGTGTCTTTACAAAGTCTTGTAAGGATTCTTAGCTTACATTTATCACTTCTATTGAACTTAATTGATATACTTCTTGTTTTTTATAGGTTAAATATTTAGATTGATATATTCTTGAGATAATTGGGATTGAATTGAATATTGCCAATCTTGAAGTCCTATTCCTTAGTATCCATATTTAGTTGAATCATTGTGGAACTCAATTAGTTGTTGTCACTCCACATCTTCTTGAGAAATCCTAGAGTTTGTGTGACCAATCATTACTTGAAATTCTTGATTAATTGAGTCTTATTCTTATTATCCATCTACTGATAGCTTATTTCTCCCCAGGAATTTCCTTTTTCTTGAACCCCTGGAATTTAGTTGGCTTTAGTTAGTGGAACTAAATCTTTTGGATTAGGGAGACTTTGGGAAGAACTTGAGTGTTGAATTGAGAGTGTAGAAAAGAGAAGAGAATGAGCTCATTTTGATAAAAGCCAAAAGAGAGTATACACGAGAGAAGGGTGTCATTGAAAGAGTGTAAACACGTGAGGGAATAAAGCGAGAAATTCCTTTTGTGTTTTCTACTTAAATTTTATGGGTTCTTCTCTTGAAAGCAAAGTTCACTATTGCTAGTTGGAATGAAAGTGGAGAATAAGATTGTTATGAAGAGCCTTGTTCAACTAAAAGTAGTTATGGTAGGAATGATGAGTATGATTTGAGATATGAAGAGGATGACTATGAGAGCATAGGATATTTGGAAGCACATGATGAAGGGCCACAAAAATATTCAAAGAGTGGGTTGCCAAAATAAAATGAGTATGGGTGTTTGTATGAAAGTCTAAAAGTATCTAGACCAAGGGAAAAGTATGCATCGCAAAATTCTTCCAGTAGTAGTTTGAGTAGAGAGCAAGATTATGTTTGTTTTACTTGTTGGGATTATGGCTATGACACATGTGATTGTCCAAGAAGGAAAAGTCCAAGAAGTAGGGATGAGTTGCAAAGAAGTGAAGTAAGCCCTTGTAAGTATTTATCCAGCTATGAACAAACTTTACCTACTTGTCGTTGGAAGTCCTTTAGTTTGTAATGTAGCCAATTGAACAAAAGATTTGAGATGTGGGAGAAATAATATGAGGAATAGAATAGAGAGAAGCAAGGGGTTGAAAAGAGTGAACAAAATGAGCTACAAGAAATTGAGAAAGAAAAGAAGATAGAAGAAGAAGCCAAAGAAAGAGAATTGCAAAATCAAAGGGGTAAGGAAAAACATGAAGAAGTTGGGGAAAGTCCATTAATACAAAGGAGTGAAGACCAACATGGGGATAACAAAGAAGGAGTTGAGCATGATAATGATGTGTTTGATGAGGAGAAAATATGTAGTAAAGATGAAGGTCCAAAAAATGCTTCAAGTAACTCTGAATTTGGAGAAAGATCACAATAACAAAAGAAAGAGGGAGAATGTGAGGTTGTGAAGAGTGAAATACCAACACCATTTTCTAGGGAGACCACAAAACCTAAAAAGGGAGTAGAAGGTGAAAGGGAAAAACTAGTTGAGCAAAGAAATTAATTAATTGGTGTTGCTAGTAGAGTCTTGGGTACTTATGTTGTTGAGGATATGTATGATTCGCAAAGGGAAAAATTTTTCCACTCCATATGTAAAATCAATTAAATGCCATGTAGTATGATGATAGATTGTGCAAGTTGTACAAATGTGATAAGTACTACATTGGTGGAAGAGTTAGGTATAGAGACCATGAAGCATCCTAAGCCATACAAGCTTCAATAGGTTAATGATTGTGGTGAGGTAAAAGTAACCAAACAAGATAAGGTTACATTTAGCATAGGAAATTATGAAGATGTGGTACTTTGTGATGTGATTGCCATATATGTTGGAGAGTTGTTATTAGGAAGGCCTTTGAAGTTTGATAGAGATGTGATGCACAATGGCAGAAGAAATACTTATGCATTGAGCAAAGCGGGAAGGAAGTTTACATTTCTCCTAATGTCCCCTTGAGAGGTTACAAAAGATCAAAACCTTATGAGGGAGAAGGAAAAGAAAATGAGAGAGAAAAAGGAGGAAAAGAATAGTGTGAGAAGAGAAGAGGAAAGAAAAAAGAGAGAGCTAAATGAGAAGAAGGATAAGATGAAAAAGTTTGACGTAAAAGGGGAAGAGATGAGAGTAAAAGAGCATTGATAGAGGCAAAGACAAAGGAATAGGGTGGAAAAGAGAGCCAAACAAGCGGTTGAGAAAAAGAAAATGAGTGGAGGTAAAATGAGGTTGAGGGCTTAGGTTGAGAAGAGAGAAAATAAGGGAGTTGTTAGGGACCTAAAGCCAAATGTTTTACCTTCACACAAAATGTCTTATTTAAATTGTATCGCAGGTATCGATTAAAAAATGAATCATCTTCAAGAAGGGGGAAATGATCGGAATCAAATTGGACATGAAAGCCATTTCAAGAAGGGGGAAGAAAGACAAAATTACACTTTATGGTGACATATGTAAGAGAAACATTCAAGAGGAATCAAGGGAGTTTTCAAGATAACAAATTTAACAAACCCAGGACTAAGAAGTATGTCAAGAGATGGATGGAAAAGAAAGGGCTAAAAGACATACAACAAAAGTAACAATCCATGTAGAGGATCAAGCCAACCTTTAAATAAGGATTGAAGGCCAAAGGAATATTAAGAAGGCTCAAGACTGTAATACCCATATTAAGCCACGTTTAGTATATGGGAAAAGTCATGCATGTCATAGCATCTCTTTAATATTGCATTTGGTAAATTGAATTATTTTCATGAAAATATGAGTTTCACGAGTTTGTTGTTTCATGGATTAATTTGTTCTTGAAATGGTTGTGTTATTTGAGTTAGTTGAGTTTTATTTTGTTGAGGAGAATTCATTAGGAAACGGATGAAGCAAGTGAGTAGGAATTAAGGGAATTTAATTAGGGAAAAATTTATTCAAGAATTGTTGTGGAATAGTGGATAAACCAGTATTGTTTAATTATTGATGGGTTTGAGTTTGAATCCTAGCTATTTCAAATCTTCTCTTTTTTTTTTCCTTCCCTAAATTTTTCTAAGCCTTGGCCGAAATACTCCTACGGTAGCCACCACCACCTTGGAGCCAATTTCCTAAAATTTAGGAGTGTGATTTATCTTGGGAATTATTCTATAAAATATTTAAAAATAAATTAAATTTTATTTCTAATATCTTATCATAATCTTTCAGAAAATTTTAAATATTACTAATCTGGATTTTTAAAAGCTATATCTAAGTAATTTACTAGAAGATAAAATATATGAATATACATCTTGTTTTAATGTGGTAGCCGCCACACCTTAAGGAGATAAGTCTCCATATTTTAATTCTCTTCAAATAAATTTAAAAAGGAAATAAAAGGATAAAATCTAGATTTTAAATGAAGTATTTATCACTTGGATAAGGATTTTTGAAAATTTGGGGAAAAGAGGAAGATGGATTTCGGTAGCTTCACAGAAAAAAGAAACCAGAATTTTATCATGTAAAAATAATTATATAATAGCCATTTAAATTACTAAAATTAATATACGGAATAAATTAAATTATTTCTTACATAAATAACGTAATTCCCTCCTATATTTTTCTAGAAAATTCCCTCAAAGCTGCCGCCACACACACTAGAGCAATTGTAGCTCAACTAAAACTCTTCAAAACCATGCTAGGGTAATACAAAAAAAACTTAATCAACTAGGACTTTATTTTAGCCAAAAAAAAATACCAGAATTTCCTCCACAATTTAGCACCATTCTGCCAAAAAATTCCAGCCAAAAACCTGCACAAGAACCTGACTAGTTATCTAGCAAAACATAGCTACTAATGTGTTCGGACTTGGGTATAAAAATCACACAATAACTAAGCACATTTCCAATCAAGTTTAAATTAAAACGTTCAACCCAAATCACACATATGAGCAAGCATACTCATCATTAACCGAGCATAGGGTTCAAACGAGTGTCGATCCTCAAGGAACAAGTAGTTATTAATCACCTTTCTTTCATTGTTTAACCGACTCAATAAAGTGAAAAACAAATCAAAAGAAATAAAATAAAAGAAAATCAAAATAAATATATATACATGTCAAGGGTGGAGAAGTATGTAACTCAAGCCATTGCTTAGACAAACATGATCTTAAAGTATCCAACCTTTATCATAACTAATTATTCTCTTGGCATCATGGAGAATTAACGTAGACTCACTTCTTTCCTAATCCACGAATCCCTATCTTCTAGGTAACTGAGTATCACATACTTTATCTCAACTAGTCTTAACCAAAAGATGCATTAAACACAATTCTCTGATTAAGTCCCATTCTCAGGGAAACATAACCCATGAAATTAACCAATTGAATCCATACTCTAGTAGACATCAATTAACCTTTAATTCCTCTATTCTTAACAATTAACCCTATTTTCAGACAAGTTAAAAGACAAGTAATATGAAATAAATTAATTAAACAACCATCAACTCAATTTTCAAGTAAGTTAACGGAAAACAATCAATTAATCTTGTAATAAGCATGAGTAATTAAATACTAAGAATAATAATCAATTAATCAAAAGATCAAATATCTCTAAACGTCATGAATATCTAAAACAATGTCCAATTACAATAAAACAATAAACATATCATTATCTAAGAAAAAGAAAACAAAGTAAAAGAAAGCACTCATAGACAAGCCTCATTCTTCTTCCTTTGAAGACTTTCTTGCACAACCCTCCTTAAACTTGAAGAATTCCTCCTCGGATTGAGTAATTTTCTATGATGATCAATGAATTCTCCCATTTTTTCTTGTATTTTTAATCTATTTATAGGCTTAGGCAGCGCCTAAACTCGTAGGTACAAAGTTCTTGGCCGAGTAGAAGTTGAAAGATACTAAAACTCCTCAAATTTTCGAAAACCGCGAAGAAAAATCACAACACCACCTTAGCTTCAGGGCACAACCGGCACCACCTTGACTCTCAGAGCCGGTGCCGGTTGTGTTCTGTTCCTCCACTCATTCGCCGATTTTTCTTTGAATTTTGCACATTGTGTTCCAGAATGTAGCCGGCGCCAATTCCAGCTTCACAACCGCCGCTGCCTTGGTTCTGTTATGCTCTGTTTCAACAATTTTTCCATCGCTTCGAAGTTTGTGTCAACAGTGCATGGCCGGCGCTGATTCCAGTGCCCTAACCGGCACCGCCTCTCCTCTGTTTTGCGATATTTTTATTTTGTTTTACCCCAAAAATTTGAAATAAAGAACAAAATAACTTTCCAAGGGTAAAATCTCAAATATAAAGGAATATGACTAGTTATTGAACAAAATATATTAGAAATGAACCTGAAATAACTATGAAAAACATGACTATTATAGCCCCTATCATATTCCCCCACACTTAGCTCTTTGCTTGTCCTCAAGCAAAATATCAAAAATAAGTAGGAAAACACAAGGTTTGACAAATCACTCAATCAATTTCAAAACCATATCTTCAACGCTTTCTTCATTCAAGAATATATAACACATGACACTGCATCTTTCACAACTAATGCAAGACTTGTGTTAGTGATAAATGACTTAGTAGAACCATCACAATACTCAACAATATTCTCAAACCATTGGAAAGAATTCAATTAAAAAAGAATATGCATTCCATATGCTTACTTTTCATACACTCTCTCTACTAATCCGAGACATTTCATGATTCTACTTAGATCAAGTAGGATTTTTAAGCTTGTAATGTAAGGCTAAAAGCTTGTAATGTAGCTTATCAAACGAAGGATATAGGAGAATCAAACGTCAAAGAAAAATTGAGAGTTAGCAAGAAAAGGATAAATAAATGACTCAATAATTTCCAACTCTTCTTGCTCCCCTATTCCAAAAATCAATCAAACCATAACCTTATTCAACAATTACAACTCCACTCAAGCAAATCCTGCATTTTTTCCTCTATTTTTCTTTCAACTCTTCTTTTCATCAACTCTTTTCTATTTCTTTCAAGATCACTCAAATTTCTAGCAATGGTGTCAAGTACTTTATGTGAACTTTAACTTTTTCAGTTCAATCACTATTCCTTTTGTGATCTTTTCTTTCTTCATTCCATTTAATAAGTCTTTTCTTTCACTACTGTTGTTGTTTGTTTTTTCACTTCTCTTCTTTCATTTTTTCTAGCAGCTTTTTTCTTTTTTCAACTCCTTTTGTTTTTCACTCTCTCTTTGCTTTCTTTTCTCTTTCCAGCTCAACTCATTATTGATCCATGATTGAAAGTCTTGAGTTATGCTCTTTCTCCTAGTATTCTTCCTCAACATTCTCTTACATATACTTTCATCCATCAAGAGTATAAAGATTTGGAAAATCATTCAAACTCTCAGCACCAAGCAATGGACAAAATATTTTGACGGATTTTAATGAAAGAAGTCAACAATTTAGGCTTAAAATAGGCACTAGGGATAATATAACAATAGGAATGCTTGAAAAGCTCAAACTATCCAAAGAAGGTCTATTACCGTCATCCCTAAGTTAAATCATGATTGTCTTTCTTATTTCGCCTGCGAGGTATTCAAGTAAGTTCTAGAATGCTCTATGAATTTTAGTAGAAAAACAAGGTTTAAGAACAATGTACAACATTTGATCAAGAATTACTTTGTCCAAGTGAGTGCAAAAAGTCATGCATAAGCCATAAATGATCTAGAACATATGCTCTATAATCCATCATAAAGACATACATTAAAAATACATATTGACATCTCTAGAAAATCAGAAAAATTTGAAAAACTTTTGCTCAAAAAATTAAAAAATTTGCTCCCAATAAAGTTAAAATATATGTATAGAAGACTTATCAATCAAATCACTTCCCCACACTTAAACTGGACATTGTCCTCAATGGACAAATAAATATAACAAGGAATAAACCATACCATGGGACCAAAAATATAATGGAGAAGAGATAAGAAAAATAAACTTCCATTTCAAATTAGCTCCAAAAGTTTCACTCTTCGAAATCTTTAAATTTTCAGAACTTTTAAACCAAAATTTTCTAAAGTAGCTCACCACTAAGAAAACACCAAGATAATTGATAAAAACTTGGACAAAGTATATCACCAAACCACTCCCCCACACTTAAATTGAACAATGTCCTCTTTGGCAACAAATAAACATAAGAAAGCATCTCCAAAGGGACCAAAATAATAATGGGTTAGAAAGTTTAGGTAATACTTCCCAAGTGCAATAATGCTCCAATAGGTTTCCAAACTTGAGGTAAAGAGAAGGGCTTGTCCAAGAGGACTCTATTCCTGTAAAACAAAACACAAATAAAAGCACAAGGAAAATAATAATAAAATAAAAACATACCTAAATAAAAGAAAACAAACTAAAGAAAAAAAACTCAAAAAAATAAAATAAAAATAAAAATAGAATAATATAAAACAAAAACGTTTTACACTCATCATGCTTCCTCATCAAACCTTTTGAAAAGAAATTAAAGCTCAAAATAGAAGATATGTATGATGAATGTAGAATGGAGAAAGGTTTTTGAAACACATAATTAAAGCTCAAAATAATTTTTCTTACTAAATCAAAACACATAAACCTCTTTCTCTAACATTTTATTAGACACACAAATATTTTTGTCAACATATAAGTGCAGATGGTTTCTAAAGAATGCACCAAGCTTGAAATAACATTTTATCCCTTCAAAAGAATGTTCATAATTAGAATTCCCCTTTAAAATTAGTATTTCAGTTCTTAAAGATGAGATCAAGAAAATTCTTACTTTTCAAGGTATCTACAAATACCAAGTTACCTCCCTGAGATTGGGGTGAAGGGTAGAATTTGTCAACATCTTCAAAGGGTTTCTTAGAATGAATGATAAATCCAACTTCTTAAGTTATGTTGAACTCCATATATCATCATAGGGACCATTGTTCTCCAAGAAGTGAGAAGAGCCTAAGAAATCATGTGACAAAGAAATATTAGCATTATGAGCACATAGAGTATAATCAAATACCTCTCTTGTCATATCATGCAATTGTCCCTCATAGTCGCTCTTTTTGTTCTACGGTCCATTGTATGGGCTAGCATGAACTCATGAGTTTCCTCAACAATCTTAACTAATTGTTTCCTTTGATCACATAAACGTTGGGAAGCTTCTTTATGCCACTGAACAGATGAATTTGTAATGGTAACAAAAGAATTCACCAATGTTATTAATGACGTCTCAATCACATCATCAATGTTAGCTTGTAATTTTGCCAATCTATCATCAATACACTAATGTTTTTTTTTTTTTTGAAAACGAAATAAAAATAATGAATACGCAGCAATGACGAACAATGCAATTTAATTCATGAAGAAATAAATAAAAATAAAACGAAATCTACTATATCGCCTTTAGGTCATTGGATCATGTACCAAGACTAACACCTAAAACAAACAAAGAAGCAAGTCAGATACAGAATTTGTATTTAAAACACGATTAAAAGATTACAAAGTTAGTTAATAGAACATAGTCAAAGTTAGTAGGTTAGATTACAATAGTATACACAAATACACAAGATACAAAAGATAGCACATTTCTATGAGAAGAACAATTGTGCCTAATTTACATATTTATGTATTTACATGGTTAAATCAACAAAATCCAAGCTTTCAAGCTATTGTTCCCCGGCAACGGGGCCAAAAACTTGATGTGCTCGGACTTAGGTATAAAAATCACACAATAACTAAGCACATTCCCAATCAAGTTTAAATTAAAACGTTCAACCCAAATCACACATATGAGCAAGCATACTCATCATTAACCGAGCATAGGGTTCAAACGAGTGTCGATCCTCAAGGAACAAGTAGTTATTAATCACCTTTCTTTCATTGTTTAACCGACTCAATAAAGTGAAAAACAAATCAAAAGAAATAAAATCAAAGAAAATCAAAATAAATATATATACAATTCAAGGGTGGAGAAGTATGTAACTCAAGCCATTGCTTAGACAAACATGATCTTAAAGTATCCAACCTTTATCATAACTAATTATTCTCTTGGCATCATGGAGAATTAACGTAGACTCACTTCTTTCCCAATCCATGAATCCCTATCTTCTAGGTAACTGAGTATCACATACTCTATCTCAACCAGTCTTAACCAAAAGATGCATTAAACACAATTCTCTGATTAAGTCCCATTCTTAGGCAAACTTAACCCATGAAATTAACCAATTGAATCCATACTCTAGTAGACATCAATTAACCTTTAATTCCTCTATTCTTAACAATTAACCCTATTTTCAGGCAAGTTAAAAGACAAGAAATATGAAATCAATTAATTAGACAACCATCAACTCAATTTTCAAGTAAGTTAACGGAAAACAATCAATTAATCTTGTAATAAGCATGAGTAATTAAATACTAAGAATAATAATCAATTAATCAAAAGATCAAATATCTCTAAACGTCATGAATATCTAAAACAATGTCCAATTACAATGAAACAATAAACATATCATTATCTAAGAAAAAGAAAACAAAGTAAAAGAAAGCACTCATAGACAAGCCTCCTTCTTCTTCCTTTGAAGACTTTCTTACACAACCCTCCTTGAACTTGAAGAATTCCTCCTCGGATTGAGTAATTTTCTGTGATGATCAATGAATTCTCCCATTTTTTTCTTGTGTTTTTAATCTATTTATAGGCTTAGGTAGTGCCTAAACTCGTAGGTACAAAGTTTTTGGCCGAGTAGAAGTTGGAAAATACTAAAACTCCTCAGATTATCAAAAACCGCGTAGAAAAATCACAACACCACCTTAGATTCAGGGCACAGCCGGCACCGCCTTGACTCTCGGAGCCGGTGCTAGTTGTGTTCTGTTCCTCCACTCGTTCATCGATTTTTCTTTAAAATTTTCACACGGTGTTCCAGAATGTAGCCGGCACCGATTCCAGCTTCACAGTCGGCACCGCCTTGGTTCTGTTATGCTCTGTTTCAACAATTTTTCCATCGCTTCGAAGTTTGTGTCAACAGTGCATGGCCGATGCCAATTCCAGTGCCCTAGCCAGCGCTGCCTCTCCTTTGTTTTGTGACATTTTTATTTGGTTTTACCCTAAAAATCTGAAATAAAGAACAAAATACCTTTCCAAAAGTAAAATGTCAAATATGAAGGAATATAACTAGTTATTGAACAAAATGTATTACAAATGAACCTCAAATAACTATGAAAAATATGACTGATTTAGCCCCTATCGACTACACAAAGGCTCACTTTTTCTCTCTTATTTTTGCCACTATAGAGACCAAAAGCAACTAGATTTCTTCTCTCTTTCTATCCAGATTTTTGACCATCATAAGCACTAAAAGCACAGTAGCAATATCCCCTAAACTATTGTCCTGTTTCGGCCCCCATAGAATGACCAAAGCTGTCCAACTTCTCTTTTGTGATCAAGAATCCATGGCAAGGTAGAACTCCCCCAAACACCTAAACACCAAACCCTAGACTTTTTTGTCTAGCAAACCATGAAATGCCCAACACTCTCTCACGAAAAAACCAGCATTCAATCTGCACAATAATTCAGCCAGCCTACCCCAAGAACAAAGCCAAAACTGAAACATTCTACAAGGTAATTGATCTTCAAACTCTCCTATTCCTCTCTTACTCCATTCTTTTCCTATTTTCTCCCTTAAATCACATCCATAAGGGACTAATTTTATTCCTTTCTCGATGAGTCTTGATCAAGGGCATCTAGGTGGACCAATCTCTTCAACTATCAACTAAACTCAAGCTTGTCATCAAGGAGTTGTCGTGTTTTAAGTCTAGATCACTTAGAGGTAATAAAGACGCTATCTTTACTGATTTAAATGGTATTAATCTTTAGTGTATTAACTTATGAATGCTTATAGAGTCTAGCATGAAAGCATGAATGAACTAGAGTGACGAATATGCTAATATAAGTCATAGACAAAATATGTATGAGATAAGACAATTATGCATCTTGTCATGATGAATCTAGAGCTATGCTAAGTAGGCAATGATGAGATCTTTTAACATTTATGGGGCTGATTATGATGGTTGTATGCTAGTTGAATATAAGAGTTATTATATAGTGAATTGATTTGGATGAATACATGGTTATGATCACTAGCATGACAAAGGAAGTTGTGTATGTGATCTAATGAATTAAATTACCTAGATACCAGGGATGAATTTGGTGTTTAATGAGAACATGAGAATTCATATTACATGAAACAATGGACGTAATATCTGGATTCTAATTATAGAATTATTTATTCTAGATAAGGAAGGAGCGGAAGTAAGAGCCATCAATTGAATTGGGTCTAGTTGTAGATTTATCCAAGTAAGTCTCTGCATAATCTTTTTGATAAATGTTACCTGTTTGCAAGTAATTTTTACAATGTTACTTGTAATTGATGTTAATATGATGTTTGAACAAGAGGATTAAAACGTTGGCTAAACAAATTGAGTTACATTGTGTTTTGATACTTGGGTTGGAAATGTGGATGTTTTACTTTCTAAATGAGTTTGTCAAATTTTAACTATTCAAATACAAAAATGATTTCTTATTCTATCACTAAACAATTTGGAAATGCTGTTAAGAAAAATCACGTTTTGTAATTAAACTAATCAAAGACTTTCGAAAAAAAGGAAAAAATGATTCTGCCCCTAAATTGAGAGTGTTAAGTACTCAGCGTGAATATGCTAGTAGTACTAGTTTTGAAGAGCAAGAGTGAATCTTCTGGCAGGAGGTAACCTCCAGAAGATGAACTCAACTTATAGAGGCGACAGTACTATATAGTCAGACTATTCGAGCTAGCATATTGGTCCATCTAGACATTGTTGATCCGATTGGACAACTAGAGTGTTGGGTGTAGAGATGGAGGAGTATCTCACCTAGTGGAAGGATCCCCCACTGCCCATTGTTGAAAGAATACATTAGGACGCTATCATGGTGGTAACCATGATATGGATTATGATATTATTGGTTGGATCATTTGATAATCCCTACCTAATAAACTATGAATATGATGAAATGATGATTTGTTGTGAACTACATTAGATTTATTGAGCAATGCTTCTTTGTATAACTGTTATTGATGAAATTGACTTGCAAACACAATTTTGTGATTTTGATAAGCTTGCATGAACGAAATGGTTATAATTGACTGTGAAACCCCAGTTAAAACCAACCTTAGAGTAAGGGGGGTTGGGATGCATATCATATTTCATTGCATGTTTAAATATATTTTTATATGATTTTATATGCATTGATTATGAGTATTGAGTGAGAAGGGCAAAATGGTAATTTTTGCTTGAGGTGGAAAAAGGGTGATAGCTTGAGGATTGAATAGGAAAATATTTTTAGAAAGAAAATAAGAACAAGAGTTGTTGTGGTTTAGTGGTTCGAGTTTTGGAATTAATTTTTGAGGTCTTGAGTTCAAATGCCATCATAGGAGCTTTAGCTTGATTAAATTCTATTTTTGCTTGGGAAGTATTACTTTTGGCCTTAGGTGCTTGGAGTAGGGTAGAGATGTTGTCCTAAGAGAGACATGATAGGAGTATCCTAATCCTACTCTTTTGCCCTACACAAAATTCCTAAAGGGAATTCATTTCCTCTTGATCTTGAATTTTTTCTATTTCTCAATCCATTAGGATGTTCAATTTGTTCAAGCCAATTTTATTCTAGAAAAATTCCAACAATGTGCTGTGGCTTTAAAGGTTCAAAATGTCTTAGTCAAAGACATCTTGTGGATCAAAACCATGGAAGAGGGGGAAGGATTTCAAGTGAATTAAATTTCCCTAGTGAACTTTCTAAAACTTTACTCTAGCTAGGTTCATTTTCTTTCATGTATTGAACTAAAATTTTTCCAACTTCTTGTGCCTTCAAGGTGTCGAAATTCTTAGCCATTATTCCCTCCCAAATGCTACCAGAAAATGGCTCTTTTGATCAGCTTGGAATCTGAATTTTTCTGGCCATTTTCGGACTGCACAAAGGTGGTGCAAAACCAGAAAAATTCCTGGGCAAATTCACAGCTTAGGAGGTCCGAAACCAAGCTGTTTTCTTCCATGCTTTGCTCAGCTCCTTAGCCATGTTTTTCCTCCATGAAGAAGGCTGGAAACCAGCCTTGAAAGGCCCCTGAAATCTCCTTCAAACCCCCTGCAAGACGACTGGAAAAGGGCAGCCGAAAACTACCCAGAAAATTCCAGCCTTGCGAAATTCTGTGCAGTGATTTTTCCAGCCTTGTTTCCTTATTCAGCCCTAGCCGAAACTCCTCCAATTTTCTGTATAGTCTTCCCTTAAACAGACATGAACTGAACTCTATTGTCTTCCCCAACCTTCTGCATGAAAATCCAGTCATGGCTGCCCTAAAAGATGTCCAAAAGAATTACTGCAATCATGCTTGATTAGTTACCAAAATTCCAGACACCATAATTTAACAACCTTCCATAAAATATCCTTTAAACAATCAGACCTTCCCTTCAGCATTATACTTCTTATTTTTTGGCCACCCTTAGCCTCTTTCAACCATCTTTCATCCAGCCAAAACTCTGCTCAACAATTCGGCCATGGCAGCATTCCAAAAGCTCTCCAATAATCAAAGATATTCTTGTATATTTAGTTTCCAAATTTGCTTACCAAAAATATTCTTCAAGGATTTCAACAACTAGCATTTCCTTTTCCCTTCCAAACCAGAAAATCATCTACAAAACCCTACAAACAATTTGGCCAGCCCTAAACCTATAGAAATTCGGCAACCTCCAATCCAGAAGCTCTCCATTCTCTTCAACCTTCAAGAATACATAGCACACCAAGAACACCTACTTCTTCCTTTCACCTAATACCTCTCCAAATCACTTCAAACTTCTTCTAAAAAATTCAGATTTCATCTATACACTACCGTGAATCCATCCATACCATTTTTAACATCAAACTCCAAAATCCAACTCGCACTTTTGGATAAAAAAACCAGAAATTTTGTGAAGGCTCAAGAACACCTTCAAGGTAGGTTTATTCAATCGACTTCATCTTCACTAATCTTCAATTTCTAATGAACATATATGTGTTTAAGCATGCTAATGGACTTTCTTATTCTTTTCTCTCTCTCTCTCTCTCTCTCTCTCTCTCTCTCTCTCTCTCTCGACTGAACATTCCCTCTCTCTTGGTCGAATGGCTTCTTCTCCATGGCCATGTTTCCTTCATCTTCTTTGGACAGATTTAGACATCTAGGGGTTGAGATTCATTCGAAAATCCTTCAAGGTATTCATCAATAAAGTAAGCCTTTTTAACCCTTCTTTTAAATTCTAGATTTATGTCTCTAGGATGATATTGATAGAAGATGAATCATGAATAGGGTTGAGTATATATTGTTGTGATGAGTTGAGATTGAAGCATGAATATATGTATGAATATGTTGGAGATGGGAGTTATGCATGGATGGGTTATCTTGGTTGATTGTACGATGTTTTGAGGTTTAATGCATGTCTCCATGATCAAGTATGCTCGAGATTATATCATCTATGATGAATAGGATTTATATTCTTGTGCGATTATTAAAGCTATGATTATATTTATGCTAGTAAAGGTTAGATCATGCCTTAGTAAGTCTAGATCTATGTTTATATGCATGATGTGGATGAGTTGATGAATTGAAGGATTGTATATGTTCATGACTGTAGTTAGCCATAGAACTATGATCATGACCTAGTCGTCTTTAGGCTAATTTTTATTTCATGAATAAAATATTTCATAATATGATTTTGCTAGTAATTTCAAAAATACTCTAGAAGGGGTAGATTTGGATTATTATATATAATAAGGATATTTTAGTCAAATAAATAATAGCTTTTGCTAGAAAAATAATATATATATGTAGATATTATATAAAATAATGAAATCAACTAAAGCCTTTTATGGAAATAATCATAATTAATAAAATATTTATTACTAAAAAATTAATTATTATCTTTTAATCAAAACGCATTAAAAATTTATTTATTATTTTTCAAGCAAGACTCATTAAATTTATTTTCAACTAATTTTATTTATCAATTATTTTCTAACAACTAAATTATTAATAAATCATTATTTTACCTAATACCACCTAGGACTCTCCATCAAATAAAGTCTAAATTTTTCTTAGCAAGATTTAAACCTTCAACTAATTAGTACTTATTTCCCAAAACCTTAATTATTTTGAATATCAAATTAGGCTTAGCTTACAAAACCTATTTATTTATTGTTTGGCCTTAAACCTTGAGACACTAGGATCATGGTAATAGTGAGTTGAGTTGTTTTAAATTGAGAAAGTGGATTTTGGCTTGAGTTTGATTGTGGTTTGTATTTGCCCATACGGGGTTAGGTCAGCTGTTGGAGACCTTTTATTGTGAGCAAGGATCAGGTAAGCTCCTGCATAAAACCTGATTGATGTAAAATGTTTAATTATGGCAAGCCAAATGTAGAGTGCATGGACACTCAGTTCTGCAAAGGCAATTAATGATTAACTTCTTTCTTTTTTCAGACAAACAAATTATTTGGAAATCAATAAGCAGATTTACTCAATCTCAAAACTCTTTCCAAAACTGAATTTGACAAAGACTTTGGAAACGCTTAATTGCTTTTTCATGTGGAACGGTGTTTTATTCATTTTCTCCCAAGTGGGAAACGTCGTTGAGTACTCAATAAAGGTGGACTGCTAGGACTAGTCTTTGAAAGGTTATGGTGAGTCTCTCAGTAGGTAGCCACCTCTGAGGGGTGAGTCCTTCCCGAATAAGATGTCAGTCTAGTAGGTCGTGCCGGTCCAAGCTAGTAGTTGTTTATTTTTCAGTCAAGTGACTGTGTTTTGGCAGAATAGACACCCGGTTGTTGTTTGGGTATATAGAAGGAGGAGTATCTTGCTCGGTAGGCCGATCACCTACCTTTTTTGTCAGTCTGCACAAAGTGTTATCATTCTGACCGGTTATGGGGCCCAACTTGTGGTAACCTATAATCATTACTTTTGAGTGGTTGATTTTATAGATTATGTATGGCTGAAAAAGCTAAAACACCACTCTTGCTTTTGACTAATGTTTATTGCTTGCTAGTATTTCTTTTATAAAGGTTTTATACTTTGCATTCACGAACTATTTCCACTGGACACTCAAAGCACACACGGACTTATTGAGATTTCTGTCTCATCACCATTTTTACCATGATTTCAGGTCGATCCTACTATGGGGATGAGTAGCTAGTGTTATCTGCTTTGGAAGAGAATTTTGTCATTTTTTTTATGTGTTGTTTTGGGGAGTTGAAGGTGGATGATTTTATTTATGGATTAGTATTTCTTTTGGAAATTTGTGGATTTATTCTTGGATTTAATCTTGAGTTGTAATAAATTTTAAGTTAAAGTATTATTAATTTTTATTTTATTCTGCTATTTTATTGGTGTTACCTAATTATAAAGATCCCTTGTCCTTTGGACGGGGCAATATCCCCGGCCCTGGCGGGCCTAGGTAGCGGGTTGTTACATTGACACTTGCACACACGGGACTTACTGAGATGCCAATCTCACACCTTTTATATCATGATTTCATGGGAGTACTTATATTGAACAGGTTGAAGGAATAATCGACAATCGCCATTTATTTTTTTTATTTTATTTTAACTTGTATTTATTTTAAGAGATGTTTGTTATTTTTGATCTCTTAGATTTGTAAAAGTATTTCCCTCGAATGTAATAAGTTTATTTTTTTTATTTTATTTAGTTGGATTTTTTTCATTATTTATTATTTGCACCTCGTTATAAAGACCCCTAGTCCTCTGGATGGGGCAACATTCTGCCCTATCTAGGTACGTATGTAGAGGGGTGTTACCTATGGTATAGAGCCTAGGTTTGGGCAAATGATATTATTGGGTAGCATCTAACCCTTAGGAATTGAGGTTCATTGAATAGTGTTTGAACTCTAGGGAGTGAGATTTAGTTCTGATTACTTTATGTTTCTTTTGTAGGTTAACTAGAAGATCTGTAGCTGTGACCCGAGACTGGCCATTTATGTGCAATCCCGCGAGTGGTAGAGCATCTAGCCCTATACCTATACCAGATTCTTTATCATCTAAGTCAGAGATGGAACCTGATGGTGGATGGATCCCTAGTGAGGATGAGATCGACCATGAGCCGCCTATGATGGAAGACTTAGGCATAGAGGAAGGACTAGAAAATCTAGCACTTGAGATACTTGCACTTGAGTGGAAAGAGGGCTTGGCTGAGTATAAGGGTGATGATGAAGGGAAGATCGAAGGTGGAGTAGAGATTGAGGATGAGAGTGAGGATGAGTTGGGAGGACTTGGGGTTGAAGGAGAAATAGGAGAGCTTGGGGCAGAAATTATTAATGATAGGATAGAATAGATACACTTGTAACCCCATCTGTAGAAGAATGAGCCCCAACGTTGTTGGGAAGTGAGTCTTATGAGTCGGAGTCTGGGAGACCTAAGAGTGCACTAATTTCTGACTATGGAGAAACTGAGGGATGTGGATTTGAGAGCTAAGTTAAAGGGTAGAGACTATAGAGAGTTCATGCTGGGGTGGCCTAGGAAGAAGCATAAATTCTTTGGTTTTGCAAGAGATTGCGATATAGATTGCAACATAGATCGCAACAACAACAGTGCGGGTTGGCTAGTGGAACCTTCTTCAAAGATTTTTGAGGATTCCAATAACTCTAGTGATGCTTAGAATTTTAGAACCATTAGTGCTAATTCTTTATTTTGAGACGTTTTTTACTTATTTGATTCAAAATTTATTCTTTATTTCAAATTTCTTTTAGCCAGAATAAAAAGGGATACCTAGTGGGAACTCCCTTTTTTTGTGCCCATTTGGAATTGGTTAATAAAAATATGATTTATTTAATTTCTTTATTCTACTTGGAGCATTATTTTCAAAATTTATTTCCCGATGCATTGTAAGTTATTTCAAAACTATAAGTTGAACAATTACATGCTATGAACTTCCACTTACTAAGGCTAGTATTGGGTGTAAGTAAATGGCACCAAGGCATAGGACTGTTATGCGAGAAAGAACCATTCGAGAAAGTGAGTTATCCACTCCTAAATTCAAGCAGATGCATCAGTCCACCCCGGAAGTGGAAGAAGAACCCGAGCAAGAGTGGGAATTGACGTCTGGAGGATCCTGAGAGGTGACCATGGGGTAGGCCTTCGATAAGATGCCTGCCATGCTTCAGAACTTGATCGAGAAAGTGGATAAGGTGGATATGAAAATGCCTAGAGGTGAGGATGAGGCCTTAGAACGATTCCTAAAGTTCCAACCTTTGACGTTTCAGGGAGAGGTGAAGCAAGATGAAAAGGAAGAGCAGTGGATTGAACAAATGGAGGATATCTTCGCAACTCTTCAATACTCTAAGAAGAGGAGAGTGAAGTTTGCAGCATTCAGGCTGAGAGGACCTGCCTAAGCTTGGTAGCAGTGAGTCCGGGAGGACTGGGAGAGAGAGGATAATGACTGGACATAGGAGAACTTCATGGAGGCTTTCCGAGCTGAGTATATACCTCGATGGATAGCGGAGAAGAGGGAGAATGAATTCCAGACTCTCAAGTAAGGAGGAATGACTATGGCTCAGTATGTTGCACAGTTTACCTAACTGTCTAAGTATTGCAAGTGTCTAGTAGAAACTGAGCAAAAGCTGACACGTTAATTTGTGAAAGGTCTTAGGCAGGATTTGAGGAGGGCACTAGCACTATCTACTCCGGTGACACATACGATTGCAGTAGATATAGCAACTCGAATGGAAAATAAGGATAGGAATCGGCTGATGAAGCGGCCATTCCAACCGAGCCGACCACCGATGAGACCCTCGGCTCACAAGCGACCCGTTAGCCCGATGCAGTAGGAAAAGAAGGGAAAGTAGCCTAGGACGGTACCACCAGGTCCAATGTCAAGCACGCTGATGTGTCAAAATTGTAGAAAGTAAGGTCATGCCAAAAGAGATTGCTGGTCAAGGAGAGTGACGAAGAGATGTTTTAACTGTGGTAACCTGAACCACCTGAGAAACAACTGCCCAAGACCACTCAGAATGGGGCAAGGAGCTACGACTTAACTAGTTGGGGCAGCTAGAGGAGCGCTTGTTGGGACAACTAGAGGAGAAGGCCAAAAGCCTCAAGTGAAAGCCAAGGTCTTCAAGCTAAATCGAGAAGAGGTTGGAGTTAATTCAGCGATAGTTGAAGGTATGCTTTCTGTGCAAGGTCACTTTATTTCTATTTTAATAGATCTCAGATCGACTCATTCATATATGAGCGATAAGTGTGCATGCCATTTGAGTTGAGACCGGATATAGTTACCTTATACCATGCTAGTGAGTACACCTTTGGGGAGGCAGAGAGATGTGAGTAAGATAGCTCAAGGGTGCGATGTGTGGTTGGTAAATAGATTTTGAAGGCAGATTTCATAATCCTACCCATCGACGAGTATGACCTGATTCTGTGTATAGACTGGTTAGCAAAGCATAGAGCAAGAGTAGATTGCAAGGCCAAGATAGTGTAGTTTGTTGGACCCGGATGCAATGTATTAGAGTTTACCAAGAGGAAGGTGAGGAAGTTGAAATTCTTGATAGCAGGAGCAAAGGTGCAGAAAATGCTAAACAATGGTTGTGTAGGATATTTGGCTTATCTAATAAATAAGCCCAAGGATCAATATACTTTGGAGAGCACTGAGGTGGTGAAGGACTTCGCAGATGTGTTTTTAGCTGAACTTACTTCTCTTCCACCTTCCCGAGAAGTCGAGTTCATCATCGATCTAGTTCCTGCAATGGACGATTAATTCATGCACACAATTATTAGGAACTTCATGCATATATTTAAAGTTAGAATTGTAGCCATTCATGATGGTTGAATAAGCGCTACATATGGAACTTGAATTGGTGTTTTTGTAATGCCATGGTAATGCCTGCATTCACATGATCATGTATACTGGAATGCATTAGGTATATTGAACATGTTTTTTCTTTACAGTGAGCTTTACAAGTATTGTTGCAAGTTGTGTTGAATTGATTGGATGGGATTGAATTGATTGTTGATTGGAGTGTATACATTGAAGGCGTTTGGGCTTTGTGGTTTTAAGATTGGTTGAGGGTTGAGTGACAGTTAAGTATTGTGTTTGTAATGGGTAGCTAGACCCCGTTTTACTTTTTTGCACTCATTTGTTATAACCTCCTAATTTCACCACTCCTTACTTGATAACATGTCTCAAGCACGGGGTCATTCCTCTAAAAAGGTGAGAACTTCCTCTTTCTCGGCCTCTTCATCCATTGATCCCTTGTTCCTTAGACCAACTGAGTTTATTGATTCATCTTGTGAGGAATGGTATAATAGGAGAGCATCAAATAAAATCATTGTAGAACGTACTGTCGCAGTTACCCTAGACCGATATACTTTATCATATTTTTTAGAAGAATAAAAATAAATTCTTCTATAGATATACTTTATCATATCTTTCTTGTGAGTAGAATTTTCAAAATTTTTTCAACTTTCTTTGAGATTTCAAGTTATATTTTTAATGCATGTTTTTATGATGGATTATAGAGCATATGTTCTAGATCATTTATGGCTTACGCATGACTGTTTGCATGCACTTGGATGAAGTAGTTCTTGATAAAATGTTTTATATTATTCTTAAACCTGTTTTTCTACTACATTCATCATTCTAAAAGATACTTGAATACCTCTCGAGGTGACATAAGAAAGACATTCATGATTTAACTTAGGGATGATGGGAATAGGCCTTCTTTGGATAGTTTGAGCTTTTCAAGCCTATCTATTTTTATATTATCCATAGTGCCTATTTTGAGCCTAAATGGTTGATTTCTTTCTTTAAAACCTGTCACAATACTTTTTCCATTGCTTGTTTTTGAGAGTTTGAATAATTTTTCATATCTTTATGCTCTTGATGGATGAAAGTACATGAAGGAGAATGTTGAGGGAGAGTACTTGGAGAAAGATCATGACTCGTTACTTTCAGTCATGTATCAAGAGTTGAGTTGAGCTAGAAAGAGAAAAGAAAGTAAAGAAAGAGAAGGAAAAGGAAAAGAGAGATTGAACACAAGAAAAGAAAACAAAAAGCTGCTAGAAAAAATGGAAAGAAAGAAACTAAGGAAGAAAAGAACAGCAGCAGTGAAAAAGAAAAGAAGATAAAAAATAAAGAAAAGAAAAATTTTTAAAAGAAAAAGAAAAGAAAGATCACAAGAGGAATAGTGATTGAGCTGTAAAAGTTAAGTTCATATAAAATGCTTAACACCATTGCTGAAAATTTGAGTGATCTTGTGAAATAAAATAGAAGAGTTGATGAAAAGAGAAAAGAAAAAGAGAAAATGTAGGATTTGCTTGAACTGAACTGTAATTGCTAAATAAGGTTATAGGTTTTGATTGATTTGTGGAATAAGAGAGCAAGAAGGGTTTGGAAATTATTGATACATTTTGTTTATCCTTTTCTTGCGAACTCTCAACTTTTTTGATATTTGATTCTCCTATATCCTTCGTTTGTTAAGCTATATTACAAGCATTTAGCCTTACATTACAAGCTTAAAAGTCCTACTTAATCTAAGTAGAATCATGATATGTCTCGGATTAGTGGAGAGAGTGTATGAAAAGTAAGCTTATGGAATGCATAATCTTTTTGAACTAAATTCTTTCCAATGGTTTAAGATTATTATTAAGTATTGGGATGGTTTTACTAAGTCATTATTCACTTACACATATCTTGCATTTGTTGTGAAAGATGCAGTAGCATGTGTTTTATGTTCTTGAATGAAGAAAGAATTGAAGATATTGTTTTGAAATTAATTGAGTGATTGTTAAACATTGTGTTTTCCTACTTACCTTTAATACTTTGCTTGAGGACAAACAAAGAGTTAAGTGTGGGGGAATGTGATAAGGGCTAAATTAGTCATATTTTTTCTAGTTATTTGAGATTCTTTTGTGACACATTTTGTTCAATAACTAGTCATATTCCTTCATATTTGAGATTTTACCATTCGAAAGGTATTTTTTTCATTCTTTCAGATTTTAGGGGTAAAACGAAGCAAAAATGTTGCAAAACAGAACAGAGGCGGCGCCAGCCATGTGCTGATGACATAAACTTCCAGGCGACAAAAAATTGTTCAAACAGGGCGGAACAGAACCGAACTGGCACCGATTCCAGTAGCCAAGACGGCGTCGACTGCACTCTGGACAACAGTACGTGGAAATCAAGAAAAATCGATGAACAAAGGAAGAAACAGAACACAACCGGTGCCGGCTTTGGCAACCAAGGCAGCGCCGGCTATGCCCTGAGGAAAAGACGGGATCTTGATTTTTGGATGCAATTTTTGGTAATCTATGGAGTTTTAGTACTTTCCTACTTCTACTCGGCCAAGAACGTTACACCAATGAGTTTAGGCACTTCCTAAGCCTATAAATAGATGGAAAACACAAGAGAAAATGGGAGAATTCATTGATCATCATAGAAAATCACTCAATTCAAATGAGGAATTCTTCAATTCAATGAGGGTTGTACAAAAAGTGCTTCAAATGAAGAAGAAGGAGGTTTGTCTATGAGTGCTTTCTTTTACTTTGTTTTCTTTTCTTGACAATGATGTATTAATTGTTTTATTGTAATTTGACATTGTTTTAGATATTCATGATTTTTAGAGTTGTTTGATCTGTTGATCAATTGATTGTTATTCTTGGTATTTGATTACTTGTGCCGATTACGAGATTATTTGGTTAGTTCTTTCCATTAACTTGCTTGGACAAAGGGGTTGATGATGGTTTCAATTCATTAGTTTCACATTTGTTGGCTCTTAACTTGTTTGGACAAAGGGTTTAAGAGTTGGGACAAAGTAGTTCAAGGTTAATTGATGTTTGCCAGAATATGGATTCATTAGTTAATTTCATGTGTAATTTGCCAAGAATGGGAATTAAATCAAGGACTATGGTTAATGCATCTTTTAGGTGAATTAGTTGAGACAGGATATATGATGCTAATTTATCCAGAAGATAGGGATTCATAGATTGGACAAAGAAGTGAATCTACCTTAATCCTTCATGACGCCAAGAAAATAATTAGTTATGATAATGATTAGGTACTTTAAGATCATAATTGTCAAAATAATGGATTGAGTTACATACTTCTCCATCCTTGACATGTATATATTTTTATTTTAGTTTAGTTTATTTTCCTTTTTATTTTCTTTTCACTTTATTGAGTTGATTAAACAATGAAAGAAGAGTGACTAATGTATACTTGTTCCTAGAGGATCGACACTCGTTTGAACCCTATACTATGTTAATGATGAGTACGCTTGCTCATATGTGTAATTTGGGATTGACTTTTTAATTTAAACTTGATTGAGAATATGCTTATTTTTATATGATTTTTTATACCCAACTCCGGACACATCAGTTATAGATCGTAGTGTCAAGATGCTGAGGAATAAGCAGATACCGATGGTGAAGATTTTATGGGAGCATCATGGTTCTCATGATACAATGTGGGAGACTGAAGATTGGGTGAGGAGGAAGTATTCGAGTTTGCATTAGAGGAATCGCACTTTGAATTTTGGGACGAAATTCTCCTAAGGAGAAGAGGATGTAATACCCCGTATTAAGCCACCTTCAGTATGTGGGGAAAGTCATGCATGTCATAGCATTTCTTTATATTACAATGGGTAAATTGAATTATTTTCATGAAAATATGAGTTTCACGAGTTTGTTGTTTCATAGATTAATTTGTTCTTGAAATGGTTGTGTTATTTGAGTTAGTTGAGATTTTATTTTGTTGAGAATAATTCATTAGGAAAAGGATGAAGCAAGTGAGTTGGAATTAAGGGAATTTAATTAGGGGAAATTTTATACAAGAATTGTTGAGGAATGGTGGATAACACTTGGTGTTTAATTCTTGATGGGCTTGAGTTTGAATCCTAGCTACTTCAAATATTTTCTTTCATTTTATTTTTCCTTCCCTAAATTTTTCTAAGCCTTAGTTGAAATACTCCTAGCATAGCCGCCACTAGCAATGGCCAGTGGGCCGGTTTGGCCCACCGGGCCAGGCTGGGCTGGGCTCAGCAGCCGAACCGCCTACTATGCACCAGTCCGGGCCAAGGGGTGAAACCCCTGGCCCGCCTAGAGAGAGCCGTTGCCAACGGCTCTCCACTTTTTGTTTATTGCATTTCAGCCCCCTTAACGGCTGAAATGTTTTTTTTTTTTTTTTTTTTGCATTTTGGCCTAACGGTTATATTCTCTATTTTAACCTCCAAAACTCTATAAATACCCCCAAATTCATCCCAAAACTCATCAAACTTTCTCCAATTCTCTATTTTCTCTACAAAAAGTATTAGAATAGAATTTATTTTTGTGTTATACTTTTTCAATTCTTCAAGAAAGTCTTCATATTTTGGAAGATTGTTGAATAGCGGAATAGTGGATACAAGAAGTAAAAAGCTCTACAAAGTATTGTTATTCTTGAATTTTGGTCATCAACGAGTTAGTATTTCTTAATCTTACATTCTTATATTTTGGCTTTATTAATTGTTTATTTGTTTTAGTTATTTGTTTAATTTTAAAGTTATTTTATTTTTTATATTTTTCAATTCTCTTATTTCATTATTTGTTAATACTTTATTTTTTTGAACTTTTATTTGAATTTTGATTGCTTGATTTTTTTTAAGAAATAATGGATCCAAATCAATATCATCATTTTTCTTCATCCCAATCATCTGCATATTTTGATTTTAATATAGATCCAGCTTTAAAATTAATAAATAATGAAATAAGTAATGAAGATGAAGGTCCAGTAGGCCTAGTGTTTGTGTTTCACAATCACAACCAACTCAAACAATTAATCCTGACGAATCTAATATAGGTGAGGATGAGGTTGAAATAACGGATGTTACAACTAAAGCAAAAACATCTATGGTTTGGAATCTTTTTGAAAAAGATAATGATAATGATAGGGCAATATGTAAAATTTGTAAGGTGGTATATGCACATAAGAAGGGAGGAGGGATGGAAACATTAGTTAGACATATGAAAAGGTTACATAATGATTGGTTAGAAAACCTACTTAAACAACAACAAATACGTATTACACGAGGTCAAATTGTTGGTAATTTTCAATATGATCATAAAAATAAAATAAAAATAGAAGTGCATTGGTTAAAATTATTGTTCAAACTAAATTACCTTTTAATTTTGTAGAAAATCCACGTTATGAGCAATATATGCAAAATAATTGTCAACCACCATGGAAAAGAATTCCTAGAACAACATTAAAAAAATGATATAATAAAGATATATAAAGAAATGAAAGAGTATCTAATTTCTATGTTTGATTCTTGTAATAGGAAATTTGCTCTTACTTGTGATGGTTGGACTGCAATTACTAATGAATCTTATTTGTGCATTACATGTCATTGGATAGTTCACGATTGGTTAGAACAAAAAAGAACTATTTGTTTTAAATTATTTGAATATCCTCATATAGGTAGAATGATTACACAAACATGTCATGAATATAAGATTTTAAATAAAATTATTTCTATTTCTTTAGATAATGCTTCAAATAATGATTCTGCCATAACAATTTTAAAAAATATTATGAATCCTATGTTAGATGGTATTTTATTTCATACTAGGTGTGCTTATCATATACTTAATTTGTGTGTTAAAGAATGATATAAATATATTGATGATATTGTTAATATAATTAGAAATTTTATTTTATTTATTAAAACCTCCCCAACTAGGCAACATGCATTATGCTGAGAACAAGGTGTATCTTTTAAGAAATTTATATTAGATTGCAAAACTAGATGGAACTCAACTTTAGATATGTTTGAAAGTGTTATACCTTTTCAAAACTAACTTATTGAATTTTGTAATAGTAATAATTTTCAACCTCCACTAACTGAAACTCATTTTGAAAATTGTACTGCACTTTCAACATTTTTATTTACTTTCAAAGAAGCTACTGAACTTTTATCAGGATCCTCTTATCCCATTACTCATCATATTCTTCCAACACTTGCTAAGGTAGCACATAATTTTTGTGAATATATGTATCATCTCCAATATGGTTATTTTATGAGAAGTATGTTTGAAAAATATAAAAATATTATGAAGATATTTCTATTTTATATTGTATGGCATTGTGTATGGATCCTAGAGTAAAGACGACTGGTTTTCATAGTATTATTGAATATTTATATGAAACATTAGATTTTGATTAATCACAAACACTTAAACAATGTATGATAAAAGATATAAAAGATAAAACAGCTAAAGCTTTATCTGACATGTATAATTTGTATGAGTTATAGTCTTCTTGTTCTAGTTCTCCTAGTTTAAGTAGGCAAGCTTCATCATCTAGTAGTCACTTTCAACTTCCGCAAAAATCTACCTCTTCAATTTTATCAACATTTAATCCATGGGGTATTATGAAACGTAAAAAAAGATCGACTACCACCTACAACGAGATGGTAATTTATGAGATGCAGCCCTTGATAGAAAATGAAGATTAGCATTTTGATATTTGTGGTTGCTGGAAGGCTCATGTAAGTCAATACCCCATTTTATCTAAAATGGCACGTGATCTTTTGACACCACCAGTCTCTACAGTGCCATCAGAAAGTGCCTTCAGTGAGAACACTCGAACAATCGATAAAAGAAGATCTCGATTGGCTCCTCAAATTTTGGAAATGTTAATGTGTTGTAGTAGTTGGTTTGCAACCGAAGATAGGACGGCTAATTCGTGGATTATTGATGATGACTCAGATGATGAATGGGGTGGACTAAGTAGTTAGTTTAGTAATTTGTAATTAGGAATTTAGGATAAGTAATATTATGTATTTAATTTTATTTTTAGGATATTTATTATATTTTTAAAATTTAATCATTGTAATATTTTTAAGAGGTTTAGGCATCAAGTGCCCTTCTTATGTAATCTTTATTTTATTAATTAATAAAACAGGTAGGGGTCCAAGCCAAACCCCCTACCACTTCAAGGTGGTTTTTTTATAATTTTAAAAAATTGTGTTAAGGAGGAAAAAAAAACGAAGAATAAGCCCACGGGCCGGCCCACCCTTCTTTGGGACCGGCCGTACTCCTCGCGGGCCGATCCACGAGCCCGGCCCGAATGACCCGAAACTATGCAGGCCGACCCATTAGCCATTTCTAGCCACCACCTTAGAGCCAATTTCCTAAAATTTAGGAGTGTGATTTACCTTGGAAATTATTCTATAAAATATTTAAAAATAAATTAAATTTTATTTCTAATATCTTATCATAATCTTTTAAAAAAATTTAAATATTACTGATCTGGATTTTTAAAAACTATATCTATGTAACTACTAGGAGATAAAATATATGAATATACATCTTGTTTTAATGTTGTAGCCGCCACACCTTAAGGAGATTAGTCTCCATATTTTTATTCTCTTCAAATAAATTTTAAAAAGGAAATAAAAGGATAAAAGCTGGATTTTAAATGAAGTATTTATCTCGTGGATAAGGATTTTTGAAAATTTGGGGGAAAAAGGAAGAAGGATTTCGGGGGCTTCAAGGGAAAAGGAAACCATAAATTTATCATTTAAAAATAATTATTTAATAGCCATTTAAATTAATCAAATTAATGTATTGAATAAATTAAATTATTTCTTAAATAAATAACCTAATTCCCTCATATATTTTTCTGAAAAATTCCCACAAAGCTGCCGCCACACATACTAGAGCAATTGTAGCCCAACTAAAACTCCCCAAAACCTAGCAAGGGTTATCCAAGATAACCTTAACTAACTAGGACTTTGTTTTAGCCAAAAAATACCAGAATTTCCTCTCCAATTCCTTTAGAATTTCGGCCACAATTCAGCACCATTCTACATGAAAATTCCAGCCAAAAACCTACACAAAAACCTCTCTAGTTATCGAGCAAAATACAACTACACAATGGCTCACTTTTTCTCACTTCTTTTTGCCACTATAGAGACCAAAACCAACCAAATTTCTTCTGTCTTTCTATCCAGATTTTTGGCCATCAAAAGCACCAAAAACATAGCAGCAATAACCCCTAAACTATTGTCTAGTTTTGGCCCCCATAGAAGGACCAAAGCTGTCCAACTTTTCTCTCGTGATAAAAAATCCATTGCAAGGTAGAACTCTTCCAAACACCTAAACACAAAAACCTAGAATTTTTTGTCTATAAAACCACAAAATTTCCTACCCTCTTAGCCCATCAACCTCACGAAAAAACCAGCAATCAACATGCACAACAATTCAGCTAGCCTACCCCAAGAACAAAGCCAAAACCGAAACTCTCTACAAGGTAATTGATCTTCAACCCTTCTTACTCCATTCTTTTCCACTTTTCTTCCTTAAATCATGTCTATAAGGGACTGGTTTTATTTCTTTCTTGGTGAGTCTCGATCAAGGGCATCTAGGCGGACTAATCTCTTCAACTATCAATTCAACTCAAGCTAGTCATCATGGAGTCGCTGTGTTTTAAGTCTAGATCACTTAGAAGTAATAAAGATCCTATATTTACTAATTTAAATAGCATTAATCTTTAGTGTATTGACTTATGAATGCTTATAAAGTCTAGCATGAAAGCATGAATGAACTAGAGTGACGAATATGTTAATATAAGCCATAGACAAAACATGTATGAGATAAGACAATAATGCATCTTATCATGATGAATCTAGAGCTATGCTAATTAGGCAATGATGAGATCTTTTAACATTTTTGGGGCTGATTATAATGATTTTATGCTAGTTGAATATAAGAGTTATCATATAGTGAATTGATTTGGATGGATGCATGGTTATGATCAGTAGCATGACAAAGGAAGTTGTGTATGTGATTTAATGAATTAAATTACCTAGATACTAGGGATGAAGTAGGTGATTAATGAGATCAGGAGAATTCATGTTGCATGAAATAGTGGATGTAATATTTGGATTCTAATTATAGAATCATTTATTCTAGATAAGGAAGGAGTGGAAGTAAGGGCCATCAATTGAATTGGGGCTTGCTATAGATTTATCCAAGTAAGTCCCTGCATAATCATTTTGAGAAATGTTATTTGTTTGCAAGCAATTTTTACAATATTATTTGGAATTGATGTTAATATGATACTTGGACAAGAGAATTGAAACATTGGCTAAACATGATGAGTCACACTGTGTTTTGATACTTGGGTTGGAAACACTGATGTTTTATTTTCCAAATGAGTTTATCAAATTTCAACTATTCAAACTCAAAAACGAATTCTTACGGTATCACTAAATGATTTGGAAAGGCTATTACCAAAAATCACATTTTGTAATCAAAGCTAATCAAAGACTTCCGAAAAAAGAAAAAATTATTCTGTCCCTAAATGGGGAGCATTGAGTACTCAGCAGGGGTAGGCTAGTAGTACTAGTTTTGAAGAGTAAGAGTGAGTCATTTGGCAAGAGGCCACCTCCAAAAGATGAACTCAACTTGGAGAGGAGACAGTACTACATAGTCAGGTCGTCCGAGCTAGTATATTGGTCCGTGTGGACATTGTTGATCCAGATTGGACAACTGGAGTGTTGGTGTAGAAATGGAGGAGTATCTCACCTACTTGGAGGATCCCCCACTGCCCATTGTTGAAAGAATACATTAGGACGCTATCATGGTGGTTACCATGATATAGAGTATGATATTATTATTTGGATCATTTGATAATCCCTACCTAATGAATTATGAATATGATGAAATGATGATTTATTGTGAACAACTTTAGATTTATTGAGAAAGGCCTCCTTTGTATAATGTTATTGATGAAATTGACTTACAAACACGATTTTGTGATTTTGATAAACCTATATGCAAGAAGTGGTTATAATTGACACTTGCACACATGAAAATTACTAAGATGCCAATCTCACACCTTTTATATTATGATTTCAGGGGAGTACTTATATTGAACGGGTTGAAGGAATATGCGATGATCTCTGTTCATTTATTTTATTTTATTTTAACTTGTATTTCTTTCAAGAGATGTTTTATTAGTTTCGATCTCTCAGATTTGTATAAGTATTTCCCTCGGATGTAATAAGAGTATTTTGTTATTTTATTTAATTAGGTTTTTTTCATTATTTATTATTTGTACCTCTTTATAAAGACCACTGGTCCTTTAGACGGGGCGACATCCCATCCTATCAGGGTACGTAGATAGTAGGGTGTTACAAAGATGACCAAAGTTTCATTTGGAAGATCAAGGAAACACATAGAAATCGAATGAAGGTCCAAAAAGTAAGTTTTGAAGTGCAACAAAACAAGGGCGGATGCCAAGAGTGTACCCGGCACTGATCAAGAATGAAAAACCCAGCATCAGCCCTAATCTAGCAAGAAATAGTCGCCGGGATAGAATACATCCTGCATCGGGTGTAGTCCTTGGACCCGGTGCCAGTTCTAGTCAGGGTCGTCTCGAATTTTTGGTTATTTTTTGTATTTTTAGCCTTTTACTTGTAGTTTGATTTTCATGACTCTTATTTTACTTTAACCTATTTTAAGGCATGTAATAGGGCTTAAAAACATGTATTAAGGCCATCTAATTTCTATGCTTTGTTTACTAATTAGTTAGGACAACTTTGGGCCTATAAATACCTCATTATGGCCTCTTTTATAATAGTTTTTTCATATTTCGAATTTCAAAGAGAGAATAGAGTGTTGAACTCTTGGAGAGGAGAATTTCTTCTTAGTTCTTCCTTTCAAAACTAAGCAAAGGAATTAGACCCACCTTTGTTTAGAGTCTCTAAAATCCTTGGGTTAATCCAACTTGTTTCTTTATCTTATATATTGGGTGGATTTATTCTTACCTAGTGTTCTTATTAGGAAACCTAGAAGGGTGCCTACTTTTCTCCATCCCACTTATTCTTGAATTCTTTGTAAATTCAAGGGTGTTTAAGTATTGAAGAAGTTGGCCAAATCCTATTAGAATTTGGGTTCTAGTTGTTAAATCACCTAAGGTTCTTATTTTATGGGCACTTTGGTAGAGGATTAGGTGACCATTTCTTTAGTCTTGTTCTTAAGTCTAATTTCTAAATTTTGGTGCTCCCGAGCTCGTATCAATGGTACTTTGTTGATAACTTTGCCCTACTCTCTAGTACTGAACCAAATTGTATTGATGCAGCTTTACATGATGAATTTTGGATTATGGCTGTGCAAGAAGAGCTGAATCAATTCGAAAGGAATCAAGTTTAGAAGCTTGTCCCTAAACCACCTGACCATTCTGTAATTGGCACCAAGTGGGTATTTAGAAACAAACTTGATGAGTATGGCAATGTTATCAGAAATAAAGCTAGATTAGTTGCCCAATGATTCAATAAAGAATAGGGCATTGATTATGATGAAACCTTTACCCCCCATTGCTTGATTAGAATCAATAAGAATGTTGCTTGCATTTACTTCCTTCAAATGTTTTATGCTATACCAAATGGACGTCAAGAGTTCTTTCTTAAATGGTTTTATTGAAGAAGAAGTATATGTGGAGCAACCTCCTAGTTTCACTCATGAACGTTTTTCAAATCATGTTTTCAAACTCTCAAAAGCTCTTTATGGTTTAAAACAAGCTCTAGCAGCATAGTATGAAAGACTAAGTGGTTTTTTTCTTTTAAAAGGATTTTCAAGAGGCTTGGTTGATACCACATTATTTTGCAAGTCTGAAAAATATAGCAATATCTTAATTGTATAAATATGTGTTGATAATATTATCTTTGGGGCTACTAGTGACTCTTTGTGCAAGAAATTTCCCAAGACGATGCAGGAAGAATTTCAAATGAGCATGATAGGAGAACTTAACTTCTTTCTCGATCTTCAAATCAAGCAAACCAAAGATGTAATCTTCTTAAATTAAGCTAAGTATGCCAAGAAACTACTCAAAAAGTTTGGTATAAATGAAGCAAAAGAAATAAGCACACCTATAAGCACCTCGATAAAGCTTGATAATGATGACAAAGGTAAGAAAGTGGATGAATCAAAATACAGATGTATGATTGAAAGTCTCCTCTATCTTACAACTAGCAAGCCCGATATTATGTTCTCAGTATGTCTTTGTGCTAGATTTCAATCATGTCCAAAGAAATCTCATATATGTGATGTAACACGAATTCTTAAATACCTAATCAGAACTCATGATTATGGCTTGTAGTATCCTCGAACTAATCCTTTTGATCTTATAGGATATACAGATGCCGATTATGCCAGTTGCAAGGTTGAAAGAAAAAGTACCAATAGTCATTGTCAATTTTTTAGACATTCCCTTCTCTCGTGGTATAGCAAAAAGCAAGCCTGTGCCTTTCTTTTAACTTTCAAAGATGAGTACATAGTAGTTGGTAGTTGTTGTGCACAAATTCTATGAATGAAAAAACACCTTGCTTTATTTTGGTTTAAATTTTAAATGTGTGCCCATCTTGTGTGATAATATTGGTGCAATCAACTTAACCAAAAATCCTATTTACCATTGTAGAATTAAGCATATTACGATTAAGCATCATTTGATTAGAAATCATGTTCTTAAATGTGTGTGTTGAATATATTTCAACTGATGAACAACTTGTAGATAATTTTACAAAACCTCTGGTAGAAGAAAGATTTAATTATCTAATAAGAGGTTTGGGAATTACCAAAATCATATAACTAACAATTTGCGAAAGATTGGATTTTTTTTTTTTTTTTAGGTGCAAAACCTTAAAGAAACAACTTTTGACAGAGCTTTTGGACTCACTATCTGGAAAATATGAATCCAAAATCCCCTCAGCTAAACTTATTCTATTATGTCATTTGGACGAATGATTTTGGACTCTTTCAAAGTCCGAAATATCAGTAGCCCAATGTTTATCAAAAAGCCCAAATTTTGTTTTGGATGAAAAAGTGCATAAATCTAGAATTCAACTATTTTTAATTTAAAAATCAAAATAACGTTCTCTTTTATCTCTGGTGCAAGTTTCTGTTTTAAAGTACCTGTATTTATCCTATCTTAGACATAGGAGTTCACAAAAAGGCTATTTCTCTCTCTCTTCTAGAAATTTGAAACTACCATTGTTCTCTGCTTCTCTCACTTCAAGGCTTTATCTTTCATGAACAAATAATAATAATAATAATAATAATAATAATAATAATAATAATAATAATAATAATAATAATAATAATAATAATAATAATAATAATAATAATAATAATAATAATAATAATAATAATAATAATAATACTTCATCTTCCTCCTAATTTTACCATGAAGAAAGTATCAAAATCAGAAATAAGAACTGGGCAAACTATGAAGAAAGGAAAGAAAAGCAAAGTAGCAGCTAGAACTAATGTTGTTGCCGCCGCATAGCCGACCACCAAGCAAAAGGGAAAGAAGATTATTGCTGAAGAGACTCCTTCGTAAACCAACTCATCAACATAGCTTCCTGCACAGGAAAGCTTACCTCGATTTCTCGATCAAAAGCGTGAGTTTGAATTCAATGAATGGGAATCTAAAAATAGGATAGTAGTCACTGGGTACTGGGTTAATGTTGAGGCTTTTCTGAATATTTCTAACATTCTAAGCATGTTCAAAAATCTTGGATGGGGGGCTTTGCTTTTGATTGATGAGAAATTATACCCTTCTTTAGTTTGGGAGTTTTATGCAAATCTGAAAAGGGAATGATTTAAGAAGATTGTGGAAGGTTTTATGGTGTAATGTTATAGCACCAGAGTAGGATCTATCAATATAGAATTCGACCATCGGCTGTTAAACCGAATTTTTAGCGTAAGAGATGGAGGGATTAAGTTTTTTTGAACAAATTCCCTGAAGGGTCCGACCTTTTTTATTTGGGAAAATTTGAGAAAAGATTTACTAGTGGAAAGAGCTTCAAGAACTCAAATGATAGAAATTCAAAATGGCTAAATGGTGGAAGAAGGGTTTTACACCATATGGTGTCGACTATGGTTGCCCTAAGTTTCGGGCATAAGATATCAGTGAGCATATTACAGATGATTTTAATGTTGGCCCTATCTAAGGATATACAAATTAGTTTTAGTTTTCTAACAATTAAGCTTATGATTCAGTCTAGAAATGCATCTCACAAGGCACTACTATACGAAAATATGTTAACCAAGGTCTTCAGGTATTACAATGTGAATTTGAATACTTGTGCTCTTGGACATAATAAGTCGAATGTGTACAACATGGAATCCTGTGAAAGGATGGGATTTGTACAAGTAAACAAGGGATGGGTCTTGCTTAGAGAAATATCAGATGAAGAAAAAGGAAGACTTTTGAAGATCAAGGTAGAAGGAAAAAGAACTGCACTTGCTAGGCAATTAGCAATGAAACAGAAGTCATAGACAGGAGAAGAGTCCTCCAACAAAGGGAAACAAGAGATGGAAAAGAGTAATATGACTCAAAGCATCCTAACTGCTTTAAACAACTTAGCTAAAAAGTTTGATGGCTTTCAGACTAAAGTCTCTACAGAATTGCAAAACTTAGGAGCCAGATTGAGCAGAGTAGAGACTGAAGTCTCTAAAGAACATGAGGTAGACCACTGAGGGATTTTAGGTTGAACAAGCTCCTTCTTCAGACCACACGACTGAAAAATGAACTGCCTCTCCACATAATGAAGATGGAGATAGAAAATAGACCGACCAAGATGTGCATCTAGCTCAGGGAAAGAAAACAGGGAAAGCAGAAGAAAGTAACAAGGCCAAAGAAAAGGAGGACGATGTCCCCGTCTCTGCTGCCCTACTAAAGTACCTGCTCCCAAGCCAACCACAACTGGAATTTCCTCTGGAAAAAAGACAGAAACATATGGTGGTAAAAGGAAAGCCCAGCTGAATTGCTGGACAACATTAAAAAAGGGGTGCAGGGACTAAGTCTGCAGCAATCTACATTTCCTGACTACCCACTTCTGCGTGCTGCTTATAGATTTCTTATGCTCGAATAACTTTTATTACTTTCCTATTGACAAATAATTTTATCATTTCTACGCTAATACTTGAACAATTTATTTCTGCATTTATTCCCCGCTGATCTCTACCAGTATATATCTACTATTGTCCATAAGTTTTTTTTACCCCTTTCTTCTATCCTTCTCGCATTTTGATTGATAACAATGAGGGAGAAAAATGGATTGTGGATGAATATGGATTATGGATTATGAATTATGGATTTTGGATAAATATAAATTATCTTGAATTGTGATTATATTGTGATTGTGATCGGTGGATTATGAATTATGGATTGTGAATGAATATGAATCATTTTGAACTATTACGTATTTTGATTATTATTTTGAGAATGGTGGATTGGGAACTATGATGTGAGAATATATGTTATGGACCTACAGACTGTTTGTGGTTTGAGGAGATGAATTGTAAGACATTGGGAGACTTAGTGGAATCTATGTAAAGATTTCTAAAATAAGGTGCCTTGAAGAATGGGTGTAAGTTCATTGTGCATTCCAACTAATTTTAAGTTGGCTTTGATGAATTTTTCTTGACTATGGTTGTGATTTGCACTTTATTAAATATTCAGATGATAGGGATATTTATCCTTATGAAAATTTTCTCCTGTTGCACAGAAAATTCCTTATGTTTGAAATACCTTGAGAAAACTAGGCTAGGTTAAAAACCTCTAATCCATCTTTGTGAAAAAAAAAAAAAAAAAAACCTTTTCTCTGCACATACACAGATGGAGGTTTGGACCCGTGTTTCTTCAATCCAAAATAGCCATCCAAAAATTACCTTTTAAAGGATTAAGCCTCTGCCTCATTTAACCCATTTTGGATGCATATTTTGGAAGTCCAAACTTCTGGGATCTGTCTTAATTTTAAAAGTCACCTCATAGCTCTATATTCTATGATTTATATATGCACACTAAGGGAGAGTATTATATCTTATGATTTATCTTCTATACCTCCTTGTGTACATATCTATACTTCTTTTTTTTTTTTTTTTTTTTTTTGTCTACTACATGTGGCTATTTCCTTGTGAAATAGTCCTATGATAAAAGAAAGGAGGATAAAGAGGTAAGTTCGGCCATAAGCTCATTGAGCTATATTTGTGGGTATATGATTAATTTTTTTTTATCTTAATCTCATAAACACTTTTTGAGTCCTATAATGAGAGAATACGTGTTAGTTAAAAATATTCTTATTTCTCTTGATCTAATATGTCTGTACTGTAAATATCATCGTTTTTATGTCACAATTCCATCAAGTTTGTCATCACTCAAAAATGGGGAGATTTATAGCCCTAAGGGTATTCTCCTATGTTTTGACTTATGACAAACAATAATGAGGACTAACTTGTGTGACTTATGTGTGATAGGACATGTGATTCGCCTTTTGCTCAAAAATAACTTATACCATTACAAATTTGTCAAAAATACTTTTTATAAGAAAAATGTCAAATAGGAAGCCATATGCCTAGTTATTACCACAAAAGTATCTTAAAACAACTTCAAATAAATATGAAAATAATGATGATTTTAGCCCCTATGAATTCCCCCACACTTTAACTTTTGCTTGTCCTCAAGCAAAACACAATACTAAGAAAATTATTAAGAAAACACAAGTCCTTTCTCATTCCAATTTTATTTTTTTTAAACATAGCAAGGATTATAGCTACTCTTCATCCTTTAAATAAAACTCTTGTCATTCACACCCTTTAAAAACAATTCAAACTTTGAAACATTTGATAAGACATCACAAAACTTTTGAAGTAAAAATAATCAAGTTCATACCTTAGTCTAATAAAATTATTTCACCCTTCAAGTAAAAACATAGATAACATGAATCACACAAGTCAAGCTATCTACCAACTCAAGTATTATAAATCTAAAAATTGCACAACTTAAGTCATGATGTAAAGATAGCACTCAAAACATTTTTTTTCTCAAAAATGTTTTCAATGACTTAGGGAATTTATAGCTTCAGGTGCATGGATTTCTCTTCACACATCATATTGGCCTCCTTGTAGCCATCACTCATCATTTTTTCACCATCTTTCCTTAATTTTGCTCTTGGGAATTCATAGTCTCAAGAGACTATATTTCTCTTCACTATCTATATTGGCCCCATTAATCAAGCAAAAATAATACTCTTTCTTATCTTCAAAAAGGAATCAACAAATCATTCTTTCAAATTTTCAACTCACAGAAATTTTTCACAATTCTCCACAATCTTTCCTCTCAAAAATCTTTTTTCAACTCACATTCCTTATCACAATTCAAAGCTAAGCAAAGTTTAAACCCATAATACAAGAGTTAGCTAATAAACTCTCCTCATATTCATCATTTTCTCCATACTCAAACTAGATGGGTCAAATAACATTCAAACACTAATGTATAAACAACATTAATCCAAAATCTTAAGTCTTAACAAATATCAGATCCAATAAACCAATTTCATAAAAATTCACCTAATGAATGACAAAAATCATATCCAAGTAAGAAAAAGAAGTCCAACCTTGCATAAATAATGAAAATCACAAAAAAAATCTTTAAAAAATTTCACAAAAAATGATATAGAATATATTTCTTCAACACCATTCCCCCCCTCCCGCCTCCCCCCGCACATAAACTGGACATTGTCCTTAATGGCCAAAGATATAACAATAAAAGTACAGCTAAGAAGACCACAATCAATAAAGAGGAAGAAGAAAGAGAAGAAAGTACTTCCATTACATCATAGGGTCCTTATGTTCGAATCCACCATAGGGAGTAGTTATAAAAGGCCCTAACTTCAAAAGAAACAAAAACAAGAAAACATAAATCTAGAAAAAGAAAAAGAAAAGTAACATAAAAGAAAAGATAACTAAAAGCTAGGATAGGTCATTAAAATTTAAAAGAAAAGAAATAATAGAAAAGGACAGAAAATAAAATAAAATACAAGTGTAGAAAGTAAGTCAAGATTCCTCATCATCATCCTCATCTTTGTGACGATCATTAGCTATGCAACTCAAAGATGCTTCAGTAGATTTTTGGATCAAAGTGACCAACTTCTGATCTTAGATATCCTGGCATCGACGAATGCCCACAATAGAGTCTTGGAGCTAAAGAAGGATAGTCATTTGGCTCTCCAGTTGAGCCTCCATTCATGCTTCAAAATCAATATAAGAATGAGAACTAGTGGCATGAGGGGGAAGTCTAGTGGGCTACTCCTCCTTCTTCTCATCATCAAGGGGAAGCTTTACCATCTCGGGTATTGTACATCAAAAGGCTCCTTCCATCACCTTTCCCTTTCATCATAGTAATACCCATACTAATCCAAAGTATGCTCAGTCACTAGGTCTCGGTCAGTAGTGGGCTCACTCAGCTCTCCATCCAAGCTCACACCAAAATCTCTTAGAATGCGCATAATAACCAAAGGGAATTTTAGGGCTTTGGCAAATATACTAGAGTAAACAACATCTCGCATGGATTGAATAATAATGGGAGCAAGGGGGATAGGCTCACTCTTTCTCATTTTATCCAGAATCTACAGAACAAAGACCCCAGACTCATTAAAGCCACCAGCCTTAGAGTAAACATTAAAAGCAAAGATGTAGACTATGGCACATAATTGAGCCTCAAGGTCATTATTTAAGTAGTAATGATTGTGACCTATTTGCCCTTTTCTCCACATGTTAAAACTGGCCCTCACAACAGTTACATCCTATGTAGGCTCAGAAATAACCATTTAATTATTATGGTCGACATCAATCTATGGCCTTTTTATCAGGTACTCCCAAAATCTTGGCTAGTTTAGCCCTCTCAAATTCAATGGGAACCCTTTTTACCATGGTAGAAATAGCCTGGAGGTTGTTTTTCTTTATGTCCTGCATATTGGCATAACACTCTCTTACATGTACAAGACAGTAAGCACTTTCTACTCTATTGATAGGTTCCCACCCCAATCACCTAAATATAGTAGAAAGCTCCAAAGAATTATTTAAAGAAGACTTATACTACTTTTCTATTATAATTTTGGTGTTTTGGTGATTTTGATACAAAATGTGACAAGTAGGGTCATAGAATTGGGTAGGTTTGGTAAGTAAAGGCTCGAAGAAAGGTACAGATGAAGATGCATCCTAAGCTCTCTTAGCCCCCGGTGCTAACCCTTTAGGTCTCCTAGTCATAATGGGATGATGAATAAAGGTAATGTAATAGAAAATAGGACTCCCTCAAACTCATGCTTTAAAACATAAATAAGCATAACTCTCAATCGTCTCGCTTTCACCACAACATTCAACACAACCAACATCTCAAAACCACAAGATAACCAACACAATATAACATAATCTCCTCCAATAATCCTGCAAGAAATATAGCCATTGTCCCATTCCAAAAACAATATAAAAAATCATGATTAAATCGCAATGCACAGTATCGACCAACTAACAATATAAGGCTCATTACTCTAATGCTAAGTTAGTCATGATCAATTATCAAATGTCTAAGCAAACTTAAAATTACACCTAAAGAAAACATGCTCAACAGCTTCATAAGAATAAGTAAATCATGAATGGCATTAAAATATATATATATATCATTATCAATTATATTCCCATGCTAACTAATCCCTAAAGAAAGCAACACTGGCATTTTATCCATTCAACCAAACATATACAAGAATTTTCGCCCAAAAATTCATAGAAAAAAAGCCAAAATTTCGTAGAAGAAATTAAACCGTAGAAACTGTTGAAAAATCATACCACAATGATTGCCAATGTATAGGCAATGATTCTTTGCAAAAATATTGAAGAAATTGTGCACCTAATAGAAGGATTGAAAAATGGGTTTTGGAAGAAAATATTGGATTTTTCCTAGTTTTAATCCAAAACAGCACGAACAAATTGAAATTTTGTGTTTGGGAAGTGTTTTGGAGGTTTTGGAAGTGACCTGATGGTGTTTCGGAGGTGAACCTATAGGTTGACAGCAAAAACGAGGGAGATGCAATTGTTTTGAAAAAAAAAAATGGCCTATAATGGCCATGAGTGTTCCTATGGCCAATCGGGCTTGGCACCAGGCCCAAGGACTGGGTCGGGCAACCGGCCTATTCTACCCCGTGTTATTGTCGGGCCATGTTGGTCCGATGCCGGGGCGAAAATTCGAGCCTGACGCCAGGTCAGCTTTAGCCAATCCAAAAATATTTTTTTCGATTTTTTAAGAATTTAATAAAAGAAAATAATACGTAAAACACAAACTCATGAAAAGACTACAATCTAAAAAAAATAGCAAATGAATGAAAATAGATGAAAATGAAAGATATGTCCACTCAAAACCAAAGTAGACAAAATCAGCGTTTTCCAGGGTGTTGGTCACGTGGATTAGTCTTCGTGTTGCCTAAAAGTGATCCCGTTCGACAATCTTCAAGGAGTTTGGCTAGTTGTCTAATTTGATTTTCATGGTTTTGCATGGATGCCTCAAAATTTCTTGTGGCCGCATCTACTCCTTAGAACCGTATCTCCGTTCCACTTTCCAACTGGTTGACGAACGAGTCCAATGATGATTTAGTAAGGTAGAGGCGGTTGAGTCCTTTAAGTCACAAAATTAGAAGAAGCTTGATAAGGTTAGGTTAGATTATTCTATAAAAAGTTAGGATGATTCCTCTAACCTGGGTTGTAAGTGGTGCTATAGGGATTATTACCCTGTCGACCATTGCCCACAAACGCCGCTTGTTCTAACAATTCTTATGATAATCCCATATTTTGGCACTCATGGTTTGGATGCTTTTCTCAACAAAAGTCACAACTTACACTCATTACCTGCCCTTGGGAAGGTGGCATTACCAATTGATTTATTTTTTGCTTGAGTACCTCCATATTTGCCTCTAACGCAGCCATTCTATCCACCTTATGTACTCTATGGACACGAGCTCTTGACCATGAACTACCCCAGGCATAGTTGTTTGTAACCAAATTTTCAATCAAAGTTAAATACCTCTTCTGGGGTCTTCAAATTAATAGAGCCTCCTGCAGATGTATCAACTAATTACCTAGTAGCAAAACTCAAACCACTATGAAAGATTTGCATTTGCATACCTAACTCAAATCCATGGTGAGGACATTTTCTAAGCATTTCCTTAAACCTCTCCTTACACTCATAAAGGTTTTCAGACTTGAATTGTTGGAAGGCAAAAATATCAGTCTTAAGTTTGGATGTTCTAGCTAGTAGAAAATATTTGGCCAAAAAATTTTTAGCTAAAGTATTCCAAGAAGTAATGGATTCGGTTGGCAAAGATTTTAACCATGATTTTGCTCCATCTTTCAAGAAAAAGGGAAAAAATCTTAGTTTGATGACATCCTCAGAAACGCCATTTATTTTAAACGTGTCACAAATTTCTAAAAAACTCACAAGGTGGGCATTAGAATCTTCTTCAGGTAACCCATCAAATTGGACCATGTTTTAGATCATCTGAATTATATTGGACTTTATTTCAAAATTATTAGCTTCTATCCTAGGTCTCATGATACTTGAGCCCGTACTTGAGAATGCAGGTTTCACAAATGTCATCCATAGTCCGCCTGTTAATTCCACCATTATAACAATTGTTGGGCTGATTTACCTCTATGTCTTTTCTTACCCTTCCGCTTACAACCTTTTGGACCTTGGTGAGGGTTCTCTTGATCTCAGAATCAAGATCTACTATATTGGCTTTGTATCGTCTAGGGTTATAAATTAAGAGTAAGGTCTACATAAAACAAAAGATAGTGAGATTATAGAATTTTCAAGTTAGACAGTTAGTACCTATTCCCACATTGAGTTAGAAGCAATTACAACGTGCAGGGACATTAAATTACAACTATACAAGAAAACAAAATATGGCACCTATTCGTATAAGTAACATATTTACATATTTACATATTCACATATAGACATATAAACATATAACCATGGTAAAATCAACAAAATCCAAGCTTTTAGGATATTGTTCCCCTACAACATCACTAAAAACTTGATGTATAAATTTTGGGTGTATAAAAAATATCAAATTTAAATCCATCCCTTAGTCAAGTTTTAATTAAAATATTAATCTCAAAATACACATACGAGTAAGTATACTCATCGTAAGCATAGCATAGGGAATTAACCAGTATCGATCCTCAAAAGAACAAGTACACACTAATCACTTTTCATTCATTGTTTAACTAACCAAATAAAGTGATAAAATCATAAAAAGAAAAATAAACAAATATGTACAATTCAAGAATGTAGAAATATAAAATTTAGGCAAAAGCTTTTGAAAACATGACAATGAATCACGTAGCACATATCACAATCAATTATTATCTTGGTCTCATAAAGGATTTAATGTAGACCCATTTTATTTGCAATCCATGGAATTACTATTTTCTATTTAAATTAGTGAACATATTCTGTCTCAACCAACTTACCCAAAAGATGCATCAAAATCAATCATTATATAAACCCTTATATTCTAGGTGATTTAAAACATAAAATTAGTCAACGAATCCATATTCTAGCAATCTTCAACTAACCTTTGATTACCTAAGTTATTAACTATTTGCCCATTTTTCAAGCAAGTTAAAATGTAACAAATATGAAATTAATTAATTAAAGTCATTACTAACCTATGTTTCAATCAAGTTAATAACAAAAACCAAATAAACAACTCCGCAAGAAAAAATAAGCAATCAAATCCCAAGATAAATAATGAATTGATCAAAGTACTAAATTAACTCAATGAATCATGAATCGCAAAAACATTGTCAAATTATAATTGAAATATTGAATACATGAGTGTTTAAGGAAAAGAAAACAATGGTTAAAGAAAGCACTCATAGACAAGCCTCATTCTTCTCCTTTCAAAACTCTTTTAACAGCCGTCATTGATTTGGTGAATCTCTCCTTCTTGTTTGATACCTCGATTCACTCCTTCTTCTCCTGTGTTTTCTCTTGCTTTTATAAGCTTCTTTGAAGCTAAATTTTTTGCTCGAGGAGTCTTAGTCGAGTAGGAATTGAAAAATACCAAAATTTTTGAAAAAATTCTAAATTTGTGGATAGAAATTTTGTGTTCCAGAATAGGTCTGGCGTGGGTCCAGTTGACTCACCTAGTGCCAGGTGTGTTCTATTTTCTTCCTCAATTTTCCACTATTTCAATTACTGACCAGAATGGACATGGTGCTTGGTCTACTTGCCAGACCTGACGCCAAGTATAATCTGGAATCCGTTTGCTTTTTGCTAAAAATAACTTAAATCTACACAAATTTGTCAAAAAAAAAAAACTTTTTACAAGCAAAATGTCAAATACGAAGGAATATGTCTAGTTATTACCTCAAAAGTATCTCAAAACAATCTCAAATAACTAGGAAAATAATGATGATTTTAGCCCCTATCAACATGTTTGACCTCAGTTCTTCCAAGCTGTGCAAATATGATTGCCAAGCAATGCTTAAGTAAATGGAATCCAAAAAGGTGATTGATCAAAGTACAACTTCAGCCTAAGAGCTTGCAAGATCATAAAGTCTTTGTGAAAGAACTTTAGACTAGAAAGCATTGTTAAGGTATTTCTTGTAAAATTCCTATATCTCTTTACATTATGATTAAATTTATTTCTACCATCAAGCACATAAATAAAATGATTTCAAAGAGTAACCTTTTAGATGTTTGGATTGAGTAGTTTGGATGGACTTTACATCCAAAAGCTTCGTCTGGAACTCTGGAACAATGTCTAAATATTTCTACTTAAAAAAGTACCCATTTGGACTCATTTTTTGTTGCACCCTCGTCCAAACCTTGAGTTCAAAACTCTAGAAAATCTAACAATGAGAAACTGGCCGTTTCTAGCCATTGCCGTCTTACTTTTTGCTTCTATAAAAGCTTTCAAAACTAAATTTTGAAGTAGATTTTTGTGCTATCTCTCTCAGAAAAGCTCTTACACTCTAGTGATATGTCCGGATTTGGGTATAAAAAATCATATAAAAATAAGCATATTCCCAATCAAATTTAAATTAAAACGTTAATCACAAATTACACATATGAGCAAGCGTACTCATCATTAACATAGCATAGGGTTCAAACGAGTGTCGATCCTCCAAGAGCAAGTATGCATTAGTCACATTTCTTTCATTGTTTAACCAACTTAATAAAGTAAAAATAAATAAAATAAAATAAAAATATATACATGCCAAGGATGGAGAAGTATGTAACTCAAATCATTATTTTGACAATCATAATTTTAAAGTACCTAATCATTATCATAACTAATTATTCTCTTAACATCATGAAGGATTAATGTAGATTCACTTCTTTATCTAATCCACGAATCCCTATCTTCTGGATAAATTAGCATCACATATCCTGTCTCACCTAATTCACCTATAAGATGCATTAACCACAGTTCTTGATTTAATTCCCATTCTTGGCAAATTACACATGAAATTAACCAATGAATCCATCTCCTGGCATACATCAATTAACATTAAACTACTTTGTCCCTGCTCTAAACCCCTTTGTCTAAGCAAGTTAATGGAAAGAACCAACTAATTAATCTCGTAATAAGCACAAGTAAGCAAATATCAAGAATAACAATCAATTAATCAAAAGATCAAACAACTCTACAAATCATAAATATCTAAAACAATGTCAAATTATAATAAAACAATTAATACATCATCGTCAAGAAAAAGAAAAGAAAGTAAAAGAAAACACTCATAGACAAGCCTCATTCTTCTTCCTTTGAAAACCTTCTTGTATAACCCTCCTTGAATTGAAGAATTCTTCCTTTGGTTTGAGTGATTTCTATGATGATTAATGAATTCTCCATTTTTCTCTTGTGTTTTCCATCTATTTGCAGGCTTAGGAAGTGACTAAAATCATTGGTGTAATGTTCATAGCTGAGTAGAAGTAGGAAAGTACTAAAACTCCACAGATTACCAAAAATCAAGATTCCATCTTTTCTCTAGGGCATAGCCGTCGTCGCCATGGCCACTGGAGTTGGCACCAGTTGTGTTCTGTTTCTTCCTTTGTTCGCCGATTTTTTCTTGATTTCTATGCAATGTTGTCCAGAGTGTAGCTGGCGCCGCCTTGGCAACTGGAGCCAGCGCCGGTTCTGTTCTGTTCTGCGTTGTTTCAGCAATTTTTTGTCATCTTGAAGTTCGTGTCATTAGCACATGGCACGTGCCAGTTCCACTGTCCTGGCCGGCACTGCCTCTCTTCTGTTTTACAACGTTTTTCGCTTCGTTTTACACCTAAAATATGAAATAATGTACAAAATACCTTTCCAAGGGTAAAATCTCAAATATGAAGGAATATGACTCGTTATTGGACAAAATGTATCACAAAAGAATCTCAAATAACTAGAAAAAATGTGACTAATTTAACCCCTATCACATTCCCCCACACTTAGCTCTTTGCTTGTCCACAAGCAAAATATCAAAGACAAGTAGGAAAACACATGGTTTAACATTCACTCAATTAATTTCAAAACAATATCTTCAATGCTTTCTTCATTCAAGAACATAAAACACATACTGCTACATCTTTCACAACAAATGCAAGACGTGTGTAAGTGAATAATGAATTAGTAGAACCATCCCAATACTTAATAATATTCTCGAACCATTGAAAAGAATTTAGTTCGAAAAGATTATGCATTCCATAAGCTTACTTTTCATACACTCTCTCCAGTAATCCGAGACATATCATGATTCTACTTAGATCAAATAGAACTTTTAAGCTTGTAATGTAGCTTAACAAACGAAGGATATAGGAGAATCAAATATTAAAAGAAGCTGAGAGTTCGCGAGAAAAGGATAAACAAAATGTATCAAAAATTTCCAAACTCTTCTTGCTCTCCTATTCCACAAATCAATCAAAACCCATAACCTTATTTAGCAATTACAGTTTAGCTCAAACAAATCCTGCATTTTCTCTTTTCATCAACTCTTCTATTTTTTTTAACAAGATCACTCAAATTTTCAGCAACGGTGTTAAGTACTTTATATGAACTTAACTTTTACAAGTCAATCACCATTCCTCTTGTGATCTTTCTTTTCTTTTCTTTCTTTTTTCTCTTCTTTTCACTGTCACTGCTGCTGTTCTTTTCTTCCTCAGTTTCTTTCTTTCCATTTTTTCTAGCAGCTTTTTGTTTTCTTTTCTTGTGCTCAATCTCTCTTTTCCTTTTTCTGCTCTTTCTTTGCTTTCTTTTATCTTTCCAGCTCAACTCAACTCTTGATACATGACTGAAAATAATGAGTCATGATCTTTCTCCAAGTACTCTCTCTCAACATTTTCTTTCATGTACTTTCATCCATTAAGATCATAAAGATACGGAAAATTATTCAAACACTCAAAAATAAGTAATGGACAAAGTATTGTGATGGGTTTTAAAGAAAGAAATCAACAATTTAAGCTCAAAATAGGCATTATGGATAATATAAAAATAGGTAGGCTTGAAAATCTCTATTACCGTCATCCCTAAGTTAAATCATAAATGTCTTTCTTATTTCGCCTCGAGAGGTATTCAAGTAAGTTCTAGAATGCTCCATAAATTTTGGTAGAAAAACAGGTTTAAGAACAAGGCAAAGCATTTGATCAAGAACTACTTCATCCAAGTGCGTGCAAATAGTCATGCATAAGCCATAAATGATCTAGAACATATGCTCTATAATCCATCATAAGGACATGCATTAAAAATACATCTTGAAATCTCAAAGAAAGTCGAAAAAACTTTGAAAATTCTTCTCACAAGAAAGATATGATAAAGTATATACACAGAAGAATTTTCAATCAAATCACTCCCCCACACTGAAACGGGACATTGTCCTCAATAGCCAAATAAATATAACCAGAATTAAACAATGCCATGGGATCAAAAATATAAAGGAGAAGAGATAAGAAAGTCAATACTTCCATAGATGGTGCAATGTGTAGTACAAAAGTTGAAATCCTGAAGAATGAGGCATTGGCAAAGTACTTAGAAAAGAAAAATACAAAAGAGCACACCAAAGCATAAAAACTAGAAAAAGAAAAAATAAATCAAAAACAAAAGAAAGAAAATAGTACAAGAATGAAAAGAAATAAAAAACTAACTAGAAAAGACATTAAAAGAAAAAGGAAAAACAAGAGTTAACAAGAAGAGAAAATGTAGCACAATCAGTCTTCCTCCTCCTCCTCCTCATCATTATCATCAGTCGGTGCAGAAGTTCTAGTTCCCTTACCTGCATGTTGCCCGGAAGAATGTTGCCTCAATTCTGCCAATTGTTGCTCTATAGTAGCTTGCCGTCTCGCCATGTCAGCCATAGATCTCTGCAAGCGTAGGAGCAACTCTATTTGTTGGTCTAATTATCCCAGCACTGTAGTCTCAAAGTCAGTCTGGGGTTGGGATTGAGAACTGCTAGCGCGTGCACGTGCCGGTGGTGGTGGTTGCTCCTCCTCCACGGCGGGTGGCCTAACCTGTCTGAGATGTCTGACCTCATGGGGGGTTGGCCATTTTTTCAATTCCAGGTTGTACTTGCACCCACAACTTATCAATGTTTGTTCTGTCACCATATCGTGCTCAGTGGTAGCCTCCATCAGTTCTCCCTCAAGACGAACACTAAGGTCTTTCAAAACTTTCATATTAACCAGGGGGAAGACGAAGGCTTTTGTAGAGAGACGATGATGAATCACATCCCTAATGGATTGTATGATCAAGGGTGCAAGAGGGATAGGCAGATGTTCATCATCCTATGCAAAATGTAAGTGTCAATGAGGCGAGTCTCATTAAAACCACTAGCACAGGGTACAACATTGAACCTAAACATATAGACTTGAGCTCTAAATAAAGTTGGCAGCCAGATCATTGTTCAATTAGAAAATGTTGACTTGAAAGGCATTATGCTTGTACAACCCTAGAGTGGCTCTAGTCCCTTGGGCATCCCAATTCGGGTTAGAAAGAATTTTTAATTGTTCACGTCTATCCCTTGTCATCATCAAACACCTGGAGAAGGTTATCTTATTGATTTTGTGTGAGAACAATGGGGATTCCTTTGACTCTTGTTTCAATATGGGGAAGGTGTTTATTGCCCTTGTCAACCATATTGGCATAAAATTCCTTAATGAACACAGGCTAATACTTCCCTTTTAGCTGCACTATCGAACCCCATCCTAGCCTCCTAAACATTATTCCTAACTTAAGGGCACAGTCTAAAGTAGGTGCGAAAGTACGTTCTACAATGATTTTATTTGATGCTCTCCTATTGTACCATTCCCCACAAGATGGATCAATAAACTTAGTTGGTCTAAGGAACAAAGGATTAATGGATGAAGGAGCCGAGGAAGAGGAAGCTCTCGCCCTTTTAGAGGAATGACCCCGTGCTCGAGACATGTTATCAAGTAAGGAATGGTGAAAATAGGAGGTTATAACAAATGAGTGCAAATAAGTAAAATGGGGTCTAGCTACCCATTGCAAACACAATACTCAACTCTCAACCAATCTCACAAATGCCTTCAATCTATACACTCTAATCAACAATCAATTCAATCCCCTCCAATCAATTCAACACAACCTGCAACAATACATGTAAAGCTCACTATAAAGAATAAACATGTTGAATATCCCCAATGCATTCCATTATACATGATCATATGAATGTAGGCATTAGCATGGCATTACATAAAAACCAATTCAAGTTCTATATGTAACACTTATTCAACCATCATGAATGGCCACAATTCTAACCTTAAATATATGCATGAAGTTCCTAATGATCATGTGCATGAATTAAGCATCCAAGAACCATTAACTCCTACACTATCCAAAATCATGAAGCTCAAAGAGTAATGCACAACGCAAAATAACATAAACAATCCTAATTTTCGGCCAAAATTGTCCCTAAAATTAGAAAAGGTCATATACACCATTTTAACCGTAGGAAGTGAATATAAATCATACCTTTGTGCTCGTGTATGCATGGGCAAGAAAAAGATGTAAGCTTTTTGTAGAAATCTAAGCTCCTTGCTTGTGGATTGAATGTGGGGTTTGTATACAAAATGGAAGATTTTGATATTTTTGATCTGTAGGATCAACAAAAGAGAGGCAGATAGATGTTATAGGAGTGATTAGGAGGTGAAAAATCAAATGTTGGGAAGTTTGGAAAGTGAAGCCGGCGTGGGTTAGAGAGGTTGTGAGAGGGAGTTGGAGATTTTGAATGAAAAAGTGGCTAAAATGGCCTATATTATGCGATGGTCATAGCCCTAGCCGGTGCTGGTTGCATTCTATCCGGTTCTCCAAAAAATATATATATTTTTTATAATAAAATGATGAACACACAATAATGATGAATAGTGCACTCTAATTTATGAAAAACAATCACTCAATATGATAGAAATAAAAATTGTTTCAATCCCAAAACTGAAAGTAAAGTAAGTAAAAGAAAAAGGCTTCAATGTTTTCCACGGCTTTGATCCCGTGGATTCTCCTCAGTGTTTCCTAGCAATGTCCCGGCTTGACGATCCCCCAATAATTTAGCTAGTTGACCAATTTGGTTTTCCAAGTTGTGCATGGAGGCCTCTAGGTTCCTCGTTGTAACATCAACCCTTTGGAACTTAGTCTGCATTGTACTTACAATTGGCCAATCAATTTTTCCAATTGTGGCTTAGAAGGTGCTACATTATTGTTCGTAGGGTTTTGGTTCCTTTTATTTCCTCCAAAATTGAAAGAACCCTGGCTAGGTTGATTTCCATCACTCCAAGAGAAATTAGGGTGATTTCTCCAATCAGGATTATAGGTAGAGCTATAAGGGTTGTTACTGTGAAACCCCAGTCAAAACCAACCTTAGAGTAAAGGGGTTGGGATGCATATCATATTTTATTGCACGTTTAAATATATTTTTATATGAATTTATGTGCATTGAATTTGTGTTTTATAGTCTATAGGGCTTGATTACAATTATTGAGTGGGAAGGGCAAAATGGTAATTTTTTCTTGAGGTGGAAAAAGGGTGATAGCCTGAGGATTGAATAGGAAAATATTTTTAGAGGGAAAATAAGAACAAGAGTTGTTGTGGTTTAGTGGGTAGAGCTTTGAAATTAAATATTGAGGTCTTGGATTCAAATTCCCTCATGGGAGCTTTAGAATGATTAAATTTTATTTTTGCTTGGGAAGTGAAATTTTCGGCCTTATGTGCTTTGGAATAGGGTATAGATGTTGTCCTAAGAGAGACATGATAGGATTATCCTAATCCTACTCTTTTTCCCTACACAAAATTCCTAAGGAGAATTCATTTCCTCTTGATCCTTAATTTTTCCTATTTCTCAATCCATTAGGATGTTCAATTTGTTCAAGCCAATTTTATTCTAGAAAAAATTCCAACAATGTTGTATGGCTTTGAAGGTTCAAAATGTTTTAGAGAAAGACATCTTATGGACCGAAACGATGGAAGAGATGGGGAAGGATTTTAAGTGAATTAATTTCCTTAGTGAACTTTTTAAAACTTCACACTAGCTAGGTTCATTTTCTTTCGTGTATTGAATTGAAAATTTTTCAGCTTCTTGTGCCTTCAAGGTGTCGAAATTCTTAGCCATTATTCCCTCTCAAATGCTGCCAAAAAATGGCCCTTTTGATCAGCTTAGAACCTGAATTTTTCTGGCCATTTTCGGACTGTACAAAGGTGATGCAAAACCAGGAAAATTCCTGAGCAAATTCACAGCCTTGGAGGTCTGAAACCAAGCTGTTTTCTTTCAGTTTTTGTTTAGCATCTTAGCCACGTATTTCCTCCATAAAGAAGGCTGGAAACTAGCCTTGAAAGACCTCTAAAATCTCCTTCAATCTCCCTGCAACCTGGCTGGAAAATGGCAGCCGAAACTGCCCAGAAAAATTCCAGCAATAGCGAAAAATCCTGTGCAGTGATTTTTCCAGCTTTGTTTCCTAATTCATCCCTAGCCGAAATTCCATCTTTCTTCTGCAAAAACCACTCTTAAACAGCCATGATCAGAGCTCCATTATCTTCCCTAAGCTCTTGCATGAAATTCAGACATGGCTGCCCAAAAATCTTTCCAAAAAAATTACTGCAATCATGCTTGATTAGTTACCAAAATTCCAACCACCATAATTTAACAACTTTCCATAAAAATATCCTTCAAACAACCAGACCTTCCCTTCACCATTATACTCCTTATTTTCAGTAACCCTTAGCTCCTTCAATCAGCTTTCATCCAGCTAAAACTCTGTACAGAAATTCGGCCATGGCAGCTTCCCAAAAGCTCTCCAACAATCAAAGATATTCTTGTTTCCAAATTTTCTTCCCAAAAATATTCTTCAAGGATTTCAACAACTAGCCTTTCCTTTTCCTTTCAAATCAGAAAAATCATCTTCCAAAACCTCTCAAAACAATTTGGTCACTCTCTCCCTCAGAATTTCGGCCAACATTAACCAAAATTCCTCCATTCTCTTCAACCTTCAAGCACACATAGAACACCTACTCGTTTCTTTTGTCTAATACTTCTCCAAATCACTTCAAACTTCTTCTAAAAATTCCAGATTTTATCTATTCACTACTATGAGTCCATCCACACCATTTTTCACATCAAACTCTCAAATCCAACTTACTCTTTTGGATAAAAAACTAGAAGTTTTGTGAAGGTTCAAGAACACCATCAAGGTAGGGTTGTTCTAACAACTTCATATTCTCTAATCTTGATCTCTAATGAATATATATATGAATAAACATGCTAATAGTCTCTCTCTCTCTCTCTCTCTCTCTGGGCTGAACCTCACTCTCTCTTGGCCGAATGGCTTCTTCTCCAATGGCCGTGCTTTATCCATCTTCCTTGGATGGATCTAGTCATCTAGGAGTTAAGATTCATTCGAAACTCCTTCAAGGTTTTTATCAATCAAGTAATTCTTTTTTACCCTTCTTTTAAATTCTAGATTCATGTCTTTAGGATGATGTTGATAGAAGATGAATCATGAATAGGATTTGAGTATATATTGTTGTGATGAGTTGAGAGTAAAGCATGAGTATATGATGGAGATGAGATTTATGCATGAAGGGATTATCTTGGTTGATTGTATGATATTTTGAGGTTTAATGCATGTCTCCATGATCAAGTATGCTAGAGATTATATCATCTATGATGAATAGGATTTATATTCTTGTGTGATTATTAAAGCCATGATTATATGTATGCTAGTAAATGCTAGATAATGCCTTAGTAAATTTAGATCTATGTTTATATGCATGATTTGGATGATTTGATGAATTGGAGGGTTGTAAATTTTCATGATTATGGTTAGCAATAAAACTATGATCATGACCTAGTTGTCCCTAAGCTAATTTTTATTTCATGAATAAAATATTTCATAATATGATTTTTGCTAATAATTTTGAAAAAAAACTCTAGGAGGGGTAGATTTGGATTATTATATAGATTAAGGATATTTTAGTCAAATAAATAATAGCTTTTGCTAGAAAAATAAAATATATAGATATTATATAAAATAATGAAATCAACTAAAGCCTTTTATGGAAATAATCATAGTTAGTAAAATACTTATTATTATAAATTTAAGTATTATCTTTTAATCAAAACCTATTAAAACTTATTTATTATTTTTTCAAGCAAGACTCATTAAAATTCATTTTCAACTAACTTTAGTTATCAATTATTTTCTAACAACTAAATTAGTAATGAATCATTATTTTACCTAATACCACCTAGGACTCTTTATCAAATAAACTCTAAATTTTTCTTAGCAAGATTTATACCTTTAACTTATTAGTACTTATTTCCCAAAACATTAATTATTTTAAATATCAAATTAGGCTTAGCTTATAAACCTATTTATTTATTGTTTGGCCTTAAAGCTTGTGACACTAGGATCACGATAATAGTGAGTTGAGATATTTTAATTTGAGAAAGTGGATTTTGGCTTGAGTTTGATTGTGGTTTGTATTTGCCCATGTGGGGTTGGGTCAGCTGTTGGAGACCTTTTATTGTGAGCAAGGATTAGGTAAGCTCATGCATAAAACCTTATTGATGAAACATGTTTATTATAGCAAGCTAAATGTAGAGTGCATAGACACTCAGTTTTGCAAGGGCAATTGAGGATTAACTTCTTTCCTATTTCAGACAAACAATTTATTTGAAAATTAATAAGCAGATTTACTCAATCTCAAAATTCTTTCCAAAACTGATTTTGACAAAGACTTTGCGAACCCTTAATTACCATTTTCATGTGGAACAGTGTCTTGTTCATTTTATCCCAAGTGAGAAATGTCGTTGAGTACTCAATAAGGGTAGACTATTACGGCTAGTCTTTGAGGGGTTAGGGTAAGTCTCTCAGTAGGTGGCCACCTCTAAGGGGTGAGTCCTTCCTGGATAGGACATCAGTCTAGTAGGTCATACCGGTCTGAGCTAGTAGTGTTCTCTTTCAATCAAGTGATTGTGTGTTGCTGGAATGGACACCCAGTTGTTGATTGGGTATAGAGAAGGAGGAGTATCTTACCTAGTAGGCCGATCACCAACTTTTGTCAGTATGCACAAAGTGTGGCATTCTGACTGGCGGTATGCATAAAGTGTGGCATGCTGACCATGCGGTCATGGGGCACAACGTGTGGTAACCCATGATCATTTCGTTTGACTGGTTGAATTTATTGATTATTTATGGTTGGAAAAGCCAAAACACAACTCTTGCTTTTGACTAATGTTTATTGGTTGCCAGTGATCTCTTATAAAGAATTTTATACTCTGCATTCACGAACTGTTTTCTCCCAACACTTAAACACACACGGACTTACTGAGATTTCTATCTCATTTTATCATGATTTCAGCTCGATCCTGCTATGGAAATGAGTAGCTAGATAGTGCCTGCTTTGGAAGATTTTCTGATAATTTATTTTGTGTAATGTTTTGGGGAGATGAGAATGAATGAATTTTATTATGGATTTGTTTTTTGTATTCTTAGATGTATTCTTGGACTTATTTTTGGGATGTAATAAATTTTAAGTTTGAGTATTATTTTTTTTATTCCACTATTTTATTTGTGTGACCTAGTTATAAAGACCCATTGTCCTTTAGACAAGGCGACATCCCCGGCCCTGGCGGGCCTAGGTAGTGGGGTGTTACAGTTACCTGGACGGATATTACCTGCAAAGGCCCGCTTGTTCTGTGGTTTCTTGGAGTGAACCCATGTTTTGGCATTTATGATTTGGGTGACCCTCTCATAGCTTACATTTAATACTTAACCTTGCGGCATCACTATTTGTTCCATCTTCTAAGTTAAGGCATCTACCTTGGCCTCTAATGCTGCCACAATATCCACTTTGTGTACTCCTTGCACACGAGCTCTAGACCTTGTACTTCCCCAAGAATAGTTATTAGAAGCCAGCTTTTTAACAAGATCGAATACTTGTTCTAGGCTATTATGATTGATGGAACCCCCTATAGAAGAGTCCACCACTTGGCATGTTGTGAACGTAAGGCTATTCAAAAAGATTAGCATCTGCATTCCTAGTTCAAATATGTGGTGTGGGCATTTCCTTGAATCTCTCCCAACTTTTATACAAAGGCTCAGAATCTAATTATTGGAAGGCGAATATCTCGTTTCTAAGTTTTGCTGTCCTAACTGGAGGAAAATATTTGGCTAGAAATTTTTCAGCTAGAGCATTCCAAGTAGTGATGGAACCTATAGGTAAAAACTTTAACCATGATTTAGCTCTATCCCTCAAAGAAAAAGGAAAAAGTCTTAACTTTCTGGCGTCCTCAGAAACACTATTCATTTTAAACGTGTCACAAATCTCAAGGAAACTAGCTAAATGAGCATTGGGATCTTCTTTAGGTAGCCCGTCAAATTGAACCATGTTTTGAACCATTTGGATAATATTGAGCTTTTTTTCAAAATTGTTTGCATCCATGATAGGGGCTAAATTAGTCATATTTTTCTTAGTTATTTGAGGTTCATCTGTAATATATTTTGTTCAATAACTAGTCATATTCTTTCATATTTGAGATTTTACCCTTGGAAAGGTATTTTGTTATTTATTTCAAAATTTTAGGGTAAAACGAAACAAAAACGTCGTAAAGCAGAGGCGAGGTAGTGCCGCCTAGGGCTCTAGAACTGGCGATGGCCATGCACTGTTGAAATGAACTTCGAAGCGGCAGAAAAATTGGTGGAATAGAGCAAAACAGAACCAAGGCGGTGCCGGCTGTAAGGCTGGAACTGATGCTGGCTGTATTCTGGAACACATTGTGCAAAATTGGAAGAAAAATCAGCGAATGAGTAGAGAAGCAGAACATAACTGGCGCCGGCTGTGCCCTGAAGCTAAGGCGGTGCTGTGATTTTTCTACGTGATTTTTGGTAATCTGAGGAGTTTTAGTGCCTTCCAACTTCTACTCGGCCAAGAACATCGTACCTATGAGTTTAGGCACTTCTTGAGCCTATAAATAGATGAAAAACACAAGGGAAAATGGGAGAATTCATTAATCATCATAAAAAAATACTCAATCAAAGGAAAAATTCTTCAATTCAAGGAGGGTTGTACATGAAGGTCTTCAAAGGAAGAAAAAGGAGGCTTGTCTATGAGTGTTTTTTTTTTTTTTTTACTTTGTTTTCTTTTTCTTGACAATGATGTATTAATTGTTTTATTGTAATTTGGCATTGTTTTAGATATTCATGATTTTTAGAGTTCTTTGATCTTTTGATTAGTTGATTGTTATTCTGGGTATTGATTACTTGTGCTTATTACGAGATTAATTGGTTGGGTCTTTCCATTAACATGCTTAGACAAAGGGGTTGGTGGTGGTTTCAATTCATTAATTTCATATTTGTTAGCTTTTAACTTGCTTGGACAAAGGGGTTAAAAGTAGGCACAAAGTAATTCAAGGTTAATTAATGTCTGTCAGGATATGGATTCATTGGTTAATTTCATGCATAATTTACCAAGAATGGGAATTAAATCAAGGACTATGGTTAATGCATCTCTTTAGGTAAGACTGGTTGAGACAGGATATGTGATACTAAGTTACCTAGAAGATAGGGATTCATGGATTGGACAAAAAAGTGAATCTATATTATCCTTCATGATACCAAGAGAATAATTAGTTATGATAATGATTGGGTTCTTTAAGATCGTGTTTATCTAAACAATGGCTTGAGTTACATAAGTCTACATCCTTGACATGTATATATTTTTATTTTTATTTTTATTTTATTTTTATTTATTTTTCACTTTATCGAGTCGGTTAAGCAATGAAAGAAAATGGATTAATGTCTACTTGTTCCTGGAGGATCGACACTCGTTTGAACCTTATGCTCAGTTAATGATGAGTACACTTGCTAATATATGTGATTTGGATTAAACATTTTAATTTAAACTTGATTGGGAATGTGCTTAATTTTTGTATGATTTTTACACCAAACTCCGGACACATCAATCCATCCTAGGCCTAGTGATACTCGAGCCTGTGCCCGAGATTGCAGGTTTAAAAAAGTCATCCATAACCCTCCTATCGTTTCCAGCATTGTTATTCTAAGCACCATCTATGTCAATGATCAAGTTCCTTTGGATTGTCCGGCGGATCTTCGACAATGTCCTTTCGATTTCAGGGTCAAAATCGACTATCTTGCCTTCAAATTTTCGGGTCATGTACTAAAGATAACACCTAGACAAAACAAGAAGCAAGTTAGCTAAAGAATTTATTATTAAAACAAAATTAAAAGATTACAAAGTTAGTCAAAGTTACATATTCAAAGTTAGTAGGTTAGGTTACAAAGGTATAAAAGATACACAAGATAGCACCTTTTTTTGCGAAAAGAACAATTGTATATATTTATATATGTACAAGGTTAAATCAACAAAATCCAAGCTTTCAAGCTATTGTTCCCTGGCAACGGCGCCAAAAACTTGATGTGTCCAGATTTGGGTATAAAAAATCATATAAAAATAAGCATATTCCCAATCAAGTTTAAATTAAAATGTTAATCCTAGATTACAAATATGAGCAAGCGTACTCATCATTAATATAGCATAGGGTTCAAACGAATGTCGATCCTCTAGGAATAAGTATGCGTTAGTCACCATTCTTTCATTGTTTAACCGACTCAATAAAGTAAAAATAAAGAAAAAGAAAAATATAAAAATATATACATGTCAAGGATGGAGAAGTATGTAACTCAAACCATTATTTTGACAATTATGATCTTAAAGTTCCTAATCATTATCATAACTAACTATTCTCTTGGCATCATGAAGGATTAAGATAGATTCACTTCTTTGTCCAATCCATGAATCCCTATCTTCTGGATAAATTAGAATCGCATATCATATCTCAACTAATTCACCAAAAAGATGCATTAACCACAGTCCTTGATTTAATTCCCATTCTTGGCAAATTACACATGAAATTAACCAATGAATCCATATCTTGGTAGACATCAATTAACCTTGAACTACTTTATCCCTACTCTTAAACCCTCTGTCCAAGTAAGTTAAAAGCTAACAAATATGAAACTAACGAATTAAAACCACCATCAACCCCTTTGTCCAAGCAAGTTAATGGAAAGAACCAACCAATTAATCTCGTAATAAGCATAAGTAATCAAATACTAAGAATAACAATCAATTAATCAAAAGATCCAACAACTCTAAAAATCATGAATATCTAAAACAATATCAAATTACAATAAAACAATTAATACATCATGGTGAAGAAAAAGAAAACAAAGTAAAAGAAAGAACTCAAAGACAAGCCTCCTTCTTTTTCCTTTGAAGACCTTCTTTTACAACCCTCCTTGAATTGCAGAATTCCTTTTTTGATTTGAGTGATTTTCTATGATGATTAATGAATTCTCCCTTTTTCTCTTGTGTTTTACATCTATTTATAGGCTTAGGAAGTGCCTAAACTCGTTGGTGTAATGTTCTTAGCCGAGTAGAAGTAGGAAAGTACTAAAACTCCACAGATTACCAAAAATCGCATCAAAAAATCAAGATCCCGTCTTTTTCTCAGGGCATAGCTGGCGCCGATTGCATTCTATTTCTTCATTTGTTCGTCGATTTTTTCTTAATTTCCACGCAATGTTGTCCAGAGTGCAGCCGGCGCCGCTTTGGCAACTGGAGCAGGCTCCAGTTCGGTTCTGTTCCGCCCTGTTTCAACAATTTTTTATTGCCTCGAAGTTTGTGTCATCAGTACATGGCCGGCACCAGTTCCACTGTCCTGGCCAACGCTGCCTCTATTCTGTTTTGCAACGTTTTTGTTTCGTTTTATCCCTAAAATCTAAAATAATGCACAGAATACCTTTCCAAGGGTAAAATCTCAAATATGAAGGAATATGACTAGTTATTGTACAAAATGTATCACAAAAGAACTTCAAATAACTCAGAAAAATATGACTAATTTAGCCCCTGTCATTTAGAAAACAAAAATATTCCTTTTCATCATGCTTTAAAGTGAAATCAAATTGCTCCAAAGGTAAAAAGTGTTAGTTCTCATTTGTTTTACATTCTGGTCAAGGTGTGATCTATCTCTCTAATCTTTCTTTAAATCTATCTCCTATCAAGGTTGAGGAAGTAAAACCCAGTTGGGGTGAGCCTTGATTTTTGTGGTTAAAGTGGCTGGGTGTAAAACCAGGTGCGATGATCTTCTTGAGTAAGATTGGTGTCACCTACCACCATTAAGTTGGGAAAAGAATTATAGCGAGTGGTGTTAAAATAGTTAAATAAGAACTTAACGTAGTGGATGTAGATTATTTGAGGATCGAACCACTATAAATTCTTGAGGATTTTCTTTATCTATTTTGCGAAATTTCTTAACTGTGTTTTTCTCTGTTTTTGGATCTTAAATGCAGCATCTTTTCTCCTGATATCAATAACTCATTTATGAATATTGCATTCTGACTTAAACCTGTCCTTAACATCTCAACTGCCCATCTTCATTTCATAAACTTTTCTTATTACTTTGTATTGATTTAATAGACGCCTATCCGATCTCTTGAAATCGTGAAGCTGCAAAGCATATCCACTACTTTGTTTGAATTTTTAAAGGGGACCAAAATTTTAAATTTTCACTTGTTTTCCAAAAACCTTAATCACCCCCCTCTAAGGGTTTTCATAATATATTTTGCTAGAAAATGGATTTATTCTAGAAAATTCTAGGGTGTTTTATGTCATGTAAATCTAGTGTGTTTTTGGAAATACAAAGAAAGTTTACAAAATTAAAGCTAAAGATTCTAGAAGAATTTTGGTACAAAGTTAAAGTGAATTAGATGTGTGGATTGAAAATTATGAACAAAACAAGATGATGTGCAAAAGCTAAAATTGTAGAATTTTAGTTGAGAACAAACAACTTCATGAAGTGATTTTAATTATGTTCATGGATGAATGAGAAATTTATATGGGCTTCTAAAGATCTAATATTCATGTGAGGAAGATGAAATAAGGATATGGAATTATTCCTAGAGGTATATTTCAATTCTAGAATGAAATGAAAGAAGAAGGATAAGGAAGTTAATATATTCCTTATTAATATGATTGAGTGTTCTAGATGCTAAATGGAGTATCGATTTATGATACTTGTAGGTCATTCATTTTAAGGAATCTGTGATGATATCAAAGATCCTTTACATAGTTAAGTGATAGGCCACACAAGTTTAGTTCCTTGAATACTCGAAAACCTAGCATGTGCTAGTGATTTATACAATTTGTAGTGATGCATAATATATACCTTTGGTTTTTTTGATAAAACTAAGGTTTTTTTTTTTGTTTTTATATGCTCCCATTTTTGTTAAAGATGTTCTGGAAAAATGTAAGTCTTTTACAAAAATCTTAGTGTGCAAAAGTTCTAACAAAAATGAACATTTGAAGGATTTGGTTTCTCTAAAGAAAAATATGGTTTTCTGACAAACTTTTTGATTTCATTTTATATTCAAATGCCATGAAAATTCATGAGAATCGTGTTTGAAATATTCATTTTTATGGATAATGTTCCAAAGCATGCAAAACACGAAACTGTGGCTTTAGATTTTCCTGAACCATCTTTGGTTTTCCTGAATGAGAAATGATCCTTATGTTGACAAATAATGTGTTTTTAAGGAAAAATGGGATTTATTCAATTGTGAATATTTTTTCATTAAACATAATATGTTAAAAAGCATTCCATTCATATTACATGAATCGAATTGGCTTTTCTTTTGGTTTTATTTAGATAAACCTTACACCTGGCTTATAAGTTGAATTCTTGAACTATGCCATATTTCTTTTGGGAAATTACCAAAATGCCTTTTTTACTTAGCATCTGTAACTTATTTTATGGAATGAAAAATGGAATTTTTTTCAATTTAATTCTTCTTTTAGGGTTAGAATTCTGGAATTCCTGATAAAAAATCCTTTTGGAAATCGAATATTTCTAATATGATGAAAATACCCTTGGAAGCATATTTTTTTGTACAAAAAGGACTATTTATCCTTTTTGGTATGATTTGGGAAACAATCTCTCAGTATGAGATTAATTTTTATAAAATGATAATTTTGCCCCCAAAAACTATTTTGTTTCTATTTCCTAGGGAATGTTGGGATTTCTTGGGAATTGTTATATAGCAGACTGGATTGCGATCTAGTGAAGACATTGAGTACTCAGTAAGGGTTATGATCTTTGTACTAGCTTTCACTCGAGGTAGACGACCCCAAGTAACCCGATTAGTTTTGTGGATTATCTTATTCTAAATGGGGCGGTAGGACATTGAAATTAGCCATCCCTAGCTAGTCATTAGTGCCCGGCAATTGCCTACCTTAGTAGATACACTCGAGGGTGTATAGTGGGTGTTTCACCGATACTTGCGGGGATACCAGTTGTTTACCTCTTCTCACCTTAATGAAGATCGATGTCAAGAATGTAACCACTAGGCTTATGGTGGCAAGTAATATACTAAATTATGAGGTGAGAGGCTACAGTCACATACCATTCCGGCTTGATACGGTTCAGTATTGGACTTCAGGGCTGAGGTACTAAGAACTATCAACAACCAAAATGGCAAGATATGGTCTAGTATGAATGGGGAAGTTTCTGGACATAGTAAGACCGTAGCCGAAGGCAAAGTTCTGTGGGCTTTGCCTACAAGCCGACCTTCTATTAAGAGAAGTGCCTATATTTCTGAAATTGAGGATTTGAGCTGAAAAACTAATATTTTCCAAGTGTGTGATGGTTATAAATCACAAAATTGATTTTTCCACAAAAAATACAGTTGTAGAGTTGTTTTCGAATAAAAATGCAATTATCTTCTGTGAAGGAATTTTTTGAAAGAAAATCCCTAAGAAATCTCAACTTTCCACTCTAATAAAATCATTGTGTCGGTTCTATCAAACACTATCACATACGTGATTCACTGGTTGCTTTTTCACTGATGCCAATATTACTTTGATTTTCCTAGGACTAGGATCCAACAGTCAACCTTAGAATGGTCAGCACCTTTTTTTTGCAAGGGCGATATCCTACAACCTAATGTACAATATTTAGGGTACTTATATGGACAATGATGCACTTTGAGTTGTAATTATCCTTTGGGGAAATATTAGCATGTTGTGTTTTAACTGCTTTATACTATAGTATGGTTTTATTTGTTATAAAGTCCTCTTGTCTAAGAAATCAGACGGGATAACCCCCAATATTTTTACACGCTTCCGTATAATTTTAGATAGGCTTGCTTTAATTGGTATTAGAGCTATAATTGTAGGATATTGGTAATAATTTGAGGAAAGAAACCTATAGACTCTCAACTCAGAAGGGAGCAGAAGAAGGAAATAGGTGAAAGCTCTTATCAGAGACGTAGTAGGAAGGCCTAGGTAGGTCCTGTATATGGTCAGTTCTATGTAGAGATTGGTCCTAGCTCGAGACCACAATTTTGACCTTAGGTGACTTGGGAGAGTCTCTTATTTACACCACCCAAAGATAGATCTCTTGAGAAGAGGCTAACGGAGACAAGCAGCTCTAGCAATAGTAATAGTAGCTAGGATATTTCTAGTAAGCCGTGTAAAGGAGATCCATAGCAACTGCGTGTCCTTTTTGAGAGCTTGATCGAGACTTTTACTGATGATGCTAAGTAAAAAACTGATGTGGTAGCACTAGAGATGCCTCTAGAAGATGGTATACCTACTCAAGCTGATAATAAAAATGAGGCGAAGCCTAACAAGATGATTGAGCTTGAATCTGATACCGAGTCAGGTGTAGAGTTAAAGGTAAAGTTAGAGTAGGAGGATGATAGTGACTTTGATAGCTCTATAGGGTTACAAGTTGGGTATATGGATTTGGGTAATTTCTTGGAGCCATTGGAAGATGCAAATATTACTGGAAATCAACAAAAACCTAAGGGAGAACGGGAGATGAGTGAGGAGGTTGAGCAAGAGATTTCTGTGGAGAAAATTGAAGTGGAAATTGAGTTGGATGGCTGTAGATTTGATTCCTCTAAGTCTTATACGGTTTCTACAAACTATGGACCTCCAGGCTCTAGTGATAGCAACAGCGCGAATTAGTTTGATTATGTATATATAACGTACGATGTGTGGCACTATATATGTACATTAGGTGTGTATTGGTTGGTTTAGGTATGCTTACGCACCCAATTTAGTATTGAGCTATATGGTAGCAAGAGATATATATACACTTTTGTGTTTACTATGATTACATTGAGTAAGTTACTCTTTTTCTTACTTTATTAAGATAATTGGTGGACATGTTAGTAAATAATTCAAAAATTTTAGATGCCACCCAGACACACTACAAGACTCCACCCTAAAGCGCAAAGTGAAAATCCTCCTATCGAGAAAATCCATTTCTCACCCACTGATAAGGCCATAATAGGGATATTGGAAAGAATGATTGAAGCCTTGGAGCAGTTACTGAGAATTCATGTCACGGAGGTAGGAGAGGAGAAATGTAAGATGATCAAACATTAGAGTTCTTTCTGAAATTTCATCCACCTCTATTCCCTGGGAAACCAGATCAGGAACAAAAGGCAAAATCATGGATAGAGTAGTTGGAGAATATTTTTTCTGCTCTCAATTACTCTGAGAAAAGGAAAGTGCGATTCGCTACTTTTCAATTACAAGGGCTAGCACGAGATTGGTGGATCTAGGAAAAAGACTGAATGGAGTAGGTCTGGACAGAGTTCAAACCTAGCTTTAGAATAGAATTCATTCCTTACTGGGTAATTAAATGCAAGGAAGATGAATTTTAAAGTTTCAAGTAAAAAGGAAGAATAGTGGGGCAATATGTCGCCAAATTCAAACGATTACCAAAATATTATCCTCTATTAGTGTAATTTGAAACTAATCACACAAAGCAATTTGTGAAAGGTCTGTGCACTGAGCTAAGACATGTATTTTTTAGTATGGCACTATCTAGTTATAGTATGGCTATGGAAATCGCTTCTAGGGTTGAAGGTGAAGATATTGAACAAGCAAAATTGAAGAGTAAAAGGGATTTTAAGAATTCCAACAAGAGGAGATTAGAAGGTAATCTGTAGCAAAAAAAAAAAAAAAAGAAAGAAAGAAAGAAAATTCCAGAAGAAGACTAATCATAATAATGGTGCGAAGCAAATCATTAAATGTTATAACTATGGAGAAGAAGGTCACATGAGCTTTAAGTGCTCACATCCAAAGCGAACATTAGGATGGTTAAATTTGAAAGAAGAATACACTGGACAAAGGTCTAGACATCCAAAAGGAAGACATGGGCAAACATTTATTCCCAAATTCGGATCAACTAATCCGTAATTGAACACCTGGACAAATGCTTTGTATAAGGTGAACTCTAATGACGCTATTGTAGAGGCAAGTAAGCTTTCTTTTTCAATAAAGAAACTAAAGTATTAAGAACCCTGGTTTATGCACTATTGCATTGCATGCATTTTCCTTGAAAATATGAGGGTTAGAGGTAGGAAGTCCTTTATGGAATAGTTGTTAGTACTATTTGGGGTAAAACAAATAAAAAGTAATAGAATACATTTGGGTTGCAAAATCCTTGTGCAAAATTTTATCTTATTATTTATAGAGAACTATGATGCCATTTTGAAGATGGATATGTTATCCCAATATCATGTTCGGATTAACTATACAAAGAAAGTAATATAGTGTTGCAAACCTGGAGAAACAATTATAGAATTTGTCGAGAATACGACCATGAGAAACAAGTTGTTGATATTAGGAATTAAAGAAGAAAATTAATTCGGAAAGAGTGTATTGGTACTTGGTCTATCTAATGAAAAAGGTAAGTAAGACCAAGAAACCTGAGGATATTATTGTCATTTGGGAATTCTTAGGCATATTCCCCACGAAATTAAAGAAATTGTCTCCATAGAGAAAGATGGAATTCACTATTGGTTTAATGCCTATCGTAGAACTTATTTCTAAATCATTTATAGAATGGCATCAACAGAATTGCAAGAGCATGAGAAGAAATTATAGGAATTATTAGAACAATGATTTATCAACCTAGTGTATAACCTGGGAAGAACCAGAAGGATGGGACATTGAGGATGTGCATTGATAGCCGTGGTCTGAATGAAGTGATTGTGAAAAATAAGTACATATTGCCAATAGTTGATAAACTATTTGATCAGTTATAAGAAGCTGAACGTTCCTCAAAACTAGACCTAAGGTAAAGGCGTTACTAAGTTGGAATTTAGGAGAAGGATATTTTGAAAACTACAGTTAATAAGTAATACGAATATTTTGAGTTAGGGGTAATGCTTTGTGATGTAACAAATGCTTTGATACTTTTATAAATTTTACACATTGGTTATTCCCAAACTGTATTTGTCTTTATTGATAATATTTTAGTACAATCTCCAAAACTGTAGGGGCATGAAGTACATCTTTGGAAAATGTTGGAAAAGTTGCGGGAGGATAAGTTGTAGGCTGTACTTAGTAAGTGTGAAACTTGAATGGGGTGAAATAGCATTTTGGGACATGTGGTATCCAAACATGGAAATTTTCATGGATTTTATCACAGGATTAACTCTAAGTTTAGAAGTAAGTTACAATTCACTTACGGGATAACTTTGAAATTCAATACTACTATAAATCCACTGACTGATGGCCAAGAAAGAGAGAATAATCTTAAATTTTAAAAATTGGTTGTGAGTGTGTGTCCTGGACTTTATGACTAAATAGATTGATTATTTGGTTTACACTGAATTTGCATATAATGTTTACTAATTGATATTTGGTATGGCTGCAATCGAAACCTTATAAGTAAAGAAGTGTCAATTACTTTTCTATTGGGAAAATTTAGCATAAAAGCAAAAAGCAAAAAATGTTTGGAATCCAGAAGCAACTAAACAAACTGTAGAGAAGAATGGAGGCAGAATAGAATCTGCTTAAAGTTAGCAGAAAAGCTATGCCAACCAATTTTGAAAGACTTAGAAATGAGACAGTAAATATATTTTTCAATAATTCACTTTGAGACAAAATTTGGTAGGAAATTTTCAAAGAAAGAAAAAGTTAGTGACTTGATATTTTGAATTTTTCCATTTATAGGACAGATTGAGAAAGTGGCACATTGATGTGCACAAATTTGAGTTATAAAAATCATACAATTTAAAGTCCATTCCCAATCAAGTTTTAATTTAAACATTAATCTCCAAATCACACATATGAGCAAGTATACCCATATTAAGCATAGTATAGGGAATTAACTTGTATGATACTCAAGGAACAAGTACACACTAGTCATTTTTCATACAATGTCTACCCTAAAAACAAAATTGATGAAAAAGAAAATAAACTAAGTCATAACAAGATATAGGAGAAGAGTCATGTAGATAAAAAAGAAAAAAAAATTAAAGACATAACATTGGTTGACTAGCAAATACCTCAATTAATCATTATTTTGGCATCATGAAAGAACAACTTAGAATCACTTCTTTTTCAATCTATGATTCCCTATCTTATAAATAACTTATTGGATATATTCTATATCACCAATCTTACTTAAAAGATGCATTAAATTTAGTCTTCACAAATACCCCCATATTTTGGGTGATATAAACATGAAATTAACCAATAGCCCTATATTCTTGGTGAAATCTACCAATCTATGAATTACTTGAGTTTTTGTTCTTAACCTTCTTCCACAATCTAGATAAGACATAACAAATATGAAATTAATTAAATTAAACTCACCCCTATCTTCATTGTTCAAGTCCATTAGAATTCAATCAATTCATCAATTAAATCAAGTACCCAAATACCAGAAATAATAATCAATTGATTTAAAAACTAAAGTTAAAACCACCTCATGAATTCAAGAACGACATCTAAATACAATTAAAATAATAATCTCATCATCATTCAAGAAAAAGAAAAAGAAAGAACTCATGGATATGCCCTCTTCCTTTTCAATTGCAACCCTTCTCGAACAATACTCCTATTCATGGTGGATTCAACCCTTAGTGAATGATTCTTCTTTTCGATCTTTTATCCACCTCTCTTCTTGTATATCCAATTCTTCAAAATTTTTTGTATTTGTAGCTTCTTAAGATGACAAAAACATTCCTCAAGACTTCTGACTGAGTATAAGGTAAGTACCAAAAATGATTCTTAAGATCTTCCAATTATGTACCAAATTGGCTTTAGAAACTACCTTAACCAAATTAGGGCTGGCGACGGGTTACTTCAACTAGACTGGCACTGGTTCCAATTTGGAAATTCCCCAATTCTCTACTTTCCCCCCTTGTTTTACTCTATTCTTCCAGATCTAAGCCTGGGCCGATTTGCCTATACTGGGCTAGTGCCAAGTTAACTCTAGAAGTGTACTTTTTCACACCAAAATCTCTAATTTCTGCACAAAAACATAGAGAAAATCTTCTACAAGCAAAATATCAAAATGTAAGGGAATTGACAATCTATTACACTAAAAACATCACAAAATCACCTTAAATAGCTAAGAAAATATCAATACATTTTAGCCTCACCACATTTCCCCACATTTAAGCCTTTGCTTATCCCTAAGCAAATACTTAAGACAAGGTAAAAATAACTTAACAAGCTCAAATTTTCTACATCAATTCATCCACAACAAAGCTATAATATACTTCCAACCTTAAACATAAACTTGTCATTCATCGAACCCTTTCTAAAGACTTGCAAACTTGTGTATTAAACCAAATGATTCCAAGGCCATCAAAGTTAAGTGAAACAAGCTCATATTCAATATAAGAAAATTATTCCATCCCTTTAGCAAAAAATATAGACAATGCAAATCATACAGGTCAAGTTAATTAACCAATTCAAGCATCATGAACTCTAATTTGCACAACTTAAAGTAGCAAAATAAGGAAACAATCCACTCTCTTTTTCTCAATGATTTAGGGAATTGATAGCCTCAAGTTAATGGATTCCTCTTCATGCATCGGATTGGCCCCCATATAATCATCATTTTATAGCTTTTCTTTTACTCATTTCTCATCTTTTTGTTGTCTCTCTTTTTTTTTTTTTTTCTCCTTTTTTTGCCTTCAGGATAGCCTCAAAAGGGTGCACCTAACAATACTTGCTACTTCTCTCCATATTGGCCCCCTTTTTAGCAAAAAGTTATCTAGAAAACACAAGCATTCTTTTCTTCAGTTAAATTTATTTTCATTCAATTCTTTTATCTTTTTTTTTCCAACTCAATTCTTTTCAACTCACATTCCTTACTCACAACTCAATGTTAAACAAAGTATGAATCCACAACATAAAAATTAATCAACAAATTTACCTGTATTTCATTGCATTATCCATATTCAAACTTAAGGAATAAAATAAATCCCAAACACTAAAATATAACCAAGGTTAACTTAAATTCTTAGGACTTAGCAATGTTTAACTTAATACACAAGTTTACTTTAAACAAAAATTCAAAAAAAAAATTGAATGAAAAATCCATATTTAAAGCTAAAATGAACATCACAACTTCATTATATTCGGGGAAAAAAAGTTCCATAATTTTAGCAAATTCCAGCAAAAAATTCATTGGGTCAAGTATTGAATTCATTCTTTTTCCCACACTTAAACTAAACATTGTCCTCAATAGCCTAAAATATCATAATAAAGTATATCCAAGGAACCAAAAATAAATAGATAGAAAGAAGAAAAGAATTAGAAAATACTCTCCCAAAATCCATTAATTCCAGCTAAATATTCCAAGAAAGTTGAATTCCAGCATAAAGTACTATTGTGACAATGATAAGTCATTCCTAGAAAACATAAAAGCAAAACAAAAACATATAACTAGAAAAACAAATAGCAGAATAGAAAAAGAAAACCAGAAATAACAGCTCAAACCTAAGAAAAAGTATGAAAATATAAAAAGAAAAATAAACAACTAAAGAATTATAGTAAAAAAAAAAAGTATCAAGAGGAAGGCTCAATCGACCTTCTCATCATCATCATCCTTATCAGCATCAACATCTGCACCATCTCCCCTAGCCTGACTAATGGAAGCACCTCTTGCCTATCCAGGAAACTACTGCATCCAAGTCATCAACTGCTGCACTTGAGTATCTTGCCGCCTCTACATGTTAGCTATAGCATCTCGAAGGTAGAGAAGGATAGTAGTCTGGATCTCCATCCCATGGAAAAGCAACTCTAACTATGTGCACATTCTAGTCACCCAATATTAGGTTGTGATCTTGAATTAGTCGCATGTGCTCGAGGCTATGCGGGCTACTCTTCCTCATTTGAAGATGACACCTCCTCTATCCTAGGGTGTTTGACCTCGAAAGGTCTCATCTATCGTTGCTCGTGCTCCTGATACTTATATCCATACTGTACAAGAGTATGATCTTTTACAACATCTCTCTCAATAGTAGTCTCAGTCAGCTCCCCATTACAACTCACTCTAAAATCTTGAAGGATATGCATAATCACTGAAGGAAAAACAAAGACTTCAGAGGAAAAATAGGAATTGACCACATTCCTCATAGACTGGATAATCAAAGGAATGAGGGGAATAGGCCGACTGTTTAGCATCCTAGAGAGAATGTGTACATCAATAATTCTTGCCTCATTGAAACCACTAGCCTTGGGTACAACATTGAAGGCAAAGATTTATACTAGTGCTCTCAACGGGCCTAAAGATCATTATTGGAAAAATTCCAAGAGAAGTAATAGGTCCCCTCTTATGCATCCCCTAAGGTAGCACGAGTGTAACAAAACTCCATTGAGGATAAAAAATAATCCTCTAGTTATGATAGTCTACAACTACTCGAGGACCCTCATTATTAACACTACGGATGGTGTCCAATCTAGCTCTGTCAAACTCAATAGGGATGCCCTTAACCATAGCAGAGATGGTCTTAAGGTTGTTCTTCTTCTTATCCTATATATTGGCATAAAATGCCTTAACTAGAATGGGACAATAAACCCTCATGGAGTCGAATAATGGCCTTCCATCCCAATCTCCTACACATAGTTGAAAATTGAAGAGAATTATCAAGGGATTGTTTAAAAGTCGTCTCTATTATAATCTTGTTATTGATTTGACTCTGATGCCAAATCTGATAACTATGCTCAACAAATTAGGTAGGTTGGGTAAGAAGTGGCTCAAAAGAAGGTGTGGAAGAAGATGATGCTCGAGACCTCTTAGCTTGTAGAACAATTCCCCTTAGCCTAGATATGACAAGATAAAAAAAGGATAAGGTAAGAAAGGGATCATAATAAGCAACTCTCAACACCAATCACAAAACTCAACCAATCTCACAAATCAACCACAACTCTCAACTCCACCACCAATCCTCACAAATCAACACCACTACACAACCACACCACAATTTCCTCACAGTATCTACACAAAATATATATATATATATATATATAATTCCCATTCCAATCAAATGTCAATATAACTCTTTAATGTAATAATGTAGAATGAAAAGCATGTCACAAGAGAAATTATTAGCATCACGAGAAACTAAAATAATTATAATCATATTATCAATAGAGTTTACAATAAAGCATGAACATTTCTCCTCTTTCAACACAAAACACAATATCAAGAGAATTATGACCAATTAGCGACAGGAAAATCAAAGCATGAATTTTTATCAAAAGAATAACTTCATTAAACACTAACCCATGCTATTCTATTAACACAAGATTTACACATTCATTTAAACAAAATCAATCACAAAGAATATTGAATTTCCAGTCATAAAATACCCCAATAATAACAAGAAATTAATATGCAACATTGAAATATAAAAATAAAATAAAAAGCATACCACAATATTCTTCAATGAATGGGCAATCATCCAATGCAAAGGGGTTGAAGTAACTGTGCATGAATCGAATGGATTGAAGAGTTGTATTTTGAAGAAAAAATGTATTTTTTTTTCAATTTCAAACCGTAGATTCGAGAAGAAATCAAGGATTTTGATGTTTGGAAGGTGCTTTGGAATGTGTAGATCAATTTGACAGTGGTTCGGGTTGAAAAGCCAGCGAGGGGTTGAGATAAAAAGTAAATGAAATGAGAAACCTTCGAAAAAAATAAGCCAACCCGGCTCTTTATGCCCAAATTCCTGATGTAGGCCGGCATCGGGTATAAAAAGATGGACCAATGCTGGGTCACCTCGGGTTTTTTCTACCACTTTCCATAAAAGAGGTGGCATGTAGTCCAAATAGTTAGACCGGCGCTTGGTTAGATATATATTTTTTTTTAAAATTTGCATTTTTTTATAAAGGAAAATAACTAACTAAAACACACATGCATGGAATTCAATAGGAATTAAACTCAAACAAGAATTAAAGACTGTCCCAAATTGAAAGCAAATAAACTTCATCTCTTTCCACACTCTTGGTCTCGTGAATTATTTTCCATGTTCCCAGGTAAAGATCTAGCTTGACGGTCTCCAAGAGTCTTAGCCAGTTGACCAATTTTCCTTTCTACATTATGCATTGAAGCCTCCAAATTCCTAGTCATTGCATCAACTCCTTAAAAACGTACATCTGTAGAACTTACCAGTTTGTTAACCAATTCTTCCAATAATAACTTTGGTGGTGGTGCATTGTAAGGTAAAGAATGTTAGATCCTTTGGTTTCCTTTAAAAGTTGGGCGGGTTTTCCTTAGATGGTTTTGATTAGTCCAAGAGAAATTTGGACAGTTCCTCCAATCAGGATTTTATGTGGCACTATAAGGATTGTTACTCGGTCTCCATAAAAGCAACTTGTTTTAAGGCTTTTTGGGATGAACTCATATTCTGACACTCATAATTGGGGTCCCCTTTGTGAAACCTTAGTCAAAACCAACCTTAGAGTAAGGGGGTTGGGATGCATATCATAATTTATTGCATGTTTAAATATATTTTTAAATGATTTTATGTGCTTTGGATTTGAGTTTTATTATCTCGAAGGCTTGGTTGTGAGTATTGCTTGAGAAGGGCAAAATAGTAATTTTTTGTTAAGGTGGAAAAAGGGAGATAGCTTGAGGATTGAATAAGAAAATAATTTATAGAGGGAAAATAAGAACAAGAGTTGTTGTGTTTTAGTGGTTAGAGCTTTGGGATTAATTGTTGAGGTCTTGTGTTCAAATTCCATCATAGGAGCTTTAGCTTGTTAAATTTTCTTTTTGCTTGGGAAGTATCATTTTCAGCCTTAGTGGTGTTTGGAGTAGGTAGAGATGTTTTCCTATGAGAGGCATGATAGGAGTCTTCAAATCCTACTCATTTGTTCTACACAAAATTCCTAAGAGAAATTCATTTCCTCTTGATCCTTAATTTTCCTATTTCTCAATTCATTAATTTGTTCAAATTGTTCTAGCCAATTTCTTTCCTGAAATTCCAATGAAGTACTATGGCTTTGTAGAATCAAAATATCTTAGTGGAAGACATTTTATGGTCTGAAAATGTGCAAGAGATGTGAAAGATTCCAAGGGGATAAATCCCTTTAGTGAACTTTCTAAAAATTCATTCTAGCTAGGTTCATCTTCCTTCTTAGAATGAACTGAAATTTTCCCGCTTCTTGTGCCTTCAAGGTGTCGAGATTCTTAGCTAAAATTCCCTCCCAAATGCAGCCAGAAAAATGGTCTTTTGGATTAGCTTGCAACTTGAATTTCTTTAGCCATTTTCGGACTGCACAAAGATGGTACAAAACCAGGAAAATTCCTGGGCAAATTCGCACCTTTGGGAGTCCAAAACCAAGCTGTTTTCTTCCAGATTTTGTTCAGCACCTTAGCCATGTTTTTCCTCCATGAAGAAGGCTGGAAACCAGCCTTGAAAGCCCCTGAAATTCCCCTTCAAACTCTCTGCAAGCTGGCTGGAAAATGGCAGCAGAAAACTGCCCAGGAAAAATTCCAGCCTGCGAAAATGTTGTGCAGGATTTTGTCCAGCTTTGTTTCCTAATTCTCTCCTAGCCGAAACCCCATTCTTGTTCTGCATAAACCACCCTTAAACCTTTAGTTACTGAGCTCCATTATCTTCCCGAAGCTTCTGCACAAAATTCAGACATGGCTGCCCGAAAATCTCTCCAACAAATCCCTTAAATCATGCTTGATTGATTACCAAAATTCCAGCCACCATAGTTTAGCAACCTTCCATAAAGTATCCCTCAAATAACTAGAATTTTTCTTCACCAATATGCTCCTTGTTTTCGGCCACCATAAGCCTCCTTAAACCAACTTTCAATCAATTGAAATACTGCTCAAAACAGTCGGCCATGGCAGACTTCCAAAGCTCTCCAATAATCAAGATATTCTTGAATATTTAGTTTCCAAATTTGCTTCCTAAAAATATTCTTCAAGGATTTCAACAACTAGCCTTTCCTTTTCCTTCCAAACCAGAGAATCATCTTCCTAAAGCCTACAGAAAATTTGGCCAGCCCTAATTCTTACAGAATTTCGACAGCTGCAAAACAAAAACCTCTCAATTCCCTTCAACCTTCAAGAACACACACAACACACCAAGAATACATACTCCTTCCTTTCACTTAATACCCCTCCAAACCACTTCAAACCTTTTCTAAAATTTCCAGATTTAACCTACTCACTGCCATGAGTCCATCAACACCATTCTTAACATCAAACTCCACAAACTAACTTGCTAGTTTGGATCAAAAACTAGAAAATTCTGTGAAGGCTCAAGAACACCTTCAAGGTAGGTTTGTTCTAACAACTTCATCTTCTCCAATCTTGATCTCTAGTGAAAATATATATGAATAAACATGCTAATGGTCTCTCTCTCTCTCTCTCTCTCTCTCTCTCTCTCTCTCTCTCTCTCTCTCTCTCTCTCTCTCTCTCTCTCATGGCCAAAACTCTCTTCTCTTGGCCGGATGGCTTCTTCTCCCATGGCCATACTTTCTCCATCTTCCTTGGAAGAATTTAGGCATCTAGGAGTTGAGATCCATTCTAAACTCCTTCAAGGTATTCCTCGACCAAGTAAGTCCCTTCAATCATTCTTTTAAATTCTAGATTCATATCTCTTAGATGATATTGATAGTAGGCGGATTGTGATAGGATTTGAGTATGTATTGTTGAGATTGAAGGATGAATATATGTATGATTGTGAAGCAGATGGAATTTATGCGTAGAAGGATTATCTTGGTTGATTGTATGATGATTTGAGGTTTGATGCATGTCTCCATGTCATAGGTAGTATTTGTGATGAAGTATACTAGAGATTATGTCACCTTTGGTGAATAGGATTTATATTCATGTTAGATTATTGAAGCCATGATCATATTTAAGCTAGTAGAGGTTAGATCATGTCTTGATAAATTTAGATCTATGCTTATATGCATGATTTGAATGATTTGATGAATTGAAGGATTGTATATGTTCTTGATTGTCGTAAGCCATAGAAATTTGATCATGATCTAGTGGTCCCTATGCTAATTTTTATTGCATGAAAAAAATATTTAATAATATAATTTTGCTAGTAATTTTGAAAAAAAAAACCCCCTAGGAAGGATAGATTTGGATTATTATATATATAAAGGATATTTTAGTCAAGTAAATAATAATTTTTGCTAGAAAAATAAAATATATAGATATTATTTAAAATATTGAAATCAATTAAAGCCTTTTATGGAAATAATTATAATTAATAAAATATTTATTACTAAACATTTAATTATTATCTTTTAATCAAAACCCATTAAGAATTTATTTATTATTGATCAAGCAAGACTCATTCAATTTATTTTCAACTAATTTTAGCTATCAATTATTTTCTAACAACTAAATTATTAATAAATCATTATTTTACTTAATACTACATAGGACTCTTCATCAAATAAACTCTAAATTTTCTTAGCAATATTTAAACCTTTAACTTATTAGTACTTATTTCCCAAAACATAAATTATTTTAAATATCAAATTATCCTTAGCTTATAAACCTATTTACTTATTGTTTGGCCTTAAAGCTTGTGACACTAGGATCATGATAGTAGTAAGTTGAGTTGTTTAAATTGAGAAAGTGAATTTTGGCTTGAGTTTGATTGTGGTTTGTGTTTGCCCATATGGGGTTAGGTCAGCTGTTGGAGACCTTTTATTGTGAGCAAGGATCAGGTAAGCTCCTGCATAAAACCTGATTGATGAACAGTGTTTAATTATGGCAAGCCAAATGTAGAGTGCATGGACACTCATCTTCGCAAAGGCAATTGAGGATTGTCTCTTGTCTTATTTTCGTCAAACAAATTATTTGAAAATCAATAAGCAGATTTATTCAAACTCAAAACTTTTTCTAAAACTGATTTTGACAAAGATTTTGGAAACCCTTAATTGCCAGGTTCAAGTAGAACTATGTTTTGTTCTTTTTTTTTCCCAACTGGGATATATTACGTTGAGCACTCAATATGGGTGGACTACTGGGCTAGTCTTTGAGGGGTTAGGGTAAGTGTCTCAGTAGGTGGCCACCTCTGAGGGGTGAGTCCTTCCCGGATAAGACGACAGTCCAGTAAGTCGTGCCGGTCCGAGCTAGCAGTGTTCTTTTTCAGTCAAATGACTGTGTTTTGCCGGAATAGACACCCGGTTGTTGTTTAGGTATAGAGAAGGAGGAGTATCTTGCCCAATAGGCCAATCACCTACTTTTGTCAGTATGCACAAAGTGTGGCATTCTGACCAGCAGTATGCACAAAGTGTGGCAAGCTGACCATCCGGTTATGGGGCCCAACGTGTGGTAACCCGTAATCCTTTCTTTCGAGTGGTTGATTTTATAAATTATGTATGTCTGGAAATGCCAAAACACCACTCTTGTTTTTAACTGATGTTTATTGCTTGCCAGTGATCTCTTATAAAGAATTTTATACTTTGCATTCACGAACTGTTTTCACTGAACACCCAAAGCACACACGGACTTACTGAGATTTCTGTCTCACCACCATTTTACCATGATTTCAGGTCGATCCTGCTGTGGGAATGAGGAGCTAGATTATACCTGCTTTGGAAGATTTTCTGATGATTTATTTTTGTGTAATGTTTTGGGGAGATGAGAGTGGATAAATTTTATTACAGATTTGTTTTCGGTATTTTGGGATTTATTCTTGGATTGATATTTATTTTGGGATGTAATAAATTTTAAGTTCAAGTATCATTTATATTTCATTTTTTTTCATTTGTGTGACCTAGTTATAAAGACCCCTTGTCCTTTGGACGGGGCGACAACCCCAGCCCTGGCGGGCCTAGGTAGCGAGGTGTTACACCCTTCCCTATAAAAGTCACAATTAACATTTATTACCTAACCTTGAGAAAAGGCCACCATCTTTTGTGCTAACACCTCTAGCCTTGCTTCCAAAGCAGCTACGACATCCATCTTAAGAACTCCTTGAATTTAGACCCTAGGCCTTGGGTTTCCCCAAGAGTAGTTGTTCGTTGCAATATTTTCTATCAACACATACAACTCCTTCAGGGTCTTAGAATTTGCGGTACCTCGAATTGAAGCATCAATTAACTATATTGAGGCAAAGTTTAAACCACTAAGGAAAAGCTACATTTGCATTCCCAATTCAAACCCATGGTGAGGATAATTCCTTAGAATCTTCTTCCACCTTTCTTAACTCATACTTTGATTTTTGGAAAGAAAAAATATCGGTTCGAAGTTTGGTTGTCCTAGTGGGAGGAAAATATTTGGCTAAAATGTTTTCATCTAATCCAACCCAAGTAGTGGTAGAATCTATTAGCAAAGATTTCAACCAATATTTGGCTCTATCTCTAAGGAAAAAAGTGAATAATCTCAACTTAATAGCATCCTCTGATACACACCATTTATTTTTAAAATAGCACAATTTCCAGAAAACTAGCCAGGTGGGAGTTAGGGTCTTCATAAGGTAACCTATCAAATTGGATCATGTTTTGAATCATTTAGATAATATTGGGTTTTATTTTAAATTTGTTAGCTTCTACCCTTAGTTAATTAATACTTGAATTTGTACCTGAAATTGCAGGTTTAGCAAAATTGCCCATAGTCTTTCTATTATTACCACAATTCCTACCATTATTTTGTTGGTTAACCTCCATCTCTCCCTGTTGAACTTTGTTGGTCAATCCTTCTTCTATGTGCCCTCCGAATCTGTGTTAATTTTCTTTTAACCTCTGGATCAAAGTCCACTATATCTCTGAGGATTCATTGGGTTAGATATCTAGAATTAACCCTACAAAGAAGAAGAAATTAAGAATTTGGAAATTTACATGTATGTAAAAAAGGATAATTAATACCTCTCACAAAATAAAAAACACACGAATTCGTACAAAAGACAACAAATTTTGGCACCTATGTAAAAAAAGAATAAGTATACATACTTACATTTATAAACATGGGTAAATCAACATAATCCAAGCTTTGGTGATACTGTTATCTAGTAATAGTGTCAAAAACTTGATGTGCTCAGATTTAGGCTATAAAAATCATAAAATTTAAAATCCATTCCCAATCAAGTTTTAATTTAAACATTAATCCCCAAATCACATATATGAGCAAGTATACCCATCATTAAGCATGGTATGTGGAATTAACGAGTATCGATCATGAGGAATCAGTGGACACTAGTCATTCTTGATACATTGTCTACCCTAATAACAAAATTGATTAAAAAGAAAAAAAAAATAAGTCATTACAAGATATAGAAAAGTAGTCATGCAGATAGAAAGAAATTATTAAAGTCAAAACATTAATTAACTAGCAAATACCTCAATTAAGCATTATTCTGGCATTATGAAAGAACAACTTAGAATCACATCTTTTTCAATCCAAGGTTCTCTGTCTTATAAGTAACTTAATGGATATATTCTATCTCACTAATCTTACTTAAAAGATGCATTAAACCTAGTCTTCACAAATCCCCCGATATTCTAGGTGATATAAATATGAAATTAGTCAATAGCCCAATATTTTAGGTGAAATCAACCAATCTTTGAATTACTTGAGTTCTTGTTCTTAACCTTCTTTGCAATCTAGATAACACATAAAAAATATGAAATTAATTAAATTGAACTCACCCCTAACTTCATTTTTCAGGTCTATTAGATAGGAATAACATTCAATCAATTCATCTATTAAATCAATTCACTAAATACCAGAAATAATATTTAATTGATTTAAAAACAAAAGTCAATGCAACCTCATGAATTTAAGAACAACACCCAAATACAATTAAAACAATAATCCATCATCAATAAAAAATGAAAGCAAAGAAAAAAGAAAGAATCCATAGATAGGCCATCTTCCTCTTCAATTACAACCCTTCTTGAACAATGCTCCTATTTTTTGTAGATTCAACACTTAGTGAGTGATTCTTCTTTTTTATATTTCTATCTACCATTCTTCTTGTATATCCAATTCTTGAAATCCACGTGTACTTATTTTGTGTTAAGATGCCAATATCATTCCCCAAAACTTCTGGTCTAAGTATAAAGTACATACCAAAAGGTTTCTTAAGATCTTCCAATTCAGCACCAAATTGGACTCCGAAACCGCTTGAACCCAATTAGAGCTGGTGCCAGATTACTTAAATTGGACCTGTGCTGGTTCCAATATGGAAATTCCCTTGTTCTCTGCTTTTCTCCCATGTTTTACTCTGTTCTTCTTGATCTGAGCCAAGGCCGGTTCACCTATACTGGGCCAGCTCCGAGTAAACTCTAGCAGTGGATTTTTTTGCACAAAAATCTTCAATTTCAGTGCAAAAACATAGTGAAATTCTTCTATGGGAAAAATATCAAATTGTAATGGAATTAACTAGCTATTACACAAAAAAACATCACAAAATCGCCTTAAATTGCTAAGAAAATATCAACATATTTTAACCCCATCACACATCAATTGGATTTATCCATTGAATTGCAAAGTTCATGAACTAATTCAAGTATCCTAACCTTAGGAGTATGTGGGAAATATCGAACATGTCATACATGCTGAGGCTATTGGGCTACATCAGACTTGAACTATGAAGAGAAGCTGATAAGAATATTGGAGTATGATGAGAAAGTGCTAATGAATAAGAAAATTTCACTAGTGAAAGTACTATAGAGTTATTATCATATGCGAGCTGCTACATAAGAAACAAAAATTGAAATGTAGAGGAAACACACTAAATCGGTTGAAGGATAATTTTACTTTCGAGGACAAAGTTCATTAAAGGAGGGGAGAGTGTAACATCCTTTGCTTTTGTACTTTCTGGCATTGACTACTTTGTATCAAATGAGATTTTGTATGTGGAGCAAGAACAAGAAGTGATCAGTGTATTGAAATTAAGATTATAGTGAAATAAAAAATTTCAAGGCTATAATTGCAATTTTGACCGCAAATGTCGAAAAATTGAGAAAGAATTTAAAATTTTTGAGGGACATGAAAATGAAAATATGTTATTAGTATTCTATCAGTGAAATAAAAAGTTTTCCAGATTAGAGCAAATAATATTAGGAATTTATGAATTATCGGAGATGTTAGGAAAATTTTATTCAAGGAAAATTGGAGGAAATTGTGATTAGTTGTGAGAAAAAGGTGTTGAAATCTTATTGGACAAAGATATACATGGCAGGATATGATTGGTTGAGGGATGCTAGGTGGCCGATGCATTTAATGCATAATTATCTTTTAAAAAATAATAACAAATTATTTTGGTCAAAGAAAAATAAATAACAAGTGTCATCTTGTTATTAGCTAGACAAGCCATGTGTTAGCATATCATTGGTTGCATGACAGTTCATGCAAGACTTCTCAAGATTCTCTAGGAATTTCTACAAAATTCCACGGACACCTAAGATGGACACTTAAGCTACAAATGGACCAATAAAAAACTTCCGATTTCTTAAGGCCATTTAATGAATTTTGACCAAGAAACTACATTTTCTATAAATAGAAGGGGAGAGGACCGGTTAGGATGTTTTGGGTAGCCAGAAATATACAAGCAACAAGAGAGAATAAGGAAGATAAAAGGAAAAGAAAATAGAGAGGGGAGAGGGAGAGAGTGAATACCCAAGAGGAACAAGGAAGAAGAGAGAAAAGAGAAAACCAAAGAAGTTTGGACTATTTTAGCTTCCAAAGAAAGTAAATAGAAGGTAAAGATCTACCTTCCTTGTATTAAAGTTGTAGAAGAGATCATGGTGAGTATTTTTGGTATAAGAATTGCATATGTTCATCTATGGGTTATGAAAAATTATAGCTAGTAATTCACGTGCAAAGCTATTTGTGTGTGTGTACTGTGTAATAGAGAATATGAAAGGATGTTTTCTGTATTTTATATGAATTATGGAAGTGATTTCAAGGTATTTTAATGGGTTGATCATGGTTGGTTGTGTAAAATAAAGGGGGAAGGAAAGAAATGAAGTAATATTATGTAAATTGTTGAAAATAAATGGAAGAATTCCATGTTTACACAAGCTGCTGGTTTTATTGTGGGGTTTTTTTTTTTTTTGTGAAAATACCGCTTTATTCATGATTGGAAATTATGTGATTAACTGATGTTTAAGAAGGAAATGGAATGAATTAAGTGATGTTTACATGCTATGGAAAAGGAAGAACAAGAATATAATATATTTTGCTGGAAAATGGATTTATTCCAGAAAATTCTGGGGTGTTTTATGTCTAATAAATCTGGCACGTTTCTAGAAATGAACAAAATAAGTTTACAAAAGTAAAGCTAAGGATTCTTGGAGTGTTTTGGTACAAAGTTGATGTGAATTAGATGTGTGGATTGAAAATTATAGGGAAAAAAAAAAATAAGATGATGTGCTAAAGCTGAAATTACAGAATTTTAGTTGAGAACAAATAACTTCGTGAAGTGATTTTAATTATGTTCATAGTTGAATGAGAAATTTATATGGGCTTATGAAGATCTTATAGTCATGTGAGGAAAAAGAAATAAGGATATGGAATTATTCCAAAAGGTATATTTCATTTCTAGAATGAAATGAAAGATGAAGGATAAGGAATATTCTAGATTCTAAATAGAGTAAGGATTTATGTTACTTGTAGGTCGTTCATTTTAAGGTATCCAGGACAAAATCAAGGATCCTTTACATAGTTAAGTGATAGGTTGTACAAGGTAAGTCCTTGAATACTCGAAAACCTAGCATGTGCTAGTGATTTATGCAATTTGTAGTGATGTATAATATATACCTTTAGTTTTTTGGATAAAACTTGGGTTTTCCTGTTTTGATATGCTCCCAGTTTTGTTAAAGAAATTCTAGAAAAATGTAAGTCCTTTGCAAAAATCTTGGTCTGGAAATGTTTTGACAAAAATGAACATTTGAAGGATTTTGTTTGTCTGAAGAAAATGTAGTTTTCTAACAAAGTTTATGGTTTCATTTCAAATTCAAATGACATGAAAATTCATGAGAATTTTTCTTGGTTCATTTTGATGAATAATGTTCCGAAGCATGGAAAACACAAAAATGTGGCTTTAGATTTTCCTGAACCATCTTTGGTTTTCTTGAATGGGAAACGATCATTATTTTGAGAGATAATGTGTTTTTAAGGGAAAATGGGAGTTATTCAATCGGGAATAGTTTTTTCCATTAACCATCATACGTTAAGAAGCATTCCATTCGCATGACATGAATTAAATTAGCTTCTTTTGGTTTATTTAGATAAACCTTATACTAGGCTTATGAGTTGAATTCTTGAACTATGGCATATTTCTTTTGAGAAACTACAAAAATGCCCTTTTTGCTTGGAATATTTAACTTATGGGTTTTATGGAATTTCTTGAACTTAGTTCTTCTTTTAAAGTTAGAATTCTGGAATTCCTAATAAAAATTTGTTTTGGAAATCGATTATTTCTAATACGACAAAAATACCCTTGGAAGCATATTTTATCGTACAAAAAGGACTTCTTACCTTATTCGTTAAGATTTGGGAAACAATCTCTCGGTATGATATTAACTTTTAAAAAATGACAAATTTGCCCCTAAAAACTATTTTGTTTCTTTTCCTCGTGAATGTTGGGATTCTTTGGTAATTGTTATATAGTAGATTGGGTTGGATCCAGTAAAGACGTTGAGTACTCAGCAACGGTTATGATCTTTGACTAGCTTTTGTTCAAGGTAGACAACCCCAAGTAACCCAATTATTTATAGGGATTTTCTTACTCTAAATGGGGCAACAGGATATTGAAATTAGCTGTCCCTACTAGCCATTAGTGCCCGACAATTGCTTACCTTAGTAGATACACTCAAGGGTTCATACTAGGTGTTTCATTAATACTGGTGGGGACACTGGTGTGTTCACCCCTTGTTACCTTGACCAAGATTGGTGTCAGGATTAGGACCACACGGTTTATAGTGGCAAGTAAAATACTAAATTATAAGGTGAGGGGCTGTGATCACTTACTATTCCGGCTTGATATGGTTGAGTGTTAGACTTCAGGGCCTGAGTACAGAGAGCCATCAATAGCCAAAATTGCAGGATATGGTTTTGAACAAATGAGGAAGTTTCTAGACAAAATAAGATTGTATCCGAAGGCAAAGTTCTATGGGCTTTGTATACAAGCCAATCTTCTACCAAGAGAAGTGCCTGTATTTCTGAAATTAGGGCTTTGTGAAGGATCAAAACAGAAAATATCAAAGAAAATGCAGTGGAAATTTTTTCTATTTTTTGAGCCACATCTAGGAGAGAGTACTTACTTTTCATTATTGGTTGCGGATTAACCAATGAATGGCCGGGTTGCACTAGAACTTGCGTTGGAACTGTTGGGTATCTCAGGCTCATATCCTATACGGCACAGCGGAAAAGAAAACAAGATACCATCCTAGGACCCGCCTATGTGTAGAAAATAAGAGATAAAGATAATAAAGGTAACAGCTTTTTTCCTTTGTTTGATCGTCTGAAGAACAAAATTGATCTTTTTCAAGTCGAGGCGTGATCTATCAATTCTCTTATACAAAATCCACGAGAATTGGACGTCTAACCACTATAATTTCTAACAGCAATCCGCACAGAGGAATACTCAAGCACCAAAATTTTCTGTGCTAGAAGAAAAAGATGGCGGCTAGAGCTATTTTCATTTTTAGCAAAATGAGAGAGAGAGAGAGAGAGAGAGAGAGAGAGAAGAAGAAGAAGAAGAAGAAGAAGAAGAAGAAGAAGAAGAAGAAGAAGACGTTTTTTTTTTCTTTTTTTTTTTTTTGTGGCTCCTATTTTCGTGTGAATCACCTTAGATTAGGGTTTTGAGCATATCTAATATATGTTCCAAAATCCACTAAAAATCTAAAATTCTAAAACAATTAGAATTTCCTAATTGTAATTGGAAACATCAAATTCTCACAATTACAACTTGGACCACAAATTATAACTAATTATAATTTGTCTACAATAACTTCTCTTTCTCGCAATTAACCCCACTATGTTATCAAATAACACCTTAAGTATATAATCCTCTATTGTGTGTGACCTATTAGGTTTCCCAGTCAATTGGTAGCGAACATGAATTAATCCAAACGTCTCTGAGATTAATAATCCATAATTAATTAGAATTAATCCTATTAATTCTAATCGGATTGATTTATTAATTCATCAATTAATAAACCCATATTCCTAGATCATGAGTGGTATCTAGCAACACATCATGACCACCCAAGAGTCTAGGAAGTTAAATGGCTTGACATGAACCCTTCAATAACAAACTTCAGTGCAATTAACTCATTTCACCATATAATATCTCATTCGATTTCGAGTACGGAATTAGTGCCAACTCCCTCTAGAATTAATTCTGACTCGAATACAATAGTACTTGTACCAGTAACTCACTACTCTAGATGTGTGTCAATTGGAACTATTTCCAATACACAATCGCCTTAGTCAAGGACTTTCCAAGTAGTAATTCCTACAAGTGGCCGTGAGATATTCGCCCATACTATTAGGAATGGTAAATCATTTATTAACCCTCTCAACTACTTTTATTTACCTCACAATGTACCCAATATGCATCCCATAGGCGGCCCTCGATCAAGCTCTGGAGATTGGAATCAAAGTACAAAGCTCAGCAAACAAAGTACCTTGGAGATCTCAAGTCTAAGAATACTTGCACGTTTGCTATATTGAGATTATATCACTGGCACTAAATAGTTATGCATGTGATTATCTCAAAGCTAGGTCATCCAATGAACTTGTTCCATTAACAAGCATCCATGTATTAACTTTGAGTGTCTCAATACTCACGGTTATGAGAACCATTGCCTGATCAAATCAGGAAGTCTAACGCATGCTAGTCTTAACGCATTAATGATGTCCTGTCTCATTAATACTATGACTAGGGACTATTTAAGTACTAACACTATACAGTGTAGTAGGAATCTCATAACATGATCTCTATCATGATTTCCTTAACACAGTATTATACTAGGGACTTTATGAAATAGTTATATTACTTCAAAATAAACAAAAGAAACTGTAAGATAAATAATGCCTTTTATTAAAATAAAATGTGTCATATACAATGTAAAAGTGATTGCCTCTAGGGAACAATACTAATAGGAATAGGAGGACAAAGCGTATGTGGTTCAACTGGTATTTCCACCAATCTTCTACTCCTACGCATTAATCGTCTCCAAACTTCCTCTCTTCATCTTTCGGAGTATGACTCTGGATTACCTTGGTGAAAGCTCCATCTTTATATAATCAAAATATCTCCAAGAGAGAAAGAAGAGAAGGACGAGAACAAGAGGAAGAGACGGCACACTCAGAGAGAAAGAATTCAGGAAAAAACCACGTTATTTTTTTCTTCCTCTCTTGCACCTTAATTTCGGCTAGCCTTAGGGCTTGGTGAAGCCATAATGGTCGAAAACACTAAGCCCTAATGGGCTTGGTGTTGTGCTCATAAATCAGTCCAGGATTGGCCCAATCCTCTTAATTAATTATATACCTTTTCTAGGCTTCATTAAATACCTAAGGCTAATTAATTAATTCTAATTGGACTCTTAATATATGTTAACATATATCAGCCTAATTAATTAATTTATTCCAGCCCAATCTTCTTAATTAATTAATTATCTTTTCTTGACCTTATCAAAAACTCAAGACTAATTAATTAATTTAAATTAGACTCTTAGAATAAATTTTGTTCTCTTCCAAATAATTATCTATTAAGCCCAGATTGTGTCTAAACAATACCAAGGTAATTTAAGCTACTTTGAGGACCAAGAGATATATTATTCATGACTACTAAAAGGGCCAAAATGACCTTACTATTAAATAGTTCCATTTTTCCATTTTAAATATTTCCATGTATCACCATATAGAAATATTGACTCCAAGAATAATATTGCTAAAGCAATATCTCCGACCTGCAGGTGAAATGATGGAAATACCCCTCTATGTAACACACATCAATGAGACCGCATAAATGTACTAACACCCATCTCAAGGACATCTACCATCCTTAGATCTCTAGTCCAATAATTCATAACTCATTTAAATGTACTTGCTTATCATTAAAAGTAGCCCAAAAGAACACATTCTAGAGTCACAGTCCCAAGGCTCTAGATTATTAGATTATTCTGGACAATCACAAGAAGGTGATTTAACTTCACAAAATGAAGTATAGAAACTCTATTACATAAGTCTGTCTGAACTAACTATAGTAATACACCCAACGTAAAAAGGTTATTGATCTCATAAAAGAAATCTCACCCAACGTACATCAAAGTACAAGACCCTAGCTTTGCTAGACCACCAACTTATACTTAATAATGAAGGTATCCGTGTACGCTGTAGCAGTAATAGTCTGGTCTCTATAATTATAGTACTTTAAGAGAGACCAGTACTACAGGTCTAATTCTATGTATTCGAAATATGCTTATGCCAATGGTATAAGTGAACTACTCACTAATTCAAGGTAAACCATTCCTCATTAGAACTCATAGCATAATAGTCCTACCTGAATAAAATACCCAATTCCATCAAACGACTAAGAACTCAGTTTTACTTATATGCTAAGTACGCATGGTTTATACCTTACTGTGAAGAATGATCTAACGCATAGACCATTACTTGTTATACTTAGGCATTAAATGTGCAATAATATAAAAAACAACCTAGATTGAATGAATAAATATTTTATTACAATATATTTGCACAGAATGCATAGTCTTTGAGGACATACTTTCCAACAATCTCTCACTTGCACTACAAAGACAAAGAAAATCCACAAATGCCTACCCCTATGAAATCTAAGTGTTTGTGCAATACCTTTTCTATCAAAGGCTTGGTAAAGGGATCTGCCAAATTATTGACAGAGAAAATCTGATCAACCACAATCTTTCATTTCTCGATGAACTCCCGGTGAGGCGATACTTCCTCTCTATATTCTTGCCATTCATATGGTTTCAAGGTTCCTTGCATTGTGACATCGTTCCAATGTTGTCACAATAAATTGCGACTGGCCTATCCATGTGCAGTATTAGTTCAAGTTCTGTGAGGAACTTCCAAGCCATACAGCTTCTTTAGAAGCTTCTGAAGCAGCAACGTACTTAACTTCCATAGTAGAATCAGCAATGCAGGATTTCTTGATACTTCTCCATAAGATAGCTTCTCCAAATAAAGTGAAGACATATCCACTAGTAGATTTTCTTTCATCTTTATCTGCCTGGAAGTCTAACTCTATGTAACCAGTAGGAACCAAATCATTAGCACGATATACAAGCATATAGTCTCTCATTTTCTTGAGATATTTTAGTATATGCTTGATGGCTTACCAGTGAGCGTCCTCTATATTTGACTGATATCTACTAACCATATCTACTGCAAAGCAGATATCTGGCCTAATACAAAGCATAGCATACATGAGACTTTCCACAGCTAAAGCATAAGGGATCTTGCTAATTTTTTGCTTGTCTTCCTGTGTCTGAGGACACTGCTTGGAAGATAAGGATAATCCATGTCTAAAGGGTATAATAGCCCTTTTACATTGACCCATACAGTACTTGACCAATATCATGTCAATGTAAGCAGACTGGGACAAGCCTAACATTCTCTGCTTCATATCCCTAAGAAGCTTAATACCTAGAATACAGCTAGCTTCCCCTATGTCTTTCACGCTAGATTGACTAGATAGCCAAACCTTAACTGATAACAATGTCCCTACATTATTTCTAATGAGTAAAATGTCATCTAAATAAAGTACCAAGAAAATCACTTTGCCACTGTCTGATTTTCTATACACACATGGTTCATCCACATTTTCAATGAAACCGTAAGCTTTCATAGTTTCATCAAAATGTATGTTCCATGCTCATAATGCTTACTTAAGTCTATAGATGGACTTCTTAAGCGTACAAACCATTTGTTCTTGACCTCTAGCAACAAAACCTTCTGGCTGGGACATATAGATGTCTTCGTTAAGATAACAATTTAAGAAGGTCATTTTGACATCCATTTACCATATCTTGTAGTCATAATGATATGCGATGGCTAAAAGAATTCAGAAAGACTTAAGCATAGCTACTAGTGAAAAGGTTTCCTCATAATCGATCCCCTCTTTTTATGGATAACCTTTAGCAACCAAACTTGCTTTATAGGTTTCAACATTTCCATCCGCATATCTCTTCCTCTTGTATATCCACTTACACCTAATGGGTTTTATCCCATCAGGTGCAATGATAAGTTCCCAGACCTGATTGAGGTACATAAACTCAATCTCGGCATTCATGGCTAGCTGCCATTTATCTTCATAACATTAACAATGGCATCCTCATATCTAGTGTGATCTTACTCCTGATAATCAGAGACTAGATCATAGATCTCTCCGATTCACCTTTCTGGAACTCTTGTGATCCTCTCACTACGATGAGGCTCAGTTTGTATAGGAACATCTGGTAGTGTTTCTCTTAGTTCCTCTATAAGGGTGTTAGAAGTACCTGAAGTTGAATCAGTGACCAATTTCTCTTCTATCTGCTGTGGCACTGTATCTTGAAGTGTGTGGTTGCTATTAGTGAGCGTGGCAAAGTGTGTTTGCATCTCTGCCTAGAAATTAACAATGGTAGCAGGTCTTCCAATGTTAGGCTTTTGTGCTTTAGAAGACTCTGCTATAGTAGGCTCTATAGTTGGGGGCTGCGGCTATGGTAGAGGTTGTCATCTCTATCCTATCCTCTCTCTGAACTTAGCAGGAGTTAGCCATTCTTTTGCTTCCTCATCATAGTTGTAACTATAGTTGACTAATGTCCTATCAGCAACAACCTCACTAACAACATAGTAGATGCCACCTCACCTTCCACTGGCACCTGAAAATGCTGAAGTATCCTGGTAGTTACCAGTGGGAAGGCAAATGTCTTAGAAGGATGAGTGGAGAAAACTACATTACCTATATAAGAAATGATGAGAGAGGCTAGGGAAATAGGTTGTGCATGAATGAGTTTATACAATACATAAATGTCCACTAACCTACCTTCATTAAAACCACTAGCCCTTAGGGCAACATTGAAAGCCAACAAAAATACTACTAATCTATACTGAGCAGGTAAGTCCATAACAAGTAAAACCTCTTCTTGCCCAATGAGCTAGTAAACCAAATGTAACTCAATCCTAGCTATCTCAAATTTCCACTCCGGATCTAATACCACCTTTTTTGTTTTAGGTGCCAATCTCCATCCATGCCTCTTATCTCTCAATCCTAAGATAGTAGCCTGAATCTCCCTAGTTAGACTAATACACACGCTTCTGACTGTGGTATCAATATTCCTCAAGTTTTTCTTCTTTTTCACCTCTATATTTGCTTAGAATTCTTTGACCAAAGTGGGGTAATAAACTCCCTTCATCCCCAAAATAGGTCCCCATCAAACCTACCTAAATAGCTAACTAACTTTCAATTCATGGTTCAGGACAGGATCGAGGATCCTTTTAATAATAATCTTTCTCCCATCTCTCTTCTCAAGCATTTCCTTGTTCTCATCATTGACAAATCTCTCAAAAAAGGTAGAAGGATGTTGGGCCAATGACGATGCATCATCCCTCTACTTCTTGGAAGGGAGTTTGGTATCTATGTGTTTAGGTGCCATAGATAGTATAGGAGAGTAAAGAAAAGAAAAAAAAGAGGAAAATGAAGGAAAGAAGATGAAAAGGAAAGTAAGATAGATGATCAAAAGGAAAAGGGCACATGCAGTACACTTGTCTCAACTTAACAACTCCAACTCAATTAATGTATTCCAACCATTAACCAATCAATAAAACAACACAATCCACTTCATAATATCCACTAAAAATCAACAATCCCATCAAATGTACTCAACAAATCACCTTTTCTCCTGAACTCTTTTCAACACCACTCCCCTTCTTCACAAACCACATTGCAAAATCAACAATACAATTACTAAAAAATCTAAAATGTCTCAGCTTAATTCAATCATATCAACCAATCCAAATACACAAAATAACCCACCAATCAATACAAATTCAACATTATTCCATAACCATTACTCAATTACATTAGCTAATCTCAAAATAGGAATTCACAGCACAATCCCAACAGAATAATTGAAACACAGTTTAACGCAAGCTCAACCACCTCAAGCAACCACATATTTACCAACTCATTCAATACAAATTACCCCTAAGAGAAGCTTAATAAACCCAAAATAACTCAACTCAAATCCCTTCAGCAGTTATCAACAAAACTCTTTTTTTTTTTCATATTAGTAATGCCAATCCCATTTTCTAATCAAACAAAATAGTCAATATATATAAGCTCAATCAAGCATTCACTCACAATATCATTCACTAAGTAATATAATAGACAGTTAACAACCAATTCCTCAAGCTACAAATAGAACTCAGTATACTTAATTTGCTAAAGGTTTATAAGTCACCCCTATGAAGCACAACAATTCTCCTATTTCTCAGTCTAAAATAATAGCTCAAAATGCAATCATATTCTGAAATCTTCATTCAACATCCTTAAAAACTTACCCAAAGTTGTTTCCCAATGGTTTCTTATGCAATAAATTTAAATAAGTAGCAAAAGATGGTAGCTAAGTGGTATGGTTTAATTGATCGAATAAGGGAAATGGGAAAGAGTCGAACGATTTTGAACTGAAGTAAACGTTTAAAATTTGTGAGAAATGTGGCTATACATAGTGATTTGAACTATAGGTATAGTAAATGGATGCACGGTGATAGTGGATATGAAGAATAGGGTAGGCATCATCGAAAGGTTTTAAAGAAATAACTAAAAGAGGGAAGAATATCTGTTTTATTTTTTTGAGATTCAACCATGCATGGCACCATTGAAGCTGACTTGCATATCGTCATTAAAGCACAGAAGTTTGAAACCTTAAACCAAAATGATGTTGTTAATATAATGAATAGATGCACGATGCCATGTAGCATGATCTCCATGGTGTTGTGCATAACTTCATGCACTATGAATTTTTTAGTGAAACAACATTGTTTTTGTTCTAGTATACTACACAGCGACGTCGTGCATGACTTGCACCCTACCGTGTATTCTCAAAATGTTCAATTTTTCTATAGTATTTAAGGGCACAACACTATGGAGTATGAGCTCCACCTCACCATACACTTCCAGAAAATGTAAAAATACACACACACACACACACACACACACATATAAATTAAAGTGAAAGCAATAACGTAACTATAGCAATGAAAAACTAATAAAGTGGATATAGATAATCACATGACTCAACAAAAGATGACATAGCAAAAAAAATACATCAAAACCTAACAAACTAAATAAGCAAAATGTCTAACAAAGACTTGTCAACCCCAAAACTCACTAAAAATAGAACAAAGCTAAAACTAAACATATTCTAGTATAAAACATATTTAGGAAAGAGATCAAGGTTTTCCATGTTCATTAGGCATAGTTCCTAAAGGTCTCTCAGCAAACATCTTTACAAGTTGCCCAATTTGGTTTTCAAGGTCGTGAATTGAAGCTTGTTGGTTTCTCATGGATGTTTCAACACCTTGGAAACAAGTATCAATGGAAGTCACCAACTTAGCAGCCAAGTCTTCTAGCGATGGCCTTGATTGTGCTTATGGAAGTAGTGGAGGTTGTGGTGCACGAAATGGTAAAGGGGCTTGGGTTCTTAAAGCATAATTAGCTTGAACTCTTTGAGGTCTTCCTTGGTTTTTTCCTTGATTATTTCAAAAAATGTTTGGATGATTTTTTCGATTAAGATTGTAAGTATTACAAAAGGAAGTGTTCTTTAGTCCTCTATTCCCCATGTAATCCATATGCATAACTTATTGTTCACTCCCAACTCCTATTCCTTGACATTCATGACTAAGGTTTCCTCTCCCATAAAAGTCATACATCATAACCTGTTTGGTAGAATTAACATTCATCTTATGCACTTTCTTTGTAAGTACCTCAAACTTGGCTTCCAATGATACCATTGTATCCACATTAAACATTCCTTGACTCTTAGCCTTCAATCTTCACATTCTCCAAGAATGATTGTTCAATGAGATATTTTCAATTAAATAAAAAAACTCTTCTAGGTTTTTGAAGAAACAGTAACTCCTGATGAAACATCAACCATTTGTTTGGCAGAAAAACATAACCCATTATAACAAGTCAACATTTGTGATCTAAGATCAAAATCATATTGAGGACATTTCCTAATTAGCTCCTTAAACCTTTCCCAAGAATCAAGAATTGTTTTACTATCAAATTGTGAAAATGAGAAAATATCATTCCTTAGCTTGGTCACTCTAGCAGAGAGAAAATATTTACTAAGAAAAATTTCAGTTAATTGATCCCAAGTGATAATAGAACTGGAATATAAGGATTTCAACCAAGATTTAGCTTGATTTCTAAAAAAAAAAAAATGGAAACAACCTTAATTGTATGGCACCCTCGGATACATTATTAAGCTTGAGTGTGTCACAAATCTCCAAGAAAGCTGTTAAATTAGCATTAGGGTCTTCATCTATTAATCCATCAAATTGAACCTTTTGTTGAATCATTAAGATGAAATTAGGTTTAATCTAAAAGTTATTTGCATCCACATGATGTCTCACAATACTCGAATTTGTTCCCAAAAACTTAAGTCCAGCATAATCACCAATTGTTCTTCTTCCGTTAATATTACTATTCCCATTACCATTATCACCTTGATTAACTTCTATATTCTTATCTAATTCACTTGAAACGTCTAATTTTCAAGCTTTCAAGAATCTTTGTTTTTACTCTCTACGTAACCTTTGAAAAGTCCTCTCAATGTCACTATCAAGTTCATCCAACTTTTTACCACAATCTCTTCATGCACACACAAGAAAATTGTCATACAAAATAAAGCAATGCTAAATTCAACTGCGAATAATCTAGCAATAAAACAAATCAAGTGTAAAAAGATAATTATTGTAAGAATTGAAATACAATAATCACAAGAAAAATATGCACAAAGAATTAATAAAACAATTCTAAAACCAACTATCCCATAATAGAAAATCAATAAATTACGTAATGAAAATCAAAGTCGAAATTATTTACAAGATAAAAATAATTGAATCAATAAAACTCATGTGTTTTTAGAATATTGACAACTGATCCCCAAAATGGTGCCAAAAACTTATTTGGGCCTGCAAAGTTTGCGCTATGTTTAGAAAATAGATCCAATGCTCAAGCAAATTTAAAATAAAATACCAATTTACATTATATATACACACATTTGGACAAGTATACCCACCATATAGTATAGAGCGTAGTTGGTAAGTATCGAAGACCCTCGAAAAACAAGATCAATTACTCCTACTTCTAATTAAATTTTATTGTTCAATCAACTTAAAGCAAGAAGTGAAATGACTAACTACTAAATGTGAGGGACAAGAGTGTACCACATGAATACATCAACATAGTTCTCAAGCTAAAGAATAAAAGATAACAAGGTAAGATTTAACTGAAGAAAGGAGATTGGTCGTATAATTAAACAAGAACTTCCACTAGAATACTCAAATAATGAGCATCACTTAATCAATTAATATCAATTCCAAGCATTGGCAAGATTTTTAAAATAAAGTAAAATTCACTCTTTCTCCAGTAATGAATCATTTACCCCAATATCCAACTCATAGACATCTCTATCATACAAATCAAATCCAAAGATGCATAAAATTACGGAAATCTAATAACGAGCCAAAAAACCCTAGAATATCTCTTGGTGTTCCCAAAACCTCATCTATCACCAAGTTCTAAATCTCCTAAATCAATTCTCAAGTTCATTGTGGAAAAAATAAATCTATTGAATTAACATAAAAGGGAACCCGTCTCATGAATCCTTTCTCAAGCTTAACATAAGAGAATTACCCAATCAATCAATTCAACCAATCAAATTCAAGTGATAAATTACTCAAAATACATATTAATTAATCAAATAAACATCAAATACAAGAGTAAATTATGGTGCAACACTTTAATTATAATTCAAGTTAATGAAATTCAACAACTACAAAATCAAGTCACAAATGGAAAAAAGGGGCAAACTCATAGATAAGGCCTCTATTCTACTTTGCAAACTTGATTTCTGGTTGCTCCTTCTTCTTCAAATCCTCCATGATCTTCTCTTCTTTTCTCTTCTTTGTGTTTTAAAGTGAAAAACCTTAGAGGGGGGTGAATAAGGTTTTTGGCAAGCAAAAATAACTTTTTCCGATTGTCTAAAATGCTGAACAAGGATGATCACCAAGATACTTGGACTGACTTTATAGATGCATAGAAAGCTATCCAAGTACTCGTAGATGTATATTTAGATTTAGACAGTGAAAGACAAAATGCATGAACCACTGAAATAAACTAAGACAAGAGATGTCTAGTGGTTCGATCAACAATGATCTATGTCCACTACCTTAAGCCTTACACTTAAGGATTTTCAACCCTATTTCATTAGCATCACTTAATGAAACAGCCACATACAAGAGAGGATCACCACACTAGGTTTTACACAACCTCTCAAACACATCAAGGCTCACCCCTATAGGTTTTACAGCACAACCTTGACAATACACACAACAAGGCTCACCACTATGGGTTTTACACCACAACCTTGAACTTACAAACAACAAGGCTCACCCCTATAGGTTTTACACCACAACCTTGAACATACACACAACAAGGCTCACCCCTATGGGTTTTACACCACAACCTTAAACTTACAAACAGAGAATATGAAAATCAATAGAACAGAGATAAGCTCACTTACTTGAGCAGATATTCTCTCAGATACAAGCCGCAAAATACTTTTATCTTTGATACACAATCAACTCATTTTGAAGCTTAAGATAAAAGGAGATTTTTGAAAATATTGAGCAATGGTGTTTCTAAGATGAATGTTTCAAAAATCTTACTTGTAATCTTGCTTTAAGGGCTATTTATAGAGCTAAAAAGTGGAGTGCCAACGGTTATAAAAAAACGGCTATAAATTTTTCTGTTTAAACTCATCCGAGTTTTGGACGAAGATGCATCCAAAAGTTAAATCCAAAATGGCACATCCGTGACAAAAAATTTTCAACCAGTTTTATAGGATTTTGGATGAACTTTTTGGATTCAAACTGTACCATCCAAAATTCTGCAATTTTTAAAAACTTTGAAAATCATCTCCTTTCAAGCTTCAAGGTAAAGTCAAATGAATCAAAAGATAAGAGGACATAGGAAATAATAAATATAGCTTAATGAACACTTCCTAGTCTAATATTCTTCATAAAAAGTCTTCTTGATGTATAACTCCTTATACTTGATTTTCCATTTGATCTTCCATTCTTGAAATCAGTGATGAATGAGTCGCCAACAATTCTTATCTAAAGACTTTAGAAGAACAAAGGTCAATCATATCATATCATAATAAATTGACATGTTAGTCCATATCCATGTTTGTCATAAATCAAAACATAAAAGAAAGCCCTCAAGGCTAACAATCTCCCCCTTTTTGAGTGATGACAAACATGACACATTTGATATGTAGATAGAAATAACATGATGAGCAAAAAGTGCAAATAATTGTAACAAGTCTCATAGAGATCTTATAAGTAAACATATTTTAATAATCTTAAGGCATGTAATATCTCTATATAAATATTTAGAATAGTTTGATAGAGATAAAATGCTAAAATGCTCCCCCTAAATATATGCTTATGTGAAAATTTCGAACATAAGAGGAAATAGAAGAAGTAACGATTTATTCATCCAGAAAGTGTATCCAAAATAGTTTTGGATGAATGTGTGTTTTCAGAATATTTTTTGATGGGGCCTTTTGGATGTCCAATACATTTTTCAAAAACTGCTTATAAGAGTATTTGCTTTGGAAATGAAGTTTCTGGGTCCAAAACTCCCCCTGAGTCGTTGCACCATAAAAATTTATCATAGAGTTTTGTTTCAAAGATCCAATCATCATTCAGAATTCTGTGTCCATAATTGTTCATGCCAGAAGTAATTTATGCAGCTCATAACAGTTTATACAATTTTCATGAAATTTTGTAACTGTTCAACAACGATTTCGATTTGGAACGGTTTCGATGAGTTACTTCGCATGTCAAAAAAAAAAAAAAAAACCTCTGCATTAACAGATCAAATTTAGTTCATCAGTTTCATATCAGATTATTATGCAGAACCCATAACATTTTCAGACTAGCGTATTTCCTCCTTCCCGGTGAATGCCAACAGCATCATGTCGACAATCATGCAGACAATAATATTTTCTGAGATCAACATTCAACATTTTCACAACATTATTTTCACAGACTATCATTCAACATTTTCACAACAGAATTTTCACAGATTATCATTCAACATTTTCACAGATTAGCATTTAATATTTTCACAGCAGATTATAAAATTTTCGGACCAATATATGCAGACAACATTGTCTTCAGATCAACATATTTCATTCTCCCTCTATCATAGATCATCAGACAATCCCATAATATTCTTACTGCCTCAATAATATAACATTTCACAATATTTCTATTTCTCCCCATAGATCATCAGATAATCCTCAAATTTTCCCCATAATTCTTACTGCACCAGCTAATATCATAACAGTCTATGACATTCCTATTTCTCCCCCTTTGTCATCAATCAAAAAGAGGCATAGCAAATAGAGAAATAAGCAACAGTTAGTAGATAGATAATTAAGCTTAAAAACAAACATCAATAATTATCCAAAGACAGGAATATAAATGGCAGAAAATAAATTGTTCAACGGAGTGTAGAAAAGAAATTGTTCATCATCCCAGTTGCTATCCCAGAAAACAGTTTATCCAATATTGATTGTCTCAGATTTTGCTCCAGCGCCTTTCTTGGAAAACTGACCAGCAATCCTGCTGGATTTTCGCTTCACAACTACATGTTTCTACCTTTTTCCTTTGGGTTTGGGAGAAGGAGGAGAAGTTTCTATTTTCTGAACGAGAGAAGGTGGAAGAGATGGTTCAGGAGAAGTTGCAGGAGAAGGTTCAGGAGAGGAATCCTTTTTGTCCATAGGCAGTTCAGATTTATCTTTAGCTTTTTCATGTTCAAAAGTTTTAGTAGATTGCTCAATGACAGATAGTCTGTTTCCTAATAGTTTGATTTCTGAGCTAAGAGATTCCAACTTCTCTGCAAAAGAACTGATTGCACTCAGAATATTCTCAGATAGACTGGAGTCCAGAACAGTTCCTTCCTCATCAATCTTTCTTTTGGTTCCTGACTATCCTTCTTCCTTGATCTTTATCAAGTTTTCCTTCTCTTTTCCAGTAGATTCTCTCAACAATTTCCTTGAATTTCCTTCCCTAACATATCCCATCTTTTCAAAAGAGTCATAGCTGTAGACATTTGTTTTTGAGGGATCACATGGAATAGAATTTAAATCAACTTTAAAAAATTGAAAGACTTTTGTTAATAGATTGCCAAAAGGAAGAGCTTTGCTTGATGTGTTACGAGATTGCAACATAAGCTTGGTGGCTAAAAAACTAAAATTTATCTGCCTCTATTCAACCAACCCAAGCATTACCACTATTTGCAGAATACTGATAGAAGTTTTATGACTAGAACTGGGAACAATCATGGTTGATACCATGTGGTGCAAGATTCTACCCGTCCCATTCAGCCATTTTGAATTTCTATTTCCAGAACTTTCGAAGCTTTTCCCTCCAGTGAATAGTTTTTCAAAATTTTTCAGATCAAAATTTTCTTTCCCCTCAGGAAATTTATTCATCCCAAAGTACTGAAGGCCGATATCTTTAACATCACAAATTCTGTTAAATAGCCTATGATCAAATTCTATTTCTCTACCCTTAACTCTGGATACATACCATCTAATCATAAAGCCTCCCTCAGTTTCTTCCAACTTTCCTTTTCTCAAATTAGTGTAGAATTCCCAGACCAGAGGAGTATATATTTTCTCATCGACTGACAACAAACTTCCCCACCCAATGTGATCAAACATGTCCAAAATATTAGACAGATTTAAGAAGGCAGAATGATTAACCCGATAGCCAGAGATCACAGTTCTGTTTCTTGAAACCCAATCATTGTACCCAGATTTGCATTTAGAGTCAAGAAAGTGGGGTACCTGGTTTGCAGAACTTGGTTGTTCGGAAGATGATTCAGACGAATCATAGTGAGAAGCTGAGAAGTGAGGCTGCGAAGAGGCTTCTTGGCTTTGCATTTTGAACCCGAAACCTTTTTCTATTTCATCTGAGTGGTTTTGCTCCTTTTTCAGTTTTGGAATAGATGATTAGTTTTTGCCATTGAAAGATTCAAGCTTTTTCAGGGCTTTTTGGGTTTTCAAAGAGAAAGAACACGGAGAAGTTGTTTTGGAGAAATGAAGATTTCAAGAGTTTCGAGAAAGAGAAAATCTGATAGCCTTGAATGTCTAGAAGAATGAGAGAACAAAATGCATTGGAAACATAAGTGTTTTTGAGATGTTTTGAAAAACGCACAAACCAATTTTTTAAAACTCAGAATTTGGAATAAAAGAATATTAACCATTGATTTTGGAACAAGACAAGATCCGAAATCAATGTCCAAAAGAGTGTTTCCCTGAAATGCATTTTGGATGTAGAAATTGGATTCTAGCACTTCGTCCAAAACAGGAACAAGATATTTTGGATGCAGAGTTGTGTTTCCAAAATCTTTTTCTTCACAATTCCTGCACAAGAAGACCTTACACAAAAAGATTAGTTATCAAATTCTTGTAATGCCCAAACCTTTTCTCAAATTGTTGAACCTGTCTTCAGCTAGAGATTTTGTAAAGATATCTGCAAGTTGTTCATCCGTTGAGATATATTCAACACACACATCTCCTTTGAGTACGTGATCTCGGATAAAGTGATGTTTAACTTCAATTTACTTTGTTCTCAAATGCTGCACTGGGTTTTTTGTTAGATTGATAGCACTTGTATTATCACATATTATAGGTACACAATTAAAATTTAAATTGAAATCTTGTAGAGTATTCTTCATCCATAAGATTTGAGTACAACAACTTCCTGCTGCAATATATTCAGCCTCAGTGGTGGATAATGAAACGCAGGCTTGTTTTTTACTGTGCCATGATACCAGTGAGTGTCTAAGAAATTGACAATGGCCACTAGTACTTTTTCTTTCAACTTTACACTTTGTATAATCTGTATTAGTATATCGTATAAGATCAAAGGTGTTAGTACGTGGATACCATAATCCATAATCATACATCCCAATAAGATATCGAAGAATGCGTTTGACTGCACTCAAATGAGATTCCTTCGGACAAGATTGAAATCGAGCACAAAGACATACTGTGAACATGATATCTGGTCGACCAGCAGAAAAATATAGTAGACTTCCAATCATACCTCTATATTTTCGTTCATCTACCTTCTTACCCTTTTCATCTTGGTTAAGCTTTATGGATGTACTCATGGGTGTGCTGATTTCTTTTGCTTCATTCATTCCAGACCTTTTGAGCAACTCTTTGGCATACTTTGCTTGGTTAATGAAGATTCCATCTTTAGTTTGTTTAATTTACAGTCCAAGAAAGAAGTTCAATTCTCCTATCATACTTATTTTAAATTCTTACTGCATAGTCTTAGCAAACATCTTGCATAAAGAGTCATTAGTAGCGCCAAAAATAATATCATCAACATAGATTTGGACAATTAGTAAATCATCAGGGCAATCAGATTTGATGAACAATGTATTATCAATTAAGCCTCTAGAAAATCCTTTTGACATTAGAAAACCACTAAGCCTTTCATACTAAGCTCTAGAAGCTTGCTTCAATCCATAAAGAGCTTTAGATAATTTGAAAACATGATTTGGAAAGAGCTCATGAGAAAAATTAGGTGGCTGCTCAACGTATACTTCTTCTTTAATAAAGCCATTTAGGAAAGCACTTTTGACATCCATTTGATAGAGCATAAAATTTTTAAATGATGCAAAGGCAAGTAACATTCGAATAGATTCTAGTCTAGCAACAGGAGCAAATGTTTCATCATAGTCAATGCCTTCCTCTTGATTAAATCCTTAAGCTACTAATCTAGCTTTGTTTCTAATTACAGCCCCATTTTCATCTAGTTTATTTCTAAAAACCCATTTTGTTCCAATAACAGGATGATCATGCGGTCTAGGAACAAGTTTCCAAATCTGATTTCTTTCGAATTGATTCAACTCTTCTTGCATGGCGATAATCTAAAATTCATCATGTAATGCAATATCAATGCTGTTAGGTTCAATATTTTGAAAGAAGAGCAAAGTTGTCAATAAAATACCATCGAGTTTTAACTCCTTGGTTTGGATCTCCAATGATTTGCTCCTTTAGATGGCCTGATTTGTATTTCCAATCTTTCGGCAATTGATGATTTGCAGAATCTTTAGTTTGATGTTTTTCTTGTTCATTCTGTAATTCTTCGATTTCCTCCTCTTTTGCATGAGTATCTAATGATGGAGCATTTACCTGATCTAACTTAACTTCATTTGAATTATCTACATCGTCGTCATCTCTTTTTGAAGTATAAATGTTAGATTCATCAAATACAACATGCACAGATTCTTCCACACAAAGAGTTCTTTTATTGTATACTCTATAAGCTTTCTTGTTGGAAGAATATCCAAGAAATATAGCCTCATCGGACTTGCTATCAAATTTTCCAATATTATCTCTTGTATTTAGAACAAAACATTTGCATCTAAAAACTTTAAAATAAGAGATAGAAGGAGTTTTGTCAAACATAAGTTTAAAAGGAGTTTTTCTTAAAAATGGTCTTAACATAACTCGATTTATTGTATAGCAAGCTGTGTTAACAGCTTCCGCCCAAAAGTATTTTGGAAGAACATTTTCACAAAGCATTGATCTAGCCATTTCTTGTAAGGTCTGAATTTTCCTTTCAACAACACCATTCTGTTGAGGAGTTTTAACTGTTGAAAAATTATGAAAGACTCCATTTTCATCACAGAAGTGAGTAAAGTCGCTATTACAAAATTCTTTTCCATTATCACTTCTAATAGAAATCAGTTTGCATCGAATCGAGTTTTGGACGTGCTTCACCTTTTTGTCCAAGAAATAATATCCGGGTGAATCTAGAAAAATCATCAACAATTACATATGCATATTTTTTACCTCCAAGACTAGCAGTTCTCATAGGTCCAAATAAATCCATATAAACTAATTCAAGAGGTTTTGAGGTAAAAATCATTTTCTTTGGTTTAAAAGAGGTTTTGATTTACTTTCCAAATTGACATGCATCACAGATTTTGCGTTTATCAAATTTCATTTTTGGAAGCCCCCTAACAAGTTCTTTTGAGGACAGTTTGTTTAACAAATCAAAGGATACATGACCTAATCTTCTATGCCAAAGATAACCATCATTGTCATGAACGGATAGGCACCAAACTCCATTAGCTACAAGGTCATTGAGATAAAACACATATACGTTTCCCATGCGTTTAGCAGTAAAGATGGTTTCAAGATTTTCACTGTCAAGTATAGAGCAAGAATCTTTTTCAAAAATAACTTTGCAACCATTGTCACAAAGTTGGCTAATGCTGAGCAGATTATATTTTAGATCATCAATAAGTAAGACTTGCTTTATAAATGTTAAGGAACCTTTACCAATGTTACCAATGCCGAGAATCTTTCCTTTCTTCTTGTCTCCAAATGTAACAAATTCTTCAGTTGTTGTCTGAATATCTTCTACCAATACTGCATTTCAAGTCATATGTATTGAACAACCGCTGTCCAAAAACCACTTGGTAAAGCTTAAAGACCGTGCCTATACATGAGAAGAAGAGATGATTTTTGGTACCCACAATTTCTTGGGTCCATAAAGGTTAGTAACATTTTCTTTGATTTTCCAGAAAGTAGCTCCACTAGATTCCACTTTTCTTTTAACAAGACATCTTAAAACTAAATGTCCAGGTTTCTAACAATACGTGCATGCCTTGTATGTGCTGTGAGAAGAAGTAGGTTTAGCATGCTGAAACTTGTTCTTTTTGTAATTATTCTTATGTTCATATCCTAAGTTACTCTGATTTTCCGCTAAGCCAAATCTGGGCATGCAAGTTTTGTCTTTATCCTCATGTTTGTATTCTAAGCCACTTCGATTTCCAGCATAAACAGATCTGGACATGCAAGTTTTGTCATTATCCTCATGGTTATATCCTAATCCATTTCGATTACCAAAATGATGTTGAGTTCCGAGAAGTTTTTCCAGATTACTTTTGCCATTTGTAAATTTTTCAATGCCATTGGTAAGATCATTTACTTTAATTTTCATATCATTGAATGTGCTAACTGTGCATTTAAGAATTTGAATTTTATCACACATATTTCTATTTTCCAGAGATGCATGATGCAATGCTGTCATGATCACATCTTTTTCAATTGTAGCACATGTATGAGCTTCAAGAGACATATCGAAGTTATTTAACATAGCTTCATTTTCTTTCATCAGTCAATTTACTTTCAACTTTAAATCTTTATTTTTTTTGGACAGTTTTTTTAATTCATGAAACATATCACATAACAATTCATTAGGATCAACATGCTTTTCAGTCATAGATGTATGCAAAATAGACATGCATTCTGATGTTGAAAAGTTTACCTCATTTTCCAAAGCCAAAAAGCAAATATTGGCAGTTTCTTTCTCAGATTCTTCATCTCCAGATTCTTCATTTAAGTCCCAAGCTCCTATCAATCCTTTACCTTTCTTGACCTTCAGGTTTTTCCTCTTCGTAGACACTTTTCCTTTCTTTCCTTTTGCAACCGGACAGTCTGCAATGAAGTGATCTGTGCTTTTACATTCAAAGCATTGAGGTTTGAAGCCGGAGGCTTGTCCTTTCTTTCTTATAAGGTTCCTTCCTCGTTTGTAGTTTCCCTTGAACATCCTTCTAAATTTCTTTGCTATCATTGCTAAGTCATCACCATCCATTTCCATGCCTTCATTGCTTTCCGAAAAGCTTGTTTCTCCATCTTCACTTTCAACTTTTAGAGCAATCCCTTTTCTGCCTTTATTATGATTATCAGATTCATGAAACCTTTTAAGCTTCATTTTATGAGTTAAAAGAGATCCGATCAACTCTTCAGTAGGTAAGGATTTTAAATCCTTAGATTCTTCTACAGCAACCGTTTTAGGCTGCCAGCTTTTTTGGTAAAGTATCAAGAATTTTTCGGTTTTGTTCCTCAAGGGAATAAACCTTTCCGTAAGCTTTCAGACCATTTGAGATATTGGTAAATCTTGTGAACATGTCAGTGATGCTTTCATTTGGCTTCATAGTAAATAATTCATCATCATGAATAAGAAGCCCTAGTTTTGATTCTTTGACTTGATTAGTCCCCTCATCGGTGACTTCTAGCAATCTCCACATATCATGAGCTGAATCACAACCACTAACACGGTTGTATTCAGTCGCATCTAGAGCACAACATAAAATGTTCATAGCTTGAAAGTTTAGAGTTATTTTTGTATTGTCTTCCACACTATACTCATCATTCTGTTTAGGTATTTTTATGCCATCAATCATCTTTGATGGAATAAAAGGACCATTCTCAATTAAACTCCATAACTCGAAGTTAATAGAACACACATAAATCCTTATTTTATTTTTCCAGAAAGTATAGTTTCTTCCATTAAACAAAGGTGGATGATTTGTTGAAGACCCTTCAATATATAGAAGAGAAGATGAACTTACCATTAAGATCTTTTCTACAAGGCTGTTAAACCAAGAATATGTAGACCTTGCTCTGATACCAAATGAAAAACCTTAGAGGGGGGTGAATAAGGTTTTTGGCAAGAAAAAATAACTTTTTCCAATTGTCTAAAATGCTAAACAAGGATGATCACCAAGATACTTTGACTTTATAGTTGCATAGAAAGCTATCCAAGTACTCGTAGATGTATATTCAGATTTAGACAGTGAAAGATCATAAAAACAAAATGCATGAACTACTGAAATAAAATTAGATAAGAGATGTATAGTGGTTCGATCAACAATGATCTACGTCCACTACCTTAAGCCTCACACTTAAGGATTTTCAACCCTATTTCATTAAAATCACTCAATGAAATAGCCACATACAAGAGAGGATCACCACACTAGGTTTTACACAACCTCTCAAACACATCAAGGTTCACCCCTATGGGTTTTACACCACAACCTTGAACTTACAAACAACAAGGCTCACCCCTATAGGTTTTACACCACAACCTTGAACATACACACAACAAGGCTCACCCCTATGGGTTTTCCACAACCTTGAACTTACAAACAGAGAATATGAAAATCAATAGAACAGAGATAAGCTCACTTACTTGAGTAGATATTCTCTCGGATACAAGACACAAAAATACTTTTATCTTTGATACACAATCAACTCATTTTGAAGCTTAAAATAAAAGGAGATTTTTGAAAATATTGAGCAATAGTGTTTCTAAGATGAATGTTTCAAAAATCTTACTTGTAATCTTACTTTAAGGGCTATTTATAGAGCCAAAAAGTGGAGTGCCAACGGTCATAAAAAAACGGTTATAAATTTTTCTGTTTAAACTCATCCGAGTTTTGGACTCAGGTTTTGGACCAAAATGCATCCAAAAGTTATGTCCAAAATGGCACATCCGTGACAAAATTTTCAACCCGTTTTATAGGATTTTAGATGAACTTTTTGGATTCAAACTGTACCATCCAAAATTCTGCGAATTTTAAAAATTTTGAAAATCATCTCCTTTCAAGCTTCAAGGTAAAGTCAAATGAATCAAAAGATAAGAGGACATAGGAAATAATAAATATATATTAATGAATACTTCCTAGTCTAATATTCTTCATAAAAAGTCTGCTTGATGTATAACTCCTTATACTTGATTTTCCATTTGATCTTCCATTCTTGAAGTCAGTGATGAAGGAGTCGCCAACAATTCTTATTTGAAGACTTTAGAAGAACAAAGGTCAATCATGTCCTATCACAATAAAGTGAGTCCATATCCATGTTTGTCTTAAATCAAAATATAAAAGAAAGCCCTCAGGGCTAACATAAAGAATTTCTCTCATGTATTTCGTTGGTGGCTCTCTCTCAAATGACCCAGAAAAGTAGTATTTTTATGTTCCTTCACAAATCCCCATAAATCTATAAAATATAGGATAATATGTGATATCGTATGGCTCCATGGAAGATGGCCTATATGGCACCGTGCATGCCTTGATCCTTTAATTTTGCCTCAAAATGACATCGTAAGATTAATTATTGCTATATGCTGGTTTGTTGCACAATAACGTGGATAACATCCAGTATGGTGCCATAAAACTCTAGAGGTTACGGATTTTCTGTATCTTGATAACGCACGATAACGTGTAAGTTGAGGGGCACAATGCTATCGACGATCAGAATATTGACTTCTAAAGTTCTGCAGACGCACGACGGTGTGAAGAATGATAGGCAGAGTGCCGTGACGCTTTTGTTTGGCTCTTTTTTAATCTTTTCTACGTGAATCCTTATCTAATCTTCAACTATTTCATATTGCATAAAATAATGAGAAAATAGGGGATAAAGTAGCAATATAGAATGTATTTTTCCACAATTTAACCACAAATGTGGTTTGAAATATGTTTATAATGAACACTTATCAATACTTATTACATTCCCTAAAATAACTAACTGTTCTTGTCAATATAGACTTTCTCTCACAACCTTATCAAAGTTATCATCATTATAAGATTTTGGGATAAAATTTCCTCCTATATCAACTCATCACTAGAGTCGTCAAAAAAAGGTTCCTCAAGCCAACCCCTAGTGTTCTTGGTAAAATCTATCCTAGATCCATCTACAAAACCAAACAGTCTACCCCTGAACTCAGGCTTCTCGAGACTTTGCCGAACTTTTCTCTTTCTTTTCTTCTCCATTGTTAAGACTACCTCCTGAAGTTCCTCTATGGCTATCACAAGCCCTCTTTTTAGCTCAACTATCTCACTCTCCAACCTATATATCTCGCTATTAGATTTTTCCATATCCTCACCAGTCGTATCTATGGCAAACTCTACTCTAGGTGGGGTTGGGTGGAGGTTCCAATATCTCCTACACCTTCTCTTTACTATTAGAAATGTCCATTTTCTCTCCTCCCTCGCTATCAATAATGTCTACATCCTTCTCTCCTTCATAATCAGTATCATCCGTCTCCTCACTACCTTTATTGTCAACGTCAGCAGCCTCCTCTTCATCTTCTCCATCACTATCTGAATTAGGTACCTCCTCCTCACTCTCGCTCTCAAAAACTAGATCAATTACTAGTATAGATAGGTCCATCATCATAACACCAGCATTACCCTCCGACTCAAGAACCTCAGCCTTCATCCTCTCTCCCTCGCTGCCCTCAAGCTTAGTAGGGTTAGAAACCTCCTCTTCCATCTCCTCATTACTACTTTCCAACTCAAACCATCCTAACCAAGTTCTAACTCCATGTCAAAGGAAGGTAGGTCTGCTATGGGGAACAGAGGCAGGTGTACTACCACAACCTAGTGGCCAATCTTGTGTGATAGATGCAATTCTTCCAACCATCTTATAAACAAATCACATAGGCTAGTACCAGACCAAAATACTTAATATATAAAATATAAATGATCAAATAAGCCTAAACCTAGGCTTTGATACCACTTGTAATACCCCAATACCTACGTACCCTAAAAGCTGGAGATGTCACCCCATTCAGAGGATCAGGGGTCTTTATAACAAAACATAAAAAAGAAAATTAATTAACTAAATTTATTATATCTGAAAACTTATACAAGTCTCAAGCTAACAAAAATAAATGTCTCAATAGAAAAATAAATACAACAAATCATCATAATAAATTCTACTCTCTCAAAGGATCACAACCTTCAAAGTTGATGGCCAAAAATCATAACAAGAGTGTGAGAATTGCTTCTCGGTAAGTCCCGTGTGTGCTCGTGTTATTCCAAAACATTTCACAAATGCATAGGAGAAACAGTTGAAAAGTGTTTGCAAGTCAAAATTCATTTCTTTTAAAAAACCGAGTGGTATTTTACATAACTTTTTCTTAATAGCATATTTAAATAATTTTTTAGTCAATCAACCACTCAACAATAAACACATGGTTATGAAATACTACATTACAGCCCCTACCACAAAACCCAACATCATGGCAATGCACAGTGAAACCCTGCATCATTGGCGTAGTGGGTGATTGGCCCATAAGTGAGATACTTCTCCATCTCTATATCCAAAATAACAAGATGTGTAATTTTAGATAACAATCCACCTAGACTGAGCTACTAGCTTGGATTGACCTAACTCAGTAGACTGATGTATTAACCTGTCAAAGCTCATCTCCCAGAGGTGGTTACAAACTAAAAAAATCACCCTAACTTTTAAAGACTAGCCCTAGTAGCCTATCCTTATTAAGTACTCAACAGAACATTATCCTACTTAAGGATTATTCTCAAACAAATGGTAGAATCCTGCTCAAGGATCAATCATCACCAATCCCTTTTAAACTTCGATCCAGCAATTATGGTTTTTCAAATAGTTTGCTTTTAAAATTGTTTGATGGACAAAAATGTTGTTTTATTAAAAAATCTTTGTTTTGGCAAAACTATTTTATTAGAAAAATAACTAGACCATATTTCGTTTAAAGAAATCACATTTTGATCCAATATCATATTATACATTACTTGCAAATGAGAGCATTTTAATGACAAGGTTTTATGCAAGGACTTACTTAAATCAACTCAACAAATAAGAGATCTTAATAGCTTGATCTTCACACATGATTATGTCATACTTGTCTAATAACAAATGATAAGAGTCCTAATCAGATAACAACTCAACATAGAGTCCTGTCTTAGATAATCACAAATATAATCTCAGCTGAGATAGTTCCATATAACCTTGATATACCAACAAATAATCATTTCTTATATTAACATGTTAATATAAAACTTAACTAGTCTTTTAGCATAAATCATAGCACTCTCCCAATATGTTCATGATCACTATCATAGATATAATCCTGAATCTAATCATCAAATGAGTTTATAATACTCATATGCAATCATCAAGAGAAGAACTCAATACAGTCTTTATTGCCCAACAATCATGTTCATATATTCAACCTTTACTCAAGATTCACATAAAACATGCTTCAATCTCACGATAATCAAACTTAACTCTATTCAATGTGCATAGCAGCATATCTATTCATCAAGAGCCATTATATTGCTCAACCTCTGGTATGATCTTGCTTAGTGGTTATTTTTTAGATGAATTTCGTGTCTATTTTTGAGGTAATTTTCAAGGACCCAATTTGAAGCTCAAAAAAGAGAATTTTGAAGTAAACACACACACACCCAATTTGAATTCTAGGATCCGAGTTAAGTAGACAACTTAGAATACCAGAAAAGAGAATCAAGTCTAACAAACCACTCCTAATAACCGTTAATTTAGCTAGAAAATCAAGAACAAATTGTAGAAGGAATTTGGGCAACTAAAATTAACTCATACTATAGAACCTTAGAATAACAAGATCCTAAGACACTATTTTGGTAAGCTAATTTGATGTCTTTTTATAGGTTTATGGACTCGAATCAAAGGTAATAAATAGAATCCTAAAATTGGTCTTGGCCTCACGGAATAATCATCTAAGAACTCTATCAAGAGTGTCTTTTTAATTAAAAACATAATATCCAACTTCTAAAATGAGTGTTATAATGGTATATATATAGCCATTCAACCCAGCTATAGTGAGAAGTAATCTCAGCCATTGATGTGTTTAAAAGGCCTAAAAAAATGCTATTACATAATAAAAGGCGTGAAATTTTAAATGAGAAAAAAAAACAAAGCAAAATAAGAAATTCAGCAAAATAAAGCATTGCGCAAAGTGGGCCAGTGCCAGTTAGCCTTGATCAGCTTGTACCAGCTAATCACTGACCAACTTCAACTTTTCCTAGCATTGGCCCGGCACCAATTTTACTGCTTAAGCCAATGTCATCTCTAATCTGCCATATTGCATATTGTCCTTGAAGGCTGCGGAAAAATAAAAATTGCAGCGGAAGACGGCAAATTTAAAATTTTTTCGAGCCAAAGTTTAGGATTACTTACTTTTAGAGAGTTTAGTCTGAATAACCGAAGCCGAATTTGTGTTCTTGAACTAGAACGTTTACTCGTTACATAAGAAATCAAGCTAACCATCAATTCCTTCACATGAAATACTTCAAATTTCGGAGCTTTTGATCTTCCAGGATATTCTCTCAACCTCATAAATCGAATTACCAGTGAAAGTAGGCTAGGATTATTTTTCTGAGGAAGAACTAAGAGAAAGCAAAGAATGGTGCCTAGAATTTTTCTTTAACCGACTGTTCCTTTTCTAGCAAGCCTCCATAAGGATTATTTATAAACCTTCAAGCTTGGCTGCCTTAAACCAAGATGGTCTAGGGCTATTCCACCAATTGGGCCTTTTTATTTGTCTTAAGCCTTTTAATTAAAACCTAATTAAATGAAAACTTAGCCTACTATATTTAGTATTTTATCTGGGCCTTTTATTCTACTAAAGCCCAAAATAATAAATACATAACCCAATATAATTATTAAACCAATCTGTATTTATTTTATTTAAACCCGTATATTATCTTGGACATTCTAGAATTAATTAATTAATCTAACCCATGAATTACTCTTGGACTTAATTAATTATTCTAGCCTAATAGACTTTCGGGAATAAAATAAATTTTCATATTCCTCAAATAATCCAAATAATTTGTGTAATGACTAAAATAGTCATTCCAATTTTTAGAGCTATCTTTGGGACCAAGAAATATATTATTCTTTGCTACTAAAATGACCAAAATACCTTTATAACAAATAGTTGTATTTTATCATTTTTAAATATTCTATTTATCAGCATATGAAAATATTGACCTCGAGAATAATATTGCAAAAGTATTATCTTCGACCAACAAGTGTAATAATGAAAATACTCCTATATGTAACACCTATCATTGAGATAGAAAAATGCAATAACACCATTCACAATGACATCTACCATCCTTTGATAACTCGTTCGATAATCTATGACTTTCAATATGCATCCACTTATCACTGGGACCTACCCAAAAGTGTACATACTTAGTCATGTTCCCCTAAGCCCTAGATTATTTAGATTATGTTGGACAATCACAAAATGGTGATTTCTTCATGTAATGAAGTATAGAAACTCTATTGTATAAATCTGTTTTAACTAACTAGAGTCATACACCCAACGTGATATGATCTTCAGTGGGATTTTTCTTGGTATTGTGGGTGGTTTAATTGGTAAGGAGTTCAGTTCAACCAATGGGACCATAAATAGAGATTCTTCTTGAGACAAAAGGAGAAAATGAAATAATAATCTACCATCTATCAAACCCTTGAAGAACTAAGCTTCAAAGACCCTCAAGAATAGTAGAAAGTTCTACTATAATCTCACCCCAATATCCTTGAAGCAACAAAGGTAAATCAGAATAAATAGAATAGAGAAAATAGGCACCCAAGTAATAGAATTCAAACAAACCTTAGAAAAGCAAAGCAAATAAGACCCATTCAAAGAAACCACATTAGATTATCCAAAAGATTTATAGACTCATTTATAAGGAAGACTAACCCTTAAGCATGGTCTTGAACAAGATGAACAAGGAGGCTAGGGCCTCTCAAGATTCTCTCTTAAATTTTAAATAAAGTGTGTGAATTGTGTTGTAAAATCACTAAATGCTCTATTTATACTACCCTAACCCTAGCTAAGTAATCACTGATGTTCTATTATAGTTTAGGGTCTTAATAAGTCTTTACAAACACTTAAAATTGGATAAAACTTCAGAAAACATAAAAAATGTGGGCCGCCCAGGTCGGAGCCGGCGCCGGTTGCGCACTGCCTTTAGGCCGATCGTGTTGCAGATTGAGGCCGGCACCGGTTCGAATGCTTGGGCAGGCACCAATTGTCTACTGTAAGGCCTCCTTTTGGTCGAATTTTGTCTGTATTTGTTGCCGGCTTGAGTTCTTGTTGGGGCCCTTCTTGCTCTCATAAAAAATGAGTTCTTGGCTAGCTTCCTCGACCTTCCAACCCTCTTCCTTCGTCAAGTATAGTTTTTATGAGCAATTGAAAATTAACTTAAAGCTTCTTGGACCCAAATCTTATCATCGTTCCTTGTCCTTGCATGGTCACACCTCCCTCTCCTTGATCTTGACTTCCATAATGAAGCGGAGTCTCATCATCTCCCTCTCCTTGAAATGGATTCATCTCCGAATCATTGCCTTCATCTACATAGAGTACTCTCACAACTGTCACCTTCTTAGCTCCATCATGGTTCATTCGTTCACCTGTAGGCAAGGGAACCAATTCTAAAGGAGTTAGAGGGTTAGAACCATACACAATTTCAAAAGGAGAATAAGAAGTGGTAGAGTGAATAGCCCTTTGTAAACAAACTCAAAGTGTGGCAAGCATTCCTCCCAATTGTTCAATTTCTTCTCGATTATGGTTCGTAAGAATTGGGTAAGTGTTTGATTGACCACCTCCTTTGGAAAAAGGTCTCCAAATTGTTGAAGAATAGTTGCAACTTCCTTAGGTAAAAACATTGTAGAATTATTAGTAGAAACATAAGAACCTTTGCATAAAAGAAGAATAACCGATTCCTTAGCTTCTATAGCTTCTATGACCTCACTTTCTTTTGCAAAGAAATTCACTCTTCTTTTACCTCCCCTCTCTTGTCCTTGCTCACTCCTATTCTTAATCGTCAAAGGTACTTGTTTATCTATTCTCTCTCTCAACTCTTTTTCTTTCCTCTCTTGTTCTTTTCTCTCAATTTCCTATTTTTGTTTGCCATCTTATGCTCCATTCTTCTTTTCTTTCTCCTTCATAATTCTTTAATTGTTGTTCACCTCACTAGGGGCCATGGGGATGAGGGTAAACTTAGTTCCCTCCTTGAGTAGGGAATAAGTATTCTTCCTCCCATCATGCTTAACATGCCTATCCTATTGTCAAGGCCTCCCTAGGAGTAAGTGACCCGATTACATGGGTACCACATCACATAGCACGTCATCCTTATACTTCCCTATCACAAATGATACCAAAACTTATTTGTTTACTCTTAATTCCCATCTATTGTTCAACCATTGCAATTTGTAGGGATTGGGGTGGTTAATCCATCTCATGTCCAATTCTTCAACTAAGTTAGCACTAATTACATTAGTGCAACTCCCACCATCCAAAATGACACTACAAGGGGTCTTGTTGATTAGACACCTAGTGTAGAAAATATTCTCCCTTTGTTGGTGATCTTGGCACTGAATAGCATGTGAATGCAATGACCTTCTTATGACTCCCACCAAAAAGTATTCTTGACCAACAACTTCCCCTTCATCACTTTCCTCATTCCTTTTTCCCTCTTGGTCTTCTTCGTACTTTTCTCCCTCTTCTTCTTTGTCGGTAGAAACCTTACCATAGGGGATAGTATACATCGTTCTCTTACTTGGACACTCATGGGAAGTATGTCTATATCCAAGGCACTTAAAACACTTGATATCACTATTCCTTTGTGGCCTCTCCATGGCTTTTTCCTTGTTCTCGTTCCAACCTTCCTTAGGTTTCCACTCCTCCCTAGGCTTCCAATCCTCTCTACGTTTGTTGAAGTCCCTTTGGAATGACTTAGGGGCTTTATCCTTCTTAAATGGTACCTTACTAGTAGTGTTGGGGTTTGGAAGTGGTGGTCTAGTAAATGCCCTCCTCTTTAATTGCCTTTCAATCTTCATAATGGCATGTACCATATCATCCAATCAATCATAGGGGTGCAATTCTACCAAATTGGCAATTTTCCTATTTAATCTTCCCAAGAACCTTGCCCTTATTACTCTTGGATCCTCATTGATTTGAGCTCTCATCAATATTACTTTTATCTCTTTATGGTAATCTTCCTCCCTTGCTTGAATGATTAGAGTCTTTGGTAAAGATCATTGTAGTAATGGTGTGGCATAAACCTTGTCCTCATCATATCTTCCAATAAATTCCAACTAGCTACGGTTTCCACTCCCATTTGTCTCCTTTATGCACTAACTTGATCCCACCAAACCAAAGCATATTCCGAAAATCCTAAAATAGCCAACCTCACCTTTGACTTCTCACTATAGCTATGACTTTCTAGGAAGATCTCCATCTTGCTCTCCCACTAGAAATATGCTCCGGGGTCACTCTTGCCATAGAATGTGGGCACTTTCAATTTAATATGATTCAACTCCTTCTCCTCATCATTTCCTTTTTTCCTTCCTCCTCTATTGCCCCATCCTCTATGGTGTTCCCTAAGGGCTTCAACTTGTTTCCCCTCATACCATTCAACAACTCCCTCAAACTCTCTTTTTAACCCCCTTAGATTGTTCCCACCATTTCTTCCTTGGCCTCTACCTCATCCTTTTCTCATACCAAGTATTTCCCCTCTCACAGGAACTTGTTGGAATCCCCTGATTGAGTGCTCATCCTACTCTTCCCCTTGTTAGGCATTTAACGGAGGGGTATGGGCATCGCCATCCCTCATCCTAGAGCTAGGTATTTTAATTCACTCTTGGCCTCTCCTTTGTGCGACAGTAGAAAATTGTCCAAGATGATTTATCAACTCCCTTGTCATGTTTTGGAACTCACTTTACATAGTCCTCATCATAGTTTGCAAATCTTCATACAAACCCCTACCATCAATTTGTTCTTCTTGAGGTCTACTAAGTCCACTTTGGTTAGGTCTAGAGATCTCTTAATCATGGGTCATAGTCATGGAAAATTTACTTACTTATATCTGCAAACAAAAGAAATTAGAAAGAAAAATAGAACCTCAATTCACTTCGTTGCGTGTTGGCTCTCAAGGTTGATCACTCCACGCTCATGTTTACTCTCTTAGGCTCTTTTAGTAATAGGCTCACCCTCTTGCCTTTTTCTCAATACTCAAGCCTTCTTGTTCAATCCCAATTCTCCTTAATAGCTAAAGATTTAGTCCAACTTAGTGAATCACACAAATCAATGAATTTTTTTAATTAGGGGGTCTTAGGTGAATTTCAACAAACACTTGTTGGGCACCTCAAGGAATCAAGTTTTAATTAAGAATTTTAAGAAATGTAGACTCAATCAACATAAGAACAAACACTTAGACGCACAAGGAAACACTTCTAACCAAGAAACAAATAAGAGTTAGCAATAACAAAGAAACAAGAACAACTAGAACTAGAATTATGAAGAACGAGATGATTACAAGTGTGCACTAGTAAAGTTAAGTTCATTGAGCATGGAATTCAATAATAGAGTAATATACTAAGTCCCAATATTCCAAGGAATAAAAATTAAGAATTAAAGTTCCCAACTATAGCCAAAAACATTCTCACGGAACTTTTATCAAACACCTTGGATGCAATCCCGTCACTTAAATACAACCAACATTTTCACCCATATTCAAGCCAATTTTTACCACAAACAAAGAAAAATTTGTTTCCAAGGATTATATTAACATCAAGGAGCAATTTTTCAAAAGAAAATTCATGATATAACAAAGATTTCAAGACCTTTTTGGAACATGTTTTTGAGTTACGAGATTTTCTCTATTTTCTTTTTCTTCAACTTTGTAAGGCTCATTTTCTTGTTTTCAAGCTTTGATTGGAATCAAAGCTTTCCTTGCTCTGATACCAAACTCTTTGATATGATTTTGAGTGGGCTTTTTCTTGGTGTTGTGGGTGCTTTAATTGATAAGGAGTTCAGCTCAACCAATGGGACCATAAACAGAGATTCTTCTTAAGACAAAAAGAGAAAATGAAATAATAACTTACCCTCTATCAAACCCTTGAAGAACTAAGTTTTAAAGACCTTCAAGAATAGTAGAAAGTTCTACTATAATTTCACCCCAATATTCTTGAAGCAACAAAGGGAAACAAGAACAAATAGAATAGAGAGAATAGGCACCCAAGTAATGGAATTCAAACAAACCTTAGAAGAGTAAAGCAACTAAGACCCATTCAAAGAAATCATATTGGATTATCCAAAAGATTTATAGACTCATTCATAAGGAGGACTAACCCTTAAGCATAGTCTTGAACAAGATGAACAAGGAGGCTAGGGTATCTTAAGATTCTCTCTCAAATTTTGAATAAAGTGTGTGAATTGTGCTGTCAAATCACTAAAGGTTCTATTTATACTACCCTAACCCTAGCTAAGTAATCCCTGAGGTTCTATTACAGTTTAGAGTCTTAAATAAGTCTTTACAAATACTTAAAATTGGACAAAAATAGAGAAAACATAAAAAAACACGGCTGCCCAGGCTGGAGCCGGCACCGGCTAGGGCCCTTGAAGCCGGCGCCGGTTGTGCACTGCCTTCGAGCCGGTCATGTTGCAAATTGAGGTCGGTGCTAGTTCGGATGCTTGGGCCTGTGCTGGTTGTCCACTGTATGGGCTCCTTTTGGTCAAATTTTGTCTATATTTGTTGCCGACTTGAGTTCTTGTTGGGGTCCTTCTTGCTCTCATAAAAAATGAGCTCTTGGCTAGCTTCCTCAACCTTCCAACCCTCTTCCTTCCGAAGCATAGTTTTATGAGCAATTGAAAATCAACTTGAAGCTTCTTGGACCCAGATCTTGTCATCATTCCTTATCCTTGCACGGTCACACCTCCCCTTCCTTAATCTTAACTTCCATGATGAAGTGGAGTCTCATCACAACACACAAGGTTATTAGCCTTATGTTAAAACCTCACCCATCATACATCAAAGTATTCAAATCCAGTGTCAACAGTCCACTAACTTATAATCATATCTTAGAGTCCTCGTCCACGCAGTAATTGTGATAAATCAATCTTTATTTATTTCAATATTTTCATAAAGATTATTATTGCATAGTCCAATTCTACATATTCCAAATATGCTTACACTATTGGTGTGAGTGGACTACTCACTGGTTAAAAGTAAATCTCTCCCCATTTAGAAACCATAATATAATAATCTAAAATTTGACAAAAAGTGCCCAACTTCATCAATCAATCAAAAATAATTTTTCACTTATGTGTTAGTGGCTTATAATTTATTCCTTATTGTGAAAGCACGATCCAATCACATAGATTACTTGCTAACACACTTAGACATTAATGTGCAATATATGTAAACAAACTACCATTAATGAATGAAACTTTTATTAACTTCTCAATACAGAAATATATAGGCCATTTTGGGCATATATTCCAACAATCTTCTCTTGCATTAAATAGACTATGATAGTCCATATGTGCCTACCCTTATGACGTCTATTTGTTTTCGAAACACCTTTCTATCAAAAGCATGATAAATGGATCCACAAGATTATTTGTTGAGGAAATCTGGTCAACCACTATCTCTTATTTCTGGAGGAATGCCTGGATTAAGTAATACTTTCTCTGAATGGACTTACCCTTCCTGTGGTTTGTTGGCTTTCTACATTGTACCACAACTCCAGAATTATCATAATATATAATTATGGGCCTATCCATCTATGGCATAACTCCAAGTTTTGTGAGGAACTTCCAAAGCAAAACTGCTTCTTTTGAAGCTTCTAAAGCTACCACATACTTAACTTCCATGGTAGAATTAGCAATACAATATTACTTAACACTCATCCATGCTATAACCCCTCCAGACAAAGTGAAAACATATCCACTAGGGGATCTTCTTTCATTTCTATCTGCGTGGAAGTCTAAGTCCATGTAATTGGTAGGAACTAAGTCACCAGCCATGTAAACAAGTATATAATCCCTCGTTCCCATTAGGTGCTTGAGAATATACTTTACAGCTTGCCAATGTTCTTCCCCTGGGTTTGATTGATACCTGCTAACCATTCCTACTACAAAGCAAATATCCAGCCTTATACAAAGCATGTCATACATGAGACTTCCCACTACGAAGCATAAGGAATCACACTCATCCTTTCCTTTTCTTCTTGTGTCTTAGGACATTGCTTGGAAAATAAGATCAATCTGTGCCTAAAGGGCATGATTGCCGCTTTACATTAATCCATGCTAAACTTAGCCAATAGCTTGTCAATGTAAGTAGATTAGGATAAGCTTAACATTATTTGCCTCCTATCTCTAAGAAACTTTATTCCAAGAATGTAGCTAGTTTTTCCCATATCTTTCATGCTAAATTAACTTGATAGCCAAACCTTTATAAATGATAATATATATACATCATTTCCAATTAATAGAATGTAATTCACATAAAATACCATAAAAGACATATTGTTGCCATCTGTCTTCTTATATACTCAGGGTTCATCCACATTTTGTATGAAACTATAAGATTTCATAGTCTCATCAAAACGTATGTTCCATGCTAGCAATGCTTGCTTAAGTCCATAAATGGACTTCTGATGGGGGCTAAATTCACCTATACTTTTTTAGTTATTTGAGGATATTTTGTGATACTTTTAATGTAATAACTAGTTATATTCCTTCCTATTTGATATTTTACATTTGAAAAGATAATTGGACGAAAAACAAGACAAAACCATCGAGCGTGCAGAGCACAACCGGCACCGGTCCTAGTTTGGAAAATAGGGGAAAACACCTGAAAATAGAGCACATCGAGGCATGACCAGAACATGGCTAGCGTCGACCGTGAAGGGCTAAGCTGGCATAGGTCTAATGCAGGATTAAGGCAGCGAATTTCCTTTCAAATTAGATTTTGGTAACTTCTGCTACTATTCTTTTGGGAACTCTTTCAGCCACATAAAATGATTCTTGTAAGCACTTTTTGGTAATTAGAACTACTACAAATACAATAGAATAACGTTGCACAAAATAGTTTTCAATTCTTTAATGTAATATCTTTAGAAAACTCCTAGAGAAACACTAAGAACAAGGAGGATCAAGGAAATCTTGAAGAAGAAGAGGGGCTTTATCAAGAAGATTGCAAAGGAGAAGGGGATTACGCTTGTCTGTGAGTTTTTCTTCTTTCTTTCTTTGTAATTCTACTTTGTTAAAGTTGGATTTATATGTTTTAATTGTAGTTGAGGATATTTTTACTTTATGATTTTACGTTGAATTAATTCTAGACTTGTTGAATTCCAATTCTAAGTATTTTATTACTTGATTTTATGAGTTGAATTAATTCTTCCGGACTAGTTAATTCACTATCTTGTGATCTCTTAATAGACTTGGGAAATGAAGTTAAGGGAAAGACTTAATAATCAACAACAAATTAACATCACATAGAGTATAGGGGTATTATTTCTTCCAAAAGATGTTATTTTTGCATAGAGTATAAGGACATTAATTGTTTAATTGAGTTGTTCTTAAGAATTCTTAGTTTTAATTAAATTAGACTAAGAATAGGAACTTCATTACTTAGAAAATAATTAGAATTTGCTTTTGAAACTCATATTGCTATTCTGGCATTGGAATCAATTGGTTGAAAGATATTTTCTTCACTTATCATAGAATTGAGATATTTCTTCATTACATGTCTTTTCTTCTTATTCCCACTCCTTGATTATCCTTGTCACTTTCCTTGTGTGGACTTAATTTATTCTCTAGTATATTAGATAAGTTGGTTATTTATTCTATCTTTTTATTTTGTTAGTTAAATAAAGGTTCGGGTAAAGTAAGATGGGAGCCTAAGTTCTCGTAGATTCAATACTTACTTTTTTCTATAATATATGATGGGTATACTTACCTGTATGCATGGTTTTAGTGGTTAGAATTTTAATTGAAACTTGATTAATTGTGTAATTTGTTGGTAATATTTTCTACACTAAAAAACACACATCAACTTTTTAAGCTTATAGACCATATACTCTTGGCCTTTCGCAATAAAGCCTTCGAGCTGAAACATGTAGAAGTCTTCACTAAGATAGCCATTAAGAAAAGGTGTCTTGACATCCACTTGCCATATTTCATAGTTAAAGTAATATGCGATGGTCAACAAAATACGAATAGACTTAAGCATCGTAATAGGTAAAAATGTATCTTTATAATCGATCCCTTCTTTTTTAGTATAACATTTTACAACCAACCTTACTTTAAAGGTTTTCACCTTTCCATTTACACCTCTTTTTCTCGTTTATACCCACTTGCACCCTATGAGTTTAATACCTTCAGATGCAGTGACAAGATCCTAGACTTAATTGAGATACATTGACTCAATCTCAGCATCCATTTCTACTTGCCATTTGTCTGCATTAACAACAGCAATGGCCTTATCGTATCTAGTAGGATCTTGCTATGGAGATAATTTGTTATTTATTCTATCGTCTTATTCTATTGGTTAAATAATAAAGATTCAGGTAAAGTAAGGTGGGAGCCTAAGCTCTCGTGGATTCGACATTTGCTATTTACTATAATATGTGATGAGTATACTTGCCTGTATGTATGGTTTTAGTGGTTAGAATTTTAATTGAAACTTAATTAATTCTGTAATTTGTTAGTAATATTTTATACACTAAAAAACACACATCAACTTTTTAAGCTTATAGACTATATACTCTTGGCCTTTCGCAATAAAGCCTTCAAGCTGGAACATTTAGAAGTCTTCACTAAGATAGTCATTAAGAAAAGGTGTCTTAACATCCACATGCCAAATCTCATAGTCATAATGAAATGCAATGGTCAATAAAATACAAATAGACTTAAGCATTGATAGGGCCTGTATTAATCATATTTTTTCTTGTTATTTGAGACCATTTTAAGACACTTTTTATAAAATAACTAATCATATTCCTTCCTATTTGATATTTCCCTTATAAAAAGACTTTTCTATAATTTTATGCAAAAATAAGAAAAAATTAGAGCTAATTGTATGATTTTTCAGAATATAGGCGGCGCCAGCCCGAGAAGGACAGCCGGCGCCGGTCTTTCACTGGAAAAGCGTGGAGAAATTGAGTGAAACAACAATTGAAATTGGAAATTAAAGAAGGTGAATTTCGGTCAACAGCTAGCAAGACAATTTCAGCAGCTTCATGGCTCAATTAAGCCAACAACAAAAAAAAGACAATTGCAACAAAAGCTAAAGAAAGAATTGATTGATTTCGGTGGGGCCAAGGTGGAAACAAAAGTAAGCAAAAGGGGCTACAAAAGACAAAAGAAAAAACAACAAAAGCAAAGAAAAATGGAAGCAAACAATTTGGTCAGCAAAAGAAGAAGAAAAGGGAGAATGGCTTGGATGAGCTTCACGGCTCACTAACAAAACAACAACAACACAGGAGAAGAAACAATTCGGTGGAAAACAAAGTCAACAAAGGTAGGCGGTGGCTTGATTCGGCGGCTTCAATTAAGCCAATTCAAGGGAATCGAAGGAAATAATTTTGGCAAGAGAGTTGGTGATTTGCGGCTCAATTGAGCCGAGGCAAGGGAAACGGCTCACTTGAGCCGATAGAAAGAGCAACACAAGCAGTACTGCTGTGACAACAAGGAAAGGCAGCTCGAATTTCAGCTCAGAAAAGCTGACAGCAAAGGAAAAGAAAGAAATCAGTTTCGACTGGACAATTCCATTCAGCTTAGTGATGGCTCGACAGCAATTGAAAATTAGCTGGGCAATGGCTCAAAAGAAAGAAAGCTTTCACACGGCTCAATTGGAAGCTGATTTTAGCAAATTCCAATGCAACAGAATTGTGCTTCAGCATAAGACGACAAAAGATGACAAAGCACAAAATCAAAAGTCAAAATTGAAGTCTAATTATTTCTCAACTTCAACTTCATAAGTCAAAGACGGTGGAATTACTTTGTTTTTCTTAGACTTTTATTTAGCAATTATTACTCCTTTTTGGTTTTAGATTTTTTAGGTAATTACTTCTTCTTTGTTTAGGACTCTTTAAAGAACTTTGTAAGCCTATGAATAAAGGCCAATTTACCCTAGGAAAGAGAGGTGCACAATGTAGAGATTTGGATATATTTTAGAGTGCATCACCAATATCTTCTCGAGAGGAATTCATTCATATCAAGGAGGATTGTACAAGAAGGTCTTCAAAGGAAGAAGAATGAGGCTTGTCTATGAGTGTTTTCTTTTACTTTGTTTTCTTTTTCTTGAACAATGATATGTTAATTATTTTATTGTGATTCGACATTGTTCTAGATATTCATGATATTTGGAGTTATTTGATCTTTTAATTAATTGATTATTTTTCTTGGTATTTAATTATTTGTTCTTATTACGAAATTAATTAGTTGGTTCTTTCCATTAATTCACTGAGACCAAAGGGGTTGATGGTGGTTTTAATTTATTGATTTCATATTTGTTGTCTGTTAACTCACCGAGACCAAGAGGGTTAATTGATGCAGACTAGGTAATTAAAGGTTAGTTGATGTTTGCCGAGACCAATGATTCATTGATTAATTTCGTGTTTTAAATTTGTCGAGACCAAGAAAATTTAATCAAGTATTGTGTTTAATACATCTTTTAGATGAATTAGTTGAGACGGGACCAAGTGATTTTGATTTATCTAGAAGGTAGTGATTTCATAGATTAAAAAAAAATGTAAATCTATCTTAATCCTTCATGATGCTAAGAGGGTAATTAATTATGATAAAGATTGGGTACTTTAAGATCATGTTTCTCAAAATAATGGCTTGAGTTACATAGTTCTCAAAATAATGATGAGTACGCTTGCTCATATATGTAATTTGAGGTCAACTTTTTTAATTTAACTTAATTGGGAATGTGTTTAGTTTTTATATGATTTTTATATCCAAATCTAAACACATCAAGCATCACAACAGGTAAAAATGTTTCCTTATAATCTATCCCTTTTTTTTTAGTATAACATTTTACAACCAACCTTGCTTTAAGGGTTTTCACCTTTCCATTTCCACCTTTCATTCTCTTGTATATCCACTTGTACCCTATGAGTTTAATACCTTCAGGTGCAGTGAGAAGATCCCAGACTTAATTGAGATATATTGACTCAATCTCCGCATCCATTGCTACTTGCCATTTGTCTGCATTAACAACAGCAATGGCCTTATCGTATCTAGTAGGATCTTGCTATGGGGATAATTTGTTATTTATTCTATCTTCTTATTTTGTTGGTTAAATAATAAAGATTCAGGTAAAGTAAGGTGGGAGCCTAAGTTCTCGTAGATTCAATACTTGCTATTCCCTATATTATATGATGGATATACTTGCCCGTATGCGTGGTTTTAGTGGTTAGAATTGTAATTAAAACTTGATTAATTGTGTAATTTGTTGGTAATATTTTCTACACTAAAAAATACACATCAACTTATTAAGCTTATAGACCATATACTCTTGCCTTTCGCAATAAAGCCTTCAAGCTAGAACATGTAGATATCTTCACTAAGGTAGCCACTAAAAAAATGTGTCTTGACATCCATTTACCATATCTCATAGTCATAATGATATGCTATGGCTAAGAGAATACGAATAGACTTAAGTGTGGTAACAGTTGAAAATGTATCCTTATAATCGATCTCTTCTTTTTTAGTATAACCTTCTACAACTAACTTTTCTTTAAAGGTTATCTATCTTTCTATTTTCACCTATCCTTCTCTTGTATACCCACTTGCACCCTATGAGTTTAATCCCTTCAAGTGCAATGACAAGATCTCAGACTTAATTGAGATATATTGACTCAATCTTAGCATCCATTGCTACTTACCATTTGTCTGCATTAACATCTGCAATGACTTCATCGTATCTAGTGGGATCTTGTTATTGATGGTCAAAGAATATCTCGAGGGCTTCTCCAGTCTATCTTTCTGGAACTTTAAATATCCTCCCACTACAACGTGGCTCATTTTGTATAAGAACATTTGGCTATGCCTCTTTAGGTTCTAGAAGTTGAAGTATCGCTCAACTTTTCTTTTAATTCCACCTTACTCAAAACCTTAGTGAACACACTTTGTTCATCCTCCAAGTATCTAGTATGTGTACTAATAAGTGCTTTTTTCTCTTAAAGATGATAAAATTATCCACCCTTTATTCCTTTTAGATACCGTATAAAGTAGAATAATTTTGATCTTGGGTCTACCTTGCTTCCTTTGGTTAGTATATAAGCTGGATAATCCCATACCTTGAGATAATTCATACTGGGCTTTCATCTAGTCTACATCTCATAGGGTATCTTAGGCACTGATTTGGATGGCACCAAATTCAAAATATATGTTACTGTTTCCAAAGCATATCTCCAAAGAAAAATAGGAAGAGTTACATGACTCATCATGCTTCTGACCATTTTCATCAATGTTCTATTTGTTCTCTTAGCTACTCCATTTTGCTAGGGAGTCCCAAGTGTAGTTAGCAGAGATATTATTCCGTGATATGCCAAGTAGTCCTTGAATTCACCAAAGAGATATTTTCTACCACAATCCAATCTTAGCCTTCTGATTAGTTTACCTATTTGATGCTCCACCTCAACATTAAACTCCTTGAATTTATCAATGGAGTCAGACTTGCGCCTTATCAAGTAAACGTAACCAAAATGCATGTGATCATCTGTGAACGTAATAAAGTACTCATAATCTTCTCTAGTAGGTGTAGACATAGGACCACAAACATCAGTATGAACTAACTCTAATATTTCCTTGGCCCTTTTCGCCTTTTAAGTGAAAGACCTTTTGATCATTTTACCCATAAGACAAGATGCAACTGAGACCATTTCTCCAATTTCAATGAGTCCAAAGATCTATTTTAGTTTAACCTCTCAATCCGATTAGGATTTATATATCCTAATCTCAAGTGTCAAAAATATGAGTTTTCGATGTGCCTTTCCCTTCTTATCATTAGGTTCTATCTGAATATTATTTTTTAGACAATTAATATGATTAATATAGAAAATGTTCCCATAAATGTTTCCAAAACAAATAATATTTCCTTTTCTACTAATTAAAAAACCAGAATGGAAAGAAATAGAATATCCTTGATTAATCAATCTTAAAATTGAAATCAAATTCTGTTAAAAGTTAGAAACATACAAAATAATTTTTTTTTAAAAAAAAAAATCTATTACAATCAAATAGAAGCTCCAAGTCTCCCACTACTTCGGCCCATACTTGTGCTTCTTAGCCTACTCTAAGTCCATGCTCTCCTCTACTGAGTCACCTTTTTTTGTGGAACCCTTGCAAGGAATTACAGATATGGTTAGTGACTTTGGAATCAACAATCCAAGTGGATGATGATCTAACCATCAATATAGACTCTAAGTATAGAGCAAAACCTAGAGAACTTGGCTAAGAAGTCTGGATAATCCTTTTAAAGTGCTTCTTCTTGCCACACTTGAAACACTTGGACAGACCGGGCTTAGATCCTTTAGGTTGGGCCCCTGTATTATTTTGAGCCTTCTTCTTATTGAACTTCTTGGCCTGGACCCCAATTCTAGAAGATGATCCAGAATGAGTAACCAAAACCTTTAACACAGGTTTCATGATTTTCTCAACAGCCTGGAGTTCTTTCATTAACTCAATCAAAGACATACTCAACTTGTTTATGTTATAATTTAACTTGAACTGAGAGTACGAACTTGGTAAAGTCTCAAGAACCATGTCAATTTAGCTCTTAACATTAATTGTTGGCCCTAGGTTCTCGGCCTCCTCGAAATTAGCAATCATCTTGAACATATACTCGTGAACTAATACATCTCAGTCATCTTAGTATTCATGATTACTCTAAGAGCTTCCTGCCTTGCAGGCCAGCTCTTGTCAGCAAACATGGTGCGTAATGATATATCGATATTATATAGGTATGTTCTCGTGCTTAGACTGAATAATATTAGTCATGGAAGCCAACATATAGTATCGAGCTATCTTATTAGCTTTTTTTCATGCTGTCTTAGCCTCACGATCTTGGTCCGTAGAATGTTCTCCAATTTCAAGATAGAGGCCGGTCAGAACATACTTGTACTTCTCTGCAGTAAGTATTATGCTTAGATTCCTTTTCTTATTCACATAGTTAGGTCCAGTTAGCTTATTCTCTTTAAGAATAATGGATAAAGAACTCAAACCAGACATTTCTATTGATTGGAAAACTTTATTTAGAAAAATATTTGTTTTGGAAAAAATATAAAAATACACATTTAAAACATTATATTATTTTTATGATATGGTTAACCTATTAAAATTATTATCAAAAAATATGAAATTTTTTGCTCTTAGAAAAATTGAGAGAGCTTCGTAGAAAAGTTACAATTTTCTAAGTTAGGTGTATAATCATCACAAATTAAACTTTCTTAATATGCAATGATCCAAAGATAGTTATATTGATAGGATAGCCACTACTCTCACCACTTGCGGGCAATCCAGCATTAATACCTCCAATGATAGACTAGCCAACACTAACACATATCCCAGGATTTAATTATAATTCCTCTGTTAGTTCTAAATTCTCATAGAAATCCATCTTATAGGGGTTCGTGTTTAGAATGACCTGATGATAACTACAATCTCTAATAGGAATCCGTAATAGAAGCCGTGCAGCAATTGGAACCCCTCTCCCACTAAATTTTTTAAGAAAAATAGGTTTTTGGAAAAAATATTTCTTTAAAATTTAATTGGTTTTTTTTATTAACTTTAGTGAAATCCCAAAAAATCAACCATTATTCTCTATATCAAGGATAAAATTCTTTTAAGAGAATAAACTATGAATTTTTATTTCACTACTTAAGCTAAAACCATTTTCTACGAACTAAATTTAAAATACATATATTCAAAATTATTCTCTATGCAAAAGATAAAACCCTTTAGAAGAATAAATCATGAATTTATTTTTAAATTACTTAGTTCCATTTTAAAACGTTTTCCATAATTGTTTTTTCTAGAGGAAAATTGATTTCTAAAAACCCTTAGTGTATTTGATCACAAAATTAAATAAAATAGGCATGCTCCAAAAATAAACTTTTTAAATATTATTTCTAACATTTAATTCTTATGTGACCAAACAATGGATTAAATATCATAATAATAATAAAATTAGAATGATCTATTTAATCCTAAGGCGATTCCAACTACCTTTTCCTTGCAATTTATTTATAGAAATAAATAAAAGCTATGCATAAAATAAAGATCACCTATGATTGCTTTCTGAAAAGAAAAAAAACTACAAAAAAGAACTTTCAAAATCGCACCAAACTAGAGAGAGATCGATGCTGGCTGCGTCTAGGTGGGCCAGCATCGACTACATTCTATCTGTTCGCCAATTTTTCTCCAGGCTGGAACCAGCACCTATTAGGAAGGTGAACTGGCACTGGTTGTTCACTGTTCAATGGCAGGATTTTCTAAAACAACTCCAACATCTCTGATTTCAACCTTTTTTTTTTTTTTGGCACCTTTTCTTCAATACATTGCTAGTACTAACTGATCTTTTATATCTAGAACCCAAACTACGGTGAAAAATAAAAGCTTTCATGCAAATATATAATTTTACAATCACATATCCCTCCACGCGCGAGGTGTACATCATCAGATTCTATAAAAAAAAAAAAAAACCAACAAATAAAGAAAAAAAATAATGATTATAAGATCTTATACTTCCATTCACGAGGTGTACAAGTAATCTAGAAACTAATCATATAGATCACACAAATCAAAAGAATTGATTTTTAAGGAACCACCACCAGTTACTTACCCTAATCATGCTTCTAGATTATAACTATGGCTCTGATACTAATTGAAGGACCACGAGAAAATAAAAACTATAGCAGAAGACAACAAATTTAAAGTTTTCCCGAGTTGAAGTCTAGAATCACTTACTTTTAGGACGTTTAGTTTGAATAACTAGAGCTAAATTTGAGTTCAATGAAGCTTCATGAACTAGAATGTTTACTTGTTCTACAGGAAATCCAGCTAATTGTCGGCTCCTTCGCATGAAACGCTTCAAAGGTTAGGGCTTTTGATCTTCCAAGATATTATCTCAACCTCACAAATTGAACAACCTGTGAAAGTAGGCTAGGATTATTTTTCTGAGAAAGAACTGAGAGAGAGCAAGGAGTGGTGGCTAGGGTTTTTCTTTAACTGGCTATCCCTTTTCTAGCAAGCCTCCATAAGAATTATTCATAAACCCTCAAGGCTAGCTGCCCTAAACCAAGATGGGCTAGGGCTATTCCACAAACTCGACCTTTTTATTTGTCTTGGGTCTTTTAATTAAAACCTAATTAAATAAAAACTTAGCCCACTGTATTTATTATTTTATCTGGGTATTTTATACTACTAAAACCTAAACTAATAGATGCATGACCCAATATAATTATTAGGCCAATTCTTATTTATTTTAGTCAAGCTCATATATTACCTTACACATTCTAGACTTAATTAACTAATCAAGTAAATGAATTACTCTTGGGCTTAATTAATTATTCTAACCCAATGGACTTTCTAGAATAAAATAAATTCTCTCATTCCATAAATAATCCAAATAATATATGTAATGACTAAAATAGTCATTCTGGTTTTTAGAGCTATCTTGGGGACCAAAAGACATATTATTCTTGGCTACTAACATGACCAAAATACTTTTGCTAACAAATAGTTATATTTTATCATTTTTAAATATTTTATTCATCACCATATGGAAATATTATCCCAAGAATAATATTGCAGAAGTATTGTTTTCGACCTACAAGTGTAATGACGAAAATACTCCTTTACATAACACCCATCATTGAGATAGGAAAAATGTACTAACACTTTTCTCAATGACATCTACCATCATTTGATAACTAGTCCGATAATCCATGATATCTCATACGTATCCACTTATCACCAGGAGCTACCCAAAAATGTAAATACTTAGTCACGATTCCTAGGGCCCTAAATTGTTTAGATTATCTCGAACAATCACCAGGGAATGATTTCTTCACTTAATGAAGTATAGAAACTCCATTGTATATATCTGTCTTAATTAACTAGAGTCATACACCCAACATCTAAGGATATTGGCCTTACGTTAAAACCTCACCCATCATATATTAATGTGTACAAGTCCAACTTCACTAGACCACTAGTTTATACTCAAGTCTTAGGATACTTATGTAACACCCTACTACCTAGGCCCGACAGGGCCGGGGATGTCGCCCTGTCCAAAGGACAAGGGGTCTTTATAACTAGGTCACACAATCAAAATAATAGAATAAAATAATTCTTTAAACTCAAAACTTATTACAATCCAAGAATTCAAAAACAAATCCAAAAATAAAAATTATTCACTCTCGACTTCCCAAAGCACTACATAAAAATAGATAACAAAATCTCTTCCAAGGCAGATAACACTAGCTACTCATCCCCATAGCAAGATCGACCTGAAATCATGGTAAAAAGGGTGATGAGATAAAAATCTCAGTAAGTCCGTGTGTGCTTTGAGTGTCCACCGAAAACAGTTCATGAATGCAAAGTATAAAATCTTCTTAAGAGAAATACTGGCAAGCATTAAATAATAGTCAAAATCAAGAGTGGTGTTTTGGCTTTTCCAACCATACATGATCAATAAAATCAACCACTCAAAAAAAAAAAAAAAAAAAAAAAAAGTGGTCATGGGTTACCACACGTTGGGCCCCATAACTATACAACAGTCAGAATGCCATACTTTGTGCAGACTGACAAAAAGTAGGTGATTGGCCTACCGGGTAAGATACTCCTCCTTTTCTATACCTAAACAAAACTGGTTGTCTATTCCGGCAACACACTGTCCACTTAACTGAAAACTGTTAGCTCGGACCGGCACGATCTACTGGACTGACATCTAATCCGAGAAGGACTCGCCCCTCAGAAGTGGCCACCTACTAAGAGACTTATCCTCACCCTTCAAAGACTAGTCCTAGCAGTCCACCCTTATTGAGTACTCAACGTAATTTATCCCACTTGGGGGAAAATGAATAAAACATAGTTCCACTTGAAAATGGCAATTAAGGATTTCCAAAGTTTGGGCAAAACTGGTTTTAGAAAGAGTTTTAGAGTTTGAGTAAATCTGCGTATTGATTTTCAAATAATTTGTTTGACTAAAATGAGAAATGAGACAATCCTCAATTGCTTTATAGAAATAACTGACCACGCACTCCACAATTGGCTTGCCATAGAACCATTTTGCATCAATCAGGTTTTATGCAGGAGCTTACCTGATTCTTAGCTTAAGATAAAATAAAGGTCTTCAACAGCTGACCTAACTCTGCCTGGGGTAAATACAAGTCATAATTAAACTCAAGCCAAAATCCACTTTCACAAATAAAACTAGCTCAACCTACTTCAACCGTGATCCTAGTGTCCCAAGCTTTAAGGCTAGATAATAAATAAAAGGGTTTATAAGCTATGTCTAGTTTGATATTAAAATCATTAGGGTTTTGGGAAATAGGTACTAATAAGTTGAAGGTTTAAATCTTGCGAAGAGTAAATTAGAGTTTGGTTGATGAAGAGTCCCAGGTGGTATTAGGTAAAATAATGATTTATTAATAATTAATTATTAGAAAATAATTGATAACTAAAATTAGTTGAAAATAAATTGTAATGGGTTTTGATTGAAAGATAATAAATAAATTTTAATAGTATTTATGAATACAAGACTTACAAAATTAATATTTTACTTATTATGATTATTTATATAAAAGGCTTTATTTGATATTATTATTATTATTATTATTATATATAATATCTATATATTTTATTTCTATAATAAAAGCTATCATTTATTTGACTAAAATATCCTTATTTTATATATAATAATCCAAATCCACCCTTCCTAGGGGTTTTCAAAATTTACTAGCAAAAATTATAATATTAATCATTTTATTGATTAAATAAAATTAGCTTAGAGACAACTAGATCATGATCATATTTCCATTGCTAACCACAATCATGAACATACACTCCACTTCAATTCATCAAATCATCCAAATCATGAATAAAGGCCTAGATCTAAGTTTACCAAGACATGATCCAACCTCTACTAGCATAAACATAATCATGGCTTTAACAATGAACATAAATCCTATTCACCAAAAGTGACATAATCTCTAACATGCTTAATCACATATACCAATCACGATATGGAGACATACATTAAACCCTAAAAATGCCATACAATCAACCAAGACAATCAACTCATGCATAAATCCCATCTCCATCACATACACACATTTATTCATGCTTTAATCTCAACTCATCACAACAACACATGCTCAAGCCCCAATCATAATCCATCTCCTTCCAATATCAACCTAGAGACATGAATCTAGAATTTAAAGAGAGGGTTAAAGAGGCTTACTTGGTTGATGAGTACCTTGGAGTAGTTTCGAATGGATCCTAACTCCTAGGAGACTAGATCTGCCCAAGAGAAATGAAGACATGGCCATGGTTGAAATCACCATTCGGCCAAGAATGAGAGAGCATTCGGCCATGAGAGAGAGAGAAAGAGAGAGAGAGAGAAAGAAAGAGAGTCCATTAGTATTATTATACACATATATATTCATTAGAGATTAAAGATGAGTGAAGATGAAGTTGATTGAACATGCTTACCTTGAAGGTATTCTTAAGCCTTTACAAAAATACTAGTTTTCGATCCAAATGAGAGAGTTGGATTTTGGAGTTTGATGTTAAGAGTGGTATGAATGGATTCCCAGAAGTGAGTAAGTGTAATCTGGAATTTTTTTTTAGAAGATTGAAGTGGTTTTGGTAGCCTTAGGTGAGAGAAGGTGAGTAGGTGTTCTTGGTGTTCTTGAAGGTTGAAGAGAATGGAGAGGATTTTGGTTAAAGCTGGCCGAAATTCTGAGGGAAGGAGTGGCCGAATTGTTTGAGGGAGTTTTGGCAATTGAATTTTCTGGTTTGAGAGGAAAAAGGAAGGCTGATTATTTGGAATCCAAAAAGAATATTTTAGGGAATCAATTTTAGAAGCAAAATATGGTAGGAAGATCTTCAATGGAGGAGAGCTTTTGGAAGCTCTAATGGCCGACTGGATGGCTAGGGATTCTGCTGGAATGAAAGCTGTTTGAAGGGGCTTAATGGTGGCCGAAAAGAGGGCGTACAATGGTGAAGGAATGTCTGGTTGTTTAAGGGATGTTTTATGGAAGTTTACTAAATATATTTGCTGGAATTTTGGTCTTCAATCAATGGCTTGATTGGAGTAATTGTTGGAGATATTTTAGGGGCAGTCATGGATAGATTTTTCGAGCAGAAGGTTGGAGAAGATGATGTAGTTCAATTCATAGCTATTCAATGGAAGTTTGTATAGAAAAATGAGAAAGGTTTTGGACAAGGCTGAAGATGGAGCAAGGCTGGAAATATTCCTGTACAGATTTTCGCTAGTTGCTGGAATTTTCTGGGCAGCTTTTGCTACCATTTTCCAGTCAGTTTACGGAGGATTTGAAGGGGCATTTAGAGGTCTTTCAAGGCTAGTTTCCAGCCTTCTTTATGAAGGAAAAACGTGGCTAAGGTGCTGGATGAAAACTGGAAGAAAACAGCTTGGTTTAGGATCACCAAAGCTGCGAATTTGCCCTGAAAATTTTCTGGTTTGCACAGCATTTGTACAGTCAGATTTTGGCCTCATCATTTCAGACTTCAAGCTGGTCAAGAGGGCTATTTTTCTGGCAGTATTTGGGAGGGAATGATGGCTGAGAATTTCAACACTTGGATTGAACAAGAAGCTGGAAAATTCCAGATTACTTCATGAAAAAAATGAACATAGCTAGGGTGGAGTTTTGAAGGTTCAACCATGGAGATTAAACTCTTGGGAACCTTCCACAACTCCTACCCAATTTTGGCCCACAAGATGTCTTACTCTTAGACATTTTTGAACCTTCAAAGCTACAGCACTTTGCTGGAATTTTCTGGAATGAAGTTGGCTCGAATAAATTGAACATTCTAATGAATTGAGAAGTAAGAAAACTAAGGATTAAGAAAGGTATGAATTCCCTTGGTAGGATTAGGATACTCCTATCATGTCTCCCCTAGTACAACACCTCTACTCTTCCCTAAAGCATACAAGGCCGAAAATATAACCTTCCCAAACAAAAATAAAATTTATTAATGCTAAAGCTCCAATGATGGGATTTGAACCTAAGGCCTCAAAAATTATTTCCAAAGCTCTAACCACTAAATCACAACAACTCTTGTTCTTATTTTCTCTCCCAAATATTTTTCCTATTTAATCCTCAAGTTATCTCCCTATTTTCCCCTCAAGAAAAATTATCATTTTGTCCTTCTTACTCAATAACCACAATTAAGCCTTCTAGGCTACAAATCACAAATCCAAAGCATCTAAAATCATATAAAATATATTTAAACATGTAATAAAATATAATATGCATCCCAACCCCCTTACTCTAAGGTTGGTTTCAATTGGGGTTTCACAACTTATCCACGCAGTAGCTGTGATAAATCAATCTTTATTTATTTTTGTACTTTTATAAAGATTATTATCATATGGTCCAATTCTACGTATTCTAAATACGCTTACACTATTGGTGTAGGTGGACTACTCACTGGTTAAAGGAAAACCAATCCCCATGTAGAAACTATAGTGTAGTGATCTAAACTTTGATGAACTGCCTAACTTCATCAATCGATCAACAATAATTTTTTGCTTATGTAATAGTAGCCCATAATTTATATCTTACAGTGGAAGTGTGACTCAATCATATAGAATACTTACTAACACACTTGACCTTAATGTACAATATATGTAAATAAACAACCATTAATGAATGAAATTTTTATCAACTTTCAAAATTAAAATATATATATATAGGCCATTTTGGGCATACATTTCAACAGTCCTAGACATCTACCTTTTCTCGTGCTCTTTTGACCTTCCGCACAAGTAGTAGTTCAAGTCTTGATCTTCTTGGTACTTCTTGGATCTTCCATTGCTTGACAACCCTCTTCATCCTTGGTTTTGTGCTTGGTTAGCTTGATTCCTCTATTGAAAACCTCCATAATTTGATTTCTTCCAAGGCTCCCTAACAAGGGGTTTAAAAGTCCATCCCCTGTTCCTTAGCTTCAACATATTATTTGGATAGATTCTTATTATTTCTCTCTTCTTTATGTGAATTTATTTTTAAATGAGCACCTACATAAGATCTCAAGTAAGAATTTTTGAGAAAAAATGTTAGCTTATGTTCTCCCACATAAAATACATTTTCCCCCTTATCTCTACTCTTATTCTTTATAGCTTTTGCGTCATGATTTTCTTCTTTCAAAAACAAGAGAGTCATTCTCATTTTGTCCCCCTCATCTCTCCTTTTGTTATTCTCTTCCTTCACTCCCTCTTGATTTGAAGTTTTTTTTTATTACTTTTTCTCCCCCTCATCATTTTTCCTCTCACTCTCTTTCTTTTGAAAACGCTTATCAACTTCTTTCTTTTTCTCTTTATCCGTCATATTTTTTTGCACGTCTCTCATCTCACTTAGGAGTAGGGGTAGAAGGGTATGTAACTTGATCCCCTTGATAACTGAGTAAGAGTTCCTCCTCCCATCAAGTAGCACTCTTCTATCAAATTGCCATGGCCTTCCTAATATTAAGTGGCTAGCTTGGATAGGGACCAAATCACAAATAATCTTTTCCTAATATTTTTCAATTTCAATTGTCAACAATACTTGTTTGTTCACCCTCAACTTCCCACTATCACACAACCATTGCAATTTATAGAGGTTAGAGTGTTTCATCACATATAAGGCCAATTCTTCCACAAGACTAGCACTTACCATATTTGTAAAGCTCTCTCCATCAATAATAACAACACATGATTTTTGCTTGATAAAGAAATAAGAGTAGAAAATTTTTGTTTCTTTGTAGGCTCTTCTTCACTTCATCAGCAAAATTATTTCCTACATCACAAGTGCCCATCTCCTTAATTGCAACACCAACTAAAGGATAAAGTGGTGGCACAATAATTTCTTCATCACTAGAATTATCATCACCATTGTGCACTTCATTTTATTTTTCATTTTCAATCTCCTCCTTTCCTGATGAAACCTCACCCTAGGCATTAGTGAATATCAACTTCTTAGTTGGACACTTACAGAAGTTGTGCTCGTATCTCAAGTATTTGAAACACTTGATATCTCTAGTGTTTGGCGGCCTCTCAATTCCTTTGCGCTGTTCCTTAGCCCATTCTTCTCTAGTTTTCTCCTTTTCGCAATCTTCTCTAGGCTTGTAGGACTCTCTTGGTGGTCTTTGTGGTTTTTGTGGTTCCTCCCCCATTTTAGGTTGGTAGTTAAAAATTAGATTGGTGTAGAAGGTTTCTTTGAGATGAGACTTCCTCTTGAGTTGGCCCTCAATCTTTATAGCCATGTGTACCATCTCCTCCAATATCTCATAGGAATGTAACACAAAAATATTTGCTATCTTCCTATTCAACCCACTAAAAAACCTTACTTAAGTAGTCCTCACATCTTCAACAATATTAACCCTTATCAATATCATCTCTAGCTCCTTATGAAAATCCTCTACACTTTTATTTCCTTGTCTAAGCATATGTAATTTTTGATAAAGCTCATTATAGTAGTGTAAGGATACAAACCTCCATCTCATCAAGTTCCTCAACAATACCCAAGTAGTAATCGGTTCATCTCCCATTTTTCTTCTTTGAGATGAAATTTGGTACCACCACACTAATGCATACTCAAGAAAATTTGAAATAGCCAATTTAACCTTAGTGCGCTCACTATATTCATGGCACTCAAACAAAGTCTTCCTCCTTCTTAATTTTCTATCCTCCTCACTATCTTTTCATCTTCTCACTCTAATCCTATTTCCCTAGTTTTGTCCTATATAGTCCTCCTCATGAACTCCCTCATCCTAATATTCGGTCCTTTCAAACTCCCTCTCAAGCTCTCTCATATTTTATCCCTCATATCTCCCATGCATTCTACTTCTTCCTCCTCTCAACCATTGTCTTCCTCCCATCAATAGTGTAGATGGATAGCCTCCCAAGGAATGTTCATCCAAATCCTCCTCTTGTTGTTCATACAATGGGGGTATGATGTTATTTCCTTCTCTCATCCTACGGCTATCTTTCTCTCTATATCCCTTCCTTTGTGCAATAGTTGAGGCTTAGCCTTGGTTGATTTGCAATTCGGTTATATCTCTCTTCATCTTATCCATTTTTGCATTGAGAGATTCAAAGGCGGATCAGATATCAAATGAATCTTGAGACATGTCGGTGGATGAAGAAGCAATTTCCTCACAAACACTCATTTATGTGTATATACTCAACTCTCATGTTTAACTCTCTTTGGCTTTTATAAGATAGGCTCACGCTCTTACCTTTTTCAATTCACTCAAATACTCAATAAGTTCATCCCACAAAGTTTCCCCAATTACTTGTGAATTAGTCTAAACTTTGACAAGTCCACTAACCCTCCAAGGACAACCAACTCAACTTAGGTAGGTTATCGATCAACAAAAAGCCTCAAAGAGTTTATAACAAAAATCAATGAATTTAAAAAAGCTCAACAATTTCAATTGACTAAGTGATGGGTAAATTGTTGGGATGTATGCCTTCTTAAACTAGGTTTCTGATGTAATTTTAACATGTATTAATAAAAGTATTTTTTTTCTCATAAATATGTTTGGAAATCTTCTTTATATTACTGCACAATTTTCATTAGAAAAAACCCATTGCGTTTAAGTAAATGGTTCATGTGAATGTAGGCTTTTCAAAGAAAGGTATAGAGCATGGGATACTTATCATATAAACTTCTGTTCTTAATTGATGATGAGAATGAGAACCTAATCATGGCAAGGTTATTGTGTTATGAATTCTAAATAGGGAATGACTTACCTTTAGTTAATGAGTAGTCTTCTCATTTTATAACAAAATTGTATTTCGAATACGTAGAATAGGACCTGTAGTAGTGATTTCTAAAAGCACTATATGACAGAAATCTAGACTACTACTACTACTACATGGACTTGTACTCTACAACTTGAGTATAAGTTAGTAGTCTGCCCAAGCAGGAAGTGTATGGTTTAATATACTATAGTTGAGGTTCTTCAAAATGACCAATATACTTGTATGTTGGGTATATGCAACTAGTTAGTCAAGACAGACTTGTAGAAGATAATGTCTACACTAATCGCCCCTTGTGGTTGTGCGAATGATCTAATTATCCAGAGCCATGTGGAACATAACTTGGATATTAGTTTTAGAGTAGTTCCTTTGGAAAGTGAAAAATATTCCAAAGAATTCATGGATCATTAGACTAGAAGCCTAAGGATGGAAGATGTCTTTTAGAAAGGTGTTAGTATACTCTTTCCTCTCTACATGCACAACGGTGTATAGAGAGGTATTTTAGTCATTTCACCTGTAGGTCGAAGACATAGCTAGCACAGCATTGTCCTTGGGGTTAATATTTTTTTATGGTGATATTAGAAAATATTTAAAATATACAATACAGCTATTTATATAACAAAGATATTTTGGTCATTTTAATAGCCAATGCGATATGTCTTTTTGGTCTTCAAAATAGCCCATAAGTCCTAATTATTCTAGGTCGAGAAAATGGTCACAATTAAAAGGATTTTGTTTTATTTATAAGACTAATTTATTTTTGGACTAGAATAAAATAAAGAAATAAGAGAAATTAAATTTATTATCAAGTTTAATTGGTTAATTAATTATTCAATGTCTAACTCCATATTGAATAATTAAAAAATTAATTTGGGCTTAAACTAGTTAATAAAAGGCTTAAATAATTATTTTAGACCATTTGAGCTCATTAATTATTTATTGGGTTATTTTGATAGGCCCAGAAAATAAATAATTAATGGTTATTATTTTTGGACTCATTGGGTCCAAAAAAATTAATAAATTAATTTTGGCCCAATACCCTAGACTAAAGGGTTATTTCGGTTCATGAAATAGAAGAGTTAAGGCTTAGTCAAACCTATTATGTTGATAGCCTCCAGAAGTTTTGAAATATTAAAAACTCTGGTGTGTTGGTTATCCAATATAGTGAATAGTCGTGTGTTCTTGTTGGTTTTTTCTACACAGTAGACACATAAAAAACAATAAAGCTTTTTTCTCTGCCAAGCTCTGTGTCTCGTTCTTTTTGCTTTCTTTCTTTTTTTTTTTTTTTTGTCTTCTTGATTTTGCTAATCGATAGCAAAGGATCAAGAAGAGTTTTTCCTTGCCTAAATTATTTCACCAACATAGATTAGGTGATAGAATATTCTGAGAAGCAAAGCCTTTGCATTCAAGCCACGGAGGAGTAGGAGATTGGCGGGTCATCAACCGAAAACATTGCCTAGAGAAGAAACCATTTCAGTGGTTCGCTCAACATCTACCTCACAGCTAAGAAAAATAACACAATGCAGAGGTATTAAAATTTTTATTCTTCCGTTGCGCTGTCTTTGTGCTATTTTTAGCTTCATTTTTACTACATGCATGGCTTCCATTGGTTTTCTAAGCATCAAGTGGTATCCAAGCAAGTTGCTTTGGAAGGCTTAGGATTTATGCATTATATTTAATAAAATTGGCAAGACTAATTTTAATGAGATCCTTCGTTGTTTTGGTATAGGTAGATCATCTATACACCTCACCATTTAGCTATAAGAGCCTCTGTAAAATCTTTATGCATTAATTAGCTTTCGTGTAAACCCATTTTGAAAGGGTATGGGCAGATGTGGTGCTTGTTTTTGTTGAAAAATTGTAACAAGAGGCTGTCTAGATTGTTCCTGAAAGAAGTTGTAGACTTCTGGAAAAAAGAATCACAAAGAAATCAGCTAAAAAAAAAAAAGGATTGTGGAAGAGGGTGACCGAGCCTTCCAAGCCCAACTAGAAGCTGAGTTAAGCCACAACTTACTCTACCTGGAGCTGAGGCAGCGCCGAAGCCAGTTGCGGCTCGCAACTGCAGCCTGGCCCAGTGTGCCTTGGCTCTGATGCACATGAACCAGGATGCTTCACGGGGCTATGGTAGGTCACAGGGCACATGCCTACTTCCCATGGGCATGATCCTGTGTGGCGGGTGCACAAGACCAAAGAGAAAAAAAAAATTTTTTTCTCCCTTGTAATTTTTAGATTTTTTCTTTTTTAGTTTTTGGTTTCATACCAGGTGAAGTTATTATTTTTGCGATAGTTAATAATCTTTGAATATTTTGCATGAACAATAATACTAAAGGATTATAGGATTAAACAAGATCATTAATTAATTTAATTAATGTGTTTAATTCTATTATTTGGGCACTTAGGATGAAAAATAGAAAAGCATGAAAACGTTTACAGTTTCTAGCATGCTATTTATTTTAAGTCATATGTGCACATTTTCTCAAAGACCAAAGTCTTTGGAAAATTTTATTGCCAAGGAAATTTATTTTTCTTTATTTAAATGGTTATTTCAACTTAAACAAAAATTACTCCTTGGTTATTTTCTTAAAGGTTTTTTATCCTTAACATAGAAAATATTTTGGATTTAGATATTTTTGTAAGTTAAAATGGAAAGTCATTTTACTTCATTTTAGCAAAGGAAAAATTATTTTTGTCAATTAAAACCTTGATATCAAAATCTCTAGGAATTTTAAATAGAAATTTTTGTTTAAATTATTATGTTTTTAACTTAAATAAAATTAATTCATGAGAAAAATTTTCTCAAATAGTATAAACTTTGACATAGAAATTTTTATGGATTTAGATATTTTATTTTAAATTAAAAGAGACCTTAATTGAAAATTTTCAATGATATTTTTCCAAGAAAACCCTTATTTAAAAAACTAAGTGAGAGAGGGTTTCTAATGGTCCTACGACTTCTATCACGATCCTCATTAGAGATTGTTGGTCTCCTCAGGTCACCTTGGGAGTGGACCCGTATAGGATGGAGACACCATAAGGATCAAGAATTAATAGAAGGATATAATTAATAACTTAGGACACGTACTATGATTGGCCAGTCCACGTTGGAGGCTGTAGTGCGAGGGTTGTCCACAGAAAATGAGAAGAATTGGCCATCCCCTCAATGAAGTTTTCTTCTAGTTTATTACCTAGAAAGGAAATTAATTTGTGGTGATTAACACACGTAGCTTAGGCATTGTTAATCTTCCCAAGAAGCTATATTAGTTTACCTAAGAGCCAAATTAATCATGTTAAAGATAATAGTAATGGGGTTAGCTATTGTCAATTTAATATGAGGATAAAATGCACAAAGTTGTTTTGTTTTCACAATACTAATAATTTCTTTTATTTTTTAAAATTTCAAAATGGTTGGTGGAGGTTCTTTCAGTCCCTTAGCCGTTATTCTCCACGAGAATAAGCTAACGGGTCTAAACTATGTGGACTGGAAAAGGAATCTAGACATAATATTCACAGTCGATGAGTATAAGTATGTCATTTACAAGACCTGCCCTGTGATCGGAGAAGGTTCCATCGCTGAGGAGCGTGAGGTTGAAAAGGCATGGTAGAAAGTTAACGAGATGGCTCGATGCTATATGCTAGCCTCCATGTTGAATATGCTCCAATCTAAACACGAGCACATGGCAACTGTATATGACATAAGTATGTCACTAGCCATAATGTTCGCGGATAAGAATAGGCCCGCAAGATAAGAAGCTCTTCAAAAAATAATAAATACTAAGATGATTGAGAAAGCATCAGTCAGATAACATATGCTCAAAATAATTACCATTTTTGAGGAAGTAGAAGTCTTGGGGGCTATCATTGACCTCGAAAGTCATGTGGACATAGTTCTTGAATCTTTGTTGGGCTCCTTCACTTAGTTCAAGTTAAATTACAACACGAACAAGTTAAACATGAGTTTAACAGAGTTAATGAAGGAGCTCTATGTGACAGAGAAGGTTATCAAGCTAGAGCTATGATGGCTTCTCCATCAAGAACAGGGCCCAAGCCTAGAAAGTTCAAGAAGAAGAAGGGGAATATAGTACACCAGCCCAAGTCTCAGTCCAACAACAAACCCAAGGACAAATGCTTCAAATGTGGGAAGAAGGGATACTGGAAAAAAGAGTGTCCAAATCTTCAGGTCAAGAAAAATCCCACAAGTAATGTTTTCTATCTAGAGTCTATATCAATGGTTAGATAAACTTCCACTTAGATTGTTAATTCAAGAGCCACTGATCATATCTGTAACTCCTTGCAGGGTTTTAAGAAGATTAGAGAACTCCAAAATGGCAAGCATGTACTACGTGTAGGAAATAGAGCATAAGTTTGAGCCCTTGTAGTGGAAGAACTAGAACTTATTTTTTATTGTAATAGAATAGTTGTTTTGAATGATTTTTTTTTTTTTTTTTGTTCCTGATTTTAGACAGAATTTGGTTTCAGTTGCAAAACTAATAAATCAATGATATTCTGTTTTCTTCCATTCTAGTATAACTATCAGTAGAAATAGAGAAGTTATATATTGATGTGTTTGGACTTAGGAGTAAAAATCATACAAAAACTAAGCACATTTCCCAATCAAGTTTAAATTAAATCATTCAATCCAAATCACACATATGAGCAAGCGTACTCATCATTAACTGAGCATAGGGTTCAAACGAGTGTCGATCCTCAAGGAACAAGAAGACATTAATCACATTTCTTTCATTATTTAACCGACTCGATAAAGTGAAAAATAAATAAAAAGGAAAATAAAATATATATATATATATATATATATATATATATATATATACATGTCAAGGATGTAGAATTATGTAACTTAAACCATTGTTTAGACAAACATGATCTTAAAGTACCCAACCATTATCGTAACTAATTCTTCTCTTGGCACCATGAAAGATAAACGTAAATTAGCATCACTTGGTCTGTCTCAACTAATTACTACCTTCTAGATAAATTAGCATCACTTGGTCTATCTCAACTAATTCATCCAAAAGATGCATTAAACACAATCCTTGATTAAATTTCCTTGGTCTAAAAAATTTAAAACATGAAATTAATCAACGAATCCTTGGTCTAGCAAACATCAATTAACATTTAATTACTCAATCCTCAGCACTTAACCTCTTTGGTCTAGCAAGTTAACAACTAATAAATATGAAATCAATCAATTGCAACCACCATCAACCTCTTTGGTGTAGCAAGTTAATGAAAAGAAACAACCAATTAATCTCGTAATACGCCCAAGTAATTAAATACCAAGACGAACAATCAATTAATCAAAAGGTCAAATAACTCTAAAAATCATGAATATCTAAAACAATTTCAAATTACAATAAAACAATTAACATATCATTGTTCAAGAAAAAGAAAACAAAGTAAAAGAAAGTACTCATAGACAAGCCTCCTTCTTCTTCCTTTGAAGACCTTCTTGTACAATCCTCCTTGAATTGAAGAATTCCTCTTTTGATTGAGTGATTTTCTGTGATGATCAATGAATTTTCTCCCTTGTGTTTTACGACTATTTATAGGCTTAGGAAGTGCCTAAACTTGTAGGTACGGAGTTCTTAGCCGAGTAAAAGTTGGAAGATACTAAAACTCCACAGATTACCAAAAATCGCGTAGAAAAAATCAAGCACCGCCATATCTTCAGGGCATAGCCGGCACCGCCTTGGCTATCGAAGCCGGCGCCGCCTTGGCTCTCAGAGCCGACGCCGGTTGTGTTCTGCTTCTTTACTTGTTCGCCAATTTTTCTCCAAAATTTGCACAATAAAAACCAGAATGCAGCTGGTGCTACCTTGACTCTTGGAGCTGGCACCGATTCCCCTCTGTTTTAACAATTTTTCATCGCTTCAAGGTTCATGCAATCCAGTGCATGGCCGGTGCCGGTTCTAGAGCCCTAGCCGACACCGCCTCTCTTCTATTCTGCAACATTTTTATTTCATTTTACCCTAAAAATTTGAAATAATGAACAAAACACCTTTCCAAGGGTAAAATCTCAAATATGAAGGAATATGACTAGTTATTAAACAAAATATATCACAAAAGAACTTCAAATAACTCAGAAAAACATGACTAATTTAGCCCCTATCATATTCCCCCACACTTAGCTCTTTGCTTATCCTCAAGCAAATTATCCAGAACAAGTAGAAAAATACAAGGCTAAATCAATCACTCAATCAATTTCAAAACTATATCTTCAATGCTTTCTTCATTCAAGAACATAAAACATATGATACTACATCTTTCACAACCAATGCAAGACTTGTGTAAGTGAATAATGACTTAGTAGAACCATCTCAATACTTCACAATATTCTCAAACCATTGGAAAGAATTTAGTTAAAAAAGAATATGCATTCCATAGGCTTACTCTTCATAACTCTCTCCAGTAATTCGAGATACATCATGATTCTATTTAGATCAAGTAGGACCTTTAAGCTTGTAATGTAAGGCTAAAGGCTTGTAATGTAGCTTATCAAATGAAGGATATTGGAGAATCAAAAATCAAAGAAACTGAGAGTTCGCAAGAAAAGGATAAACAAAATGAATCAATAATTTCAACTCTTCTTGCTCTCCTATTCCAAGAATCAATCAAACCATAACCTTATTCAGCAATTACAACTCTACTCAAGCAAATCCTGCATTTTTTATTTTTCTTTCGACTCTTCTTTTTCATCACTACTGTTGTTTTTGCTTTTTCTCACTTCTTCTCTCTTTTTCATTCTTTCTAGCAATTTTTTGTTTTCTTCTCTTTTTCTTTTTCAACTCAATTTTCATTCTTTTCACTCTTACTGCTATTCTTCTTTTCTTTTCTTGTTTTCAATCGCTTTTTTCTTTTTCTTCTCTTTCTTTCTTCCCTTTCCTCTTTCCTCTTTCCAGCTCAACTCATTATTGATCCACGACTGAAAGTAACTAGTCATGATCCTTATCCCAACATTCTTCCTCAACATTTTCTTACATATACTTTCATCCATCAAGAGTATAAAGATTTTGAAAATCATTCAAACTCTCAGCAACAAGCAATGGACAAAATATTGTGACGGGCTTTAATGAAAGAAATCAACAATTTAGGCTCAAAATAGGTACTAGGGATAATATGACAATAGGTAGGTTTGAAAAGCTCAAACTATCCAAAGAAGGCCTATTATCATCATTCCTAAGTTAAATCATGACTGTCTTTCTTATTTTGTCTCGAGAGATATTCAAGTAAGTTCTAAAATACTCCATGAATTTTAGTAGAAAAACAAGTTTAAGAACAATGCAAAGCATTAGATCAAGAACTACTTCGTCCAAGTGTGTGCAAAAAGTCATGCATAAGCCATAAATGATCTAGAACATATGCTCTATAATCCATCGTAAAGACATGCATAAAAAAAATAGCTTGAAATTTCCAGAAAATTAGAAAAATTAATGATATAAAAAATTTTCGCTCAAAATTTTCAAGAAGGCTAAAGTATTTGTATAGAAGACTTGTCAATCAAATCACTCCCCCATACGTAAACTGGATATTGTCCTCAATAGCCAAATAAATACAACAAAAAATTAACCATACCATGGGACCAAAAATATAAAGGGGAAGAGATAAGAAAAACAAACTTCCATTCATTGTGCATTGTGCTATACAAGAGCTGAATGCTTGAAGAATGAGGCTGTGGCAAATTACCTCAAAAGAAAAATACAAAAGAGCACACCAAAACATAAAAACTAGAAAAGAAAAATAAAGCAAAAACAAAAGAAAGAACATAGTACATAGGAAAATAACCTAACTAAAAAAACATTAAAAGAGAAAGGAAAAACAAAAGTTATCGAGAGAATATTGACTAGCATCATCAGTCCTCTGCATCATCATCATCCTCATCATCATTAGCTGGTGCAGAGGTGCCTGCATGACCATGTGGCCTAGAAGAATGCTGCCTCAACTCGGCCAACTGCTGCTCCATAGTAGCTTGCCATCTTTCCATGTAATCCATCGTACCCTACAAGTGTAGGAGCACTGCCATTTGTTGATCGAGTCATCCCAGCATGGTAGTCTCAAAGTCAGTCTGGGAGTGGGACTGAGAACTGCTAGCTCTAGCACGTGCTGGAGGTGGTGGGTGCTCTTCCTCCATTGTAGGTGGCCTAACCTGCCCGGGATGTCTGACCTCGAAGAGAGTTAGCCATTTCTTCAACTCCTAGCTGTACTTGTACCCACAACTCACAAGAGTTTGCTCAGTAACCATATCGTGATCAGTGGTAACCTCCATGAGTTCTCCCTCAACACTCACCTCCAAAGTCTTTCAGAATTTTCATTATAACCAAGGGAAAAATGAGGGTTTCTATGAAGAGCCGGTGATGAACAACCTCCCTAATAGATTGGATGATCAAGGGTGCAAGAGGGATAGGTAATGTGTTCATCATCTGATGCAAAATATAAGTGTCAATAAGTCTAGTCTTATTGAAACCACTAGCACGGGGTATAACATTGAACCCAAACATGTAGACTAGAGCTCTAAAGTTGGCTGCCGATCATTGTTTGAATAGAAACTATTAGCTTGGAAGGCATTATGCTTATATAATCCTAAGATGGCTCTAGTCCCGCTAGCATCCCAATTTGGGTCAGACAGAATCTTTTGATTATTCACATCAATCTCTTGCCAAGTATTATCGTCAAAAACCTGAAGGAGATTAGCTAATTGGTTTTGAGTGATGATAATGGGAACTCCTTTCACTCTTGTTTCAATATGTGGAAGATGTTTATTGCCCTTATCCGTCATATTAGCATAGAATTCCTTAATAAGCACGGGCAATACTTCCATTTCAATTGTATTATCGACCCCTATCCTAGCCTTCTAAACATCATGCCCAATTTGAGTGCACGGTCTAAGGTAGGTAAGAAAGTACGCTCGATAATAATCTTATTAGATGCTCTCCTACTGTACCATTCCTCACAAGATGCATCAATAAACTCAGTAAGTCTAAGGGACAAAGGATCAACCGATGATGGGGCTAAGGAAGAGAAAGTTCTCACCCTTTCAGAAGACTGACCCCTTGCTCTAGACATGGTCAAGTAAGGAATAAGGAAAATAGGAAGAGAGAACAAGTAAGCTTCAAGTATGAAAATAGGGCCACTACCCTTTCAAAGATATTCCTCAAATCTCAGGCAACCCTCAACTAGTCTCACAATCCACAACACCAAAACTCCTTCAAGATATCAACTTCAACAACCAATTCAATCAATCACATCCAATCAATTCAACATACCCTGCACAATACATGTAAAGTTCACTATAAAGCATAAATGTGTTGACTATCCTTAATGCATGCAAGTAGACATGATCATGTTAATGAAGGCGGCATTATGGTATTATGTGATAACCAATGCACGTTCCATTTATTCAAGTATCACAAATAGCCACAATTTTAGCCTTAGCTATATGAAGTCTCTAATGATCATAAACATGAATCAAGTAGTGAAGGATCAATAACTCCTAATTTAATCCAATTCATGAAGCTCAAGGAATAATGCATAAGTCAAGAAGGCATGCACAATCCTATGTTTTAGCCAAAACTGTTTCCGAAATTAGAAAAAATCATCTACTCCGTTTTAACCATAGGAATTGAATAAAAAAAAACATACCTTTGTGCTTTTACATGCATGGGCAAGCAAAAGATGCATGCTTTGTGTAGAAATCTAAGCTCCTTACTCGTGGATTGAATGTGATGTTGTTATGAAAAAATGAAGATTTTGAGGATTTTGATCCGTAGGTTCATCAAAAGAGAAGTCAATAGATGTTATAAAAGTGTGTAAGAGTTGAAAAATTAAATTTTGGGAAGTGGGTGATGTGAAGCCAGTGCAGGCTTGAGAGAATTTGAGAGGGAGATTGGAGAATTTGAAGAAAAAGTTGCCAAAATGGTCCTTAAATTGTGCTTCACCCGACAAGAACCGACGTCGGTCCGAGCTCTTGGAACCGACGCCAACTTGGTTCTGTCCGGGGTTTCTCCATTTTTTTTAAATAAAAAATGTGAAACATACAATAATGCTGGATAATGCACTCTAATTAATCAATCAAATGACAGAAAGAAAAACTATCTCAATCACAAAAACTGAAAGTAAAGAAAAGTAAAACTGCTTCAATGTTTCCTACGGCTGTGATCCCATGGATTTTCCTTAGTATTCCCTGGTAATGTCCCCGCTTGACGATCTCCCAAGAGTTTGGCTAGTTGACCAATTTGGTTCTCCAAATTGCGCATGGAAGCCTCTAAGTTCCTTGTTATTGCATCGACACCTTGGAACTTAGTCTCCATGGTACTTATCAATTGGCCAATAAACTCTTCCAATGGTGGCTTTGAAGATGCTGCATTATTGTTAATGGGGTTTTGGTTCCTTTAATTACTTCCAAAATTGAAAGACCCTTTCCCAGGTTGATACCCATTGCTCCAAGAAAAATTAGGGCGATTTCACCAACCAGGATTATAGGTAGAGCTACAAGGGTTGTTACCTGGCCGGACATTACCTGCGAAGGCCGCTTGTTTCGACATTTTTTAGAGTGACCCCATATTTTGGCATTCATGGTTGGGGTGTCTTTCTTCACAGAAATCACAACTCACGTTTAGTACCTGGCCTTGAGGCATCACCATCTATTCCATCTTTTGAGTTAAGGCATCCACCTTAGCTTCCAATGCTGCCACAACATCCACTTTGTGCACTCCTTGCACAAGAGCTCTTGACCTTGCACTCCCCCAAGAATAGTTATTCGAAGTCAAATTTTCAATAAGCTCAAATACCTATTCCGGGGTCTTATGATTGATGAAACCCCCTGCAGAATAGTCCACCACTTGCCCTGTTACGAACATGAGGCCATTCAAGAAGATAAGCATTTGCATTCCCAGCTCAAATCCGTGGTGTGGGCATTTCTTCAACATCTCCTTGAATCTCTCCCAACTTTCATACAAAGGCTCAGAATCTAGTTGTTAGAAGGCAAATATCTCGTTCCTATGTTTGGCTGTCCTAGCTAGAGGAAAATATTTGGCCAGAAATTTTTCAGCTAAGGCATTCAAGTAGTGATAGAACCTATAAGTAAAGACTTTAACCAAGATTTAGCTCTATCCCTCAAAGAAAAAAGAAAAAGTCTTAACTTAATGGCATCCTCAGAAACACCATTCATCTTGAAAGTATCACAAATCTCAAGAAAACTAGCTAAGTGAGCATTAGGATCGTCTTCAGGTAACCCATCAAATTGAACCATATTTTGAACCATTTGGATAATGTTGGGCTTTATTTTGAAATTATTTTCATCTGTCCTAGGTGTAGTGATACTGAGCCTGTGCCCGAGATTGCGGGTTCACAAAGTCATCCATAAACCTCCTATCATTCCCAGTATTGTTGTTTTGAGCACCCTCCATCTTGATGATTAAGTTCCTTTGAATTGTCCGGTGAATTTTTGATAATGTCCTTTCGATTTTAGGGTCCAAATCGACTATCTTGCCTTCGAATTTTCGAGCCATGTACCAAGAATAACACCTAAGCAAACGAGAAGCAAGTTAGATAACAGAATTAATTATTAAAATAAAATTAAAATGTTACAAAGTTAGTAAAAAAGCATAGTCAAAGTTAGTAAGTTAGGTTACAAGGGTATACAAGAATACATGAAATACAAAAGATAGCACCTTTTTGCGGAAAGAACAATTATACATATCTTACATATTTACATATTTACATGGTTAAATAAATAAAATCCAAGCTTTCATGCTATTGTTCCCCGGCAACTGCGCTAAAAACTTGATATGTCCGAACTTGGGTGTAAAAATCATATAAAAACTAAGCACATTCCCAATCAAGTTTAAATTAAATCGTTCAATCCAAATCACACATATAAGTAAGAGTACTCATCATTAACTGAGCATAGGGTTCAAACGAGTGTCGATCCTCAAGGAACAAGTAGACATTAATCACATTTCTTTCATTGTTTAACCAACTTGATAAATTGAAAAATAAATAAAAAGGAAAATAAAAAAATAAAAATAAAAATAAAAATATATACATGTCAAGGATGTAGAATTATGTAACTTAAACCATTGTTTAGACAAACATGATTTTAAAGTACCCAACCATTATCGTAACTAATTCTTCTCTTGGCACCATGAAGAATAAAGGTAAATTAGCATCACTTGATCTGTCTCAACTAATTACTATCTTCTAGATAAATTAGCATCACTTGGTCTGTCTCAACTAATTCATTCAAAAGATGCATTAAATACAATCCTTGATTAAATTTCCTTGGTCTGGAAAATTTAAAACACGAAATTAATCAATGAATCCTTAGTCTAGCAAACATCAATTAACCTTTAACTACTCATTCCTCAACAATTAACCTCTTTCGTCTAGCAAGTTAATGAAAAGAAACAACCAATCAATCTCATAATACGCCCAACTAATTAAATACCAAGAAGAACAATCAATTAATCAAAATGTCAAATAACTCTAAAAATCATGAATATTTAAAATAATTTCAAATTACAATAAAACAATTAACATATCATTGTTCAAGAAAAAGAAAACAAAGTAAAAGAAAACACTCATAGACAAGCCTCCTTCTTTTTTCTTTAAAGACCTTCTTGTACAACCCTCCTTGAATTGAAGAATTCCTCCTTTGATTGAGTGATTTTCTATAATGATCAATGAATTTTCTCCCTTGTATTTTTCATCTATTTATAGGCTTAGGAAGTGCCTAAACTCATAGGTACAGAGTTCTTAACCGAGTAAAAGTTGGAAGATACTAAAATTTCACAAATTACCAAAAACCGCGTAGAAAAAATCAAGTACCGCCTTATCTTCAGGGCACAGCCGGCGCTGTCTTGGCTCTCGGAGTCGGCGCCAGTTGTGTTCTGCTTCTCTACTCGTTCGTCGATTTTTCTCCGAATTTTGCACAATGAAGACTAGAATACAATTGGCGCCGCCTTGTCTCTTGGAACTGGCACCGGTTCCCGTCTATTTTGATAATTTTTCGCCACTTCGAAGTTCTTGCAATCCAATGCATGGCCGGTGCCGGTTCTAGATCCCTAGCTGGCGCCGCCTCTCCTCTGTTCTGCGACGTTTTGTTTCATTTTACCCTAAAAATCTGAAATAATGAACAAAACACCTTTCCAAGGGTAAATTTTCAAATATGAAGGAATATGACTAGTTATTGAACAAAATATATCACAAAAGAACCTCAAATAACTAGGAAAAACATGACTAATTTAGCCCCTATCATATATACTGGGCACATATATAAAAATCTATTCTTTATTAATCCAATTAGTAATCAATTGAATAATACTCAATCTGAACCTTTAAATAGGAAGAGAAAGACCAATATCAATGACTCATATATTTGGCGTCTAAGGTTAGGTCACATTAACTTAACCAGGATTCAAAGGTTAATCCATGATGGGCCTTTAGGCTCATTGAGATTGAAAAGTTAGCCTTAGTATGAATCCTATCTTATGAGAAAAATGACCAACGTGTCCTTTACCCAAAAGGTAGATAGAGTCAAAGAAGTATTGAGTCTTGTTCACACTAATGTGTATGGTCCTTTGTCTATACCAACAAGAGGGGGTTTAAGTACTTCATCACTTTCATTGATGAAGTATAAGGTATGGTTATGTTTATCTAATAAGACACAAGTTTGACACTTTTGACAAGTTTAAAGATTTTAAGGCTAAAGTAGAGTGTTGGACAGGTAAACTAATTGGGACTATACGATCGGATCATAGTGGAGAATATCTCATTGGTGAATTCAAGGACTACATAGTATATCATGCGATAGTATCCCATCTTTCTACATTAGGAATACCCCAGCGGGATGGAATAGCTGAGAGAAAGAACAGGACATTAATGAAAATGGTCCGAAACATGTCTCATGCTACTCTTCTTGTGTCTTTTTGGGGATATGCCCTAGAAACAACATCATATATTTTGAACTTGGTACCTTTCAAGTCAGTTGATAGAGGCTAAATTAGTTATATTTTTCCTAGTTATTTAAGATTCTTTTGCAATATATTTTGTTCAATAACTAGTCATATTCCTTCATATTTGAGATTTTACCCTTGGAAAGGTATTTTGCTCTTTACTTCAGATTTTTAGGGTAAAATGAAATAAAAACGTCGCAAAACAGAGGAGAGGTGGCACCGGCTAGGGCTCTAGAACCAGCGCCGGCTGTGCACTATTAAAACAAACTTCGAAGTGACAAAAAGATTATTGAAATAGAGCATAACAGAACCAAGGTGGTGCCGGCTGTGAAGCAGGAACCGGCACCAGCTGCATTCTGGAACACATTGTGCAAAATTCGAAGAAAAATCGACGAACGAGTAGAGAAGCAGAACACAACCGGCGTCAGCTCCGAGAGTCAAGGCGGTGCCCACTGTGCCCTGAAGATAAGGTGGTGCTTGATTTTTTCTACGCGGTTTTTGTTAATCTGAGGAGTTTTAGTATCTTCCAACTTCTACTCGGCCAAGAACATTGTACCTACGAGTTTAAGCACTTCCTAAGCCTATAAATAGATGGAAAACACAAGGGAAAGTGAGAGAATTCACTGATCATCATAGAAAATTACTCAATCAAAGGTGGAATTCTTCAATTCAATTAGGGTAGTACAAGAAAGTCTTCAAAGAAAGAAGAAGGGGGCTTGTTTATGAGTGCTTTCTTTTACTTTATTTTCTTTTTCTTGAACAATGATATGTTAATTGTTTCATTATAATTTGGCATTGTTGAGATATTCATGATTTTTAGAGTTACTTGATCTTTTGATTAATTGATTGTTCTTCTTGGAATTCAATTACTTGGGCGTATTACGAGATTAATTGGTTGTTTCTTTTCAGTAACTTGCTAGACCAAAGAGGTTGATGATAATTGCAATTGATTAATTTCATCTTTATTAGCCGTTAACTTGCTAGACCAAAGAGGTTAATTGCTGAGGATTGAGTAATTGATGTTTGCCAAACCAAGGATTCATTGATTAATTGCGTGTTTTAAATTAGCCAGACCAAGGAAATTTAACCAAGGATTGTGTTTAATGCATATTGTGGATGAATTAGTTGAGACAAACCAAGTGATGCTAATTTACCTTTAGCCTTCATGGTGCCTATAGAATGATTAGTTATGACAATGGTTAGGTCCTTTGAGATCATATTTGTCTAAATAGTGATTTGAGTTACATACTTCTCCATCATTGACATGTGTATATAATTTTATTTTTCGTTTATTTTATTTTATTTTATTTTATTTTTTCTTTATCGAGTCGGTTAAACAATAAAAGAAAAGTAATTAATGTCTACTTGTTCCTGGAGGATCGACACTCGTTTAAACCCTATACTCGGTTGATGATGAGTATGCTTGCTCATATGTGTGATTTTGGTTGAATGTTTTAATTTAAACTTGATTGGGAATGTGCTTAGTTTTTGTATGATTTTTACACGCAAGTCCAAACACATCAAGTTTTTTGTGCTGCTGCCGAGGAACAATAGCATGAAAGCTTGAATTTTGTTGATTTAACCATGTAATTATGTAAATATATAAATTATGTACAATTGTTCTTTTTGCAAAAAAGGTGCTATCTTTTATGTATTCTTGTACACCATTGTACCCTAACTTACTAACTTTACCTAACTTTGTAATCTTATAATTTTGTTTTTATCAGTAATTCCATATCTAACTCGCTTCTCTGTTTAGGAGAAATGGCGAATTGGAATCTGGGGAAGTCTAATGAGGGACAGTACCTCCATTGCACTCCTAAGATGACACCCACAACACCAAAATCAGCAAGGCTTGAAATCTTAATTGGGAAATTTGGTGTTCATGTCACGAGGCATTTCCAAGAAATCAACTCCACATTTGAGAAATTCGAAGCAATGATCCGCAACATGGAACGACAAATCTGGTTTTTGACAGACATTGAAATAAAATCCCACGACCTAATCCCAATAGCCAGTGAGGAAACAGCTGCTATCGCATTGTGAAGTGGAAAAGAATTACCAAACAGTCCAGATGACAACCGGCGTCGGCTGGAAGAAGAGAATCGGCACCGGCTATCCAGAAAACCCGAGACCACACAACACAGAACTAAACCGGCGCCGGCTATCCCCTGTCCACTCCCAAAAAACCTACTTTTCAGCCTAACATACCATACCCTACTTGTCTACATAAGGCCTGAAAAGATACTCAATTCAACAAATTCCTTAAGGTATTTAAACAACTACACATAAACATCCCCTTGAGTGAAGCTTTAATTCACATGCCTAAATATGCCAAATTCCTCAAAAGCATTCTCGTCAACAAAAAGCGATTAGAAGAGTTATCCATAGTAGTCCTCAACGAAGAATGCTCCGCCATCTAATAGGACAACTCAAATTTGCCACATAAAGCAAAAGATTTAGGGAGTTTCTCTATCCCATGTCTAATTGGCACTCTTCATGTTTGTAATGCATTAGCTGACCTAGGTGCTAGCATTAATTTATTTCTATATAAAACATTCAAAAGGCTAGGCCTAGGAGAACTACAACCTACTAGGATGAGTATTCAACTAGCAGATAGATCTATCAAATATCCTAGGGGCATAATAGAATATGTGCTGGTAAAAGTTGATAAATTTATATTTCCCGTGGATTTTGTTATTCTTGACATGGATGAAGATTCCAAAGTCCCTTTAATCTTAGGTAGACCCTTCCTAGCTACAGTAAAAGCATTTATTGACATTTATGAGGGGAGGTTGACACTTAGGGTTGGAGATGATGAAGTAGTCATTCAAATCCACAAGGGTATGCAACACCCTGTGTCTTCTGATGATTCTTGTTTATGTTGGATTGTATGCCCTCTTAGACTAGGTTTCTGATGTAAAATTGAATATTTTAATAAAAGAATTTATTTTCAGAAATTGTTTGTGAATTTACTTTTTGTTTGTGCACAATTTTTCGTTTGGAACAGACCCATTGTGCTTAAATAAGTGGTCCATGTGAATGGTGGTCTTTCACAGTAAGGTATGGATCACGGGTTATTTAACACATAAATATTTATTCTTAACCTATTGATGAGACTGGGAATCTTATCATGTTTAAGTTATTATGTTATGAATTCCAAATAGAGAATGGCTTACCTTTAGCCAGTGAGTAGTCCACTCACTTCATGACATATGCGTATTTTGAATACGTAGGATAGGACCTGTAGTAGTGGTTTCTAAAAGTACTATATGATAGAAACCTACACTACTACCGCTACAGCGTGGACTAGTACTCTACGACTTGAGTATGAGTCGGTGGTCTGGCGAAGCTGGAAGCATATACTTTGATTTGCTATAGTTGAGGTTCTATCGTAGGGCCAATATACTTGCATGTTGGGTATGTGTGACTAGTTAGTTAAGACAGACTTGTACAAGATAGTTTCTGAACTATATCGCCCCTTGTGGTTGTTCGAATGGTCTAAAATGTCCAAGGGCCTGGGAAACATGACTTGGATGTTTGTTTTAGGGTAGCTCCCTTGGAAAGCGGAAACACTCCAGGAAGTCGTGGATCATTGGACTAGAAGTCTAAGGATGGTAGATGTCATTTAGAGGTGTGTTAGTACATTTCTTCCTCTCTAAATATACGGCGATGTGTAGAGGGATATTTTAGTCATTTCACCTGTAGGTCGGAGACTTTGCTAATGCAGCATTGTCCTTGGGGTCAATTTTTTTGTTATGGTGATATTAGGAAATATTTAAAATGCAAAATATAGCTATTTATATAGCAGGGGTATTTTGGTCATTTTAGCAGCCAAGGCGATGTGTCTTTTTAGTCCTCGGAATAGCCCGTAAGTCCTAACTAATTTTGGGTTGAGGAATTGGTCTCAGTTCAAGAGGATTTTATTTTATTTTATTTTATTCAGGAAGTCTAATTTATTATTAGACTGGAATAAAATAAATAAATAAATAAAATTAGGAGATGAGAGAAATTAATTATCTGGTTTAATTGGCTAATTAATTATTCAGGGCCTAGGTTCAGTATGAATAATTAGAAAATTAACCTGGGCTTAAACTAAGAGAAATAATTAATGTTTAATTATTTATTGGGTTATTTATATAGGCCCAAGAAATAAATAATTAAAGATTAATTGTTATGGTTCATTTGAGCTCATTAATTATTTATTGGGTTATTTATATAAGCCCAGGAAATAAATAATTAATGTTTATTATTTTGGGCCTTTTGGGTCCAAGAAAAATAATAAAATTTAGTTTGGCCCAATAGTTTAGACCTTAGGGTTTTTCCCAAATACGGTTAAAAAGAGTTTAGGGTTAAGCCAAACTGATTCTCAGGATAATATCCGGGTGTTTGAAATATGATATTCTGGGGATATGTTTATCAGATAATGAGAGACCTAGTTTTGGCTGACCAATAAAACAAGTCTCTGGGAAAAACAAAACCCTAATCTCCTAAGCCTAAGAAACTCACGCAGCTCCCTCTCTCTCATACGTCTCCTTCTATTCTCTGTCTTCTTCTTGTTTCTTTGCTAATCAATAGCAAGAGAACCATGGAGAATTGAGACCGTTCCTCTTCACCATTGTGTTCACCGACTAGAGGTTGGGCAGAGGAATATTCCAAGAGTTGGAAAGCTTGGCGTTCATGCAAACAAGGCGAATTAGAAGGCTAGCGGGTTTTCAACCGGAAGCTTCTTCAAGTGGGCAAGGCGAAGCGATTCTTGTCGTTCAATCTACTTCTACTTAACCTAGAAAGCTTAAGGAGTGCAAATGTATGATCTTCACGCTTCCGTGTGGCCTTTAAGGCTTACATTTTTTTTTCCCTTTGTTTTTTTCGTAACTGCATGATGCTCTCTGTTTTTCGTCCCTCAGTTTAAGAGTTGATATTCTTGACAAACCAATTTTTGAGTTGATGTAGGAATCTATTGAGAAGGAATTGATGGAAACATCAATGGCATATTTGGAGGAATTTCACAATGAGGATGGGCTGCAGAATTTGGAAATAGAGAAAAGCAGTTTAAGGAGAATGAAATCATCTATAGAAGATCCTCCTGAATTGGACTTAAAAGACCTACCTGAGCATTTGGAATATGTGTTCTTGGCTAAAGAACGTTAATTACCAGTCATCATTGCCAAAGATCTCGATCCAAAACAAAAAACCAAGCTGGTAAGTATGTTGGGAAAATATAAGGGAATGATAGCATGGAAGGTCACTGATATTAAAAGCATTAGTCCATCATTTTTCACGCACAAGATCTTGATGGAAGAAGGTGCAAAACCCATAATGCAACCCTAACGTAGGTTGAACCTACATATGAGTGAAGTGGTAAAAGGTGAGGTGGTTAAACTCTTAAATTCAGGCATAATTTACCCTATTTCTGATAGTGTTTAGGTGAGTCCTACTCAAGTGGTACCAAACAAGGGAGGAATGATGGTGAGCCCCAATGATAAAAATGAGTTAGTCCCCATGAGATTGGTCACGAGTTGGAGGTTTTGCATAAATTATAGGATGCTAAACAAAGCCACTAGAAAAGATCACTTCCCTCTTCCTTTTATTGACCAAATGTTGGAAAGGTTAGCCGGACATGAGTATTATTGTTTCTTAGATGGATTTTCTGGCTACATACAAATTCCTATAGCTCCGGAGGACCAAGAAAAAACCACTTTCACATGTCCATATGGTACTTTTGCATATCGTCGGATGCCATTTGGCCTTTGCAATGGCCCCAGAACATTCCCAAGGTGTATGATAGCCATATTTGAAGGACTCGTGGGGGATATCATGGAGGTATTTATGGATGATTTCTCAGTTTTTGGTGATTCATTTGACTTGTTCTTATCTAATCTTGAAAAGGTGCTAGCAAGATGTGAAGAGACTAACCTCATGTTTAACTGGGAAAAGTGCCACTTTATGGTACAAGAAGGTATTGTGCTGGGGCATAAAATTTCAAGAAAGGGTATTGATGTTGATAGAGCAAAATTTGAAGCAATTGAGAAGCTATCTCCCCCTACTTCGGCAAAAGCCATAAGAAGCTTTCTTGGTCATGCAGTTTTCTATAGGAGGTTCATCTTAGACTTCTCAGAAATTTCAAAACCTCTTACTTCTTTACTTGAAAAGGATGCTGTGTTTAATTTTGATGAAAAATGTCTCAACACTTTTACCATACTTAAGGACAAGTTGATTAATTCACCTATTCTAAGTGCACTCGATTGGTCTCTTCTCTTTGAACTAATGTGTGATGCAAGTGATTTTGCAGTTGGTGCAGTATTAGGACAAAGGTGGAATAAGCACTTCCAACCTATATACTATGCAAGCAAGACTTTAACGGATATGCAGGAAAACTACACAACAACGGAGAAAGAATTGTTGGCCATAGTGTTTGCCTTTGATAAATTTTGTTCTTATCTTATTCTGTCTAAAGTCATCATTTATACAAACCATTCAGCCCTGAAGTACCTACTAACCAAACATGATTCCAAACTAAGGTTGATAAGTTGGGTTCTTTTATTACAGGAATTTGATTTGGAAATTAGGGACAAAAAACGTGCAGAAAACTTGGCTGCGGATCACTTGTCAAGATTGGATAATCCAAATTTGGAATCCTTGATAAAAGAGGACATCGATGACGCTTTTACGGATGAGCAACTCTTGCTCATAGAAGGTGAGATTCCAAATACCCCATGGTTCGCCGACTTTGCTAATTACTTGGTTGCAGGAATTACTCCAAAAGATCTCACGATACAGCAAAAGAAGAAATTCCTCTCCGACGTAAGGCATTATTTTTGGGAAGATCCATATTTATTTAAGTGTTTTGTGAACTGAATCATTTGTAGATGTGTGAACTCTAAGGAAGGCAAAGATATTCTCAGACATTGTTATGAAGGACTTGTTGGAGGCCACTACCAAGCCAACAACACAGCACGAAAGGTGCTTGAGGCCGGATTCTATTGGCCCACATTATTCAAAGATGTCCACAGGTTTGTCCAAAGTTGTGATAGGTGTCAACGTACAGGTAACCTTTCTAAATCTAATGAGATGCCATTACAAATTTTTCAAGCTTGTGAAGTATTCAACTGTTGGGGAATAGAGTTCATGGGAACTTTTCCTAGTTCTTTGGGGAATAAATATATTTTGGTGGCAGTCAATTATGTTTCCAAATGGGTAGAAGCTCAAGCTTTACCAACTAATGATGCAAGGGTTGTGGTAAAATTTCTGAAAACGTTGTTCACTCATTTTGGTATGCCTAAGGTACTCATTAATGATAGGGGGACTCATTTTTGTAATGCACAAATGGACAAAGTTCTCAAACAATTAAGAGTGAACCACAGGTTTGCCACCCCCTATCATCTCCAAACGAATGGACAGGTTGAAGTGGTTAATAGGGAAATTAAAAGAATCTTGGAAAAAACTGTTAACCATATTAGAAAGGATTGGAGCTTAAAATTAGACGATACCTTTTGGGCATATAGGACAGCTTTTAAGACCCCAATTGGCACAACTCCTTTTCGGTTCGTCTATGGGAAAGCATGCCATTTACCTGTAGAGATTGAGCATAAGGCTTATTGGGCTATTAAACTTGTTAATCTCAAACTTGAGTCAGCTGGTAAGTCTAGATTACTTCAACTCACCGCCTTGGAAGAATTGCGGGTAGATGCTTATGATAGTCCAATACGATATAAGAAGCGGGTCAAAAGATGGCATGATAAGCATATTACAAAAAAACATGAATTTAAGAAAGGCGATCAAGTGTTGCTCTTCAATTCTCGTTTAAGACTTTTTCTAGAAAAATTGAAATCAAGGTGGTGGGTGTAACACCCCGCTACCTAGGCTCGCTAGGGCCGGGGATGTCACCCCGTCTACAGGACAAGGGGTCTTTATAACTAGGTCACACAAATAAAATAGAAGAATAAAAATAATAATTTAACTTAAAATTTATTACAACCCCAGAATAAATCCAAGAATTCCCAAAAGAAAAACAAATCCATAAATAAAATCATCCATTTTCAACTCCCCAAAGCAAAACATAAAAATAAAATACAACATTCTCTTCCAAGACAGATAACACTAGCTACTCATCCCCACAGCAGGATCGACCTGCAATCATGGTAAAAAGGTGATGAGACAGAAATCTCACAAAGTCCGTGTGTGATTTGGGTGTTCAGTGAAAACAGTTTGTGGATGCAAAGTGTGAAATTTTTATAAGAGAAATATTGGCAAGCAATAAACATTAGTCAAAAGCAAGAGTGGTGTTTTCCTCTTTTTGAAACCATACAAGTGCACAATAAAATCAAACACTCAAAAAGGGTGGTCATGGGTTACCACACGTTGGGCCCCATGTCTACACGGTCAGTATGCCACATTTTGTGCGTACTGCCGGTCAGAATGCCACACTTTGTGTAGACTAACAAAAGATAGGTGATCAGCCTATCGGGCATGATACTCCTCCTTCTCTATACCCAAACAACAACCGGGTGTCCATTCTGGCATAACATAGTCACTTGACTGAAATAAAAACTGCTAGCTCGGACCGGTATGACTAAGTAGTACTGACATTTCTCTAAGTTGAGCTTATCTTCTAGAGGTGGCCTTCTGCCAGAAGACTCACTCGTGCTATTCAAAACTAGTACTACTAGCCTTCCCTTATTGAGTACTCAACGTAACGTATCCCACTTGGGAAAAATGAACAAAACATAGTTCCATTTGAAAATGGAAATTAAGGTTTTCTAATGTTTGGGGTAAAACTAGTTTTAGAAAAAGTTTTAGGTTTTGAGTAAAACCTCCCCATGGTTTGCAAATAATTTATTTGTCTGAAATGAGAATGGAAATAATCCTCAATTGCCTTTACAAAAATGAGTGACTATGCACTCTACATTTGGCTTGCCATAAAAAAAAAAAAATCATTTTTCATCAAACATGTTTTATGCAGGATCTTACCTGATCCTTGCTCACAACAAAGGTCTCCAACAGCTGACCGAAAATAGCATGGGGTAAATACAAACCACAATCAAACTTAAGCCAAAATCCACTTTCACAAATAAACTAACTCAACTTACTATTACAACCATGATCCGAGTGTCAAAGCTTTAAGGCCAAATAATAAATAAAAAGGTTTATAAGCCAAGGCTAATTTTGATATTTAAAACAATTAGAGTTTTGAAAAATAGGTACTAATAAGTTGAAGGTTTAAATCTTGCTAAAATAATTTAGAGTTTATTTGATGAAAAGTCCTAGGTGGTACTAGGTAAAATAATAATTTATTAATAATTAATTGCTAGAAAATAATTGATAATTAAAATTAGTTGAAAATAAATTTTAATGAGTCTTGATTGAAAGATACTAAATAAATTTTAGTAGGTTTTGGTTAAAAGATAATAATTAAATTTTAATAGTAAATATTTTACTTATTATGATTATTTTCATAAAAGGCTTTATTTGATATTATCATTTTATATATAATATCTATATATTTTCTTTTTCTAGCAAAAGCTATTATTTATTTGACTAAAATATCCTTTATATATATAATAATCCAAATCTACCCTTCTTAGGGTTTTTTTTTTCGAAATTACTAGCAAAATCATATTATTAAATATTCTATTCATGAAATAAAAATTAGCTTAGGGACAACTAGGTCATGATCATATTTCTATTGCTAACCACAATCATGAACATATATATCCCTTCAATTCATCAAATCATCCAAATCACGCGTATAAGTATAGATCTAAATTTATCAAGACATGATCTAACCTCTACTAGCATAAATAGAATCAAGGTTTCAATAGATCATCAAGAATATAAATCCTATTCATCCAAGATGACATAATTTCTAGCATACTTAATCACAAATAGTACCTGTGACATGGAGACATGCATTAAACCTCAAAACATCACACAATCAACCAAGATAACCCATCCATGCATAAATCCCATCTCCAACATATTCATACATATATTCATGCTTCAATCTCAACTCATCACAACAATACATATATACTCATCCCTATTCATGATTCATCTTCTATCAACATCATCCTAGAGACGTGAATCTAGAATTTTAAAGAAGAGTTAAAAAGGCTTACTTGATTGATGAATACCTTGAAGGAGTTTCGAATGAATCTCAACCCCTAGATGCCTAAATCCATCCAAGGAAGGTGAAGGAAACATGGCCATGGAGAAGGAACCATTCTGCCAAGAAGGTGAGTAGTTCGGCCAAGAAAGAGAGAGAGAAAGAGAGAAAAGAGAAGAAGAAAGCTCATTAGCATGCTTAAACACATATGTGTTCATTAGAGATTGAAGATTAGCGAAGATGATTGAATAATCCTACCTTGAAGGTGTTCTTGAGTCCTCACAAAATTTCTAGATTTTGATCCAAAACTGCAAGTTGAATTTTGTAGTTTGATGTTAAAAATGGTACGGATGGACTCACAGCAAAGAATAGATGAAATCTGGAATTTTTAGAGGTAGTTTGAAGTGATTTGGAGAGGTATTAGGTGAAAGGAATGAGTAAGTGTTCTTGGTGTGCTATGTGTTCTTGAAGGTTGAAGGGAATTGAGAGGTTTTGATTTGCAGCTGGCGAAATTTTGGAGTATTAGGGCTAGCCGAATTGGTTGTAGGGTTTAGGAAGATGATTCTCCGATTTGGAAGGGAAAAGGAAAGGCTAATTGTTGAAATCCTTGAAGAATATTTTTAGGAAGCAAATTTGGAAACTAAATATTCAAGAATATCTTTGATTATTGGAAAGCTTTTGGAAGTCTGCCATGGCCGAATTGTTAGGCAGTGTTTCAGCTAGAGGAATGCTGGTTGAGGGAGGCTAAGGGTGGCCAAAAATAAGGAGTGTAATGGTGAAAGGAAGGTCTAGTTGTTTGAGGTATATTTTATGGAAAGTTGTTAAATCATGGTGGCTGGAATTTTGGTATCCAAATCAAGGCATGATTGCAGAATTTTTTGGAAATCTTTTAGGCTGCCATGACTGGATTTTCATGCAGAAGCTTGAGAAGGATAATGGAGTTCAGTTACTGAAGGTTTTAAGGGTGATTTTTGCAGAAGAAGTATGGAGTTTCGGCTAGGAGAGAATTAGGAAACAAAGCTGGAAAAACTACTGCACAAATTCGCTACTTGCTGGAATTTTCTAGGCAGATTTCTGCTGCCCTTTTCCAGCTGGTTTGCAGGGAGTTTGAAGGGAAATTTCAGGGGCTTTCAAGGCTGGTTTCCAGCCTTCTTCATGGAGGAAAAACATGGCTATGGTGCTGAACAAAAACTGAAAGAAAACAACTTGGTTTCGGACCTCCAAAGCTGCGATTTGCCCGGGGATTTTTCTGGTTTTGCACCACCTTTGTGCAGTCCGAAAATAGCCAGAAAAATCCAGAGTCTAAGCTGGTCAAAAGGGCCATTTTCTTGAAGCTTTTTGGAGGGAATAATGGTTAAGAATTTTGACACCTTGAAGGCACACAACGCTGGAAAAATTTCAGTTCTATGCAGGAAGGGAAATGAACCTAGCTAGAGTGAATTTTTAGAAAGTTCACTGAGAATTTAATTCACTTGAAATCTTTCCCCCTCTTCCATTGTTTTGGTCCATATGATGTCCTTTACTAAGACATTTCGAACCTTCAAAGCCACAGCACATTGCTAGAATTTTTCTAGGATAAAATTAGCTTGAACAAAATGAACAAACTATTGAATTGAGAAATAGGAAAAATTAAATATCAAGAGAAAATGAATTCCCCTTAGGAATTTTGTGTAGAGAAAAAGAGTAGGGTTTGAAGACTTGATATGACTTTTTTGTGTGGCTTTTTCTTGTTGTTTTGTTAGCTATGTGTTCAGCTCAATCAAAGGGAACCAAAACAGGGACTTTTCTTGTTACAAAAGGAGAAAGTAACCTAACTATCTACACACCCTTCAAACCCTTGAAGAATAAAGCCTTAAAGACTCTCAAGATGAATAGAAAATTCTACTAGATTCTCACCCTAACATCCTTGAAGCAACAAAGGCAAGCAAGAACATGTAGAATAGAGAAAATAGGCACCCAAATATTGAATTTCAAACGAACCCTAGAAGAACAAAGCAACTAAGACCCATTCAAAGAAAACAACATTGGATTATCCAAAAGATTTATAGACTCTTACAAAAGGAGGACTAACCCTTAAGCTTGGTCTTGAACAAGATGAACAAGAAGGCTTGGCCTCTTAAGATTCTCTCTCAATCTGATTTCAAAATGTTGTGTGTTGTGTTTTCAAATGACTAGGGTTCTATTTATACTATCATAACCCTAGCTAAGTAAACCCTGATGTTCTATTATAGTTTTTGAGTTATAATAAGTCTTTACAAGTAATTAAAAATGAAGTAAGCCGGAGAAAAGCATTAAAAAGCGGGGCTGTCGGTGGTGCCTATAGTGCAGCCAATGCCGGTTTGGACATCACAGCGGACGCGGCTATGTTCTATCTTCGGCGGTTGAATTACCCGAACACAGCCATTGTGGATAGAATGGAGCCAACACCGGTTTGGCTGCTTGGAGCCGACGCCGACTGTCCTCTGGAGGCCTCTTTTTTTGTCTAGTTTTCGTCCATCTTCGTCGCCGGCCCTTATCTTTGCATGGTCACATTTTCCCCTCCTTTATCTTGAAATTCATGATAAAGTAGAGTCTCATCATATCCCCTTCCTTGAAAAGGATTCGTCTTCGAATCTTTGCCTTCTTCTTCATGGAGTGCCTTCAGCACTGCCACCTTCTTAGCTCTATCAAAAATCATCCGTTCACCTATAGGCAAGGGAATCAATTCAAAAGGAGTTAAGGGACTAAAACCATTCATAATTTCAACAAGGGAATAAAGAGTGGTAGAGTGAAAAGCCCTTTTGCAAATAAACTCAAATTGTGGCCAGCATTCCTCCCATTTGGTCAAGTTTTCCTTGCTTATGGCCCACAAGAGTTGGGTAAGTTTTCGGTTGACCTCTTCTTTTGGAACAACAACTTCAAATACTTGAGGCATAGCTGCAATGGTATTAGGCAAAGACAATGAGAAATCATTAGTAGAAACATAAGAACAATTGCATAAAATAAGAATATCCGGATCCTTGGCTTCTTCAGCCTCTATGACCTCACCTTCTTTTTCAAAGAAATTCACTCTTCGTTTACCTCCCCTTTCTTGACCTTGTTCACTCATACCAAACTCTTTTTCTTGCCTCTCTTTTTCTCTCCTCTCAATTTCTTGTTTTGGATTAACATCCTGTGCTCCCTTCTTCTTTTCTTACTCCTTCATGATTCTTTAATCTTTGTTTACCTCACTAGGGACTTGGGTAATGGTGGTAGGGGTTGCCAAATCTTGGATGGCTTTCACCTGTCCTTCTTCAACCTCAATCCCTTTAGCACTCACATCATTCCCAAGGAATGTAATCCTCTCCAAACTAAGAGAGCATTTCTCAAGTGTATTCCCATCTCTTCTACCCACTCTATCTCCTCCACTAGATTTGATGTCATTTTGTGAAGTTGAACTGGATTCTTCATTCTTACTAGTCTCACTCATTTTCATTTGCCTTTGCACCACCTCTAGCCAACTTCTCTTTCTCTCCTCTTGTGGATGCGAGCTTTCTTCCACTTCATGAGTACTTGAAGCACTTTGGGAACCTTCATCTATAGCACGTATTTGTTCATTCTTTATCTCAATTTTTGAATTCTTTGGCTCTTCAACAAATTCCATACTCTTTTGCTCAACTTCTTCTTGTACATTCTCCTCTAACATTTCTAATGGGTTTGACTCATCCTCTAGAAAGAATAAAATGTTATAATATTCCTTAGTCACCCTATTTTTTGAACTCAATGGATCTACGTCTTTTTTTTCATCATTACTAAGCTCCTCATCAAGCTCATCAACATTTTCCTTAACTACTTCATGCACTACTTCTTCATTTTGATTGAGCGTTTCTTGGTCTTTGGCTTCCCTTTCTAGCTTCTCCTCCTTTTCAAAGCTACGTAATTCATTTTGTTCAACCCTCTCAATTGTTTCTTCACTTCTTGTCCTTCTTGGGTCCTCAACATCTACAACATTTTTCTTGGCCACTTTGGCCTCAAGTCTAGTTTTTTGCTTCTCAATTTATCTCTCCCCTTTTCAAATGTGAACCCCATAAAATCTTTCATATGCCTATTTATTTGGACAGTCAAACATTGTGTGCCTTGTACTACAACAAATCTCATAAGTTAATCCTCTACTACTCCTTTTTTGTACTATGCTTATAGAAGCTTGGGTTCACCCCTTTTTCCTTGTAACTCTTCCTTCCCATTTAGTTGTTGTAGCAAACTTGGACTCCTTCTACACTCATGCTCCCTTTCCTCATTATTTTCTTCTCACCTACCTCCTCTATGGCCCCTTCCTCTATGTTGTTCCTCAAAAGCTGCAATGTGCTCCCCCTCATTCCATTCTTCAACTCCCTCAAACTCTATTTCTAGCCCTCTTGGGTTGTCCCCACCATTCCTTCCTTGGCCCCCTTTTTCCTCCTCCTCTCAAGCCATGTCTTCCTCCTCTCATAGGAGCTTGTTGGAATCCCCCAATTGAATGTTCGTCCCATTCTTCCCCTTGTTGGGCATGTAATGGAGGAGTGTGGGCATCACCATTCCTCATTCTAGGGCTAGGTGCTTCAAATCATTCTTGGCCCCTCCTTTGTGCAACGATAGAAAATTGGCCAAGATGGTTTATCAACTCTCTTGTCAGATTTTGAAATTTTCTTTGCATAGTCCTCATCATGGCTTACAAGTCCTCTCGCAATCCCCTAGCATCAATGGGTTCTTCTTGAGGTCTACTAGGTCCACTTGCGTTAAGCCTAGAGATCTCTTGTCCATAGGCCATGGTGGTAGAGTATTTACTTGTCTATACCTGTAAAACAAGAGATTAGAAAGAAAAATCGATCCTCACTACACTTCCTTGCGTGTTGGCTCTCAAGGTTGATCACTCCACCCTCGTGTTTACTCTCTTAGGCTCTTTTGATAATAAGCTCTCCCTCTTGCCTTTTTCTCAACACTCAAGCCTTCTTGTTCAATCCCAATTCTCCCTAATAGCTGAAGATTTAGTCCAGCTAAGTGATTCACACAAATCAAAAGGAAATTTCCAAATAGGGGATCTTAGGGGAATTTCAACAAACACTTGTTGGGCACCTCCAAGCAATCAAGTTTTAAGCCAAGAATTTCAAGAAAAATGGACTCAATCAACTCAAGAGCAAGCACTAGATGCAAAAGAACACTTCTAAGCAAGAAACAAACAAGAATTATCAAGAACAAAGAAAACAAGAACAACTAGAACTAGGATGATGAAGAACAGGATGATCACAAAGGTGCAATAGAAAATTTGAGTTTAATGGACATGGAATTTAGTAATTTAGTGATATACTAAGCCACAAAATCCCAAAGAATAAAAATCAAGAATCAAAGTTCCCAACTATAGCCAAAAACACTCTCAGTGAACATTTATCAAACACCTTGGCTACAACTCGTCACTCAAGAGCAATCAGAATTTTCAACCATATTCAAGCCAAGTTTCACCACAAACACAAGACAAATTTGTTCCCTATAACAACATCAAGGAGCAATTTTCCAACAGAAAATTTAAGATATAACAAAGATTCAATGACCTTTTTGAAGCACATTTTTCAGTTACGGGATTTGCCCTGTTTTTCTTTTTTTTTTTTTTCACTTTGTGGGGCTCCTTTCTTGTTTTCAAGCTTTGATGGGAATCAAGCTTTTCCTTGCTCTAATACCAAACTCTTTTATATGAATTTTTGTGTGGCTTTTTCTTGGTGTTTTGGTGGCTGTGTTCAGCTCAATCAAAGGGAACCAAAACAAGGACTTTTCTTGTTACAAACGGAGAAAGTAACCTAACTATCTACACACCCTTCAAACCCTTGAAGAACAAAGCCTCAAAAACCCTCAAGATGAATAGAAAGTTCTACTAGATTCTCACTCTAACATCCTTGAAGCAACAAAGGCAAGTAAGAACATGTAGAATAGAGAAAATAGACACCCAAATATTAAATTTCAAACGAACCCTAGAAGACCAAAGCAACTAAGACCCATTCAAAGAAAATAACATTTGATTATCCAATAGATTTATGGACTCTTACAAAAGGAGGACTAACCCTTAAGCTTAGTCTTGAACAAGATGAACAAGGAGGCTTGGCCTCTCAAGATTCTCTCTCAATCTGATTTCAAAATGTTGTGTGTTATGTTTTCAAATGACTAAGGTTCTATTTATACTATCATAACCCTAGCTAAGTAAACCCTGATGTTCTATTACAGTTTTTGGGTCATAATAAGTCTTTACAAGTAATTGAAAATGAAGAAAGCCGGAGAAAAGCATTAAAAAGCGGGGTTGTTGGTGGGTGCCCAGAGTGCAGCCGGTGCCGGTTTGGACATCACAGCCGGCGCCGGATGTGTTTTGTCTTCGGCGGTTGAATTGTCCGAACACAGCCATTGTGGACAGAATGGAGCCGACGCCGGTTTGGCTGCTTGGAGCTGGCACCGGCTATCCTCTGGAGGCCTCCTTTTTTGTCTAGTTTTCGTCCATCTTTGTCACCGGCCCTTGTCTTTGCATGGTCACACCTCCCCCTCCTTTATCTTGAACTTCATGATGAAGCGGAGTCTCATCAAGACTCCTATCATGTCTCTCATAGGACAACATCTCTACCCTACTCCAACCACCACTAAGGCCGAAAATGATACTTCCCAAGCAAAAATAAAATTTAACCAAGCTAAAGCTCATATGATGGAATTTGAACCCAATACCTCAAGAATTAATTCTAAGGCTCTAACCACTAAACCACAACAACTCTTGTTCTTATTTCCTCTCTAAAATGCTTTTCCTAATTAATTCCCAAGCTATCTCCATTTTTCCACCTCAAGCAAAAATTACCATTTTGCCCTTCTCACTCAATAATCATAATCAAGCCCTCTAGACTATAAAACACAAATTCAATGCACATAAAATCATATAAAAATATATTTAAACCTATAATAAAATATGATATACATCCCAACCCCCTTACTCTAAGGTTGGTTTTAACTGGGGTTTCACATCCTCCCCTCCTTAGAAGAATTTCGTCCCGAAATTCAGGCGTACTTTTATTTCAGATCGGAATACTTCTGCTTAACCCACTCTTCTGATTCCTATGTGGCATCTCGTGTGCCATGATGCTCCCACTGAACCTTTACCTTTGGTATCTGCTTGTTCCGGAGATTGTTGATACTGCGGTCTAATATTCGCACGGGCTTGTCCACATAGCTCAGATCGGGTTGCAACACCAACAGCTCATTATTCAGAACATGACTGAGATTGGCATTGTACTTCTTCAATTGTGACACATAAAACACATCATGAATTCATGTCAACCCATTTGGCAAATCGAGTCGATATGCTACCGATCCAATCCTTTCCTTTATCGGGAACGGCCCCAAATACCTCGAATTCAACTTTTCACCCTTCTATCCAAGACATCCTAAGCCACTTCAATCTCCTACACTCTTAGTCTGGCCATATCGACTTTTCTGCTCAGTGCATCAGCAACAATGTTGGCCTTCCTGGGTCTCCTACTCCTGGTTAGTAGAGCGCTTGTTGGATTGCTGCCTCTGGAAAGGTCCTTGCAGTTGCCTTGGCGGCTGGAAAGGCCTCAATGCCATTCTACTGCAGTCATCATTTCCTGTCTGGGTAGTTGAGTCTATGGGCCCTGAATAGGTCGTTGGAGGAGAAGGTGCCAACGCCTTCCTCAATTCCGGCCTCAATCATTTAACAAACTGTCTTGTCCTATTCTGCTCGGTGTCCACTAATCTCTTGTAGTACTTCAAGAGCTGGGTGAACCATGCTGCGTACTAGGCCACTGACAGGCCTCCCTGCTTCAAATTCTAAAATTCATCCTCTCACTTTTCCACTATCCACTGAGGGATATACTCAGCTCTGAAGGTTTCGACGAAACTGGACCACGTCCATTCCTGCTCGACTATTTCCCCGTCGTCTTGAATCTGCTACCACCATGCCCGAGCTGGGCCTCTCAAACAGAATGCTGCAAATTTAACCATTCGCTCCTTGATGTATTGGAGCGTTGCAAATATACCCTCCATCTACTCGATCCATTGCTCTGCCTTCTGATCTTGCTCAACTTCACCTAAGAAGACTGTGGCTGAAACTTCAAAGACCACTCTAATGCCTCATCTTCTCCCTTAGGGACCCTCCACTCCGTCAGGGTTTGCAGAACCTCCGCCGTCTTACTAAATTCCTGTCCCATTGACACATCATTCGGTGCTTCAGACCCCCATTCCGAATCTAGCTCGTTCTTATCCCCCCGATTAGGTGACGGCATTTGAGTCATCTCAAACTCTGGTGCTACAGGCTCTGCTTCTGAAACTCTTTTGTTAATGTGGCTACACGGCGCTTGGGTGCCATTCTCAACCGTGCCCAGATAATGAATGTATGCATTCAAGTTTAAAACATTTTGAGCATACATTCACATTCAAGTTTTAGTAAAAGAGAATCAGATGTATGTTTTTGTACATGATCAGATAATAATAATGATATCTACTCATTTTAAAAGAAAATTTGATGATGTTATTTAGGGGAAAACCAAGTAATAAATAAAACTCATGCTTTTCATAAAATCATACTTTTATAAAGAAGGGGTTATCACACGCGATACCCCTTTTGTTGGTAAAATAATCGAACCCTACCGGCAACACGGTTCTTCGAAAAGAATAGATGAACAAAAGAATACAAATCCAAAAAGAGATAGAGAGAGAGAGAGAGAAAGAGAGAGAGAGAGAGAGAGAGAGAAAAAATTCTACTAATATTCTATACTCTACTCGCCGCTAGAGTCAGCAGAGACATCTGGATAGTCAGAGGCTGGTTCCACGAGCCACCCTACGAAGCTATCGGGTTTCCCCACAAAATCCCTCGCAAAACCCGCACTCACTTGGCTGACCTAAATCACCCTCATTGCCCCTCTTAGCTCTCATAGCTATCTCATAAAACTCATCCAAAGCTAATCAAATCGCACCCTTAGGCAGGCCTCTCGTCTTCCGAGTCATACAAGTCAAACAATCCATCTCTCCTTAACTTAGCATCTACACCCAATCCATATCGAAGTCTGCTCCTATTAGGTCTCTCTTCTAGCTTCCCTTTCCCCTTATCTTCCATTCCTAAAGCGGCCTGTCTATGCTCCCCTTAATGCTGGGGTAACTCTATCCCTCAGCCTATAACCCTCATCACTAGACTCCTTGAGGTCATAGCAAGTCAAAGTCCTAACAAACTCACCTATCTTTGGGGTCCGGGGAGCCTCCATCGCATCCTCATCCTCTTCCTCTATCCCATCCATCTCTTCCTCACTCTCATCATCACCCTCATTCCCAAACTCATCTACCTCCCATTCACTCAGTTCAGCCATCTCCTCATCTCCCCCACCCTCACTAACAAGCTCATCTACCTTACCCTCATCATCCCCATCGTACTCACCTACGCCCCCATCAACTTCCATCTCTGCCTTAACAACCGGGTCATCTAGCAAAGGCAGCTCATGCTCCATCTTGTCCTCACTCAAAAACCCACCTCCCTCAAGCTCTGACTCCAAATCAGATGAGGGTGGATCTGCTACAGGTAATGGGGCAGGTGGGTTCCCGCAACCAGCGGGCTAGTCTCTGACAGCCGATGCAACTCATTTGACCATCCTATAAACAAAACGAAGGATTAGCACCAGATCAAAATACTTAAGGAAATAAAAATCCAAAAAATCAACTGATTACCTAAACCTAGTCTCTGATACCACTTGTAACACCCTGCTACCTAGGCCCGCCAGGGCCGGGGATGTCGCCCCGTCCAAAGGACAATGGGTCTTTATAACTAGGTCACACAAATAAAATAGTAGAATAAAAATAATAATTTAACTTAAAATTTATTACAACCCCAGAATAAATCCAAGAATTCCCAAAAGAAAAATAAATCCATAAATAATAGCATCCACTCTCAACTCCCCAAAGTAATACATAAAAATAAAAGACAACATTCTTTTCCAAGGCAGATAACACTAGCTACTCATCCCCACAGCGGGATCGACCTAAAATCATGGTAAAAAGGTGATGAGACAGAAATCTTAGTAAGTCCGTGTGTGCTTTGGGTGTTCAGTGAAAACAGTTCGTGGATGCAACGTGTGAAATCTTTATAAGAGAAATATTGGCAAGCAATAAACATTAGTCAAAAGCAAGAGTGATGTTTTTCTCTTTTTGAAACCATACAAGTGCACAATAAAATCAACCACTTAAAAAGAGTGGTCATGGGTTACAACACATTAGGCCTCATGTCCACATGGTCAGTATGCCACATTTTGTGCATACTGTCGGTCAGAATGCCACACTTTGTGTAGACTGACAAAAGATAGGTGATCGGCCTATCGGGAAAGATACTCCTCCTTCTCTATACCCAAACAACAACCGGGTGTCCATTCCGGCATAATACAGTCACTTGACTGAAATAAAAACTGCTAGCTCGGACCGGCATGACTAAGTAGTACTGACGTTTCTCTAAGTTGAGCTTATCTTCTGGAGGTGGCCTCCTGCCAGAAGACTCACTCTTGCTCTTCAAAACTAGTACTACTAGCATTCCCTTATTGAGTACTCAACATAACGTATCCCACTTGGGAAAAATGAACAAAACATAGTTCCACTTAAAAATGGCAATTAAGGTTTTCTAAAGTTTGGGGCAAAACTAATTTTAGAAAGAGTTTTAGGTTTTGAGTAAAACCGCCCCTTGATTTGCAAATAATTGATTTGTCTGAAATGAGAATGGAAATAATCCTCAATTGCCTTTACAGAAATGAGTAACCATGCACTCTACATTTGGCTTGCCATAAAAAAAAATATATACTTTTCATCAAACAGGTTTTATGCATGAGCTTACTTGATCCTTACTCACAACAAAGGTCTCCAACAGCTGACCTAACCCCGCATGGGGTAAATACAAACCACAATCAAGCTCAAGCCAAAATCCATTTCCACAAATAAACTAACTCAACTCACTACTACAACCATGATCCTAGTGTCTCAAACTTTAAGGCCAAATAATAAATAAAAAGGTTTATAAGCCAAGGCTAATTTTGATATTTAAAATAGTTAGAGTTTTGGGAAATAGATACTAATAAGTTGAGGGTTTAAATCTTGCTAAAATAATTTAGAGTTTATTTGATGAAAAGTCCTAGGTGGTACTAGGTAAAATAATAATTTATTAATAATAAATTGCTAGAAAATAATTGATAGTTAAAATTAGTTGAAAATAAATTTTAATTAGTCTTGATTGAAATATACTAAATAAATTTTAGTAGGTTTTGTTTAAAAGATAATAATTAAATTTTAATAGTAAATATTTTACTTATTGTGATTATTTTCATAAAAGGCTTCATTTGATATTATTATTTTATATATAATATCTATATATTTTATTTTTCTAGAAAAAGCTATTATTTATTTGACTAAAATATCCTTTACATATATAATAATCCAAATCTACCCTTCTTAGGGTTTTTTTTTTAAATTACTAGCAAAATCATATTATTAAATATTTTATTCATGAAACAAAAATTAGCTTAGGGACAACTAGGTCATGATCATATTTCTATTGCTAACCACAATCATGAACATATACATCCCTTCAATTCATCAAATCATCCAAATCACGCATATAAGTATAGATCTAAATTTATCAAGACATGATCTAACCTCTACTAGCATAAATAGAATCATGGTTTCAATAGATCATCAAGAATATAAATCCTATTCACCAAAGGTGACATAATCTCTAGCATACTTGATCACAAATACTACCTGTGACATGGAGACATGCATTAAACCTCAAAACATCACACAATCAACCAAGATAACCCATCCATACATAAATCCCATCTCCAACATATTCATACATATATTCATGCTTCAATCTCAACTCATCACAACAATACATATATACTCATCCCTATTCATGATTCATCTTCTATCAACATCATCCTAGAGACGTGAATCTAGAATTTGAAAGAAGGGTTAAAAAGGCTTACTTGATTGATGAATACCTTCAAGGAGTTTTGAATGAATCTCAATCCCTAGATGCCTAAATCCATCCAAGGAAGGTGAAGGAAACATGGCCATGGAGAAGGAACCATTCTGCCAAGAAGGTGAGTAGTTCGGCCAAGAGAGAGAGAGAGAGAGAGAGAAAAGAGAAGAAGAAAGCTCATTAGCATGCTTAAACACATATATGTTCATTAGAGATTGAAGATTAGTGAAGATGATTGAATAATCCTACCTTGAAGGTGTTCTTGAGTCCTCACAAAATTTCTAGATTTTGATCCAAAAGTGCAAGTTGAATTTTGTAGTTTGATGTTAAAAATGGTACGGATGGACTCATTTTGTAGTTTTCAAGGCTGGTTTCCATCCTTCTTCATGGAGGAAAAATATGGCTAAGATGCTGCACAAAATCTGGAAGAAAACAGCTTGGTTTTGGACTCTCAAAGTGGCGATTTGTACAGGAATTTTTCCTGTTGTTGCTCCAACTTTGAGTAGTCCGAAAATGGCCAAGAAATTCAGATTGTAAACTGATCCTAAAGAACATTTTTCTGGCAGCATTTGGAAGGGAATGTTAGCTAAGAAAGTCGACATTTTGAAGGCACAACTGGCTGGAAAATTTCAGCTCATTCTAAGAAGGAAGATGAACTAACTAGGGGGAATTTTCATCCAACTCACTAGAGGGATTTTTCCTCTTGGAACTTCCCACAACTCTTCCACATTTTTCAAACCATAAGAAGTCTTTTACCAAAACATTTTGATCCTACAAGATCACAACACTTTACTGAAATTTCTGGAAAGAAAATGGCTAGAATCACTTGATCAAACTAATGAGTTGAGAATTAAAGAAAAATCAAAGATCAAGGAAAAATGAATTCCCTTTGGGAAATTCGAGTAGGTAAGGGTGTAGAATGAGATTGCTCCTAACATGTCTCTCTTAGGACATCATCCCTACCTTACTCCAAGCTCATAAGGCCGAAATTACTCTTCCCCAAGAAAAAATAAAATTTAACCAAGCTAAAGCTCCTATGATGGAATTTGAACCCAATATCTCAAGAATTAATTCTAAGGCTCTAACCACTAAACCACAATAACTCTTGTTCTTATTTCCTCTCTAAAATGCTTTTCCTATTTAATTCCCAAGCTATCTCCATGTTTCCACCTCAAGCAAAAATTACCATTTTGCCCTTCTCACTCAATAATCATAATCAAGCCCTCTAGACTATAAAACACAAATTCAAAACACATAAAATCATACAAAAATATATTTAAACATGCAAATAAATATTCTATGCATCCCAACCCCCTTACTTTAAGGTTGGTTTTGACTGGGGTTTCACAAAGGTGGCAATGGTGAAAACATTCCATGTAGATGATGACAATGATTCGGAGACGAATCCTTTTCAAGAAAGGGGAGACGATGAAACTCTGCTTCATTATGGGGGTCAAGATAAAGGAGGGGGAGGTGTGGCCATGTAAGGACAAGGGCCGACGATGAAGACGGAAGAAACTCGTCCAAAAAAAGAGGCCACCAAAAGACGGTCGGCGCTGGCTCCAAGCAGCCAAACCTGCGTCGGCCTCATTCTGCTCAACAACAGGTTCATCCGTTGTTCGATCGCCCAAAGACAGAACACAACCGGCACCAGCTGTGATGCCCAAACCGGCGCCGGCTACACCCTGGGCAGCCGACGACTGTTCCGCGTTTTAATGATTTTCTCTGATTTTCTTCACTTTTAATTGCTTGTAAAGACTTATTATGATCTAAAACTGTAATTAAACCTTAGGGGTTTCTTAGCTAGGGTTAGGATAGTATAAATAGCACATTTAGTGATTTGAAAACATAATACACTTCACTTGAATTCAAATTTGAGAAGAGAATCTTGAGAGGCCCTAACCTCCTTGTTCATCTTGTTCAAGACCAAGCTAACGGATTAGTCCTCATTTTGTAAGAGTCTATAAATCTTTTGGATAGTCCAATGTTATTTCTTTGAATGGGTCTCAGTTGCTTTGTTCTTCTATGGTTTATTTGAAATCGAATATTTAGGTGCCTATTTTATCTATTCTATTTGCTCTTGTTTGCCTTTGTTGCTTTAAGGATATTAGGGTGAGATTATAGTAGAACTTTCTACTCATCTTGAGGGTCTTTGAGGCTTTGTTCTTCAAGGGTTTGAAGGAGTGTAGGTAGTTATTTGGTTTTCTCCTTTTTGGTCACAAGAATCTCTGTTTTTTGTTCCTTTGAGTTGAGCTGAAACTTAGCCAACAAAAAAAAACCATAACACCAAGAAAAGTCACCAAGAATTCATATCATGAATTCTAAATAGGGAATGGTTTAGTTTTAGCCAATGTTTAGCCTTCTCATTTCATAACACAAACATATTTCAAATACATAGAACAAGAGCTGTAGTAGTAATTTCTAAAAGTACTATGTGATAGAAACCTAAACTACTACTACTAGACTTGTACTCTATAGCTGAAGTATAAGTTGGTAGTTTGACAAAGCTAGAAGCGTATGCTTTGATATACTATAGTTGAGGTTCATTAGAATGACAAATATTCTTGTATGTTAGGTATATTTAATTAGTTGGTCAAGACAAACTTGTACAAGATAGCGTCTACACTATATCGCCCCTTGTGGTTATCCGAATAATCTAATTATTCAAGGCCCTGTAGAACAAAACTTAGATATTGGCTTTAAGGTAGCTCCTTTAGAAAGTGAAAAATATTTCAAGAAGTCGTGGATCATTAGACTAGAAGTCTAAGGATGATAGATGTCTTTTAGAAATGTGTTAGTATACCATTTCCTCTCTACATGCACAACGGTGTGTAGAGAGGTATTTTCGTCATTTCACCTATAGGTCGAAAACATAGATAACGCAGTATTGTCCTTGGGGTCAATTTTTCCTTATAGTGATATTATAGAATATTTAAAATATAAAATACAGCTATTTATATAGCAATGGTATTTTGGTCCTTTTAATAGCTAAGTTGATATGTCTTTTTGGTCCCCAAAATAGCCTGTAAGTCCTAATTATTTTAGATTGAGGAAATGGTCACAATTAAATAATTTTATTTTATTTAGAAATTCTAATTTATTTTTGGACTAGAATAAAATAAAAAAATGAGAGAAATTAAATTTATTATCGAGTTTAATTGGTTAATTAATTATTTAGGGTCTAAGCCTAGATTCAATAATTAGAAAATTAATCTGAGCATAAATTAGTTAATAAAAGGCTTAAATAATTATTTTAGTCCATTTAGGCTCATTAATTATTTATTGGGTTATTTTGATAGACCCAGAAAATAAATAATTAATGGTTATTATTTTTGGGCTCGTTGGGTTCAAGAAAAATAATTAATTAATTTTGGCCTAATAACCTGGACTAAAGGGTTATTTTGATTCATGGAACAGAAAAGTTAAGGCTTAGCCAAACCTCTTCTGTTGATAGCCTCTAGGAGTTTTGAAATATCAAAAATCCCAGTGTTTTGGTTATCTAATATAGTGAATAGTTGTGTGTTCTTGTTGGTTTTTTCTACACAGTAGACACACGAAAAACAATAGAGGCTTTTTCTCTACCAAGCTCTCTCTCTTTCTCATTCGTTTTTCTTTCTTCTTTTTTGTCTTCTTAATTTTGCTAATTGATAGCAAATGATCAAGAAGAGTTTTTCCTTATCTAAGTTATTTCACCAACGTAGATTGGGCAATAGAATATTCTGAGAAGCAAAGGTTCCACGTTCATACCATGAAGGTGTAGGAGATTGGCGGGTCATCAACTAGAAACGTTGTCTAGAGAAGAAACCGTTTTAGTGGTTCGCTCAACATCTCCCTCATAGCTAAGAAAAACAATACAGTGTAGAGGTATTAAAAATTTTTATCCTTCCATTGCACAGTCTCTGTGCTACTTTTGGCTTCATTTTTATTGCATGCATGACTTCTGTTGTTTTTCTAAGAATCATAATTGGGCAAGGCTTGACAAGATTTTCAATAAAGCACTAGAAGTTCAAGGAGCATAGCAATCAAGAACAAGAATTTCAACAACTAAGATGATCTCAATTGGACAAGTAACGTCCCCAAGATAGTTGAAATACATAGAGATAACAATGATAAGAAGTGTTCACAAAAGTTTTAGCCACAATTTTAAGTAAAAAATTCATTCAAGAAAAATATCAAACACATTGCAAGCAATTTTCAGAATCAAGATATAGTAGAAATTTTAAGCATTTTTAGCCCCAATAATCAATAAACAACATGAAATTTTCAAACCCCAATTGTTATACTATCAATAAGGCTCAACTTTAATATATAAAATACATGAAAACTCAAAGAAAACGTGACCTTTTTGAAGTTCAAAGTTGCGTTACCAGGATTATCAATTTTTGGAGCCTTCTTTGATGCCTTAAAGCTTTAATGAGAATCAAAACTTTCCTTGCTCTGATACCACTTTGATATGATCTTACTTGTGGTTGATTTTTAGGTGAATTTCGCAGCTATTGTTAGGGCAATTTTCAAGACATAATTTAAAGCTCAAAATACAGATTTTTGAACTAAACACACATACCCAATTCGAATACTAGGGCCCTAGGCCAAGTAGAGAAAGAACACTAGCAAAGAGAATCAAGTCTACCAAAACACTCCCAATAACCATTTATTCAACTAGGAAGGCAAGAACAAATTGTAGAAGGAATTTGGGCAACCTAAATTAACTCCTACTCTAGAACCTTGGAATAACATAATCCTAAGACACTATTTTGGTAAGCTAATTTGATCTATCCTTATAGGTTTATAGACTCAAATCAAGGGTAAGGAATGGAATCCTAAGATTGGTCTTAGCCTTAATGGAAGAACCATCTAAAAGCACTCTCAAGAGTGTCTTTTGATTTTAAAACATAATATCCAACTTATATATGAAATGATATAATGACATATATATAGTGTAACATCCTATCCTTTTGTACATTAATTGATGACTGCCCTATATATAGTGAGTACTTGTATAAATAACCAGAACAAGAAATGATCAGTTTAATGAGACGAACATTTCAATGTAATAAATATTTTCAGAAGCATCGTTGGAATTTTTATCGCAAATTCAGAAAAAATGAGAAAGAATTTGGAAATCCTGAAAAGCACCATTGTGTTCAGTTTAATGCATAGATTGCATTATTAAAATAAAAATTTTCCCGATTAGGATGAATAGTGACATATTATGTGTATTCTTGAAGAAAAATAATGCTTTCCTGAAGAATTAAAGTGATTATAGTCAAAAGAGAACAAGTGGCATTTTTTTGATTTGTTGTTAAGACTAGATTTCACTGTATGATTGGCTGCATAAAAACACATGCAATATTAGGTGGATGGTATAAAGCCTTCCAAGTGCCATCTTATGATTAGTTGAGAAATCTAGGTGACTTTTTGTGATTGGTTTAGCAACCCATATGTTGCTATATGAAAGGATGTATGAAAATTCATCCAAGACTTTAAGAAGTTCTACAATTTTCTACAAGCCGCCTAAGCTTCCATTTGGAACAATAAGAATTCACCAACACATCTTAGACCATTAATGCAATTTGACCAATTAATAAGACAATGAACCATGTGATATTTGCCATGAAAATGGTGGTGGAAGGCTAGAATTCAGCCAAGAAAATAGGCCTCCAAGAGAAGAAAAGGAGAAGAAAAAAAAATAAAGGAGAAAAAGGAAGAAAAATAAGAGAAAAAGAAAAAGAAGAGAGAGAGATTTCCAAGAGGGGGAGAGAATAAGAAGAGAAGAAGAAAGATTGGATATTTGCAAGCTTGGAGATCCTTATACAAAAAATAAAACATCCTACTTTTTGAATTAAAGTTGTAGATCAAGTTGTGAAGATTATTTTGGTATGAATTATTCAAGGAAATATGCTTGGATCATAAATTATGTTTAGTAAATATTTATGGCATCAAGTTGTTTGTGTGTGCTATTTGTGGCAGTACACTTGTGGATGTAATTACTACGTTTTTAATGTTATTTGGTTGTGTATTGAAGGTGTTATGGAAGGTCGATTATGGTTGTACATGTAGAAGAATGAAAGAATTAAAGTAGGAAATGGTTTAATAGTTAAGAAAATACTTGGTTATTATGTTTTGTTCATGGCTGCTAGCTTTGTTGTTGCAAATATATGAAGATAATATTTTTTTTATAACTGCAAATAGGAAGATTAAATGTTGTTAAAGTGAAGACTGGGATGGATTAAATGATGTTTAGGCACTATAATGAAGAACGAATAATTGGAGAATGCATTTTGCAAGAAAAACTAGAAATTTTGGGCAGAACAGCAAGATTTTTCTTGCAGTATCTCTGTGTCAGTTTTAAGGCTGACTGGTGAAAATTAGATAATTATCGATGAAGGTTTTAAGAACATTTTGGCACAAGTTTGAGGTCATTTGGACTTGTTAATGGGAAAATATGATGAAAATACTAAACCTTGCCAAACCAGTGGTGTGATCAGGAATCTCGCGGTTTGTGATCAAGACTGGAAAAAATGAGGAAGGGAATTGGTGTTCCATGAACTGGGATTGATAGAAGAATGTCTTGGGGATATTTTGGAATTGGTTTTATATTAATCGGACATGTGAAACAAAAGTTATACTAAGAATACTAAAGGGTGTCGTGAAGTGAAAATGCAGAATTCTGAGCCATCATATTATGTTTTGTTCCATCGAGTTCAATGAAGTAAGAGAAGTCATGATGCTAAGCAAATGTCTTATGATTGTATGGAATGCACAAATGAAGGAAGGAATATGTAAAGAAAATATTATTCCTTTAAGTACTTCAAGTAATTATATGCCCTTTTGTGAGAAAGTGAATTTAGGAAATAGATAATACCCTTATTAGTGCATTTATTAATGATGCATTAATTTGGAGGATTGAGGGGCTAAGGAAGAGTGAAACACTGTTGTGATGTAGGCACAAATAATACGAGGACTTTGTGAAGTCTCAAGGGAATAGAAGCGTGAAGAAGTAGCGTTAGTCACGGTGAATCCCACTTGTTTTATAAATGTTGTTTTGTACTGGTGGTTTTCTTGTAAAACCTTTTGGTTTTCCTAATCAAACATATGGTTTTCCTGAGAAAGTGAAAGTTTATTTTATGCTATAATTTAAATGGGAAAATGGACTCTTATGATTATGAGAATGTAATGATAATTATTTTCCCAAAAAAACATGAAAGTAGGGGTGATAGACCTTTTGATTTTGCTGAACTAAATTATGGTTTTCCTGAACAAGGATTTGGTTTCTCGGAACCAAAAAATGATTGAATTTTAGGAAATAAAAAATTCCCACAAAGGATTTTGAATTCTTTGTGCTATGGATATTTTAGGTGCAAGTATTTATGGAAAATATCTCTCTTATATATTATATAGCACATAATGAATATTTTACTTGCACAACGATGTTTCGTTCCATATTTAATAGCAAAGCATGCTAGTTTATAATTTTGTTGCTTTAATGGAATGATAAATTATTTCTAAGGAATTCAAGCATGACAAAACATGAAATCCATGAATTTAATTCCTTTTTTGATTTTAGAATTCTGGATTGATTGAAGTGAAATTCCTTTAGACTCAGGAATAACTCCAATGCATACTTTACATAAATACCCTTAAGAAATAATTGTGTAATGCAAGGACTTTTTATCCTTCTACGTAAGGTATTTGGAAAATACTCCCTCAATATGAGATTAATATTTGGAAAATGATCCCTAATTTAGATTTGACTTTAGGAAATGATATTTTTGCTCTGAAAAATATTTTCTTGGTATTCCTTCGGGAATGTGGTGTTAGACTGGTCTTGTAAACTAGTGTGGACGTTGAGTACTTAATAAGGCTTATGACTATTAGACTAGCTTGTGTTAGAATAGACAACCCAAAGTAACCTAAAAATAATTCTGGGAATTTTCTTACTCTAAATGAAATGATAGAACATTGGGAATAACCAGTTTCCCCACCTAGCACTATCACAATACATAAGCATCCATTAATTAGTTGATCCTAGGTGGGATACCCAATTTGTGATTGGCCCTTGTCAACCTTGTGCTGAGGGGAGTATAGAATGGGGATTTGCACTACTGCAAGTAAAAAGAACTGATATAATTTGAGGTAGATTGTGACGACAATCTTGCCATTTTGACAATGTATAGTTGAGTGTTGTAGGCTTGTTCCTTAGCACAATAAGACTGTGATGTCGAAGGTGAAACTTTGTGTGCATAGCATGTAGGTCGACCTTCTATTGATTGGAAAACCTGCATTTTTGAAAGCATAGGGTAATGATGTTGATAAAACCCCGGTTTTCCAAATATGTCCAAGATATGGAGCATTGATTTTGAATACAATTATTTTCTAACACATGCATGAGATTTTGAACAACTCTTGAGTAAAACTTCCTCTACTTATGAGTTGTACAATTGTTTTTAGTTGAAAAGCCCAATAATCTTCTATTGTTTGCCTTTAGTAAGTCCATGACAACTCTCTTTGTCTTATCTTCTTTAAGTAAACACTAGAAACTACAGGACTCAGTGGGTGTAAATCACCTACATGTGTTTATATTCTGTTTTTTTCTAGAATTTAGAGCTGAAAAATAGTAGTTCTAAAGACGATTTAATACGTTTGAGATTGTATACTCTATAACTTTAGGTATATTATTGAAATATATACTGATGCACAAAAAATTACACATTTCCTTTGGAGGTGTACTATGACTCAAGTTTGCTAATTTTGATGCATTTGTTATCTGCTTATCTTTACATTTTAGTTTATAGGTTATAAAGACACATTGTGTAGGCAACTAGATGGGGTGACACCAAGCTTTATTATATGCTTTAGGTATATCTTTTATGAAGGGTGCTACATATAGCCATTCAATCATAGCTATGGTGAGAAGTAATCTCAACCATTGATGTGTTTAAAAGTCCTAAAATATCCCTTTTACAAATAAAAGTTGTGAAAATTTAATTGGGAACAAAAGCAAAGAAAAATAAGAAAATTCGGCAAAAAATGGCATTGCCCGAAGTGAGCCGGCACCTGTTGGCCTTGATCAGCTGGTGTCAGCTGATCACTGGCCAACTTCAACTTTTCCCAGAATTGGGTCAGCGCCAATTTTAGTGCTTGAGCTAGTGTCGGCTCTAATATATGATGTGTCCGGACTTGGGTATAAAAATCATACAAAAATTAAACACATTTCCAATCAAGTTTAAATTAAAACGTTAAACCCAAATCACATATATGAGCAAGCGTACTCATCATTAACTGAGCATAGGGTTCAAACGAGTGTCAATTCTTAAGGAACAAGTAGACATTAATTACCTTTTTTCATTGTTTAACCGACTCGATAAAATAAAATCGAAATAAAATAAAACAAAATAAAATGAAAACAAAAATATATACATGTCAAGGATGTAGATTTATGTAATTCAAACTATTGATTAGACAACCCTGATCTTAAAGTACCCAACCTCTTTTATAACTAATTATTCCCTTAGCATCATGAAGAATTAAAATAGACTCACTTGTTTCTCAATCCATGAATCCCTATCTTCTAGGTAACTTAGTATCACATACTCTGTCTTAACCACTCTTACCCAAAAGATGCATTAAACACAATTCTTTGATTAAGTCCCATTCTCAGGCAAACTTAACCCTTGAAATTAACCAATTGAATCCATATTCTACCAGACATCAATTAACCTTTAATTACTCTGATCTTGCAATTAACCCCATTTTCGGGCAAGTTAAAAGGCAACAAATATGAAACCAATCAATTCAAACCATCAACCCTATTCTCAAGCAAGTTAACGGCACAATCAATTAATCTCGCAATCAACCCAAGTAATTAAATACCAAGAATAACAATCAGTTAATCAAAAGATCAAATAACTCTAAATATTATGAATATCTACAACAATGTCAAATTACAATAAAATAATTAAAACATTATTGTTAAGAAAAAGAAAACAAAGTAAAAGAAAACACTCATAGATAAGCCTCCTTCTTCTTCCTTTGAAGACCTTCTTGTACAATCCTCCTTGAATTGAAGAATTCCTCCTTGGATTGAGTGATTTTCTATGATGATTTATGAATTCTTCCCTTTTCCCCTGTGTTTTTTATCTATTTATAAGTTTAAGAAATGCCTAAACTCATATGTACAAAGTTCTTAGCCAAGTAGAAATTGGAAGATACTAAAACTCCTCAGGTTTTCAAAAACGCATAGAAATATCACAGCACCGCCTCAAGGACAGGACACAGCCGGCGCCGGTTCAAGCCTTACAGCCGGTGCTGCCTCTGCTCTACTTCGCGATGGTTTTGATTCGTTTTACTCAAAAATCTGAAATAATGAACAAAATACCTTTTCAAGGGTAAAATCTCAAATATGAAAAATATGACTAGTTATTACACAAAATGTCTTATAAAAGAGCCTCAAATAACTAAGTAAAGTATGACTAATTTAGCCCTTATCAATATGCCATCTTGCACATCCTCCTGGCCATTTGCCTTTTCTCGTGCTCTTTTTACCTTTCACACAAGTGGTTGTTCAAGTCTTGATCGTTTTAGTCCTTTGATCCTCCATTACTTGACAATTCTCTTCATCTTTGGCTTGGGTGCTTGGTTAGTTTGATTCCTATATTGAAAGCCTTTATAATTTGATTTCCTCCAAGGCTCTCTAACAAGGGGTGTGAATATCCATCCCCCTTCTTTAGCTTTGGCATATTACTTGGATGGACTCCTATCAAACTCATATTTACTTATAGAAAAATCATTAATATCATGACATCTGACAATCATCACAATCATGTCTAAAGTAGTCGATCATCTTAAGCACATACTTATAAAAGTTTACTACTTAGACATAAATATCTCATATACAACTATTAAAGGTGAGTAAATTGAAATACCTCTAAAAGACAGTCAATTGATTAAAAAAATGACTCATTTGTGACTTAGAGTGAATCCATTTGAGAAACGAAGCAAGACTATTCTATATTTCCCAGTTTCTCTGTGTGTGTATGAAATACGATAAATCTATCCCTTATTTTGGTCCAAAGAGAAAGAAGAAACCCTAGAAGCAAGAGAATCATTTCACAATGGAGAGATTTAATAAGAAGAAAGTTTTGTTTGCTTTTGAAAAGAAAAAAGGATCGAATGTATTGGTGTGTGTTTCAGTCTTGTCAAATGGCCTTCAAACTGCTCTAGTTTTAGAGGAATCGTGTCTAAGGGTTTAACACGAGCTTTGGTTTTTCTAAGGTTAAGAAAGAATGTTACCTTGTGTGTAGTCTTGGGCGATATAGCAAGCGGGAAAAATGACCAAATGAAACAACCAAGGCCGAGAGGAAGAGTTGAGAGAATTTGAGAGTTGCTTGTCTTTTGGTTTTGGTGCAAAAAGGGTGTGTTTTGGGCTTTGTGTAGTTCCGTGGGTGTGTGCTTGTGCTGGCCAAAAATCAGCAGTGTGTGTGTGTGTGTGTGTGTGTTTCAATTCCCTTGGAGATTGAAAGATTGAGTGATGTGTTTTAAATAGTCTCCAACTCTATCTAGGAAAGATTGCGCAAAGCTGAAGTGTTTGAAGGAGTAAAGGACTACTCCTTGGTTTTGGTTTTCTTGAGTGAAGAAGGGGGGGAAAATGCAGCTTCACTAATGCTCTAGGCTGACTGAAAAAGTGGAGAAGACTAGAAGATATAGTGGCTGAATTATGGAAAGGAAAAGAAGAATAAAGAGTTTAACTTAGACTTAAATAAAAACCTAGTTAATAAAGGATTTTATGTAATTTATTTGGATAGGCTTATCTCCAATCCTTAGGAGTTCATGTTGAGCTAAAATAGCTCTAAGAATGGCATCACTAAGCTGGAATTTTCCAGAAAAATATCACTATGGAAGATAAAATAAATTTTAACAAAGATAAATAAGTAATTTCCATAGATAAAATCTCTAATTTTAATTTAGCAACCTAGAATCCAAAAATACCAAGTAGAATAGCCTTAATGGCGGCTAGAAATTCTAGGTTAGCTATAATTTTATCCAAATAATTATGATAAGGGTTTTCTTAGTAAGATATTTCAAAATATATTGAAGAGAAATGGAAAACAAGAATTTTCCTCAAACTATTTATTTCTAAACTTCAAAATAGTAGTTTTTAGGGGGGGAAATCCCTCTAAATGGTGGTTAGAATTTTATTCCACCATTCTTTCGTTTTCAAAAATCACAAAATAGGGATATAATATACAAAAATCAGATTATACTCTCTAGATAAATCCTTGGGTAGATAATATCTTTTATTTAAAAAAATATTTATATTAAAAAGAGAATAAATAAAATTTTTAGTTTATCATATATTTTCCCATGATAAATAAAATCCTAAATTTTAAGAGATGAACTCCAAGGTGGCGGCTAATCTCAAGAATTTCGGCTAATGAAAGAAAAACAAGGGAAAGAGAAAAGCTAGCAATTTGCTAAGTGGGGATTTGAACTTTGGTCACCAATGAATAAACATGAAACTTTATCCACTAAACTATATCAACTCTGGTTAATATTTTCCCCAACAAATTCTCTTCACCCTCAATCAAAACACCTTTCTATCTCTTTTCAAATTCTACTCAAATGGTCACTCTCTCGTGCTAGTACAACTATAACATTATTATAGCTACAGAAAACAAGTACATATACAATCACACACAATCATCAAATACACATATAAATGCTTTTAAACGTTATATGCACATGCAAAATGTTATATAGTGCCCATATTACCCATGTACCAGGGATAGTGTTAGGCGTTGTATTATATTAATTATCATTTTTTTTCAAGGAAGTAAAGCAAAATGGTCATAGTGTGACTATTGAAACTTGCCCCTACTACCTTGCCCTTTCAGCCAAAGATACTCTAGATAGAGACACCTGATTTAAGTGTGCTCCACCTACCAGCGATGTAGCCAACAAAGAACAATTATAGGTAGCTTTAATGGTAGTTTCCGTACCCAGACTATTTGCTAGATTTCATTTTTTTCCCTCTCCCTAAGAATTTTAATAATATGATTCTATTGTATCTCAGAATGGACATATTGACTTGTTAAGGTCAAATCTTTCACCATCAATGCCAAAACTCAAACTTTTCAAGAGGGTGACTTCCTTAGGGTATGGGGTGGCTTATCGTCGTTGCACATCAGTGAATTAAAGTTGACACGAAAAACTTCTAGGTCTAAAGAACTAATAAGGGCCCTTTTTCTCTAGGTCATGGCATTACAATTAAGCTTACCAAAACATGAAATTGAGCTATTTGCTTTCATGTAGAATGTGCTACAACTTTACAAAGAGGAGTTTGGATCTTACATTAAGGTGTCATATATTTAACGTATACTTTAGATGATCTTCTTGTGTTTGTTTATTAATTGGCAGTGGTGATAGGATGTTATACATAAGCCTTTTTTTTTTTTTTTTCTTTTTGGGAGGGGGGGTCACTTAACAACTACGATATGCAACTACACATAAGCTTAATTTTTTTTGTCACTTAATGACTTTCTCATTACATCTTTATTTTTCCCTCTGAACCAAGCTATAAATTCTTTTGCATTATGCATTGTGCAAACAAAGAAATGTATAAGTGGATTTCTTTGTACATAATTTCGTTTGTAGACACCAAATCCAAATTTTCAGTAGTTAAGACCTATTTCTTTGCTTGGCCATCTTGCTAAAATTTCTTTATTTCCTGATAATGTGATCCCTGTAGTATGTCACTAGAGTAACTCACACTCTTCCAATAGCCTACCCAGGTGATTGGCGACTAAATCCATACTATCCCTTAGAATGGAAGATGAAAAAGACAATGCAACAGACTGTTACATCACTGTTTAGACCAAATGAGTGTTAATTGTGGTATTGTTGTTGTTATTGTTGTTAGCATCTGACATTATAATTGCAAATAGTTAACCTACCTAGTAATACATATTTCCTAATTGGCATTCTATTATGACTATTATATGCATTGATTTTGCCATTGCTTGGTCTTACTAGTTCATATCAAGTCTCTTGGTAGTGTTGGGCCAAATATGTCTAGCCTATTTGGTGGACAAAAATAAAACAAATCAAAGTCGACAAATAAAATAGAAACCTAACAAAAAAATCAAAAGCAGAGAGATAAAATTTTAGTGCAATTTTTCATTGAGAGAAGGCAGAATTAACCGTAGGAACGAAGGATTCAGATAGTGGGTGCATGATAAAATTGAATACATCAAACTATTCATATTGGAAGCCTAGAATGGAAGACTTGTAGAGATTTGTTTGAGCCTGTTCTAGGGGATAAAAGAAAACCATCTGATATGAGTGATAAAAAATAGGTTAGCATGCATAGAAAAACAGTGGGTATTATTAGAAAGTGGATTGGTCAAAGTATATTTCAACACTTTGCTCAAGAGACTAAAGCTGATGTGTTATGGGAAAAACTTGAACAAATGTTTGAATGGAAAACTAGAATGAATAAATCTTCTTGTTTGAGAAATATTACTCGGTTAAGATACAAAGATGATGCTGATATGAGTGAGCATTTGAGTTTGATAAACCAAGAAGCTTCATTGAAACTAAACTTGGATGATGAGGTACAGGCTTTGTTTTTTTTCAATTCCCTACCAGATAGCTGGGAAACAATGGTGGTATCCGTTAGCAATTCAGCTCCAAATAGTGTATTAACCATGGCTATGGCTAAAGAGGCAATGTTGGATGAGAAGATCAGGAGGAAAGAACAAGGAACTTTTAATGAGTCCCAAGCATTGATTATGCAAAAGAAAGAAGGAAGGGGGAGAAGCAAGAGTAGAGGTCCTTACAACAGGAATGATAGATCCAAGAGCAATCATGAGTAATTGAAAAATGTTGAGTGCTATCATTGTAAAAAGAAAGGGCACTACAAGAAGCACGACAGAGTCTTGAAATGAGAACTTGTTGAGAAAAAGGGTAATGGTAAGGTAAGAGACGAAGAAGATACTACAACAGTAGTGGCAGCCAATGATGATATACTGGTATTTTGCGATGATGGTCATATCAATATTAGCAGTCAAGACAGTGATTGGATAATTGATTCAGGTGCATCATATCATGTTACTCCACACAGACATTTCTTTTCAACCTACACCGAAGGAGACTTTGGCTTTGTGAGGATAGGAAATGAAGTTTCTTGCAAAGTTGTTGGTAAGGGTGATATTTGTTTAGATACAGATACCGGGTGTCAGTTAGTCTTGAGGAATACCAGATATGTTCCCGATATTCGTCTTAATCTTATTTCCACTGGAAAACTTAGTAATGAAGGCTACTATAGTTCTCAAGGCGGAGGTAAATGGAAACTCAGCAAAGGGAACCTAATCGTTGCCAGAGGAAGGAAGCAAAATACTCTCTACTTGATGCAAGCCAAGTTGGGAAAAGAAGAGGTGAATATAATTCAAGATTCTTCTATTGATCTTTGGCACAGGTGACTTAGGCACATGAGTGAGAAAGGAATTCAAACACTTGTTCGTAGACAACTTCTCCCTAATGTAACACGTACTTCTCTTAAATCATGTGTTGATTGTATTTATAGAAAACAACATAGAGTTACCTTTCAAAGACTTCCTTCATCTAGAAAGCTAAATCCATTAGAGTTGGAGCACACTAATATCTGCTATATGAAAGATAGGTCTCTTAGTGGTGCATTTTATTTTGTTACTTTTATTGATTATTTCTCTAGAAAAGTTTGGTGTACTACTTGAAATCTAAAGACCAGGTCTTGGGTATGTTTAAAGAATTTCGTAGCAAGGTCGAAAGGGAGACTGGTAAACAATTGAAGTGTGTTAGAGCCGATAATGGTGGTGAGTATAGAGGACCATTTGAAAGCTACTGTAAGTCTCATAGGATCAGGCTAGAGAAGACAAAACCAAAAACACCACAAGAGAATGGAATAGCAGAAAGGATGAACAGAACTATCACTGAGCGGATCAAATGTATGCTTTCCAATGCCAAGTTATCAAAATCTTTTTGGGGTGAAACAATGAGAACTACAGTTGACCTATTAATCTTTCTCCTTCAATTCCTTTAGATGGTGATATTCCAGAGAATGTATGCATAAGTAAAGAAGTATCCTTCAACCACTTGAGAGTCTTTGGTTGTCGTGCATTTGTTCACATTCCCAAAGATGAGAGATCAAAACTTAATGTAAAATCCAAGCAGTGTATTTTCTTGGGATATGCGCATGCAGAGTTTGGTTATAGGTTGTATGATCCAGTGGAGAAGAAATTGATCAGAAGTAGAGATGTTGTTTTTCTTGAAGATCAAACCATTGAAGATATTGAAAAATATGATAAGCCTAAACTAAAATCAAGATTCTCTGATGACATTCATTCTAATTTAGATCCAGTTCCTACACCAGCTAGATCAGATTTGCCAGTTCCAGAAACAAATGATTCAAATCAATGGGGAGCTAAGGATGAGCAAGGAGAAAGTATGTGATGAGACTCCACTTCATCATGGAGGAGAAGGACCGATGACTAGAGTGAGGACCAAGAAGCTTCAAGATGATTTTCAATTGATCATCAAACAATGCTTGAGGATGAAGGAGGATTGGAGGGTTGAGTAAGCGAGCCAAGAGTTCGTGTTGATGGCCATCCGCGAAGGACCCTAACAAGAACTTAAGCCGTCAGTAAAAGGGAATGAAATTTGACAAGGGAGGCTTCCAGAGGATAGCCGGCGCCGGCTCCCTATAGCCAAACCGGCGCCGACTCCATCCTGTCCAAAACCAACACTCAAGCAAACAAGAACCGGCCGAAGACAGAACCTAACCAGCGCCGGGTGTGATGTTCCAAACCGGTGCTGGCTTGACCCTGGGCAGTCGTCGACTGTTCCGCTTTTTAATGCTTTTCTCCAGTTCTCTTCACTTTTAATTGCTTGTAGAGACTTATTTTGACCCTAAATTTTAACTAAACCTTAGGGATTACTTAGTTAGGGTTAGGGTAGTATAAATAGCACCTTTATTACTTTGACAAGATAATTTATTGAACTTTAATTCAAATTTGAGAGAGAATCTTGATAGGCCAAGCCTCCTTGTTCATCTTGTTCAAGACCAAGCTAAAGGGTTAGTCCTTCTTTTGTAAGAGTCTATAAATCTTTTGAATAATCTAATGTTGTTTTCTTTGAATGGGTCTTAGTTGCTTTGTTCTTCTAAGATTTGTTTGAAATTCAATATTTGGGTGCCTATTTTCTCTATTCTACATGTTCTTGCTTGCCTTTGTTGCTTCAAGGATGTTAGGGTGAGAATCTAGTAGAACTTTCTATTCATCTTGAGGGTCTTTGAGGCTTTGTTCTTCAAGAGTTTGAAGGGTGTGTAGATAGTTAGGTTACTTTCTCCTTTTGTCACAAGAAAAGTCCATATTTTGGTTCCTTTTGATTGAGCTAAACACATAGCCACCAAAGCACCACAACACCAAGAAAAATCCACCACAAAAAGTCATATCAAAGAGTTTGGTATCAGAGTAAGGAAAAGCTTGATTCCCATCAAAGCTTGAAAACAAGAAAGGAGCCCCACAAAGTGAAGAAAAAGAAAAACAGGACAAATCCCGTAACTGAAAACTATGCTTCAGAAAGGTCATTGAATCTTGGTTATATCTTGAATTTTCTGTTGGGAAATTGCTCCTTGATGTTGTTATAATCCTTGGGAATAAATTTGTCTTGTGTTTGTGGTGAAATTTGGCTTGAATATGGTTGAAATTTCTAATTGTTCTTGAGTGACGAGTTGCAGCCAAGGTGTTTGATAAAAGTTCCATGAGAGTGTTTTTTGCTATAGTTGGGAACTTTGATTCTTGATTTTGATTCTTTGGGTTTTTGTGACTTGTTATAACACTCTAATATTGAATTCCATGACCCTTGAACTCAATTTCTCTATTGTGCACTTGTGACCATTTTGTTCTTCATCATCCTAGTTTTAGTTGTTCTTGTCTCTTTATTTTGATAATTCTTGTTTGTTTCTTGCTTAGAATTGTTCCTTGTGCGCTTAGTTCTTGTTCTTGAGTTGATTAAATCCACCTTTTTCTTGAATTCTTAACCTAAAACTTGATTGTTTAAGGTGCCCAACAAGTGTTTGTTTGAAATTCCCCTAAGACCCCCAAATTGGAAAATTCTCTTGATTTGTGTGACTCACTCGCTGGACTAAATCTTCAGCTATTGGGAAGAAATGGGATCGAACAAGAAGGCTTGAGTGTTGAGAAAAAGGTAAAAGGGTGAGCTTATCATTAAAAGAGCCTAAAAGAGCAAACACGAGCGTGGAGTGATCAATTTGGAGAGCCATCACGCAAGGAAGTGAGTGAGGATCTATTTTTCTTCTAACCTCTTTGTTTTATAGGTGTAAGGCAATATTCCATCACCATGACCCATGAACAAGAGATCTCTAGGTCTAACCCAAGTGGACCTAGTAGACCTTAAGAAGAACAATTTGATGCTAGGGGACTACGTGAAGATATGCAAGCGATGATGAGGAAAATGCAAAGCGAGTTCCAAAACTTGACAAGAGAGTTGATAAACCATCTTGGACAGTCTTCTACAGTTGCACAAAGGAGACACCAAGAGCGGTATGAAGTGCCTAATCCAAGGATGAGGGATGGTGATGCCCACACTCCTCCATTACATGCCCAACAAGGGGAAGAATGGGATGAATACTCTATTGGGGGTATCCAACAAGCTCCTATGAGAGGAGGAAGACATAGCTTGAGAGGAGGATGAGGAAGAAGCCAAGGAAGGAACAGAGGGATCAATGTAAGAGGGCTAAAAAGAGAATTTGAGGGAGTTGATGAATGGTATGAGAGGGATCATGTCGAGTCTTTGGGGAACAACATAGATGATGGGGCCATAGAGGAGGAATGCGAGAAGAAAATGATGTGGAAAGGGAGTTGAGCAATATTAAGTTGAAGGTTCCTACATTCTATGGCAAAAGTGACCCCGAAGCTTATTGTAAATGGAAAAACAAAATGGAGATATTTCTAGAAAGCCATAACTATAGTGAGAGGTCAAAAGTGAGGTTGGCTATTTTAGGATTCTTGGAGTATGCTTTGGTATGGTGGGAGCAAGTTAATGCATAAAGGAGACAAATGGGAGTGGAAACCGTGGCTAATTGGAATTTGTTGAAAAACATGATGAGAGCAAGGTTTATACCACACCATTACTATAATGATCTCTACTAAAGGCTCTAAGCACTTAAGCAAGGGAACAAGAGTATGGAGGATTACCATAAGGAAATGGAGGTTATGTTGATGAGAGCTCAAATCCATGAGGATCCAAAAGCTACAAGGGCGAGATTTTTGGAAGGATTAAATAGGGAGATTGCCAATTTGGTGGAATTGCACCCCTATGATCTCTTGGAGGATATGGTACAAGCTGCCATGAAGATTGAAAGGCAATTAAGGAGGAGGGCATTTACTAGACCAACACTACCAAATCCCAACACAACTAGCAATGTGCAAACTAAGAAGGATAAAACCCCTAAACCATATCAAAGGGACTCAACAAACCGAGGAAGGCTTAGAAACCTAGAGAAGATTGGAAACCTAGGGAAGATTGGAACAAGGACAAAGGGAAAACCATGGAGAGGCCACAAAGGAATAGAGACATCAAGTATTTTAAGTACCTAGGATATAGATATACTTCCCATGAGTGTCCAAGAAAGAGGGCGATGTATACCAATCCCTATGGTGAGGTTTCTACCGACGAAGAAGAAGAGGAAGAAAGGAACCAAGGAAACTAAGAGGGAATTGGAGATGAGGAGAGTGATGAAGGGAAAGTTGTGGGATAAGAATACTCCTTGGTGGGAGTCACAAGAAGGTCATTGAGCTCACAAGCCATTGAGGATCAAGACCACCAACAAAAAGAGAATATTTTCTACACTAGGTGTATAATCAACAAGACCCCTTGTAGTGTCATTGTGGATAGTGAGAGTTGCACCAACGTGATTAGTGTGGATTTAGTTGAAGAATTGGACATGAGTTGGATTAAGCATCCCAAGCCTTACAAACTACAATGGTTGAATGATAGTGGGGAAATGAGAGTAAACAAGCAAGTGTTGGAGTCTTTTGAAATGGAGAAATACAAGGATGATGTACTTTATGATGTAGTTCCCATGCAAGCGGGACACTTACTACTAGGGAGACCTTGCCAATATGATAGGTGTGTGAAATATGATGGGAGAAAGAATACTTATTCCCTACTCAATGAGAGAACTAAGTTTTCCCTCACCTCCATGGCCCCTAGTGAGGTGAGCAAAGACCAAAGAATCATGAAAGAAAAAGAGAAGAAGAAGGGAGCACTAGAAGTTAAGCAAAAGTAAGAAAGTGAGAGGAAAGAAAATGAGAGGCAAGAAAAAGAATTAAGAGAGAGAATGAATAAGCAAGTGCCTTTAACGATCAAGGATAGAAAGGGGAGGTAAAAAGAGAGTGAATTTCTTTGTAAAAAAGAGTGAGGTCATAGAGGCTATAGAAGCTAAGGAACCGGTTATTCTTCTTTTATAGAAAAGTTTTTATATTTCTACTAATGATTCCACATTATCTTTGCCTCATAAAATTGCAGCTATTCTTCAAGAATTTGAAGATTTTTTCCCAAATGAGGTGCCCGGAGGACTACCACCATTGAGAGGAATTGAGCATCAAATTAACTTTGTACCCGAAGCCATCATCCCCAACGGACCGGCATATAGAAGCAATCCGGAGGAGTCCAAGGAATTGCAAAAGTAAGTGGAGGCATTGCTTGAGAAGGGACGTGTGAGAGAGAGCCTAAGCCCATGTGCGGTTCCAGTTCTCTTGGTGCCCAAAAAGGATGGGACATGGCGTATGTGCATGGATTGTCGTGCTATCAACAACATAACGGTAAAATATCGCTATCTCATTCTTAGGCTAGATGACTTGCTAGATGAGCTATTTGGTGCATGCATTTTTTCAAAAATTGATTTGAAATCCGGTTATCACCAAATTAGGATACGAGAAGGGGGTGAATGGAAAACAGCTTTTAAAACTAAACAAGGGTTGTATGAGTGGCTTGTCATGCCCTTTGGATTGTCTAATGCTCCTAGTGGGAGAGATTGTATGCTAATCATGAGAAATGCTCTTTTTGCTTAGAGAGGATTACATTCTTTGGGTATATTGTGAGTGCAAGAGGGATTGAGGTTAATGAGGGAAAAGTGAAATCCATCCAAGATTGGCCAACCCCTACCACCATTACCCAAGTCCGTAGTTTCCACGGGCTAGCTAGTTTCTATAGGAGGTTTATCCAAAATTTTAGCACTATAGCAGCTCCTCTAACTGAAGTGGTAAAGAAAAAGGTGGGATTTAGGTGGGAGGAAACCTAACAACAAGCCTTTCAAACCCTCAAGGACAAATTAAGCCAAGCCCCAATTCTTATTCTTCCCAATTTTGAGAAGGCTTTTGAGATAGAGTGTGATGCAAGTGGGGTGGCAATAGGTGCGGTCTTGACCTAAGATAGAAAACCCATTGCATACTTTAGTGAAAAATTGTCCGGGGCAGCCCTTAACTATTCTACCTATGACAAAGAGCTTTTTGCTTTGGTGAGGACCTTAGAGTATTGGCAATACTACCTTTTGTCAAGAGAGTTTGTCATTCATACCGATCATGAGACCCTTAAACACCTCAAGAGCCAACAAAATTTGAACAAAAGGCATGCAAGGTGGATGGAGTTTATTGGGATATTTCCATATGTTATCCAATACAAGAAGGGTAAGGAAAATGTGGTAGCGGATACATTATCTCGAAGGTATGCACTTCTCAACTTTTTGGATACTAAACTTCTTGGTTTTAAGTTTATGAAAGATTTGTATGTTGATGATGAGGAGTTTGGGGATATTTTCCATGCTTGTGAGAAAGGTGCATTTGCTAATTATTATAGGCATGATGGTTTCTTGTTTAGGGAGGCAAGGCTTTGTGTACCAAAGGGTTCCATTAGGGTGTTGCTAGTTCGGGAAGCCCATACTGGGGGATTAATGGGGCATTTTGGTGTTGCAAAAACCTTAGGTATCCTTAAGGAACATTTCTTTTGGCCAAAAATGAGAAAGGATGTGGAAAGACATTGTTCTCAATGCATTATCTGTAGGCGAGCTAAGTCTAGAGCTCTTCCATATGGTCTTTATACTCCTTTGCCCACACCTAATGTGCCTTAAGTTGATATTTCAATGGACTTCATTTTAGGATTGCCTAGGTCCAAGGGGGTCAAGGATTCTATATTTGTGATTGTTGACAGATTTTCCAAAATAGCTCATTTTGTGGCTTGTTCCAAGACTAATGATGCGTCCTATATTGCAGATTTATTCTTTAAGGAAATGGTGAGAATGCATGGGATTCCAAGGACTATTGTCTCGAATAGGGATATAAAATTTCTTAGCCATTTTTGGAGAGTTTTATGGAACAAACTTGGGACTAACCTTTTGTTTTCCACAGCTTGTCCTCCCTAAACGGACAGACAAACTGAGGTGGTCAATCGTACACTCACCCAACTCTTGCAGGCCATAATTAAGAAGAACTTGAAGAATTGGGAGGAGTGCTTGCCTCACATTGAGTTTGCATACAATAGGGCTATTCACTCTACCACTTCTTATTCTCCTTTTGAAATTGTATATGATTTTAATCCTTTAACTCCTTTAGATTTGGTTCCTTTGCCTATAGGTGAACGGTTGAACCCTGATGGAGCTAAGAAAGCAGAAATGGTGAAGGCACTCCATGAGAAGATGAAGGAAACCATTGCAAAACGCAACGAATAAATTGCCCATAAGCGCAATCAAGGAAGGAAAAAGGTTTCTTTTGAGCCGGGCAATTGGGTATGGGTGTACCTTCGCAAAGAGAGATTCCCCACACAACGCCGAAGCAAACTTGATCCAACAGGGGATGGACCATTTCAAGTTCTTGCTAAAGTTGGAGATAATGCTTACAAGATAGATCTACCGGGTGAGTATCATGTTAGTGCTACCTTTAATGTTAGTGACCTCTCTCCTTTTGATATAGATGATGGCAAATATTCGAAGACGAATCCTTTTCAAGGAGGGGGAGATGATGAGACTCTACTTCATCATGGAGGACAAGGACCGATGACTAGAGCAAGGACCATGAAGCTTCAAGATGATTTTCAATTGATCATCAAACAATGCTTGAGGATGAAGGAGGATTGGAGGGTTGAGGAAGCGAGCCAAGAGTTCGAGTTGATGGCCATCTGCGAAGGACCCTAACAAGAACTTAAGCCGTCAACAAAAGGAGATGAAATTTGACAAGGGAGGCTTCCAGAGGACAGCCGGCGCTGGCTCCCTGCAGCCAAACTGGCGCCGGCTCCATTCTGTCCAAAACCAACACTCAAGCAAACAAGAACCGGCCGAAAACAGAACCTAACTGGCGCTAGTTGTGATGTTCCAAACCGGCGCCGGCTTGGCCTTGGGCAGTCGTCGACTGTTTTGCTTTTTAATGCTTTTCTCCTGTTTTCTTCACTTTTAATTACTTGTAAAGACTTATTTTGACCCTAAATTATAACTAAACCTCAGGGATTACTTAGCTAGGGTTAGGGTAATATAAATAGCACCTTTATTACTTTGACAAGACAATTCACTGAACTTTAATTCAAATTTGAGAGAGAATCTTGAGAGGCCAAGCCTCCCTGTTCATCTTGTTCAAGACCAAGCTAAAAGGTTAGTCCTCCTTTTGTAAGAGTCTATAAATCTTTTGGATAATCCAATGTTATTTTCTTTGAATGGGTCTTAGTTGCTTTGTTCTTCTAAGGTTTGTTTGAAATTCAATATTTGGGTGCCTATTTTCTCTATTCTACACGTTCTTGCTTACCTTTGTTGCCTCAAGGATGTTAGAGTGAGAATCTAGTAGAACTTTCTATTCATCTTGAGGGTCTTTGAGGCTTTGTTCTTCAAGGGTTTGAAGGGTGTGTAGATAGTTAGGTTACTTTCTCCTTTTATCACAAGAAAAGTCCCTGTTTTGGTTCCCTTTGATTAAGCTGAACACATAGCCACCAAAGCACCACAACACCAAGAAAAAGCCACCACAAAAAGTCATATCAGTATGGATGATAATAATGATGTTGGTGAGATTAAACAAGAAGTACTACAACCATAAGATGAACCCAGGAGATCTATTAGGGAAAGAAGACCCTCCACTAGGTATAATCCTAATGAATATATATTGTTAATTGATGGTGGAGAGCTAGAATCATATAGTGAAGCTTTGGAGCATGAGAAGAAAGAAGAATGGTTGCAAGCTATGCAAGAGGAAATGGTATCCTTACAAGAAAATCATACCTATGACTTGGTGAAATTGCCTATAAGCAAGAGAACACTAAAGAACAAGTGGGTCTATATCACAACCTAAGTACAAGGCAAGATTGGTTGTGAAGGGATTCAGTCAAAAGAAAGGTATAGATTTTGAAAAAATCTTTTCTCCGGTGGTAAAGATGACATATATTCGAGTTGTTCTTGGAATTATTGCAAGTTTGAATCTTGAGATTGAGCAACTTGATGTGAAGATAGCCTTTCTACATGGTGACTTAGAAGAAGAAATTTATATGGAGCAGCTGGAGGGGTTTAAAGAAAGTGGTAAGAAGAATCTGGTATGTCGTCTCAGGAAAAATTTATATGGTTTGAAACAGGCACCGAGACAATGGTATAAGAGATTTGACTCTTTTATGACAGATCAGAAATACTACAGAACCACATCATATCATTGTGTATTTGTGAAGAACTTCTCAAATGGCAATTTTATTATCCTCTTGTTGTATGTGGATGATATGTTAATTGTTGGCCATGATGCTGTGAAGATTGACAGGTTGAAAAAAGAATTAGGTGAATCTTTTGCAATGAAAGATTTGGGTCCAGCTAAACAAATTTTGGAGATGAAAATCACTCGAGATAGGCAAAATAGAAAGCTTTGGTTATCTCAAGAAACGTATATTGAGAAAGTACTTGACAGGTTTAACATGAGCAATGCTAAGGAAGCTTCTACTCCACTTGCAAGTCACTTCAAGTTAAACATTCAGCAGTGTCTGAAAAGTGAAAAAGATAAAGAAGACATGAAGAAAGTTCCTTATACTTCAGCAGTTGGCAGTCTGATGTATGCTATGGTTTGCACCAGACCAGATATAGCTCATGCGGTTGGAGTAGTTAGTCTATATCTCTCTAATCCTGGTAAAGAGCACTGGAATGCAGTCAAGTGGATTCTTAGGTATCTCAAGAGAACTTCCAAATTATGTTTGTGCTTTGGAAATGGCAATATCATACTTGATGGATACTCTGATTCAGATATGGGAGGTGATCTTAATAAGAGAAGATCTACATCTGGTTACTTAATGACTTTTGAAGGGAGAGTAATATCTTGGCAAAGCAAGTTGCAAAACTGTATTGCTCTTTCTAGTACAGAGGCAGAGTATATCGCAGCTACTAAAGCTTGTAAAGAGATTCTTTGGTTGCAGAGGTTTCTTCAGGAATTGGGTTTGAAACAAGAAAAGTATAATCTTCATTGTGACAATCAGCATGCAATTCATCTATGTAAGAATTCTACGTTTTACTCTCGATCCAAACATATTGATGTGAGATATCATTGGACTAGAGAAGTTTTGGATTCCAAGCTGCGAATGCTTGAGAAGGTACACATGGATGATAATGGTTCTGATATGTTGACTAAGGTGTTGCCCAGGGAGAAATTCTTATTTTGCAGACAAGAAGCAAGTTTAGTTGTATTTCCCAAATGAGCTGGAGGGGGAGATTGTTGGGCCACATATGTCCAGACCATTTGGTGGACAAAAATAAAACAAATAAAAGCCCACAAATAAAATAGATGTTGGATTGTATGCCTTCTTAGACTAGGTTTCTGATGTAAAATCGAATTATTTAATAAAAGAATTTATTTTCAGAAATTGTTTGTGAATTTACTTTTTGTTTGTGCACGATTTTCATTTGGAACAGACCCATTGTGTTTAAATAAGTGATCAATGTGAATGGTGGTCTTTCACAGTAAGGTATGGATCACGGGTTATTTAACACATAAACATTTATTCTTAACCTATTGATGAGACTGGGAACCTCATCATGTTTAGGTTATTATGTTATGAATTCCAAATGGGGAATGGCTTACCTTTAGCCAGTGGGTCGTACACTCACTTCATGACATAAGCGTATTTCGAATACGTAGAACAGGACCTGTAGTAGTGGTTTCTCAAAGTACTATATGGTAGAAACCTAGACTACTACCGCTACAGCGTGGACTAGTACTCTACGACTTGATTATGAGTTGGTGGTCTGGCGAAGCTGGAAGCATATACTTTGATTTGCTGTAGTTGAGGTTCTATCATAGGGCCAATATATTTGCATGTTGGGTATGTGTAACTAGTTAGTTAAGACAGACTTATACAAGATAGTTTCTGCACTATATTGCCCCTTGTGGTTGTCCGAATGGTCTAAATTATCCAGGGCCCTGGGAAGCATGACTTGGATGTTTGCTTTAGGGTAGCTCCCTTGGAAAGCGGAAACACTCCAAGAAGTCGTGGATCATTAGACTAGAAGCCTAAGGATGGTAGATGTCATTTAGGGGGGTGTTAGTACACTTCTTCCTCTCTAAATGTACGGCGATGTGTAGAGGGGTATTTTAGTCATTTCACCCGTAGGTCTGGAGACTTTGCGAATGCAGCATTGTCCTTGGGGTCAATATTTCCTTATGGTGATATTAGAAAATATTTAAAATGCAAAATACAGCTATTTATATAGCAGGGGTATTTTGGTCATTTTAGCAGCCAAGGCGATGTGTCTTTTTGGTCCTCGGGATAGCCCGTAAGTCCTAACTATTTTTGAGCTGAGGAATTAGTCTCAGTTGAAGAGGATTTTATTTTATTTTGTTTTATTTTATTTTATTCAAGAAGTCTAATTTATTATTAGATTGGAATAAAATAAATAAATAAATAAATAAATAAAATAGAAGTTGAGAGAAATTAATTATCTAGTTTATTTGGTTAATTAATTATTCAGACCTAGGTCCAGTATGAATAATTAAGAAATTAACCTGGGCTTAAACTAGGGGAAATAATTAATGTTTAATTATTTATTGGGTTATTTATATAGGCCCAAGAAATAAATAATTAAAGATTAATTATTATGGTTCATTTGGGCTCATTAATTATTTATTGGGTTACTTATGTAAGCCCAGAAAATAAATAATTAATATTTATTATTTTGGGTCTTTTGGGTCCAAGAAAAATAATAAATATTTATCCTGCCCAATAGCTTGGACCTTAGGGTTTTTTCCAGATACTGGTTAAGAGGAGTTTAAGGTTAGGCCAAATCGCTTCTCAGATAACATCCGGTATTTTGAAATCCCGGTGAGATGTTTATCGTAGATTGAGAGACCTAGTTTAGGCTAAATATAAACAACTCTTTGAAAAGGAAAAACCCTAATTTTTCTTTCCCTAGCCTTACACACTCACGTGACTCTCTCTCTGGGAACTCTCGTTTTTCCCTCTCCCTTCCTCTGTGGTTTCTTCTTGTTCTTTGCTAATCAATAGCGAAAGAACTAAGGAGTTTTGAGATCGTTCCTCTTCACCATAGTGTTCACCAACTAGAGGTTAGGCTGAGGAATATCCCGAGAGCTGGAGAGCTAAGCGTTAATGCAAACAAGGCGGAGTAGAAGGCTAGCGGGTGTTCAACCGAAGCTCCTTCAAGTGGACAAAGCGAGGCGATTCCAGTCGTTCAATCCGCTCTTACTCAACCTAGAAGGGTTAAGGAGCGCAAAGGTATGATCTTCACGCTTCTGCATGGCCTTTGTGGCTCTCGTTTAATTTTTCTCTCTGTTTTTTTTTCCCATCCATGGCTCCCCTGTTTCTGCGTTTTCCTTCAAAGTGGTATCAGAGACATTGGTTTTGATCAATATAGGGAGCATGGTAGTTAATAAAATGGAGAAGATGATTATACCTGTGATCCTTCGCTGTTTTGGTATGGGATAGATGGTTTTGTAAGCTTCACCGTGAAGCATAGGAGATACTGTAAATTTTTTTTTGGCTTTGCTAGATAATCGTGTAAACCCAATTTAAATGGGTATAGGCGATTGTGTTTTTGGTTTGGATGTTTTTTGTAAGTAAAAATGTCCAAAGAAGCCAAAGAAGGCTGAAAAAAATGAAGCAGAAGAGTTTCTGCAATTCTGGCGCGAGAAAGAAGAAAAAACGAAGAAGACAACTATTCATAAGCCGTTGTGTTCGAGCCGAGCCGCTTCTGTTCTGTGAGTGGAGCCGTGCTACAGGAGCCGCGAAGCCAAGCCAATTGCGTGTGAATTGAAGCCGAATCAATCTGATGTTGCAATTGAAATTCAATTGGCGCGCGGGTAATCGGGCGAGTTTGCGGGTCGGCAGCAGAGGAGAACCGGGCGCGGGGCACTCGGGCGGGTGGGTCGCGGCTTGGCGGGTTGAGGCAGCGTCTGATCTGGTGCGTCTGGTGCACCAGGGGGCACGGTGGACCGCAGGCCACGCGGGCGCGGATCCGGTGCGGCGGGGTGCAGTGGACCGCCAGAGTTTTTTCTGCAATTTTTTTTAATTTTTTTTTCCTTTTTCGTTTTGGATCCCATACCAGGCGAAGTTAATATTTTTGCAATATTTATATTCTTGGAATATATTTGCATAAAAAATATTAGTAAGAGATTTTAGGATTAAACAACATCATTAATTAATTAATTAATGTGTTTAATTCTATTATTTGGGCACTTAGGTTTAAAAAATAGAAAAGCATGAAAACGTTTATTGTTTTCTAGCATGCTATTTTTTTTTTATGTACCTATGTGTGCTTTTTATCAAAGACCAAAGTCTTTGGGAACCTTTTGTTTTGGCAAGGAAAAATATTTTTCTTTAAAAACTAAATGGTTATTTTAATTGGTACAAAAATTAATCCTTAAATATTTTCTCAAAGGATTTAATCCTTGACATAGAAAATATATTGGATTTAGATATTTTGTAAGTTAAAATGGAGAGCCATTTTGTTTTGGTTTGGACTAGAAAAATGATTTTGTCAAATAAACTTGAGACCAAAGTCTCTAGAAAGTTTTAATTGCAAAATTTTTGAAATCATTAAGTTTTAACTTACATAAAATTAGTCCATGGAGGAAATCTCTCAAAGGATATAAGCCTCGACATAGAGATTTTATTGGACTTAGATATTTTATTTTTGAGTTAAGGAAAAACTTAATGAAAATTTCAAAAGGATATTTTCCAGAAAACCTTTATTTTAAAAGACTAAGTGGGAGAGGGGTTCCAACGGCCCCACGGCTTCCATCACGGTCCTCATTAGAGACCGTGGATCCCCTCACGTCACCCTGGGAGTGAACCCGTATAGGAGGGGGATACCACAAGGATCTAAATCTAATGGAATGATGTAATTAATAACCTGGGGCACGTACTATGATCGGCCAGCCCACGTTGGAGATTATAGTGCGAGGTATGTCCATAAGAAATGAGAGGAAACGGCCATCCCACGATGGAGTTATTCTCTAGACCATTACCTAGAAGGGAAATTAATTTGTGGTGGTTAATACACTTAGCTTAGGAAACCGTTAATCTTCCCAAGAAGCTATGTCGCTTTTCCTAAGAGCCAAATTATTTTCATGCACAAATTTCATTTTGTTTTCACAAACTAATTTCTTTCTTTTATTTTCGATTTTCGTAAATGGTGGGAGGTTCTTTTAGTCCATTGGCCGTTATTCTCGTGGAGAATAAGTTAACGGGTCCAAACTATGTGGATCGGAAAAGGAACCCGGACATAATACTCACAAACTCGAGGAGTATAAGTATGTCCTTTACGAAACCTCGCCCCGTTATCTGGGAAGGTTCCACCGCCGAAGAGCGAGAGGCCGAAAAGGCATGGAAGAAAGCCGACGAAATGGCACGTTGCTATATGTTAGCTTCCATGTCTAATGTGCTCCAATCAAAACACGAGCACATGGCTTCGCATATGACATAAGTCAATCGTTGGCAACTATGTTCGCGGACAAGAGCCGGCCCGCAAGGCGGAGGCTCTTCGAACAATTGTAAACACTAAGATGGCCGAGGGAGCATCAGTCCGAGAGCATATGCTCAAGATGATTGCCGCTTTCGAGGAGGCGTAAATCTTAGGGGCCGTCATTGACCCCGAGAGCCAAGTGGACATGGTTCTCGAATCTCTACCGGCTCTTTCACTCGGCCTAAGTTAAACTATAACATGAACAAGTTGAACATGAGTTTGATCGAACCGATGAAGGAGCTCCGTATGGCGGAGAAGGTCATGAAGCCGCAGCCTAAGGCCATGATTGCTAAGGCCTCTTCTTCAAGAACCGGGCCTAAGCCCGTAAAGTTCAAGAGGAAGAAGGGGAATGCAAGCAGCCTCACCCAAGAACCAGCCCAAGGACAAACCAAAGGGTAAGTGCTTCAAGTGTGGAAAGAAGGGACACTGGAAAAAGAGTGTCCGGATCTTCAAAGCCAAGAAAAACCCCACAAGTAATGTTTACTATCTAGAGTCTATATCAATGGTAGGATCAACTTCCACTTGGATTGTTGATTCAGGAGCCACTGATCATATCTCGTAACTCCTTGCGTGGGTTTAGGAAGATAAGAAGACTCAAGAAGGGCGAACATGGGCTTCGAGTGGGTAATGGAGCACAAGTATGGGCCTTTGCAGTGGGAGAGCTGGATCTTATTTTTTATTGTAATAAGATAGTGGTTTTAAAAGACATTTTATATGTACCTGGTTTTCGACAGAATTTGATTTCAGTTGCAAAACTTATTAATCAAGGATATTCTCAGTATCTTTCCATTCTCGGTATTTCTATCGAGAGAGATGGAGAAATTTTATGTACTCGGGCACATGTATGGAAATTTGTTCTTTTTAAACCCTATTAACAACCAATCAAATAACGCTCTGTCTGAACCTTTAACTAAGAAGAGAAAGACCAATATCAATGATTCATACATTTGGCATCTCAGGTTGGGTCATATTAACTCAACCAGGATTTAGAGGCTAATCCATGATGGGCCTTTGGGCTCATTGAGATTGGAAAGTTGGCCTCAGTGTGAATCCTGCCTGATGGGAAAAATGACCAAAAGGTCTTTTACACCAAATGCGGATAGAGCCAAGGAGGTGTTGAGTCTTGTTCACACTGATGTGTGCGGTCCATTGTCTACACCAGCTAGGGGAGGTTTTGAGTACTTCATCACGTTCACGGATGATTGTACGAGGTATGGTTACATTTACCCGAAGAGACGCAAGTCCGACTCTTTTGACAAGTTCAAAGAGTTTAAGGTCAAGTGGAGCGTCGGACAGGTAAATTAATCAAAACCTTACGATCGGATCGTGGTGGAGAGTACCTCCTAGGTGAATTCAAGGACTACATGGTACATCATGGGATAGTATCCCAGCTCTCTGCGCCGGAACCCCCAACAGAATCGGAGTAGCCGAGAGAAGGAACAGGACGTTGATGGAAATGGTCCGAAGCATGATGTCTCATGCTATTCTTCCAAGATCCTTCTCGGGGATATGCCCCGGAAACAACGGCATATATTCCGAACTTGGTGCCTTCCAAGTCAGCACCTAGGACTCCCTATGAGATGTGGACCGGGCGTAAGCCAAGTCCGAATCATCTCGGGATTTGGGGGTGTCCAGCCTTATGTACCGATCAAGGGAGACAAGTTGGAACCAAGATCGAATTATGCTATTTTGTTGGGTATCCAAAAGGGACAAAAGGAGGCTACTTTTATCATCCTAAGGAGCAGAAGGTACTAGTCAAGCACTCAATGCTAGATACTTGTAAGATGATAAAAGTACTTCTACTAAAGGTTCAATGAGGTTGGAACTGCAGGAGAAGTTATCTATGGAATCAACTTCTACTGACCCGATTTTAGAACAAGAAGAGGCACAGCCTCAAGAGCCTGTACAAATGGAGTCTCGTCGTAGTGGGAGAGTGTCTAGGGTTCCGGATAGATGGACTGGAGAAGCCTTTGAGCTGGTTTCCGACCATAGGAACAAGACCCCGCTAGATACGAGGAGGCTATTGCTGATGCCGATGCAAATCTGTGGCATGAAGCAATGAAAGCTGAGATTGAGTCTATGTACCTCAATTAAGTTTGGGATCTTGTAACTTCACCTGAAAGGATAAAACCCATTGGGTGCAAGTGGGTATACAAAAGGAAGAGAGGAGCGGATGGGAAGGTGGAAACCTTCAAAGCTAGGCTTGTGGCGAAATGGTATACTCAGAAAGAGGGTATCGACTATGAGGAAACCTTTTCCCCGGTAGCCATGCTTAAATCCATTCGTATCCTCCTTGCCATCGCCTGTCACTATGACTACGAGATATGGCAAATGAATGTCAAGACGTCATTCTTGTATGGCCATCTTAGCGAAGACATCTATATGTCCCAACCGGAAGGCTTCATTGCTGAAGGCCAGGAACACATGGTTTGCAAGCTTAAGAAGTCCATTTATGGACTTAAGCAGGCATCAAGAGCATGGAACATTCGTTTTGATGAGACTGTAAAGTCGTATGGTTTTATTCAAAACGAAGATGAACCATGCGTGTACAGGAAACTTGAAGGCATCAATGTGGTTTTTCTTGTCCTGTATATGGATGACATTCTACTCATTGAAAATGATGTAGGGACATTGTCATCTACAAAGGTTTGGCTGTCTAGTCAATTCAGTATGAAGGACTTGGGAGAAGCCAGCTACATTCTCGGGATTAGGCTTCTTAGAAATAGGAAGCAGAGAAAGTTAGGATTATCCCAAGCGACATACATTGACAAGATGTCGGCCAAGTACAAAGATGGACTCATGCAAGGGAGCTCTAATCCCTTGCGTACATGGGTTGTCATTTTCTTCGAAGGACTGTCCTAAGTCTCAAGAAGAAAAGGACAGAATGAGTATGATTCCCTACGCTTCGGCTGTGGGAAGTCTCATGTACGCCATGCTATGTACTTGGCCAGATATCTGCTTTGCCGTGGGCTTAGTTAGCAGATATCAGTCAAACTCAAGGGAGGTTCATTGGCAAGTCAGTAAAGCATATTCTCAAGTACCTCAAGGGAACGAGAGATTATATGTCGGTTTACTGTGGTCGATGATTTGGTTCCTGCAGGATACACGACTCGTACTTTCAGCGGATAAGGATGAGAGAAAATCCACTAGTGGATGTGTCTTCACCTTGTCTAGAGGAGCAATTTCATGGAGGAGTATCAAGAAATCTTGTATTGCTGACTCAACCATGGAAGCCGAGTATGTGGCAGCTTCTGAAGCGTCCAAGGAAGCAGCCTGCTCCGAAGTTTCTTTCGTAACTTGGAGTCGTACCACATATGGACAGGCTCGGTTGTGATGTATTGCGACAACACCGGAGCAAGTGTTGCAATCTAAGGAGCCTCTGAACCACAAGAAGGGGAAACACATCGAGAGGAAGTACTACCCGATCCGGGATTTCATCCAGAGACTGGAAGTCGTGGTGGAGCATATTACCTCGTAAAACAATCTAGCGTACCCATTCACCAAGCCTTTGGCCGAGAGAGTCTTCAAGAGACACTTAGACGCCATAGGGGTGGGCACCTATGGACTTACCTAGTCTTAGAGTGCAAGTGGGAGATTGTTGGATTGTATGCCCTCTTAGACTAGGTTTCGATGTAAAATCGAATTATTTAATAAAAGAATTTATTTTCGTAAATTGTTTTGTGAATTTACTTTTTGTTTGTGCACGATTTTCATTTGGAATGCACTCCATTGTGTTTACATAAATGATCCATGTGAATGGTGGTCTTTCACAAGAAGGTATGGATCACGGGTTATTTAACACATAAACATTTATTCTTAACCTATTGATGAGACTCGGGAACCTCATCATGTTTAGGTTATTATGTTATGAACTCCAAATGGGGAATGGCTTACCTTTAGCCAGTGGGTAGTCCACTCACTTCATGACATAAGCGTATTTCGAATACGTAGAACAGACCCGTAGTAGTGGTTTCTCAAAGTACTATATGGTAGAAACCTAGACTACTACCGCTACAAGCGTGGACTAGTACTCTACGACTTGAGTATGAGTTGGTGGTCTAGCGAAGCCGGAAGCATATACTTTGATTTGTCGTAGTTGAGGTTCTATCATAGGGCCAATATACTTGCATGTTGGGTATGTGTGACTAGTTAGTTAAAACAGACTTATACAAGATAGTTTCTGCACTATATCGCCCCTTGTGGTTGTCCGAATGGTCTAAATTATCCAGGGCCCTGGGAAGCATGACTTGGATGTTTGCTTTAAGGTAGCTCCCTTGGAAAGCGGAAACACTCCAAGAAGTCGTGGATCATTAGACTAGAAGCCTAAGGATGGTAGATGTCATTTAGGGGGGTGTTAGTACACTTTTTCCTCTCTAAATGTACTGGCGATGTGTAGAGGGGTATTTTAGTCATTTCACCCGTAGGTCTGAGACTTTGCGAATGCAAGCATTGTCCTTGGGGTCAATATTTCCTTATGGTGATATTAGAAAATATTTAAAATGCAAAATACAGACTATTTATATAGCAGGGGTATTTTGGTCATTTTAGCGACTCAAGGCGATGTGTCTTTTTGGTCCCTGGATAGCCCGTAAGTCCTAACTATTTTTGGGCTGAGGAATTGGTCTCAGTTGAAGAGGATTTTATTTTATTTTGTTTTATTTTATTTTATTCAAGAAGTCTAATTTATTATTGGACTGGAATAAAATAAATAAATAAATAAATAAATAAAATAGAAGTTGAGAGAAATTAATTATCTAGTTTATTTGGTTAATTAATTATTCAGACCTAGGTCCAGTATGAATAATTATAACCTGGGCTTAAACTAGGGGAAATAATTAATGTTTAATTATTTATTGGGTTATTTATATAGGCCCAAGAAATAAATAATTAAAGATTAATTATTATGGTTCATTTGGGCTCATTAATTATTTATTGGGTTACTTATGTAAGCCCAGAAAATAAATAATTAATATTTATTATTTTGGGCCTTTTGGGTCCAAGAAAAATAATAAATATTTATCTGGCCCAATAGCTTGGACCTTAGGGTTTTTTCCAGATACGGTTAAGAGGAGTTTAAGGTTAGGCCAAACTGCTTCTCAGGATAACATCCGGGTGTTTTGAAATCCTGGGGATATGTTTATCAAGAACTAAGGAGTTTTGAGATCGTTCCTCTTCACCATAGTGTTCACCAAGTAGAGGTTAGGCTGAGGAATATCCCGAGAGCTGGAGAGCTAAGCGGTAATGCAAACAAGGCGGAGTAGAAGACTACCGGGTGTTCAACCGGAAGCTCCTTCAAGTGGACAAAGCGAGGCGATTCCAGTCGTTCAATCCGCTCTTACTCAACCTAGAAGGGTTAAGGAGCGCAAAGGTATGATCTTCACGCTTCTGCATGGCCTTTGTGGCTCGCTTTTAATTTTTCTCTCTGTTTTTTTTTTTTTTCCGTCCATGGCTTCCCTATTTCTGCCTTTTCCTTCAATTGAAACCTAACAAAAAATCAAAAGCAGAGAGACATAATTTTGGTGCAATTTTTCATTGAGAGAAGGCGGCATTGACAGTAGGAAATGAAGGAGATTCTTCAAGCTTTGACCCTCAATTTGGATGGTCATTCGGAGTTCGATTGAGACGAAATTTGGTTCTACGTGATCCTCTCAACAAGAACTACAAATCTAATGGTTTTGATTTCGGTTTTGGTAACATGCTTCCAAACTCAATTCTTATTTAGTTGTAGCTTTGGAAAAAGATATTGATATATTATTGGTGTGCCTCTAGTGTTATCTAGAGAAGACTTTGTATTTCTCATTATTTCTGATAGTGGAAGTTTTACTGGATTAGGTCCCATGGTTTTTCCCATCTTGGGTTTTCCACGTTAAAAATCTTGGTGTCTCGTTTTCTTTACTTTGATGCTTTTTTTTACCTGCTGGCATTACTTAATTGGTATATTTGGTTTATTCTTATTTTTTTATTAGTACTTGGGAAATAGTTTTGATCTTGGATATAATTGTGACTTGGGTGAAGCCTGATATTTTGCTCTCGTTCAGTTTATTTCCCAACAGGTAGTTTGTCCTATCTATAACATGGTTATATGGCTGCCAGTATGGAATTACTTTGGAGCAAGTAGCTTCATAGTGGAGCGAAAAGCCTGCCAAACTTGTTGTCTTACCATACAAGATAATTTTCTAATTAGTTGCACAACTGTTTCAAATTAAATTAAACCAGTGGCACAAAATTAGTTCTTTAGTCAAATTAGGAGATCGCAATATTTTTCATTTGGGTGGTAATGGTTCTTGGATCAGGAAGGGACAATTTCAATTAGTAAACAAGTAAATTTTGTGGTTTGGGATCTAGAAGTAGAGTTTGATCCTGATGAAAATTTTCCTGTAGACCATAAGCACCTTGTAAATTAAAATTAGATTATTTTATTGAATATAAAGCTGATTTCTTTTGTTGCTAAATCATGATGCCTTTCTACAATTTACATTGCTTAAAATGAAGCATTGATGATACTGAGTATTATTGGAATAGATATTGAGATATCATATTCATGTGTTGGTGTTTACAAAAATGGTCATGTTGAAATTATAACGAATGATCAAAGAAAACGAGTTACCCTTTTTGGGTTGTTAAGAGATTGATAGAGGAAGATTGAATTAGTTTGAGATATTTATGATATAGAATTATTACTTTATATGTGTATGTATATTTGTACACGTGAAAGAATATTTTAAATAATTTTTTTAAGAATAAATCTTAACATAATAAAATGTTTGCAATTTTGTATGATTAATATTTTTTATAAATTTTATTAAACAATAATTTTTTAAAATTATATTTAAAGAACGAGCAAAATCTTTGCGTTAACTAGTTAATTTTCCAAATGGACACCAGGGTCTATTTTGTTTTCTCTTTACATAAAGTTTCAATAACTTTTTTTTTTAACTCATATTAAATTCTTTGAATGTATTCATTTTTATTTTTATATTAACAGAAAATTTATTTGAGATTTATAATACAAAATATTAATTCGTTTCACTGTCCCCCCCCCCCCACCCCGGGCGCCCCCAGCGAAGGTTATAGGGAGAGAGGGCATTCACATAGAATCTCCTCATGTTATACCATTTTTTTTCCCTCTTCACAGAAACTTCTTTCATGTCTTTTTGTAGTTTTTTTTTTTTCCCCCAAAAGGATGGTGGATACTTTCATGCAGTCAATAGAAAAATATTTTACTTATCCATATTTTACTTCAAATCACCTTACTTAATTTAACATATGGTTCATTTATGCTTAACAAAGCTTTCTTTGAGTTTTGAAATAAGAAATTAACAATATATTTGATTTTTTGTTCATTTTTTATTCGAGGAGGGGCAATTTATTGTATTGAGACATTTTTTGTCGGGGCTTTATAATTGAATATACTATTTTGAAAAGTCTTGATATAAAATCTCAATATTTTAGAACTTGTATTTTGGGGGTAGGGGGCAAGAGGAGGCTTTCGGGGTTAGAACGAGAGCATTCTACATAAAATCACAGCATAGTATACTATTTATTTCGTTACAGCCAATTAAAAAAAATGAAGTTTTGAATAACTTTCTATTTGTAGTCAGCTGGCTAGACATGAAATGATTGGCCAACAAGTTGTACGTACCGATCAAAATTTTATTGCATATAATATCCTCATACTTCCCACTTATAAAACAAAGGGCTACATTTCTCTGTATTTTTAATTCACACTAAAAAAAATTCTCACTTTTTAGTGATCCTGGAAAAAAAAAAAAAAAACCTTCTTTTTGTAGATGACGTCATGATAGGGGAAAGGCATTCATCTATCCAAGGTGATTATACATTTTTATGGGAGTTTTTTGTAGTCTGAACAAATATACCAAAGTGTGACATCAGCTTTGCTGAGCCGATACAACGGTTACTTTGAATTATTGCCGATTCGATAAGTTTTGTCGAGCCGATAAAGTTAACATGTTGAGCAGCCATTAGTCATGGTCAACATCGGCACCACAAAGCCGATAAGAAGTAAAATGAATTCCTGGTCTTTTGGTGCAAGAATTCTGCACGACCGTTGGGAGCATTCTTTGGCCAGAAGAAACTCCACGATCTGTTAATGACTCGATTGCAGCAAGTATAAAATGGAAGCGCTGCCCAGAACCCAGACACGACCATTATCAACCAACAACATCAAATTTCAATTTCTTCTATTACGTCATCATTTACAGCTTTTTAGTCTAGAAGTTCAATTCCTTATAGTTTTCTTGCCGTTTTATTACAGCTTTCCTTTATAGCTTTGTTTCCAGCTTTCTTTACAGCTTTCCATTTTTCTTTCAAAATTTAAGACTTTTCGGTACTTTCTTTGAAGTAAATCAATACATGTATATGCTTGTTATTTTGAAAGTTCTTCCATTTTGCATTTTCAGCTGACTTTCTTGAACTTTTTCTATAGTAAGTTCAAGGAACCCGGTCCCTGATTCAAAAAAAAAAAGATCTGATACCATTTTCTGTTTCACCATATCGGATCGTTTGTGTTTATCGGAAGTGTAGTCAATACCTGGTTACATCGGCTCATTATTTTGATAGCAACATAGATTGGCATGCCCAGTGGAACCCAAGGTCTTTTTTCGCATGCAATTGCGGTTAGGACGATTGATGGCGAACAATTCACAGCAGCCGCCTGCACCAGAGTCCTCTGAACGACTCCCAGTCCGTGCTCCAGGGAGTTTTTGATCCTTCTATTACTACTTCCAGTTATACTTAGGTTACTCCTCCGGAGCAAGGGTGTCAGTCCTCATCCCCACCACAGGTGTTTCAGTCAACATCTATCTCTCTAACTGCCATCCGACATACTATGAAACAATGTACTGGTGAGCTCTTGCAGGGTCTTATCCCACAATTTGCTACTATTATTTGGTCTCTGCTTTAGAATGAGCTCCAACAATTTTTACAGAGGCAAAATATGCAAACTTTCACTCAGCCACCGGGTTACCCTGCATAAGGGGTAACCATGGCACCGGCGTACCCCATGCTATCAGCTGATGGCACACCATCTCATGGATCAGTTCACCTTCTGCGCAAAGAAATGTCTTTCCCTGCTACGGGGGGACATCAAGTTATTCCAGGAGTGGTGGCTCAGAACACTATGCCTGCAGAAGTGTTTCCAGGAAGGAATCCTGGTCCGATGATGGGATTACCTACAACTTATAAAGCAGCCCCAACCTTTATTAGGGGAAACATGCCACCTTTTGGGGGGCAGCCAAATTACTCTACTCTTTATCCTCCTATATATCCGGCAACAACAACGGCTTATCCAGGGCAGGGGGTCAAAAGTGCTGAGCCTTTCATGGGGTAAGGTTCCCGACCTATCATGCAAAGTCCTTCACCACAAATTCAATAGCTATACCAGCCGATTGATGTAATGACGAAAGCATTTCGTCGGCAGTCATGGGATCGGCTCTTATACCAAAAATCTTACCCCGATTGGGTGGATTCCATGGCAGTACTCCCTCGAGATTTTAAGCTACAAAAGTTTACTACGTTCTCTGGTGAAGATAATAAGTCCACCATGGAACGCATCGAAAGGTTCACAGCATAATGTGGTGAGTTGGGAAATAATGAATGGCATAAATTACAACTGTTTTCGTTGTCTTTAACAGGGGCAGCATTCACATGGTATGCCAATCTGGCTCCTAACTCTGTATACTCATGGGCTGACATGGAAAGAATTTTTCACCAACGGTTCTTTAAACCTGCACCAGAATTTTCCATTGCCGATCTTTTAGCAATAAAATAGAAAGGATTAGAGGATGTTGAGGATTTTATTGAGTGTTTCTGGCAGACTAAGTCCAAGTGCACAACCCAGTTGCCAAAAACAAAATGTGCGAGAATTGCTATTAGTAGAATGCATCCGCAACTCAAAGAACGACTTATTCTCCAAGATTTCTCAGATTTATCCCGTTTATTATCTCATGCTGTCAGAATAGAAGAGATGATCAAGGAGAAAAAGAAGAGGCATTCTGTAAGTTTTCCAATGGCCAAACAATGATATTAGTTATAGACGATACCAATGAGGACGATGAAGAGCAAGCTATAGAGGTAATGGCGGTAGAGTTGGTAAAGGGCTCCTCCTATACGTGTCCACATTTGAAGCCCGACAAAAGGAAGGAGGAAGTTGCCACATCAGAACCATCTTACTCTTTTGATGTCTCAAAAGCTAAACAAATCTTTGATCAATTAGTGGCAGATAAATAAATCCGTCTGGCTTATGGACACAGGATCCCGAGCCAGGAAGATTTGAAAGAAAAATGTACTTTAAATGGCATAATTCTTTTTCTTATAGTACTAACAGTTGTGTTGTTTTCAAAAATGCCATTCAGAAGGCTATCCAGGATGGAAGATTGAGATTTGCAGATAAAAAGGAAGAGACTTTGGTAGACACGAATCCATTTCCATTAGCTGATACACACATGCTACAAATAGAGGTGGGTAGGAATTATGAAGAACCTACAGAAAACAACAAGCTTGGGGGATAGGGAAAGGATTCCAAAGATTGGATGGTAAACCATCTGTTATTACCCATTTATCTCCTCCCTCATTTGTAGCACATTTCCATGGCAAAGAAGAGAAACTAATAGCGCAGGTGCCCCAAGAGAGGCCATTTCTGCCTGGCCGGTGTTCCTGACCATCAAAATCCCACAAAAGATGAGAATAGGGAAAGCGAGCGCAACAAAGGCGGCTCTTTGATGCGTAGGTCGAAGAACAATTATTCCTTGATAATAGCCAAAATATGCTCAGCATCCTGCCGTCAAGTTTTCGAGCTGCCTCTTGTCAAGGGTCCATGGAAGAAGATTTTCATACGAAAAAAAAAAAAGCTACAGTGGAACTAATTGATGTCAAGGCCCTACCAGAAGGGATGCTCTTTCCAATTCTGACAACCCAAAGTGTTAACCACCTCAGGCCCTTATATATCAAAGCACATATCAACGGCAGGCCTTTTACTCAGATTTTTGTTGATGGTGGAGCTGTCTTGAACGTAATGCCTTTTTTTACCTTGAAATGATTGGGAAAAGATAGGATGGATTTGTCCCCTACCGATGTGCAGATGGTTAACTTCACTGGAGAAGCAGCTGCGACAAAAAGCGTTATCACCTTTGAAGTTATAGACGGGACCAAGACTAGTACAACGGTCTTTTTTATAATTAATATAAAGCCAACTTATTCCGTTTTATTGGGCAGGGATTAGATTCACGCAAACCATTGCGTACTGTCCACTTTACATCAAATGATGCTGATCTAGGATGGAGAACGGGTAGAGTAAATCCCAGCTGATCCCAATCCATTTTCAGCAGAAATTTACATAAACGAAGCTCTATTTTATCACCCGACCTTTAATCTGAGCTAGTATGCCAAGCTAACTATGGCTCATAACTTGATCACCACTGAGGAGCTAAAGGGAAATAGTTTACGACCTGAGGATCCAGAGGTCCGACGAGCTCCTGGTTTTGTTACTTAAGATCCATTAACAGAAGTAGACATAGGAGAACCTGGGGAGAACAAAACAATCAAGGTTATTCTACATTTGTCTATGGTGCAGAGAGATAAATTGACTTGTCTAATCCGCAGATATAAAGATTGCTTTGCGTGGGACTATCATCAGATGCCAGGATTGGACAGAAGCATTGTGAAGCATCGTCTACTGGTCAAAGAAGGCTTTAAGCCTTATAAACAACCAGCAAGAAGTTTTAATCCCGCATTGTTAGCCAGGATTAAGGAGGAGATAGAAAGGTTACTTCGGTGTGGATTCATCCATACGTGTAGATATGTAGATTGGATATCTAACATTGTGCCGGTCATCAAGAAGAATGGTCAACTACGTATCTGCATAGACTTCAGAAACATAAACTTGGCTACTCTAAAAGACGAGTGTGCTATGCCGATGGCACATATGTTGGTAGATTCCGCTGCAGGTAACCAATTTTTAAGTTTCATGGATGGCTATTCAGGGTATAACCAGATATTCATAGATGAGGATACGCACAAAACAGTGTTCCGTTGCCCAAGGTCTATCGATTTGTTCGAGTGGGTAGTTATGCCATTTGGTTTGAAGAACGCCGGGGCCACTTTTTAGTGGGCTATGAACCTCATCTTTCATGATCTTATCAGTAGCACAATGGAGGTCTACATAGATGACTTGGTCGTAAAGTCCTCCGATTCTTACAACATTTGGCTGACTTGGAACAGGCGTTCCTCCGAATGTGCAAGTATCATTTGAAGATCAATCCTGCTAAGTGTGCATTTTGAGTTACTGCTGGGAATTTTCTTGGTTTTTTAGTACACCAATGGGGGATTGAAATAGATCAGAACAAAGCCAGAGACATTCTACAAGCAAGACCTCCTCAGACGAAGAAGGAGCTTCAAAGTTTCCTGGGGAAGATAAATTTCCTACGACGTTTTTTGGCAAATTCTGCAGGTAAACAGAAGACTTTTTCCTCTTTATTACGATTAGAGTTATCTCAAGATTTTATTTGGTAGCTTGAGCATCAGGTAGTATTTGATCAGAAAAAGATAGCTTTGTCACATCCATCGGTGTTAGCACCTCCCCACAACTGGTCTCCTATGAAGTTATACATTTCAGCTGCGCAAGAATCCATCAGTAGCTTATTAGCTCAGGATGACCAACAAGGGATTGAAAGAGCAGTATACTATCTTAGTCGAAATCTATCAGACATAGAGACTAGGTACACCCCTATTGAAAAATTGTGCTTGTCTCTCCACTATGCGTGCACAAAGTTAGAGCATTACTTGTTATTTAAGGAAGTACATGTCTTGTGTAAGGTAGATTTAGTCAAATTCTTGCTAAATCGTCCTCTGTTAAATGGACGTCTTATGAAATGGGTAGTCAAATTACATACTTTTTCCCTAACTCATGCGCCGTTGAGGGCAGTTAAAGGACAAGCAATTGTAGATTTTTTAGCCGAATACCCTTCTTTGGAAGTATCACAGGAAGTACTGCAAACAGAAGGAAGTACAACACAGACGTACATTTCTTTGAAACCTTGGGTTTTGCGGTTTAACGACTCAAGCACCCAACAAAAGGCCGGCATTGGTTTGGTTATCGAATCTCTAAATGGACATCAAGGTAAGGTCCAGTTTGAGCTGAAAAAAGGAACAACCAATAATCAGGCGGAATATGATGCCCTTTTGTTAGGACTATGGATTCTGAAGGCATTGGAGGTCCAAGTAGTCAAAATCTTAGGAGACTCTCAGGTGGTTGTCAGACAGGTATTAGGAGATTATAAATGTGCTAACCCGTTTCTGTCAGATAGGTTGCAAGAGGTAAAAAGGTTACTTCAGCATTTTCAGGAGGTTGTTCTGGTTCACGTTCCCCGATCAGAAAATCAAGGCGCTAATGATTTAGCTCAAATGGCCTCAGGTTTTAAGAAAGTCGTAATGTGCCAATAGATAGTGGAGATGGAGTATCAGGATGATTGGCGACAGAAGATTATTACTTACCTACGAAGCCCGACTGGTCAAGCTTCCCGCGACTTAAAACGGAAGGCCCTCAGCTTTACCATGATAGACAATGACTTGTTCCGACGGAGTCACGCCGAGGTTCTTTTAAAGTGTCTCTCAAAAGAAAAAGCATTGCAGGCTATGGCGGAAGTACATGAAGCCTTATGCGGAGCACATCAAGAGAGCCCAAAACTGAAATGGATGCTTCAACGCCATGGTTTCTTTTGGCTATCAATGACCATAGATTGTAATGTTTATGCTATGGGCTGTGAAGCTTGCCAAAACTATGGTCCTCTATTACACACTCCTTCCACGAAATTACATCCGATCATTAAACTGTGGCCTTTCCGCATGTGGGCTCTAGATATTATCAGAAAGATTTATCCACCTTCAGCAAAAAGATACACATTTATACTCGTGGCAACGGATTACTTCACCAAGCGGGTGGAGGCGCAACCATTGATCAAGGTGACACAAACGGCAGTCATCAACTTTCTCTGACAGAGCATTCTCTTCCGTTTCAGAATCCCAAAGATAGTGACAACGGATCAAGGAACGATATTTACAGGGGATCAGGTACGTAACTTTCTAACCTAATTCAAAGTTAAGTTGCTTCACTCTTCTCCTTATTATGCATAGGCTAACGGACAAGCTGAGGCAACGAATAAAACTTTAATCAGCATGATCTGTAAGGCAGTAGAAGATAATCCAAGGAGATGGCATGAGACATTACAGGAAGTATTATGGGCCCATCGGAATGCTGCTAAGACTGCTACTGGCTTTACTCTGTTTAGACTAACTTATGGGCAGGATGTTGTGTTACCTGTGGAGTTATCATTGCAATCAGCTGGGATAGCCTATCAGCATAGTCTAACGACTGAAGAATATCAGACAGCTTTGGGCCTAAGTTTAGATCAAGTTGAGCAGGATCGCTGGATTGCCTTGGAGAACAAAAAATGACACAAGAAGAAGGTAGCAAGGGCGTACAATCAAAAAGTCAATAAAAGAAGCTTTCAAGAAGGGGATATGGTGTGGAAGACTATTTTGCCCCTGGCACCAAAAAATCCAAGGTATGACAAGTGGTCTACTTCATAGGAAGGTCCATTCTTAATAACTTAAGTTTTTTATGGAGGGGCTTATCGCCTAATGACACCCGATGGAAAAGAAGCATGCAAGGCAATTAACGGTAAGTTCTTAAAACATTATTATCCGGCGTTTTGGGAAGGAACTAGAGAATAAAAAAAAAAAAAATTGAACAGGAAGTTCTGTTAAAAAAAAAAAAAAAAAAGGTTCTGGTATATTGATGAGTTGATCGCAAGAGGCCGATTAGATAGCCATAAGCATCATTACAAAAGGGGATCAGCTATCATCAGGGGGGAAGTTAGGCATCTGTATCGGTCGATACGGAACAATCGCTAGCCGATTTAGGTCTTCTGATTCGGAATCTTGGCTAGCCACCATGTCAGTTCCCGTTGACGGCGGATTAGGAACTGGAAGCCTTGCCTCAGCCTTCTCTGGCTTAGCCTCTAGTTCTATCTTGAGGGGCAGGTTGACTTCATCGGTGGTTGCTTTTAGGACCTTTGTTTCAGCCGCCGCAATGACAGTCTCCTCAGTTTGAGTTCCGAAAGGACCAGCTTCATCAGTGGCCGAGGGATGAAGAATCTTGTTCAGTTCAGCCACAAAGTGGTCCCATCTGGACTTCATCTCATTCAGTAGAATAGTTGAGCACTTCAGTTCAGCTTCAAGAAATTTCTCCTCCACTTCTAACATTAGCCGCTCATCATTATATTTGAGGTTGGAATCGTCAATGGCCTTAACAACGTCTTGGAGTCCATTTTCTGATTTAAGTCGTTGTTCTAAGACTCTTTTCTCAAAGTCAAGTTCTTCCTAGAGTTCCAATAGCCGACGCTCAAGCTGTTCAATCCTCCCTATTCTCTCTGTAATATCAGCTCAAAAAAGCGTGAGACGGTTAATAGATTTTCGGCGGTCCCTCTCTGCGAATGCTGTATTTTCTCGATGCAGTTTCAGGAGTTCTAACTGATCATGGGCTTCATCCTGACAATGTTGCGTGTTTAAGAGAAAGCGTCCCGTGAAACGCATTTACCCCAAGCACCCAATTGCCAAGTCCCAAAGCGTAGGAGGCATATCCGGGTCGACTAATTGTACAATTCACAAAAGGGCGCGGCTCATGTTGTCAATGGTGGACCTCTCAGTGGGCAAAGAGGTCCCAATAAGGCCATCAAGAAAGTCCAACGCTGAGTATAGTATCGCCATCGGCAGAGGAGCAGCAGCCTCTTCAGTTCCCTGGCTGGGGGAAGGTGGAGTTGTTTCTGTAATAGCGACCACTGGTTCTTTTTCAGGCCTTGGCAGAACAGGAGATAGACTTTTTGGAGCCAATGCCTCTGCCGATGGAAAGTCTGCCACTGATGGGAAAGCTGGTATGTCAGCTGTTGAAAGAAGAGCCGTAGCCTCCAACCGATGAGATATCTGACATCAGAAGAACAACCCTTTCAGCTACCCTTTTTGCTAGAGATCAAAGCGGAATATCTTCCTCTGAGTCAGAGAAAGTGTCGATGATAACGGGACGACGTATCCCTTGTTTACGCTTCTGCAGAAAGGATTAAACTGGTAGTTAGACAAATTAAATATTGAAGAAACTGAGCAAAACAAGGCTGATAGAAGCAAACCTTGGAAATGAAGGGAGTCGGTGTTTCTAGCATCCTTTTTTATCGCTGGAGCAGGGACGGGATCTCTATCTCTTCTTCTTCTTCCTCCGAGATGGCGGGAGTAGCAGCAGTAGTTTTTTGCACCAAGGGAGTACGTAAGGCTGACATTATTATAGGACTTACAGAATGTTTTATCTGTTTTCCTTTCTTAGCAAATGATGTCTCAGGCAAAATGGTGGTCGGCCCAAGAATCCACAGAAGCCAGATACCTATAGGGTCGGGGAATAGAGCCTCACTCAGTAGTCTCCACCATAAATTGAAGTTTGGGGAAGTCTCCAACACCACTTGGAAGGGCTTGAACTCGAAGGACCACAGGATGGCCAGGGTGCTATCGACTAAAGTTTGTACATCCTCAGCCGATAGCACCGGCTTCACGGAAAAGGAAGAAACTGTTGGATTGTATGCCCTCTTAGACTAGGTTTCTGATGTAAAATCGAATATTTTAATGAAAGAATTTATTTTCAGAAATTGTTTGTGAATTTACTTTTTGTTTGTGCACGATTTTCGTTTGGAACAGACCCATTGTGTTTAAATAAGTGATCCATGTGAATGGTGGTCTTTCACAATAAGGTATGGATCACGGGTTATTTAACACATAAACATTTGTTCTTAACCTATTGATGAGACTAGGAACCTCATCATGTTTAGGTTATTATGTTATGAATTCCAAATGGGGAATGGCTTACCTTTAGCCAGTGGGTAGTCCACTCACTTCATGACATAAGCGTATTTCGAATACGTAGAACAGGACCTGTAGTAGTAGTTTCTCAAAGTACTATATGGTAGAAACCTAGACTACTACCGTTACAGCGTGGACTAGTACTCTACGACTTGAGTATGAGTTGGTGGTCTGGCGAAGCTGGAAGAATATACTTTGATTTGCTGTAATTGAGGTTCTATCGTAGGACCAATATACTTACATGTTGGGTATGTGTGACTAGTTAGTTAAGACAGACTTATACAAGATAGTTTCTGCACTATATCGCCCCTTGTGGTTGTCCGAATGGTCTAAATTATCCAGGGCCCTGGGAAACATGACTTGGATGTTTGCTTTAGGGTAGCTCCCTTGGAAAGCGGAAACATTCCAGGAAGTCGTGGATCATTGGACTAGAAGTCTAAGGATGGTAGATGTCATTTAAGGGGGTGTTAGTATACTTCTTCCTCTCTAAATGTACGGCGATATGTAGAGGGGTATTTTAGTCATTTCACCTGTAGGTCGGAGACTTTGCGAATGCAGTATTGTCCTTGGGGTCAATATTTCCTTATGGTGATATTACGAAATATTTAAAATGTAAAATACAGCTATTTATATAGCAGGGATATTTTGGTCATTTTAGCAGCCAAGGCGATGTGTCTTTTTGATCCTCGGGATAGCCTGTAAGTCCTAACTACTTTTGGGTTGAGGAATTGGTCTCAGTTGAAGAGGATTTTATTTTATTTTATTTTACTCAGGCAGTCTAATTTATTATTGGACTAGAATAAAATAAATAAATAAATAAATAAATAAATAAAATAGGAGTTGAGAGAAATTAATTATCTAGTTTAATTGGTTAATTAATTATTCAGGGCCTAGGTCCAGTATGAATAATTAAGAAATTAACCTGGGCTTAAACTAGGGGAAATAAATAATGTTTAATTATTTATTGGGTTATTTATATAGGCCCAAGAAATAAATAATTAAAGATTAATTATTATGGTTCATTTGGGCTCATTAATCATTCATTGGGTTACTTATGTAAGCCCAGAAAATAAATAATTAATATTTATTATTTTGGGCCTTTTGGGTCCAAGAAAAATAATAAATATTTCTCTGGCCCGATAGCTTGGTCCTTAGGGTTTTTTCCAGATACGGTTAAGAGGAGTTTAAGGTTAGGCCAAACTAATTCTTAGGATAACATCCGGGTGTTTTGAAATCCCGGGGATATGTTTATCAGATATTGAGAGACCTAGTTTAAGCGAACTAATAAACAACTCTTTGGAAAATAAAACCCTAATTTTTTCCCTAGCCTCACACACTCACGTCACTCTCTCTCTGGGAACTCACGTTTTTCCCTCTCCCTTCCTCTGTGGTTTCTTCTTGTTCTTTGCTAATCAATAGCGAAAGAACCAAGGAGTTTTGAGATCGTTCCTCTTCACCATAGTGTTCACCAACTAGAGGTTAGGCTGAGGAATATCCCGAGAGCTGGAGAGCTAAGCGTTAATGCAAACAAGGGGAAGTAGAAGGCTAGCGGGTGTTCAACCGGAAGCTCCTTCAAGTGTGCAAAGCGAGGCGATTCCAGCCGTTCAATCTGTTCCTACGCAACCTAGGAGGGTTAAGGAACGCAAAGGTATGATCTTCACGCTTCCTCATAGCCTTTAAGGCTCGCGTTTTATTTTTCTCCAATTTTTTTTACGTACAGCATGCTCCCCTGTTTTTCGTTTTCCATCAAAGTGGTATCAGAGCCGCTGGTTTTGATCAATATAGGGAGCATGGTAGTTAGTAAAATGGAGAAGATGATTATACCTACGATCTTTTGCTGTTTTGGTATGGGATAGATGGTTTTGTAAGCTTCACAGTGGAAGCATAGGATCCTCTGTAATATTTTTGGCTTTGAAGTTTAATCGTGTAAACCCAATTTATATGGGTATAGGCGGTTGTGTTTTTGTTTTAGATGTTTTCTGTAAGTAAATATGTCCAAAGAAGCCAAAAATATGAGCAAAAGGTCGCAGGATAAATGCTCTGCAAGTTTCGCGCGAGAAAGATGAAAAAACGAAGAAGACAACTATTCCTAAGCCAATTGAGCCGAGCCGAGCCGAGCCGCTGCCGAAATTGTGAGTAGAGCCGTGTTGCTGGAGCCGCATAAGCCGAGCCGATTTCAGAGAATTCAAGCCGATTTGCATATGGAATTTGCAATTGACTTGCAATTGGAGGCCGGGTGGCGTGCGGGTTACCGGGCCAACACACGGGTCGGCAGCTGAGGAGGACCGGGCGCGGGCGCTGGCACTCGGGCGGGCGGGTCGCGTCTAGCGGGTTGCTAAGGATGGTAATCTGGTGCGCGCGGTGGACCGCAGGCCACGCGGGCGCGGATCCGATGCGGCCGGTGTAGTAGACTGCCAGTCAAAATTTTTATTTTATTTTTTTTCTTATTCGTTTTGGGTCCCATACCAGGCGAAGTTAATATTTTTGCAATTTTTATATTCTTGGAATATGTTTGCATGAAAAATATTAGTAAAGGATTTTATGATTAAACAAGATCATTAATTAATTAATTAATGTGTTTAATTCTATTAATTGGGCACTTAGGTTTAAAAAATAGAAAAGCATGAAAACGTTTATTGGTTTCTAGCATGCTGTTTTTTTATGTACCTATGTGTGCTTTTTCTCAAAGACCAAAGTCTTTGGGAACTTTTTGTTTTAGCAAGAAAAAATATTTTTCTTTAAAAACTAAATGGTTATTTTAATTGGTACAAAAATTAATCCTTAAATATTTTCTCAAAGGATTTAATCCTTGACATAGAAAATATATTGGATTTAGATATTTTTGTAAATTAAAATGGAGAGCCATTTTGTTTTGTTTTGGACTAGAAAAATGATTTTGTCAAATAAGCTTGAGACCAAAGTCTCTAGCAAGTTTTAATTGTAAAATTTTTGTAATCATTAAGTTTTAACTTGAATAAAATTAGTCCATGGAGGAAATCTCTCAAAGGATATAAGCCTTGACATAGAGATTTTATTGGACTTAGATATTTTATTTTTGAATTAAGAAAAACTTGATGGAAATTTCAAAAGGATATTTTTCAGGAAAACTTTATTTTAAAAGACTAAGTGGGAGAGGGGTTCCAACGGCCCCACGGCTTCCATCACGGTCCTCATTAGAGATCGTGGGTCCCCTCGCGTCACCTTGGGAGTGAACCCGTATAGAATGGGGATACCACAAAGATCTAGATCTAATGGAATGATGTAATTAATAACCCGGGGCACGTTGTATGATCAGCCAGCCCACGTTGGAGGTTATAGTGTGAGGTATGTCCATAGGAAATGAGAGGAAACGGCCATCCCACGTTGGAGTTATCCTCTAGATCATTACCTAGAAGGGAAATTAATTTGTGGTGGTTAATACACTTAGCTTAAGAAACTGTTAATCTTCCCAAGAAGCTATGTCAGTTTTCCTAAGAGCTAAATTATTTTCAGTGCACAAATTTTATTTTGTTTTCACAAACTAAATTCTTTCTTTTATTTTCGATTTTCAGAAATGGTGGGAGGTTCTTTTAGTCTATTGGCCGTTATTTCAGGGAGAATAAGCTAACGAGTCCAAACTATGTGGACTAGAAAAGGAACCTAGACATAATACTCACAGTCGAGGAGTATAAGTATGTCCTTTACGAAACCTGCCCTGTTATCGGGAAAGGTTCCACCACTGAAGAGCGAGAGGCTGAAAAGGCGTGAAAGGAAGCTGACGAAATGGCACGTTGCTATATGTTAGCTTCCATGTCTAATGTGCTCCAGTTAAAACACAAGCACATGGCTTCTGCATATGACATAAGTCAATCATTGGCAACTATGTTCGCAGACAAGAGCCGGCCCGCAAGGCAGGAGGCTCTTCGAACTATTGTGAACACTAAGATGGCCGAGGGAGCATCAGTCCGAGAGCATATGCTCAAGATGATTGCTGCTTTCGAGGAGGCAGAAATCTTAGGGGTTGTCATTGACCCCGAGAGCCAAGTGGACATGGTTCTCGAATCTCTACCGGGCTTTTTCACTCAGTTCAAGTTAAACTATAACATGAACAAATTGAACATGAGTTTAACTGAACTGATGAAGGAGCTCCAGATGGAGGAGAAGGTCATGAAGCCGCAGTCTAAGGCCATGATTGCTAAGGCCTCTTCTTCAAGAACTGGGCCTAAGCCCAGAAAGTTCAAGAAGAAGAAGGGGAATGTAGCAGCCCAGCCCAAAAACCAGCCCAAAGACAAACCAAAGGGCAAGTGCTTCAAGTGTGGGAAGAAGGGACACTGGAAAAATGAGTGTCCAGATCTTCAAACCAAGAAAAACCCCACAGGTAATGTTTACTATCTAGAGTCCATATCAATGGTAGGATCAACTTCCACTTGGATTGTTGATTCAGGAGCCACTGATCATATCTGTAACTCCTTGCAGGGGTTTAGGAAGATAAGAAGACTCAAGAAGGGCGAACATGGGCTTCGAGTGGGAAATGGAGCACAAGTCTGGGCCCTTGCAGTGGGAGAGCTGGATCTCATTTTTTATTGTAATAAGATAGTGGTTTTAAAGGATATTTTATATGTACCTGGTTTTCGTCAGAATTTGATTTTAGTTGCAAAACTTATTAATCAAGGATATTCTGTATCTTTCCATTCTGGTATTTCTATCGCGAGAGATGGAGAAATTTTATGTACTGGGCACATGTATGGAAATTTGTTCTTTTTAAACCCTATTAACAAACAATCAAATAACGCTCAGTCTGAACCTTTAACTAAGAAGAGAAAGACCAATATCAATGATTCATACCTTTGGCATCTGAGGTTGGGTCATATTAACTCAACCAGGATTCAGAGGCTAATCCATGATGGGCCTTTGGGCTCATTGAGATTGGAAAGTTGGCCTCAGTGTGAATCCTGCCTGATGGGAAAAATGACCAAGAGGTCATTTACACCAAAGGCGGATAGAGCCAAGGAGGTGTTGAGTCTTGTTCACACTGATGTGTGCGGTCCATTATCTACACCAGCTATGGGAGGTTTTGAGTACTTCATCACGTTCACGGATGATTGTACGAGGTATGGTTACATTTACCTGATGAGATGCAAGTCTGACTCTTTTGACAAGTTCAAAGAGTTTAAGGCTGAAGTGGAGCGTCGGACAGGTAAATTAATCAAAACCTTACGATCGGATCGTGGTGGAGAGTGCCTCCTAGGTGAATTCAAGGACTACTTGGTACATCATGGGATAGTATCCTAGCTCTCTGCGCCGGGAACCCCCCAGCAGAACGGAGTAGCTGAGAGAAGGAACAGAACGTTGATGGAAATGGTCTGAAGCATGATGTCTCATGCTACTCTTCCAGTGTCCTTTTGGGGATATGCCTTGGAAACAGCGGCATATATTCTGAACTTGGTGCCTTCCAAGTCAGTACCTAGGACTCCCTATGAGATGTGGACTGGGCGTAAGCCAAGTCTGAATCATCTCAGGATTTGGGGATGTCCAACTTATGTACTGATCAAGGGAGACAAGTTGGAACCAAGATCAGAATTATGCTATTTTGTTGGGTATCCAAAAGGGACAAAAGGAGGCTACTTTTATCATCCTAAGGAGCAGAAGGTACTAGTCAGTACCAATGCTAGATAATTGTAAGATGATCAAAGTACTTCCACTAAAGGTTCAACGAGGTTGGAACTTCAGGAGAAGTTATCTATGGAATCAACTTCTTCTGACTCGATTTTGGAACAAGAAGAGGCACAGCCTCAAGAGCCTGTGCAAATGGAGCCTCGTCGTAGTAGGAGAGTGTCTAGGGTTCCAGATAGATGGGCTGGAGAAGCCTTTGAGCTGGTCTTCGACCATCAGGAATAAGACCCCACAAGATACGAGGAGGCTATTGCTGATGCCGATGCAAATCTGTGGCATGAAACAATGAAAGCCGAGATTGAGTCTATGTACCTCAATCAGGTTTGGGATCTTGTAGCGTCACCTGAAGGGATAAAACCCATTGGGTGCAAGTGGGTATACAAGAGAAAGAGAGGAGCGGATGGGAAGGTGGAAACCTTCAAAGCTAGGCTTGTGGCGAAATGGTATACTCAGAAAGAGGGTATCGACTATGAGGAAACCTTTTCCCCGGTAGCCATGCTTAAATCCATCGGCATCCTCCTTGCCATCGCCTGTCATTATGACTACGAGATATGGCAAATGGATGTCAAGACGGCATTCTTGAATGGCCATCTTAGCGAAGACATCTATATGTCCCAACCGGAAGGCTTCATTGCTGAAGGCCAGGAACACATGGTTTGCAAGCTTAAGAAGTCCATTTATGGACTTAAGCAGGCATCAAGAGCATGGAACATTCGTTTTGATGAGACTGTAAAGTCTTATGGTTTTATTCAAAACGCAGATGAATCATGTGTGTACAGGAAACTTGAAAGCATTAATGTGGTTTTTCTTGTCCTGTATGTGGATGACATTCTACTCATTGGAAATGATGTAGGGACATTATCATCTACAAAGGTTTGGCTGTCTAGTCAATTCAGTATGAAGGACTTGGGAGAAGCCAGCTACATTCTTGGGATTAGGCTTCTTAGAAATAGGGAGCAGAAAATGTTAGGATTATCCCAAGCGACATACATTGACAAGATGCTGGCCAAGTACAGCATGGACTCATGCAAGAGAGCTCTAATCCCTTGCAGACATGGGTTGTCATTTTCTTCGAAGTACTGTCCTAAGTCTCAAGAAGAAAAGGACAGAATGAGTAGGATTCCCTACGCTTCGGCTGTGGGAAGTCTCATGTACGCCATGCTATGTACTTGGCCAGATATCTGCTTTGCCGTGGGCTTAGTTAGCAGATATCAGTCAAACTCAAGGGAGGTTCATTGGCAAGCTGTAAAGCATATTCGCAAGTACCTCAAGGGAACGAGAGATTATATGCTGGTTTACAGGGCTAATGATTTGGTTCCTACAGGATACACAGACTCAGACTTCCAGGCAGATAAGGATGAGAGAAAATCCACTAGTGGATATGTCTTCACCTTGTCTGGAGGAGCAATTTCATGGAGGAGTATTAAGCAGTCTTGTATTGTTGACTCAATCATGGAAGCTGAGTATGTGGCTGCTTCGGAGGCATCCAAAGAAGCAGTCTGGCTCCGGAAGTTTCTTTCAGAACTTGGAGTCGTACCACATATGGACAGGCCGGATGTGATGTATTGCGATAACACTGGAGCAGTATCGCAATCTAATGAGCCTCGGAACCACAAGAAGGGAAAACACATCGAGAGGAAGTATCACCTGATCCGGGATTTCATCCAGAGACGGGAAGTCGTGGTGGAGCATATTGCCTCAGAAAACAATCTAGAAGATCCATTCACCAAGCCTTTGGCTGAGAGAGTCTTCAAGAGACACTTAGACGCCATAGGGGTGGGCACCTATGGACTTACCTAGTCTTAGAGTGCAAGTGGGAGATTGTTGGATTGTATGCCCTCTTAGACTAGGTTTCTGATGTAAAATTGAATATTTTAATGAAAGAATTTATTTTCAGAAATTTTTTGTGAATTTACTTTTTGTTTGTGCACGATTTTTGTTTGGAACAGACCCATTGTGTTTAAATAAGTGATCCATGTGAATGGTGGTCTTTCACAGTAATGTATGGATCACGGGTTATTTAACACATAAACATTTGTTCTTAACCTATTGATGAGACTGGGAACCTCATCATGTTTAGGTTATTATGTTATAAATTCCAAATGGGGAATGGCTTACCTTTAGCCAGTGGGTAGTCCACTCACTTCATGACATAAGCGTATTTCGAATACGTAGAACAGGACCTGTAGTAGTGGTTTCTCAAAGTACTATATGGTAGAAACCTAGACTACTACCGCTATAGCGTGAACTAGTACTCTACGACTTGAGTATAAGTTGGTGGTCTGGCGAAGCTGGAAGAATATACTTTGATTTGCTGTAGTTGAGGTTCTATCGTAGGGCCAATATACTTGCATGTTGGGTATGTGTGACTAGTTAGTTAAGACAAACTTATACAAGATAGTTTCTGCACTATATCGCCCCTTGTGGTTGTCTGAATGGTCTAAATTATCCAGGGCCCTGGAAAACATGACTTGGATGTTTGCTTTAGGGTAGCTCCCTTGGAAAGCGGAAACATTCCAGGAAGTCGTGGATCATTGGACTAGAAGTCTAAGGATGGTAGATGTCATTTAGGGGGGTGTTAGTACACTTCTTCCTCTCTAAATGTACGGCAATATGTAGAGGGGTATTTTAGTCATTTCACCTGTAGGTCGGAGACTTTGCGAATGCAGTATTGTCCTTGGGGTCAATATTTCCTTATGGTGATATTATGAAATATTTAAAATGCAAAATACAGCTATTTATATAGCAGGGATATTTTGGTCATTTTAGCAGCCAAGGCGATGTGTCTTTTTGATCCTCGGGATAGCCCGTAAGTCCTAACTACTTTTGGGTTGAGGAATTGGTCTCAGTTGAAGAGGATTTTATTTTATTTTATTTTATTTTATTCAGGAAGTCTAATTTATTATTGGACTGGAATAAAATAAATAAATAAATAAATAAAATAGGAGTTGAGAGAAATTAATTATCTAGTTTAATTGGTTAATTAATTATTCAGGGCCTAGGTCCAGTATGAATAATTAAGAAATTAACATGGGCTTAAACTACGGGAAATAATTAATGTTTAATTATTTATTGGGTTATTTATATAGGCCCAAGAAATAAATAATTAAAGATTAATTATTATGGTTCATTTGGGCTCATTAATCATTTATTGGGTTACTTATGTAAGCCCAGAAAATAAATAATTAATATTTATTATTTTGGGCCTTTTGGGTCCAAGAAAAATAATAAATATTTTTCTGGCCCAATAGCTTGGACCTTAGGGTTTTTTCCAAATACGGTTAAGAGAAGTTTAAGGTTAGGCCAAACTAATTCTCAGGATGACATCCGGGTGTTTTGAAATCCCGGGGATATGTTTATCAGATATTGAGTGACCTAGTTTAGGCGAACTAATAAACAACTCTTTGGAAAATAAAACCCTAATTTTTTCCCTAGCCTCACACACTCACGTCACTCTCTCTCTGGGAACTCACGTTTTTCCCTCTCCCTTCCTCTATGGTTTCTTCTTGTTCTTTGCTAATCAATAGCGAAAGAACCAAGGAGTTTTGAGATCGTTCCTTTTCACCATAGTGTTCACCAACTAGAGGTTAGGCTGAGGAATATCTCGAGAGCTGGAGAGCTAAGCGTTAATGCAAACAAGGCGAAGTAGAAGGCTAGCGGGTGTTCAACCGGAAGCTCCTTCTAGTGTGCAAAGCGAGACGATTCCAGCCGTTCAATCTGTTCCTACGCAACCTAGGAGGGTTAAGGAACGCAAAGATATGATCTTCACACTTCCGCATAGCCTTTAAGGCTCGCGTTTTATTTTTCTCCAATTTTTTTTACGTACAGCATGCTCCCCTATTTTTCGTTTTCCATCAGAAACATGCCCCAAATCGGCAGGGATGTCTTGTATCAGCCAAAATTGATGGGAGAGACAATAGGGATTATACCTCTCACAGGAGGTCTTAGCACTTCGGGCTCCAGACTTAGCCCCCAAAAGAATCTCTCGAAGATACAGAATTCGGGCCCATAAAGTCTCTTGAGTTACTTCTGTGCTTTTCGATATACTTTTCAACCTGAGGGGGCCTTCTTTGCGAGCAGCATAAGGAAAAAAGGCGGCAACATGGAAGTCTCGGCATTGGGGGAGATACGAGATGATGGTCTCGGTAGAGGCAGTGTTCAGGGGGACCTGCAGTAGGCGATAGCCGGTCACTTGTTTAGAAGGGCTTGCAGAGGCTTCTGTATTTTGGCTAACACCAAAGTTGGACAGATACTGGTACAGCCAAAGTTGGGCAATCCAGAGAGGACCCCCAAGGTTGGTCAAATCTTTTCCAGTGGAAAAGGCAGTCATCAACTGGTTAATGGTGTGGTAGACCAGGGCAAGGACCAGAGATACTAGGTCACAATGCCTTTTGCCTCGTAAGAGAACTGATACGTAGTATCGGTACTCATTGCTAATGCCTGCTAAATGAGAGTAGATAATACACTTACACAACTAGAGCCATAAGAAGGTCACTTGCTCCTGATTAGAGAGAGTGCCATCCACCCCTCTCTAAGCGGCAATGAAGTTGCCGTATGAAGAGGAGGCCTTATCGAAATGAGCCTCAACGACTAGTACACTCTCGGCATCATGGACCCTCGGAATCTCGTAGCCATCGCATCGAAAGCCGAGGATGGTGTAGATGTCAAGAATGGTAGGCGAAAACATCCCATGCAAAAAGATAAAGCCATTAATCGCCGAGGACCAAAAGGGAATAACGGCAGCGAACAGATTGCGGTCAAACGCCATCTCGAAGTCAGTCATCATGATGGCGTCCGAAATTCCCCACTATGCCCAGGTGGCCCCAAATCGGACGTAGTAGCGGTCCCACCATTCTTTGTAATTATTGAGCTTGCGAGGCCAATGACGGAAGGAGGTAGGGAGATTGGCGGTTGTAAAAGTGTTCTGTTGCAGAGGAAAGGTAAAATCGGTAGGCGAGACAAACTGCAAATGTTCAGCGATAACCTCTGCAAGTAAAAGATGGGGGCCCAAGGTAAACAGGTTAGCATCGGCTTGGAACGGGGACAGGATATTCTTGTCAATAGGGGTTGCCATCGTAGTTTGTTCTTTTTACTAAGGAAAAATTTACAGATCACAAGGAATAATCGCAAGGAGATAAAGGATCGATGAATCACTTAAGCAATAGAATTTGAAGGAAATAGAAGTCGTAGGAAGTGAGGAGTTGCGATTGGGGACTAATGCTATTTATAAGGGAATTTTAAATTGAGCCGTTTGCGGGTTCCAAAGCAAAGGCGTCACAAATGTTTCACACCGTTCGGGATGTTTCGTTTTTGTCAGAAAAGGAACGACTATTATTAAAAGATGTATGACTCCCATCATTTCACTGACTCACGTCCGCTAAAACAAAGGGACTCAGGGGGGCATATGTTTACGTCAGTTTTGCTGAGTCGACGCAACGGTTACTTTAAGCCGTTGCCGATCCAATAAGTTTTATCGAGCCGATAAAGTCAACATGTTGAGCAGCCGTTAGTCATGGTCAACATCGGCACCACATAGCCGATAAGAAGTAAAACGAATTTCTGATCTTTTGGCACAAGAATTCTACACTACCATTGGGAGCATTCTTTGGACGGAAAAAACTCCACGATCTGTTAGTGGCTCGATTGCAGCAAGTGTAAAATGGAAGCGCTGCCCAGAACCCAAACACAACCATCATCAACCAGCAACATTAAATTTCAATTTCTTCTATTACGTCGTCATTTACAACTTTTTAGTCTAGAAGTTCAATTCCTTATAGCTTTCTTACCGTTTTATTACAGCTTTGTTTCCAACTTTCTTTACAGCTTTCCGTTCTTCTTTCAAAATTTAAGAGTTTTCTATACTTTCTTTGAAGTAAATTAATACATGTATATGCTTGTTGTTCCGAAAGTTCTTCCATTTTGCATTTTCAACTGACTTTCTTGAACCCTTTCTATAGTAAGTTTAAGGAACCCAGTCCCTGATTAAAAAAAAAAAGATTTGATACCGTTTTCTGTTTCACCATATTGGATCTTTGTGTTTATCGAAAGTGTAGTCGATACCTGGTTACATCGACTCATTATTTTAACAGCAACACAAAGTAACAAATTAGATGCATCATTTTTTTTTCCAATCCTGGATCGAGGCCTTAAAATCGAGGCCTCAATAATGACTTGTATGGCACAGCTAATCCGTGCAATAAATAAATAAATAAGTGTAAAAATGGTAATGTAAAATAAGTTTTAGGATCCTTGAAATAATGGCCATAAATGAAATTTAGAATCGCCATTGTTCGAGGGATGTTATGATGCATTAGGATTAGTAATGGCTATTGGGCCGGTCCGCACGGTTTCGGGCCGTGCCGGATTGGGCCCGAGGATCGGCCTGCATGGTGGGCGGGCCGGTCCAAGCCGGTTCTTGGGTCAGAGGCCCTGGGATTGGCATGGCCCGAGCCCTTGGCCCGTGGGCTAGTCTTTTTTTTTTTTTTTTTTTCCTCTTACTTAATTCGATTAAAAATTTTTATATTCAACTATTTTGTAATTTTTTTATTATTACTTAAATAAAATAATTTTTTAAAATTATAAAAAAGCCACCTTGAAATGGTAGGGGATTTGGCTTAGACCCCTACTTGTTTTATTTATTAATAAAATAAAGATTACATAAGAGGGGGACTTGATGCCTAAAACTCTTAAAAATATTATAATGATTAAAATTTAAAAATAGAATAAATATCCTAAAAATAAAATTAAATACATAATATTACTTATCCAAAATTCTTAATTACAAGAATGCTAAACTAACTACTTGATTCACCCCATTCATCATCTGAGTCATCATCAATAATCCACGAATTAGGCATCATATCTTCGACTGCAAACCAACTACTACAACACATTAACATCTCCAAAGTTTGAAGAGCCAATCGAGATCTTCTTTCATAGATTATTCGAGCGCTCTTACTGAAGACGCTTTCCGATGGCACTGTGGAGACTAGTGGTGTCAAAGGATTACGTGCCATTTCAGAAAAAATGGAGTATTGACTTACATGAGCCTTCCACCAACTACAAATATTAAAATGTTGATCTTCATTTTCTACTAAGGGCTACATCTCATAAATTGCCATCTTGTTATAGGTGGTAGACGATCTTTTTTAATATTTCATAATACCCTATGGATTAAATACTGATGAAATTGAAGAGGTTGATTTTCGTGGAGGTTGAAAGTGACTAGTAGATGATGATGAAGCTTGCCTACTTAAACTAGGAGAACTAGAACAAGAAGACTCAGACTCATACAAATTATATATGTCAGATAAAGCTTTAACTGTTTTATCTTTCATCATACATTGCCTAAGTGTTTGTGATTCATCAAAATCTAATGTTTCATATAAATATTCAATAATACTATGAAAACGAATTGTCTTTACTCTAGGATCCATACACAATGCCATATAATATAAAATAGAAATATCTTCATAATATTTTTTATATTTTTCAAACATACTTTTCATAAAATAACCATATTGGGGATGATCCATATACTCACCAAAAATATGTGTTACCTTAGCAAGTGTTGAAAGAATATGATGAGTAGTGGGATAATAAGATCTCAATAAAAGTTCAGTAGCTTTTTTGAAAATAAATAAAAATGTTGAACGTATAGTGCAATTTTCAAAATGAGTTTCAATTAGTGGAAGTTGAAAATTATTACTATTACAAAATTCAATAAGTTGGTTTTGAAAAGGTATAACATTTTCAAACATATATAAAATTGAGTTCCATCTAGTTTTACAATCTAATCTAAATTTTTTAAAAGATACACCCTGTTCTCGGCATAATGCCTTAAAATTTTGTTACCTAGTTGGGAAGGTTTTAATAAATAACATAACATTTCTAATTATAGTAACAATATCATCAACATATCTATATCCTTCTTTAACACACAAATTAAGTATATGACAAGTACACCTAGTATGAAATAAAATACCATCTAACATAGGATTCATAGTATTTTTCAAAATTACTATGGCGGAATCATTATTTGAAGCATTATCTTAAAAAATAGAAATAATTTTATTTAAAATCCTATATTCACGACATGTTTGAGTAATCATTCTAGTTATACTACTACCTATATGAGGATATTCAAATAATTTAAAACAAATAATTCTTTTTTGTACTAACCAATCATGATCTATCCAATAGCATATAATGTACAACTAAAATTCATTAGTAATTGCAATCTAACGATCACAAGTAAGAGCAAATTTTCAATTACAAGAATCAAATATAACAATTAGATACTCTTTCATTTCTTTATATATCTCTATTATATCATTTTTTAACGTTGTTTTAGGAATTCTTTTCCATGCTGGTTGACAATTATTTTGCATATATTGTTTATAATGTGGATTTTCTGCAAAATTAAAAGATAATTTAGTTTAAACAATCATTTTAGCAAATTCACTTCTATTTTTTTTTTTTTTTATGATCATATTAAAAATTACCAACAATTTGACTTCATGTGGTACGTATTTGTTGTTGTTTAAATAGGTTTTCTAACCAATCATTATGTGGCCTTTTCATATGTCTAACTAATATTCCCATCCCTCCTCCCTTCTTATGTGCATATACCTCCCTACAAATTTTACATGTTATCCTATTATTATCATTATCTTTTTCAAAAAGATTCCAAACCATATATGTTTTTGTTTTAGCTATAACATCCGTTGTTTCAATATCATCCTTACCTATATTAGATTCGTTAGGATTAATTGTTGGAGTTGGTTGTGATTGTGAAACACTAACTCTAGGCCTACTAGGACCTTCATCTTCATTAACTATTTCATTATTTATTAAATTCAATGTTGGATCTATATTAAAATCAAAATGTGCAGATGATTGGGATGAAGAAAAATGATGATATTGATTTGGATCCATTATTTCTTTTAAAAAAATAAGCAATCAAAATTCAAATAAAAGTTCAAAAAAATAAAGTATTAACAAATAATGAAATAAGAGAATTGAAAAATATAAATAACAAATTAACTTAAAAATTAAACAAATAACTAAAACAAATAAACAATTAATAAAGCTAAAATATAAGAATGTAAGATTAAGAAATACTAATTCGTTAATGACCAAGATTCAAAAATAACAATACTTCGTGGAGCTTTTTGCTTCTTGTATCCACTATTCCGCTACTCAACAATCTTCCAAAATATGAAGACTTTCTTGAAGAATTGAAAAAGTATAATACAAAAATAAATTCTATTCTAATATTTTTTTTGTAGAAAAAATGAAGAAATTTGAGGATTATGAGAAAAAGATGAATAAAAATAAGAGAGTTTGAGAGAATTGGAGAGTGTTTGATGAGTTTTGGATTCAATTGAGGGGTATTTATAGAATTTTGTGGGTTAAAATATAGAATATAACCGTTAGGGATTAAAATATATAAAAAAAAATATTTCAACCGTTTTTAAGCTGAAATGTAATCAAAAAACTTGAGAGAGTCATTGGGTAACGGCTCTCTTCGGTGGGCCCGCTTGTCGGGCCGCCCCGTAGCACAGTGACCGGTTCGTTCGTCGAGCCAGGCTAGGCCCGGCCCGGCAAGCCGAACCAGTCCACTGGCCATTGCTAATTAGGATCTGCTATTATAAAAATATTCAGATGGATGATTAGGATCTGTAACATAATTTTACCATAGAAGAAGCCCTGCAACAAGAACCAAATTGGAGAAAAGGAGACTATGAAGTTCTGCATCAAATATTAATAAATCTGTCTTCGAATTATCGTAGCCGAAGACGTAAGTTCAAGTTCTCAGAGAAATCACTTTTCAAGTTCTCCAGAATAGACTTGAAGTACTAAAATGACAGCAATTGAGACTGAGCAGTGTCTATCAGACTCATTAGCGCATTAAAATCAGCCGCTGTTCTCCGGATAAACCAAGTAATAGTCCGAATGAGTTATCCTCAATGTTCTCTCTCATAAAAGGCTGGTTGATGGACATTCTTTGCACTGGGATTGTCCCACTCCAATGACTCCCACCACTTATTACTCCCGCTAATATGTTTAAGAGCTTTCGGGAGAGATAGCTCTCCGTTTACTATGGGAAGAAATAGAGGCAACCTTTTCAGATTTGAACAAAGAATTATTACAATTTCCTCCATGGAATCACAAAACAAGGTTCTAACACATATGCTCCTCAGCCGTTGCAGCCTGGACAGATATAATCTTTGTAATTTTGGGAGGACTGCTGAAATAGTTCCACTGAAAGTTGAATCTGCCTTTCGTGCATCATCTTCTGCTACAATCTCCTCCAAGTTAGAACATCTCTCAACTTTAATTTCTTCAAGGGTTTGCAGGTTTTGCAGCAGCCGTAGTGCGAACAACTTTTTGATCTTGTGACAGCAGCTAATGGAGAACTTTCGGAGGCTTGAGAAAGTGCCGCGAGGTAGGTGTCCAAATGCTTCTCTATCCCACCTAACGAGTCCAACCAAATCCAGCAATCTCTTGATACTTAGCTGCACCAGAGCTTGTAGTGGAGAGCAATGAGACCCCTGGTCTCCTAAAGTTGGCAACTTCAAGAGGAACTCTACTTCATCTTGCCCACTAATTGTGAATTCAGACAGGGAGTTTAAACCATTCAACTGTGGTATAGTATTTGCCAAGCAGCCCATAGCAGTCATAGATTTCTAGTAGCTGAATGTCCTGTGGCAGCAAGAGCATATTTGGTCCTACTCTTCCCGCTTTTCCAAAATTGCAATTCTCAAAACTCAGTTTCTTGCAATCTAACCGAATTCTGTCAGGGTCAACAAAAAATTGACTGAATTCCTGACCTACACAAATTTTATGGTAATTGAACCAACCATGGGCTTGGCGGGACATGACAAGTTGATTATAAAATTCAAAATCTGACAAACATCCTTCAAATATTTCCTACTGTTTCAGCCCTTGTAGTTCTTTAATTTGTACAGAAAATGGTATCCTAAGGCACTGAAGATAGCAGAGCATAGAGAATGCCCCCTATGGTATTTTTTGCAATACCAAACCTACCCAAATTATATTAACGAATCCAAGGTTAACCAGTGCCTCTAGGCCTTCAGGGGCATTCCGAATACATGTGTTACAGAGGTCCAATTCCCTTAACTTCTTGAGCTTTCTAAGAGGTGGCAGAAATGTAAGTTTATCACAATCTTGCAGTATCAGTGCAGTAAGATTTTCCATGTCTGATATACAATTACACAATTCCTGGACTGAAGTAGAAAATAGATCTAGAACTTGGAGTTGAGTCATGAACCTGAAAAATGAACTTGGAATAAACTTCAGGCAATTGTTTTTCAATATCAAGGTTGAGAGGTTAGGACACGGAGGGAATGTATGTGGAGAAATTTCTGATATATCGTTATTCATCATGGAAACGATATCTAGATCTTCTTTCCACTCCTTTTCACTAGGTATCACATAGAGTCCCACTCCAGCTTTTTGTTGGAATTCGTGGACTCCTAAACGTAGAAAACATCCACGAATCCCTCCGAGGACCCAAGTAAACGATTAAGAAGATCTAAAATTTAAGAATTACCTCTGGTTGCTGTAATCGAAATCCTTCGATTCTGATTGCGCTGTTGTACGTTCAACCCGAACAATCACCAGGCGCTGCAGTATGCAAACGTCCTCTATCGGATACAGACCGGGAACTCACTCGATACCCGGGGAGTGCTAGCGCCTAGGGTTTGAGAGGTTTTTTTTTTCTTCGGGTAGAGAATGGCACGAATGTTCTCAACCGAAAAATTGGACTATTGAAAAGACGGCTAGGGTTTTCTTAAAAAACCCCGAACCTCTTAGAGTCCAACCCTAATAATATCTTATCATATTCTAATTTAAATTTAAATTAAATTAAAACTGATATGATAAGATTCTGCCATTATCTCGGTAATTTAACTAATTAATTTACCGAGTCAGATTCTTATAATCTGGACATCATCCAGATACATCAAATATGGACATATTTCCATATTCATTGTATCTGGTAAACTTTCTAAGTACGATTAACTTAGACATATTTCCAGATTCATCGAATTTGGTCACCAGAAAAATAACTTAACAAGTTCGCTTATTGTGTGACCCTATAAGTTCATTTAACACTAGCAGTGTGCCTAAATCATATTTAAATGGCCCACAAGTTATAAGCGGTTTCTAGCAAAACATTATAACTATCCAGGTTAAATGAAGATCGGTGATCTCTTTGAACCAAACCATAATTTTATATTTAGTCCTTTTGTCACACGATATCCAAATTAAGCATAAGGCACGGAGCATGCCATCCTTATTAAACTTAATCGATTATTTCTTGATTTCATAATAGACTATTCAAACAAATGATATCAATATCTTAGATTGATATATTTGAGCACGGCCATGCATTTTTAACGGTCTAACTTATCAAGGGGCTCATGGATATCTCTCCCATAATTGAGAGGGACAAATTCCTTCACAATCAAGCATATTCCTCTCCTTAATTTATTCTATATCCAACAGTAGTCTAACTTATTATCTGGTTAAAGACAACTTTAGACAATGTCAAAATATAAAATTTATCAAGTAGGAAACTATGATGAATTTAGGTCGAAGGACTTTCAATATTATTATCGCTAGAAAGTACTTATGACATATTCTATGAAATACTCTCACAGTGGGTCATGTCCAATATAATGTTCTCTAACATTTATTTATGTCTTAACTCGATATCACAAATATCCATGGCTAGTAAAACATAGCTATCAAGTTACAAACATACTAATCTTAATTTATTATTATTCCAATAATAATAATTGATCAGGGACAGTTTTAAAATAGTCATTGTATTCATTGTAGGGTTTTACTATCAAGTCACGTACTTGATGACTACAAAACAAAACTCACTATTCATGGAAAGGAAAGCCTCATATTATTATATAAAACATAATGACAATAGTATAAATACAAATTGACTCTAAAGTATATCCCCAACACTTTTACCATGAACCTAGGCATATCCCCAGAAAACTTTCCACTGGTAATCCTTAATGCCATGTCTCTGATCAAATCATGCATCTTCACTCTTTCAACTCCTTTAAAGTCTATTATTTTCTCAAGTAAGCAAACATTTATCAGTTCATTCAGTATTGCTTGACCTTGATCATGCTCTTGTTTCCTAGTGTCCCTTGTATCCATCAAATCCATTGAAATAAATCTACTTATTAGTTCCTCTCTAGCAATAAAGCGATCCTCGGGATATAGAGAACAGCACAGCAAAAAGCGTTGGTGAGATGAAGTAAGGCGACTAAAGCTCCACTGCAGTACAGGAAACACATCACATTCCATATCATCAAGCCCTATAGATGATCCTTTCAATTGTTCCAGTGCATTTCTCCATTCGTACAAGTTGTCCATACCTCTCATGCTTCCAGCCATCGTGATGATCCCAAGTGGCAGGCCGGCACACCTTTTTGCAACTGCCTCGGCAGCCTCTTCAACATCTGCTTGAATTATTGTTTGGTAACCAAGCGTATCTTTAAACAATTCCCATGCTTCATCAGTAGGCAAAGGTTTCACTTCAAATATTCTCTGACAATGCATTTTATGGCACGATTGGAATAAGCGACAGGTCAAAATCAACCTACACCCTGCTCTGATGGGATTTCCCAACTTCTTCGAGCAAAAACCTTTCCAGACATCATCCAAGATTAGCACAAGTCTTTCATTTGCATCAATTTCTTAGATAATATAGCCGCTCTTACCTCTTCGTCATCATAATCTGATAGACCAAGGCATAGAGTTCTTGCAATGTCATCTTGCAGCCTTTTTATGCTAAGCTCCTGAGAGATAGTGAGCCAGCAAACGCGAAAATTAGTAATTTCTAAGAGATTATTGTTGATGTGCTTCGCCAATGTGGTTTTACCCACGCCTCCCATCCCATAAATGCCAATGCTTGTGATGTTATCAGTCAACAAGCATTGCGATATTTTCTTCAAATTATCTTTGAACTTCTCTCCAAATAATCTAGATGTCAACCGTGGTTCACCCCTGTTGTCATGAGCATCAAGAAGAAGACCATTGAAATGTCGACTTTGCTCAATAAGTGCAGCTACGGTTTCTTGCATTTTAACCACACGTTGACCACTCAATGGGTGTTTCCAAAGTCCCTCCTCCTTTACTCTGTTTTGCATTGCAGTGAATTCATCGTTCACTTTTTTGACATCCTCAAACCAATTTTCAACTTCCATTTTCCTTTTCTTTTTACCTGAACCTTCGATCATTTTCACTTCATCCTCAAAGTCAGATGCTCGACATGTCAATGCTCGCAAATTTCTTTCTAGCAACTCAACATTGTGTTCATAGTTTAAATAACTTTTCCCCATGTCCACTCCAAGATTTGTCAGTGCCTCCATAGCCTCAACCTTCCCACACTATGAGGCTGTCAAATACATCAATATATTTAGAAACATGCTCCAAAACACATTTTATATACGATAATTGACAATATAAATAAGAAACATAAATTTGTAACCATTCTAACTTCCCATAAATATATGTTATCCAAAATGAATAATCTACCATACTAGGGTTGACAGCTGTGTGATTTTTTTTAAAACCAATTTTAATAGGTTCTCAAACGATTATTTGTTTAATTATGTGATTGATGAAATTTCAAATAGATTTTAAGTTTATTTATGTCAACCGATACCCATTCTATTAAGTAAAAGAATATTTATGTGTGTGTAAAACAACAACTTATCTAAATATTAAGTAACTTGTCTAGCTTTAATTTAAAAAAAAAAAAGAATTAAAAAGTCTAGTTATTGCCAAATATTCAATTTCAAAACAAAATAAACAAGCAAACATTATTTACTTAAAAAACTCTTTTCTTTTTTTTTGCATTTTAAAAATCTCTTAAAATACAAATGAAAAAAAGAAAGAGAAATTAAGAGTTCAAGATGTATCGTTCTACCGATTAGCTATGATTATACAATCATTGGTTTATCATTAGATATAGGTTTAAGCTTTAAATTTCTTAGATCAATGGATACCAAATCTATTAGGTTTTAGTAATAAGAATCATAAATAGTTTCGACTTTGGTAACTAACTTTTATTAACTAATCATACAATTACCACTCCTTTATCATACTACTATAAAAACAAATTTATCACAACCCGGTTGTGAAATAAATTACCTTTTTAATCTTTTGTTAATGAAATTAGCTATATACTATACTCTTCATTTTCCATTTTGGCAATGTGAAAGACCAAATGAGCTCCAGTAGAAAGATTGAACTCTAAACCTTGTTATTTTATTTTTTTTTTATGATTTAGAAATCGGCAGTCACTACCGACAAACCAGTGCGTATTGAATAAACCTGAAAGCTAACCCAATACCCATAAATCAGGCTAGTCATGTAAATCACCTCAAAGAGACAGCGAATGACGCAAGGGAGGCTCGAACTCGAACGGAGGGCTAACTGAATGAACTAAACCTTTGTCTTTAGTTTTTTTTTTTTTTAATAAATATAAGAGATGTTTAAATTAAGAAATATTCACACTAACAGCAGAAGCTACATGAGGAGGAACAGCTCCCATCCAAACCATAGACTTTACATGAAAAGGAACAGATAGACTGATGGAAACGAAAAGACAAGACAGTTGGACAGTGAGCAACACAGTTTTATCACGAAAAGTAGAACTTAAGCCATTACATGATGACGGCGATAACAATTGTGTTAACAGAATGCACCAAATTCCCTAAAACGGAGAGATTTGTATGTCAGGAGTCAGTATTGGAAACCATGTTCTGGCAATCAGATTTCTTAATAACATATTTCCTTAAAGGGCTTATCAATCTACTTCAATGAGCCATGCTTTGGAAGACTCGAAAGACAATATATCTCAAAGTGAACCATTTGACCCCTAGCTTGGGGATGAAAACTTACAAGTGTAGATTGACTAGGCCAAAATATTTTCTTTCTTTTATTAGAAACAAACTCTTGCAATAAAAAAAAAATGCAGATCAATTCACATCAATTGGGAGTCAAACGTTATTGCGATTTAGTACTTTTATATATAGGTAGAGTTAGGAATTTATGGAGTGTACGGTTTTGCTATGATATATTTTGTATTATAGAGCTTATAAGGATTGGTTAGTTGAGTGCTTAAGCAATGCGAAACATGATATATATATAATGTGTAGTGAATTTGGTTAAAATATCAAAAATATCTTTATACAAATTTCTTGTGGTTATTAATAAAATATTTTATAATATTTGTTGTGAATGTAGGTTTGTTCAAATAAGACAGAACATGTTAATTGTTTGTGCCATTTTTTTTTTCATACTTATTTTTCTATTTCCTTAACTATCTTGATTTAAATTTTCAAATAAAGTGGTATCATTACAGGAAAATCAACTTTTTGCGACGGCCAAAAATCGTCGCAAAACCGTCGCTGACCCAATTTGCGATAGTTTTGCGACATTTTGGCCGTTGCTAAAAACGCCCTCACAATTGGCCACGGCCAAGAGAAACCGTCGCTATTTGCAATGATTTTTGCCAGGGCAAGAAAAAATCATCACAAATTGCGATAGTTTTGCGACGAATATTTTTAATCAAATTTCAGAAATTTGCTACCGTTTTACTACGAAACACATTATCCTTCACAAAATCCTCGCAAATTGTAACAATTTTGCAAAAGTCATTCCAAAATCGTCACTGATTGTGAGGGTCAAGGCCCTCGCAAGATCGTCGCTAAGTGTAAGGGACTTGACCCTCGCAAAACCGTCGCAAATTGTGAGAGTTTTAGAAAGGAAATGTTAACCCCCAAGTCGTGCTCGCAAAACCCTTGCAAGTTTTGCGAGGAACTTTTTATTTTCAAAACTTAACCCTCGCAAAATCGTTATAATTTGCAAGAATTTTGCAAGAGATATTAAATCGTTGCAATTTGCAACGATTTTATAAGGAATTTTTATACCCTCGCAAAATCGTTGCAATTTGCGAGAATTATCATTGCCATCGCAAAATCGTCGCAGTTTGTAATGAAATTTTCTAACCCTCGCTAAATCGTCGCAAATTACGAGAATTTTGCTAAAAATTTTTATTTTTATTATTATATTTATTTTAAATTATTAATTCCCTGTAAATCAGTCTTGAAACACCATACAAACAAATGCCAAAACTATATTCATAATCCAAAAAATAATATAAAAAATTAAAACTAAATCTGAATAAATATAATTAAAATACTGAAACATAATATAATATAAAGTATTACAAAGTATGAATATATTACAAAATGCCAATACTCGCAATATCATTCCAAAACAATGACATTTGTATAATACCAGACATAGATATAGCCACCTTATGTTTTATCTATCTCTTTTCCTCTGGCATGTACAAGTCTAAACGAAAGATTTCTGCAAAAATAGAAGGAGATGAAATTCTCGACAATTAGACAAAATTAGTGTAAAAAATTGTATGTGATGGAATTTAAAATAAAAGAAATTAAAAGATTTTGAAATGTGAAACAAATAATAATAAGGATTGAAATTCTGAATAAAAAAAAATTTTAAAATTTGACATGAAATAGTAATGATGTAATAGATTTCAAGAATCCCTCACCATTAACTATATAAATTGTGAGGGGAATCCAACATTTGACTTCTTCATGCATATTGATAGCTTGTGAACTTCTTCATGCAAACATATTAATAAAGGGAATTACTTAGAAAAACATTTTTTCCACAATTCTAAACATCACACAACGATCACATAAGAAAAATTGCAGCAATTATAGCCATTTCTATGAGTAAATTCATTTTCCAACATTCAACACAAAATTCTACTTTTACTCTAAAATAGGGGTTAAAATCATTTATTTAATTAACCAAGGAAACCATTTTATTTTAAAACATAAACCTCTAGTTTAAAACCTACATATGTTAGGTGATGTTAGGTGTTCGTTATAGATTTTTTTTTTTCTTTAAAGAGAGTTTATATTAAAATATATTAAAAAAATTTATTGGGGAGCTAATTAAATATATATGTATATGTATATGTACATATATAAAAGGGGTTTTTCAAAATCTTTGCAGAAGCCATCCCCCCCCCCCCCCAAACACAGGCTCGTTAAAGGAACCGTCCCTTAGCCCAAAACAAAGAGCAAATATGGTGAAATATTTTTTTTTTTTTTTTTATGCCAGAATCAATGTTATACTTTCAAACAATTTCCAAGTCACTAGGTACTTTGTAGTGGCATGATCCCAAGAAATTGTATTCATTATACAAAACATTTACAAGGAAGGTTTCTAAGATCCATAAGCAGCAAATAGTACATGAAAGTCATTTGGACAACCAGATATTGACCAAGAATGAAAGCATCGAAGAAAATTCTCAATTTACTAAAGCAATTAATGTGAACATATAGTGTCAAGAAGAAATTCCTTACCCAAATCCTTATATGTACTTCAATTATATGAGGAGCCAATAAAATATTGATTTTCAATGTAAATGAAATGTTGAACAGCACGAATAGCCTTTACATATGCTGTATATATGCTCATGTCAAGAAGTACATTCTTCCCACATACCAGGTTCTGTTAACAAAACAACAACCGACTCTTAACAAAATAGGATGGAAAAGAGAAAAGCCCCAAAAAAAAAAAGAAAAAGAAAAAATAAGAGAAAGAAAGGTTAGTGATTTGTTTTCTCTCACCCTCAGTGTAGCTTCTTTAGGATCCTTAGGAAAGCGTTTTAAAGAATTTGAATCAATTGAACGAAAAATCTACAAAACAATTGAAGGGAAGATACAAGTAAAAGATGTTAATACCAATATATATGCATGAATGCCATGATAAAGCTAGTGAAAGAATTTACCTGAACATGCCAACATTCAGGATCTGTTTCGGTAACAGAGGGAGTATCAGAAGCCCCTAGGATGTCAAGTATCCGTTCTAACCGGAGTAAAGCATCATCTTGAACATAACAAACACCAAAACTTCCTAACTAGTCAATATAAAACACCACGCACATAGGGGCTCATTTCCACGACATAAACATAATTTCATTTCATCAAATCTTCAGCATTCAAAGCATGAATTCCAGGAGCAAATATATGAACAAAATTTTCAACACACATAGGACAATTCTTTCGGTTTGAGCAAAAGTACAACAAGAAAAGCATTCTATTGATAAAAAATCAGCTCTCCAGTGATTCTGCTTCTTCTTAAACTTCCTTCATAAAGTCCTCAAGGAGAAGTCACACAATCAAAACCTCCAAGACATCAATTTTGAAAAACTGGCAGCACATACCGATATTCAATTTTCACCTATGTTATGCGGGTAAAAATGATTTCTTGGCATAAATGACTTCATTTCTCACATCATAAAACATCCTCTCATAGAAATATAACAGTTTTCATGGTATATATCAACCTATATTGCAGAAAATACAAAAAGCATCGAGCTGTCCAGCAAGGACATTTTCGAACACAAGAATGAGAAATTGGAAGGGAAGGTGATGGTGTTACCTCAATTTTCAGCTCAAGAACTTCAGAAAAATTATTTCTTCAACCTCCAAGAAGTGATGATACTGGAGACAGAAGGATTGCAATGCCAAGAGTGAGTGTGTGAGATTGAATTATTGTTTGAGTGTGAGCTACCCATATCCACTTTTAGTTTAATATCTCAAGACTTAGGAATCATCATCCTGAAAGAAAATAGAGTATACCATATCCACTTTTTTCTACACCACAAAGTCATCACACTCACACCATTGTGCAGCATTACAAAGAATATTCTGTGACAATAAAATTTTCAGGCAATGCCACACCAAATTTATAGCTAAGACATTCACACTTCTGAGCAACTCTGAAATGTCACTCGCACAGAATTTCATGTACCTATGAAAACAATTCCAGTTACGAACCGCTTTAATCCCAGCCTCCCACCTCTTCCTTTCCAAGCCCCCTTCCACCCCCACTCTAAGATAAAGAAGGAAGATAGTCCAAGCTGCTAAGACCTAATCTCATCATCCATGAAAACCAAGAAAGATCCACAAATAAAAGAAAACTCTTGTGACAGAGGGCCTTATCAAATTAACACTCCTAAACCCAAATCGCTGAAACACAAGTAAATGACATATATCCAACTCAACATGCCAAAAATGCTAAACTTGTAAATAAACAAAACGTATAATTTACAAGCAGATTGACTGCATCAAATAGAAACCATAACCAGAAATACCACTAGAATATTTAATGTATATGGAACCAGAAAAATGCAATCTTTGAAGAGAAAGTAACCTGCCAAGAATAGTGGCAAGAGTATTGAGATAAGTGTCAATCATCTGCTCTCTTGTTGGGGCAAGGTCTTTAGGGAACTCCATGACAATAGCCAATGGTTATAATCACAGCCAGGTAAATTTATAGTCTCTCTGGGTTCATTGCTACTGCTCCTCCTAGCAGAGTACCCGCCATCACCAACAGCTCTTACAAGAGGTGTTCGGGGGGGGAGCACCGCGGGCAGGGGAGAGAGTCGGGGGGAGAGCTGCAGAGGGGGAACGCCGGGGGGGGGGGGCCGCGGGGGAGGGAGCAGCGCTGTAGGAGGGATGGGGCGCGAGGGGGGGCGCTGCGGGAGGGGGGTTCTGTGGGAAAGGGGGGCACGGGGAGGGCTGGGTGGGGGCTGCGGGGACCTCCGGGGAGGAGGGCCAGGGGGGAGCACTGGGGGGGAGGGGGAGCGGGGGGAGTGCCGGGGGGGGAGGGGATTAGGCTAGGGTAGGAGGGAGGGGGCGATTGTGGGAAGGGAGGATGATGGGCGTGGGGGTTGTGGGTAGGACAAGAAGAAGGAGGGGGCGAAAAAAATGGGGGGAGCGGAAATTTTGAGGAAATTTTTAATTTTTTTTTAAATTTTTAACTATTTCGTTGCAATTTGTGATGAAAAAATTAAATCCTCACTAATTTCTCATAAATTTATATAAAGGACATTATAAATCGATCTCTATATTACAATTTTCACTATTTTTTTTAATGTTCTTAATAATATTAATAGTATTTAAATTATTTTTTTTTATATTTTACTTTATACACCATTTAACTAAATGGATAGATAAAAAAATTAGACATATGTATATACATAGTTATATAGTATAATATATATTAACATGTAGTAGGTGAAAAACATTACAAACCGATATTTACATTAATTATCACTATTTTTTTTAGTGATCTCAACAATAATAACAGTATTTGAATTATTTTTCTTTATATATTTTACTTTATACACCACTTAACCAAATGGATAGATAAAAAAATTAGACATATGTATATACATAGCTATATAGTATAATATATATTAACATGTAGGAGATAAAGAACATTACAAACTGATCTCTATATTATAAATTTCACCATTTTTTGTGACATCAACAATAATAACAGTATTTGAACTATTTTACTTTATACACTACTTAATCAAAGTGATAGATCAAAAAATTAGACATATGTATATATATATATATATATATATATATATATATATACATGTTATAATATATATATTAAACTAAAGAGATACTTGTATACATTGTATACATATACTTATATATTAGAGTAAGTATATAACATAATATAATTAACTATTTATATTTATTTATGCAATACATTAGGTGTCTAACATAACATAATTACATATACAAAATTATAATAAAATGCACAAATTAAGACATGTTATTAAAAATATTTCAGTAAATTTGTCAAAATACACCATCACACAAAAACATAAATAAAAATTAAAAAATATAAAAATATATAGATTAAAACCCTATTTTGTCGCAAAACCCTCGCAAATTGCGACGGTTTTGCAAGGGAAGAAGCAAATTTGTCGCAATTAGTGACGAATTTGTGATGAATTAGAGTTTTCAGATTTTTTATTTAAATATTTTTAATTAAAAATATTCGACCGTCACAAACCATCGCAATTTGCGAAGGTTTAAAGGCCGTCGCAAAACCCTCTCAAATTGCGAGGGCTTTGCGATGGACATTCAATTTTTTTAAAATATTTTTTTAAAATAATCGACCGTCGCAAAACCCTCGCAAATTGCGAGGGCTTTGCGATGGACATTCAAAAAAATTTTTAAAAAAATAATCGGCCGTCGCAAAACCCTCGCAAAATTGCGAGGGTTTTTGTGATGGATATTCAAAATATTTTATTTAAGTATTTTATTAAAAAAAACCATCGCAAAACCCTCGCAATTTGTGAGGGTTTAAAGGCCGTCGCAAAACCCTCGCAAATTGCAAGGGCTTTGCGATAGGCATTCAAATTTTTTTTTAAAACTATATTTTTCAAAAAACAATTGACCATCGCAAAATCCTCGCAATTTGCGAGGGTTTAAAGGCCGTCGCAAAACCCTCGCAAATTGCAAGGGCTTTGTGATGGACATTAAAAAAAAATTAAATATTTTTTTCAAAAAACAATTGGCCGTTGCAAAACCCTCGCAAATTGCAAGGGTTTTGCGATGGACATTTAAATTTTTTTAAAAAAATAATCGGCCGTCGCAAAACCCTTGCAAATTGCGAGGGTTTTGCAACGGACTTTCAAAATATTTTATTTAAACATTTTATTAAAAAACCATCGCAAAACCCTCGCAATTGCGAGGGCTTTGCGATGGACATTTAAATTTTTTTAAAATATTTTTTAAAAAAACTATTGGCCGTCGCAAAATCCTTGCAATTTGCGAGGTTTTTGCGACGGACTTTCAAAATATTTTATTTAAAAAAATTATCGCAAAACCCTCGCAAATAGCAATGGTTTTGCTACGAATTGCAACGGATATTTTGGCCGTCACAAAACCATCGCAAATTGCAAGGATTTTGTGACGGTGTTGGTCAATTCACAAGTTAATTGATAATCGTAGCAAAATGGTCGCTATTAGTGACGGTACTATAGCCGTTGCAAAAAATTCGTCGCAAAAAGTGATTTTTTCTGTAGTGTATCATAACCTAGGTTTTCTCAATTTAAGGTTTTACAATCTTTGAAATTGTGAAATTTAACGAGGAGAATAATCTAGGCAGTAGATTTAGAAGATAGGGAAACACAAATCTCTTTAGGGAACAGTATATTGGTCAACATTTTTTCGTTGATGGAGTTAAGAATAAAGAGAGTTTATTTGAGCAGTTGTACATCATACATGGATCAGATAGATTAGGAACAAAATCATCTAATTGTGGATTTGAGAAAAATAAATCCAAGTTACACAATTAAAGTGAAGAATAAACGGTTACAATTGTCATGAATGTTTACATCCTCATTAAGAAAATAAAACATGAGAATTAGATCTACTATGATGATAACTGACATATGCGAAGATGTTCTCACAGTCTTCAAGCATGTAGATATTTATCAAGTGGATTTTAATTTTCATATCTTTGCTCCAAAGAATTAATTAGCTTCAATTTGAAGTAAGTATTTTTATCCATAGCTATACTTATGGGGTTTTAACTATTAGGGTATTTGAAAAAAAAAATAGAAAATAAGTTTTTGGAGCCATACACACTTTGGGTTCTAGATGGTGTGATGTATTTGATAAAGATGTGGGGAATCTAATTTCATTGAACTAGTAGTATTTCAATTGTTGCCGGATTTGTACTTGAGGTGGAGCCTTAAAAGCATCAATTGGCTGGATCCCATTGCCAAAAAAAAAAAAGTATTAGGGTTTTCATCTGCAAGAAAGAAATACCTAGACAATCGAAAAGGGAAGAGCACATTACTTTTACGAAGCAGATATGACGGTGTGAGGAGAAAATTTTGCAAGGGCAAGAAAATATCAAGCCTTCTCATGAGTTATCAAACTATGTTAGATGCGTAGTAACCACGCATGTTCATTGACAAAGTTGAGCTAAAAATAGCTGGGAGCGTGTTGATTTAGGTATGTAATTGAACGCATCCATACATTATTGATTAGTGATTATAGAGGTTAATAGAATCAATGTGATTATAATTTCAAAATTACAAAAATTTAAAAATAAAAAAATGGAGGTGTTGCTCGTTAAGTGAAGCAAGGGGTATTTGAATTCCTCAAGTGTAATCAAACGGACTTGAATTTAAGCATCGTTTAGTGATTGTTGTAAATATTTCGAAGACTGGTGAGGATTAAAGATAAAAAATAAGTTGTTGAGTTTTTCTTAATCCCACAGGGGGTAGTTTAAAAAAAAGGGTAAGGAAGGATTCTATTTAAATAAGTTAGTGTTTTTTTTTAGGAGTGCACCAACTCATTGAGTCTAGTAAATTGGGAGATTTTTTGGTCTTGAGTTATTTTGTGACGGTTTGTAATTTTGTCCGACCAAATTATATAGTAGTGTGTTTCTCTTCGAAGTTGTGGATATAGGTCTAATTGAGAGACCAAACCACATTAAATTTTCATGTTCTATTTTATTTATTTATTTTTCTTTCCTCTTTCTATATATTTGTGTGTTGCTTCTATTGCCCATCCCAATAAGTAGTATTAGAGCTAGGTTCCAGTTTGAGAAAAGAGTAAGGTTCGGGCTTAGGGAGAATCTTACCTGGGAGAAGAACAAGGTCAGGCTTGGGAGAAGAGCAAGGTTTAGGCCTAGGGAGGAGAGAAAAGGAGAAAGAGGTGCTTCATCAGTAGTTCTGAGTAAAAGGTAATTTTTTTGTGTCACGTGGAGGTAAGGCATTTTATTATGGATTCTTTAAATATCATATATACGAAGAATGAGATTTTACCTCTGCTGTTTGATGGAAAGATTGATTTCATTCTATGGCAATGCACAACTCAAGACTACTTAGTGCAGTAGGGTCTTGATTCTGCATTAAAAGGTGAGAAGCCAGAAGGGATGAAGGATTCAGATTGGAGTACTATTTAGAAAAGGACGGTTAGTACTCGATCAGTATTGACTCCACATATTAAAGTTATAGTATTGAAGGAGACATCGCCTAAAAAGATATGGGAGACTTTATATAAAAAACATACATCGAAGACACTGACTAACCGCTTGAAGATGAAGATAGATCTATATTCGCTTAAGATGGAAGAATGAGGTAACATTATTGACTATATAAATAAATTTAATAAGTTAGTACCTTGACTTGAAAATTTAGTGGAGAAGATTGAAGATGAGGAGCAAGCATTGCTCTTGTTGGCTTCTCTACCCAAATCTTACACGCTATTGGTGCAGTCACTGCTAACAAGAAAAAGCACACTGAAACTGAATGAGGTGTCGAAGTCTTTAGAAGAAAATCACCAAATAATAAAAGAAAATCAATTTAAAAATAGTCGAGTACTAGCTATAGAGAGTTGGAGAATAGGGAAGAGTAGAAACAAAAGAAAAGATGATCATGAAAGAGGAAAATCCTAACTGAGTGATAATAGCAACCTTGAATGCTATTACTATGGGGAGATTGGTCACATCTAAAGTAGTTGCCCAAAAATGAAAGAGGATTTAAAAGCTCTAAGAGAACAAATGAGGGGTAAAGCCAAAGTAAGTGATTCGAAGGACGGTCGCATTTTATTAATGTGACCTGTATCTTTTCTAAATTTCATATATTCTCATATTTCATCGAGAAAATTTTAATTAAACAGATATGGTCGCATTCTGAAAATGCGACCTTACTAAAATCGAATTGCATGTGGAGTCGTCCCACTGTCGGAATTCCTTTGTAAAACGGCCCTATTTTACGGAATTCCCGCATTGTCTTCCTCCAAGCATGGTCTCTCTCCCTCCCTCTCCCCTCCTCCCTACCCACTCCCCTCTGTCTCTTCTTTTACCATCCTTCTCCTCTTTCACAGACTCACTATCCTCATCGAAGTCATCCTTCGATACCCAAGTTAAGTTGGAATCATATCTCAGAGGCCAGCATTCTCTCAAGTCATCTCTCATCGTCCTCATCAGAGTCATCCCTCGATAGCCTACATTCTATTGGAGTCATCCCTCACTGTTCTCATCAGAAAAGGTTAGTTCTTTTTCATACTTTAAGTTTATTATTCTTGTTACTGTTTCAATTTAATTTTTGTTTCTATGTAATACTTTATTTTATACACAAAGCTTTAAAGTTCGATTTTTTGCTTCTCTATTTTGTGGTTTCTCAGTTTTTTTTTTTTTTGGTTATGTTTTTTGTTTCTCTATTCTTGATTTCTTTGTTTTTTTTTTCTTTTTATTGCTCTTTTTTTGTCCTTTTTTTTTTTTTGAGTTTATTGTTCTTTTTGTCTTTTGTTGTTTTTGTTTTTGTTTTTGTTGGTCTCCTATGCCTTTTTGCATAGCCCAATAATGTTGTTACTAGAAAGAAAAACTTTTGGGAGGTCATTTAAATTTTTTTTGTGTACAATATTTTAGTGTTTGATTTTTTATTTCTTGGTTTCCTAGCTTCTCAGTTTTTCCTGTTTCTCTAGTTTTTTGGTCTTCTATCTTTCTATCTTTCTATTTCTTCTTTAGAGTTCTGGTGCCTTTTCTGCATGGTCCATCTCCATTATTGATGTGTGTGTGTGTGTGTGTGTGTGTGTGCGCACGTGCACGCATGTGCTTGTGGTACGAAATAGTCTCAACAAAAATTACACGGATGGTTAAATTTTAGTTCAAGTGCTACACATATTCACATATACATACTTTAGACAAATATACTTATCATGTAGTGTAGAGTCCTAATGGCAATTATCAAATCCATGGGAAAAGTGGTAAGAACCCTTACTTTGCTCTAATCTTATTGTTTGACGAATAATTGGACAAGATAAAGTAAATATGGCTCTTCACCTAGAGAATCTATCAACCATCACACAAGATAAGTCACCTAAAGTCACAAAATCAATCTAAGAATAAGAAAAAGAGATAAGTCATGCAATCAAGCTAAATTCTCCAAAATTAGCTAAATACAAAATACCAATCTAGTAAATTAAACACCCAAATTAGCATTAGAATGATTGATCTCAATCAAAACTCACACTCTCTAGAGTTATGAGTTCTCTAAATTTAGCCTCAATTAAGGATATCTCTACCACCTAAATTAGATCTAATGAGCATTATACCTAATGAATCCCAAATTCATATAAAAAAAAGTGTAAAGTCCCTATCTTTAGGCAACTTCCCACTCCACCAATCATCATGTTCATTTTCCCCAAATCCTTTCTCAAATTCATCTATGGAAAATAAATTTAGTAAATTAATTAATTTGGTGCCCAACTCCTAACACCATCTTTCGAAATCATTAGGAGAGAATATACCCAAAACAATCAATCCACATAATACAAACATGCAAATGATAACTAAAATAGGTTTCAATTAAACTACAAAGAATTCAATATAAAATATAATAAGGATTCATCCCTTTAATTATAATTCAATCGATGCAACCTAACATTAACAAAATAGATTTATAAAGAGAAATGGAGAAAAACTCATAAATAAGTGTGTTACCATTCTTTCTTACAATCTCCCTGGAAATGCTCTTATCCTCCTCAAAGATGAGCTTGATCTTTCCCTGGTAACCTTTCTTGGTGTTTTTGAAGGGTTCTCTCAATGTTTCTCTCTAAGAAATCGTGCCCTAAGGGTTTATAATAGGAGTATTTATAGTTTTTCTCTTCAAAACCCTAAGAACTACAAAACATGGCATGTTTTGCAAAGTTGAGTGGTGCCTTCTATGTTGGCTTAATTGGTGTATTTCAGCTTTTTTTTTCCCCCTTCTAATTCCAAAATATGAACGACACCCGTTAACTTGATTCAAATGGCATCGCTAACCATTTGAAGTTTAAACTTTTGAAGTGTCTGAAACTAAATGTTGTTTCTCCTAGCTTGGGTGATGCTGCTTACCTTTTCTCTTTCAATTCCTTTTATGCTTTTTAATTACTTTATTTCTTCACCAACTCTTCACTCTACGTGTTCTACACAAAATAAAGTGAAAATAGAGAAATGAATAGTTATCTATCCAAGAATATATTTAATAATATAATTAAATTTATTCAAAAATTATTCAAATATATATAATTTATTTATTTATATATATAAATAAAGAAATATTTATTTGAATTGGTATTTTGAATAACTTAATCTTTGAATTAAATTTTGTTTTCCAAAATTTTCAAATAAAACACCAAATGATAAATTGTTTCTTGCAAAAAATAAAGTTTAAACCTCTTATCTACATTTAAATTAGACAACTTTCTCATTAGCAAAAAGACAACTTTCTCATTAGCAAAAAATAAGTTACAGAGCAGGCATATCCAATAAGACTACAAAATAAAGATAAATAGGGAGAAGGTAAAACAATACTTCTTGAGTGTATTGTAACTCAAGTCCTCATAGAATATGTAGATAGAAAGAGTTATCTAGAAGATTATTGATAAGTCCTAGCAAAAAGCGAAAAAAATAACCTAAATAAAGTAGTTCAAATAAAATAAAACACACTAAAATAAAATAAAGCGAAATAGAAGAAAAAAAAAAGCAAATAAAGTATAACAAAAAGACATTTGAAGAAAGTAAGTAAAGTGTATGAAATGACAAAGTACTACAATGAAGAAGTATCAATAGAAACATCAATGGTAGCTGCTAGCTCCAGAATGTTCGCTCTATCCACCATGTCCTCTTTTGCCTCCGAGTCTACTAGGCTTAATTCTATCCCATATGCTAGACAAGAAACCTTCTTGCCTCTAATGTTTGGCCTGCATATCTTTCATGATGAGCATTTTCTTTTTACGTGCCATAGTCAACTGTTCCAGCAAAGACCTAAACTAAGCAAATAACTCTCCTTGTCACTCTAGCATCTTTATCAAATGTTCTCCTGTAGCTAAGTGATCATCTAGTTTTGTTGCTGCTCCACTGTGCCTTTAAGCTTGTCTATAGTCAGCTTTAATTGAGCCCATTGAGATCTCATCTCACACTGAAACTTAATTGTAGAAGTCAGTTGCCCAATATTAGGTCTCTGTCCTTATGGTGCCTCTACTACAGGTGGTGGAGGTGGATGTTGGGCTATTCTCTTCTTGAATTCCTAAGGTGCGAGCCACCTTTTTCCAGGCTCATCATAATTGTAACCACAATTCACCAAGGTACGATCTATGATGATCTCACTAGAAGTGGTAGAAGTGGATATCTCAACATCAGTAGGAACATCAAAATGCCAGAGAATCCATCTAATGACTAGGGGCAAAATGAATGCCTTAGAGGTGTGGCCCGATGCCATAACCACTAGCATATATGAAATCAACAATGGAGCTAGCGGGATGATCTACGAATAAAACATTTTGTACCAAACATAAAGATCGACTACCCTAGCCATATTCATGCCACTCACTCTTGAAACAACATTAAATCCAAGCATATACATAGACAAATAGAGTTGTGGGGGCTATCAATCATATGAAGAACCATAGAAGATCCAGCTTGGTGATAGTTCAGGTGTAGCTCTAGCCTAGCGGCATTAAAGTCCCACTCCTCTTGGATGTGACCTTCTTATTATTTGTATTTATATCTATCCAAGTCCCTCATCTAGGACATGAAATATTTAAGCTAGCACTGTCCTGGTTAGATAAAAGGGGACTCCTCTGACAGTGGTGTTGCAATGCCCTATTAAATTACATGGTGGATTGAGAAGGTATTTGCATATATGAGCATTTATGTGAATTTGTTTGGAAAAAAATGTATGTATAAGCCTTAATTGTTAGAGTGACTATTTGTTTTAGTTTGCTAATATGAATTTTAAGAATTAATTATATGCATTTCTATTGTATAGTTTTTATTAAGGAAGGAAAAACTAATATCATATTTTTGGGAGCAAATTGATATTTATCAAAGTACTATTTCAAAATATATTTTGGAGGAAAATTATAATTTTATATTCTATATGGGAGTATATAAATATTTTCTTTATATATGGTGCCTGAATTGTAACTGGAGCAAAGTTATGTAATAAGTCAATATAAGACTTATTTTAATTGACTTTTGACTTATTGTTATTAGTTAATTTTAATTCAAAACTAATTTTAATTAAATTTATTTTTATTAAATTAAACCCTAGAGTATTAAAAGTTTGTAAAATTCTCTTTTTAACCCTCTAGTGTGCCACCACCTATAGAGCCAATCTTAGCACTTTATTTTGTTTTAAACCTAACCTTACATTTATATTAAATTCTATATATCCATGTGTGCATCTTATCCTATATAATTTAATCTCTATCATTCAAGTGTTTTAAATCACATCTATACACTTGATTTCCATTCAATTATATTATATCTTAACCTTAGAATTTACTTCTTACTCAAGGAATTAAATCACAACCCTTTATTTCTCTTAACCTACAAACAAAACCAAAATTTCCCCCTTATTTCTCTCCCCTAGCTATCTGCCCTCTCTCATTTTCTCTCTAATTTTCTCTCTTTCTCTCCCCTAGTGCCACCACTATCTTTCTCTCCTATTTTTCAATTTTTCTCTTGCAAAAATAAGAACCCTAGCTATAAAAAGTAGAAGATCATCCTTCTATTTTAGTGGCTTTCAAGTGTTATTCAAGTGTTCTTCACAAAGTAAATGCAAAGAACTCATTTCCCATTTATTTTCTTAAGTTTTGCAAAAAAATTAAAGTTTTGGCCAGATTTTGGTATAGATACCATCTCTGGTCACTTTAATGTCAGGGGTTTACTATAAACTTGTTTGTAACTTATTATACTATGATTATGTGGTGTTTCTATAAGGGATTTGTGAATAATTGATGGTGAATTAATGATTATAATTTCTAGTTAAATAGAGTATTATTTCTGGAATTTATGTAAGCTGAAACTTTGGGGATTAATTTTGCCTAATTTTGATTAGGGTTTTATTGAAAAAGAAAATTTTCCTATGAAACTGAAATGTTTTGGGAGTGTTTGGATTTTGATTTTGCATGAATATCATGTCTGGAAGTAAGTCTTTTGATTTTTGTTAATTGTTCTATTTTTGGCCTGAAAAACCACATTCTAATGCAAATTTGTTGAATTATTTAAGTATTTTTCCCGAGTTAATTTTGATCTAAAATTTTATAGTGTGAAACTAGGATGTATTGGGAGTATTTTGCAACAAAATCACTGAAAAATGATTTTTGGATTGCTCTCTATGATTTTTTGAAAATCGTTGCCAGAAGCTGCTTAATAGAGTTACTTTAGCAACTCTTCCTCTTTGAGCATTACTTTGACACACTTAGAGGCATGATCTTTGCCTGAATTTTTTATGAGTCTTCTATTAATATTGATGTTATGATTTGGAAATTTTTATGGAAAAACTAGTTCATTTGGTATATTAATTGAATACCTCAAATATTGCTCTATTTTCCTCTTGAAGTAAATTTACTGAAGATGTTAGATTTTAGAAACAAACATTATATTTCTATAAAAAACATCAGAAATGATTTGATTTCTTTACACGATGTTTTAGAATTGCATATTAGGTCTTTGCAAGAACTTTGATATTTGAACTAATATTGCATTTCGTTTAGCAATTGATTTCAGTTTCAGCTTTATCTATGATTGAAGTTAATTATATGAACTTGTTTTGTTATTGAATGATCATTTGAAGGGTTGATTTTGATGAGTGTAATTACATGGCATTTTCTTGACTCTGTACTTCTTTTATGAAGACGATCATGATATATTGTGGTTAGGGTTATGTGTTAGGCTTGTATTTTGAAAAGAGCAATTTAGGTGTTTGATATGGTGAAATTATTGGAGTAGGATTTTCTATAGGAGTTGAGTTCAATACCATAGAATTTATCATAAGAGTTTGAAGTATGAATGATTTAATCATTAGATTTGGTGTAGATTGAGGATTATGGAATTTAAAGATAATTTAGGACAACTCAGTACTTAGATCAAGGTAAACCCTTGTATTTCATGAAAACCTATTTTATATAAATTATGTTGGAAGACTTGTACATTCTAACATTCATGAAACCACTTTTTGTTATGAAATAAGCCCTTACATTGTATACAAATCTTTTATTATAAATGATTGCATTCTTTGGAAATTTTTATCGAAGTCATACAAACTCTTGCATATTTGAAATTCTTTCACAAATGATTTTATGATATTGCGATAAATATTATTTTCAAGTTATTTTGGGAAAAAAAAAACCATGAAATAATCTATTCTCTTGATAGGTAAATGTACATGATGTTGAGGAAATGCTTTGAGTAATATTATTTTGATAAATCTCTCAAATTGATGATAGTAGCATATGGAGTCATAATTCAAAGTTATTGATATGCATCATACTATATATGATCTTTTCTCCATGCATTTTTACAACATGCTTCCAAATACATTGGCTCCAAATATCAATATTATATCTATTATGTGCGATATGAGATTTATAAAAATGAAATACCTTCTCTTGTTATTAGAATGATATATATATCTATAAAATATTTTGAAATGGGAGATGGTCTATGAAATTGTGAACTATTTTCGAGATTTGATATATATACAAACACATATATACTTTTGATTGTTTGTATTTTGGAGTTATTTTATATTTATGCAAAATTTAGGGACAAATTTACAAATTTTTGGAGTTATATTGTAAATATTTAAAAATTTAGGGACTAAGTTGTAATTTTTTTGGAGTCATATTGTAACTATTTAAAATTTAGAGACCAATTTGCAAAGTTTTTGGGGTCATATTATTAATATTCAAAAATTTAGGGATTGATTTACAAAATTTTTACATTTATTTTGCAATTATAAAAAAATTTAGGGATCAATTTGTAAAATTTTTTGTGTTATATTGTAAATATTTAAAAGTTTAAAGAGAGATATTAGTTATGAAATACAAACTTTGTTGCTAAATATATAGTTAATAGTGATGACATTTATTATTTTTAGTTAGAAAATAAATTTTCATTGTTAATAATGTATCATTAGTGAGTAAATTTAAAATTTTCCTCATTGATATAGTTATTATTTCACTAATGCACATGCATTAGTTGGGCAATAAAAAATTTGTTGCTAAATGTTTTAATCACTAATCAATAGTGACAAATTTTTTTTTTTTTTTTTTTGTAGCTAAACAAAAATTTTCCTCAATAAATAGTACTTTTATTGAGAAAATTTTTTCCTGACTAAAGTTTTGTCGCTAATGTGTTTTTTCCTATAATGTGTGTATGTGTGTGTCTGTATTTGCCAGAGCAAGTTTCTTTCCAATAACAATTGTACCCTTATAATTAAAAATAAAAAATAAAAATCCATCTACTCAATATCATCAATGGCATAGAAGAGTTTCTCCCAAATTTATGCACTTTCTGCCGCCTCCTCTCCCGCCCCCAGGCTCCATTACCTTCATTATTCCTTATCCTCCTCAGTTGTTCTTTCATCTAAAAGTAATCCTCCACTTTTCTATCTCTCTTTGTTGGTTTTTTTCCCCCACATAATACTTCTTGATTCCAATATAGATATTCCAGTATATCTTCAATTGAACATGAAGCAAAGAATGACTCCTTTAACTTTTTCTTTCATCAAATGCTTATGTATTGATTATGAGCACAAAATATTAGCAAAATATGTATTTTGATTGGGTAGGATTTGAAATTTAAATCGTTTATAGGAAAAGGCAATTCAAATTTGTAAAACTAAAAGAGGAGAACATGGAATTTAAATATGAGATTTAAGGGTTATATATGATTGTTACAGGTCCCATCTACTAATCCCATCTTTGCTTTCAAACTTCAAATCTTAAAAGTATAAAAATAACATAAAGAAGAGGTACAAAAAGCTTTCAAAGTTCAATCTTGAACCCATTTACAAATCCTATCTTTACTTTTAGTTTTCACTCTTGAACTCTCATAAATTGCAGAAGGCTTTCAACTTTCAATTTTAAATCCATAAAACTGCTTTCAATCTTCAATCTTGAACTCACACAGATTGTAGAAGGCTTTCAAACTTTAGTCTTGAACCCATAAAACTAATCCGATAAAGAGGCATGGATCACCGAAGGCAAAAGAACAGAAAATTGAGGCAAAAAAGCTAACACAAAATAAAGGGATAGATGGCATGCTGAAGACAAGACGAGAGTACAGAAGACAAGAAGAGAGAGACTCATTGGAAGACAGAGTCCAAATATTTAGGGTGTTGAGATTTAAGAGTGAGGAAAAAATAATTTTTTTTTTCTTTTGGGTTAGAGGATAAAGATGTCATTTTGTAAAATTTTGTTCTGGCTAGAGTATACTTGCTCTAGCAATATCGCCCGCCTATATGAATACCTATGGTAATTTAGATATCCATGTACATTTGGATAAATTTAAATCGTAATAAATCTATTTATTATCCATTTTAAATGGACAATAATTGTATTATTGTGGATATGCATACACTACAGGAAAAATCACAATTTGCAACAAATTTTTTCCGATGGCTACAATACCGTTGCTAATTAGCAACGGTTTTGCGATGATATCAGTGAACTTGTAAGTTAACCAACACCATCGCAAAATTCTTGAAATTTGTGACGGTTTTGTGACGACCAACATAGCCATCGCAATTCGTAGCAAAACCGTCGCTATTTGCGAGGGTTTTGCGATAGTTAGAATGCCCTCACAAATCCCTCGCAAATTAGTGAAGGTTTTGCGACGGTTAGTTGTTTTTATGGAAAAAAAATATTTAAATAATTTTTTTTGAATGTCCATTGCAAAACCCTTGCAATTTGCGAGGGTTTTGTGACAGCCTTTTCATAATCCATCACAAAACCCTCGCAAATTGCGAGGGCTTTCCGATGGTTGGTTTTTTATGAAAAAATATTTAAATAATTTTTTTTTGAATGTCCATTGCAAAACTCTCGCAATTTGTGAGGATGTTGCGATGGACTTTTCATATTTAAAAAAAAAAGAGAAAAATTTAGCCCGTCGCAAGACCCTCACAATTTGTGAGGGTTTTGCGACAAATAAAACCCTTGCAAATTGCTAGGATTTTGTGATGGTTAATTATTTTTATGAAAAAAATATTTAAATAAAAAAAATTTTGAATAGCCATCGCAAAACCCTTGTTGGTTGGTTTTTTATGAAAAAATATTTAAATAATTTTTTTTTGAATATCCATCGCAAAACCTTTGCAATTTGCGAGGATTTTGTGACGGACTTTTCACATTAAAAAGAAAAAAATCTGGACCATAGTAAAACCCTCACAATTTGCGAGGATTTTGTGACGGACTTTTTACATTTAAAAGAGAAAAATCTAGATCATCGCAAAACCCTCGCAATTTGGGAGGGTTTTGTAATGGCTAGCTGTTTTTAATGGAAAATAATATTTAAATGAAAAAATTTTTAAATGTCCATCACAGAATCATCGCAATTTGTGAGGATTTTGTGACGGACTTTCCATATTTAAAAAGAAAAGAAAAGAAAAGTTTATATCATCACAAAACCCTCGCAAATTTGCGATGCTTTTGCAATGAAATTTTAAATTTTAAATTACCCACCTTTTCATTAGTGAAATTTTCAGATTGAAATTTTAAATTTTTGCATGGAATGAATTGAATATTCCTTTCCGTTGATTTTTTAAATTTTTGCAAAATGAAAATTTGAATACCCTAATTTGTCTCAAATCCATCACTAATTACAATGAATTTGCTTCTTCCCTCACAAAACCATCGCAATTTGTAAAGGTTTTGCAACAAAATAGGGTTTTAATCTATATTTTTTTAAATTTTTAAATTTTTATTTATGTGTTTGTATGGTAGTGTATTTTGACAAATTTACTGAAATATTTTTAATAACATGTCTCCAATTGTGCATTTTATTATAAATTTGTATATGTAATTATATTATGTTATACACGTAATGTATTACATAAATATATATATATATATATATAGTTAATTTTGTTATGGTATATACTTATTGTAATATATAAGTAAATGTATATGTTTATATAGTATACAATGTATATAAATATCTCTTCGATTTAATATATATATATATATATATATATTATAACATGCAGGTATGTATATACATATGTCTAATTTTTTAATCTATCACTTTGATTAAGTGGTGTATAAAGTAAAATACATAAAGAAAAGTAATTTAAATACTATTGTTATTGTTGAGATCAATAAAAAAAATGGTAAAAATTATAATGTAGAGATCGGTTGTAATGTTCTTCGTTTCCTACATGGTAATATATATATATATATATATATATATATATATACATATGTCTAATATATATATATATATATTATAATATGTAGATATGTATATACATATGTCTAATTTTTTGATCTATTAGTTTGATTAAGTGGTGTATAAAGTAAAATATATATAAAAAAATAATTTATATACTATTGTTATTATTGAGATCACTAAAAAAAAATAGTGAAAATTGTAATGTAAAGATCGATTTGTAATATTCTTTGTATCAATTTGCGAGAGTTTCATTTTTTCATCACAAATTGCGACGAAATAGTGGGGATTTAAAAAAAAAAAAAATCTTACGCTTAGAAAATTTCCACTCCCTCCTTTTTTTTTTTTTCCTCCTTCCTCACATTCTCTTCTTCTCTTCTGCTACCCACTGCTCCCCCGTGATCCAAACCCCCACCCCCCGTGCCCACACCCCTCGTAGCCCCTTCCTACTCCCGCCCCAGCCCACTGCCCCCCCGCCGGTGACCCTTGTCCCCACCCCCATGCCCACGCCCCCCAGCCGACCCCTCCCAACTCTTGCCCCAGCACGCGCTGCAGCCCCTCCCCACTCCCCCTAGCCGGCCCCTCCCGGGTCCTACCCTAACCCGCGCAGTAGCCCCTCCCTGCTTCCCTCCAGCCTGGGCCGTAGCGCCCCCCCCCCCGCTCCTGCCCTAGCCCGTGCCTCTCCTGCTCTTGGAAGTTCAACATTATCGATCAATGCTACTCCAATCTCTGTGTGTGGAAGCCCATCATTGCTGTTAAGTCGTAAGTATATTAATTTTTTTACTGACTGTCTATTTTATTGATCTTAATCTCTAGATTTGGAAGCCGACCATTGCTAGCAAGTTGTGAATATATTAATTTGTTTCTTGACCATCTATTTCATTACTTTTAATGTTTCAAGTTGCAGAATTTTGCATCTTAAAATTTAAATTTAAACGTCTAAATATTAAAATGAAGCAAAAAACAAGACATTTACACTGTTTTTGAAACAAATTAACAATATGAGATGACTCTTTTCATAATATATGTAAGTAAAATTCGTAATATTCAAGAAACTAATCCAATAAATATGGCTATATAGATATGAATATGGATATGGCCAAGAAGATATTATGCCATTCCTTCATAAATAAGTATTTTGAAGTTGCTGGATGTAACACCTCATGTCTGCGTTGTAATGGGCCGGGTTCTGGTGGGATGTTGCCCCGCCTGATTTCTCAGACAATGGGTCTTTATAGCGATTTAAAACTTAAGGTAAGCGAGTAAAAATTGAAACTTAAGTAGATATATGAAACATGCTCTTTTATTACATAAGCATATAAGTCAAGATAAGTACATAATCATAGTTCCCAAAATACATAAGCTAAAATATTACATAGACTATGTACAATGATCACCCCAAAAGTTTCACTAGCTAGTGCTAGAGGAGTAGTCCTGGAAGTACCGTTGTTTATTCCTCAGCTTCAATTCCTAAAAAAAAAAAAAAAATAGAAAAGATAGACACACGTGTGAGTGGTGTACTCAGTGAGTCCTATGTGTGCTAGTGTTTTTCTTATGAAATCAATTATCATTTTCTTCACCGAAAATAACTTTATAACTGGGAAATAGAAGTAATTGATGGATTTGGGTTCAATTTGTCTTATACATACGAAAAACATAGTTTCCAAACATATGGCCCCTAATTTTAATAAAAGTGGGTTCTTCTCTATCTAGAAGGGCAACCCACATGCAAAATTCAAGAAACTTCACCTCGGCTACATGATTTCTTGTGTTAGAAACTACGCCTTACAGCATGTCACTACGCCTTACAGCATGTCACCCGTGTCATGCCGGAGCGGGGAGTGTAAAAATGTACAGCTCACCTAGTACTTAGGGATTTTTTACTTGCCACCATAAGCTAGGGGTCCCAATCCTGACGTCAGTCACCATCGAGGTGGCAAGGGATTGAACACATCGAGTGTCTCCGCTTAGTATCTTGTATACAATCCACCATCATAATCAATAGGCAATTGCCGGGCTTAAAATGGCTAGCTAGGGACGGCTAATTCCATTGTCCTATCGCCCCGTTTGGAGTAAGATAAACCCCATAACTGGACCGGGTTATTTGGGTTCATCTATTTCTAACGCGAGTTAGTACAAAGGTTAAAACCCTCGCTGAGTACTCAACGTCTTCACTGACCCACATGATTAGTCTACTTCTTTTGAAAAGAGTTTGCTCTCCCTGAAGGGAATTCTAAGAAACTGTTTTTGGGGTCAAATATCGTTTTCTAAAAGTTTTGCATCACCTGAGTGTTTATTTTAAAAGCTATCAAAAGTGAAAAGTCATATGTCTTTTTATTTACCAAAGGTTTGCTTCATCGTATCATTAAACTAAGCATCCTTGGTACATTACTATGTAATGCGTCTCTTTTGCGTAGTTTTGTACCTTTGTGAGCATAGTCCATGTAGAAAAAAAATGATATACAAATCATTTCAGGAGCATTTGAGCATAAGTAAAATTTATTAAAAACATTTGTGCAAATACCAAGTAAACTGGGTCCATAGGCTTTAAAGGCAGTTTCTCGTAAAATAAGGGAGTATAAAAATATATACAAGTAGTTTGGTAAGTAAATTAGATTTAATGAAATTGATTCAAGTATTAAAAATATCTAGCGAGGTCGTTATGAAATTTTACAGGTTCAACCCCAATAAATAAATAACTAATGAAGTGAAGTTTTCATAAAACTTGCATATAATATTTTCATGGCAGTAAAAGCTTTATTTAAATAGGATTTTGGTAAAGAATGTAATTTGAGCTCTAGTAACTATGCTCTCAATTTAGATTTGTACTTTGTACTTCAAATATATCAAGGAGACATGGACTATATCAGAGAAACATTAAATTTTATCAGAAAAACACAGAGCTAACGATGGTTTTAAAAATCATGGGACTCACCTTGTACGCTAGGCCGAAGTAGCACCCTTTTGTAGCCCTAAAAGGGGTTCCTTTGACTTGGCTCAACTATACCAATAATATATTTCTTTATTATTACTTAATGGGTTCAAATAAGGTTTCTACAATCTCTTAAAGAAATAAATTGGTTAATGATTTTTATAGTTTTCTTATTTTACTGCTTTACCACCTTCCAATGTTTTGTGCATAATTTACTCAATATAAGTCCAAATGAGGTGAGACTACTTCCAAAACACTCCTAGGACATTTCTCTATCAACTCCAAGTCATGGGACATTTAAAATCCTTCCCATTTCGTTCAGTTTTTTAGTTAAACTCACGGTACAGTATTCGGGGTCCAAAATGACAGTTTAGAGGCTTAATTTATTTTAGTTTATTCTATGGTTTCTTCAACATGTCCTACCACATCTAATGCTTTAAAAACCTTGTTTCATACCTTAATAAGGATGTCTTATCTTGCTTTCCATCCAGTATTTTTTCAGCAGTCCAAAATAGCCATGAAACAAAACTTGCTACAATCAGACTTTTCTTCCTTTTTAATGATCTCTTGTCATTTCTTCCATGGTCTTTCTTTCTTTCTTTCTTTCATTAACTGAACTCCAGTCATCAAAGTGCTTCAAAACAGCTTCCGTAAGTCATCAAACACTACACTTTTCCTTCTTCATTTACCCGGTCAGCTCCCCTTCAAATTTATATACCATTTCCATTTTATTTCCTTCCAACTATCAACCTTAGATATATAATTTCTATCTCATTTTCCCCAAATACCAACTACATATACAATCCTATGTCATTTTCTTCTAAATTTCCAAGAAATAAATATAGCATAGCTTAAAATAAATCTTTACTACTCATGGCTTTCTTTATATTAAACTAAAACAACCTCACCTTATTTAAGATTGCAAACTAGACTTGGATGCCGTCTTCTTCCTTTTTCCTTTGCTTTTCCTCCTTTCTTCCTTGTTTTCTTTCTTTTCGTCGCTTTTCTATTCTCTTTTCCAGCTTTCCTCTTGGCCAAATCCTACCTCCCTTTATCCCTATTTATATAGTTTGTTTTTGGTCTTAGCAAAAAGGTTATGGTGATTTGGCAACTCTAGAAGCTTGTAGATCTTTATAGAATCTAAGAGAAAATTATAGAATATCCTAGAGAGTCTTAGAATTATTTAGAACCTAAAAGGGCATTGGTGAATCTTGTAGAAATTCCTAGAATTCTTAAGAACTAATAGATATTTTCTAATCTTGCATGACCATGCATAATAAACCATGGTTAACTTGCTCAAATCAAGATTAGCTTAATTAAGCTTGGTCAAATGAAGTCAAAAAAGAGGTCTAACTTGGTCAAGCTTTTCATGCTTGTGGGCCATTCTTATTTATTTCTTGTGGGCCCTCTAAATTATCTTTTTATATAATATGATTATAACTAAGATATTTAGGATATTAATTATATTATTTATATGTATAATAATAATAGTAATACAATAACAACAATTGATATTTGTGTCTGTTTTCTGTAGCGAAATATCTGCTTTCAAATTCTTTATTCTAAACAACTATTACATTGTCCAAGTGTTCTTAGACCAAGTAAAAGAAGTACCACAAAAGGTTTAATTATTTCTAAAGTGGATATTAGAAACAAGAACGATGTTTTCTTCTCCTCTTTAGTTTACTGTAAAACCACATGGCTCTCCCGTGTGCATGCAAAATTTCTTTAGGCGCTTGCTATTGGAAGAAAGCAGGTAACTTTAGTAGCTAGCCACTCAAAGTTTACTTAGCCAGGGGGGTTTCCATTTCCCTCAACACAAGTGTCCCATTTGTTTCCATTTCCCTCAAAGCAGTTTTAATATACACACCTCCATGTATATAGCATGTATAGCATATCTATCCTTACCAACCTTCCATATCATTGTTAATGGAATGAAAAAACATACTAAGAAAATGTTATTATCTTTCATTTTCAGTGAGTCTTGCAAAGAACATAGTGTAAACCTTGGGGCAATATTATTAGCTTAATGGAAGTGGTAAGCATATGTTTCTTCCGTGTATTTTTAATAATTGGAACCCCGTGAGTAATGGGTGATTACTCCTCCTGGGTAATGGGTGATTACCCCTAGTTTCCTTTTATTTTTTTTCCCTATAAATGAATGATCTGTCTTTGTTTTTTGCAATTACATTTTGATTGTCAAATTTTGAGGTGGCCTCATGCTTGGAAAATGTCCAATTACAGGGGAGACTCTGTCAAAATTTTTTCAAAATCTGCCACTATTTACTGTGGAGTAGAATAACTATCCTTATCCTGAAGTGTGTTATTCAATTGAACATGAGTATATATCCCATAATAATAATAATAATAATAATAATAATAATAATAATAATAATAATAATAATAATAATAATAATAATAATAATAATAATAATAATAATAATAATAATAATAATAATAATAATAATAATAATAATAATAATAATAATAATAATAATAATAATAATAATAATAATAATAATAATAATAATAATAATAATAATAATAATAATAATAATAATAATAATAATAATAATAATAATAATAATAATAATAATAATAATAATAATAATAATAATAATAATAATAATAATAATAATAATAATAATAATAATAATAATAATAATAATAATAATAATAATAATAATAATAATAATAATAATAATAATAATAATAATAATAATAATAATAATAATAATAATAATAATAATAATAATAATAATAATAATAATAATAATAATAATAATAATAATAATAATAATAATAATAATAATAATAATAATAATAATAATAATAATAATAATAATAATAATAATAATAATAATAATATCATTAAAAATAACAACGTTAATAATAGCAGGAATAATAAAATAATGATAACAATTTAAGTATCAAAAGTAACAATAATATTACTATTCTAATCATATGGTGCAACAATCTCTTCTAATTACATAATCACAATCCACAGCGATTATCCCATCCTCTTTTTTGAGTAATATGAGTGTATATTCTATGTTTTGGACCTCCTTTTGTTAAATAATGGAAAGGAAAATGTAGCTACTCATTTTCACTAATATAGTTCAAGAGGTGATTTTAATTAGTGAATGGATTGTTCTTTTCTCTCGTTTAGACATCATGGAGGATCGTAATTGAATGTATAAAAGGCACGCTTTAGGTGTAAAAGGTATCACTATTGAATTTGAGGAAGGGGTTAAATCTTTTTTGACATTTGCCTTATCAAATGCAATATCAAGCGTAATTAGATGTCCGTGTGCAAAATGTAAGAATAAAAAGTATTTAGATCCAGCACTAGTTAAGCTCCACCTGTGGAAGTCTGGATTTGTGACTAATTATTACCAGTTGACATGTCATGGTGAGCCATTCGAGTATACCTCAAGCGTGTCTACCTCAATCCCAGAAGTTGAGTCACATCAAGGAAATTCGTCTCACGAAATGGTCTTAGACGTAGCAGGTCCTGACTTTCCCCCTGAAGCTCCATCAGTAGAAAATTTTGAAGAACCACCTAATGTGGAGGCACAATGGTTTTACGATATGTTAAAGGCTGCAGAGACTCCTATATGGAATGGTTGCACTACACATTCGCAGCTTTCACTTGCTTCAAGGTTATTAAACATTAAGTCTGAAAATAACCTCTCGCGTAAAGCCTTTAACAATGTTGTGCAATTGATGAAAAAGGTTGTGCCTAGCAGTAATACGATTCCTGATGATTTCTATTAGATGAAAAAATTAGTGGCTAGGTTGGGTTTGCCGATACAAAAAATAGATGTATGCATCAATGAATGCATGCTTTCCTGGAAAGATGACATGAATTGTAGAGAGTGCAAATTTTGTGGCCATCCTTGATATACACAAAAAAAGGTTGGGGAAAACACAAGTAGGATGGAAATTTCATTCAAGAAGATGTTTTACTTCCTGATACACCAAGGTTACAAAGATTGTATACTTCAAAAACAACAGTTGAACACATGAGATGCAATGCAGAGAGCAGATCGGAGGAAGGCACCATGAGTCACCCTCGTGATAGTGAAGCATGGCAACACTTTGACCAGATGCATCCTGAATTTGCAAATGAAGTATAGAATGTAAAACTTAGTTTATGTACAGATGGATTCTCACTATTTGGGATGTCGGGTAAGCAATATTCACCCTAGCCGGTCATTCTCACACCGTATAATATCCTCCCATGGATGTGTATAAAGGATCCGGTCATGTTTTTAACAATTATTATCTCGGGCCCCAAGAATCCAAAGCATCAGATGAATGTTTATTTACAACCATTGATAGACGAATTAATCTAATTGTGGTTTGATGGTGTCACCACTTATGACATATCGAAGAAACAAAACTTCCAACTACGGGCAACGCTTTTCTAGACTATTAATGATTTTTCCGCATATGGTATGTTGAGTGGCTGGAGCACAGTTGGAAAACTGGCTTGTCCATATTGTATGAGCAATACAAAGTCTTTTTATCTACAAAATGGTAGGAAACAATCATGATTTGACTGTTACCGTCGTTTCTTACCATCGGATCATCCTTACAGGAGGGATATGAGATCTTTTAGGAAGGATAGAGGTTCTGAGACATCACAACCTGTGCAATACCCTACTGGTGAAGAAATCTTAGGTAGTTTGTCTAACTATGAAAAAATCACAGAAACAGGCAAAGAAATTGGAAGGAGTAATGGCAGTGGGATATCTCATAATTGGGCAAAAATGAGTATTTTATGGGATTTGTTGTATTGGCATACTATTTAGCCCGACATAATATTGATGTAATGCACAATGAGAAGAATATATTTGACAATGTCATGAACATAGTTTTGGGGGTGAAAGGTAAATCAAAAGACAATTTAAAGGCTAGAGTGACTTAGAAATATATTGCCATAGGCCCGAGTTACATGCCTCGGATGTGGAAAGAGGAAAGGTGGCTATACCTAAAGCTTGCTACTCGTTGACATCAGAACAAAAGAAACTTTTACTTGAATGGTTGAGGGGATTGCAACTCCTAGATGGATACGCTTCAAACATTGGAAGATGTGTTGATTTGAATGAGTTGAAGTTATCCGGTATGAAATCACATGACTGTCACGTATTCATGGAGAGACTACTTCCCATTGCATTGAAGGAATTTCTCCCTTCTAACGTATGGGGTGTTTTGACGGAATTAAGCATTTTTTTTATCGGGATCTATGCTCTCCTAAGTTGAGTGTAGCTCACATGGCCAAATTGGAGTCCGACATTCCTTTGTTGTTATGTAAGTTGGAGAAGATATTTCCACCTACATTCTTTGATATAATGGAATACTTATTAATTCATTTTCCTTCCAAAGCAAGAGTTTGTGGCCCTGTTCAGTATAGGTGGATGTACCCGTTTGAACAATAATCTAATCATTCAATCTAATTCTTTTCATGCCATGTACGATATGAGCGTGTGTGACTGAACTTTAAATTTTTTTCAAATGACAGGTATTTGCATCACTTGAAAATCAAGATGAAAAATAAGGTTAGAGTTGAAGGATCAATCTGTAATGCTTATCTCGTTGAAGGAGCATCCACTTTCTTCTCTTATTATTTTGAGTCACATGTACAAACAAAACGTACAAATATGGCCCGTAATGAAGAGGAAGAACGATTGGAGAGGGTGCAAGAACCTGGGCTATTAATCTGCAATGTTCAAGGAAGGGTGGTAGGACAGATTCGAACTCAGTTCCTTACCTCTAAAGAAGTCATTGCAGCAAGAATTTACATGTTGCTTAATTGTGGTGAAGTGTAGCCATACATTGAGTACGAGCTACTGCTTTATATATCTTTTACAATAAATGAAGATCTCGTAATGATTTTGACATATTCATATTTCTAATGCATTACAAGGCATTCACGACACCCTTACGAAGATTGGCTCCAACTATATCAGAGATAGAAATCAATATAAGAATAGGCCTTGAATTTGAAGAATGGTTTAGTGGATATGTAAGTTGCATAAGTTACTAACTTACATTTGGAACTCCATTGGGGATTCAATCGATTTCGTAATGCTACAACTTTCATTTTATGTAACATTAACTTGTTTCATTTTTTTGAGACACAAGATCCAGAAAATATGATTACCAATGAATGCTTAAGAAACTTTGCTTGGGGTCCGTCGAGGCTAGTGAAATCATATAGTGGGTACATAGTCAATGGTTATCGGTTTCACACTAATGATTATGTAGAGGGAAAGAAAATAGTGAATAGTGGTGTGTGTGTGTGTGTATGTGTGTGTGTGAAAGGGATTGGAAATGACGCATTAGGGCCTGATTACTATGGAATGTTAAATGAGATTATTGAAGTGCAGTTTCTTGGTAAACCACAACAAAGCATTGTTCTTTTTAAATGTCACTGGTTTGATCAAACATTGAATCGTGGTACTAGGGTATATCCATAGTATAATCTTGTAGAAATTAACCATAAAAGGAACTATGCCAACTATGATCCATTTGTTCTAGCTCAACAGGCTAGCCAAGTGTATTATGCATTATATCCAGGGAGTAAGAAGCTAAGATTTGATTGGTTGGCAGTTCGCAAAACCAAAGCTCGGCATATAATAGATGCATCTGTGGTTGACAGAGCTTATTAGGAAGAAGTAGATGCCACTGACGAAGTTAGCATATCGTTATTTGTTGATCTTGGTATACTAACGCATGAGAACAGTATGAATAAAATGTTGGATGTTCAAGATAAGGCTATAATGGAAAGGGAAAATTCTCCTATAAATGAAGACAAAGATGATGAAGATGAATGGGCTACGAATAGCAATACCTCAATAGGTGACGATGAGTCTGTATCGGAGAATGATTCCAGTGATTAGCCTGATTTAAATTCATTTACCAATTATATGGTTAATGGTAAGGGATTCCTGAAATCTATTACATCATTACTATCCCATGTCAAATTTTAAATTTCATTTATTATAGAATTTCAATCCTTATTATTATTATTATTATTATTATTATTTGTTTCACATTTCAAAATCTTTTAATTTCTTTTATTTTAAATTCCATCACATACAATATTTTACACTAATTTTGTCTAATTGTCGAGAATCTCATCTCCTTCTATTTTTGTAGGAATCTTTCGTTTAGACTTGCATAGGCCGGAGGAAAAGAGATAGATAAAACATAAGGTGGCTATATCTATGTGTGGTGTTATACAAATGTCATTGTTTTGGGTATGTGGTGTATCCATATACGTGCTTGCTATCCATATGATTTTTTTATTAGTCCTTATTATATTTTTTTGTGGTGTAAACAACAAGGTAATTTATATAGTACATTGTTGCTGTATTGACATAAATTCACAAGAACAGAGGTATTTATAATTTTTGGCATGGTTTTAACTATATCTAACATAATAATTGGAACCCCGTGAGTGATGGGTGATCATTCCCCGTGAGTGATGGGTGATCACTTCTCTTGGGTAATAGGTGATTACCCCTAATTACCTTTTGGATTTTTCTATATTTGAAAGATTTATTTTTGTTGTTTGTGATAGCATTTTCAAATCTTGAGGTGGCTTTATGCCTGGAAAATGTCCAACTATAGGGGAGACTTTGTCAAAAAAATTTTAAAATTCAATTCACAAGGATAATGTTTATTTTGACATATCCATCATTATCATACTATTATTCTATTGCTTTAAATTAGTGAATAGATATAACGTCTCAATGTTATTATTCTTTTATCATTTTTATTCATGGTTATTTACATCCTTATTTTGAAGTGTCCTCGGTCTTGATTAGTCACTCATTTTTCTTTTTTCATCTCCTTTAGCAATGTCTTCTAATCAAGGGTCATTGAGGGAGGGGAATTGGGAGGGTCAGGAGCCTTATACTCCGTCCCCTACTTAGCTACCTTGGCTTTTAATGCCTCAATCTTTACATGGCTCTGTTGGTGATGAGGGAGTACCATCCTCAGCTTTTCAATCATCTGCTGCTTCAGCTTCGTATTTTGTTGAGTGGCAAGTTTCGGACTCCCGACCTTGTATTGTTCAATGGGAAAATGGGTAAGTAACATATTCATACTTTGTAATATGTTAATTATTACTTCAATTATTATTATTTTTTTTTGGAGATTAACATAACTTTATTGTATGTTATCATTGCACCAAAAATAGGTTCATCAGCTCGGATAAACGTGTCCGAGAAATTTCAAATATAATACAACAGTACTTCACTAGTTTGTATCCAACATACATGCATGTCCTAATAATTGTGCGAGATTTATGGTTTCAAGAATTTAGGGTAAGCAATTTCTGAATATTTTTTGTTGTCTAAGTACTATGTTATATATTAATCAGAATTCTTAATCGTGATCATGCAGAAATATTTTTGGTGGAGGGATGAGTACGCTTCCCAGATTCGATCAATTTGGGAAAAGAAGTGTTGGACGCGATTTTTGGACATAATGTCTAGGCTGAGAAAGAGGGATGGTTGGGTATGTCCTCGTTGGATAGAGGCTTAGTATTGGAATGACATTTGCGAGTATTGGAGTTTAGAGAAGTATCAGAAGTTCTCAGTTACCAACAAAAAGAATCAAGGAAATAGCTGCACCCATACTGGAGGGTTTATTTCGTTCACAGAACATGAGGACCATTTGGTAGTTCATTTCCACTTAATTATTTAATATTCTAAATTACTTTGAAACAAATTTATATAAGATTGTAATAATTGTGTTTTGTTAACATAAATGTAGCAGGCCAAGGAGGGGAGTTTTTTTAGCTACATAGACATGTTTGAGACATTACATGTCTTTCAGAATAGGCCACAAAAGGGCCAATTTGTTAGTGATCGATCTCACCAGACTTTGGTAGTATATAGATTAAATATGTTAAAATTTCTTTATATTGTGTGAAATTTGTATTTTAGTTTGATATTTACTATTGATGATTCCTTTTTTTTAGGATGACGTGCAAAATCTCATACAGAGCACTACTCAATCGGAGTCTAGTGACTTCGTAAACTTTGTTGTTCCTTTTGATGAAAAAGCAATATTCGTAAAGACGCAAGGTGGGTTCAAAAGAGGACGAGTTTATGGGTTAAGCTCAGAGGCAACACAAGTTTGATCTAGGTTGTCTCAAAGTGGACCACATACATCTTTCACTACGCCGATTGATATCGGGCATCTAGTAGAGCAAAGGGTTCAGCAGGCCGAGTGGAGGTTCAATTGACAAATAGACTTGTATCGAAACTTTATGAGGCAACAACACTCTATATTTGGTGGTTGGATGGCAGCTATGTCAGACAAGGTAGGCATTCCTACACCATCTATGCCATCCACAGAAGAGATAGAAGGGTGCATAGCAGCTGCTAATGCTGAAGATGAACACCCCAATGCTGACGATGGATTTGATCTAGCTGATAAGCACCCAGGCCCATGTAGGGGCTCTTATTCTGCTCCTTCACCCCTGTCTGCAGCTGCTCCTTCTTTTGCTACATATACTTTGTTGTATTTATTTCTATACTCTTTATACACTGTTACTTATTTCTGTGAACTATTTTACTTTTTTAGATACTTATTATGTATTTATATTATATTATGTTTTAGTATTTTAATTATATTTATTTGTACTTAGCTTCAATTTTTTACATTATGAACATAGTTTTGAACATAGTTTTGGCATTTGTTTGTGTACTATTTCAGGATTGATTTATAGAGAACTGATAATTCAAAATAAATATAATAATAGAAAATTTTAAAAAAAATATGGCAAAATCCTCACAATTTGCCACGATTTAGCGAGGGTTAGAAAACTTCGTCGCAAATTGCGATGATTTTGCAAGGGCTACGATAACCCTTGCAAATTTGCGACAATTTTATATCCCTCGCAAAAATCTCATAATTTACGACGATTTTGCGAGGGCTAAGGTTTGGAAACAAAAAATCCCTCGCGGATGCAAAGCTTCCTCACGGAAGTGGATGTAGCAGCTTCCTCGTGGAAGCTGTTCATTGGGTGCCTGGGTTGCGAGCACCTGTCCGCGGACCATTGTCCATAGGTCTTCCCATGGGCCATGATCCAGTGTGATGGGTGCACTGGACCAAAAAAAAATTATATTTTTTGATTTTTAGTCCCATACTAGGTGAAGTTATTTTTATTATAATAGCTATATTCATTGAATATTTTGCATAAAAAATAATAGTAAAGCATATTAGGATTAAACAAGATCATTAATTAATTTAATTACTGTGTTTAATTCTTTTATTTAGACAGTTAGGATTAAAAATAGAAAAGCGTGAAAATATTTACAGTTTTCTAGCATGCTTTTTAATTTAAGTCCTGTGTGCGCTTTTCTCAAAGACCAAAATCTTTGGAAAATTTTATTTGACAAGGAAAAATATTTTTTTAATTAAATGGTTATTTTAACTTAAACAAAAATTAATCCTTAGTTATTTTCTTAAAGATTTTTTTATCGTTGACATAGAAAATATTTTAGATTTAGAAATATTTGTAAGTTATAATGGAAAGCCATTTTAATTCATTTTAGCAAAAGAAAATTTATTTTTGTCAAATAAAGCCTTGAGAACAAAATCTCTAGGAATTTTTAAATGGAAAAGTTTTGAAATTATTATGTTTTTTACCTAAATAAAATTAATCTATAAGGAAAGATTTCTCAAAGAGTATAAACCTTGACATAAAAATTTTTTATTTAGACATTTTATTTTAAGTTAAAAGAGAACTTAATTGAAAATTTTCAAATGATATTTTTTTCATGAAAGCCCTTATTTAAAACACTAAGTGGGAGAGGGGTTCCAATGGCTCCACAGCTTCCATCACGATCCTCATTAGAGATCGTAGGTCTCCTCGCGTCACCTTGGGAATAAACCCATATAGGATGGAGATACCACAAAGATCTAAAACTAATGGAATGATGTAATTAATAACCTGGGACATGTACTATGATCTGCCAGCTTACATTGGAGGTTATAGTGTGAAGTATATCCATAGGAAATGAGAAAAAAATGCCATCCCCTCAATGGAGTTATCTTCTAGATCATTACCTAGAAGGAAAATTAATTTGTAATGGTTAACACACTTAGCTTAGGAAACTATTAATTTTGCCAAGAACCTATATCAACTTTTCTAAGAGCCAAATTAATCATGTTAAAGATAATAGTAATGGGGTAACCTATTATCAAGTTTAATATGAGAATAAAAGTGCACAATTTTTTTTTATTTTACAAATACTGAGAATTTCTTTTAATTTTCAAAATTTCAGAAATGGTTAGTGAAGGTTCTTTCAGTCCCTTAGTTGTTATTCTCTGTGAGAATAAGCTAACGTGTCCAAATTATATGGATTGGAAAAGAAACTTGGACATAATACTTATAGTCGAAAAGTATAAGTATGTCCTATATGAGACCTACCTAGTAATCGGGGAAGGTTCTACCGCTGAGGAGCGTGAGGCTGCAAAGGCATGAAATAAGGCTGACGAAATGGCCTAATACTATATGTTAGCCTCCATGTCAAATGTGCTACAGTTCAAACACGAGTACATGGCTACTGCATATAACATTAGCACAACACTAGCCACAATGTCAGTGGATAAGAGCTGGTCCGCAAGGCAGGAGGTTCTTAGAACGATCATAAATACCAAGATGGCTGAGGGAGCATTAGTCAGAGAGTATATACTCAAGATGATTGTTGCTTTCGAGGAAGTAGAAGTCTTGGGGGCTGTTATTAACTCCGAGAGCCAAGTGGACATGGTTCTCAAATCTTTGCTAGGCTCATTCACTTAGTTCAAGTTAAATTACAACATGAACAAATTAAACATAGGTTTAATAGAGTTGATAAAGCAGCTTTAGGTGATAAATAAGGCTATGAAGCTACAGGCTAGAGCTATGATGGCTTCTTTTTCGAGATCTAGGCCCAAGCCCAGAAAGTTTAAGAAGAAGAAGGGTAATACAGTGCACCAGCCCAAGTCCCAGCCTAAAGACAAACCCAAGGGCAAATGCTTCAAGTGTGGGAAGAAGGGACACTAGAAAAAGGAGTGTCCAAATCTTCAGGCCAAGAAAAACCCCAAAGGTAATGTTCTTTATTTAGAGTCTATATCAATAGTTGGATCAATTTTCACTTAGATTGTTGATTCAGGAGCCATTTATCATATCTGTAACTCATTGTAGGGGTTTAGAAATGTTAGAAGACTCCAGAAGAGCCAACATGGACTACGTGTGGGTTGTTGCACAAGTTTGGGCCCTTGCTATGAGAGAACTGGAACTTACTTTTGATTGTAATAGAATAGTTGTTTTGAAAGATATTTTATTTTTTCCTAGTTTTAGACAAAATTTGGTTTTAGTTGCAAATTTTATAAATTAAAGGTATTCTGTTTCTTTCCATTCGGTATTACTATCAATAGAAATGGAGAAGTTATATGTACTGGGCAAATGTGTGAAAATCTATTCTTTATTAATCCAATTAACAATCAATTGAAAAATACTCAATTAGAACTTTTAAATAGGAAGAGAAAGACCAATGTCAATGACTCATATATTTGGCATGTAAGTTTAGGTCACATTAACTTAACCAGGATTCAGAGGTTAATCCATGACGGGCCTTTAGGCTCATTGAGATTGGAAAGTTAGCCTCAGTATGAATCTTGTCTTATAGGAAAATGACCAGAAGGCGGATAGAGCCAAAGAAGTATTAAATAGCCATCTTAGTGAAGACATCTATATGTCCCAATCAGAAGGCTTTATTACTAAAGGCCAAAAACATATGATTTGTAAGTTTAAAAAATCCATTATGGACTTATGCAGGCATCCAGAGTATGGAATATTCGTTTTGATAAGGCTGTAAAGTCTTAGAGTTTCATTGAAAATGAGGATGAACTATATGTGTATAGGAAACTAGAAGGTATAAATGTAGTTTTTCTTGTCTTGTATATGGATGCCATTCTACTCATTGAAAATGATATGGGGACACTTTCATCTACTATGGTTGGGCTATCTAGTTAATTAAGTATGAAGGACTTGGATGCAGCCAATTACATTCTCAGAATAAAGCTTCCTATAAATAGGAAGTAGAGAATGTTAGGTTTATCCCAAACTACGTACATTGACAAGATGTTAACCAAGTTCAGCATGGACTCATATAAGGAGGCATTGATCCCTTATAAACATGGGTTGTCTTTTTCTTTAAAGGACTATCTAAAGTCTCAAGAAGAGAAAGATAGAATGAGTAGGATTCCCTATACTTCGGTTGTGGGAAGTCTCATGTATACCATACTGTGTACTAGGTCAGATATTTTCTTTACTGCAGACTTAGTCAGTAGATATCAGTCAAACCCCGGGAGGTTCATTGGCAAGCTGTAAAGAATATTCTCAATCACCTTAAAGGTACGAGAGATTATATGTTGGTTTACATGGCGGATGACTTGGTTCCTACAGGATACTTGTACTTAAACATCCAGGCAAATAAGGATGAGAGAAAATCCACTAGTAGATTTGTCTTCACCTTATCTAGAGAAGCCATTTCATGGAGAAGTATTAAGAAATCTTACATTGCTGACTTAACCATGGAAGTTAAGTATGTGGCGGCTTCAGAGGCGTCCAAGGAAGTAGTTTGGCTCCGAAAGTTCTTTTTGGAACTTGGAGTCATTCCACACATGGACAAACTGATTGTAATGTTTGCGACAATACTGGTACAGTCTCACAATCTAAAGAACCAAGAAATCACAAAAAGGGGAAGCACATATAGAGGGAGCACCACCTGATCCGGAATTTCTTCCAGAGACGGAAAGTCGTGGTAGAACAGATTGCCTCGAAGAATAATCTAACAGATTCTTTCACCAAGCCTTTGGCGGAGAGAATCTTTAAAAGATACTTAGACACCACTTAGACGGCATAGGGGTAGGCACCTATGAACTTACTTAGTCTAAAAGTGCAAGTGGGAGATTGCTAGAATGTATGCTTTCTTAGACTAGGTTTCTGATGTAATTTTTACTTGTATTAATAAAAGTATTTTTTCTCAAAATTTATTTATAAAATCTTCTTTATATTTGTGCACGATTTTATTGGAAAAGACCCATTGCGTTTAAGTAAATAGCTTATGTGAATGGAGGTCTTTCACAGTAAGATATGAACCATGGAATACTTAACACATAAACTATTGTTCTCAACCAGATTATGAGAATAGAAATCTCATCATGGCAAGGCTATTATGGTATGAATTCTAAATAGGGAATGGCTTACTTTTAGCGAATGAGTAGTCTACTCATTTCATAATACAAGCGTATTTTGAATACACAGAACAGGACCTGTAGTAGTGGTTTCAAAAAAGTACTATGTAATAGAAACCCATACTACTACCACAACAGCGTAGAATTGTACTCTATAGCTTGAGTATAAGTTGGTAGTTTGACGAAACTGAAAGTGTATGTTTTGATATACTATAGTTGAGGTTCTTGAGAAGGACCAATATACTTGTATATTAGGTATATATGACTAGTTAGTCGAAACAGACTTGTACGAGATAGTGTCTACACTATATTGCCTCTTGTGGTTGTCCAAATGATCTTTATATTTTAGATGTCTTTTAGAGAGGTGTTAGTAAACTCTTTCCCTTCTAAATGAACGGCAATGTATAGAAGGGTGTCTTAGTCATTTCACTTGTGGGTCGAAGACATAGCTAACGTAGCATTGTCCTTAGGGTCAATATTTTCTTATGGTGATATTAGAAAATATTTAAAATATAAAATACAGCTATTTATGTAGTAAGGGTATTTTGGTCATTTTAGTAGCCAAGGCGATGTGTCTTTTTAGTCCTCAGAATAGCCCAGAAGTCCTAATTATTTTAGGTCGAGGAAATTGTCACAATGAAAAGGGTTTTATTTTATTCAAAAAAGTCAAATTTATTCTTGAACTGGATAAAATAAAGGAACGAGAGAAATTAAATTTATTATCTACTTTAATTGGTTAATTAATTATTTAGGGCCTAAACCCAGATTAAATAATTAGAAAAATTAACCTGGGCTTAAACTAATTAATAAAACACTTAATAATTATTTTAGTTCATTAATTATTTACTGTGTTATTTTAATAGGCCCAAGAAATAAATAATTAATGGTTATTATTTTTGGACTCATTAGGTTCAAGGAAAAATAATAAATTATTTTGGCCCAATAGCCTGGACTAAAGAGTAGTTATTATTTACGATACAAAAGAGTTGAGGATTACCCAAACATCTTCTTTTGATAACCTCTGGATGTTTGAAATATCAAACACTGGGGTTTGGTTACCTAGTGACGTGAATGGGAGTTGAGTAGTTCAGTTCTATAGAACAACACTCACGACACAATAATAGGAAAACCCAGAGTTTTGTTTCCTACTATTCTCTCTCTCTCTCTCTCTCTCTCTCTCATTTGCTATGTTTTTCCTTTTCATATTCTTATCTTTGCTAACTAATAGCAAAGGGTCAAGAAGGACCAGTCCTCGTCTAGGTTGTTTCACCAACATAGATAGGCGGAGGAATATTCTGAGAAGCGAAAAGCTTCACGTACATGCCAAGAACAAGTTGATGGATCGCTGGTTTCTCGCCGAAATCGACATTGAGACAGGTAATTGCTCCTGTGGTTAGTGCCTCATCTTCTCAGCCAAACCAGAAAAAGACATGTAAGGGTATTGTTTTTCACCTTCCGCTGTGCTGTGTCTTTACTTTTCTGGGTTTGTTTTCACGCGTGCATGCATCCCCTATTTTTCATTTCTATAATACCCCCACACTTGGACTTTTGCTTGTGCTCTAGCAAACAAGAATTAGACACTAAGCAAATGGCTTAATACAAAACAACTTTTCAACTTATCATTAGGAAATTCATCCATAATAAAGGAATAATTTTCTTCTGACCTCAAATACAAACTTGTCAGTCATTTAACCCTTTTAAAACCTTTTAAACTCATGTATTAAATCAAATAATCCCAAGGCCATCAAAGTTAAGTTATACAAGTTTATATTTAGTGCTAGAAAATTATCCAACTCATCAAACAAAAATATAGATAACATAAATTATACAAATCAAGTCATTTAACCAATTCAAGTATTATAAACTCAAATTTACACAACTCAAGTTAATGAAATAAGGAAAACACTTAACTCTTTTTTTTTCCCCAATAACTTAGGGAATTGATAGCCTCAAGTGAATGATTTTCCCTTCATGCACCGTATTGGCCCCCTTATAGTCATAATCATTTTTTTTCCTTGCTTTCTTGGCTTTGGGATAGTCGCAAGAGAGTGCACTTATTAATACTTGCTACTTCTCTGTATATTAACCCCATTTTCAGCAAAAGGTTTTCTTTTTTCTTTTTTCCTCAAAAGATGAAAGCAAAATTTTTTTCCACTCCATGATTTTTTCAATTCATATTTTTTTTCTTTTCACTGAAAATTTTTTCTTCTCACATTCCTTATTCACAACTCAAAGTCAAGAAAATTTTAAATCCATAATACAAGAATTAGTCAACAACTCTTCCCATATTTCATCATATCATCCACATTCAAACTTAAAGAATAAAACAAAACTCAAATACCAAATATAACCAATGTTAACTTAAATTCTCAAGACTTAGCAAAATTTAACTCAATACACAAGTTTACCTTTTTAAATAAAAATCCGACCATAATGAATGAAAAATCTATACCTAAAGTTAAAAAGAAAATCATAACTTCATTCTAGACAAATAAGCTTAATTTAGCTCCGTAATTTCCAAACTTTCAAAGTTTCAAATTTTCAAAATTTTGTTTCCAAATTTTCAATAGCCTTGATACCAAGAAAACTCCAAGATAATTGATAAAAACTTGGACAAATAATATCACCAAACCACTCTCCCACACTTAAATTGGACAGTATCCTCCTTAGCAAAAAATAAACATATGAAGGCATCTCCAAAGGGACAAAAAATCATATAGGAGGTAGAAAGTTAAGCAATACTCCCCAAGTGCAATAATGCTTCAATAAATATTAAAACTTGGAAAAGAATAGAAGAGCTTATTTAAGAAGACTTTATTTAAACTTACAAAAGAAAACCCAAATAAAAGCGCAAGAAAAATAAGAACACAAAAAAAATAAAAGAAAACAAATAAAGAAAAATACTAATAAAAATCCTAACAAAGGAAATAAAGATAAAACTCACTCCCCCATACTTAAGATGGAAAATATTCTTCTTATTTGGGGGAAATAATACCTAACAATTCTAAACATAAAACAAAGATACAAACTTTTTCCACTCATCATACTTCCTCATCAAATCTTTGTCAAAGAAGTTTAAGCTTAAAGTAGAAAATTGGCAAGATGAATGTAGAAAGAGGGAGGTTTTTGAAAAATATAATGTCGTGAAATTAATTTTTCTCAGTAAAACAAAACACATGTACCTCATTCTCTAACAGTCCTTTAGGCACACAAATACTGTTTTCAACATAGAAGCGCACATGGTATCTGAAGAATGCGTCAAACTTGAAACCACCATTTTTCCCTTCAAAAAATGTGTTACAATGAAAATTCCCCTTGAAACTTAGCAATTGAGTTCTCAAAGATGGGATCAAGAAATCCTTACTTTTCAATCCATAGTCTACAAAAACTAAGTTATCTCCCTTTGGATGGGGTGAATGATAGAATTTGTTAGCATACTCCAAGGGCTTCTTATGATATATTAGTGAAAGATCCAACTCCTTGAAGTATGTTATGTTTAACACACCATCATTTGGATCATTGTTCTCCAAGAATTGATAGGAATCTAAGAAATCATGTGACAAAGAGATATTAGAATTATTAGCACAGAGAGTAGAATCGAATACCACTTGCCACATTGGGCAAGCGTTCCTTATATCCTCTCTCCTCTCGTTGGGGGTCATCTTCTACAAGTGTATAGGCTTTTATGCCCTCTTCAACAAACTTAGCTAGTTGTGTTCTTGCAGAGCTCATTCGTTGGGATGCTACTTTCGTACCCCGTAATGGGCGTGTTTGTGTTAGCAACAAAGGATTGGATTAAAGCTTCAAGTGACCTCTCACTAATAGCATCAATGGGAGCTTGCAACCTTGCCAATATATCATCATTATAGCTCTTTTGACATTGTGTGCATGAATAGTTATCCATGATAATGCTTTGAATCTCGCACTCAAAGAAAAATAAAAATCAAATCGACAATAAAAATAAAAACTAACAACAATAATAGAAAAATATACAATTTAGAAATATTTACAAATTACCTAAACACAAATGTTAGTGATATATACAAATATAACAAAGGCTAAATAAACAAGACTCAAGTGTTTCCAATAGTGCCCATCCTTGGCAACAGTGCCAAAAACTTGATTCGTGTTTTTATTGTAGAAAATATTATCAACAAAGTACACAATCAATCAAGCTTTAATGAAAATTCTAATCGCTAAAACCACACATAGGGACAAGTATACCCATCATATAATATAGGAAATAGCAAGTATCAATTCACATGAACTTAGGCTCCTACCTTACTTTATCTAAATCATCATTATTTAGCCAATAAAATAAAAAGAGAATAAAAAATAAATAAAGATACAAATAGATATAACTCAAAGATGTAAATTCATGCAACTAAATAATTATCTTGAAACATATAATATTGAATCACTTAGCATTTATCTCAATTAATTGTCATCTTGGCATCACAAAGGAACTTAAGTAAAAGTCAATCGTTTCCCAAGTCATGAACTTACTTATGTAGATTCCATTTCTTTTCCAATCCATAGAATCATTACCCCATAATTAATTTAGCATATTTCCCAGTTAAACTAAACCAACCAAAAGATGCATTAAACTCATACCTTATAAACATAAAATTAGCCAATAACCATATGCTCTAAGTGAAATCAACCAATTTTTTTTATCACTTTAGTTTTTTAATCTTTACTTCGTTTCTCAAGTCATTAAGATCTAACAAATTTGAAATCAATACAATGAACTTCTAACATTATTTCCCAAGTTAATTAGAAGAAAAAACATCAATAACTAATGATAACAAGTAATCAAATACCAAGAACAATAATAGATTGATAAAAAAAAAATTCAATTAACTTAAAATCATAACCTCCAAAATAATATCCAATTACAATCAAAACATTAAGCACATCATTGTTCTAGAAAAGTAAACAAATGATAAAAGATAAATTCATAGACAAGCCATTTTTCTTCTCTTGAAAACCTCATTTGAATAATATCTCTTTGAGCGGTGATTTTGTCTTTGAATAATAAGTAGCTAACTTAGATCCTTCAAATCACACATTTATCTTATATTTTTTTCTTGTTTAAATAGGCTTCCAAGAGGCTAAAATTCATTCCCTAAGAATTCTGGGCTGAGTAGAGATTGAAAAATACCAAAACTCTTGGAAAATTACTAAATCTGCGCATACTTGGAATGCTCGCCAATATTGGGCAGATCAGGGCTAGCGCCGACTCCGTTTGGCATGGCCGGCGCTGGTCGGCTCAGTAGTGCTCTGTTTTTTGAATGACGAAACCCCTAATTTTTCCAGATCGAGGTCGGTGTTGGCTTTGGCACCCGTAGGTCATGACTGACGTCGGTCGTGCTCTGACGGCGACGATTTGTTCATTTTTTCATTGTTTTCTATAATAAAAATCCAAAACACCTTTTCAAGGGTAAAATATCAAATATGAAGGAATGTACCTAGTTATTACGACAAATGTATCACAAAACACCCTCAAATAACTAGGTAAATATAAATGAATTTTGTCTTTATCAATACCTTTTCAACTGTTGCCATGCTCCAATGCATATGTATTCTCTTGGCCATCGTATGTCATTATAACTATGAGATATGACAAATGGATATCAAGATAACCTTTCTTAATGGCTATCTTAGCGAAAACATCTATATGTCCTAGCCTGAAGGCTTTATTGCAAAAGACTAAGAATGTATGGTCTACAAGCTTAAGAAGTCCATTTATAGATTTAAGCAAGCAGTATGAGTATGGAACATTCATTTTGATGAAATTGTAAAGTTTTATAGTTTCTTGTAAAATGTGAATGAATCATGTGTATATAGAAAATGAAATGGGAATAATGTATCCTTTATGGTACTTTAGTAGATGGCATTCTATTAATCGGAAAAAATGTAGGGATATTGTCATTTATAAAGGTTTGGCTATCAAGTCAATTTAGCATAAAATATATAGGAGAAGCTAGCTATATTCTTGGTATGAAGCTTCTTAGAGATAAGATGCAAAGAATGTTAGGCTTATCGTAATTTACTTATTTTGACAAGATATTGGCTAGGTTTAGCATGGATCAGTGCAATAGGGCAATCATACATTTTCGGCATAGATTGACCTTATCTTCCAAGCAGTGTCCTAAGACACAGAATGAAAAAGAGAGGATAAGTGGGATTCTCTATGTCTCAACAGTGGGAAGTCTCATGTATGCCATACTTTGTACTAGGCGAGATATCTACTTTGTAGTAGGCATGGTTAGCAGGTATCAGTCAAACCTTGAAGAAGAATATTAGCAAGCTGTAAATTATATACTCAAGTACCTAAAGGGAACAAGGGATTATATGCTAGTTTACAGAGTTGATGACTTAGTTCCAACCAGTTACACGGACTCAGATTTTCAGGCGGATAAAGATGAAAGAAAATTCACTAGTGGATATGTCTTCACTTTGTCTGGGGGCTAATTTCATGGAAAAGTGTCAAGTAATCTTGTATTGCTGATTTTACCATGGTAGTGGAGTGTGTGGCAGCTTTAGAAACTTCTAAAGAAGCGGTTTGGCTCTGAAAGTTTCTCGCCGAACTTGGAGTTGTTGCACATATGGACAAACTTAGAACAATATATTGTGACAATTTTGGAGTTGTGTCACAATGTAAGGAGCCAAGAAACCATATGAAGGGAAAACACATTGAAATGAAGTATCACTTGATTCGGAAGTTTTTCCAGAAATAGGAGATAGTGGTTTAACAGAGAAAGTGTTCAAAAAATACTTAGGTGATATAGAGGTAGGCACATATGGACTATCATAGTCCATATAGTGTAAGTGGGAGATTGTTGGAATGTATGCCCAAAATGGCCTACGTACTTCTTTATTTTGAAAATTAATAAAAAGTATTTCATTAATGATTGTTTAGTTACATATATTCACACATTAAAGGTCTAAGTGTGTTAGTAAGTAATCTACGTGATTGGGTTGTATTTTCACAGTAGGGTGTAGATTATGGGCTACTAACACTTAAGAGAAAAATTATTCTTGATCGATTGACGAAGTTGGGCACTTCGTCAATGTTTAGATCATTACACTATAATTTCTAAATAGAGAATGGTTTACCTTTAACCAGTAACTAGTCCACTCACACTAATAGTGTATGCGTATTTGGAATACATAGAATTGGACAACCTGATAATAATTTTATTAAAGTATTAAAATAAATAAAGATCGGCTTATCGCAGCTACTGCGTAGATTACTACCCTGAGATTTGAGTATAAGTTGGTGGTCTAATGAAACTGAACTTGTACACTTTGATGTATGTCGGCTGAGGTCTTATCACAAGGCCAATTACCTTGCATGTTGGGTGTATAGTTCTAGTTAATTAGAATGGATTTATACAATAGAATTTCTATACTTTAGTACGTGAAAAAATCACCCATTTGTGATTGTCTGGGATAATTTAATAATCCAAGGCCTTAGGAAACGTGACTAGGTATGTACACTTTGAGTAGCTCCTTGTGTTAAGTGGATACATACTGGATGTTATGGATTATCGGACTAGCTATCAAAAGATAGTAGATATCATTAAGAATGGTGTTAGTACTATTTTCTTATCTCAATGACGGGTGTTGCATATAGGAATATTTTTGTCATTACACTTATAGGTCGAAGACACTATACTTACAATATTATTCTCAGGGTTAATATTTCTATGTAGTGATAAATGGAATATTTAAAATGATTAAAATGTTGTTGTTTGTTAGAAAGGGTATTTTGGTCATTTTCGTACCAAGAATAATATGTCCTTTGGTCCCTAGAGTAGCTCAAATAACCTTGCTAAATTTATTTACTATATGGGCTTATTGGATGAATTTATTATTGGATGAATTATTTTAGGATTCCAATTGATTATTTATTACGACTAAAATAATTAATTGGGCCAATATAATTAATTACCTTATTGATTAATTATCTTGAGTAGTTTATATTGGACCTAAGTGGTTTAATTAATTAATAAAAGAGCAATTTAATTAATTAGTTTATTAATTAATTATCTTGGGTAATTTTATATTAGGCCCAAGTGGATTAATTAATTAATATGAGAGGTATTTAATTAGTCATTAGACTAATTAAGTAAACATGGCCATTAGGGTTTTGTTAATGCGATAGTAGGTTATTTGGTAACCTAGATAGCTGCCACAATTAAGAGGAAAGGAAAAGGAAATAAAAAGAAAATGCAGTGGCCGGTTTTTACTCTAGAAAAAGAAAAAAAAAAAGGAAACTATTTTTTTTTTTAAAGGCATGACATATGCCTTGAATAAAGATTGACCGAATTTTCTTAGAAAACAAACAGCTTACGTTTTTTTTTTTTTTTGAATGAAAAGGCAGCTGTTTTTCTAGTTGTTGTTTTCCTTTGTTTTTTTTTCCTTTTAACATTTAGTTCTTCCATTTTTCTTCCAATCTTCTTCATCCTAATTCTACTTTTACCGGTAGAGGTCCATAGTGGCTAGAAAATACTCTGAAAGGTCAGGAGTTAGCAAATATGATAAGTGTTTGATGCGAAGGAGTCGACGGTTAACTAGTGTTCCCGCGAAACAAGTAGACATTCCTATTCAACAAGCGCTATCAAACCCAAATTCAACTCTGGTTATTAAAGTTAATCACCTTGAAAGTAAGTATTCCTAGACTTTGGCTCTGAAAAAATTTCAATTTGCTGTCTTTCGTAATGTATTTAATTTTCCAGCAATCCTTCAACGTATGTATGGGTCTGATGTTGATATGGTTGTAATACGAGGATGTGAATACGGTGGGTGTATCTTGTTTGCTAGGGTGGGAAAGAATAAGGTTATCTAGTGCTTGTGAAGCTTTATCTATTCTGGGAGTTAGATCTAATCTTTTCTGTGGAAATATAAGGAAAATTTGGAAAGCGTTTGGTTTGCATTTTATTAGAGGGAATTATTTAACCTGATTATTATATGATGGCTATGGTTTCCTATTCTGTAGGATGGTTTCTTTTGGGTCACTGTCATTATTATTATTATTATTATTATTATTATTGTTGTTGTTGTTGTTGTTGTTGTTGTTGTTGTAACACCCCACTACGTACGTACCCTATTAGGGTTGGGAATATTACCCTGTTCATAGGACAAAGGGTCTTTATAACTAGGACTCACAAAAGAAAGGAAAGAAACAATCCAAATTAAACTTATTACAACTCAAATAATACATGAACAATTCTCAAAATAAATAAATGTCTGCTAGAGTCTCTTAAAACAAAATACATTAAAAAAGAGGTCTTTAAAGAAAGGCAATCTCTAATCAATAATCTTCACAGCAGGATAGACCTGAAAGCATTTTATAAAAAGGTGGTGATATATAAATCTTAGTAAGTCCGTGTGTACTTTGTGTGCTTTAGGTAAAACATTTAATGTGTGCAAGTTAAGAAATTTTCATAAAGTAAAATGTTGGCAAGTCTCAAATAAAGTTCACAAGTGAAGAGTGGCATTTTCCTTTCGAATATCATTCATTGTATAAAATAAAAGTAGCCACTCAAAAGAAATAGCCATGGCACAACAATTTGTGCACCATGACAAAAGAAAGTTTAGGATGCCACACTTTCTGCATTCTAACAAGAGAATGATCAGGATGCCACACTTTGTGCATCATGACAAGAGAATGATTAAGATGCTACATTTTGTGCATGCTGATACAAGGTGAGTGTACGACCTACTAGGTGAAATACTCCTCCATCTCTACACCCAAACTTACCGGTTATCCAAACCAAAAATAGACAGTCCACTTGAACTATAATGCTAGCTTGGACCGACTTGACCAACAAGAATTGTCATCTTGTCTAGGCAGAGCTAGCCCCTCATAGGTGGCCTCCTACTGAGAGTCTTATCCAGCTTTTCAAGGACTAGTCCTAATAGTCTACCTTTATTGAGTACTCAACGCTGTATTTGTCCTTTTTGGGAAAAGAAGAATCATCCAAAGTATTTTCTTTGAAAAAGCAATTATGGTTTACAAAATTCTTGTCAAAATTGGTTTTTAGGAAAAGTTTAGCTTTTTGTTTAAAATTGCTTGCTCAACTTGAAATCGTTTGATGGAACGGAAAAGGAAAAGAAAATTTTCAATAATTTCATCCCAAGTACATTTCCACGTATACAACACATTTTGACTTGCCGAAGTGATTTTGATTTTCAAACAGTTTTATGCAAGGACTTACCTGATCTCTTGCTTTTTCTTGATACAATATCCTTCCAAGATGGTTCAAGGCACCCTAGTCCCGCCTGAGGTAAATATAGGGTATAAGTCCCAATATTCAGACAATACTTGCTCAAATAAATAACTCTTAGCATAACATGCTTAAGCTCAACTAGATACAACAACATCCATATATAACATCAAAGCATTAAGCTCTAACATTAATTGATAAAGCATTTTATAGAATAAGGTGAATTTAATAAGTCAAAATAATATAGGTGTTATAAATAATAAATAGCAAATTATAACCATGCTTATTTATTAACAAATAATAATAGTTATAAGTAATATTAATCATATATAAAATTAGCAATAAGTAATATGTGCTACTAATGATAAATCCTAAACAACATAGGTAATAAATAATAAATAATTTGCTTGCAAATAATAAGTAATATTAATAATAGATTATACATAATTTTAATAATAAATAATAAATATATTATTCTAATAACGATTATAAATAATATATATATATATATATATATAAGTGTAAATAAAAGTTTTAGTAAGGCTAATTGATCATAATATGAATATAAAACACACTTGATATTATTTAATTCTAATATATTATTATTTATATTTAATAAAAATATTACTATTTATTTATCTAATAAAATAAAAATATTTCAAATAATTATTAATTTCGAAAATCTTTAGTGTTTACCGAAATTGATAAATTAAATTAAGTAATAATATTAATTATATTAATAATAATAACGATAGTAAGAATAATACTAAAAATAATAAAAGTAGTTCTTATAATAATTTTTTAATGACTATAGTGAAATACTAGAGAAAATTTATATACATATTCATACACACATGGATCCAACAAATAACATGTTGATTTATCCAAAAATGGACTTGTATTAACATACATCACAACAAGGGTAATATTCTACTAGACATAATATTATATATGGATTTATTGGAAAAATAACATCATGAAGGCATAATCAACAATGGTGGTTTATTGCCTATCATACATAAAACATCCATAAAGCTCTTAATCATAATGAACATGCAATGATATTAAAGCATAATCCATACTTCATGAGTCACAACATTCATTCAAAGCTTCATGTCTTAAATCTATTCCCTTCACCCACATACATATCTCCAACCCCACATTATTCAATCAACCTATCAAATCCATCATCTAAGAGCCTCGAGCTTGAGAATTTAAAGAGAAGATCAAGAAAGAATTACTTGTTTTGATGATTGCTAGTTGAATATATTGCCTAGCTCAATGAAAGTCCTTGAATACTTGAGGGTCCTTCCTTAGTTGAAATTGTTCAAGAATGGCAATCAATGATTCGACCAGAGAGAGAGAGAGAGAGAGAGAGAGAGAGAGAGAGAGAGAGAGAGAGAGAGAGAGAGAGAGAGAGAGGCGTGAGATTAGGATGATTTTGAAATGGTGATGGTGAGATGAAGAAGGTCCAATGTGTTTAAAGTTACCTTCTTGATGTTCTTCTTGTTCTTGATCGAAAAGGTGTGTTTGATCTAAATGGAAGATCAACTTTGGCATTTTTGGTGTTATGGAATGGCCTATGAGTGAGTATGGACTAAATCCTAGTTGGTTTGAAGGTTCTTGGAGTAATTTGGGATGAATAAAGATGATTAAATGTTGAAGAAATTTAGTGTGTGTTCTTGATAAGAATTTGAGAGAGAGTGATTCATGTGTATCTTGCGAATGATGGCTGAATGGCCTAGCTAGGGAGAGGGATTTTGCTTATCCAAGAAAAAGAGAGAGAGTTTCAGCTTTTTCAAATTTCAAATTGAGGGAAATGTGGAGATATTTGGGGTAGAAGATTGGGTAATGGTGTTTTCTTCTTGAAGGTTTCTTGTCCTTTAATGGTGGGTGGCTAGACTAGCTATGTTTTGATAATGAAATAAAGGATTGTTTTATCTTTGAGGCTGGCCAAAAATGGCTGTATAAGAGCAGAGAAAATTCTAGTTTAATCATCTAGTTAGGTGAGAATTTAATGGGAAAAAAAATCTGGAATTTCATTTTCAATTTTGAAAAGTTTTGAATGGAGTAAAGATAGGAGTGTTTTAAGGAGTGTTTATAGAGCTCTAATGGCCATGGTAGATGAAGAAGACAAGGTGCTCTGTATGAAGTTGAATGATGAAGAAATTGGACCTTGCATTGGGTAGGCAAAGCTGGACAAATTTCAGGAATTTTAGTTAAAGAACTTTTGTGATTTTGGATGGATTTTGAGCAGAATTTTTGGACTTCATTAAAACGGATTTGCAGCTGAGATTTAGGAGTGTTTGAAGGTCCATCAATGGTGGTTTTCCAGCCACCTTCTTGGAGAAGAAAGATGAAAGTTTCAGGTGTTCTTGAGCACAAATGAATGGCTCAATGTTCATGTTTAAAGCTTGATTGTTTGCTAAAAAAAATTCTGGTTTGGTACAGCTTTGTTCTAGCTACGAAATTCCAATAATTCACCTTTCATCTTCACACAAGATAGTTGGTTGTTAGCAAGAATTATGAATGTAATAGTTTTGCAAATCTCGAAAATCAGCAATGAAGAATTCCTGGAAAATTTTTCAGATTTTCACCAAAACAAGAACAAGAAGGAAATGGAGTTCTTGGAAGAAAATGTATGGTGTTTTAATTGAAAACCTCCCTCCTATTTTTCTTCCTCAATTCCGGTCATCCTCCTATCCCTAAATGCTGGAATTTTCAAAACTTCACGCAAGAAGTTGTCCAAGACATTTTAGAGAAGTTGAAAAGAATTAAAGAAATAGGAATAGTTTAAGTTTAAATCAGTTAGGACAAGGCCTTCTTAAAATAATGGAGACCAAATTTCTTCTAGAATTCCTTTTAAGATAAGAGCATATGGTTAGGACATTACCATTATGTCTTCCCTAAGACAACATTCCTAACTTTTAGGAATGTAAGAAAAGGAAATTTTTAAATATTAGTTAAGATAATTACAAATAAAACTTAGGTGATGAGATTTGAACTCAAGACCTTAGAGATTAACCACAAAGCTCTAATCACTTAACCGCAACAACTCTTGTTCTTATTTTTTCAACCAAATTCTCTTCCTATCTAAGCCTCAGGCCTTCTTCTTATTTTGTCTTCAAGCAAAATTCCCTTTTTATCCCTACAAGCATAAATAAACCATATAACCCATTTGCTACAATTCTAAAGCACATGAAATCATTCAAGAAATATATTTTGTGTAAGATGATATGATATGCACCCTATCCTTCTAACTCTAGGGTAGGTTTAGGCATGGTTTTACATCCTCCCCTCCTTAGAAGAATTTTGTCCAGAAATTCAGCGGGTACTTTTATCTCAAGTTGGGGTATTTTCACTTCTCCCATTCTTCTGTCTCCCACGTGGCATCTTGAGTGCTATGATGCTCTCACTGCACCTTCACCATTGGTATCTGTTTATTCTTGAGGGTCTTGACACTCTGGTCCAAAATTTTAACCGGCTTCTCTACGTAACTCAAGTCAGGTTATAATAGCAAGGGCTCATCGTTAAAACATGCTCTGGGACAGGATCGTACATCTTTAGTTGAGATATATGAAACACATTTTGTAATCTCAATAAAATGACTGGTAAGTCCAATCTATAGTTCCAACATTCACCTCCTATCATTCACATAGCTCTTCTACCATCTCTGAGTCACCTTCACTCTATCTTTTGTTACTTTTACCTTGTCTACCACCTTTTGGACACGAATTTTACCGAATTTAACAATTTGCCTATCTTCTATCTATCCCTACTATAATGGTACATGACATGCCTGGCTTTGCATCACTTTATATAGGCAAATCCAATAGAAGATCGATAATTGCTATTGCAGGCCTACTCTCATACAGTCGCATATTCAGTAAATGGACTTGCCCAAAACATGTCCTTTAGTATCTGAATAAGTCTCTTCAACTGGCTAACAATTTTTGGATATGCTATAGCTCAGAACTTCCAAATTAATCCCATTATCTCTAGAAACTTAGTCTAAAATCTTGCAGTGAACTTAGGATCCTACTTAGATAAAATACTTGGTGACATCCCATGTATCCTCTACCTGGGCTAGGACTATCTTAAAACCGCCCCTGATTACTGCTCATTCCAAAAATAGAACTATGCTCAGCTAAACTTTCACTTACCAAACTTAATGAAATTTTAGGCTATCTCTATTTTCGAACACTAATTTCGATTGTCTCATGTCCTAAATAGTATTCAAATACATTAGATGTTATCTGAAAAGGCATCATAAAATTATCAAATCAGGATTGAAATCCTATGCATCTACTCCATAAGCAATAGAGCTTTTGTCAATCAATATGACATCACCACCCTTCCTTAGTTCCTATTCCTAATGTTAGTCGCAATCTCAAGCATATCTCCTTCTCAAATTCACACTTAATAATATCCTAATTGCAAGTCTAACTTAGAAGTAACCATATATAGCTTTGAAGACCAAACTATCCAATATTCTCTAGTCCATACATAGTTTTAAAATTCCAACCCTTTTTTATACCATTAATACTGGGTCCCGTAGGCTACAACACTAGGCTAGATATCCTTAGTATTCGTTTCACAATAGTTTATGAACCTTTGCTCCTAGTATTATGCACTATACTTCCTTCACCTACCTCTTCAAAAATTTAATCATACCCATCTGATCCCCAACACTGCATTATTCTATCTCTATAAGCAACTTAACTCCTTGCTTCGACAATCAATCCTTGTCTAATATACTACCATAATCCTCAAAAGAAAAACAAGTCAGATTCCCGATAAATTTTATTACTCTAGCTAAAATTTCATCTCTCAAATCAAACCTATAGATTTTACTACTTCTAGTTAAAATTTCATCTCTCAAATCAAACCTAGCTAAAATTTTACTACTCTACCATAATCCGCTTGCTTTCTTTTATCACTAAGGGGCAAAGGTATGTAGAAGACTGACTTTCAAAGTTCATATATTTCCTTGTAGGGGTCTTTATTTGAGTAGAAGAACCACAGACAGATGCTTTCTTTAGAGGTGGCCTAAGATCTTCCAAATCTCAGAAAATCTTATCGTAACAATACTAGATATATCTAGGATAGGCACGCAAATACTCAGTTAACAAATAAAGATAGAAAAGTAGTAGTGTGTTGGTAAATGAGATATCTACAAGTTATTTCTAGGTAGGAATATATTCAATCTTCACAATTTGTTGTTTAACAAGCTCCCTAATGAAATAATGCCTTATGTCAATGTGCTTTGTGCTACTATCTTGAACTGGATTCTTTGAAATATCAATAGCACTTGTATTGTCAAAATAAATGATGTGAACAAACCTTTGTACAGAGGAAAGTCCTATAAAATAATCTATAGACAAAAAACTAAATAAATGAAAGTAAGAGGCAAGAACTCCAGAACAAAAGCAAAAAGATTCTTGTACCTTTCTGAAATATTTAAGGTCCTTAGAACTAATTTTACATAAATCAGTACACAGTTGTACTCATGTTAACAGAACTCTATGGTGTTATTCATTCAGTTTAGATCTGAGAGAGGGCTCACGGGGTGGGGAGAAGGGAGAAGGGGGCAGGGGAGAGGGACGCCAGGGGGTGGCTGGCCGTGGGGGTAGGATCTGCTAGGGGAGGGGGCGGAGACGGTAGGGGGCTCGCAGTGTGGGGGGAAGGGAGAAAGTGGGGGCGGGGCAGGGGTCGGTAGAAGGGGAGAGGGGGGCTCGCTGGGTAAGGGGAGGGAGAAGGGGCCGGGGGGGGGGGGGCGACGGGGGTGGTTGGGTGCGGGGGTGTCTGGCAGCAGGGGAAGGGGAAGTCAGGATGGGAGAAGGGGCAGGGGGGAGGGGGCGCGGGGGTGGCAGGCGGTGGGGGAAGGGGAAGTCGAGATAAGGGCGTTGAGGGGAGGGATGGGGAACACCAGCTTGGGGGTGGGCGAGAGAATAGGAGGAGGAAGGAGTGGGAACAAGAAGAAATTGGGAATTCTGATCTGGTGGAGGTGATTTTTTCTAAGTGTTTGAGTAGATTATCCCAAAAAAAATTAGAAAAAAAAATTTTCGTGGCAAATTCGTGATAATCTGCCACGAATTTGCCAGGGATTAGTAGCAATTTTGTGATTTTGTAGTAAATCCGTGGCAAATAGCCATGGATTAGCTACGGAACATACAACAAAAATTTGTATATTTATATTCAATATAAAACTATATTATTTAATATAAAAAAATATTTTGTATATTTATATAATTTTAAAATTTTATATACTATCAATTATACTATCTTTTTTATTAAATAATTTATACATATATATAAATTCATACACAATATAACCCACACACACATACACAATCATAATCATAAATATACATGAACACACACACACACACACACACACACACACACACAGATAGATACACACACACACACACATAAATATATGAATATATATACATATATATGAATATATATATATATATATATACACACACACACACACACATATTCATATACATATATAAATATACACATATACATATATATATATATATACATGAATATATATATATATACATATATATATGTATATATATATATATATATATATACACACACACACACATATTCATATACATATATAAATATATATATATATATATATATTCATATATTTATATGTATATATATATTCATATAAATACACACACACACACACACACACACATTCACATGCATAATTAATGAAAATTTCTTATTAATTAATGTCACTGTAATATAGTTAATTGCATTGATATTTCCAATAACTTTTGTTGTAAAAAAAAAAATAAAAAAAAAAAATATATATATCATATCTTTAATTTTTTTTAATACGCACATATATTTCTACACAATAATATTACATTCTATTTTAAATTCGTATCAATTCTTTTTTAATAATAAATAAGTTAGAGATTGAAAACAAATGTTGAGATTGAAACGAAAATTTTATTATTATCTCTATTTTGTATCAAATTTGTCTCTAATTTTTAAAATTAAAATTTGATATTTTTTATTTTTTAATTAAAAGATGAATAATTAAGTTTGTTTCTTTTTTTCTAAAATAAATTTTATTATGTAATTTAATTAAACTATTAATTTATAAACTATGAATAAATTTAATAATCAAATATTAAATAGCACTATTATTTCATATACAATATAACAAAATTTGTTATGCAAATTTTTTCTTCTTTTTCTCTTAAAAATATTTATTATGTAATTTAATTGAAAATTTAATTTATAATTTATGAATAAATTTAATCATCAAGCGTTATATAATACTACTATTTTATATACTACAACCATTATTCTATTTGAGTAATACTATAATAGTATTAGAAATAGTGCGATTAATACAAATCTATAAATAATTATGTAAAGATTTTTTTTTTCAAAATGTTTAATATTGACATTAATACCTATCTTCATTAAAAGTAACTCAAGAATATAGTTAAACATAACAATGTATAATGATAATAATAAAGTATATTTAGATAAATGTAATTTAATTAATGTATATTTATACTAATGTAATTTAATAAAGTATATTTATATTGATGTAATTTAAACATAACAGTGTATAATGATAATAATAAAACATATAGTTAAAAAATATTTATTATGTAATTTAATTGAAAATATTTATTAAATATAATTAGATATAATTATCTAAATGAACTAAGTTACAAAATATAATGAATCAAGTAATATTTTTGAAAACTTGTGGTCCTAAGGGTTTCTTTTGAAAGCTTTAAGGACTTAGATATAATTATCTAAATGAACTAAGTTAAAAAAAAATATAAAGATTGGAATAATTATTTTAAAAGTTTATTTATTTATTTTTACACTTGGTTCGTTATTTTTCAAAAGATATTTAAAATAAGTTGTGTTTAAAAAAATTTATGGTCCTAAGGGTTTCTTTTAGAAACTTTAGGGACTTAAATATAATTATCCAAGTGGACTAAGTTAAAAAATATAGGGATTCAAGTAATGATTAAATGCATTAATAATTAACTAATATATGACCTTAAGTCTCAATATACATTCATATATAACTTTAAAATATATAAATTTTATCGATAATAATTACAATTTATATATGTGCTTGTATAAGAAAGGCAAAATGTGATATAGTAATTAAAAGTATGGAATAAAAATAGTAACTTTACAAAGTATTTCTACTTTTTATACTAGAAACTTATTAGTTTTATAATATTTGTTGTATATGATATAAATTTAAAAATTTATCAATTTGAATATAAAATAAAAGAATTAAATTTATGAATATATTGAAAATTTATATGCATTAATAAAGATAATTCTTATTTAATTTTGTATGATTTACAGTAATTACTATTTATAGATGTGCATGTATATAGAAAAGTATAAATATGATGGAAACACATCCTACACATATACATGATGCCTACATATTTATATTGTCATACAAATAAAAGTAATAACTTTTACATTATGATAAAAAGAATAACAATTATATCTGTTAATAACATTATGTGTACAGATGTAATATTACTTTTTGATTGTTAAATTTAATACACCTAATTGATAAATTGTTTAATGTCTATTTAGTTATGAATATTTGCATAATTAAAAAATTTTGAACTGAGTCTTCTAAATTCAAAATTATAACTAAAAAAATTTATAACTATGAAATTCTATAACTAAAGGCATGAAAAAATTACTTACTTTTATTATTAATTTAAAAATAAAATTTATATCATTTAGGAATATATGTACAGAATAATTATATACTCTGATAAATAGAAGCAAATTAAAAATGAAAAAATTTAAAAAATAAAAGTGATAAAAAATTTTACTTTATTTATTTATTTAAATCAAAATTTACAAATTTTAGAAGTGTATTTCATATAAGTGTAATATTTTGTAAGAAGTAAATAAATATAATATATGCTTCCAATTTGCACAAACAATGACGCAACACAGTGGTTGGAACACTGTGCCTTCACAATGGAGACGCATGTTCGACTCTTATGATTAAGTTTACAACCGAAACATTTCGGTTAGTAGTTGGTCAGTAAAATTTTTAAATTAAAATACTAACCAATTACCAGTTGAATAGATTACCAACTGATACATTTCGGTTAGTAATAGAGCTATAAAATAGTTAAATTAAATTACCGACCAAAATACTAATCAATTATCAACTGAATATATTACAAATCGATACATTTAAGTTAATAATCGGTTGGTAAAATTTTAAAATTAAAATACCAACTGAATATATTACCAGTCGATATATTTCAGTTAGTAATCGGTTGGTAAAATTTTTAAATTAAAATAACAACTGAATATATTACCAACCGATATATTTTGGTTAGTAATCGGTTGGTAAAATTTTTAAATTAAAATATTAACTGATTACCAATTGAATATATTACCAACTGATTGTTATCGGTTGGTAATCAGTTGGTAAATTTTTTCCCGCCAAATTACCAACTGATTACCAACTAAATACATTACCAACCAATATATTTTGGTTGGTAATTAGTTGGTAAAATTTTTTTCATTAAATTACCAACCGATTACTAACTGATAATATTACTAACCGAGTGTTATCAGTTGGTAATAGGTTGATAAATATATTCTCGCCAAATTACCAACTAATTACCAACTGATTACCAACCAACTATTTACCAACTAATTATGTTTATTGGTAAGTGGTTGGAAAAGCTTTAAATTTTTCCAATTTTTATTTCGGTTGGTAATTACCGACCGCAACGGTCAGTTGGTAATAGTTAGTTGGTATATTGCATTTTTCTAGTAGTGGATAGAACCCTTTCATCTTGTAGGTATGATGGATTAGAATGATAAGGGCAAGCGCCCAATGGATGATCACAACATTGGTGGGAAGAAGTTGATGGGTGAGAGTTCGGGCATGAAGAAACCTTGGAAGATCAGGACAGTCTACCAAAAGGGTGTGCCGGGATGTTTCACTTTGACATGACCCAACCTTGGCCGCCGTCATGCACTGTATCTCACTGGGAGCAAGTTTGACCCGACAGTGCCTGTTGTTCCGCTATTTACACAAGAACTCATTCTGCAGAGGACACCTACTCCCGCGAGGACACCGTTACCACTTAGCCTGATGGTGTGGCTCAACATTGCCATCAGTATTGTCAGAATCACCGCCTACCTCCCCTACCTGGCTAAGTGGCGACAATTCTGACAATGCTGATGGCAATGTTGAGCCACACCATAAAGATGATGACGAGGAGGATAGTATCCCCGAAAAAGCAGTGTTGCCTAGGGATGATGAGAAGGTATTTGGTGAGGACGTTTCGGGAGTATTAGAGAAGATGATGCCAGAGTTGGAGGTTGCTAAGGCATGAGAGGATGGAGATACTTGTGGTCGAGGAGCTCGAGGAGGAGCTAGTGATAGACCCGAAGATGGAGGCTTGGTTGCTAGTGACGCAAAGGATATCATGACTTTGGATGTTGGGATTGACCTTAATATGCATGGAGATGAGGGACTTAACTCACCCGAGTCCTACACAGTTTTTGCCAACTCAAGACCTCCCGTTTCGGATAGCGATGATGACATGTAGGAGGATGAAATGTGGATATATGTAGTAGGACATGTACAGTAGAAATAGATTAACAGGAGTGGGAATGGATGGATTTCAAGCCAAGAGTTTGTTCCCAGTTGGGTAGTGGAAAAAAAGGAGGGCGAATTTCAAGCTTTTCGACAGGGAGGTTGTACTGTAGGTCAGTATGCTGCTGAATTCACTAGACTGTTGAAATATTATCCACTTCTGGTATATTCAGAGGCAGACGGGATTAGAAGTTTCGTGAAAGGCCTACGACCAGAGTTGAAAAGAGTACTGGTAAGCATGGCTCCCGCCAATTATAATGTTGCAGTAGAGATGGCTTCTAGGACAGAAATGTTTGACATTGAATAGGTAGGTGAGAGAAATCAAAGTGAATTTCGAGATATGAATCAGAAATAATCTGGAGGCTCCTGACAATAGAAGAAAGGAAAAATACAGAGGAGGGGAAGCCCGACTGAAGAACAACCCTCTTTTAGATGCTACAACTATGGGGAGGCAGGGCATAAGATTTTCAATTACCCTTACCCTCGAAGGATAGGATGATGGAGTCGACCAGGGGAAAACAATCAAGGACAAAGGCCAGGTCTAGGAAGAAGGAATCCAGGGCAGGCTTCTATCTCTAGACCTAGACCTGCCAAACCACAAGTGAATACTCGAGTGGTTGTATTGGAAAAGATAGATAATCATGCAACAGTAGTGGAATGTACTCTCCTTATTTTTTATCATGATGCTAAAGTATTGATAGATCCCGACTTTGCGCATTCCTTTGTTGCTAATTTATTTCTTGATACTATGGTAAAAGGGAAGAAACTTTATATGAAATGATTGTTAGTACCCCATTGGGAAAATAAATGAATGGTGAAAAAATATATAAGGGATGTAAGATTTTGGTAGAGAATGAAATATTGGGAGGAGATGTGATACGTTCGCCCATAAAGGACTACGATGCTATCTTGGATATAGATTGGCTATCTCAGCATCATGCTCAAATTGACTGTAGATATAAGATAGTACAATTTCGTTAGCTTGGAAAACTTATATTGTAATTTGTAGGTGAGACTGGAAGGAAAAGTAATGCTTTTATATCAGGACTCAAGGCCCGGAGGATGATTAAGAAAGGGTGTACTGGATACTCAGCTTATATGATTAATAAGCCAAGTGAGGTTAAGAAACCCGAAGACGTCCCTGTGGTAGATGAGTATTTGGACCTTTTTTTGGTAAAATTAAAGGAATTACCACCGAAGAGAGAAGTAGAGTTTTCTATTGATTTAGTGCCAACAATAGAGCTAGTTTCAAGAACTCCTTATAGAATGGCACCTACAAAACTACAGGAGCTTAAGAAATCATTACAGGAATTAATGGAGCAAAGATTTATTCGGCCTAGTACTTCACCTTGGAGAGCACCAATTTTGCTTATTAAGAAGAAAGATAGGTCACTACGGATGTGTATAGATTATCGAGGGTTGAATGCAGTGACTGTGAAGAATAAATATCCACTGCCCATGGTTGATGAATTGTTTAACTAGTTACAAGGAGCAGGATATTTTTCGTAGTTAGACTTGAGGCAGGGATATTAACAAGTTCGGATTCGGGAGGAGGATATGGCGAAAACTTTATTTAACACACGAGATGGACATTTTGAGTTTGTAGTCATGCCTTTTAGTGTTACCAATGCACCCACTATTTTCATAGACCTGATGCACAAATGTTTTAGCCTTAGATAGTTTTGTTGTTATATTCATAGATGATATCTAAGTGTATTATAAGGATTCTCAAGAGCATGAACAACACCTTCATAAAGTATTGGGGAAGTTATGAGAGGCCAAATTATATGCGAAATTCAGTAAGTACGAGTTTTGGCTGCATGAAGTAGCATTCTTGGGACATGTGATATCCAAAGATGGGATTATGGTGGATCCTACAAAAGTCAAAGCGGTAACAAATTGGAAACATCCCGAGACTCCAACTGAAATACAAAGTTTTTTGGGATTAGCGAGATATTACTGGAGGTTTATTGAGGGATTTTCTAAGATAGCATCACATTTAACTTGACTCACTCAAAAGAGAGTTCTTTATGTTTGGACCGAGAAGTGTGAGAGAAGTTTTCAAGAACTGAAGAAAAGGTTAAGTTCTACTCTTGTTTTGGCATTGCCAATGATGGACAAGCCATATGTAGTGTACACGGATGTTTCGAAAGAAGGATTGGGAGGAGTATTGATGCAGAAGAGAAAGGTGATAGCTTATATCTCCAGGAAATTGAAACCCCATGAGGAAAAATACCCCACACATGACTTGGAGTTAGCAGTTGTTGTGTTTCCTCTTAAGAAATGGAGACATTATTTGTATAGTGCCGAGTTTGAAGTCTTCACCGACTATAAGAGTTTAAAATATATTTTTATTCAAAAGGATTTGAATATGAGGCAATGTAGGTGGATGGAATTTTTTGAAAAATTTTGGTATCCAATTACATATCATCCTGAAAAAGCAAATACAGTAGCAGATGCCCTTAGTAGGAAGGCGAATTTATCAGCTATTTGGATGCTATGAATTCTAGAATTGGAAGCATTTGCAGTAAATAGAAAAATAAGAATGGGTAATATCTCTATTCAACCTGTTTTCCTATAACAGTTGAAGGGAGAGTAAGATAAATATGAAGAGTTGCAAAAGTTGGTGCAAGAAGAGGCAAGTAAAGGAGGAGCTGAATTATGAAAGGACAATGATGGGATTATTTGTTACCAAGATCGATATTGTATTTCGAAATAATCTACAATGAGATAAGATATTTTAATAGAGGCACATCGAAGTAAGTATACCATCTATCCAGGAATAGTAAAGATGTATCAGGACTTGAAATGGCATTGTTGGTGGATTGGTATAAAGAAGAACATTTCAGACTTTGTGGCTTGATGTTTAATTTGTTAGTAGGTGAAAAACGATTAGCAACGACCTAGAGGGTTATTATAGCCATTACCTACTCTGTGAAACCCCCAGTCAAAATCAATCTTGGAGTAAGGGGGGTTGGGATGCATATCATACTTTATTGCATGTTTAAATATATTTTTATATGATTTTTTGTGTTTTGGATTTGAGATTTATTGTCTTGAAGGCTTGGTTGTGCGTATTGCTTGAGAAGGGCAAAATGGTAATTTGCTTGAGGTGGAAAAAGGGAGATAGTTTGTGGATTGAATAGAAAATATTTTTTTTAGAGGGGAAATAAGAACAAGAGTTGTTGTGGTGTAGTGGTTAGAGCCTTAGAATTAGTTCTTGAGGTTTTGGGTTCAAATTCCATCATAGGAGCTTTAGCTTAGTTAAATTTTATTTTTGCTTGGGAAGTAATAATTTCGGCTTTATGTGCTTGGAGTAGGGTAGAGATGTTGTCCTAAGAGAGACATGTTAGCAGTATCCTCATTCTACTCCTTTGCCCTACACGAATTTCCTAAGGGGAATTCATTTCCCCTTGATCTTTGATTTTCCTTATTTCTCAACTCATTAGTTTGATCAAGTTGTTCTAGCCATTTTCCTTTCCAGAAATTTTAGTAAAGTACTGTGATTTTGTAGGACCAAAGTGTCTTAGTGAAAGATATCTTATGGTCTGAAAATGTGGAAGAGTTGTGGGAGATTCCAAGAGGATAAATCCCTCTAGTGAACTTGCTAAAAATTCACTCTAGCTAGGTTCATTTCCCTTCATGCATAGAACTGAAATTTTCCAGCTTTGTGTGCCTTCAAGGTGTCAAAATTCTTAACCATTATTCCCTCCCAAATGCTGCTAGAAAAAGGTTCTTTTGTTCAGCCTAGAATCTGGATTTTTCTGGCTACTTTCGGACTGCATAAAAGTGGTGCAAAACCAGAAAAATTCCTGTGCAAATCGCAGCTTTGGAGATCCAAAACCAAGCTGTTTTCTTTCAGATTTTGTTCAGCACCTTAGCCATATTTTTCTTCCATGAAGAAAGATGGAAACCAGCCTTGAAAGCCCCTGAAATTCCCCTTCAAAATCTCTGCAAGCTGGCTGAAAAATGGTAGCCGAAAACTGTCCAGGAATTCCAGCCTAGTGAAAATCCCGTGCAGTCTAATTGTCCAGCTTTGTTTCCTAATTCTCTCCCCGCCAAAACCCCATCGTTGTTCTGCATAAACTTCCCTTAAACCTTTAGTAACTGAGCTCCATTATCTCTTTTAAGCTTCTGCACGAAATTTAAACATGGCTGTCGAAAATCTCTCCAACAAATCTCTGCAATCATGCTTGATTGATTACCAAAATTCTAGCCACCTTAGGTTAGCAACCTTCTATAAAGTATCCCTCAAATAACCAGACTTTTTCTTCACCATTATGCTTCTTGTTTTCGGCCACCATAAGCCTCCTTAAACCAGCTTTCAATCAACTGAAATACTGCTCAAAACAGTCGGCCATGGCAGACTTCTAAAGCTCTCCAATAATCAAGATATTCTTGAATATTTAGTTTTCAAATTTGCTTCCTAAAAATATTCTTCAAGGATTTTAACAACTAGCCTTTCCTTTTCTCTTCCAAACCAGAGAGCCATCTTCCTAAACCCTATAAAAAATTCGGCAGCCCTAGTTCTCACAGAATTTTGGCAGCTGGAAAACAAAATCTCTCAAATCCCTTCAACCTTCAAGAACACACACAACACACCAAGAACACCTACTCATTCCTTTCACCTAATATCCCTCCAAACCACTTCAAACCTTCTCTGAAATTTCCAGATTTAACCTACTCACTGCCGTGAGTCCATCAACACCATTCTTAACATCAAACTCCACAAACCAACTTGCTAGTTTAGATAAAAAACCAGAAAATTCTGTGAAGGTTCAAGAACACCTTCAAGGTATGTTTGTTCTAACAACTTCACCTTCTCCAATCTTGATCTCTAGTGAAAATATATATGAATAAACATGCTAATGGTCTCTCTCTCTCTCTCTCTCATGGCCGAAACTCTCTTCTCTTGGCCGGATGGCTTCTTCTCCCATGGCCATGCTTTCTCCATCTTCCTTGGACGAAGCTACGCATCTAGGAGTTGAGATCCATTCTAAACTCCTTCAAGGTTTTCCTCAACCAAGTAAGTCCCTTCAATCTTTCTTTTAAATTCTAGATTCATGTCACTAGGATGATGTTGATAGTATGTGGATTGTGATAGGATTTGAGTATGTATTATTGAGATTGAAGCATGAATATATTTATGATTGTGAAGGAGATGAGATTTATGCATGGAAGGATTATCTTGGTTGATTGAATAATGATTTGGGGTTTGATGCATGTTTCCATGTCATAGGTAGTTTTTGTGATGAAGTATGCTAGAGATTATGTCACATTTGGTGAATAGGATTTATATTCATGTTGGATTATTGAAGCCATGATCATATTTATGCTAGCAGAGGTTAGATTATATCTTGATAAATTTAAATCTATGCTTATATGCATGATTTGGATGATTTGATGAATTGAAGGATTGTATATGTTCTTGATTGTGGTTAGCCATAGAAATTTGATCATGATCTAGTTGTCCCTAAGCTAATTTTTATTTCATGAATAAAATATTTAATAATATAATTTTACTAGTAATTTCGAAAAACCCTAGGAAGGATAGATCTGAATTATTATATATAATACGGATATTTTAGTCAAATAAATAATAGCTTTTGCTAGAAAAATAATATGTATGTATGTATGTATGTATGTATGTATGTATGTATGTATGTATGTATGTATGTATGTATGTATGTATGTATGTATGTATGTATGTATGTATGTATGTATGTATGTATGTATGTATGTATGTATGTATGTATGTATGTATGTATTACTTAAAATAATGAAATCAAATAAAGCCTTTTATGGAAATAATTATAATTAGTAAAATATCTATTACTAAAAATTTAATTATTATCTTTTAATCAAAACCCATTAAGAATTTATTTATTATTGTTCAAGCAAGACTCATTAAATTTATTTTCAACTAATTTTAGCTATCAATTATTTTCTAACAACTAAATTATTAATAAATCATTATTTTATTTAATACTACCTAGGACTCTTCATCAAATAAACTCTAAATTTTTCTTAGCAAGATTTATACCTCCAACTTATTAGAATTTATTTCCCAAACCATTAATTATTTTAAATATCAAATTAGGCTCAACTTATAAACCTATTTATTTATTGTTTGGCCTTAGAGCTTGGGACACTAGGATCATGGTAGTAGTAAGTTGAGTTGATTTAAAATTGAGGAAGTGGATTGTGGCTTGAAATTGATTGTGATTTGTATTTGCCCATGCGGGGTTAGGTCAGCTGTTGGAGACCTTTTATTGTGAGCAAGAATCAGGTAAGCTCTTGCATAAAACCTGATTGATGTGAAATATTTATTATGGCAAGCCAAATATAGAGTGTATGGACACTCATTTATGTAAAGGCAATTGAAGGTTGAATTCTTTCTTATTTCAAACAATTGAATTATTTAAAGATCAATGAGTAAATTTAATCAAACTTAAAACTCTTTCTAAAATTGATTTTGACAAAGACTTTAGAAACCCTTAAATTGCCATTTTCATGTGGAACGGTGTTTTGTTCATTTTATCCCAAGTAGGAAACGTTGTTGAGTACTCAATAAGGGTGGACTACTAGGGCTAGTCTTTGAGGGGTTAAGGTAAGTCTCTCATTAGGTGGCCACCTCTGAGGGGTAAGTCCTTCCTGGATAAGACGTCAGTCCAGTAGGTCATGCTGGTCCGAGTTAGCAGTGTTCTTTTCAGTCAAGTGACTGTGTTTTGCCGGAATGGACACCCGGTTGTTGTTTGGGTGTAGAGAAGGAGGATTATCTTGCCCAATAGGCCGATCACCTACTTTTGTCAGTCTGCACAAAGTGTGGCATTCTGACCGGCAGTATGCACAAAGTGTGGCATGCTGACCATGCGGTTATGGGGTCTAACGTGTGGTAACTCATGACCATTTCTTTTGAGTGGTTGATTTTATTGATTATTTATGATTGGAAAAGCCAAAACACCACTCTTGCTTTTGACTAATGTTTATTGCTTGACAGTGATCTCTTATAAAGAATTTTATACTTTGCATTCACAAACTATTTTCTCCCGACACTTAAGCGCACACGGACTTACTGAGATTTCTGTCTCACCACCATTTCTATCATGATTTCAGGTCGATCCTGCTGTGGGGATGAGTAGTTAGATATTGCCTGCTTTGGGAGAATTTTCTGATGATTTATTTTGTGTAATGTTTTGGGGAGATGAGAGATGATGAATTTTATTATGAATTTGTTTTGGGTATTCTTAGATTGATTTCTTGGATTTATTATTATTATTTTTGGATGTAATAAATTTTAAGTTCAAGTATCATTTTTATTCTGCTATTTTATTTATGTGACTTAGTTATAAAGATCCCTTGTCCTTTGGACGGGGCGACATCCCCTTCCCTGGCGGGCCTAGGTAGCTGGGTGTTACATACTCCATCATGGAAATGGAATGAAATTACCGTGGATTTCATTATAGGATTACCCATGACAGTAAGACAGTGAAATACTATATAGGTGATAGTGGATGGACTTAGTTCACTCATTTTATTCCCATCAACCAGCAGAATTCTCTAGAGAAGTTAAGTAAGGTTTATGTAGAGGAAGTAGTCAGACTACACTGAGTACCGTCTAGTATTGTATTAGATTGAGATCCTAGATTTATCTCGGAGTTTTTGACTAAATTGTAGTGGAGATATGGGACAACATTAAAGTTTAGCACAGCAGTGCACCTACAGAAGGATGGATAGACCGAACGCGTGAATAGAGTTTTGGAAGACATGTTGCGGGCTTATGCTTAGGATTTTGGAACTAAGTGGATTGATAATTTGGCGTATATAGAATTCACATACAATAATAGTTATCAATCAACAATTGGAATGGCTCTGTTTGAAGACTTATAAGGAAGGAAATGCCTGTCCCTATTGTATTAGGAAAGTTTAGGATGGAGAATGGGTTAACATGATGCTTTTGATCTTGAAAAAGTTCGATAGGCTATGGAAATGATCAAAATCAAGTTGGAGACAGCTTAGAGTAGACAAAAAAGTTATGTGGATTGACACAGGAGAGATTTGGAGTTTGTAGAATGAGATCATGTATTCTTGAAGTTGACTCCACAACAGAAATTGCGAACCAGAGGACAAGGGAAGAAGTTGGCACCTAAATATATTGTCCCCATTGTATTGGGAAGGTGGCTTATCGATTGGAGTTCCAGCAGAGCTTTAAGGTATTTTTAACGCATTTCATATCTCCCAACTTCGGAAGTATGTAGTTGATCCTACACACATTTTGAATGAAGAGCCTATTGAGATGACTCCAAGCTTGAAGTATAAGGAAAAGCCTATTAAAATATTGGAGTATGTTGAAAAGGAATTGCAGGATAAGAAAATTCGACTTGTAGATGTGTTATGGAATCATTATCTAGTGCAGGACGCGACCTAGTAAATAGAAGCAAAGATGTTGAAAAAGTATTCAGAATTATTCCAAGTGTAAGCTAATTTCGAGGACGAAATTTTTGAAGGAGGGGAGATTGTAATTCCCTATATTTTAACTTTCGATTGGCTACTACTTTTAATAGGATGAGAATTTATATCAATGGCTAGAACAAAAGATGATTAGTACAATGAAACGAATATTTTGGTACAATAACATTTTGTCAGAACCTAGATGTAATTATTAAATTTGTTCTACCCATACCTTAAATCTTCAGAAGGCTACTACAATTAATAAAATAAGAATTTGAGGGTACGCTAAGAATGGAAATTGATCAGTGCGATGAAGTGTACGTTTTGGTGTGAATTAAGTTATTCGGGTTATCGAGGGTATTTTTGTCATTTTCACTGCGAATTTGACCAAACTGTGAATGAATTGAAGAATTTAACTATTATCAATAGATTTAGTGAAATTTTTGGAGTTGAAAGGTAAAATAAAATATTTTTCCATTTCGGACCCTAATTTTGATTATTTCAGGGAAAAAGTGAAATCGCGGTTAAAAGAAATGGTATGTGTGGCATTTTGTAATTAGTGGCCAAGGACATGTGTCAAATAATAAGAGGATGCATGAAATATTCATGCATGAAAAGACTATTAAAGAAGTTTTATAAAATAAAAGAAAATATGTGAAAAAAATAAGATTTTGACAAGTGCAAAGTGGCCACCATGCAATTAATGAAATGAAAGCTAATTGGTCTTCAATTTGATCATTTTGAGGTTGTGAGGAGGCTGAAAAATTGGCAGCCACAATAAGAAGAAGAGAAGAGAAGAAAAAGAGAGAAAATAAGAGAAAAAGGTTGAGAAAATCAAGAAAAAATTGGAAAAAGAGAGAGAAAGTGTTGTTCTTGAGAGTTTGGAGATTCTTGGAGCAAATTCAAGCTAGAACATCTCATACACAAGGTAAAATCCTGTGCTTAAAGACTTAAAGTTGTAGATTTCATTGCAGTGATTGTTTTGATATGAATTATAACATGAAAAATATGAGAATTGTGATTATCAAAGTGATTATTGCATACTATTTGAGACCTTATGTGCAAGTTTGTGTACGGTTGAATGGAAGATCTATAAGCTATATTTTTTTATAGTAAGGGTAGTTGAATGGTTATTTAAGTGGTTCTTCATAATTGCAAAGAAAGATGGTAGAGTCATAATGAAAACTGAGTTAAATATTAAAGAAAACGGATTATGATTGTTTTTTTTTTAGTATAGATGTTGATTGTGTATAATTTGCATAGGAACTTAGTGACTTTCTTGAACCTAGAAACCTGAAGAATTAAGGTTGTTTGACGGGGGAATGAAGTGGATTAAGTTTTATATAGGTGTTATATATCTAGAAGAACAAGTAGGTGAAGTTGTTTTGCGAAAATGGGTTAAACACAAGAAAAATCTAGGACGTTTATGCCCTAGGATCTCCTGGACGGTTTTGAGATGGTGGGAATAGAATCCATAGAAGTGTGGTTGAGGATCTTACGAGTGTTCTGACATAAAATGGAGCCCAATCGGAGTTGTGGATTGGAAATTATGCGGGAAACAAAATTGTGTGTCAAGAAGGAAAATTCTAGAATTTTGGTTGGGAAATGAATGAACTTAAGAGGGATTAATTGTGTGATTTTGGGATGAAATGAATGAGAAACATGAAGATAATTCCATGTTCATGAAGAAAGGAAGGATATGGAAAGAGGAAAATGGAAGAATTGAATAAACGACAAAAAAATGACATGAACGATTTGTTGAACATTTTCTTAACCGTCGGGTATGTTGGCTGGACAACGGCTAATCGTCGGGCATGTCGGCTGGACGTTGGCTAACCGTCGGCTACTTTTTGACCAAATACAACTAAATATAAAAATGATATTTGATATGGGTTTACCAGTAAATGGCCAATGACACGTTGGAAACAATGAAACCGGTAGTCAAATGGCACATGAATGATAAAAGCTTATTTAGGTTACGAGGTGAGTATCTTTGACTTCTAAAACCTTTTGAAAGCTAGTATGCTTTATTTTTCCATGAAATGCTACATTTTGCACCATTTTAGAAATCCTTGGATATATTTAAGATTTTTTTGAGCAAGAATTATTTTTATGCCATCTTGGGCTCGAATGAACATCATAATTGGCTTGGAAACCTTAACAGATGATTAAAGCACGAATTTTGTGAATTTAGTCCTTTTTGGATTAAATACTATGGATTTTCGAAAAATGGCAATTTTTGGAATCAATGGATTTTCGAAAAATGGCAATTTTTGGAATCAAGTATTCGTGAATGGACTAGAATGCCTTTATTGGAACATTTTATGAAAACATGATTGGAAACTTTGAATTTAATCTGCTTTTATGATTAGAATTCTGAATTTCTTGAAATAAGTTCCTTTTGAAACCGATATTTGGAAAATGATCCAAATATTCTTATTGGAATATTTTATGGAAACTTTTAGAATTGGGTATTTGATAAATGACCAAAAAATCCTTATTGGAATTTTTGTGAATACTTTTCAAATCGGGTAAGGGTAAAATGATCCGAATATCCTCGAGAAGCCTTTTGGAATCGAGTATGGGCAAAATGACTTGAATACCCTTGAAGATGACTTTTGTGATCGAGTATAGGCAAAATGACCTGAATACTCATAGAAACTTATTTTAATGTGTGAAAAGAACTTTTTACTCTGTTTCAACACGGTTTTGGAAAATGATCTCACGGTATGAGGTTGACTTTGGAAAATGATCTCACGGTATGAGGTTGACTTTGGAAAATGACATGTTGATCATGGAAACTACTTTGTTGGCCTGGTATGCATATGGAATGAACTGATTGGCTCTGTAGAGCCTATGGAAATAATTATCTGATTTGCGAGTCAATGAGATCATTTTTTGAAAAATGATATTTTGGCCCTAAAAATATTTGATTTGGAAATCCTATGGGAACAAATAACCCTTTGGCCCAATCAATCAGTATAGATTGATATTGGTAACGTTGAGTACATAGTAAGGATTTTGATCTTTATACTAGCCCACGTTAGAGTTAGACGACCCTAGTAACTTGGCCGTGTTTTAGGGATTGTCTTACTTGGCTAGCCGTTTAGCTCCTACCATTTGTCACGCTTGTGAGTGCACCTTACTTTTAAATCATTTGCTGAATGCTAGGTGGGGACACTCGGTAGCATTTGACTCCTTACCGCCTTGATGTTGAAAGACGTCAAGCTTGGGACCTCTTGGCTTACGGTGGCAAGTAAAATATTTAGTGTGATGCGGTACACTTTTTCATTCTCGGGAGTATATTGCGGTTTACTTACCCTTCAGTGATGCACATTTGAGTGTTGTAGGCTACGGTCTTAGCACAATACGTGGCGCCGAAGGCAAAGCTTTATAAGCTTTACACGTAAGTGGACCTTCTGTTGAAGAAGTGTCTGTAATTTGGGAATTGCGGCAATGATTTAAAATTGAAACACAGTTTTGCAAAAATGATTGATTTCTGAATAAACTATTCTTTAGAGAGTTTTAGAATTAATTTCAGTGGAAAAAGGAAAAAGAAACTTTTGGTAGTGCCCTTTTGGGGACAAAATTTTAACATTGCTTCACTTTATCTGTTTTGTAAAGCACTGGCACACACGGGATTCACTGGGTGATTTTTCACTCATACGTGTCTTTTATCTTACTGTTTTATAGGATCCAGAGTTGAGCAGACCTATGGATAGCGGGATGATACCACACCGACAACAGTTTAAGTCCGGACACTTTCTCTTTTGATTGTATACCTTATTATTGATGTAGTATGTATATTGCATGTACGAGACTCATTGTAATATATGTATATGACCACGTCAGTATAAGTTAGTTGTATCAGTCTGGGCCTTAGTTACTACTTTTGGTTCTTCATTATCAAGACCCTTTGTCTGGGTAACTAGACAGGGTGACACTCGATTTTAGTATGCTTCCGTTATTACTTTTAGTAGTGGTGTTACATCGGTTGTTTGGACAACTTGGAAGTAAGTTTTAGAGTTGAACGTGAATGCATGTCTAGATGCACACCCACGCATCGTCCCATGCACAACCGAAGAAGTTGAGTTGTCCCAGAAGTTTGCACAAAACAAAAGAAATTGAGCTTTTGTAAAATGCACGGACAAGTACATGCCACATGCATGGTGCTAATTAATCTTGTGCTAGTATCAAGAAGAATTTGGTACAATTATACATGACTTCCATTCATGCCTGTGTATACATGCCGTGCAACATTCTTGATAGTTTTAGAAAGTCCTAAATCACTTCAATCATAGTGCAAGCTTCCTTAATTCAATCAAGAATAGTTTAGGGACATGATATACAGTGTTTGATGAAAAAATTATATACAACCGCAGTACAACTTTCTTTGATAAAGGAAGAAGCTAAGCAAGGCTTTCAAGGAGGGAAGGAGTCCAGACGTAAGAAGAACTTGAGATTGGGATGTCACCAAGTTTTATCATTCAAATATTCTCTTGTTTTTTATTAGATTATGTTTTTATGTTCAAGACAATAAAAATTCTATCCTATTCTTTGGTTATATTTTGATTATTTAGTTTTGAGACTTTGAGGTCGTTGAACAAAGATTTTATCTTTGATATCATTAAGATTGTCTCTTGAGTATTTGTGCAATTCTAAATATATTTTCTTTATCAATTGTGTTGAGTATCTTGTATTTGATCAACATACTTAACTTACATGATTGAAAGCTAAGTAAATTGATCTTTTGATTAATAATTTGAGTAGCATCTATTAGCTTAACTAGGTTGAAGTTGATTACTTGATTAAGTTAATGGGGAATTGCATAATTTAAGTTATGCATGATCGAAGTTGATTGTTATGTATAATTTGATATTGGTGGTATCTTGATATGCTTATCAATCTTCTGATTAGTCTGCAACAATTGATTAATTAAAGTATTAGTGTCTTTAAGAAAATGTTAATTAACTTGGGGTAGATTAAGAATGAGGTTATCGATTGGTTGGAGGTGTTGAGCAAAGATTAGTCCAATTTGGGAAGAATATGGATTTAAGGCGTTCAGCAAAATTCCTAAAACCAATTTCTCATGATAATTTTCCTAATTTGATCTCAAAATAAGTTTCTCAACACAATTTGTTTCCTAATTAGCTTGGACTTGTTTTTCTTGTTTTCAGTAGTTCCCTATTTCTTGCATATTCTAGATTTAATAATTTCCTATTAGTTTTCCCCCACTTACTTTATGTTAATTTACTATTAGAGTTCATTCAAGTTAACTATTCAAGAGTTGTTCATGAGATTAAGATACGATGAGAATATAATAGTATACTTCTCTTGAGTTCCTTGTAATTTTGACATTCTACTCACTGCTATACGACGTTATATCTTTTGGAAGATTTTTTTTTTTGTTAGGTGCATGTTGACTACATTTAAAAGAACCATATTTTGAATGTCGTAATCTCCTCACAACACCCTTGTCGCTAGGGGACAACCCACGCCAGCTGCTCACTGTCCGAATGTGCAAAACTAGAGTATAACGGGTGCTAACTACTGGGGAGGAGCTAGGGCTGGCTGATTTCCAGAATTTGACGTGGAAAAGGACTTGTAGAATGATTTTGGAAATTAAAAATCCTATATAAACAAAGGAAAAGTAGAGCTATAATTAGTTTCCAATTTTAGGCCAAAGAAACCCTAAAGAACTCCTAGTGAGGTCAAGGAAACATCAGGAGGAGAAAGATCTAGGAAGTCCTGGAGAGGAAGAGGATGTTGTTCAAGAAGATTTCAAGGAAAAGGATTGAAGCTTTCTTATCTATGAGTGGTTTCTTTCCTTTTTTCTTTGTAATCTATTGACAATTTGAATTCATATATTTTAATTATGATTGAGGATTAAACCCTTAAGTTCTTATTTTAGATCTATTGATTGTTTTTTTGGGTGTTTGATTGCTTGATTTTATTGCATTGAATTAGTTATTTCGAATTGATTATCTATCTACTAACTCAAGAGTGAGGCTGAAGAATTAGAACTGTGTAATCAAAAAGGTTATAGAATCACCTAAAGATTGGGATTTTATTACTTTCCTAGTTTAACTAAAGGAATTAATGTCACCTAGAGATAGAGATATTGTTTCTTCCGTAACAAAGACTTTAATGTTGCCTAGGGATAGAGACATTAATTGTTTCTCTTTAATTGAGTTAATTGTTAACACTTCTTAGATTTAATTTAGGAAGTATAGACACCTTTTAATTAGCTAAGAATAGGAATTTCATAGCCTAAGAGGGAATGGATTCATCTTTGAAAATCATATTGATGCTTGAATTGGGAATTAATAATCTTAAAGGTATTCTTTACTTGACATATATTTGGGTGATTTCTTCTTTACATGTCTTTTCTCCTTTATCATACTTCTTGATAATCCTTGTTACTTTTCTTGTATGAACTTGATCTATTATTCATAAATTAGGTTAGTAGGTCTTTTACTTTTATCTCTTTATTTTACGAGCTAAATAATAAATATTATAGTAAAGTTAGGGAGGAATAAGTTACCGTAGATTTAATACTTGCTATTTTGTGTACTACATAATAGGTATACTTGCCCATATGTGTAGTTTTAGTAATTAGCATTTTAATTAAAGCTTGATTGATTATGAACTTTGTTGGTAATATTTTTTACACTAAAACACACACATCAAATATTTTATGTTGTTGCTAGGGATGGCAATATAGTAAAAAGCTCAAGTCTTGTTGAATTAGCCATTTTTGTATTTGTAAATACCTTAACTTTTGTATTTAGGTAGTTTGTGAATATATCTAACTTGTGTATTTTTCTGTTGTTTGTATTTCTATTCTTTTTTCTTGTATTTTGTTATTTTTATTTTAGATTTGATTTGTGTTTTTTTACTGCTAGATTGAGAACATCATCAACATGGTAAGCAATTCATAGAAAAGTATGTGGCCATGGGCACAAAATCAAAAGAATTACAATGGTGATAAATTAGCCCGATTGCAAGTTCACATTGTTGCTATTAGTGATATGCCATTTGAAGCATTAGTGAATTCTTTTGTTGCCAATACAAATACATCAATTAACTGGCATGGAGAATCTTCCTAGTGATTGAGCAACCAAATAGCACAGCTAGCAAAAATAGTTGAGGAGATTCAAGAAAAACTTTTATCAATCATATAAAAAACTATAAAAAAAAAGTTGATGGTATACAGGAAGGAGTCAGTGCCAGCTGCACCAGAGGAGGTAGTGCCAGTTGCTCAACAACAAACTAAACTGATGAGGGAACAATAGCTAGAACATCTAGAACATTTAGAAGCACTAAAAGGAGAAATTTTTTAGCCATGTTGGGAAATATTTGGAGAAAAATTATGCCCTTTACATGAAGAGTCTATAGTGGCTCGTACAATCTAAGAAGAGTTGGGAGTACGTGGGGAGAATTTGAACAATATGACGAGAGAAAGCTTTAACTCTATTCAATGCTCTCTTACTTCTAAGTTCTCTTTGTCATATTATTTTGTAGGTGCCTCTCAATTCATGAAGCAAAATGATGCCATTGATGATATTTGGAGTTTAAAATGCCTTGAAGAGCTGAGTTTTTCAAAGATACATTTCAAGAAAATCTTTGAGGATGTTGGAAAATTTTATCCTTCACTCAAACTTTAGGGAACTTGACCCTATCTTTAGGAGCTCAAATGCCAAGTTTGAAGAGGATTCTCTACTGTGATTATTCATTAGAAGGGTTTGTTAGTGATTTCAATGTCGATACGTTCTTTAAATATAATTTGCATTCTTGTGTAGATAATTTGATTGATGTGTCTAAAGAGATACTAGGGATTATGTGAAACCCCAGTCAAAACCAACCTTAGAGTAAGGGGGTTGGGATGCATAACATACTTTACTGCATGATTAAATATTTTTTTATTTGATTTTATGTGCCTTGGATTTGAGTTTTAATGTCTTGGAGTCTTATTGGAGAATAGTGAGTGAGAAGGGCAAAATGGTAATTTTTGCCCGAGGTGAAAATGAGGAGATAGCTTGAGGATTGAATAGGAGATAAGTTGTTAGTGAAAATAACAACAAGAGTTGTTGTGGTTTAGTGGTTAGAGCTTTGGAATTAACTCTTAAGGTCTTGGGTTCAAATTCCATCATAGGAGCTTTAGCTTGGTTAAATTTTATTTTTGCTTGGGGAAGTAATAATTTTGGCCTTAGTGGTGTTTTGAGTAGGGTAGAGATGTTGTCCTATGGGAGGCATGATAGGAGTCTGCAAATCCTACTCATTTGTTCTACTCGAATTTCCTAAGAGGAATTCATTTTTCCTTGATCTTTGATTTTTCCTTAGTTCTCAACTCATGAGGTTGAGCAAATTGTTCTAGCCATTTTCTTTCCAGAAATTTCAGTGAAGTGCTGGGGTCTTATAGGATCAAAATGTCTTAGTAAAGGACTTCTTATGGTCTGAAAATGTGAAAGAGTTGTGGGAGATTTCAAGAGGAAAATTCCTTTAGTGAGCTTGCTGAAAAAATTCACTCTAGCTAGTTCATCTTCCTTCTTGGAATGAACTGAAAATTCTCCAGCTGATTGTGCCATCAAGGTATCAAGATTCTTAGCTAACATTCCCTCCCAAATGCTGCCAGAAAAATGGTCTTTTGGATCAACTTGCAACCTGAATTCTTTAGCCATTTTCGGACTGCTCAAAGCTGGAGCAAAACCAAGAAAAATTCCTGTACAAATTGCAGCTTTGAGAGTCCAACACCAAGCTGTTTTCTTCCAGAATTTGTTCAGCACCTTAGCCATATTTTTCCTCCATGAAGAAGGCTGGAAACCAACCTTGAAAGCCCCTAGAATTCCCCTTCAAACTCCTTGCAAATGGGCTGGAGAGTGGCAGCCGAAAACTGCCCAGGGAAAACTCCAGCTTGTGAAAAATGCTGTGCAGGATTTTGTCCAGCTTTATTTCCTAATCTTCCTCCAGCCGAAACACCATCATTGCTCTGCATAAACCTTCCTTAAACCTCCACTAACTGAGCTCCATTATTCTTCTTAAGCTTCTACACGAAATTCAGACATGGCTGCTCGAAAATCTCTCCAACAAATCCCTGCAATTATGCTTGATTGATTACCAAATTTCCAGCCACTATAGTTTAGCAACTTTCCATAATGTATCCCTCAAATAACCAGACTTCTTCTTCACCATTATGCTCCCTATTTTCGGCCACCATAAACTTCCTTAAGCCAGCATTAATCCCATCGAAATTCTGCTCAAAGCAATCAGCCATGGCAGACTTCCAAAGCTCTCCAACAATCAAGATATTCTAGGATATTTAGTTTCCAAATTTACTTTCTAAAAATATTCTTCAAGGATTTTAACAACTAACCTTTCCTTTTCCCCTCCAAATCAGAGAATCATCTTCCTAAACCCTACATTAATTCGGCCAGCCCTAGTTCTCATAGAATTTCGGCAGCTGCAAACTACAATCTCACAAATTCCTTCAACCTTCAAGAACACACACACTATACCAAGAACACCTACTTCTTCCTTTCACCTAATACCCCACCAAACCACTTCAAACCTTCTTTAAAATCTCCAGATTTTACCTACTCACTGCCGTGAGTCCATCAACACCATTTTTAACATCAAGCTCCACAAATCAACTCGCTACTTCGGATCAAAACCAGAAAATTCTGTGAAGGTTCAAGAATACCTTCAAGGTAGGTTTGTTCTAACAATTTCATCTTCTCCAATCTTGATCTCTAGTGAGAATATATGTGAATAGACATGCTAATAGTCTCCCTCTCCCCCCCCCCTCTTCCTCTCATGGCCGAAACTCCCTCTCTTGGCCTGATGGCTCCTTCCTCCATGGCCATGCTCCCTCCACCTTCCTTGGACGATTTTAGGCATCTAGGAGTTGAGATCCATTCTAAACTCCTTCAAGGCATCCCTCAACCAAGTAAGTCCCATCAATATTTCTTTTAAATTCTAGATTCATGTCTCTAGGATGATGTTGATAGTATGTGGATTGTGATAGGATTTGAGTATGCATTGTAGAGATTGAAGCATGAATATATGTATGATTATGAAGGAGATAGGATTTATGCATGGAAGGATTATATTGTTTGATTGAATGATGATTTGGGATTCGGTGCATGTTTCCATGCCATAGGTAGTATTTGTGATGAAGTATGCTAGAGATTATGTCAACATTGGTGATTAGGACTTATATTCATGTTTGATTATTGAAGCTATGGCCATATCTATGCTAGTAGAGATTAGATCATGTCTTGATAAATTGAGATCTATGCTTGTATGCATGATTTGGATGAATTGATGAGTTGAATGGTTGTATATGTTCATGATTGTGAGTAACCTTGGAATTATGATCATGATTTAGTTGTCCCTAAGCAAATTTTTATTTAATGAATAAAATATTTAGTAATATAACTTTGCTAGTGATTTCGAAAAACCCTAGGAAGGGTGGATTTGGAATATTATATTTATATAAAGGAAAATTTAGTCAAATAAATAATAGTTTTAATAGAAAAATTAAAAAATATAGATACTTTATAAAATAATGAAATCCACTAAAGCCTTTTATGGAAATAATCATGACTAGTAAAATACTTATTCCTATAAATTTAATTATAATCTTTTAATCAAAACCTATTAAAACTCATTTATTATTTTTCAAGCAAGATTCATTAAAATTCATTTTCAACTAACTTTAGTTATCAATTATTTTCTAACAACTAAATTATTAATAAATCATTAACAAATAAACTCTAACTTTTTCTTAGAAAGTTTTAAACCTTTAACTTATTAGTACCTATTTCCCAAAACATTAAATATTTTAAATATCAAATTATCCTTAGCCTATAAACCTATTTATTTATTAAGTGGCCTTAAAGCTTGGGACACTAGGATCATGATAGTAGTAAGTTGAGTTGTTTTAAAATTGAGGAAGTGGATTGTGGCTTGAAATTGATTGTGTTTTGTATTTGCCTATTCTTATAAAGATTTCGCACTTTGCATCCATGAACTGTTTTCACTAAACACCCAAGGCACACACGGACTTACTGAGATTTCTGTCTCATCACATTTTTACCATGATTTCAGGTTGATCCTGCTGTGGGGATGAGTAGCTAGTGTAATCTCCCTGGGAAGAGATTGTTATCGTTTATTTCTATGTATTGCTTTGGGGAGTCGAGAGTGAATAATTTTATTTATAGTTTTGTTTTGGGAATTCATGGATTTATTCTTGGAGTATTTTGGGATGTAATAAATTTTTTTTTTTAGTTAAAGCACTATTTTATTCCGCTATTTTATTTGTGTGACCTAGTTATAAAGACCCTTTGTCCTTTGGACGGGGCGACATCCCCGACCCTGGTGGGCCTAGGTAGCGGGGTGTTACAGATTAAGGTTCGTGTGTTTAATTTTGTTGACATTAATGTTTTTGGGTTATTTTAGTCTTGATGCCATTGTTTTGTCGTGATATCTTGGGATTTTTCCTAGTTGTTAGATGTCTTTTTCCTCTAATAATAAGGAGAAGCTTAAGTATGAGGGATTGAGCCATGTGTTTATTTACTATCTTAGTACTTTTATTAGTCTTTTGCTTTATTTTGCATTCTTTTGTTTTTGGCTGTTTTATTTCGCTATTGTTTTCTTTGTGCTTTTATTTTGTGCTTTCTTTTGTAGGCTTGAATAAATTCTTCTTGGAAAATTTCTTCTATTCTGTTTCTAGTTTCAACACTTTTAGGAGAATAATTACACTAAGGAGTATTGCTTAACTTTTTTCCCTCTTTATAATTTTTGGTCCCTTTGGATATGCTTCACTGTGTTGATTTTTAGCCAATAAGGATATTGTCCAATTTACGTGTGACAGTGTGGTTTGGTGATATGCTTTATCCAAGTTTTCACCAATTTTCTTGATCTTCTTGAAATTTTGAGTTAATTTGAATTTATTTTCAATTTTTGGTATTGGCAGGAGAATTTGTTTTAGGACTTATTTGATTAAGTTGAGTTTATATAAACTTGTATATTAGGTGTGGTATAGGAAATGTCTTCAGAATTTGGATTAACCTTCTTTATATTTTAGTATATGCTAGGATATTTTATTTCTCGAGGATTGATATTGATTTTGTGATGAAGTATAAGTAGGGAATTTTGGTTGATTTTTGTTCTATGATTTTCTAAACTAGTCTGTATTTTAGGTTTAAATAAATAGGGGATGTGAGAGAATAAAAAATAAATATAGGAATGCAAGTGCTTAAAAATAGTTGCTTCCTTTGACTGAAAAAGAAAAAAAAAAATTGAGATGTGTTAAAGTGATTGAGAGTTGAAAAAGAAGAATGCATGATCAAAGAAAATAATTGTTGAAAAAAAAGTAAAAGGGGCTGATACAGTGAGATGGAGCATAAAATGCACTCCCTTAAAATGAAATCCACTCAAAATAAGAGCCCCTAGTTGTTCGATTTCGATTGTGCAAATACAATTTTACGTGCAGTGCAAATTAAAATGAAATCCAGTCGAAGGAATTACTCGTATGTAATTAAACGGGTCAAGAGAAAGAAGAAAAATTCGTTACTTCTAAAACACAACTTTTAAAATTTTTCTTTACATACAAAACCCTTCCAGAAATTTGTTCAAAATGTGAACCATCAAATTCCAAGAATATAAATTTCTCTAATAGTGATCCACACGATGATTATTCTAGAACCACCAAAATTTTCTATTAGAAAAATTCATTGGTCGCTAGGGTTCTAATTTAAAGAAGCTAAAAAAAAAAAAAAAAAAAATCATCAATGTTCCTTGAAGGAAATTTACTATACCTATTTCATATATCCAAATATATATAAGAAAGATATGAAGCCCTTTCATTGTAATGTAATGGGCTATAGGAATAAAAATTACAATTTAGCCTATGATTGCAATTTGACCCCATCAATTATAACTGCTTATAATTTACCTGTAAAAGTATTTCTTCTCACAAATTAACACCATAATACTATCATATAATATCTTGAGTATCAATTCTTCTATTGTGTGTGAACTATTAGGTTTTCTAGTCTATTGATAGAAAATATGAATTAATTCTATCACAATAGAGTTAATAATCTTTTTTTATAATTAGAACTAACTTATTAATTTTAATTAAGATTAATTTGTTAATTCTCTAATTAATAAATTCATATTTGACAGATCATGAAAGGCATTTAGCAATACATCATGACCATCCAAAAGTATAGAAAGTCAATTAGCTTGATGTGAACTTTTCAATAACAAAGTATCAGTACAATAAACTCCTTTTATTATTTTATATATCATTCGGTTTAGAGTATGAAATTAGTGCCAACTCTCACTAAAATATAATTAATTATATTTCAAATTTATTATACTTGATTCATGAATCCATTACTCAACATGTGGATCATTTGAAACTATTTCCAATACATAGTCGCCTTGGTCAAGGACTTTCGACTAATGATTCTATACAAATGTTGTGAGATATACGCCCTTACTATTTGGAGTGAAGAGCACTTTATTTGTAACACCCTTACAAAAATCAACAGCAGAAGCATATCAACACCGGGTGTCACCCCGTCCAATTTTCCAAACAAGGGGTCTTTATAATGAAACAACATAGTAAATACATATATAAGGTCTAAACTCAGTAATATCCCACCACTGATGGCCACACATATACATATCAAAGAATTTTATACATGCCATCTATATCTATAATAGAATACAGTATATGATCAAAAGGAAGTTGTCCAACCCTAAACTATAGACTTTGTGGTATCGTCCTTCTATCCGTAGGTCTGCTTAGCTCTAGATCCTACAAAAGGTAAGTTAAAGGACACGTGTGAGTGATAAATCACCCAATGAGTCCTATGTGTGCTAGTGCTTTATGAAAGTATAGGGTATATAAAACTTTTGTGGAATAGTATATCACTTGTTCACTGGAAACAATTCTAAAACTCTCTAAAGAATAGTATATATAGAACTCGATCATTTTAGGAAAACTGTACTTTTACTTTCAAAAAATATTACCCTAATTTCCAAGTCACAGGTGCTTTTCTAACAGAAGGTCAACCATATACAAAACTCATAAGGCCTCGCCTTTGGCATCACGATCTTATTGTGCTAGGGACTTCACCTACCAGCACTCAACAGTGCATTGCTAAAAAAATTACACCAACTTACACGTGTCAACATACTAAGACGGCATCCTACAGTACTTGATTCATGCATCACCGAATAAGCACACCAACTTGCACGTGTCATCGTACTGAGACCACAACCTCCAGTACTAGATTCGTGCATCATTGGGAAATTTTTTACTTACTACCATAAGCCAGGGGTCCCAATCCCGACGTCAATTACTATCGAGGTAACAAGAGGTTAGAACAATACCAGGTGTCTAGCCCAGCCCATGAACAACCCAAGTGACAAAGTGCACACAAGGCACGACAATTGCCAGGCTCTAGTGGCTAGCTAGGATGACTCATCTCAATATCCAGTCATCTAGTTTGGAGTAAGACAATCCCCAGAACTGATTAGGTTACTTGGGGTCATCTATCTCTACAATAAGCTTGTATAAAGATCAAAGTCCTTGCTGAATACTCAACGTTAACAATATCAACCCCGTCAGACTGATCAGGCCAGAGGGTTATCTGATCTCACAGGATTTTCTAATCAAACCATTTTTGGGGTAAAACAACACTTTTCAGAATTTAATCCCACTGACTCACAAGTCAGATAATCATTCACATAGGCTCCACAGAGCCAATCAATTCATTCCATAGGCACATGAGGCCAATGAAACAATTTCAGGGATCAAAAGTCGTTTTCCAAAAGTTAATCTCGTCATGAGAGATCATTTTCCAAAAATCATATTGAACTAGGATAAAGAATTCTATTCACACATCAAACCATGTTTCTAAGAGTAACCGGGTCATTATTTTCATACTCGATCACAAAAGTTATTTCCAAGGGTATTCAGGTTATTTTACTCACACCCAATTCCAAAAGACATTCCAAGAGTATTCAGGTCATTTTACACTTACTCGATTTGAAAAATATTCACAAGAGTTCCAATAAGGATATTTCGATCATTTACCGAATACTCGAGTTCCAAAGGTTTTCATAAAACATTCCAATAAGGACATTTGGATCATTTTTCAAATACCCGATTCCAAAAGGAACTCATTTCAAGAAATCCAGAATTCTAATCCCAAAGAAGGATTAAAATCAAAGTTTCCAAACACATTTCCATTAAATACTCCAATAAGGGCCTTCTGGTCAATTTATGAATACCTAATTTCAAAATTTACCATTTTCAAAAAATCTCAAGTATTTAATCTAAAGGGACTAAATTCACAAATTCATGCTTTAATTGTCCACTAAGGTTTCCAAGCCAATTATGAAGTTCATTCGAGCCCAAAATGGCATAAAATAAATCTTGCTCAGATAAACCTTAAACATACTCAGGGATTTCCAAAACAGTATAAAATATAGCATTTCATGGAAAAACAAAGTACTCTAGCTTTCAAAAGGGTTGTAGAAATCCAAGGGACTCACCTCATGTCCTAAGTAACCCTTTCTGTTAACGGCCGTTTAATCACCGTCTCTACCGTTTTTGACGTTTTGTTGGCCGTTTATCGCTAGACCTACACCAAACATTGTTTTCGGGTCAATTCGTGTTCGGTTGAAAAGTAGCTGACGGTTGGCCGATGTCTGGCTGGCATGCCTAATGGGTTGCTGACGTCCAGCCGACGGGGGCCAACGGTTAAGAAAAACATTCAACCTTCGTTCACGTTGTTTTTTCATCGTTTATTCGATTCTTTCATTTTTATTTTTCCACATCCTTTCTCCCTTCATAAAAAAGGGATTCACTTCATATTTCCCCAATTATTTCATCCAAAATCACACAATTAATCATTCTTAAGTTCATCCATTTTCTAAGCAAAATTCTAAAATTTTGCTGCTTTGATACATGATTTTGTTTTAGGCATAACTTTCAATCCACAACTCCATTTTGGCTATATGATATACCAAAATGAATGTAAGACTCTTAAATGTAATTTTGTACATGTCATTTTCCAGAATTCTCGTTCTTGGGCACGGTATTGGGAAAAAACTGCCCCAGTAGTTTTACCTCAATTTCACTATTTATGTTTTCCTTTGTTCTCCTTTAATATTTAGTACGTTAGAACCATTAATTCATTCAATGCTCCTTCAAATCATCTTTAATTTTGAATTTCCAATAGCTCACAAAAGTCACACTTATTCAACTCAAATTCATCTTTTCCAATTGAAAGCTAGTGTGGTCCATTTTTCCAACCAAGTAAATTCTATTTTTACTCTACTTTGATCATCACCTCTTCAATTGAAAATAAGCACTCAAACCACTATAATTATTTAGTTCTTCCTACCACAAAACATCACTCAAAAACCCTTAGGCAGCTGACACATATACAAGCATATATAAGGTTCATACACAAAAGATCACAAACCCTAGCTTTGATTCGAAATCAATACATGAAAGTCATGTTTTTATGTTAAATTTCACATCATCATAATTATCATTCACCCAAAAACTTTAATTCAAGCAAGGTAGGGTTTTACCTTGTATTTGAGGCTATTTGGTGTGACTTTGCTCCAAGAACACCAAGAACACATACATTTCTTTCTTTCTCTCTCCCTTTTCTTTTTTTTTTTTTCTTCCTTTCCTTCCTTTTGTTCTTCTCTTGGACAAATTTTTGGCTGTTTTACAACCCTTCCACAGCGATTCTAGTGCCCAAGGTCAACCAACATTAATTACATTGTAGGCTATCCATTTTAAAACTAAATTCCTGTTGGTGGATTTAATTTAAATAGATAATTCTTAAGCTTATTCAATAAGCTTTTGCAATTTAATAATTCCACAAATATTTCACTCCCCCAACGGTATTTTAATACTTGTTTTCATCCACCATTCACACAATGCCACACGTCCAAGTTTTACCCGCATTTCTATTTTTTCTCAAAAATGACGAAAATTGGGTCCAGAATGAAAAAATATTTTACTTCACCATTTAACTCTTAAAATTCAACTGAATTCTTTCATAATACTTAGATTCTTCAATTCCTCCTCTATTTGGTCAAATTTTAGGTCAAAGTCGTGGGCGCGGTCAAAATGACAGAAATGCCCCCAATACCCTGGGTAGCATAATTTACACCAAAACGTGTATTTTATCGCACTGACCAATTTTTCTTTTTAGAGTACCCTTAAATTCTTATTTTGTTAATAATAATAGCCTTTCAAAAATTTAGGATACGAGTAGAACAAATCCAATAATTACATCCAGGTCCCATCAAAATATTATTCCCAAAATGTTTATCTCATTACACCGGTCAATTTTTGTTCTGGACATCGGTATAAATTCTCATCCTATTACAAATAGTACCCAATTGAAAGTAAAAAGGTGAGGTGTTAAATTCTCCCCTCCTTACAAAAAATTTCGTCCTCGAAATTGGTTTATACTTGGAATAAATCTGGATACTTTTTCTACATCTTCGCTTTCGTTTCCCAAGTTGCATGTTACACAGTATGATGATTCCACGATACTTGTACAAGTGGAATTTTCTCATTCTGCAATTCCTTTTCAATATACTCCAAGACCTTAATTGGCTTTTCCTTATTCTTCAAGCTTAGAGTAATCTCAATGGGTTCTTCATTCAAAATGTGGGCAAGATTAACCACATACTTTCAAAGTTGGGAAACATAAAACACACCGTGAGTAACTTGAAGTTCTACTGGTAACCCCAATCGATAAGCTATTTTCCCAATCTCTTTGACAATAGGGTATGGTCCAGCGTACCTAAATGCCAATTTCTTTTCATATTCTTTGATTCCCAATTGTCATTGTGGAGCTAATTTCAAGAATACATGATTCCCTTCAATAAATTCCAAATCTCTCCTATGTCGATCTGCATAACTTTTCTGTCTACTCTACACTGCTTCTAACTTGGTTTTGATCATCTCTACAGCTTATCGGACCTTTTCAAGATCAAAAGCATCTTGTTTGCTCGTTCTCTGTCCTAAACTTTTCCAATATAATAGGGACTGACATTTTCTTCCACGCAAGGCTTTAAATAGGGCCATTCCAATTCGTATGCAAATTCTGCATATGCTAAATTATCAATCCTCTTAGTTCCAAAATCTAAAGCGTAAGTCTATAACATATTTTCTAATACCTTATTCACTCATTCAATCTACCTATCTATTTGAGGGTGAACTGTTGCACTGAATTTTATTGTTATCCCATATCTTTGCTATAACTTTGTCCAAAACTTTGAAGTAAATCTGGGGTCAAGATCCAACACAATACTAGAGGGTACTCCATGAAGTCTGGCTACTTCCTCCATATAGATCTTACTTAACTTTTCTAAGGAATTCCATTATTGATAGGGATAAAATGGACAGACTTAGTCAGTCGATCCACTATCACTCATATAGTATCTCGCTATCCTATTGCCATGGGCAATCTTGTAATGAAATCCATAGTAATTTAATCCCACTTCCATGATGGAGTTGGCAACGGCTGCAATAACCCTCTAGGTCGTTGCTGATCGGCTTTTACTTGTTGATAAGTTTAACATCTAGCTACAATCTAAGATATCCTTCTTCATACCAATCCACTAATAATGTCGTTTTAAGCCCTAATACATATTTACGGCTCCTAGATGGACAATATACTTATGTTAAGTTGCCTTCATTAAAACATTTTGTCTCATTGAAGACTCTTTTAAGATACAATACCGATCTGGGTAATGAATGACTCCATCACTAGCAATATTAGAACAAGAGAAAAATTTAATCCTTTTCTCAACTCCTGGAAATTTCTCTCATGCTTCTTGGTTCCAACACAAGGAACTTCCTTTTGGGCGGGTCGACTCAAAGGTGAAACTATCTTAGAGTGTTCCCTCAATAAATCTTTGATAATATCCTACCAATTCTCAGGGAACTTTAAATTTCAGTCAGAGTCTCGGGATGTTTTCAATTTGTCACTACCTCAACTGTTATAGGATCTATTATAATCCTGTCCTTGGATATCACATGTCCCAAGAATGCTACTTCTTGCAACCAAAACTCACACTTACTGAATTTCGCATACAATTTGGTCTCTCTTAACTTTCCTAAGACTTTTCAAAGGTGTTGTTCATATTCTTGGGGACCTTTAGAGTACACCAGAATGACATCTTTGAATAAAACCACAAGATTATCTAAGTACGGCCAGAATGTTCGACAAACTAAGTCTATAAGAACGGCAGAGGCATTAGTAACACCAAAGGGCATCACCACAAACTAAAAATGCCCATATCGAGTGTTAAATGTCGTTTTTGGTATATCTTCTTCTCGAATCCAGACTTAGTAATATCCTTGCCTAAAGTCTAATTTCGAGAAACATCCAGCTTCTTGCAACTGATCAAATAGTTCATCAACCGTGGGCAACGGATATTTATTCTTTACCATTACTGCATTCAATCCTTGATAATCTACACACATCCGCAATAGCCCATCTTTCTTCTTAACAAATAATACGGGTACTCCCTGAAGCACTTGGTCGGAGAAATCCTTGCTCCATTAATTCCTGTAGTTGTTTCTTAAGTTCCTGCAATTCTGTAGGTGCCATTCTATAAGGGGTCCTTGAAATTAGTTCTGCAGATGGCACTAACTCAATAGAAAACTCTACCTCTCGCCTATCTCTTTCTTCCCTTTATCACTGTACTCGACTATTGGGCACGTGCCCTTATCACTCCTACCCATCTTACCTTCCCAATAAAAGTATTCTACCAATTCCTATGATGATACCATAGTTCTATAAAACTAGGCTCTGATAACAATTGTAACACCCTTACTAAAGACAACAGTGGAAGCATATCAACACTGGGTGTTGCCCTATCCAGTTTCCCAAACAAGAGGTCTTTATAACAAAACAACAGAGTAAATATATATATAAGGTCCAGACTCAACAATATCTCACCACTGATGACCACACATATACATATATACGAGAATTTTATACACGCCATCTCTATCTATAACAGAATACAGTACATGATCAAAAGGAAGCTGTCCAACCCTAAACTACCCGACTCTGTGGTATTATCCTTCTATCCGTAGGTCCGCTCAGCTCTGGATTCTAAAAAAGGTAAGTTAAAAGACACGTGTAAGTGATGAATTACCTAGTAAGTCCGATGTGTGCTAGTGCTTTATGAATGTATAGGGTACATAAAACTTTTAGGGAATAGCATATCACTTGTTCCCTAGAAATAATTCCAAAACTCTCTAAAGAAGAGTTTATCCAGAACTCAATCATTTTTGGAAAACTGTACTTTTACTTTCAAAACATTGCCCCAATTTTCAAATCACAGGTGCTTCTCCAATAGAAGGTCGGCCATATGTAAAGCTCATAAGGCTTCACCTTTGGCATCACGATCTTATTGTGCCAGGGACTTTGCCTTACAGTACTTAACCGTGCATTGCCGAAAAAGTACATCAACTTGGACGTGTCATCGTACTAAGACCGCAACCTCTAATACTCTATCCGTGTGTCATCGGATAAGCACACCAACTTGCACGTGTCAACATATTAAGACTGCAGCCTCCAGTACTCAATCAGTCCATCGTTGAGAAATCTTTTACCTGCTACTGTAAGCCAGGGGTCCCAATCCTGACGTCAATCACCATCGAGGTAGCAAGGGGCTAGAACAACGCCAAGTGTCCAGCCTCGCCTATGAACAACCCAAGTCATAAACTGCGCACAAGACATGGAAATTGCCAGGCTCTAGACGGCTAGCCAGGACGACTCATCTCAATATCCAATCGCCCTATTTGGAGTTTGACAAACCCTAGAACTGATCGGGTTACTTAGGGTCATCTATCTCTAACATAAGTTAGTACAAAGATCAAAGTCCTTACTGAGTACTCAATGTTAACAATACCAACCCCGTCTGACTGATCAGGCCAGAGGGTTATCTGATCTTGTATGATTTTCAAATCAAAACATTTTTGGGGCAAAACAACACTTTCTAGAATTTGATCCCATTGACTCGCAAGTCAAATTATCATTCATATAGGCTTCATGGAGCTAATCAATTCATTCCATAGGCACATCTGGCCAATAAAATAATGTCAAGGATCAAAAGTCGTTTTTCAAAAGTTAATCTCGTCACGAGAGATCATTTTTCAAAAATCATGTTGAAATAGGATAAAGAATTCTGTTCATGCATCAAAATATGTTTCCAAGAGTATCCGGGTTATTTTCTCTATGCTCGATCACAAAAGTCATTTTCAAGGTTATTCTGGTCATTTTACTCATACTCGATTCCAAAAGACATTCCAAGGGTATTCGGGTCATTTTAACCTTATCCGATTTGAAAAATATTCACAAAAGTTCCAATAAAGATATTTCGGTCATTTACCGAATACCAAAGTTCCAAAGGTTTTCATAAAACATTCCAATAAGGACATTTGGATCATTTTCCAAATACCCCATTCCAAATGGAACTCATTTCAAGAAATCCAGAATTCTAATCCCAAAAGAGAATTAAAATCAAAGTTTCCAAATACATGTCCAAAAAATTCTCCAATAAAGACATTTTGGTCAATTTATAAATACTCGATTCTAAAATTTACCATTTTTTGAAAATCCCAAGTATTTAATCTAAAAGGACTAAATTCACAAATTTATGCTTTAATCGTCTAGTAAGATTTCCAAGCCAATTATGAAGTTCATTCAAGCCCAAAATGGCATAAAACAAATCTTGCTCAGCTAAACCTTAAGCATATTCAGGGATTTCCAAAATAGTATAAAATGTTGCATTTCATTGAAAAATAAAGTACAGTAGCTTTCAAAAGGTTTTAGAAATCCAAGGGACTTACCTCGTATCCTAAGTAAACCTTTCCGTTTACGGCCGTTTAATCACCGTCTCGACCGTTTTCGATATTCCCTTGGCCATTTATCACTGAACCTACACCAAAATTGCTTTCGGGTCAATTCGTATTCAGCCAAAAAGTAATCGACGATTGGGCGACATCCAGCTGGCATGCCCTATTGGTAGTTGACATTTAGCCGATGGTTAGCCGACGGGGGCCGACAGTTAAGGAAAATATTCAACCTTCGTTCACGTCATTTTTTCGTCGTTTGTTTGATTCTTTCAATTTTATTTTTCCACATCCTTTCTCCCTTCATAAACAAGGGCTTCATTTCATATTTCCCTAATTATTTCATCCAAAATCACATAATTAATCATTCTTAAGTTCGTCCATGTTCCAAGCAAAATTATGAAATTTTGCTACTTTGCTACATGATTTTGTTTTGGGCATAACTTTCAATCCACAACACCGTTTTGGCTATAGGGTATAGTAAACGACCGTAAGACTCTTAACTTTAATTTCGTATAAGCCATTTTCCAGAATTTTGGTTCTCGAGGCACAGTACTGGGCAAAAACAGCCCCAGTAGTTTTACCTCAATTTCACATTATTGTTTTCCTTTGTTCTTTTTTAATCTTTAACACCTCAGAACCATTGATTCATTCAATGCTCCTTCAAATCATTTTTAATTCTAAATTTCTAGATTTCCAATAGCTCACAAAAGTCACACTTATTCAACTCAAATTCATCTTTCCTAATCAAAAGCTAGTTTTATCCATGTTCCCAACCAAGTAAATTCCATTTTTACTCTACTTTGATCATCACCTATTCAATCGAAAATAAGCCTTCAAACCACTATAATTATTCAATTCTACCTACCACAAAATATTATTCAAAGACCCTTAGGCAGCCGATACATATCCAAGCATATATAAGGTTTATACACAAAAGCTCACAAACCTTAGCTTTGATCCGAAATCAATAAAATTATGTTTTATGATAATTCACATCATCATAATTATCATGCACCCAACAACAACTTTAACTCAAGCAAGGTAGGGTTTTACCTTGTATTTGAGGCTATTTGCTGTGATTTTGCACCACACACACACACTTCTTTCTTTCTCTCCCCCTTTTCTTTTTTTTTTCTCCCTCTCTTTCCTTTTGTTCTTCTCTTGGATGAATTTTTGGCTGTTTTACAGCCCTTCCACTGCCATTCTACTACCCAAGGTCAACCAACATTAATTACATTATGGGCTATCCATTTTAAAGTTAAATTCCTGTTGGTGGATTTAATTTAAATGGATAATTTTTCTTAAGCTTATTCAGTAAGCTTTTGAAATTTAATAATCCCACAAATATTTCACTCCCCCAATGGTATTTTAACACTTGTTTTCATCCACCATTCACACAGAGCGACACATCCAAGTTTATCTGCATTTCTAATTTTTCTTAGAAATGACCAAAATCGGGGCCAGAATGGAAAAATATTTTACTTCACCATTCAACTCCAAAAAATCCACTAAATCCATTGGTAATACTTAAATTCTTCAATTCCTCCTCTATTTGGTCAAAATGATAAAAATGCCCTCAATACCCCGGGTAGCATAATTCATATCAAAACGTGCGTTTTATCGCACTGACCAATTTCTCTTTTCAGAGTACCCTTAAATTCTTATTTTATAAATAATAATAGCATTTCAAAAATTTTGGGTACGAGTAGAACAAATTCAATAATTACATCCAGGTCTCGTCAAAATATTATTCCACCAAAATATTCGTATCATTACACTGGTCAATTTTTGTTCTGAACAACGATACAAATTTCTCATCCTATTACAAATAGTAGCCAATCGAAAGTAAAAAGATGGGATGTTAAATTATTGACCTTTTCAACTACTTTCGTTTGCGTTACATTGCACCCAATATCCATCCTATAGATGGTCCAAATGGGACTCCAAAGATTAGAATTAAAGCACAATGCTTAGTAAACAAAGTACATTGGAGATCTCAAGTCTAAGGATATTTGCACATTTGCTACAATGAGATTCTGTCACTGGCACTAAATAGTTATCCATATGATTATCTCATAGCTAGGACATCCAATGAATTTGTTCTAACGAGCATCCATGTGTTAATTGAGTATCACAATGCCTACGGATGTGAGAACCATTACTTGATCTTGTCAAGAAGTTTAACACATGCTAGTCTTTGTACATTAATAATGTCCTATTTTATTAATACTATGATAATGGATAATTTAGGCACATATACTACATAGTGTAGTAGGAATCTCATATTTTGATTTTTATCATAATTTCCTTCACAATATACTATATGCTTGGGACTTTATATAGCACTTTTATACATATATATGCGAAATGATTAATTAAAATGAAAGATAAAGAATGTCGTTTAATTAATAAGTGTGCAAAATACATTATACAAACAATTGGCCCTAAAGCACAACTCTAACAATCTCCCACTTGTACTAGACCTAATTATTCATGTATCTAATACCGAATGGCTAAACATAACTATCATATTTCTTTTGGGGTAATGTCTTAGTCAGTAGATCAACTATGTCCTAATTAGTGGGAAACTCTCTTAATCTTTATATCCTTTCTATCAATAATTTCTCTAATTAAATGATAGTGCCTAAGTACATGCTTAGATCATTGATAAGACCTAGTTCCCTTGCTTGTGCAATAGCCCATTATTGTCACAATACATAGGTATTGGATCGATAATGCTTGGTACCACTCCTAGAGAACTTCTTAATTCAGAACACCTCCTTAGCTACTTTAGAAGTACGTACTCAACTTCAGTGGTTGAATCGATAGTTGTATCTTGTTTGGAACTTTCCAACTAACTACCCTACTATATAAAATGAATATGTAGCCTAATTGTTACTTGTCGTCGACCTCATCAAATTGAAAACTAGCATCAGTATACCCTTTGACTTGTAAGTCACCTCCTCCATATACAAAGAATACAACATTTGTTTTTCTTAAGTACCTATGGATATTCTTGATAGCCACCTAATGACTTTTTCTAGGGTCAAATTGTTATCTACTCGTCAAACTAAGAGCACATGATACATCGGGCCTAGTACATATCGTAGCATACATGACAGAACCAGTAGCCGAATTATATGGTATTCTACTCATATAATCCCTTTGATCTTATGTCTTAAGACTCATAGACTTTGAAAGGCTTAACTTATATGTCATGGGTAAGAATCCCCTTTTAGATTGATCTCTACTAATTCTCTTTAGTACTTTATCTATATATATAGAGTGTGAAAGAACAAGTAACCTCTTTTATCTCTCTATAGATCCTTATTCCTAGAATATAGGTTTCATTTCAAAGGTCTTTAATAAAGAACTTCTTAGATAACCAGAACTTCTTAGCCAATTTAATGAAATTCTCTCCTAATATAATGAAAGCTAGTCTTAGAGCCTCGCCAATTGAGATATCAATATGATTAATTCAAATGGTTCAAGATTTTTCTATTTTGATATGGAATAATAAAATTTATTTCCAAAATGTAATTCCAATCTTCAAAGTACAACTTTCCAAATATTAATTGGACCAAAAATCAAAACTATAATTTTTTCCCTAAATTTCAAAACTAAAATTCCTACATTTGTTCTAAAATTTCATTCAAGGCGTAATAAATAATTACTCATAATTTTCCATATTAATATTTGGAGCCATTTTGAATAAAATTCATGTTATTATTTTCACAACATTTTTCATGCATAGAATACATAAATGTAGTATTCATACGTTTTCATACATTTGATGCATGGCTCTGTTTCATAAATATAATGCCCATGAGGAGATTTTGCAACACTATTTATGCATAAGTAAATCACAATATTGTCAATAGAACATTATCTTCATGCATAAGTATTTTCTCAAAATAGCATGTCGATAATCCATATCATAGTTTGCATGCCATGGTCATAAAACATCTTATAAAATTGTGCATACATTATATATGCATATAAATATAAATTTTGCATGATTTTATCAAGGTATTTTGCATGGATTTACAAGTAGTAAAACACATTTAGAAATGATTATTGGGATGCAAGGACTTACATTCGTCCAAGATAGCAATTAACCTACTTTAATTCCTTGATCCTCCTTCCTTCTATCTCTACCACATCTACCATATACATTGTATATAATTTAATTTTCTTTATAAGCTTGTTTAGAATGTGTGCCTAAAATGGACTATGTATCTCTGTATTTTGAGAATTAATAACATATTTCATTCATTAATATATTTTTATTTACATATATTTGCACATTAATGTCTAAGTATGCTAATAAGTGATTTACATGATTGGGTCGTACTTTCACAGAAAGGTATAGATCATGGGATACTAACATACAAATAAAAATGTTCTTGATCAATTGATGAAGTTGGGCACTTCGTCAAGGTTTAGGTCATTACACTATGGCTTCTAAATGGGGAATAATTTACCTTTGATCAGTGAGTAGTCGACTTACGCCAATAATGGAAGCGTATTTAGAATACGTAGAACTAGACCATGCGATAATAATCTTTATAAAAATACCATATTAAATAAAGGTTGGTTTATCACCCTACTGTGTAGATAGGTACCTTTAGACTTGAGTATAAGTCGGTGGTCTGGTGAAGTTAGACTTGTGTACTTTAACGTATGATAGGTGAAGTCTTAATGCAAGGCTAATAACCTTGTATGTTTAGTGTATGACTTTAATTAATTAAGACGGACTTATACAATAGTGTTTCTACACTTCAATTAGTGAAGATATTACCCCCTTGTGATTGTCCAGGATAATCTAAATAAACCAAGGCCCTAGGAAACATGATTTAGTATATATGTGATAGGGGCTAAATTCATCACTATTTTACTAGTTATTTGAGGCTAAATTGAGATACTTTTGATGTAATAACTGGACATATTCCTTACTAATTAAAATTTTACTTGTTGAAAGTGTTTTTGATGAATTTGTGGAGAATTGAGTAGATTTCGAGCAAAAAATGAAAGTTTCTAGACTACACCTGGTGCCAGGTCCAACTAAGGTACCAGGTCTATTTTGGAAAAGCATAGAAAATCAGGGCAATTTTGAGGAGAAACCAGAATGGACCCGGTGCCAAGTGGGTTGAAGTGACCCGGCGCCAGGTCCACTCTGCTCAGAGGCGGTTGTGCGCAAATTTGGTATTTTTTGAATCCTACTTGGTCAAGATTCCTCAAGCCACGAATTTTGGCCTCTTGGAAGCCTATTTAAACAAGAAAAACACAAGAGAAAGTGGTGAATTCCAAGATCCAAACTAGAGAAGAAGAAGGGCTTGTCATACGTTCTATCTTTAATCATTTGTTTACATTTCTAGAACAATGATATACTTAATGTTTTGATTGTAATTGGATAATATTTTGAAGATTACGATTTTGATTTAATTAGGATTTTTTTATCAATCTATTGCTGTCCTTGGTATGTGATTACTTGTTATCATTGGTTATTGATACATTTTTTTCTAATTGACTTGGAAAACGATATTAGAAGTTCATTGCATCGATTTCATATTTGTTAGATCTTAATGGGCTTGGGAAACGAAGTTAAGATTAAAAAACTAAAGTGATCAAAGATTAGTTGATTTCACCTAGAGCATAGGGTCACTAGCTAATTTCATATTTATTAGGTATGAGTTTAATGCATATTTTGGTTACTTTGGTTTGATTGGGAAATCTACTAAATTAATCAAGAGATAGTGGTTCTATAGATTGGGAAATAAGTGGAATCTACATAAGTGAGTTCATGATTTGAGAAACGATTTAATCTTATTTAAGTTGCTTCATGATTCCGAGATGACAATTGATTGTGATGAATACTAAGTGATTCAATATTATGTTTTCAAGATGATTGTCTAGTTACATGAAATTACATCCTTGAGTTATATCTATTTTTATCTTTATTTTTTTATTCTCTTCCTATATTATTGGCTAAACAATAAAGATTTGAGTAAAGTAAGGTGGGAGTCTAAGGTCTCGTAGATTCGATATTTGTTATTCCCTATACTATACGATGGGTATACTTGCCCGTATATGGGGTTTTAGTGGTTGGAATTTTAATTAAAAATTGATTAATTGTGTAATTTGTTGCTAATATTTTCTACACTAAAAACACGCATCAATTTTTTAGAGCCGTTATCGGGGATGGGTACTATCGAAACACTCAAATCTTGTTGATTTAGCCTTTATTGTATTTGTAAATATTACTGACTTTTGTGTTTAGGTAATTTGTGTATTTTTCTTTTCTTTAATTTTATGTTATTTTGTTGGTTTTTATTTTCTTTTTCCATTTGATTTTTATTTTTCTTTGAGTGTGAGGTTCAAAACATCATCATAGACAATTATTCATGGACACAATGTCTATGGAGCTACAATGATGATCTATTGGCAAGGTTGCAAGTGAGCATTAATACTTTTAGTGAGATGGCATTAGAAGTATCAATAAATTCTTTTGTTGCCAATACAAATTCATCCATAAAGTAGCACGATGAAGTAACCAAAGACCACAACTAGCCAAGTTGGTTAAAGGTGCCATAAAGGCCTATACACTTGAACAAATAGACCCCCAAAGAGAGGAGATATGATATGAGGAGAAATTGCACAATGTGATAGAGAAATTTTTTTATTCTAATCTATGTTCTAATGTTTCTAATATTTCTTTGTTACATGAATTTATAGGTACCTCTCAACTCACGGATCCTAATGATGCCACTGATGATGTGTTACATTTAACGTGCCTTAATGAGTTGAATTTTTTCATGATGTATCATAAGAAACCATTGGAGGATGTTCACAACTCATACCCTTCACCCCAATTTCAAAGAGGTAACTTGGTATTTGTATATGTGGTGCAAAGTAATGATTTCTTAATTCCATCTTTAAGAACTCAAATACTAAGTTTAAAGGAGAATTTTAATTGTGAAAATTCTTTTGAAGGGTTAAATGGTGATTGCAAGATTGATGCATTTTTTAGATACTGTGTGCACTCATATATTGAAAAAGATATTTATGTGTCTAAAGGAAAGTTAGAGAATAAGGTTTATGTATTTTGCTTTGCTGAGAAAAATCATTTTCATGCACATTACCTTTTTCAAAAACCTCCATTCTTTCTATATCATCATGCCTATCTTCTATTTTGGGCTTTAATTTCTTTGACAAGGGTTTGATGAGAAAGCATGATAAGTGGAAAGACTATTTTTATGTGTTTTGGGTTTGTTTTTACTTTGGTTTCTTTAGGTATTTTGGTCATTAATTTTTTTTTTATCTAATTCCATTTTTATTCATTAAGTGTTTTGTTATTCTCCCCAAATATGGAAAATAGTTTCCTTCTTAAGTGTGGAGGAGTGAGTCGTGTTTTTATTTGCTTTGTTAGGATTTTTATTAGTATTTTTTCTTTAGTTTGCATTATTTTATTTAGGTGTATCTTTCTTTTGTTATTATTTTCAGTGTGCTCTTATTTGTGGTTTCTTTTGTAGGTCGGAATAAAGTCCTTTTGGACAAGTTCTCTTTTCTATTTTTGATTTTGATATCTATTGAAACTTATTGCACTTGGGGGAGTATTGCTTAACTTTCTACCTCCTTTAGCTTTTTTTCTCTCTTTGGAGATGCATTCTTCTGTTACTTTTTGGCCAATGAGGACATTGTCTAGTTTAAGTGTGAGGGAGTGGTTTGGTGATATTCTTTGTCTAAGTTTTTATCAAACATCTTAGTGTTTTCTTGGATTTGAGCTACTTTGGAAAATTTTTGAATACCTTGAAAATTTTGAAAATTTGAAAATTCCTTGAAATTTTTGAAAATTTGAAATTTTAAAAGCTTGGAAATATGGAGCTAAATTGAGTTTACTTGTTAATAATGAAGTTTTGATTTTCTTTTTAACTTGGATATATTTTGTCATTCATTTGGTGGATTTTTGTTGACAATAAAATGGTTTATTAGATGAGATATTTTTAAGACTTAAGAATTTGGGTTAATCTTGTTTATGCATTACTGTTTGAATTTAGGTTAATCAACTAAGAAACAATGTATAGACATTCGCACATGCCCCTAATCAATTTATAACATCTCCACAAACAAGTTTCTCAATGAAAAATGGATTCTTAACGTAAAATTGAAATCTGTCCAGTAGCTATAAGATTTCATTTTCAAGAAAATGAAGAGAGTGTTTACGTACTTGGTGTTTTCTTTTTGGAGATATTTGTCGAACCACTAAAAAAAAGTAAGAAAAGCCACCTTGATACACCAAAAATGCTGACTTTTCTGGAGAGTGTGAATGAAAAAAAAAAAAAATGTAAGGGAAATGGAAGGAGTTGCTCAAGGTTTTGTGGGAAATGAAGGGAAAAAATCTAGGGAAGATGCAGATGGTTTGCTCAATTTACAAGAAGAAGAGAAAAGGAAATTGGCTTCCTTAAGTTTTTTGGAGGAAAAAAATTTAATAGAATGGAGTGGCCTTGCTTGGCTACAAGAAGAAGAGAAAATGAAGTTGGCTTCCTCTTGGCAAGGCTGCCAATAGCCTTCGAACAAAATGGAGAGCTGGCTATTTTCTTGAGAGAATTGAGGGAAAGAAATATTAGAAAGATAAAATATATCCCAGTGATGGAGACGTGAAGGGGAAAATGATGCTTTTATGTTAGGGCTCTTCTCATCTAAGGTTTAAGATAATGTTGTTTGAATATGCCCTAAAATCAAAGGCTATGGTTTTAAGTACAAGAAAGGTCAAGATTGAACGAAATTGGATGGCCAAGATGAAGTCCCAAAACTATAAGGTTTAGTCAAAATTAATTTGGCCTAGTCAAAATAGTCGACTTGTAGTCAAAATAATTTAATCTTAGATGACTAGGACCTCTAATTGTTCAAATTACTCAAAAGTATAGTCTAAAATGTTCGTAAAACAAATTTTCGCACTAAAATAATTGAAATAACATTTAGTGGTACACAATATTTTAATTTGATCATAACAAATCATTTACCTCGCATAAAAGCAAGCGGTCATATAATAATCACAACCTTTTCATATTACCCCTAATAAGCACTATTAAAGATCATATAAAAATTAAATAAGGAGATCACATAATAAATTCAAATAATCCATAGAATAAAGTTCAATATTCTAATTTCTCTAAATAAAATTACATGGTGTATTATACCCTCCCCCTTTTACTGAAATTTTGTGTCCGAAATTAATCTCTGCCATACCTCTCGACATTTTTTGATATTGCTTCCTCATCCACTTGATGAGTGCTCATCACGTATGTATTTTCTAGTGTATTTGTGCATTAATTAAAGTAAAATCTTACTTACATCACTACCCACCACATCATTGCCTTGTTTTGTTCAGGAATTGAAAATACCAAATGGAAATGAACAAGGCTGAAAAGGAAGAAAAAATGAACAAAAATTAGAAACCATAGTATGGAGATGGCGGCCTCGGGAGCTTCCACCTCTCTAGGCTACCTATAAGGCATTTGTTGGAAGCTAAGGATTGAAGATGGCGGCCTAAGGAAGTTGCACTTCCCTAAGCCCCCTAGTAAACTTTAGAATTGGCAAGTTAGAGGCCCAAGAAAACTTCCCTAGACTGCCTAGGAGACATGATAATTGCCAAATTTCTAGAAGGTTGTCAACTCAAGGAAGTTGTTTGGTGTTCTTTAATATGCCATTATTTCCAGAACCTTGGCGGTTCAAGAAAGTCCATGTAGTAAAAAAAACTTCTTGTTCATCTAATGAGGCAATCACTAGAACAAATTCTAAGTTTTTCTGATGAGAGTAGTTGGGCTACAATTGATTCCTTGATAAGAAAGTCACTTCGGATAAGGAATGGAGATTTGATCATGCAAATGATGAGATAGGTTTATGATATAAGCACATCACTCAATCAATTATTCTTTAGACCAAGGTCTTGTCACCCCAGTTACATTTGGTTGTCTATTTGCTTGGATGGAATGTCTATCCAAAAGTGTGCGCCATAAATGAAGCAAAGCTTATTGATGTTTATTGTACACATAATGTAATACCCCATATTAAGCCACCTTTAGTGTGTGGGGAAAGTCATGCATGTCATCGCATTTATTTTATATTGCATTTGGTAAATTGAATAATTTTCATGAAAATATGAGTTTCATGAGTTGTTGGTTCAAGAATTAAATTGTTCTTGAAGTGGTTATGTTATTTGAGTTAGTTGAGTTTTTATTTTGTTGAGGAGAATTCATTAGGAAGAGGATGAAGTAAGTGAGTAGGAATTAGGGGAACTTAATTAGGGAAAAATTTATACAAGAATTGTTGTGGAATAGTAGATAAAGCTTGGTGTTTCATTCTTGATGGGCTTGAGTTCGAATCCTAGCTACTTCAAATCTTCTCTTTTCTTTTATTTTTCTTTCCCTAAATTTTTCTAAGTCTTGGCCGAAATACTCCTTAGGTAGCTGCCACCTTGGAGTTAATTTCCTAAAATTTAGGAGTGTGATTTATCTTGAGAATTATTTTATAAAATATTTGAAAATAAATTAAATTTTTATTTATAATATCTTATCCTCACCATTTAGAAAATTTTAAATATTATTAATCTGGATTTTTAAAAGCTATATCTAAGTAATTTATTAGGAGATAAAATATATGAATATACATCTTATTTTAATGTGGTAGCCGCCACACCTTAAGGAGAGAATTCTCCATATTTTAATTCTCTTCAAATAAATTTTAAAAAGGGAATAAAAGGATAAATGTTGGATTTTAAATACAGTAGTTATCTCTTGGATAGGGATTTTCAAAAATTTGGGGGGGAAAGGTAGAAGGATTTCGTTGGCTTCAAGGGAAAAGGAAACCAAAATTTTATCATGTAAAATAATTATTTAATAGCCATTTAAATTAATCAAATTAATATAGGGAGTAAATTAAATTATTGCTTAAATAAATAACATAATTCCCTCATATATTTTTCTGGAAAATTCCCTCAAAGCTGCCGCCACACATACTAGAGCAATTGTAGCTCAACTAAAACTCTTCAAAACCTAGCTAGGGTTATCCAAGAAAACCTTAACCAAGGAGGATTTTTTTTTTAGCCAAAAAAAATACCAAAATTTCCTCTCCAATTCCTTTAGAATTTCGATCACAATCAGTACCATTTTGCACGAAATTTCCAGTCAAAAACCTCTCTAGTTATCGAGCAAAATACAGCTACACAAAGGCTCACTTTTCCTCTCTTATTTTCACCACTATAGAGACCAAAACCAACTAGATTTCTTCTCTTATTCTATCCAGATTTTTTGCCATCGCAAGTAGCAAAAACACAGCAGTAATAACCCCTAAACTACTGACCAGTTTTGGCACCCATAGAAGGACCAAAGCTGTCCAACTTTTCTCTTGTGATCAAGAATCTCTAGCAAGGTAGGACTCCTCCAAACACCTAAGCACCAAACCCTAGACTTTTCTATCTAGCAAACCATGAAATTTCCTACCCTCTCAGCCCCTCAAACTCATGAAAAAACTAGCATTCGACCTGCACAAAAATTCAGCCAGCCTACTCCAAGAACAAAGCCAAAACCAAAACTCTCTACAAAGTAATTGATCTTCAACCCTTCTATTCATCTCTTACTTCATTCTTTTCTTCTTTTCTCCCTTAAATCACATCCATAAAAGACTGATTTTATCCATTTCTTGGTGAGTCTTGATCAAGGACATCTAGGCGGACCAATCTATTCAATTATCAATTGAACTAAACTAGTCATCAAGGAATTGTCGTGTTTTACGTCTAGATAGCTAAGAAGTAATCAAGATCCTATCTTTACTGATTTACAAGGCATTAGTCTTAAGTGTATTGACTTATAAATTCTTATAGAGTCGAGCATGGAAGCATGAATGAACTAGAATGATGGATATGTTGATATAAGCCATAGACAAAGCATGTATGAGATAAGACACTGATGCATTTTGTCATAATGAATCTAGGTCTATGCTAAGTAGGCAAAGATGAGATCTTTTAATACTTTTAAGGCTGATTATGATAATTTTATGCTAGTTGAATAAAGAGTTGTCATATAGTGAATTGATATAGATGAATGCATGGTTATGATCAATAGCATGACAAAGGAAGTTGGGTATGTGATCTAATGAATTAAATTACCTAGATAACATGGATGAATTAGGTGATTAATGAGATCATGAGAATTCATGTTGCATGAAATAGTGGATGTAATATTTGGATTCTAACTATAGAATCATATATTCTAGATAAGAAAGGAGTGGAAGTAAGGGCCATCAATTGAATTAGATCTAGCTGTTGATTTATACGAGTAAGTCCTTGCATAACCGTTTTGATAAATATTATTTGTTTGTATGTAATTTTTACTTGTTATTTGGAATTGATGTCAATATGATGTTTTGACAAGAGGATTGAAACGTTGGCTAAACATGATAAGTTACACTGTGTTTTGATACTTGGGTTGGAAACGTGGATATTTTACTTTCTAAATGAGTTTATCAAATTTCAACTATTCAAACTCAAAAACGATTTCTCACACTATCACCAAACGATTTGGAAATGCTATTACAAAAAATCACGTTTTGCAATCAAGCTAATCAAAGACTTTTGAAAAAGAGAAAAATGATTCTGCCCCTAAGTGGAGAGCGTTGAGTACTCAATGGGGGTAGGCTAGTAAAACTAGTTTTGAAAAGCAAGAGTGAGTCTTTTGGTAGGAGGTCACCTCTAAAAGATGAATTCAACTTGGAGAGGCGACAATACTATGTAGTCAAGCCGTTTGAGCTAGCATACTGGTCCATGTGGATATTGTTGATACGAATTGGACACCGGAGTGTTGGGTGTAAAGATTGAGGAGTATCTCACCTACTAGGAGGATCACTCACTACTCATTGTTGAAAGAATACATTGGGATGCTATCATGGTAGTAACCATAATATGGATTATGATATTATTGTTTGGATCATTTGCTAATCCCCACCTAATGAATTATGAATATGATGAACCGATGATTTATTGTGAACTATTTTGGATTCATTGAGTAAGGCTCCTTTGTATAACTGTTATTGATGAAATTGACTTGCAAACGCGATTTTTGTGATTTTGATAAACCTACATGCACGAAATGGTTACAATTGACACTTGAACACATAGGACTTACTGAGATGCCAATCTAACACATTTTATATCATGATTTCAGGGGAGTACTTATACTGAGCAGATTGAAGGAATAAGCGATGATCGCCATTTGTTTATTTTATTTTTAACTTGTATTTCTTTCAAGAGATGTTTGTTAGTTTTGATCTCTCGAATTTGTATAAGTATTTTCCTTAGATGTAATTAAGAGTATTTTTTTTATTTTTATTTAGCTGGGTTTTTTCCCACTATTTATTATTTTCACCTCGTTATAAAGACCCCTGGTCCTCTGGACGGGGGGACATTCCACCCTATCTGGGTACATAGGTGGTGGGGTATTGCACATGAGATGCTACATTTTGATCCTATACCCTTGGCACCTCTTCTCATCTTTTCTATACATGAAGTGATAGCCTATGGTAGCCATTTCAAGGCTTTTGTGCTTCCTTTAGTCATTACCTGGGTGCTTCTCCACTTTAGTGTCAATTTTTCAGGGGAATTAGCTATGCCCACAAAGATAGATGACAAAATTTTTGATCGAACATTAGAAAAATATAGGCTATACTTATGATAAAAAATGCTAAGAAATGGCTAACACCCAGGGAAGCACAAGATTTAGATGAAGAAGAAGAAGATGAACCTCCTCATGCTTGAAGGTCTCGAGTTGCAAAACATACAGGTTTAGAGGATTTTCAAGCGGACATGAGGACTGCCATTACTTTATTGCAGATAGCGGTGGTGCATTTAAGAATAGGACAAAGTGACTTGCAAGATACCTAGCTCTAACTTGGTGAATGGTTTGCGTAGCAAAGCAGTCATATGGAGAATGCACAGCAATAGGGAATGAACCCAGAAGAGGAACTACAGAAGCATGTTTAGTCCTTATTGCATCTTGAGGATCTGATGGACCAAATATTGATAGGCTAGAGAGCCGTAAGGAGTTCTCAAGATGATATTAGACAGATGCATCACCAACAACAACAATATCTGGAGTTTAGGATGCTATTGCTAGAAGACCACATGGAGGAGTCGAGCTATCCACTTCCGGCGGAGGACATTCTTGATTTTTATTTTGGTTTTTTGGGATCTTTTTCTATTTTCTTTCTTTAGATTGAGCTTTGTATATATATTTTCGTTATGTTATGTTATTTTATTTCTTACATTTGAAATTTACTTTATTTTATTTCTTTTTTGCAATATAGTTCTTCTCTTCTTCGTACACTTTTCATGAATAACAAAAATTTCCTCTTCTTTAAAGTGCTGTGATCACTTAGGGAGTATTGTCGACCCTTTTTTCCTTTTTATTCATTTTGATCGAAGTTGGATTTATTTGTTGTGATATTTGTGGCTAATGAGGATATTGTCCACTTTAATTGTGCGGGAGGGGTTATTTAATACTCTCTTCAAGTTTCAATTATGAATCTTTCTTACGATTTTTGTTGAATTATGTGCAATTTTGAAAATTGGTTTAAATTTTTTCATTTTTGGATATGTTTGGCCATGATGGTTTTATTATTATATTTCTTTTGGCATGGGAATTGGGTCTAAAACCTTTTTGGATGAGTTTGTTTTTGAGTAAACTTATACATTAGGTGTGGAATGGTTAAGTCATAGAGATTTGATTTAACATTGTTTGGGCTTTAGTAAAAATGATACCATTGCATTTCTCGGGAATTCAAATGCCTTTTGTGATGCAATGTAAATAGAGAATTCTAGATTAATCTTCATTCTATAATTGTTCGACTAGTATTTATGCCAAGTTTAAGCAAATGCAGATTGGGATAAAAAGAAAGGAGAGAATAAAGTAAGGTAATACAAAAGCTGAAAAATCATTATTCATATCTTTACTAGGCATTTGTATTACCTTGCCAAAAGAAACAAAAAAAAAAAAAAAAAGGGGGGGGGAAAGAAAATGGAATAAGGTAATGCAATAGTTGAAAAATCCTTACTATATATCTTTACTAGGCAATTGTATTACCTTACTAAAAGAAAAGGAAAATGAATGGAAAAGATTTCAGAATAAATAGGGTAATGTAAAAGATGAAAATCCTTACTTTCTATCTTTATTAGACAATTACATTACCCTACAAAAGTGAGCTTTTCGACCAATCATGTATTTACTATTTGGATTGTAGTAGTTTGGAAGCTATAGAACTTAAATTAACCTATTAGGCTTAACCTATGTGAATCACCTTAGTCATATTCGAAACTTAAAGAATTGAGATAGAACATATTGAATAAGCATGAACTTGTTCAATTCAACTTCAATTGATTTAGCTAGTTTTTATCCTAATATATTAGTTTACATAAAAATTAGCTTAGCTAAAGAGGTGTTGCATTTGATTCTTAAATCAAAAGAGAAATAATATCTTTACTCTCTTGGCCAACTTAATTTAAAAAATCTTATCTAATCTTGTTTAAAGCTTTTTACTTATGGTGTTATGTTGTTTGCTTAAGGGTAAGCAAATGGTTAACTATGTGGGCATGTGAGGAATGCTCATCACGTATATATTTTCTAGTGTTTTTGTGCATTAATTGAAATAAAATCGTACTCAAATCATTACTCACCACACCCTTTATACCTTATTTTGTTTAGGAATTGAAAATTACCAAATGTAGATGAACAAGGATAAAAAGAAAGCAAAAAGGAGCAAACAATAGAAGCCAAGGAATGGAAATGGTAGCCTGGGGGCATTCACTGAAGCTAGGGATTGAAGATGGTTGTTCCTTAGGATGGCTAGGAGACTTCAGAATTGCCAAGATTTATACATGCTTGGTGGCTTAGGGAAGTGCAATTTTTCTCGACCAACTAGGAGATTTGAGAATTGCCAAATTTCCAGAAGGTTAGCAGCCTAGGGTTTATACTTCCCTAGGCCACTGGTGTTTTTCAATATGCCAGTTTTTCCAAAAGGTTGGCGACGCAACTTCCCTAGACCGCCTCTTTTCTAGAAGAAATATGGCCCCAACAAAGTCCATCTTCCTTAGGTTGCCTTTTTTCTAGAAAACTTGGTAGGCCAGGGAAACTTCCCTAGGCTACCCACAAGCAAGAATGGCACACTATTTAGTGGGAATTCAAGCACCCATAACTTTTTAGCTATAATTACAAGTCCACAGCTCTAAAACAAAAGAGGGAAAATTTAGTATTTTTGCCAAGAACCCTAATGGTCAAAGTTTACACACAAGAGGAAGAGAAGGATCAAGGGAATCAAAGAAGAAGAAGAGTAGATCTCAAAAAGAGGAAGAAGATTGTTTGTCAATAAGTTTTCTTTTCTATTTTTTTATAATCTAACCTTGCAAGTTTTGTGTTGAGATTTGATTTCTAAATATAATGAAGGGTTGTACCCTATTTTTATGCTTTAGGATGATGTATTTTCCTTAGATATATTATTTTTGCTTTTTGGTATTTGGGGAAATAATTCAAATATGGCAAGAAGAGATACTAAAAAAAGGAGCGTCCAAGAAAAATCCCACAGGATTTTTTTTTATATTTGCACTCTATAATGATGGTTAGATCATCATCCACTTGGATTGTTGATTCCAAAGCCACTGACTATATCTGTAACTCCTTACAGGGATTTAGGAAGATAAAGAGACTTAGGAAGGGTGAGCATGGTCTCTATATGGGAAATAGAGTATGAGAATGGGCATAAGCGATGGGAGACCTGAAGTTGCTATTTGATTGTAATAGAATAGTTTTGTTGAAGGATATTTTATATATTCCTAATTTTAAATAGAATTTAGTTTCAATTGCAAAACTAATTAATCATGGGCAGTCTATTTCATTCTAGCCTGGTGTTCCTATCAGTAGAGATGGAGAAATTTTATGTAATGGGCACGTATATGGAAATTTATTCTCCAGAAATCATATCAACAATCAAATAAATAATGCTCAAAGTGAACCTATAACAAAAAAGAAGAGAAAGGCAAGTATCAATGTCTCATACTTGTGATATCTAAGACATATTAACCCAACTAGGATTCAGAGGCTAATCCATGATGGGTTTTTGAGCTCATTGAGATTGGAAACTTAGTCTTAGTATTAATCATGTCTAATGGGGAACATAACCAAATGGTCTTTTACCCAAATGGCAGCTAGAGCCCAAAAAAAATATTAAGTTTAGTTCACACTGATATGTGAGGTCATTTGTCTACACAAGTTGTAACACACCCACTACATATATACCCAAAAATGTAGGGATGTCACCACATCCAAATGATTAGGGGTCTTTATAACTAGATGAATAATAATAACTAAAGTAGAAATAACTTCAAATCCTATTACAAGAGAAAACAATGTTTCCAAATAATCCAATTTATCAAAATATAACAAGTCCTCCAAACAAATATAAAACAAGAATTAAAGCAAAGCAATCTTCCATTCATGTTCAACCTTGTCAATGCTAGTAGGTCCTGAAATCATAACATCCAAAAGAGTGTGAAAAATACATATCAATAAGCCATGTGTATGCTCTTGCATATTTAAAAGAGATTTCGTGTATGCACTTTGAAATCATTCATAAAAAATTGATTGCAAGTCAAGCATTTATCATAATCAACAATGAGTGGTGTATAAGATATTTACATCAGAAATCACAGTTGAACAATTTATACAAATACCAATCAAAATAAATAAGCTATGAAGCCTTGCATCGTAGCTTTTGCCATAAAACCCTGCATTATGACAAATCACTATAAAATCTTGCATCACAATATAGTGGGTGATCAGCCTTCTTATCCTAACTCACCGATTGCCCACTCTATATAACAACCCACTTGGACTAACGTGATAGCTCGGACTGACCTGACCTACTAAGAAGTCACCTTCACCAGATAGAGCTCATTACTCAAAGGTGGCCTCTTACTGAATGATTTACCCTATCATTCAAAGATTATCCCTAAAGTTCTACCCTTATTAAGTACTCAATGTATTAGTGTATCTCTAAGAACCAATCTAAAAAAAGCACATTCAAACATTTTGTGTCATGCAAGCGTGGTTTCTAGATAACTTGCAATAAAATCATTTTATAAGTAAAAGATAGTGTTTTGTTAAAATCCTTGTTTGAATGGAAAACCTTTTTATGGAAATAATCATGCTTGCATCCCAAGTAATCTCACCATGTCAATAAACAATAGATCACAAATGACCTTCAATTCAAAGAATTTAATGTAAGGACTAACTTGTCAAGTTATTCAAACCCTTAAGCTAATGACTTGCTCCTCGTGCTTGAATATCACTCCTGTCTAAACAAGAAAATTATAAATCCTCAATCAAACAATATCTTCCTAGGCATAATAAAGCATCCAAAATCCAACTTCCCTATTTGCATTTAGGCATAAAGAGTATCCTATACGGAGGTATTTGACTTCACTCCCAAGATTCTTTCTTTTGACAAAACTTTGCATATGAGGGACTCCAACAAGGCACATGAACAAGAAATAGATGTTCAAACAATAGAAGGATAATATGTGTTATATAATATGGTAACTAAAATAACATGTACTAAAAAATTAATATGCACTATAATAATAGTCTGAACAGCTTGCATCAACAAACCAATAAATAAATAAATAATCAAATAGATAAATATAATTAAGAATAAATAAATACTATATATTAATAAATAAATAGTAATTAGCAATTAGCAATTAATAAATAGATAATAAATATTAATTAAATAATTAATAAGTAATAATTAATATCAAGTAGCATTAAAGTACAACTAATAACTAAAAATTATAATAATGATAAGTAATGATAACTGATACCAAATTATAACTAATAATTTTAATATTACTAACACGTAAGAAGTAATATTCATAATAATTATGATAACAAATCATATATATAATAAACTATATCATAACGATTATATTAATGATTGAAATATAATAATTAGGGAATGACGACAATCGCAGCAACATATATTTAAATAATATATTATGAATATGTTAATCAGATTATGTTACAACAACAATAATAATAAATATTATTATAATTAAATATTACAATAACGATTATGTTAATTAAACATTATTGTAATAACCTAATCAATAATAATGAAACTAATAAATATAGGAATAAATAAATCATAATAATGAAATTAGCTACAATACAATAGGGTTATATTATAGTATAAATTTAATAACATGTATCATAATAATAAACCATGAAATATGTTACAACTATACAAGCCTTCCAAAACCACAATCGCTCGTTAGCTATCCGAAAACTCCTTTTAATGCTTTCATATGTGGATTCAAGCTAATCTGGCATTTAGATATCAAGCAAGTCCAGTTTGCATTTACCTCAACAAACTCCCTTAATAACCCCAATGAAATCCCACCTCCAAAATCATACTTCATCAACTCAAGAAACCAAAAGAACTAGAATCAAAGCAAAACTTCTTCTGTGTCTTAGTGGCATATAAAAAATAAAAATAAAAAAATGAAAGGCTTTCGATACCTGTAGGGAACTCAATTCACTGCATTTTTTTTTTTACTGATGAAAGAAGAACAGCAAGCCTTCTCTTTAAAACCGCATACTCAAAAATTTGAAAAGTGAGAGCTTGATCTTCTTCTTTTTTATTTATTTTTTTTCAAAGAGAAATTTCGGTGTGCGAGTGTTATGGCATAGAGAGGAAGCGAAGAGTACTTCTATTTTGAAAGAAGATGTGACCAAAAGTTTCGTGGAGAATATGGGAATGCGTTCGAGCCTTGGAAAAAAAGAACGTGTGTTTATGTGTTTCGGCCTTGACGAATGTAGTGAGGTAAAGGGTGACAGAATAGAAAAAAAATGATTAGGGAGGTAAAGGCTTTCGATACCCACTGCTTTTTTTTCCCCGATGAAAGAAGAACAGCAAGCCTTCTCTTTAAAACCGCAAACTCAAACATTTAAAAAGTGAGAGCTTGATCTTCTTCTTTTTTATTTTTTTTTTCAAAGAGAAATTTCAGTGTGTGTGTTATGGCTCAGAGAGGAAGCGAAGAGTACTTGTATTTTGAAAGAAGATGTGACCAAAAGTTTCTTGGAGAATATGGGAATGCGTTCGAGCCTTGGGAACGTGTGTTTATGTGTTTCGGCTTTGATGAATGTAGTGAGGTAAAGGGTGACAGAATAGAAAAAAAAATGATTAGGACGGTAGAGTGTGTGGGGAGCTTCAGTTTAGATATGTCAAAGAAGTGGCTGTATATTTCTTTTCCTTTGAGAAAATAGTGAGTGTGGTGGGTGCTTTTGATAAATATTGATATGATATCAATAGTGAGTGGTCTCAGGAGTTCTCAAGGCATTCAAACTATAAAAAGAATTGAAATAGACTTCCAAGCCTTGATGGACTCTCGAATTTAGAACCTCCCACGCTTCAGTTGACTTAAAAAAATAAGCATGGTACTTATTGGTTTCCGGCAGACCAAAAAAAATGGGGTAAAGCTGGATGCATATATATTTTTCAGAGCGAAAAGAAGAATTACGTAGGTAAGCCAGAAGTAGAGAACATCAATGAATTCCAGAGGTAAGTAATAACATTTTTTTTTTTTTTTTTACTTAAACTCTTGTATTCAAACTTCACGTTCATAGGAGTCTAGTGATAATGCCGGCTGACTACAAGAGTTCAAATTGAAGAGCAACAAGATGAGTAGAAATCGAGATAAAAGAAATCTAGATGGAACCAAATTTTATCAAAAATCTGGTCATTTTCTAATGCTTGAAAATAGGATGTTAACATCTACAAGATATCGGCTGAATAAGCTTATGGATCAGACAAGAAAAAAAAAAAAATGCAAAATAAAGATTTGCTAGAATTTAGCTTAAACTGGGCTTTGAATCCCGGTTGTTAGACATCAAGATCATAGTTCTAACTACTTGATTCCAGCAATTCTTGTGTATATAAATCACAACCAAATTCTCTTTACCTACCTTCCGGGCTCCTCATGTACCAAATTTATACTCAACCATAGTATTACTATAAACTCTTTAGGTAACCTTTCACACACATAATTACAAGAACAATTATTCATGTACAAATTCACAGAGTCATCAAACACATAGATATTTGTTTATAAACTCCTATGCACATACAAAATGCCATCTAATGCCCATATTTCCCCACATATTTAGGGTAGAGTTAGAAGAAGTATTACATCCTCCCCTCCTTAAAAGAATTTCGTCCAAAAATTTTGGGTGTCCCTTTATAGCAACTCTGGATATTCCCGCCTCATCTAATCCTTGGTTTCCCAAGTAGCATCATATGTCCCATGACATTCCCACAAAACCTTTACCATAGGAATTTGCTTATTCACAGTGTCTTGATACTTCTGTCTAAGATTTTCACTGGCTTCTTAACATAGCTCAAATCCGGTTGCAAAATCAATTGTTCCTCGTTAAGTACTTGGTTAGGATCAGGATGATAGATCTTCAATTGTGACACGTGAAATACGTCATGTATCTCTGTTAATCCCTTAGGCAAATCTAGTCAATAAGCTACTAGTTTAATTCTCTCAATGATTGGGAATGGTCCTAAATACATTGGACTCAATTTTCCTCCTTTCGGATGCTTTCGAATTCTTTTGCTAGGTGTCAACTTCAAAAATGTTTGGTCTTTTACTTGGAATTCCAATTCTCTCCTTCTACTATTCGCATAGGCTTTTTGTCGGCTTTAAGCCACCTTCAACCTTTCTTTTATCACTCTAACCTTGTATGTCATCTCCTGGATATTTACCTCACAAGATTTGCTAACCTGACCATCTTCAATCCCCTAAACGAATGTACTTGACACTTTCTTCCATAAAGAGCCTCATATGGTGCTATACCAATTGACGACTGGTAGTTGTTGTTATATGCTAGCTCTGCATAGGGCAAACAATCAATCTATTTGTTACCGAAATCTAAGATACGTGCTCTTAACATATCCTCCAATGTCTGAATAACTTTCTTAGACCACCCATTAGCATGAGAATGAGTTGTAGTGCTAAACTTCAATAGTGAACACATAGACCCTTGAAATTTATTCCAAAACCTCAAAATGAACCTAAGGTCTCGATCAGACATAATACTTGACGGTACTCCATGCAATCTCATGACTTCTCATATATAGGTTTTGGTTAGCGTATGCGCTGACTTGGTCAGACGATCCAAAGCTACCTAAATTGCATCTTTCTGTGCTTTAGCCATAGGTAATTCAGTAACAAAATCAATGGTTATATCTTCCCATTTTCACTCCAGTATATGCAAAGGTTGTAGCAACCTTGCTAATTTCTTGTGCTCCACCCTGACCTTTTGACAAGTCAAACAAGTTGTCACAAACTTCACTGCATCATTCTTCATACCAACCTACCAATGCGCCTTTTTTAGATCCTGATACATTTTAACCTCTCCTGGGTGGATAAAATACTTGTTTCTATATACTTCTTGTAATATCATTTTTCTTAACCCCAAATCTTTTGGTACATATAGCTGATTGGAAAAATATGCCACTCTTTCCTTATCAGTTTGGAAGTTGCCTCCCTAAACTTCCTTTCTTTGAAAGCTTCAAATTCGATGTCAGACTCAAATTGCTTATATAAATTCTCTCCTCTTGAATTTCCATTTTTTGATCCATATCTCCTAAACCAGTTGAACCTCTTGCATTCTGACATTAGCCATCTTCACTTTTCTACTTAGTGTGTCAGCTACAACATTAGCCTTTCTTGGATGATAGTTGATAGGATACTTGTACTCCTCTAGAAACTTCATCCATCTTCTTGCCTCAGATATAAGTCCTTTTGTGTGAAGATCTACTTGAGGTTTTTGTGATCGGAAAACACTTTATACTCTACTCCATACAGATAGTATTTCCATTTCTTCAAGCCAAACACTATAGCTGCTAGTTCTAGGTCATGAGTTAGATAATTGACTTCGTGCGATTTTAGCTTTCTTGAAGTATAAGCTGTAACCTTTCTCTCATGTATCAACATTGCTCCTAACCGCTCCTCGGATGCATCGGTATACAGAGCATATGGCCTTTCCTCCTTTGGTAGGCTTAGCATAGGAGCCGTCATTAACCTTCTTTTGAGTTCCTAAAAACTCTTCTCGCATCTCTTGTTCCACTCAAATGGCACGTCTTTTCTTAGAAGTTAGGTCAATGGGGAATCTAAGATGGAGAAATTGTTGATGAAGCGGTGGTAATACCCAACTAATCTGAGAAAACTTCGGATCTCTTAATATTCTCTAGTTACTTCCAGTTCTAAACTGCATCTACCTTTGTAGGGTCTAATTTAATACAGCCTTTAGATATCATATGACCAAGGAATGATATCGAATCCAGCTAAAATTCACATTTTCTAAACTTAGCAAATAGTTTATACTTTTTCAACTTCTCCAAGGCCAATTCTATGCGTGATAAGGCCTCAATGTACCTATATTTTTCTAGTTATTTGAGATTATTTTGTAATATTTTCAGTATAATAACTAGTCAAATTCCTTCCTATTTGATATTTTACATGTGAAAAGTGTTTTTGGTGATTTTGTACAGAAATTAAAGAATTCGGAAAGATTATACCGGCACTGGCCCGTACAGTTGAGCCGAACAAGGTTCAATTCTGGAAAAACAAAGCAAAACAAGAGATAAAGTAGAGGAATCGAGGAATTTCAAAGCTCAACCAGCACCATTCCAATCAAAGTGACCTGGCACCAACTTAGGTCGGTTAAGGTGGTTTGATATTCGATTTTGTGCAGAATTGGAATATGCTAAGAATTCTTTTTGGTATCTGACTTATACTCGCCTTGAAGTCTTTAGGAGTGATTTTGGCAACCTAAAAAACTATAAATACAACAGAATAACAATCTCTAAACTAGTTTTCACTTGATAATTAGAAAACTCCTAGAGATTCTCAAGAACCCCAAGATTAAGGAGGATCACAAAGAATTCTTGGAGAAGAATGAGAGGTTGATCAAAAAGGTTTCAAGGAAGAAGAAGAAGGTTTTCTGGTCTATGAGTGATTTCTTTTCCCTTTCTTTGTAATTTATTGACACTTTGAGTTTATTATATTTTAATTGTATTTGAGGGTTGAACCCTAAGTTTATGTTCATGGATTGGATTTCTTTTGATCTAGTGATTCCAATGTTAAATATTTGATTACTTAAATTTATTGTTTTGTTAAATTGATTAGTTCTTTTCTAACTAACTCGACAGAGAGGCTAGGAGAGTTATACTAACTAATTAATTCAATACTTGTTATCTCTTAACTAACTCAAGAGAAAGGTTAATGGTAAAGACTAGGTAATCAAAGAGAGGTTAATTTCACCTAGAGATAGGGTTTTTTATTTCTTCCATAAAGACTTTAATGTTACCTAGAAAAAGGGACATTAATTATTTAATTGAGCTAATCTTAATGCTTCTTGGATTTCATTAGGGAGGTAGAGATACCTTTGATTAAGCCAAGAATAGAATTTCATAACTCGAGAAAGAGTGAAATTTATCTTGTTTCCTTTACCTGACATAGATTTGGGTGATGTCTTTATTGCATGTCTTTTCTCCTTATTCTTAATCCTTGGTAATCCTTGTGACTTTTCTTATATGAACTTGATCTATTCTCTAGTATATTAGGTTAGTAAGCTATTTACTTCTATTTTTTATTTTATTGGATAAACAATAAAGATTAGGGTAAAGTAAGGTGGGGGTTTAAGTTCCTGTAGATTCGATACTTGCTATTTTCTATACTATATAATGGGTATACTTGTCCGTATATGTGGTTTTAGTAGTTAGCATTTTAATTAAAACTTGATTGATTGTGGACTTTGTTGGTAATATTTTCTACACTAAAAAACCTACAACAATGTGTTTAGCTGTTCCTCCAAGCTTTTAGAGTAAACAAGTATATTATCAATAAATTCTATTACGAATTTGTCCAAATACAGTTAGAAAACTTTATGCATTAAATCTATAAACATTGTAGGTGTATTTGTCACTCCAAATGGCATCACTACGAATTTGTAGTGATCATACTTTGTATTTAAAGCCATCTTCAATATGTCCTCCTCTTTAATTCATACCTAATAATATTCTTGTTGCAAGCCCAACTTGTAGCTAGACTCTTGTAATTAGTTGAACAATTCATCTATTAAGGGTAATGGATATTTATTCTTGATTGTCAAATTGTTCAATCATCTATAGTCTATGGACAATCTCAACGTCTAGTCCTTCTTCTTCACGAATAACACAGGAGCTCCCCATGACGAAGTACTTGGTCTAATATAACCTTAATTTATTAGTTCCTCCAATTGTTCCTTCAACTCCTTCAACTCGGCAGGGGCCATTCAATAGGGTGTCCTGGACACTGGCTCAGCTCCGGGAATGAAGTCTATTACGAAATTGACTTCCTGGGAAAGTGGTAAAGAAGTGAGTTATGTGGGAAAAATGTCCTGAAATTCATTCACTATCATAATATTTTCCAAAGTACACTAGTCTTTAGGTTTATTATTAAGTACGCCAAATAAATTGTGCACCCTTTCTTCAGCATCTTTTGAGCCTTTGCACCAGCTATCAGGAACTTCAACTCTTTCACTCACTTTCCATTAAATTCTATCACATCATATCCTGATCTAATGAATTAACAGTTTTAATCTTATAGTCTAATCTTGCTCCATTCTTAGTGATGCATAAATTTTGGGTGTATAAAAATTACCAAATTTAAATCCATCACTTAGTCAAGTTTTAATTAAAACATTAATATCAAAATACATATACAAGCAAGTATACTCATCGCAAGCATAGTATAGGGAATTAACGAGTATCGATCCTCAAAAGAACAAGTACACACTAATCACTTTTTATTCATTGTTTAACCGACCTAAATAAAGTGAGAAAATAATTTTAAAATAAAGAAATATATACAACTCAAAAATGTAGGAATATGCAAATTTAGACAATTATTCTAGAAAATATGATAACGAACCAACCAGCAATTCTCTCAATTAATTATCATCTTGGCATCATAAAGGAATATACAGTAAAACTCAATCTTTTGTCAAGTCATGAATTTACTCAGATAAACTCCACTTCGTTTGTCAATCCATGAAATCCTATATTTTGATTAATAGTAATAGATTTGTCAATCAAGCTAACATAACCAAAACATGCATTAAGCTCATCATTATATATTTTGATTCAATTAGTAGACTTGTCAATTAAGCCATCCTAACCAAAATATAAATGAATCTCAATTCCTTAAAATCATAAAATTAGCTAATGACCTTATGTCAAGGCAAAATCAACTTAACTTTTGATCACTTAGATCTAAAATCATAACTTCATCGTTCAAATCTATTACAATTTAACAAATACGAAATCAACGTAATGGAACTCTTAACATTGTTTTGTCTAAGTCAATTAGAAGAACCTGCATAAAAAAAAACCAATGAAATCAAGTAATCAAACACCAAATATGACCCCAAAAAAATTGATCAAATAACTGAATTAAACCAAAATCATGAATCCCAAAATAACTTTAAATTACAATAAAACCATTGAATACATCATTGTTTAAAGAAAAAAAAAAAGACAAAGATAAAAGAAAGCACTCATAGACAAGCCTCTTTCTTCACCCTTGAAGACTCTCTTGAACAATCCTCGTTGATTTGGGTGAACTCCTACTTTAATGAGAGATTAAAAATTTTTGCTTATAAATCCACCTCTCTCTATGTATCTCCCCAAACCCTTATTTTTTCTGGTGCTTTTATAGGGCTCTTGAATTCTAAATTTGTAGCTAAAGAAGTCTTGGCCAAGTAAAAGTAGAAAAATATCAAAATCATTAAACAATTCCTAACTTCGTGTACAAAATATCCGCCTCCAAAGCGTACTTAGCGCCGAGTATCTTCGACCCACATGGCACCAAGTGCACTCTGTTCTTCCTCTGGAGTTTTGCTCTATTTTTGGTCTGCAAACAGAATAGACCCAGTGCCAGGTACACTTTCTAGGCCTGGTGCCAGGTCTGTTATGGAATTTTCCCTGAAGCTTGGCTCAAATTCTTCTGCTGCATCAAAATGGACCCGGTGCCTTGTCTATTGGTTAGGCCTGACGCTAGGTACATTATGGAACTTTTCACTTTCTGCTCGATTTTAACTTAATTCTACACATATTTGTCAAAAACACCTTTCACAAGAAAAATGTCAAATAGGAAGGAATATGCCTAATAATTATAACAAATGTATCTTAAAACAGCCTCAAATAATTAGGAAAATAATGGTGATTTTAGCCCTTATCACATATCCCCACACTTGAACATTTGCTTGTCCTCAAACAAAAAACACTTTAGTCTAAGAAAAATTATCAAGAAAACACAAGTTCTTATTCATTCAAAAATCCCTTTATCATAGTAAAGATTATGTCTTCCCTTCAAACTTTAGAACAACTCTTGTCATTCATTCCCTTCCAGAATATAAAGGTTAAAGACCTTAGACTCATAGAAGCCACTAACCTTGGGATGGACATTGAAAGCAAAGATATAGACTAAGGCACGCTACTGAGCCTCAAAATTATTATTCGAGTAATACCGATTTTGACCTATTTCTCCTTTTCTCCACATATGAAAACTAGCCCTTACAGGCCCACATCCCATGTAGGCTCAGAGATGATCTTTTGGTTATTATGGTCCACGGCTCTCTACTGTCCCTCTTCCGGGACTCCCAAAATTCTAGCTACTGTAGCCCTATCAAACTTAATGAGAATCCTTTTGACCATGGTGGAGATGACTTTTCTTTTTGTCCTACATGTTAGCATAAAACTCTCTCACGTGCATAGAACAATAATGACCTTCCATTCTAATAATAGTTTCCACCCCAGGAGCCTAAACATAGTAGAAAGCTTATCTAAAGATGACTTATATCACTTTTCTACTATAATCTTATTGTATTGATGCCTGTCATACCAGATTTGACACATAGAATCAGAAAATTGGGTAGGTTAGGTAGGTAGAGGCTCAAAAGAAAGTGTGGACGAAGATGCAACTCGAGCTCTCTTAGCCCCTGGTGCTATCCCTCTAGGTCGTCCAGACATGATAGAACGATGAAAAAAGATGGTAGAACAGAAAAATATGATGCTCTCAACTCACTCTTTACAATAAATGCTCAACTCTCAACCTTTTCACAATTACAACACCATTTAGCACCACCACCAACTCAATACAAAACACCACAAGAAAATCAATAAATAGTACTAAACTTCCTCCAACAAACTTGCAAAAAAAATAGACATATGCCAATCCAAACACAATATCAACAAGCTTGATCAAATTCACAATGTTTAATAGTGCTCAATGAAGCCATATTTAGCTCAGAATCACAATGCTCAATTAGCCATACCTTTTATATCACAATGAAAAGCTTTTCAGCTTACGGCAAAGTGAAACATGAACAAGTATCCTTTATCCCAAAAATTACTCATAAAGAATGTATGCTCAATCACTTTCAAAAAGATGTAAAATATTAATAGCACTAATCATAAAGTAATATCAATCATATTCTCATGCCACTGAAAGCTTAAAGAAAGCAATCTTAACAATCAAATCCTGCATAAGAAAATATTCAAGAATTTTCGCCCAAAAATGCCTAGAAAGCTATCCAAAATTCATAAGAAAAAATTTAACTGTAGGAAGTGTAGAAAATTTATACCACAATGATCTCCAATACATGGGCAAGGATTCTATGCAAAAAGTTTGAAGAAATTGTTCCCCTAATAAAAGGATTGAAAAATGGATTTTGGGTGAAAGGATTGGATTTTTCCTTGTTTCGATCCAAACTTTCAAGAACAAAGTAAGGATTTTGTGTTTTGGAAGTGTTTTGGAGGTATATAAAGTGATCTGGCAGTGTTTTGAAGATGAACCTGGCGATGGGTTGAAAGAAAATTTGAGAGGAATGAAAGAAAGTTTGAGCAAAATGGCCAAGAAGGCCGATTTTAAGTGTTGCGGCCAAATGGCCTGGCGTCGGGCCCAAGGACTAGGCTTGGCGCTTGGCTTGTTCTGTCCGTGAATTTTTCTGGCTTTATGTGTACGAGTAGGGTAAAGTAGCGGTGGCTGAAACTATGGTTTTTTTAGTTTATTTTTCGTTCAACAAGAGGGGTTGGTTTCTACCTATCTTATTTAGATGGTACTGGTTCCGTGTTGGGATTGGGTAGCTCTTTACTACTTCGTAATGTAATGGTAGTTGAATCATGTTGTGTTTCTACCCCTAATGGCGATTTTATCACTAAATCTGTTAAAAAACCAATTTACCTTTCCATATTTCTAATCATGCCTTCAAATTTTGCCAATGTGTCATATATCTCATCAAAATGTTTAGTTACATGGGTGGCAAATTTTTTCCAACATCTTTTCTAAAGCAATGAAGTCGGATGGTTGAGATGTCATCCCGTGAGATATGTTAGGATACCATCCCATGCTCCAATTGGCCATCTTACCTATACTAATAACTTGTCAGCATCATATATACACATCATAATATGAAATCAAGTTAGTTAGTTAGTTAAGGTACATGTTTACAAATTAAGCCACAACGTCTAGAAACATTAAAGTATAAGTACACAAAATATGGCACCTAGTCATACAAGGAACATCTATACATATTTACATATTTACATATAGACATATAAACATATAAATATGGTTAAATCAACAAAATCCAAGTTTTCTTTATATTATTCCCTGGCAATGGTGCCAAAAACTTGATGCGTAAATTTTGGGTGTATAAAAATTACCAAATTTAAATCCATTCCTTAGTTAAGTTTTAATTAAAATATTAATCCCAAAATACACATATAAGCAAGTATACTCATCACAAGCATAGTATAGAGAATTAACGAGTATCGATCCTCAAAGGAACAAGAACATACTAATTACTTTTCATTCATTGTTTAACCAACCCAAATAAAGTGAAAAAATAATAAAAAAAATAAAGAAATATATGCAACTTAAGGATGTAGGAATATATAATTTAGACAATTATCTTAGAAAACATGATAATGAATTAATTGGCAATTCTCCCAATTAATTATTATTTTGGCATCATGAAGGAAAGTACAGCAAAACTCAATCGTTTACTAAGTCATGAATTTACTCAAATAAATTTCACTTCGTTTGTCAATTCATGGAATCCTATATTTTGATTCATATTAATAGATTTGTTAATCAAGCTAATATAACCAAAACATGCATTAAGCTCATCATTATATATTTTGATTCAATTAGTAGATTTGTCAATCAAGACATCCTAACCAAAATATACATGAATCTTAATTCCTTAAAATCATAAAATTAGCTAATGGCCCTATGTCAAGGTGAAATCAACTTAACATTTGTTCACTTAGTTCCAAAATTCTAATTTCATCCTTCAAATCCATTAAGATTTAACAAATATGAAATCAATGCAATGAAACTCCTAACATCATTTTGTCTAAGTCAATTAGAAGAACTTGCATAAAAAACCAATGAAATCAAATAATCAAACACCAAAATATGACAAATAATAGATCAAATAACTAAATTAATACAAAATCATGAATCCCAAAATAATGTTAAATTATAATAAAATTATTGAATATATCATTGTTTAAAGGAAAAAAAAAAAAGACAAAGATAAAAGAAAGCACTCATAGACAAGTCTCTTTCTTCACCCTTGAAGACTCACTTGAGCGATCCTCTTTGATTAAGGTGAACTCCTCCTTTAATAAGAGATTGAGAATTTTTTTTCTTATGAATCCACCTCTCTCTATGTATCTCTCCAAACCCTTGTGTTTTTTTGTGCTTTTATAGGCTGCTTGGATGCTAAATTCATGGCTGAGGAAGCCTTGGCCCAGTAGGAGTAGGGAAATACCAAAATTATTAGACAATTCCTAATTTCGTGCATAGAATATTCACCTCAAGAGGGTACCTGGTGCTAGGTACCTTCGACCTACCTGGCGCCAGGTGCACTCTGCTCTTCCTCTAGAGTCTTGCTCTATTTTTTATCTGCAGATAGAATGGACCCAGTGCCAGGTACACTTGCAAGACCTAGCACTAGGTCTGTTATGGAATTTCCCTTGAAGCTTGGCTCAAATTCTTCTGCTGGACAAAATGGACCCGGCGCTTGGTCTATTAGCTGGTCCTGGCACTAGGTACATTCTGGAACTTTTCACAATTTGCTCGATTTTAACTTAATTCTGCAATTATTTGCCAAAAATATATTTCACATGTAAAATATCAAATAGGAAGGAATATACCTAGTTATTGTTGGGAATATGCCATATTAGACTAGTTTTCTGATGAAAATATCGTATATGTTAATAAAAGAATTTATTTGTCGGAAATCGTTTGTAAAATAATTTTCTTTATTTGTGTACAATTTCGTTTGGAACAGACCCATTGTGTGTAAATAAGTGATCCATGTGAATGGAGGTCTTTCACAGTAAGGTATGGATCATTGGTTATTTAAACACATAAACAGTTGTTCTTAACCGATTGATGAGAATGAGAATCTCATCATATTTAGGTTATTATGTTATAGATTCCAAATGGGGGAATGGCTTACCTTTAGTCAGTGAGTAGGCCACTCACTTCATGACATAAGCGTATTTCGAATACGTAGAACAGGACCTGTAGTAGTGGTTTCTAAAAAGTACTATATGGTAGAAACCTAGCCTATAACCGCTACAGCGTAGACTAGTACTCTATGACTTGAGTATAAGTTGGTGGTCTGGCGAAGCTGGAAGCATATACTTTGATATACTATAATTGAGGTTCTATCGGAGGTCCAATATACTTGTATGTTGGGTAAGTGTGACTAGTTAGCTAAGACAGACTTGTACAAGATAGTTTCTACACTATATCGCCCCTTGTGGTTGTCTAGATGATCTAAATATCCAGAGCCCTAGGAAACGTGACTTGGATGTTTGCTTTAGGGTTGTTCCCTTGGAAAGTGGAAACACTCTAGGAAGTCGTGAGTCATTGGACTAGAAGCCTAAGAATGGTAGATGTCTTTTAGAGAGATGTTAGTACACTTCTTCCTCTTTAAATGTACGGCGATGTGTAGAGGGGTATTTTAGTCATTTCACTTGTAGGTCGAAGACTTTGCTAATGCAGCATTATCCTTGGAGTCAATATTTTCTAATGGTGATATTATGAAATATTTAAAATGCAAAATACATCTATTTATATAGTTGGGGTATTTTGGTCATTTTAGTAGCCAAGACGATGTGTATTTTTGGTCCTCGGAATAGCCTGTAAGTCCTAATTAATTTTTCGATTTAGAAAATGATCTCAGTTGAGAGAGTTTTATTTTATTCGGGAAGTCTAATTTATTATTGGACTAGAATAAAATAAATGGAGAGAAATTTGTTATCTGGTTTAATGGGTTAATTAATTATTCAGGGACTGGGCCCAGTTTGAATAATTAGAAAATTAATCGGGACTTAAAGTAGAGGAAAATAATTATTACTTAATTATTGATTGGGTTATTTATTTAATTAAATCCCAATAAATAAATAATTAACGTTTAATTATTTTTTGGTTCATTTGGGTTCATTAATTATTTATTGGGTTATTTATTTAATCCCAAGAAAAATAATTAATGTTTATAATTTTGGATTTTTCGGATCCAAGAAAAATAATAAATATTATTTTGGCTCAATAGCCTGGACCATAGGATTTTTTCGGACACAGTTTAGTATAGTTTAGGGTGAAGCCAAAATTTATTTTGTAAATAATATTCGGGTATAAAATCTCGGTAATATTATTTTTATCTAAATAATTATTTTTGGTTTCATAAATCTTGGCTTTCTGTGTGGAAAAATAAAATAAAAGAAAAGGGAAAAATAATTAAAAATATTTCCCAAGTCTTTTGGCTTTTGGTTTCTTTCTCTGGCTTTTGTTTTTACATGTGAAGTCAAGCCAGATGAGTTAACAGTGAAAAATGTCTCTTGGCTTTCTCTCTCTCTTGTGCCTGTTTGTTTTCCTGGCTTTTGGTTTTTCACTGGTTTTGGCTATATCAGAGGAAAACCAACAAATAGCTAGGATGATGGATAGTCAGGGAACTGAAGAAATCTGAGTGATCATTTTTCTTCATCCAAATTGAGTGCTCACCAACTGGATTTAGGCAGTGGTCATATTCCGTGAACTGGAAAGCTTGGCATTTCACTGGAGTGTTCGTTTTCACCGGAGGAAGAAAAACTGGATAGTGGAAGCTTCACTGGAAATGCATTGGACGTTGCAGAGGAAGAAGCTGTTTCTAGCTTCAAGCCATTCAACTATGTTCTTCATGTTTTTAAGGCTCCAAGAGGTATGTTTTCAAGCCCACCATGATGCTTCCATACTCTGATATTATGTTTTTGTTCTCCATTTTCGTCTACTGCACATGCTCTGTAAATTTTCAAATTCCTTTAAGTGGTATCAGAGTATGAATTTAATTGACTTAGGGAGCATGTTAGTTAATAAAAATGGAGAAGAACATTGTTTGGAGCTTAAATATGTGATCCTTTGCTGTTTATGGTATGGGATTTGCTCTTTGTAATTTTCACATAAGCTTTATGTGAAATTTAGTTTTTGTGTTTGGATCGTGTAAACCCAATTTAAATGGGTATAGGCGGTTGCTGTTTTGGTTTGGGTGTGTTTTTGTAATGAAAAATGTCTAAAGAAGAAAAAGGAAGCGATTTGCAGAAGAAATCGCAGAAGAAACTGCGAGCAGAAACTCTCTGTGAGAAGAAAGAATTGTTCCTAAGCCGCTGACTGGAGCCGAGCCTCTGAGCCGAGCCGCCGTCGTTTTGTTCCTGGAGCCACTGCCCTCGAGCCGTATAAGCCGAGCTGTTTCACTGTGCAATTAAGCCGAATTTCATTTGAATTGTTGCAATTGACTTGCAATTTCGCACGGGTCGTTGAGTGGGTAAACGGTAAAACACGCGGGTCACCTGCAGAGGAGAAACGGGCGCTGGCGCTGGCACTCGAGCTGGCGGGTCGCTGTTGGCGGGTTGAAGCTGCAGGTGATCTGATGCGGCCCGGTGCACCGCGGCCGCGGTGGACAGCAGGCCAAATGGGCCCGGATTCGGTGCGGCCAGTGCAGTGGACCGCCAGTAAAAAAATTTATTTTTTTTATAAAAATTTTAATTTGGGTCCCATACTAGGCGAAGTTAATATTTTTACAATAGGTCATATTCTTGGAATATATTTGCATGAAAAATATTAGTAAAGGATTTTAAGATTAAACAAGATCATTAATTAAACAATTAATGTGTTTAATTCTATTATTTGGGCACATAGGTTTAAAAATAGAAAAGCATGAAAACGTTTACTGTTTTCTAGCATGCTATTTATTTTGTGTACCTATGTGTGTGGTTTCTCAAAGACCAAAGTCTTTGGGAATATTTATGCAAGGAAAACATTTTTCTTTAAAAACGATTAAATGGTTATTTTAACTTCAACAAAAATTAATCCTTGGATATTTTCTTAAAGGATTTAATCGTTGGCATAGAAAATATGTTGGATTTAGATATTTTTGTAAGTTAAAATAGAAAGTCATTTTATTTGATTTTATTTTATTTTGCAAAAGAAAATTGTTTTGTTAAGTAAAATTGAGACTAATGTCTCGAGTAAAGCTTTAATTGGAAAATTTTGAAATCATTAAGTTTTAACTTAAATAAAATTAGTCCATGGATAAATTCTCTCAAAGGATATAATTCTTGACATAGAGATTTTGATGGACTTGGATATTTTATTTTTAAGTTAAGGAAAAACTTAATGGAAATTTCAAAAGACTATTTTCCAGAAAAATTTATTTTAAAAAACTAAGTGGGAGAGGGGTTCCAACGGCCCCACGGTTTCCATCACGGTCCTCATTAGAGATCGTGGGTCCCCTCGCATCACCCTAGGAGTGAACCCGTATAGGATGAGGATACCACAAGGATCTAGATCTAATAGAAGGATGTAATTAATAACCCGGGACATGTATTATAACCGGCCAGCCCACATTGGAGGTTATATTACAAGGACTGTCCATAGGAAATAGAGAGGAAACGACCATCCCACGATGGAGTTATTCTCTAGATTATTACCTAGAAGGGAAATTAATTTGTGGTGGTTATTATACTTAGCTTAGGGAATTGTTAATCTTCTAAAGAAGCTATGTCAGTTTTCCTAAGAGCCAAATTAATTTTTGTACATAAATTTATTTTCACAAACTAAATCCTTTCTTTTATTTTTCGAAAATGGTGGGAGGTTTTTTTAGTCTTTTGGCCATTATTCTCTATAAGAATAAGTTAATGGGACCAAGCTATGTGGACTAGAAGAGGAATTTGGACATAATACTCACAGCCGTGGAGTATAAGTATGTCTTTTACGAGACCTACCCTGTAATCGGGGATGGTTCCATCGACAATAGAGCGAGAGGCTGTGAAGGCATGGAAGAAGGCAAATGAAATGGCACATTGCTATATACTAGTCTCCATATCTAATGTGCTCTAGTCAAAATACGAGCACATAGCTTCTGCGTATGATATTAGTCATTCATTGGCCAATATGTTCGCGGATAAGAGCCGGCCCGCAAGGCAGGAAGCTCTTCGAACTATAATAAACTCTGGGATGGCTGAGGGAGCATCAGTCAGGGAGCATATGCTCAAGGTGATTGCTGCTTTCGAGGAAGCGAAAATCTTAGGGGCTATTCATTGACTCCGGGAGCCAAGTGGACATGGTTCTTGAATCTCTACCGGTTTCCTTTACTCAGTTCAAACTAAATTAAATATAAGTTTGACTGAGTTAATGAAGGAACTCCAGATGGCAGAGAAGGTCATGAAGCCACATTCAATGGCCATGATTGCTAAGGCTTCTTCCTCAAGAACGCGGTCCAAGCTCAAAAAGTTTAAAAGGAAGAAGGGAACATAGTAGCCCAGCCCAAGACCTAGCCCAAAGACAAACCAAAGGGCAAGTACTTCAAATGTGGGAAGAAGGGAAACTGAAGAAAGGAGTGTCCAGATCTTCAATCCAAGAAAAACCCCACATGTAATGTTCTCTATATAGAGTCTATATCAATGGTTGGATCAATTTTCACTTGGATTGTTGATTCAGGAGCCACTGATCATATCTATAACTCCTTGGAGAAGTTTAGAAAGATAAGGTAACTCAAGAAGGGTGAACATAGATTACGTGTGGAATTGGAGCACAAGTCTAAACCCTTGCAGTGGGAGAGTTGGATCTTATTTTTTATTGTAATAAGAAAGTGGTTTTAATAGATGTTTTATATGTACCAGGTTTTCGTCAGAATTTGATTTCAGTTGCAAAACTTATGAATCAAGGATATTCTGTATCTTTCCATTTTGGTATTTCTATCAGTAGAGATGGAGAAATATTATGTACTGGGTACATGTATGGAAATCTATTATATTTAAACCCGATTAACAATCAATCAAATAACGCCCAATCTGAACCTTTAACTATGAAGAGAAAGACCAATATCAATGACTCATATCTTTGGCATCTGTGATTGGGTCACATCAACTCAACTAGAATTCAGAGGCTAATCCATGATGGGCCTTTGGGCTCATTGAGATTGGAAAATTGGCCTTAGTGTGAATCTTGCCTGATGGGAAAGATGACCAAACGGTCTTTTGTCCCAAAGGCGGATTGGGCCAAGGAGTTACTAAATCTTGTTCACACTGATGTGTGTGGTCTCTTGTCTACACCAGCTAGAGGAGGTTTTTGAGCACTTTATCACTTTCACGGATGATTGTACAAGGTTTGGTTACGTTTACCTGATAAGACGCAAGTCTGACTCTTTTGACAAGTTTAAAGAGTTTAAGACTGAAGTGGAGCGTCGGACAGGTAAATTAATCAAGACCTTACGATCGGATCGTGGTAGAGAGTACCTCCTAGGTGAATTCAAGGACTAGATGGTACATCATAGGAAAGTATCCCAGTTCTTTGTGCTGGGGACACCCCTGTAGAACAGAGTAGCTGAGATAAGGAACAGGATATTGATGAAAATGGTCAGAAGCATGATGTCTCATGCTATTCTTCCAGTATCTTTTTGGAAATATGCTCTAGAAACAGCGGCATATATTCTGAACTTAGTGCTTTCCATGTCAGTACCTAGGACTACCTATGAGATATGGACTGGGCGTAAGCTAAATTCTAAATCATCTCAGGATATGGGGTTGTCCAGCTTATGTACTGATCAAGGGAGACAAGTTGGTACCAAGATCAAAATTATGCTATTTTGTTGGGTGTCCAAAAGAAACAAAGAGTGGTTACTTCTATTATTCTAAGGAGCAGAAAGTACTGCGTAGTATTAATGCTAGATACTTAAAGGATGATCAAAGTACTTCCATGAACGGTTCAACTAGGTTGGAACTCGAGGAGAAGTTATTTTCGAAAGCAACTTCTTCTGACCTGATTGTGGAACAAGAAAAGGCACAGCCTCAAGAGCTTGTGCAAAAAGTGCCTCGTCGTAGTGGGAGAGTGTCTAGGGTTCCAGATAGATGGAATAGAGAAGCTTTTGAACTGGTCTCTGACCATCGGAACAAGACCCCAGTAGATACGATGAGGTAATTGCTGATGTCGATGTAAATTTGTGGCATAAAGCAATGAAAGTCGAGATTGAATCTATGTACTTCAATCAGGGTTGGGATCTTGTAACTTCACCTGAAGGGATAAAACCCATTGGGTGTAAGTGGGTGTACAAGAAGAAGAGGGGAGCGGATAGGAAGGTGGAAACCTTCAAAGTTAGGCTTGTGATAAAATGGTATACTCAGAAAGAAGGGATCGATTATGAGGAAACCTTTTCCCTGTGGCCATGCTTAAATCCATCCGTATCCTCCTTGCCATCGCTTGTCACTATGACTACGAGATATGGTAAATGGATGTCAAGACGGCAATTTTAAATGGCCATCTTAGCGAAGACATCTATATGTCCCAACCGGAAGGTTTTATTGCTGAAAGCCAAGAACATATGGTTTGCAGGCTTACGAAGTCTATTTATGGATTTAAGCAAGCATCAGGTGCATGGAACATTCGTTTTGATGAAGATTGTGAAGTCTTATGGTTTTATTCAAAACGAGGATGAACCATGCATGTACAATAATCTTGAGGGGTTTAATGTGATTTTTCTTGTCTTGTATGTAGATGACGTTCTACTAATTGGAAATGATGTAGGGTCATTGTTATCTACAAAGATTTGGCTATCTAGTCAATTTAGTATGAAGGACTTGGGAGAAGCCAACTATATTCTCAGGATTAGACTTCTTAGAAATAGGAAGCAAAGAATGTTAGGATTATCCCAAGTCACATACATTAACAAGATGCTGGCCAAGTACAGCATGGACTCATGCAAGGGAACTCTAATGCCTTGCAAGTATGGGTTGTCACTTTCTTTAAGGGATTGTCTTAAGTCTCAAGAAGAAAAGGACAGAATGAGTAGGATTCCCTACACTTTGGTTGTGAGAAGTCTCATGTACGCCATGCTGTATGCTAGGCCAGATATTTACTTTGCAGTAGGCGTAGTTAGCAGATGTTAGTCAAACCTGGGGAGGTTCATTGGCAAGCTATAAAGCATATTCTTATGTACCTCAAAGGAACTTTGGAACCACAAGGAGGGGAAGCATATTGTGAGGTAGTAACCACCTGGACCGGGATTTCATCCAGAGACGGGATGTGGTGGTGGTACAGATTGCCTCTGTGAACAATCTAGCAGATCCATTTACCAAGCCTTTGGTTGAGGGTCTTCAAAAGACACTTTGACGTCATTGGGCTGGGCACCTATGGACTTACCTAGTCTTAGAGTGCAAGTGGGAGATTGTTGGGAATATGTCCTCTTAGACTAGTTTTCTGATGAAAATATCGTATATGTTAATAAAAGAAATTATTTGTCAGAAATCGTTTTTGAAATAATTTTCTTTATTTGTGTACAATTTCATTTGGAATAGATCCATTATGTGTAAATAAGTCATCCATGTGAATGGAGGTCTTTCACAGTAAGGTATGGATCATGGGTTATTTAAACACATAAACAATTGTTCTTAACCGATTGATGAGAATGGGAGTCTCATCATATTTAGGTTATTATGCTATGAATTCCAAATGGGAAATGGCTTACCTTTAGCCAGTGAGTAGGCCACTCACTTCATGACATAAGCGTATTTCGAATACGTAGAATAGGACCTATAGTAGTGGTTTCTAAAAAGTACTATATGGTAGAAACCTAGCCTATTACCGCTACAGCGTGGACTAGTACTCTATGACTTGAGTATGAGTTGGTAGTCTGGTGAAGCTGGCATATACTTTGATATATAGTTGAGGTTCTATCGGAGGTTTAATATACTTGTATGTTGGGTATATGTGACTAGTTAGTTAAGACAGGCTTGTACAAGATAGTTTCTACACTATATCGCCCCTTGTGGTTGTCCGGATGATCTAAATATTCAGAGCTCTGGGAAACGTCACTTGGATGTTTGCTTTAGGGTCGCTCCCTTGGAAAGCGGAAACACTCCAGGAAGTCGTGGATCATAGGACTAGAAGCCTAAGGATGGTAAATGTCTTTTAGAGAGGTGTTAGTACACTTCTTCTTCTCTAAATGTACGGCAATGTGTAGAGGGATATTTTAGTCATTTCACTTGTAGGTCGAAGGCTTTGCTAATGCAACATTATCCTTGGAGTCAATATTTCCTTATGGTAATATTAGGAAATATTTAAAATGCAAAATACATCTATTTATATAGTAGGGGTATTTTGGTCATTTTACTAGCTAAGGCGATGTGTCTTTTTGGTCCTCGGAATAGCCCGTAAGTCCTAATTAATTTTTGGGTTTAGAAAATGATCTCAGTTGAGAGAGTTTTATTTTATTCGGGAAGTCTAATTTATTATTAGATTGGAATAAAATAAATGGAGAGAAATTTGTTATCTGGTTTAATGGGTTAATTAATTATTCAGGGCCTGGGTCCAGTTTGAATAATTAGAAAATTAACTGGGACTTAAACTAGAGGAAAATAATTATTACTTAATTATTGATTGGGTTATTTATTTAATTAAATCCGAAGAAATAAATAATTAATGTTTAATTATTTTTTGGTTCATTTGGGTTCATTAATTATTTATTGGGTTATTTATTTAATCCCAAGGAAAATAATTAATGTTTATAATTTTGGATTTTTCGGGTCCAAGAAAAATAATAAATATTATTTTGGCTCACTAGGCTGGACTATAGGATTTTTTCGGACACAGTTTAGTATAGTTTAGGGTGAAGCCAAAATTTATTTTGTAAATAATATTCGGGTATAAAATCCTAGGAATATTATTTTTATCAAAATAATTATTTTTGGTTTCATGACTCTTGGCTTTTTGTGTGGAAAAATAAAATAAAAGAAAAGAGAAAAATAATTAAAAATATTTCCCAAGTCTTTTGGCTTTTGGTTTCCTTGTCTGGCTTTTATTTTTACATATGAAGCCAAGCCAGATGAGTTAACTGTGAAAAATGCCTCTTGGCTTTCTCTCTCTCTTGTGCCTGTTTGTTTTCCTGGCTTTTGGTTTTTCACTGGTTTTGGCTATATCAGAGGAAAACCAACAAATAGCTAGGATGATGGATAGTCAGTGAACTGAAGAAATCTGAGTGATCATTTTTCTTCATCCAAATTGAGTGCTCACCAACTGGATTTAGGCAGTGGTCATATTCCGTGAACTGGAAAGCTTGGCATTTCACCGGAGTGTTCGTTTTCACCAGAGGAAGAAAAACTGGACAGTGGAAGCTTCACTGGAAATGCACTGGACGTTGGAGAGAAAGAAGCTGTTTCTGGCTTCAAGCCATTCAACCATGTTCTTCATGTTTTTAAGGCTCCAAGAAGTATGTTTTCAAGCCCACCATGATGCTTCCATACTCTGATATTATGTTCTTGTTCTCTATTTTCGTCTACTGCACATGCTCTGTAAATTTTCAAATTCCTTTAGTTATTACAACAAATATATCTTAAAACAACCTCAAATATCTAGAAAAATAATAGTGATTTTAGCCCCTATCACTTAGTCATCTAATCCATTCCTAATATTAAGTTATAATTCTCTATAGGTAAAACTATAAAATATTCTTTGAGAATTTCCTTCCCCACTTTTAGCTTGTATTCTTGTATTAATTTCCTACTTCCACTGTCTTCACAAAAGGGGTAGTCAGCAATAGAGTATAGGGTAACTCCTTTCTACGCCGACTAAAATGACATGCACAACTTTTGTTTACATAAGAATGCATGGACCCAAGGTCAATTTGCAGATTAACATCATAGTCCTCAATAGAGAGTTTACCTTCCATTATTGTCACATCTATACCAACTTCTTCCTGGTTCAGTGTAAAAACCTTGGCCTTTACATGTGGCATCTATCCACTGCTCCCAATAGCTCCAGTGGTCGTCCTTTTTGTTAGCGCTGGTTGGTGATATCGGGGCTTCTTGTCCAATTCTCAGTAGTTTTGGACAGCTATTCCTTAGGTGATTTAGATCCCCACAATTAGAGCACTTCCTATTCACTTACTTCGACTTGCAATCTTTTTCCATGTGGCTTTTTTCTTATAGTATCAATATATGGGCAAGTTCAAAGTTGGACTTATTGGTGTGGTCCGAGCCTGCTTGCCTTTATTTCTCCACTACTATCCAACTGGTCATTTGTGGAACAACTACCTTGCTGGTGGCCTCATCTACTGGTATGGTTTGGGTACCACTCGTTGCTTGTTATTATTTTCTATTTAAGTGGTGGCATCCACAACAGCTACATCTGTTAGCGGTGGAGAATGTGCTAGGACTCTCCTCAAATCTTGTCTTAGCATCTTCATGAATTGTCTCATTTGCTTCTGCTCAGTAACCACCAGGCACTTGCAGTATTTCGATAACTAAGTGAATCGGGCGGCAAACTGTCACAGTCATGCTTCCCTATTTCAATTCCTAGAACTCATTCTCCTTCTTCTCCATAATCCATTACAGAGTATACTCTACTCTGAAAGCATCAACAAAGTTGCTCCAGGTCTATTCCCAATCAATTCTTGTCCATTCATCTTGAATTTATTGCCACCAAGCCCAAGCTGGGCCTCTCAGTCTAAAGGCCGTGAACTTAACCAGTTTTTCTTTGGTATAGTGCAGAGCGAAGAATATGTGTTCCACCTGCTCAATTTACTGCTCGGCTTTCTCATTTTGCTCTACTTCATCGTAGAAAGTTGGCGGCTGGAACTTCAAGAACCTTTCGAGCGCTTGTCTTCAGTCCTAGTTTTCTTCTTAGTCTTTCCTGAAAGTGTGTGGAGAATTTCTATGATCTTAAGGAAAGCCTGCCCCAAGACCACGTCAATGGGTCCGTCAGGTGCTTTCTCAGGTTCCTGCTTATAACCATTCCCATATCAATAGTAGAGTGCTGCATGGGTCTGAATTCTAGAGTTGATGATATAGTCTCTGTTAGGATTCGTAGACTCTTAAACGCTAAAAAACCCACAAATCCCTTCCAAGGGGTCAGGCCAAACAATTATGTTGAACTCTCTGTTAGGATTCGTGGACTCCAAAACACTAAAAAATCCACGAATCCCTTCCAAGGGCCCAGGCCAAACAATTAGGTTGATTAAGAGTTTACAGAATTACCTCTGTATTGCCAGAAGCAAGACTTCTGTTTTCAGGTTTCCAGGCGTATGTCCACTTCGGACGATCACTAAACACTACAATGTGTGAATGTCCTCTATCAAATGCACACAATGAACTCAGTTCGTTACCCAAGAGTGCTAGCGCCTCGGATTTTGAGAGGCTAAATTTCTAGTTATGGAGGCACGAAATTTTTATGATAAGACTTCTACAAGAAAAAGGCTAGGGTTTTCTTTTAAAACCACACGAACTTCTTGGAGTCCTACTCTCTAATATCTTATCATATCTTATTTGAAGTTCAAATTAATTAAAAAGAAATGATAAGATTCTGCCATTATCTCGGTAATTTAAATAATTAAATTATCAAGTCAGATTATTATAATATAGACATCTCTAGATACATCAAATGTGGATATATTTCCAGATTCATTGTATCTGGTCGGTTTTCTAGGCTCGATGAACCTAAACATATTTCCAGATACATCGAACCTGGTCACTAGAAAAATAACCTAACGTGTTCGCTTAATGTGTAACCCTATAAGTTCATTTAACGCCCCCAATGTGCCCAAATCACATTTAAAATGGCCCATAAGTTATAAGTAGTTTCTAACAATACATTATAACTATTCAGGTTAAATGAAGATCAGTGATCTCTTTGAACCAAACCATAATTTCATATTTAGTCCTTTTCTCACAAATATCCAAATTAAGCATAAGGCACGGAGCATGCCATCTTTATTAAGCTTAATCAATTATTTTTTTTTATCTCATAATAGACTATTCAAACAAATGATATCAATATCTCAAATTGATATATTTGAATACAACCATGCATTTTAACAGTCTAACTTATCAAGGGAGCCATGGATATCTTTTTCAAGAATGAAATGGACAAATTCCTTCACTATCAATCATATTCCTATCCCTAGTTTATTCTTTATCTAAAGTGGTCTAATTTTATTATCTATTTAAAGATAACTTTAGAAAACATCAAGATATAGAATTTATCAAATAGGAAACTATGATGAATTTAGGTCAAAGGACTTTTAATATCATTATGGCTAGAAAGTACTTATGATATGTCCTATGAAGTACTCTCACAGTGGGTCATGTCCAATACAATATTCTCTAACAATTATTTATGTTTTGACTTGATATCTCATATATCCATGACTAGTAAAATATAGCCATCAAGTCATAAACATACTAATTTTAATTTATTATTGTTCTACTAATAATAATCGATTAGAGACAATTTAAAAATAGTCATTCTATTTGTTGTAGGATTTTACTATTAAGTCACGTACTTGATGACCATAAAACTAAATACAATATTTGTGGAAAGAAATGCCTCATATTATTATAAAATATATAACCACAATAGTATAAGTACAAATTCTTTTAGAGCATATCCCTAACACTCTCACGGGTTGTTTTACTTCAAGTGGTAATCTTTTGCCTTGGTGCTATCTTTACTCATAAAAAGTTGCTTAATGAATAAGTATGCATGTATGTAATGATTAAATCACACGTGAACAAGTTATGAATACTCCACAATAGAAATTTCAAGCTCAACTTATGCAAAATAGTAAATCAAATAATTTTGGAAATAGATGGTCATTTAAAAAAAAAAAAAACTTCTTGTTTATTCAAACTGCATAATGTAATAAAAGAAAAAAAAAAAGGCTTGCATAGCATCCTTACTTTACATAAACAAAAGTTTTCCAAATGCACGTAGGAAAGGAACACTCTTTATTAACTGGAAAGAAGGAATAAGGTTTCCTAATCTTTATTACTGGGTCAACTCAACCATCTCACTCACCCTTTCCTCTTTGAATCCTTAGTATCAGGCTCATAAAACAAACCCTTGATGTTCTTAGAAAAGTCTATCCCATTTCCATCCATAAATCCTAAGGTCTAAGGCTCCTTCGTGACCCTACCAGAACTCCCACAGCCCCAATAGGTCTCCTAGAACTTTCTACCTCTGTAAGTCCTGCTTTCAATCTTGCTCTCCTAACTCGCTCATACCGTTGAGTAATGAATTCTTTATATTTACTTTTGGGCACCTCAAAACTCTACCTCCCCTAGGCCATCACTATTCGGGGACAAATCCATTTCTTGCATGGGTAGGTTAGGTTCCTCCACCTCTACCTCATTCTCATCCTCATCACTCTCCTATTTTTGCTCCTTTGGCTCAGACTCAAGCTCCAATTCAAATGGGGGAGAGGGTATAAGTGGCGGTGGTGCATTGGATCCACACATGAAAGGCCAATCTCTTACCACGGGTGCAAATCTTCTAACCATCCTAATCATGAGCAACAACTAAGGTTAGTAATAGATTTAAATACTTAAATAAATATTTCTCATCAATCATATGTATATTGCCTAAACTTAAGCTCTGATACTACTTGAAATACCCCATTACATATGTACGCAAAAAGCTGGGGATGTCGCCCGGTCTAAAGGACCAACGGTCTTTATAATTAGGTAAATAATAATAACTAAAGCATAAATAACTTCAAATCTTATTACAAGGGAAAACAATGCCTACAAATCGTCTAACCTAACAAAATATATCAAGTCCTCAAAACAAATATGATATAGGAATTAAAGCGTACCAATCTCCAATTCGTGTCTAACATTGTCAATGTTAGCAGCTTCTGAAATCATGACACCAAAAGGAGTGTTCATGTATATGCTTTGAAATCATTCAATAAAAACTGATTGCAAGTCAAGCATTTATCATAATCAATAATGAGTGGTGTTTAACATATCAACATCAGAAATCATAGTTGAACAGTTTATAGAAACACCACTCAAAATAAATGAGTTATGAAACCTTACATCATTGCTCTTGCCATGAAACCCTACATCATGACAAATCACTGTGAAACCATACATCACAGTGTAATGGGTGATTGTCCCACAGGGTAAAATGCCCATCCATCCCTTTCCCTAACTCACTAGTTATTCACTCTGGAATAATAGCCTACTTAGATTGAGATGCTAGCTCAGACCAGCCTAATCTACTCACCTTCACTAGATACAACTCATCACTCAGAGGTGGCCTCTTCTGAGAGATTTACCATATCTTTCAAAGGTTAGCCCTAGAGGTCTACCCATATTGAGTACTTAATATATTATTATATCCTTTGAGAACCAATCTCAATAAAGCACATTCAAACATTTTAGGTCAAGCAAGCGTGGTTTCCAGATAACTTGCAATAAAATCGTTTTATGAGTAAAAGATAGTATTTTGTTAAAATTCTTGTTTGAATAGAAAACCTTTTTATGGAAATGATCAAGCTTCCCAAGTTATCTCACCATGGAGATAAATAACAATTCACAAATGACCTGAAATACAAAGCTTTGATACAAAAAATTTAATGCGAAGACTTACTTGTCAAGTTATTCAAATCCTTGAGCTAATGAGTTGCTCCTCATGCTTGGATCCAACTCCTGTCTAAATAAGAAAAATTATAAATCCTCAATCAAACACTATCTTCCTAGACAAAATAAAGCATCCAAAATCTAACTTCCCCCTTTGCATTTAGGCATAAAGAATATCCTACACAAAGGTATTTGACTTCACTCCCAAGATTCTTTCTTTTGACAATAATTAATATATGAACAAGAATAATACATGTTATATAATTAATTAATATATTAATTAATAACAATAATTAATTAATATATTAATTAATATAATTAATATATCTAACAAGGCACATGAACAAGAAATAGATGTTCAAACAATAGAAGGATAATACATGTTATATAATATGGTAACTAAAATAACATGTGCTAAATAATTAATATATTTTTATGAACAGCTTGCATCAGCAAACCAATAAATAATCACATAGATAAATACAATTAATAATAAATACCATTTATTAATAAATAAATAAATAAAAACATACATACATAAATAGCAAATAACAATTAAGAATTAATAACTAAATAATAAATACTAATTAAATAAGTAATAATTAATATCAAATAATATTAAAGTACAACTAATAAATAAAATTTATAAAAATGATAAGTAACGATAACCGATACCAAATTATAACAATAATTTTAATAACAAAAAATAGTGCTGACACGTAAGAAGTAATATTCATAATTATTATGATAACAAATCATATATATACTAAACTATTCATACGGATTATATTAATGATTGAAATATAATAATTAGGGAATGACAACATTCGCAGCAACATATATTTAAATAATAAATGATGAATATGTTAATCATATTATGTTAATTAAACGTTATTGTATTAAATTAATCAATAATAATAAAACTAATAAATAAATCGTAATAATGATATTAGCTACAAAACAATAGGGTTATATTGTAATATAAATTTAATAACATATATCATAATAATAAACCATGAAATCTCTTACAACTATACAAGCCTACCAAAATCACAGTCGCTTGTTAGGCTGTCCGAAAACTCCTTTTAATGCTTGCATATGTGGATTCAAGCTAATTCAGTTTGCATGTGAAGATTGGTTTGCCTCAACAAACCCCCTTAATAACCCCTACGAAATCCCACCTCCAAAATCATACACTACAAGAAGAAGAGGTTTTCGCAATTATATTATTTACGTAGAATGAATTTTGGTTGTAAATGAGCACTCAATTGTGTCGAAAAAAAATATTCATTGCAAATATCATGAACATTTAATATCATGCAACGAAAATTAACCAATTGCAACCGGAGTATATGGTTGCATAAACCATCTTTATTTACAACCAAAATGATAACCTTTTGCAATGAAGAAAATGGTGGGTATTATAATTTTGAATATTGATATTCATAAATTAATTTAAAGGACTTCTAAAAATAAATGTTAAGAGAATTTGAAAACAAATTTATAATTAATAATATTTATTAACTCAATGATTTAAAAATAAGTATTAATTAATTCGTGTAATTAACCATTTATTTGTGGGGAAAAAAAGAGTACCATAAGAATATATATTAATAAGGTTTCAAAGAAATTTTTGCACTCATAAAATGTAAAAAATTATTAATTTAAAAAAAAATGTTATTTACGAAATGTTCACACATTTGTAAAGACGCTGTGAAATACCTAACAATTGTATAAAAAAAATTCTTCAATTCAATGTGTAAATAAAAAAAAAAAAACACGAAACAAGAAAGAACCAAAAACTAGTCGTTTAATTGCATCGGGTCACTCCAGTGGTCCTTTGCTCGGTCGCTCTTGCGGGCCGAATCAACGCCAATCCGAACCTCATCCTCTTAGACTGACCATTTGCTTCAACCGCCCTAGACCACGACTACCGGCTTCTATAGCTTTCACTAATTGGCAGCAAATTTTTTTTTTTTTGGCGCCTTACATTTCTACGGGGGAAATCGAAGGTCCTAACTCCATTGTGATTCTTCTTCCCCGTACCCCTGGTGTGTACCTCTATTCTTTGGTGCTGGGTTGTTTGGCAGAGACCGGCATTGCTATTTTGAAGGTCTTTGCTTTCACCCATCTTTATTTAGTTTGATTTTTTTGTTCTGACAGTAAATGGTGTCCCCCTCTTTTTGTGTATATGAGTTTTGAATTACACCGTTTGATTCAAGAATTTTGATAATGTTGAGTACCTATTAGGTGAAATATGTTTGTTCGTGATATTTTTCTGCATTTAATTGGAGGCACTGTAGAGGAGACTTCTTGATGTTTGTTGTTTCTCTTCTCTGGCATTTCATTTTTATGTTGATTGCAATCCCAACACGGAGGATGGGTGAATTTGTTAGAGGACTGACTAGCGCAGTTAGGCAAAAGAATGATATTGGATCTAGATGGTTAATGTACATCTGAATAAGAACTTTTGATACCTCTAATTGCTCATGAACATGCCTCTATACATGTAGTTGCAATTGCAATGCCTCTTTGAGTTGCATACCGCTGCCAAATGGTATCAAAACAGAGGACCTCAAAAAACTATCCTACTGTTTTCAACAGAATGTCATACTATAGGTGGACATGGGTGTAAAGGAAAGTTAAAAGCATACAAAAGATTAAAAAGAAGTAGAATGTTGGGGCTTTTTTAATGGTTTATTGATTTTTAAGAATTGAGGAACTTCAATATCCACAACCATTCCAGTTGTGAGAATAATAGAAACGAGTTAATATTTTGAAGTTAAAATTTCTTGTAATGATACCTAACTATTTTTAGATCATGAAAGAACAGAAGAAAGTCATTTTGGAAAGGAGTAATAGTTGGAGATACTCACATACTAATATGGCATATAATTTTTGAACATGTCCGCATGTTGTAAATGCATATGGACATCCATATCCTACTTACATCAGCCCAACTTTAAATTGCAACACTCATGCATTCAGAAATCTTATCAATGCAAGCTGAATGTATGATGTATCCAGCCATTAGGCCTCTCCAACATGATCAGCACAACAAAAGCAATACCTCTTACAATTAGGGTAAGATATCCACAATGTTATCACATCATTGCAACTCATATTATACAACCTACCTTTGAAAATATAACTTGACTGGTATTGTCCATGAGCCACAGTTACTATTTTTCCACTGATTCTATTACATAGAAAATAGAACTCTACAAAATTATAAATAATTAATAGAATCTTAATTGCTTTTAGCATTGTAAAGACATAAGTAGTTTTGAAATGTTTTTGTTTGGCTTTTCACTTGTAGTTATAACTTAAACAAAATTAAGAAGTTATAACAAGTGCCCCTCCCTTAGATTTTATCTTTTGAAACTAGGAGAAGTTTGTCATGTGTCTTGCACATAGCATTTTTCATGGCTAATCTTGTTAATGTGGGGTTTTTCTTTTCAAGTGCCCCTCCCAGTACAAATCATCTTAATCTCTAATCATCATTTCATTTCTTCTTCTTCTTCTTCTATTTTTTCCCCTTCTCTCCTTCCTTCTCTTTTCTCTCTTCATCTCCTTCGTCTCCCTTCCCTTCCTTTCAATGTGATATTCTGAATTGCTAGAGTTTCCCTTTCCAATTTCACTTAGCCATTCCACATTTATAGGGTGAGGAAGAACATATGGGAACTACTGGTCACTTGCAATCTGGAAGATGGATGAATTTCTTAGAGGACTAGTGCAGTTAGGCATTTCTATAGCATAGAATCTGGGATGTACTTTGCATTTCTGTATTTCTATAGAAAATATTGTTACATAAAGGGGAAGGCTATTTAGTGCAGGATATAGAATATTGAAAAATAGCTACTTACACTAATCTTACTATAGATGAGTAGTTGTAGATGACTTTTAACATGGAATATTGGAAATTAGCTAAAGACACTAATCTTCCGGTTCATGGAAAATGCATATCCTATATAGCTAGTAGATTCATGGTGTCCTCTAGTGTGTGGTAGTGATAAATTCTGATTTGTCACTGTGTTAAAAAGCATAAAATGTCAATATAATCTGCTCTATTAATTTAAGCTTCTTTATTATTATTAGGGTGCTAGTAGTTTTTCAGCATAGGATAGTTCAATGTTTTGCTTCTTTTTTGTTTCCCATGGGTATTATAGATTGGGGATGTTTGCTTCTTTCAGCGGAGGATAGTTCATTTTGCTACTGATACTAGTTTTCATTTTATCATTTTATTTCTAATGACTATTAGATGTTTACTTCTTTTCAGCAGAGTCTGTTTATGTATATCATTTTATCCTCTGATTTCTAATGACTATTGGATGTTCATTTTGCTACTGATACTGGTTTTCAAAATTGCTCCACTTTATCTTGAGATTATTATTTACACTCTTCAGTTTATTGAAATTTTCAGCAGTTTTTGTCTGCACTATTACTTATTCTAAGAAAATTCATTTGTTGTAAAATTCTGGTTGATAATGCTTCATGGATATTAACATGATGCGGGATCAAAATTGCAAAGGCTGATTGGATAAGTTGAGATCGTGAATGTTACATTTTTATACCCTTCAAGGGCTAATGTAAGCTTTTTATCTTGAATTACAGTATGTGATGCAGTATATGTTTCAATTGATTATGTATAGATGTTGTGCCTCTTGATCCAGTTTCTTCATTGTTCATTAAAACCTTCTACGATACTTGACTCTTCCTTTTTATTTTTCTTGACAGTGTAAGCATTAGGAGATTGGAAGTATGTTCTACAAGTTGCTCATAGTTTAGGATTATTGAGCATCTGATGAGAGGAAAATAATTGAAGGGCAACTTGTCAAACATTTTCCAATCCAGTTTGCTGAATGCATCTACACATCTTTTCAAAAATTGGAAAATAATATTTTTAGTACATCTTTGTGTAATTTTTTTTTTCACCATGATTTTGGTGAGTACATTTTGCAGATACTAATAGCTATCTTAATAGTTGTGTTTGTGATTGTCAATTTATTTTCCCATAGACCATTCAGGAAAACAATATGCAACTCTAATATAAGTTTGATTAAAATTGCATGAATCGTGTCTTTTTTAGCGTTTTTCCTTTGAAGGAATCTCAGCCAAAGCCTAATGGGATCCAAAAAGATTCAGGGCATGTTTTCCTCCTATGGAGGGAAGGTAATAGTTAAAATCATACTGTTACTTAAACTAGGCATGGGTTTATTACCAAGGAAACGAAGAAATACTAGTATTGTACCAGAAACTGAATGTTCATCTTTCACTGGCAAAGGCAATGTATAAGTCATTTGTGCTATTGATTATACTGATGACCATGATATAGAACTATAAAGTTGCTCATACTTAAACTTTGGAGCATTAGCATTGTGAGAGGATTTTTGATAAACAGACGTGATTCAGCCTAAGCCTGCAAAATGTGGCTACATAATGGGAACTATTTATTATGTGATGAAAGAAGAAAATTCAAAGGATATGCATCTATTTATATAGTGTTTAATGTTTGAATTTTATTCATGCTCATGCTTCGCTTTACATTTGGGTTTCCTCTCTATTCTACGGTTGTAAATAATTAAGTTCTTACCCATTCAATTTTGTTTAAAATATCGTGTTGATCCTTCACGAAGGTAAAAATTTGACAAAAAAGGAATTTGATGTATGCTAATTCATCAGATTCTCTGAAATGAATATAATATGGTTTGCTCTGGGTCTGATTCACATGACTAAAATATTACCAATTTCTACTATTATAGGTCTGGAACCCTCGAGCAAACAAAGAGCGATTTGCGCCATTAGCTGTCGAGGCTCTACGTATCATGGATGAGACTTTAGAAGCATTCTTTCTATTGCCAATTCCAATGCATCAAAATTTGATTCCTGAGCTAATGAGTGGTCTCGATAGGTGCCTGTAAAACTACATATTGAAGGTCAAATCTGGCTGCAGTAATTATTGTGCATTTTGAAACATAAATCTTTCAAGTAATTATTTGTTGCTTGAAAATAATTTCATATTCCATCTGCAGGATCTAAAGGTAGCTTTATTCCAACCTTGCCTACTTTCACTAGATGTCCTAGTGGTTCGAAGTTCGATGTGTTTAAGAAGAAAGACTGGTCACATATGGTTCAACCAAGAAAATCTCAGGTTGGTGGCACTGCTAACATGGAGAATGCTTTTGCTATAGGAACTTCAGAATTTACATTTCTGTTGAAGGGTTTTAGCAATTAGAATAGATTAACAATCTTCATGGTCTTTGAATTTTTTGGCCATGCCAGTTCTCTATCTTGGATGACAGTGGTTTTAGTCTCTTGTGTGCAAAATTCCATTTATATCATCTTTTTCATAATTCCTTCTTACTTTAAACTCTTAGTAGAACAGAAGACTGCACATTCATTGTTATTAGTTTCTTCTCATGTTAAAGGGTTTCCTTTCTACTCTTTTGAGTTAAAATAATTTGGTGACTCTTAGCTACATATATCTTGAATTCTTGTCAGTGGGCAACTTATTTCTACTTGTGTTGATATAATATACTGCATTGGCAAATTGGTGCAATCTATTGGAGTTTGGAAAGACATAGCTTTTCCTTGGGTAGTCAATCATGATGTACTATGATTGCCACTCGTGAATATACCATTCTCCATTTTGAATATATAGAAGAGATTCTCTAGAGGAAAACTCATCTTCTTTTCACTTAGTAAGGAAAATGCTAATTCTTATATGGCCGTTGTTTTCTATTCAGTGGATTAGCAGCTAAATTATATAGTCAATGAAACACTCACTACTTTGGTATCTTTTATTCAACTATTTTGGTAATTGTACCCTTTGTGACGTCTGTTCTTTTTAAATTTGGTGTTCAAGATATAGCCTGCTCCTCATAAACATGCTATTCAGTGAATGTTTCTATATTCCTATATGTCATTATTTTATACCTTTACTTATTTCTATTCTGATTGAATTTCAAGTTGATCCACGATTTGTTTGGAATAGAAATATAATGGAAGAGCTTATTGAGAATAAGGTTAGGGTTTTATCAAATTGAAAATGATAAAAGAAGTTATGTCCAGAAACTATATTTCTTCAACACTTGTAATTACCTCTTATTGTTTTCTTAGAAGTGAATGCACAAGAAACACAAAATAGGGGGGGGGGATAAATGAAAGTTCTTGTTGAATGCAGTTGGCGCAAGATTGTCAAGTGATGCTTCAACCTTGAGATGCCTTGTGGGTAATGTACTGGCACTGATCATTCAGAACATAGCAACTGTGGTAGTGGGGCTTTTTATGTCCTTCACAACTAAATTTGAAGCTAGCATTCATAATTTTAATCCTAATACCCTTGGTTGGATTGCAAGAATTTCTCAAGGTTAAGTTTGTCCAAGGATTTAGTAAAGATGTCAAGGTAATCTTCAACCCTTCATTTAAGAACTAAATTATATACTAAGTAATTGTAAACGAAAGCAGTAAAAAAAGCAGAGAGTCGACTAAAATCTATGTTGTATACTATGCAAGCTATGTATGAAAACGCAAGTCAAGTAGCAAGTGATGCTGTTGGCAGCATTAGAATAGTTGCATCATTCTGTGCTGAAGATAAGGTAATGCAAATGTATGAAAGGCAATGTTAAGCACCACTAAAACAAGATGTTAAAGTTGGAATTCTAGTGGTGCTAGCATGGGTTTCAGTAATTTGGCATACCATTGTTCAAATGCATTTTGTTTCTATGTCGGAGCTGTTCTTGCTACTCATGGAGAAGCTACCTTTGTAGATGTATTTGAGGTTAATGAAGAAAATTAAACATAAGAAATAATTCTTTCAACTAATCGAGGTTTTCCTATATTTAATAGCAATTTGCATGCAAGTTTTCTTTTCCCTAATGTTGTCTTCTGTTGGAGTTTCTCAAACAATGGCTTTTGCGCCAGATCTCAACATGGTAAATGCTTCTGCTATTTCTCAATATATAGCCTGATCTAGATAAAATGTGGCATTCATTGCTTCAGGGGAAAAAAATGAATAGCTTCCTAAACAAATGATGGGAGGAAAATGAATGGAAAAGGATAATGATATACACTTTACTTTTCAAAATTTCTTATATTATTCTCCTTTTAAAAATTATACTCTCATCCTCCCCCCCCCCCCCCCCCATTGATGTTTTCATGTATCTGTTGATTAGAAGGGTTATAATAACTCCCTTGCTAATAGTAAGGATCCTTCAAGTGTGCCATTTAGGTGCATCTTAAATCATTCATGATGCATAGGTCTTCTTATCCTTTAGTATGTGCCAGTTGGTTCAATTGCCGCTGGTGGACGTTATGACAACCTTATAGGCATGTTTGGCACGAAGCAGGTTCCTGCAGTTGGCCTCAGCCTAGGAATAGAACATGTATTTGTAATAATAGAACAGCTTCGGAAAGGCCAAAACCAGGTAGCTTGATTTCTTGAAAGAAATACATGTGAAGCTGCTCTACTTTTTTGTACTTCTCAAACATCATGGATATAATTAACATAATCTTGTATTTAGATATTTATTTTTCCTCAATATGCTATCGTCATATTGAATTCTCTCATAGTAAATAAATTCTTGTATGGTTGGTGACCAAGCTTTCAGGTTCTCGAATTACTAAGTGAGTTTTTATTCTTCTTTCTATCCTGTTTCAAGGATTCTGCACAGGATTTGTGCCTTGTTCAACACAGGATTTACAGGATTAAATTTATTTTGCTATTGGAATTTGTAAATGTTGTAAATCTACTTGGCCACTAAGTCTCCATTATTTGTTGGAAGCAGATTGGACTTGTGTGCAGGTCGTCACAATTTGGGCATACTAATTAATGTATGTTCAACTTTTGTACAACATCATTAGATTCGGCTTGCACCGTTAATTTTTCATCTTTTCTATGATTCAGTTTAACAAAAGAACACAAAGTACTACACCATATGAATAAAAGAACAACGGTTCTAAGCATGTGAGTGGCATGCCGAACGAAGAAGCAAACGAGCCAGGGAAAGAAAGGAAAGCTATCCATATGAGTGCTTTTGTCTCTTCCAGACAACAAACGGGCAGCCCTCCCTCTAAACAATGGTCTCGCCTTACCAAATACAAGCTGGGAACCACACTACTACCTTAGGCTACGTCAAACCAAAACAAACCAAAAAAAACAAACCTATACACCTACTGGAATACCAGCATACCTTAGAGTTCAACAAAACAAACCAAAGTACGACACCATAGGATTAAGTTCAACATTTGTATGTTCAACAAAACAATGTATCCATTTTTGTAATCTATTGAGTTTCCAAATTACCAATTCGGCTTGCACCATTAGAATTTGATCGCGTAGTAAATTCCCAAAATTTTTAAATGTCATTCAATACAACATTAAAAAAAATCCAAATCTTGAAAATAAGTGATGTTGTACACTTATAACTCTTCCCGCCACCATATGACCCTAAAAAATCAAACCCTATTTTAAACACAACACTATCTTTTTCTTTCTTTCCTCCTCTCATCAAAGCATGACCTAAAGTTAATTTCAGTATTTTCTTCAGAGACTTTCTTTCTATTAAATCTCTACCATCCCAATAATCAGTCAAGGTATTCTCTCTCTCTTGCTCCTAAGTTTAAATTTTTTTTTCTGTATTTGTTTGAATCTTTTCTTCTCCGTCGAAATTGTTTTTGAATGAAATGATTTGTTTGAATGTTTATGTAATGAATGAAAGAATCCCTTAATGATTTGATGTCTCTAGCCTTTGTGAAATGAATGAAACAATCTCGCTAGGCTCTGAAATAAAAAAATCTAGCTAGGATTTGATCTCGCTAGGCTTGCAAAATGAATGAACGAATGACATAATTCATGTAGGAATGGTGATCTCGCTAGGCTTGGGATGCATCTCACTAGGCTTGTGATGTATCAGAGATGCAGAATTCATGTAGGAATGGTGATGGTAGAATTCTGGTGCTAGGCTAGTGACGTAGAATTCATGTAGGAATGGTAATATATCATATATTATGCATCTCGCTAAGCTGAAGAGCCTTTACTTTATTTTTTTCCCTTTTTAAGGAAAAAGGACGAAAAACATTGCACCAAATATGTGTTTTATGGCAGAGATAATGATTTGATTCATTTGAAGCAAGAACAATGTACGAATAATTAACTAGGTTCAAAACAAAAATGGCGTGCTTGATTCATAGCACCAAATACGTGTTTCATGGCAGAGATAATGATATTTGTTATGGTTTTGTTGATTACTATTTTTGACTCAAGTCGTGAGTCTTCTTTCGCCAACTTAAGTGAGCAGCAGATTGGGAAAAAATCAACAAGAGAGAGAAGACAGCCAGACGTTGTACTATCATAGGCCTCACATAATTCGCTTTCTTAGGTCTGATCCTCTTCTACAGAGGCAGAGCCCCTTGGCACGCACATGGCTCAAAAGTTTAAGTCAGACTAAGTTAAGTGCTTTGTTCTGTTCTCCTTTCCTTATAGCTCACAGTCAGACTAGCATTCAAGGAAGGAACTACAAGCTCATTAGAATTATTTTAAAAAGCCAAATTCATGTCAAATTTTTGTGCTACTCATATGCAATCTTTTGGTGCCGGTGAAGTTTTGGGAGATATCTTGACTCTGCTCTTTTAATATTTTATGAATTAACCTACTTAGTAACAACACAACATATTGTTAGTGAATGGGAAAAGTCTGCAACCGCATCGCTATCTTTTTAGATGCACACTGAGTGAAGCTCACTTAGTCTTAACTGGCAAAGAATCACGAAGATGTAAACTAGTCTAGGCATGAAATTATACTATATGGAATATAATAATTTAGAGTTTAAGCAAGAAATTGTACTATATGGAGTATAATAATTTAGAGAAAAATAGAGCATGTAAATGAGGTAAATTACTTTTTTTTGGTTGGAGGGAAAGAAGGTTGTGAAATAAATTAGGAGCTAGAGCAATTTTCTTTTTATATTAATAAATTATTCGCTACAAAACTGAAGAATTTAAAAAGTTTTTATCATTTATTTTTCTTCAATCTCTATTTCTATTCGACAAAAGTTCCCAACTCATACAATGTGTTCTTATATAATTTTTTTTTATTTTCTTTGATTGTCCATTTCCTTACTAATTAAATTGAAATTTGAATGTTGAAAATTTTAAGTAACTGAATTTCTAAAGAACGAAAATTTATTTAGTATTGTTTCAATTTGAATATTGAATGTGGTTAGAGTATTTGATAATCAATTTTGCTACATTTTTGCATACTTGTAGTAATACTATTCCCTTCGGAATTCAAATTGTCATCATCAGTTGCAACCAACAAAATGTAAGTTCAAAACTTCTACTAATTCAATTATTTTATTTTCTTTTTTCTTTTTTTAAAAATCCAAAATAGATTTGTTAATTTACTGTAACAATTAATTAATTATTTTAGGAAAGTTTTTACAAGAAAATGACAAAGAGATTGTGATGTCACTAGCCAAGGAGTAATTGCATCAGACACAAATAAATTAAATGCTTTGCATTCTAATAGTGATGACACTCAACGACCTAGTGATAGAGAATTCACTAATACCCAACCAGAAGATGAAGCTGAAATCAGTATTCAACTTTATGACAATATGGAAATTAGAGGTACAAAATATTATATTGTCTTTACAAATTAATGTTTTCTATCAATTTTTTTTTTAATCATTTTACAGATGAGCAAGGGACTATAATGAAACATGGAGTTATACATGCCAAAAATGTATGGACATTGCCTATTAACCACAGGATTGTGGTCCATTTTAATGAGTTAGGACAACCAGTTAAAAAAAGCAATGGAATTTTGGGTGGATGGTTGGGTAATATTGCAAGGAAAAAGGAATATTGTTCAATTGAATGATCAGATTGGAGGAAAATGCCTAGGATTGATAAGGAGAATCTGATGAAATTTACTAAGGTATTAACATTATTTAGTTTATTTTTTTGACATCTTGTATTAACTTCTTATTAGTTTTCAATTTATATACTTAATATTTTTATAGAAATACTTTGATATCCTTGATCAAGTTGAAGTACAAAAGTGGGTGCTCCAATCAATGGCACGCAAGTGGAAGGATTTTAAATTTGATTTAAAGCATAAGTATTTATTGTCTCAAAAGACTCGAGAAGAAATAGAGAAATTAGTTCCAAATGATGTTTTCCCAAAACAATGGAAGATTCTTGTGCAATATTGGTTCTCAAAGAAAGCTCAGGTAATATGAAATATTATCTTCTAAACTAATTCTAATTATATTTTTAAATTAATTTTTGTCCAAATTTTCTCTTACAATTTGAATCCCCCCCCCCATATCTATATAATGGTCAGAATCATTTAGAAAAAGGTAAAGTGGCATGAGATTATCACAAAACATATCACATTAGTGGATTAAAGAGTTTTGCAAAAAGGAGAGATGAATATGTGAGTTCAAATTTAAATTTAATATGTTAGTTTTTTATGGGGGGGGGGGTGAAATTCCTACATAAAGTTTAATGGCTTTTAAGTATTTTCTAATAATTTCTAATTGTTTAATGCATATTATAATAGGAGATGAATCATGAAAAAAAGCCAGGGGAGCTTGAGTTTTACAAAATTAGTCACACAAGAAAGGATGGAAAATTCATAAACGATCAGTCCACGACTATTGTGGTAGTTTTCTTTTATGTTATTGAAACTAAAATTTTTGTCGCATCTCGTTTCAAGAAAATTAAGGTTACTACTATTTTCCTTTTTTTTTTTAATGTAAAATAGGAGAACGCAACTAATGTTGCTGCTGAACGTTCTGCAACACATAATGATTCTAATGCCAATATAATAAAGGATGAAGCACTCAATGAAGTTTTGGGGGAATATCAATATGGTCGATTTAGAGGATATGGATTAGGAGTTACTCCTTCATAGATTTGTGGACCAAATTCTAAGCCGAAAAATAGAAAACAACCTGAGGTCAAAATTCTACAAAAAGAAATACATGACATGAATGTAAGTTATGAAATGAAGATTGCAAACCTAAAGGAAGAGTATGAAAGGAAGATTACAGACATGAAAAATGATTATGAAAAGAAGATTGATGATCTCCAAAAAGAGTTAAACAGTATGCGCAATTATGTATCCAATTTTAGAATATTATTTTTAGAGGTGAGTTACTATTAACATGGTCATTCTATTTACTATTACTAGTATAAAGTATCATGATATGTAAAATTTATGGCATGCATTTACTTTTTCAGGCTGGTTATAATTTTAATACATCTACATTTACATCTACACAAAGTTAAGCATATGTAACTATATTATTTAGTCAAATAATTTCAACTGCATTTATTTCATTGAATTTTGAAAAACTATCAATATTGGTTAATACAATTATTTCATTATTTTAAGTATTTAAAATTTTATTTTTTATTTATAGGGACATGAAAATATAAAAATCAACGATTTGCAAAAATCCATCCACTTTGAAGATGCGAAGAGATGTTTCTGGTTGAGAATTAGTTGAATATTTAGTAATCAAATATTACTTATTTTTTATATGGATATTTGAATTATATATATTTTGAATATTTAAATTATGTTTCATATTTTATGCTTTCTAAAATTTGAAAAATGTAATTTGGCAGCTTTAACAGTATTAAAAAAATAAGAAATAAAAATGGTACAAAATTTATGGAGAAATTGTGTACCAAAAAATCTCACAATTGTAATCATGTGTCATAAATTGTGAGAAATATTGGGAAAAAAAAAGTGATGCTAAATTTTGGGACACTACGGAAAAATTATTGTGAAAAAAGGACACAATCATAACTAAAACCACCTTAAACACCTTCAATCTTCTCCAAAAACTCCAAATCACATAAACTCATCCTTTAGAATCCATTTCTGCAATTTATAACATCAAACGCTAAAATTAAGGTTATACTTTCAGATAAAAAAACCAGAATTTTCTTGAAGACTCAAGAAAACTCTCAAGGTAAACATGAATGATTATCTCTATCTTCTTTCCTCTTCAACCTTTAATGAAATATACTAATAATCTCTCTCTCTCTCTCTCTCTCTCTCTCTCTCTCTCTCTCTCTCTCTCTCTCTCTCTCTCTCTCTCTCTCGGCCGAAATGGTTACTCCAACCATGGCCATTTTCTCTTCTTCTTTCTTGGCCAAATCAAGTTTTCCAAGCGTGTGGACTCTCTTGAGACTTCATTAAGGTAGTCATCATTCGAATATGTCTCTTTAACCCTCTCCTTAATTCTAAAATCATGCCTTTTAGATGTTGTTGGGAAAAGGATGGAATATAATTGGAGATTGAGTATGTGTTTATATGATGGAGTTGGGATTGAAGCATGAGGATGATTTGTCTTGGTTGAGTTTTATGATGTTTAGGGTTTGTTACATGCTCTTCAAGTTGTGAGTTAGTGTGGATGATTAAGCATGACAGATATTATGCCACCTTTGGTGAATAGGGTTTTATGTTCATATATTCTTGTTGAAGTCATGAATATGACTATGCTTAGTGGAGTTTGGATCATGTGTTGGTAGATATGGATCTATGCTTTTATTCATGATTTGGATGGTTTGTTGATTGGTGTAGAGTTTATGTTCATGATTACGGTTAGCAATAGGAAAATTATGATCATGATGTTGTTGATCCTAAATTAATTAAGTTAGTCAATTTTATTACCTTAATAAAAATAAATACTATATTTTCTTCTAATGATTTCGAAACCCTAGGAAGATTTGGAATTGGGCTGATATATGAAATAATGATATTTTAGCCAAATACATTATGTCTTTTATTAAAAATAAAATATATAAATATTATATATAATAATAATATTAAATAAAGCCTTTTATATAAATAATCATAATAGGTAAAATATTAATCTTGTAAGTCATATATTCATAAATACTAATAGAATTTATTTATTAGCCTTTTAATCAAAACATATTAACATTTACTTATTATTAATTTTATTTATCAATTATTTTCTAACTAATTATTATTAATAGATTATTATTTTAAATAATATCATCTAGGACCTAGGACCCTTCATCAAATAAACCCTAGTATATTTATAACAAGATTTAAACCTACAACTTATTAGTAACTATTTCACAAACCCTAGCTATTTTATTATCAAGCTAGATTTATTTTATGAAATCCTTTTTGATTATCTAGCCTTAAAGTTTGGAACACTAGGGTCATGATTATAGTAAGTTGAACTAGGATTATTTATGGAAGCAAATTTGGCTTGAGTTTAATTATGGCTTGTGTTTACCCCAAGCGGGGTTAGGTTAGCTTTGGAAGATCTTTGATTTATCTCAAGCAAAAGATCAGGTAAGCTCCTGCATAAAACCTATTTGATGTAAAAAGGTCGCTATAGCAAGCCAAATGTGAAGTGAGTGAACACTCATTTTTGTAAAGGCAATTGAGGACTATTCCCTTTCTTATTTCAATCACATAAATTATTTGAAAACCAACAAGTAGTTTTTCTGAAACACTGAACTCTTTCTAAAATCAATTTTGACACAAACTTTGGAAACCCTTGATTGCCATTTCCATGTAAAGCAATGTTTTATCAAATTTTTCCCAAGTGAGATAACCAACATTGAGTACTCAATAAGGGTAGGCTAGTGGTACTAGTTTTGAAGAGTAAGAGCGAGCCTTCTGGTAGGAGGCCACCTCCAGAAGATGAACTCAACTTGGAAAAGCGACAGTACTACTTGGTCATGCTGGTCCGAGCTAGCAAGTTTTAGTCATATGGACTGTGTGTTGCCGGAATAGACAACCGATTTTGTTTGGGTGTATAGATGGAGAAGTATCTTACCTAGTATGCCGTACACGTACCTTTTGTCAGTCTATACAAAGTGTAGCATTCTGACCATTGTATGGTTATGGGGCCCAACGTGTGGTAACCCATGGCCGCCCTTTTGAGTGGTTGTGTATATTGTGCACTTGTATGGTTTGAAAAGAAGAAAACGCCACTCTTGGTTTTTAATATTGTTTAATGCTTGCTAGTACCTTTCCTTATGAAGTTCTACAAGTTGCACTCACGAACTATTTTATCTAGACACTCAAAGCACACACGGACTTATTGAGATTTTTATCTCATCACCCTTTTTATCATGATTTCAGGTCGATCCTGCTGTAGGGATGAGTAGCTAGTTGTTGCCTGCTTGGAAGATATTGCGTTATTTATTTTATGTAATGCTTTGAGAGTTGATAATGGACAATTTATTTTTGGATTTGTTCTTGAATTTTTGGGTTGTAATAAGTTTTTAATTTCAATGTATTTTTTTTTTTTTGTTGTTGTGTGACCTAGTTATAAAGATCCCTTGTCCCCTTAGACGGGGTGACATCCTCGGCCCTGTTAGGCCAAGGTAGTGGGGTGTTACAAGTGGTATCAGAGATTAGGTTTCGGCAAATATAGATAGTATATGTTCTATTTATTTAAGTTCAAATCATTTATCTAACCTGTCTTGTTTATGATGTAGGATGGTTAGAATGCTTAGAACCGCGAGGAAGGGGCAGCAATGGCATCCTCCTATCCTTATCTACCCAGAAGACCTTCCAGCACCTCAGCCTGCTCCTCAGTCAGTTATTCCTTTGGAAGATAGCAGTGTTGATGAGGTTTCAATCAATGAGCCACCCTCAATACCTGTGATAGATTTGAGTTCTGACAGTGAAGATGGGGAGATAGATATGGAGTATGTTCCCTACCCTCCTAGTCCCATAATTGATTTGTCAGCTGATAGTGATGATCTGGGGGAGATAGATTATGAATCTCCACCTAGGCCTTCCTTCATTCCTCTACCCAACCAGATGGAGGCCGGGGAGAGTTCTAGGCGACCCGGGAAAGAGCTAATGGAGGGGTTTGAAAGTAGGGTTGGGATAGACTTCACAAAGAATTCTGGGAGATGGTTATATGAGGCTGACTTTAAAGATTCTGATGAGGACTAAAGAGGCTAAGAGCTGTTATGATCAGGATGTTTTATTTACTGCTTTTCGTAAACTTCTATGTTAAGGAGTTTCATTTCTGTTTACTGTTTTCAATTCAAATTTATGCAAATAAGAGTACTTGGGGTACTCTAAGGTTTGAAAAATTTTTATGCAATTCTTTACACAAAAAAAAAAAAAAAAAAAACTTACATATGATTTTCTTTTACTTAAGCCTGAATGTGAATGCATGCTCAAAATGTTTTAAACTTAAATGCATAAACTCATCATCTGGAAATAGTATAGAATGGAACCCAAGCGCCGTGTAGCCATATCAGGTAGAAGAGTTCTGGAGGCAGAACCTATGGCATCGGAGATTGAGATGACGCAAATGCAGTCACCCAACCGGGGAAATGAGAGAGGGCCAGATTTGGAAATGGGGTCAGAAGAACCTGTTGGAGTGACAGTGGGGCTAAGGCCTGAAAATTGTTGAAGTAAGGATGTTAAGAATACTTAGCTTATGTGATAAACAAGCCAAATGACCAGTGTACTTTGGAGGATACCGAGGTAGTAAAGGATTTTCCCGATGTATTCCTCGTGAAACTTGCTTCTCTACCTCCCAGCCAAGAAGTTGAATTTACCATTGATCTAGTACCAGGAGTAGACCCAGCATCCCGGACTCCATATTGGATGGCACCGGTAGAGCTGAAAGAACTGAAGGAGCAGCTAGAAGAGTTGGTGAAGCAAGGTTACATTAGACCTAGCACGTCGCCCTGGGGAGCACCTGTGCTGTTTGTGAAGAAGAAGGATGGGACTCTGAGGCTGTGCATTGACTATCGGGGCTTGAACATCCTGACGATCAAGAACAAGTATCCCCTACTGCTGATTTATGAGCTGTTCGACTAGTTACAAGGATCCAGTTGCTACTCCAAACTGGACCTGAGGCAAGGGTACTATCAAGTGCAGATAAAAGAGGAGGATATCCCCAATATGGCCTTCAACACCAGATATGAACATTATGAGTTTGTGGTAATACCATTTGGGGTAACCAATGCTCCAGCAGTATTTATGGATTTGATGCATCGAGTGTTCCGACCTTATTTGGACAAGTTCGTGGTGGTCTTTATTGACGACATCCTAATTTATTTCACGAGTCCGGAGGAGCATGCAGAACATCTGAAGCTCGTATTGGAGAAGCTACGGGAGAACAAGCTTTTCGCTAAGTTTAGCAAGTGTGAGTTCTGGCTGGATAGTGTAGCATTTCTTGGCCACGTGGTGACCAAGGAGGGAATTAAGGTAGACCCAGCAAAGGTTGAGGTATTGTCAGATTGGAAGCAACCGGAGAATATCACTAAGATTTGAAGCTTCTTGGGATTGGCTGGTTACTATAGGAGGTTCATCAAAGGGTTTTCAACGCTGGCATCGCCTATAACCTGTCTACTAAGAAAAAATGTTCCATTTGTTTGGAGTTAAAAATGTGAAAAGAGTTTCCAAGAGCTGAAGCGATGATTGATGACAGCACCAGTGTTGAGTCTGCCAAAGGGAGATAAGCCTTACGCGCTATATACCGATGCTTCGAATGAAGGATTGGGAGCAGTTTTGATGCAAGACCGAAAGGTGATCGCCTATGTTTCTCGAAAGTTGAGGCCTCATGAAGTCAATTATCCCACGCATGATCTAGAGCTGGCAGCCATTGTGTTCACCCTAAAGAAATGGTGACATTATCTGTATGGAGCTAAATATGAAGTGTTCACTGACCATATGAGCCTGAAGTACATCTTCACCCAAAAGGATTTAAATCTGAGGTAGCGAAGATGGATGGAATTTTTGGAAGAGTACCGTTGTCCAATCAACTATTATCTCGTGAAGGCCAATGTTGTTGCTGATGCCCTGAGTAGAAAAGTTAGTATGGCTAGGCTAAGAGTGCAGGAGATTCAAATGGTTCGGGATATGTTAGACAGAAAAGCGGAAGTACAAGGGGAGAAAATTATTGTTAGCAACCTGAAGTTGATACCAAAACTAAGGCAGGAAATTATTGAAACCCAGTAAAGTAATATAGAATTTCAACTTTTCAAGGATAAGGAACTTAAACGGTAAGGCAGTGAATTTCGGCAAGACGAAGCAGGAGTTTTGTATTTCAGGGATCAGTTGTGTGTGCCCGGGGAGCATCAATTGAAGGACAGGATATTGGAAGAAACGCATAAGAGCAAGTACACTATTCATCCGGGGGAAGTCAAAATGTACCAGGATCTAAAAATGGCCTATTGGTGGCTCGGAATGAAGCGGGATATGGTTAAATATGTCTTGACATGTCTCACCTGTCAGAAGGTCAAAACGGAGCATAAGAAGTCAGCAGGACTGTTACAACCGTTGCCAGTACTTGAATGGAAGTGGGAGGAAGTGACCATGGATTTTGTCACCGGACTTCCTATGTCAAGGACCCAGAAGGACGCCATATGGGTAGTGGTGGATCGACTGACCAAATCGGCTCACTTCATACGAGTGAATATAAGAGATTCTATGGAGAAGTTGGCTCAAACTTATATGTGAGAAATAGTTCGACTGCATGGAGTACCTTCGAGTATTGTGTCTAACTGAGACCCGAGGTTTACCTCTCATTTTTGGGGAAAGTTTCAAGAAATAATGGGGTTGAGTCTGAAGTTCAGTATGATAATGCATCCACAAACCAATGGGCAGTCAGAAAGGGTTATTCAGTTATTAGAGATATGCTGAGAGTGTGTGTTCTGGATTTCGGGGATAAATGGATCGAATGTGTGCCATATGTGGAGTTGTTGTATAATAATATTTATCAAGCTTCAATTGGGATGGCTCAGTATGGGGCACTATATGGGCGCAAGTGTCAGGTACCGCTGTACTGGAGTTGGTTAGAAAATGGTCATATAAGCAAATCTGGGGAAGTCTGTGTTTAGGAAATGTTAGACAAGGTCAAGTTAATCAGGGAAAGATTGAAGGCAGCTCAGAGCCGACAAAAGAGCTATGCAGACAATAGGCGGAGGGAGTTGGAATTTCAAGTAGGAGATAATGTATTCCTGAGATTGATGCCAAATAGAGGAATCTTGAAGCATCCGAAAGGTGGAAAGCTAAATCCGAGGTATTTGGGACCGTTCCCGATAAATAAGAGGATTGGGCCGGTAGCATATCGATTGGACTTGCCAGATGGATTGACGGGAATTCATGATGTGTTTCATGTATCACAGCTGAAAAAGTACAATGCTGATCCCGGTCATGTTTTGAATAATGAGCCGTTGGTGTTGCAACCGACCTGAGCTATGTGGAGAAACCTGTGCGAATATTGGACCGCGGTATGAAGACTCACCGGAACAAGCAGATACCGATGGTAAAGGTTCAGTGGGAGAACCATGGCACGCGAGATGCCACATGGGAATCAGAAGAGTAGGTAAAGTGGAAGTATCCCGATCTGAGATAGAGGTATGCCTGAATTTCGGAACGAAATTCGCTTAAGGAGGGGAGGATGTGAAACCCCATCCAAAACCAACCCTAGAGTGAGGGGGTCGGGATGCATATCATATTTTCTTGCATGCATAAATATATTTTTGAATGATTTTATGTACTTTGGATTTGTGATTTATAGTCTAGAAGGCTCAATTGTGTTTATTGAGTAGGAAGGGCAAAATGGTAATTTTGCTTGAAGTGAAAATAGGGAGATAGCTTGAGGGTTAAATAGGAAAAATATTTGGGAGAGAAAATAAGAACAAGAGTTTTTGTGGTTTAGTAGTTAGAGCTTTGGAATAAATCCTTGAGGTCTTGAGTTCAAATTCCATCCTTTAAATTTTAGCACGATTACTTTTTATTTTAGATAAGTAGGCTATTTTCGGACCTTGCTTGCCATAGGGAGGAGTAGAAGTGTTGTCCTAGGGGAGGCATGAAAGGAATGTCCTAATCCTACTCTTGTGCCCTACAAAAATTCTTAAGGGATTCATATCATTTTTGCTCTCTAGCTTACCCTAATTCTTTATCAATTAAGTTGCTCAAAGATCCAAGCCATTTTATTTCCAGAAAATTCCAGCAAGCTTCCTTGATCTTGGAGTTTCGAAAATGTCTATGTGAGGATAGCATATTGACTGAAAATGGGGAAGGGGTTATGGAAGGATCCCAAGAGAATTAATCTCCATGGTCGAACCTTCAAACTCCACCCTATAAGTGATCATCTTCTTCATGTAGCAAATCTGGAAAAAATTTTCAGCTTCTTGGTCAGTCTAATTTTTTAAATCTTCAGCAACCTTTCTCACTCAAATACTGCTAGAAAAGTAGCAAATTTACTCAACTTGAAGACTGAAAACTTTGGCAAAAACTGCACAAAGCTGTGCAAACCAGAGAAAAATTTTGGGCAGAATTCGCAGCATAACAGTCCAAAAACCAAGCTGTTTCTTCTAGCCTTCAAACCAGTAATTCATCTCTATCTTTCCTCCATAAAGAAGGCTAGAAACCAGCCATACAGTACCCTCCAATACCCCTTCAAACCTGGTGCAAGTCGGCTAGAGCATGGCAGAAGAAACTGCACGAAATTCCAGCAAATCCTTCGAGTGATCAACCAGAAATTCCTGTTTTATTTCCTCTTCACCCTTGTCCGAAACTCACTCCAATTTTCTGTAAAACCAACCCTAGTCAGCCATGAATTGAACTTCATCATCTCCTCCATTCGTTTGCATGAATGAAGCTCCATGGCTACCCCATAAATTACTATATCAATCACTACAATCAAGCCTTCCCTGGAATTCAAAATTCCAGCAAATTACTCCATGAAAACCTCCATGGTTTAAGCTTCAAACAAGCAGAAAATCTTCCATCCATACACTCTGAATTTCGACCATTCTATAACCCATTCAAACATCATTCATCTCAGCAAAATCCCAGCCAAACCAGTCGGCCATTGAAGCTCTCAAAGACCTCCATCAACCAAGCTATTCTTACCATATTTGCTACCTTAATTCACTTACTAAATTATTCCTTTTGAATTTCAAACAACCAGCTTTCCTTCTTCTCCCTAATTTGAAAATTTAATAACCAGAATTTCCATAGCCATTCGGCCAACCCTTTCCAAGCAATTTTCGTCCAGCTTCTCTCCATTCACTCCCTTTTTCCAAGAATACCAAGAACACACACCACCATTCTCTAAGCCTAAGACCACTTTAAACTCCTTCAATCTTCTCCAAAAACTCCAAATCACATCTACTCATCCTTTAGAATCCATTTCTGCAATTTATAACATCAAACGCTGAAATCAAGATTCTACTTTTGGATAAAAAATCCAGAATTTCTTGAAGACTTAAGAACACTCTCAAGGTAAACATTAACGATTATCTCTATCTTTTTTCCTCTTTGACCTTTAATGAAAGATACTAATAATCTCTCTCTCTCTCTCTCTCTCTCTCTCTCTCTCTCTCTCTCTCTCTCTCTCTCTCTCTCTCTCTCTCTCTCTCTCAGCCGAAATGGTTACTCCAACCATGGCCATTTTCTCTTCTTCCTTCTTGGCCAGATCAAGTCTTCCAAGCGTGTGGACTCTCTTGAGACTTCATCAAGGTAGTCATCATTCGCGTATGTCTCTTTAACCCTCTCCTTAATTCTAAAATCATGTCTTTTAGATGTTGTTGGGAAAAGGATGGAATATAATTGGAGATTGAGTATGTGTTTATATGATGGAGTTGGGATTGAAGCATGAGGATGATTTATCTTGGTTGAGTTTTATGATGTTTAGGGTTTGTTACATGCTCTTCAAGTTGTGAGTTAGTGTGGATAATTAAGCATGACAGATATTATGCCACCTTTGGTGAATAGGGTTTTATGTTCATGTATTCTTGTTGAAGTCATGAATATGACTATGCTTAGTGGAGTTTGGATCATGTGTTGGTAGATATGGATCTATGCTTTTATTCATGATTTGGATGGTTTGTTGATTGGTGTAGAGTTTATGTTCATGATTATGGTTAGCAGTAGGAAAATTATGATCATGACCTTGTTGATCCTAAATTATTTAAGTTAGTTAATTGTATTACCTTAATAAAAATAAATACTATATTTTCTTCTAATGATTTTGAAACCCTAGGAAGATTTGGAATTGGGCTGATATATGAAATAATGATATTTTAGCCAAATACATGATGTCTTTTATTAAAAATAAAAAATATATATATATTATAATAATAATAATATTATTAAATAAAGCCTTTTATATAAATAATCATAATAGGTAAAATATTAATCTTGTAAGTCATATATTCATAAATACTAATAGAATTTATTTATTAGCCTTTTAATCAAAACATATTAATATTTACTTATTATTAATTTTATTTACCAAATATTTTCTAACTAATAATTATTAATAGATTATTATTTTAAATAATATCATCTAGGACCTAGGACCCTTCATCAAATAAACCCTAGTTTATTTATAACATGATTTAAACATACAACTTATTAGTAACTATTTCACAAACCCTAATTATTTTATTATCAAGCTAGATTTAATTTATGAAATCCTTTTTTATTATCTAGCCTTAATGTTTGGAACACTAGAGTCATGATTGTAGTAAGTTGAACTAGGATTATTTATGGAAGCAAATTTGGCTTGAGTTTAATTATGGCTTGTGTTCACTCTTGGCAGGGTTAGGTCAGCTTTGGAAGATCTTTGATTTAGCTCAAGCAAAGGATCATGTAAGCTCCTACATAAAACCTATTTGATGTAAAAAGGTCGCTATGGCAAGCCAAATATGAAGTGTGTGGACACTCATTTTTGTAAAGGCAATTGAGGACTATTTCTTTTCTTATTTCAGTCACATAAATTATTTGAAAACCAACAAGTAGTTTTTCTCAAACACTAAACTCTTTCTAAAACCAATTTTGACACAAACATTGGAAACCCTTGATTGCCATTTCTAAGTAAAGTAATGTTTTATCAATTTTCTCCCAAGTGGGATAACCAACATTGAGTACTCAATAAAGGTAGGCTAGTGGTACTAGTTTTGAAGAGCAAAAGTGAGCAAGAGCGAGTCTTCTGACAGGAGGCCACGTCTAGAAGATGAACTCAACTTGGAAAAACGACAGTACTACTTGGTCATACCGGTCCGAGCTAGCAAGTTTCAGTCATGTGGAATGTGTGTTGCCGGAATGGACAACAAGTTTTGTTTAGGTGTAAAGAATGAGGAGTATCTTACCTAGTAGGTCGTACACCTACCTTTTGTCAGTCTGTACAAAGTGTGACATTCTGACCGTTGTATGGTTAGGGGGCCCAACGTGTGGTAACCCATGGCCGCCCTTTTGAGTGGTTGTGTTTGTTGCGCACTTATATGGTTTAAAAAGAAGAAAATGCCACTCTTGGTTTTTAACGTTGTTTAATGCTTGCTAGTACTTTCCTTATGAAGTTCTACAACTTGCATTCACGAACTGCTTTATCTGGACACTCAAAGCACTCACGGACTTACCGAGATTTTTATCTCATCACCCTTTTTATCATGATTTCAAGTCGATCCTGTTGTGGGGATGAGTAGCTAGTTGTTGCCTGCTTGGAAGATATTGTGTTATTTATTTTATGTAATGCTTTGAGAGATGATAGTGGATAACGGGGCGATATCCCCAGCCCTGTTGGGCCTAGGTAGTGGGGTGTTACAGCAATGGTAACCTTGACCCGAAGCCAATACAAATTCTGCTAAATGGATGATGACGTCAAGAAAATCTTTAGTTAATGCGCGTGGTCAACATCAGAACCAAGAGTTGATGAGTCGTCACCCTCACATTCGCAGCACAATCAGCAGAACACTATTGTCCTCAACCGCCAAGGATGGGCCATGAAGCGAGTTTCTGTCCACGTTCAGATAATCGGCGATTATGCCACAGTAAGTATAAAACGAGCAGGGATCCCAGGGAGAAGGAACCAACAATAATTATCTCAAACCAAGCTATCCAAAATTTTTCCAGTTTTTCAATTCCCTTTTTTTTGCATTTTTACGGATTTGTTTACAGTTTTGTTTACATTTTCTTTATAGTTTTCCTTACTCCTTTGATTACAAGCTTTCCATTTTATGTTGCTTTGATTTCAGATTCCAGTACCTTTGTATTTGTTCATCATCTTAATCGAAATATATTATGTTCATTCCTATTTTGCTTTCGCATGCAATATTTCTGCTTTTTTCGACCATTTCTATAGTAAGTTCAAGGAACCCACATCTTTTAAAAGGTCCAGCTCATCCATTCATCTTTCCATGAAACTGTTTATGTTCATCGGAAGAGCAGCTGATGAACATTTTCGTCGGCTTCCCTTTTCGTAAAGCAACATAAATTGGCTCACCCAGTAGGACCAAAGGTAGTTGTTGCATGCAATTGCGTTTAGAACACATTATAGCTAATTCTCAGCAACAAGCCTTACGGCCTTCATTGGATTCATCCGATCGGCCTTCAATTCGGACTTTACGGGGAGCTTTTGATCCTACAATCACAATGTCCGGGAATGCCCAAGTCACCATCCCTGAGCAACAGGGGGCATAGATTTCATCTCCTTCCTAAGTGTCCTAGTTGACACCCACTTCTCTAATTGCCATACGACAGGCTATGGAGTAGTGTACAAGAGAACTCATTCAGAGCCTTATTCCTCAGTTCACCACAGTATTCCAACCTTTGCTTCAGAACAAGCTTTATAATTTCTAACAAAGGTAACATGCTCACAAGGTACCTCAGGTAGGTTTGTATCTTCCCCCCTCATCCATTGTTGCACCAAGAGTAGTCTATGTCAATGCCTAGGGGGCACCAAGGGAATCCAGGGTTAAATGCATCCGGCATGGTTCCTACGAAACCTTTCCCAGGAAGAACTCCACCATATCCGGTCGCAGGGACCCAGGTGCCGATGCGGGCACAGGTATTCTATGACCAGAATGCTGCCCTAAACATGAATGATGGCTCTTCATATGGAGGACCCCAGAGCTACATTACAGCTGTCCCGACCGCGTATCCTGTTACTATAATAGTTTATCCAATACATGAAGTAGGGTATCCTAAGATGGCTTCATTTCCCGGATAAGGTTCTCGATTGACCGTGGTAGATTCCCTCATGCAGACTTAATAGCTAATGCCCAGAATGTGTAGACTCCATGGCAGTACTACCACGAGGATTTAAGTTGCCTGAGTTTTTCACATTCTCTAGAGAAGACAACAAGTCAGCTATGAAGCATATAGAGAGGTTTACGGCACAACGTGGAGAGTTCGGGAATAGTGACTAGTATAAATTTCAATTATTCTATTTATCATTAACAGGGATGGTATTTACTTGGTATGCAAACCTAAAAAGTGATTTCATGCACTCATGGGCCGATATGGAATGAATTTTTCATGAGAATCTCTTTAAACCAGCACCTGAGGTGTCTATAACGGATCTTTTAGCAGTTAAGCAGAGATCATCCTGTTGGGAAATATACCCACTTAGACTAGGTTTCTGATGTAAATATCGAACGTTTTAATAAAAGAATTTATTTTCATAAATTGTTTATGAATTTACATTTTTATTTGTGCACAATTACGTTTGGAAAAGACCTTTTGTATTTAAGTAAGTAGTCCATGTGAAATGAGGTCTTTTACAGTAAGGTATGAATTACGGGTTAATTGACACATAAACATTCGTTCCTAACCGATTGATGAGAATGTGAATCTTATCATATTTAGGTTATTATGTTGTGCATTTCAAATGGGGAATGGATTACCTTTAGCCAATGAGTAGTCCACTCACTTCATGACATAAGTGTATTTTGAATACGTAGAACATGACCTGTAATAGTGGTTTCTGAAAGTACTATATGGTAGAAACCTAGACTACTACTGCTACAGCATAGACTAGTACTCTACGACTTGAGTATGAGTTGGTGGTCTGAAGAAGCTGGAAGGATGTACTTTGATATACTATAGTTGAGGTTCTATCGTATGGCCAATATACTTGCATGTTGGATATGTGTGACTAGTTAGTTAAGACAGACTTGTATAAGATAGTTTCTATACTATGTCGTCCCTTGTGGTTGTCTAAATAATCTAAATATCCAGGGCCCTGGGAAACATAACTTGGATGTTTTCTTTAGGGTAGCTCCCTTAAAAAGTGAAAACAATCCAGAAAGTCATGGATCATTGGACTAGAAGCCTAAGGATGGTAGATGTCATTTAGAGAGGTACTAGTACACTTCGTTCTCTCTAAATGTACAACGATGTATAAAGGGGTATTTTAGTCATTACACCTGTAGGTCGGAGACTTTGCTAACGCAGCATTGTCCTTGGGGTCAATATTTTCTTATGGTGATATTAAGAAATATTTAAAATGCAAAATATAGCTATTTATATGGTAATGGTATTTTGGTCTTTTGGTCTCTAGTATAGACCGTGAGTCCTAATTAAATACATGCTAAGGAATTGATCTTAAATTAAATGGAATTTATTTTATTAGTCTGATTTAATTATTGGGCTAGAATAAAATAAAAGGTTCATGAAGAGAGATAATTAATTAAATTAGTTTGGTGGGTTAATTAATTTTTCAGGACTTTGGCCTAGTTTGAATAATTAAAGATTAACCTGGGACTAAACTAATATAGGCTTATTTATTGAACTAATTTATTTAGGCTAGAAAAATAATTATTAATTGGGCCAATTATTTAGTTCTAATTAGAATAATTAATTAAGTCCAAAAGGCTAAACTAAGAGTCCAATGGGCCAGTCTAGTTTAACCTAGGGTTTTATTTAAGTTAAATAGGAGGATTGGAAACATCGTTGTTTTTGACAGACTCTTCTCTATGGAAAAAACAAACACACGTCTCTCTCTCTCTCTCTCTAGAAAATATTCCTTAGTTCTGTTAGTTGTTCACCAAACGGAATTAGGCAGGTCATAAACTGGAAGATCGAGAGTTTGGCATTTACCTACATATAAAGACGGAGTAAGAGACTTATAGGAATCACACCAAAGGCTTCCATCAGCACACCTACCCCCATTGCACACATTCTGATCCAGACAATTCTTAGAATGAGGAAAAGAGGTAAGAAATTTTTAACCTCGGAGTCCCGCCAGAGCCTAACCGGCGTCGGCCCTGGACGGGAATTCCTCTGTTCTTGGTTTTTCTACTTTTTTTGCTTTCGCTTCCGCTGCATGTTCTGTGTTTTCCCTTTTTCATGCCTTCAATTGGTATCAGAGCATGAAGGTTTTGTGAAAATATATGGAGCATGCATCTAGTTGAATAAAATTGGACACATATATGTGATTATACTGTGATCCTTTGCTGTTTTGGTATAGATAGATTCTCTTGTTAAACCTCTTTGATGGAGGTATATGATATTTGTAATTTACTGTTTTTCTTAGCAAATCATATAAGCCCGATATTAAAGGGTATAGGCGATTGTTGGTTTTGGTTGATTTCATTGTATTGAGATTGAAATCGAAGAGCCAATAGTACCAGAAGTTGCACAGAAAAACAGAGGAAATTCGCAGAAGAAAATTGCAGAAAAAAAACTACATGAAGAACTCGTCTAAGACCAACCAGCGCTGGCTAGGGTGGCCAAACTGGCATCGGTTAGGGTGGCTGAACCGGCGTCGACTCGGGTCTGGAATCCAGTCCGCGCACCGGTTGCCCATGGGTCCTGATTCTGTGTGGCGGGTGCAGTGGACCAAAGTGCATATGGGTGCTAGATACAGTGTGGTGAGTGCAGTGGACCAAGGATAAATTTTTGATTTTTTCCCTGTATTTTTTCTTGTGTTTTTCCTTTTTGTTTTGGGGTCCATACCAGGCGAAGTTAATATTTTTGCTATAGTTAATATTTATGGAATATTTTGCATCAAAAATATTAGTAAGGGATTTTAGGATTAAACAAGACCATTAATTAATTAATGTGTTTAATTCTATTATTTGAGCACTTAGGTTTAAAAAATAGAAAAGCATGAACATGTCTACCGTTTTTTAGCATGCTATTTTTTTTTAAGTACCTATGTGCACGGTCTCTCAAAGACCAAAGTCTTTGGGAATAATTTTGACGAGGAAAACATTGTTCTACAAATTAAATGGTTATTTTAACTTGAACAAAAATTAATCCGTAGATATTTTCTCAAATGATTTATCCTTGACATAGAAAATATATTAGATTTAGATATTTTTGTAAGTTAAAATAGAAAGCCATTTTGTTTTATTTTGGCACAAGAAAAATTGTTTTGTTAAATAAACTTGAGACCAAAGTCTCTAAAATGTTTTAATTGGTAAATTTTTGAAATCATTAAGTTTTTTTAACTTGAATAAAATTAGTCCATGAAAAAATCTCTCAAAGGATATATACCTTGACATATAGATTTTAATGGATTTAAACATTTTATTTTTGAGTTAAAAGGAAAACTTAATAGAAATTTTCAAAAGAATACTTTTCAGAAAACCCTTATTTTAAAAGACTAAGTGGGAGAGGGGTTCCAACGGCCCCACGGCTTCTATCACAATCCTCATTAGAGATCGTGGTTCCCCTTGCGTCACCCTGGGAGTGAACCCGTATAGGATAGGGATACTACAAAGATCTAGATCTAATGGAGAGATGTAATTAATAACCCGGGGCACGCACTATGATCGGCCAACCCCTCATTGGAAGTTATAGTGCGAGGTATATCCATAGGAAATGAGAGGAAACGCACATCCCATCGATGGAGTTATCTTCTGGATCATTATCTAGAAGGAAAATTAATTTATGGTGGTCAACACACTTAGCTTAGGAAACTGTTAATCTTTCCAAGAAGCTATATCAGTTTTCCTAAGAGCCAAATTAATTATTATCAGTTTTGATAATAAGGATAAAGTGCACAAATTTGTTTTATTTTCACAAACTAAATTATTTTCTCTTATTTTCGATTTTTCAGAAATGGTGGGAGGTTCTTTTAGTCCACTGGCCGTTATTCTTAGAGAAAATAAGCTAACAGGACCAAACTATGTACATTGAAAGAGGAACCTAGACATAATACTCATGGCGGAAGAGTATAAGTATGTCTTTTATGAAACCTGTCCTGTTATGGGGCAGGGTTCCACCGTCGAAGAGCGTGAGGCTGAGAAGGCATGGAAGAAGGCCGACGAGATAGCTCGTTGTTATATGTTGGCCTTCATGTCTAATGTGCTCCAGTCCAAACATGAACACATGACCACTGCGTATGATATAACTCAATCATTGGCCACGATGTTCACGGATAAGAGCCGGCCCGCAAGGCAGGAGGCTCTTCGAACTATTATAAATACTAAGATGGCTGAGGAAGCATCAGTCAGAGAGCATATGCTCAAGATGATTGCTGCTTTTGAGGAGGCAGACATCTTGGGGGCTGTCATTGACCCTGAGAGCCAAGTGGATATGGTTCTCGAATCTCTACCGGGTTCCTTTACTCAGTTCAAGTTGAATTACAACATGAACAAGTTAAACATGAGTTTAACTGAGTTGATGAAGGAGCTCCAGATGGCAGAGAAGGTCATGAAGCTACATGCTAAGGCTATGATTGCTAAGGCTTCATCTTCTAGAACTGGGCCCAGGCCCAAGAAGTTCAAAAAGAAGAAGGGGAACGCAGCAGCCCAGCCCAAGACCCAATCCAAAGACAAACCCAGGGGCAAGTGCTTTAAATATGGACTGAAGGGACACTGAAAAAAGGAGTGTCCAGATCTTCAAGTCAAGAAAAACCCCACAGGTAATGTTTTCTGTCTAGAGTCTATATCAATGGTTGGATCAACTTCCACTTGGATTGTTGATTCAGGAGCCACTGATCACATTTGTAACTCCTTGTAGGGGTTTAGAAATATTAGAAGACTGTAGAAGGGCGAACATGGACTACGTGTGGGAAATGGAGCACAAGTTTAGGCCCTTGCAGTGAGAGAGCTGGATCTTGTTTTTTGTTGTAATAGAATAGTAGTTTTGAAGGATATTTTATATGTACCTAGATTTCGACAGAATTTGATTTCGGTTACGAAATTAATAAATCAAGGATATTATATATCTTTCCATTCTGGTATTTCTATCAATAGAGATGGAGAAATTTTATGTACTGGGCACATGAATGGAACTCTATTTTTCTTAAACCCTATTAACAATCAATTAAATAATACTCAATCTGAACCTTTAATAAGGAAGAGAAAGACCAATGTCAATGACTCTTATCTTTGACATCTAAGGTTTGGTCATACAAACTCAACCAGGATTAAGAGGTTAATCTATGATGGGCCTTTGGCTCATTGAGATTGGAAAATTGGCCTCAGTGTGAGTCCTGCCTGATGGGAAAGATGACCAAAAGGTCATTTATCTCTAAGGCAGATAAAGTCAAGGAGGTATTGAGTCTTGTTCACACTGATGTGTGTGGTCCCTTGTCTACACTAGCTAGAGGGGGTTTTGAGTACTTCATCACTTTCACGGATGATTGTACAAGGTTTGGTTACATTTACCTGATGAGACGTAAGTCTGACTCTTTTGACAAGTTCAAGGAGTTTAAGGCTGAAGTGGAGCGTCGGACAGGAAAATTGATCAAGACCTTACGATCAGATCATGGTGGAGAATACCTCCTTGGTGAATTCAAGGACAACATGGTATATCATGGGATAGTATCCCAGCTCTCTACGCTAGGAATGCCCCAGCAGAACGGAGTAGCTGAGAAAAGGAACATGACATTGATAGAAATGGTTCGAAGCATGATGTCTCATGCTACTCTTCCAGTGTCTTTTTGGGGATATTCCCTGGAAACAGCGACATACATTCTGAACTTGGTACCTTCCAAGTCAGTACCTATGATTTCTTATGAGATGTGGACTAGGTGTAAGCTAAGTCTGAATTATCTCAGGATATGGTGTTGTCCAACTTATGTATTGGTCAAGGGAGACAAATTAGAACCAAGATCAGAATTATGCTATTTTGTTAGGTATCCAAAAGGAACAAATAGTGGTTACTTTTATCATAAGGAGTAGAAAGTACTGGTTAGTACCAATGCTAGATACTTAGAAGATGATTAGAGTACCTCTACTAAAGGTTCAACTAGGTTGAAATTGGAAGAGAAGTTATCTTGAAATCAACTTCTTCTGAACCGATTGTGGAACGAGAAGAGGCACAGTCTCAAGAACTTGTACAATTGGAGCCTCATCATAGTGGGAGAGTGTCTAGGATTTCATAGAGATGGACTGCTAGTCTCCGACTATCAGGAACAAGACCCCACTAGATATGAGAAGGCTATTGCCGATGCCGATGCCGATGCAAATCTATGGCATGAAGCAATGAAAGCTGAGATTGAGTCTATGTACCTTAATCAAGTTTGGGATCTTGTAGCTTCACTTGAAGGGATAAAACCCATTGGGTGTAAGTGGGTATACAAGAGAAATAGGGGAGTAGATGGGAAGGTGAAAATCTTCAAAGCTAGGCTTGTGGCGAAATGGTATATACTCAGAAAGAGGGAATCGATTATGAGGAAACCTTTTCCCCAGTAGCCATGCTTAAGTCCATCCGTATCCTCCTTGCCATCGCATGTCATTATGACTACAAGATATGGAAAATGGATGTTAAGATGGCATCTTAGCGAAAACATCTATATGTCCCAACCGGAAGGCTTTATTCCTGAAGGCCAAGAATATATGGTTTGCAAGCTAAAGAAATCTATTTATGAACTTAAGTAGGCATCGAGAGCATGGAACATTCGTTTTGATGAGACTATAAAGTCTTATGGATTTATTCAAAATGAGGATGAACAATGCATGTACAGGAAACTTGAAGGCATTAATGTGATTTGTCTTGTCTTGTATGTGGATGATATTCTACTCATTAGAAATGGTGTAGGGTTATTGTCATCTACAAAGGTTTAGATGTCTAGTCAATTCAGTATGAAGGACTTGGGAGAAGCTAGTTATATTCTCGGGATTACACTTCTTAGAAATAGGAAGTAGAGAATATTAGAATTATCCCAAGCGGAATACATTGACAAAATGCTGGCCAGGTATAGCATGGACTCATGCAAGGGAGCTCTATTTCCTTGCAGACATGGGTTGTCATTTTCTTCAAGGGACTGTCTTAAGTCTCAAAAAGAAAAGGACAAAATGAGTAGGATTCCCTATGCTTCGGCTGTGGGAAGTCTCATGTACGCCATGCTGTGTACTAGGCCAGATATCTACTTTGTCGTAGGCTTAGTTAGCAGATATCAGTCAAACCCTGGGGATGTTCATTGGCAAGCTGTAATGCATATTCTCAAGTACCTCAAGAGAACGAGAAATTATATGCTGGTTTACAGGGCTGATGACTTGGTTACTACAGGATACACAGATTCAAACTTCCAGGCAGATAAGGATGAGAGAAAATTCACTAATGGATATGTCTTCACCTTGTCTAGTGGAGCTATTTCATGGAGGAGTATCAAGCAATCTTGCATAACTGACTCAACCATGGAAGCTAAGTATGTGGCAGCTTCAGAGGCATCCAAGAAAGCAGTCTGGCTCCAGAAGTTCTTTTCAGAACTTAGAATCATGCCACACATGGACAGGCTGATTGTGATGTATTGCAACAACACTGGAGTAGTATCACAATATAAACAACCCAGGAACCACAAAAAGGGGAAGCACATCGAGAGGAAGTACCACCTGATCCGGAATTTCATCTATAGACGGGAAGTTGTGGTGGAACAGATTGCCTTCGAGAAAAATTTAGCTGATCCATCCACTAAGTCTTTGGCTGAGAGAGTCTTCAAGAGACACTTAGACGCCATAAGGGTGGGCATCTACAGACTTACATAGTCTTAGAGTGTAAGTAAGAGATTATTGGAAAATATGCCCTCTTAGGCTAGGTTTCTAATGTAAATATCGAATGTTTTAATAAAAGAATTTATTTTCAGAAATTGTTTGTAAATTTACATTTTTATTTGTGCACAATTATATTTGAAAAAGACCAATTGTATTTAAGTAAGTGGTCTATGTGAATAGAGGTCTTTCACAGTAAGGTATGGATCATGGGTTACTTAACACATAAACATGCGTTCTTAACCGATTGATGAGAATGGAAATCTCATCATGTTTAGATTGTTATGTTGTGAATTCCAAATGGGGAATGACTTACCTTTAGCCAGTGAGTAGTCCACTCACTTTATGGCATAAGCGTATTTTGAATACGTAGAACAGGACCTGTAGTAATGGTTTCTGAAAGTACTATGTGGTAGAAACCATTGTTGGGATGTATGCCCTCTTAGACTAAGTTTTTAATGTAAAAATCCAATGTTTTAATAAAATAATTTATTTTCAAAAATTGTTTGTGAATTTACAATTTTATTTGTACACAATTACATTTGGAAAAGACCTATTGTGTTTAAGTAAGTGGTCCATGTGAATGGAGGTCTTTCACAGTAAGGAATGGATCATGGGTTACTTAGTATATAAACTTTTGTTCTTAACCAATTGATGAGAATGGGAATCTCATCATGTTTTGGTTATTATTTTGTGAATTTCAAATGTGGAATGACTTACCTTTAGCTAGTGAGTAGTCCACTCACTTCATGACATAAGCATATTTCGAATACGTAGAATAGGACATGTAGTGTGGTTTCTAAAAGTACTATATGGTAGAAACCTAGACTACTACCGCTACAGCGTAGACTTGTACTCTACGACTTGAGTATGTTCATTGGAAGAGCAGTCGATTGACATTTCCGTCGGCTCCCCCTTTGTAAAGCAACAACAGGGAAGGGAATTAGATTGCAGATCGTTTGGCAAACTACGCATTGGATCAAAATGGACAATTTTCCTTTTCTAGCTCTTCAAAGTTACCTAGGTATATTCACGGATTATATCTTATGGACAAGATGCAAGTGCCTTATGTTAGAACTTGTTTTCGAATAGTTCAGAGGTCAGGCTAAAGCACCCCTCGTATTTTATTTCCCTCTAATTTTCCAATAAAATAATGCACTCCTTGAGTGGTTTAAACAAAAAAAAAAAAAAAAAAATGCACACAGTCATAGAAGTCTAGTGATAATGTCGGTTGGCTACAAGAGTTTAAATTGAAGAACAACAAGATGAGTAGAAATCAAGATAAAAGAAATTTAGATAGAACCAAAGTTTATCAAAATTCTAGTCATTACCTAATACTTGAAAATAGGATGTGAACATCTACAAGATGCCGGCTAAATAAACTTATGGATCGGATAAGTAAAAAATGTAAAAATAATGATTCGCTAGAATTTAGCTTAAACTAGGCTTTGAACCCAAGTTGCTAGACATCAAGATCAAAGCTCTAACCACTAGACTACAACAATTCTTGTATTCATAAATCACAACCAAATTCTCTTCACTTACCTCCTAGGCTCTTCATGTACCAAAATAAATTATAAACCCAACATTAAATTTATCTAACTCAACCATAGTATTACTATAAACTCTCTAAGGAAACCACTCACACATATAATCACAAGTACAACTATTCATATACAAATTCACATCATCATCAAACACATACATATTTGTTTATAAACTCATATGCACATGCAAAATGCCATCTAATTTCTATATTTTACCACATATTTAGGGTAGGGTTAGACGCAATATTTCACCAGCACGGTGAGGGTTTGAATACTTCATCACTTTCATAGATGATTGTATAAGATATAGATTTATTTACTTGATGATGTGCAAGTCTGACTTTTTTTATAAGTTCAATGAGTTTAATGCTAAAGTGGAGAGTCAAATAGGTAAGCTAATCAAACCCTTTGATTGGATCGTGATAAAGAATATATCCTGGTAAATTCAAAGATTACATTGTACATCATATGATAGTATCTTGGCTTAGTGCACTTGAGACATCCCAACAAAATCAAGTATCTGAGAGAATGAATAGAATATTGATGGAATGGTCAGAAGCATGATGTCTCATACAATACTTCCTATTTCCTTTTGGGAATATCCTCTAGAAATAGTAGCATATATCCTAAACTTGATGCCTTCTAAGTTAGTAGCTGGGACGCCCTATAAAATATAGATTGGGCGAAAACCTAGTCTAAATCATCTTAAGACATGGGGATGTGCAACTTATGTATTGATCAAGGAAGATAAATTAGAACTAAGATCAAAATTATACTACTTTTTTGGGTATCTAAAGGGAACTAATTAAAGGTGATACTTCTACTATTCGAAAGAGCAGAAAGTACTAGTAAATACTAATGATAGATACTTGGAGGATGAATAAAGTACATTCACCAAATATTCAAGTAGAATGGAACTTATGGACAAGTTATCTTCTAAGTCGACTTCTAGCGACCCAATTGTGGAACAATGAGAGGCACAATGTAAGAATCCTATTAAAAAAGAGCCTCTCGTAGTGGGAAGGTATCTAAGATTCCAAAAAAAAAAAAAAATGGATAGGAGAGGTCTTTAACTTAGTCTCTAACCATGAGGAATAAAATCCTATTACATATAAGGAGGCCATTGCTAATGCTAATGCAGATATGTGGCATAAAGTAATAAAGGCCTATATTAAGTATATGTACTTCAATCAGGTTTAGGATTTTGTAACTTTACTTAAAAGGATAAAAACCATTAGGTGTTAGCATGTATACAAAAGAAATAGAAGATTAGATGGGAAGGTGAAAACCTTCAAAACTAAGCTAGTGGTAAATGGTTATACTCAAAAAGAGGGAATCGATTATGAAGAAATCTTTTTTATGGTAGCTATATTTAAGTCCATTCGTATCTTCCTTACCATCGTATGTCATTATGACTACGAGATATGGCAAATGGATGTCAAGATAGCCTTTTGTAATGGTTATCTTAGTGAAGACATCTATATGTCCCAGTTAGAAGATTTTGTTGTAAAAGGCTAAGAGCACATGCTTTGCAAACTTAAGAAATTCATTTATGGACTTAAGCAAGTATCAAGAGTATGGAACACTCATTTTGATGAGACTGTAAATTCTTATAGATTTATTCAAAATGAGGATAAACTATACATGTATAGGAAACTAAAAAGTATATATGTGATTTTTCTTGTATTATATGTGGATGATATTCTAATCATTGATAATGATGTAGGGACATTATCATCAACAAATGTTTAGCTTTCTAGTCAATTCCGTATGAAAGACTTGGAAGAAGCCAGATACATATTTTGAAATGAGAAGTAGAGAATATTGTGATTATCCTAAACTGCATACATTGATAAGATGTTAGCCAGGGGTTCAAATCCCTTGTAGACATAAGTTACCTCTTTCTTCGAATGAGTATCCTACAACATAAGAGGAGAAAGATAGAGTGAGTTGAATTCTCTATGCTTCATTTGTGGGAATTTCATGCATACCATATTGTGTACTAAGCTAGATATCTGCTTTATTATAGGCTTAGCCAGCAGATATCAATGTTGGAATGTATGCTCACTAAGACTGTATTTCTGATATAATTTCAAATTAATTAATAAAAGTTTTATTCTCATAAATTATTTATGTTTTCACAATTTAATTTATGCACAATTTTGCTGGAAAAACCTATTGTGTTTAAGTAAGTGATCCATGTGAATAGAGATCTTTCACAACAAGATATGGATCACGGGTTACTTAACATATAAACTATTATTCTTAACTAGATGATGAGAATAGGAATCTCATCATGGTAAGGCTATTGTGTTATAAATTCTGAATAGAGAATGGCTTACCTTTAGCTAGTGAGTAGTCTTCTCAATTTGTAACAAGTGTATTTCGAATACATAGAATTGGACCTGTAGTAATAGTTTTCAAAAGTACTATATGGTAGAAATCTAGACTACTACTGTTATAGTGTGGACGTATACACTACAACTTGAATATGAGTTACTAGTTTGACGAATCTAGAAGTGTATGCTTTGATATACTATAATTGAGGTTCTATTGTAAGACCAATAAACTTGTATACTATGCATATGTAGTTAGTTAAGACAAACTTATACAAGATAATTTCTACGCTATATCATCCCTTGTGACTATTCGAATAATCTAATAATCCAAGGCCTTAGGGAACATGACTTAGATGTTTGCTTTAGCATAGTTCTCTAGTAAAGCAGCATTCTAGAGAGTTGTGGATCGTTGGACTAGAAGTCTAAGGTTGGTAAATGTTGTTTAGAGATGTGTTAGTACACTCTTCCTCTCTGAATATATGGCGATGCATAGAGAGGCATTTCAGTTATAACACCTGCAGTTTGGAGACTTTTCTAATGCAGCATTTTCCTTGAGATCAATATTTTCTTATGGTGATATTAAGAAATATTTAAATACAAAATAAAGTTATTTTTATAGCATGGGTATTTTGGCTATTTTAGTAGCCAAGACGATGTGCCTTTTGGTACTTGGAATAGCCTATAAGTACTTATAGATTTTGGTTGAGGAATTGGTTTTATTTAAAATGAATTTTATTTTATTCAAAATTAGCCTAGCTTATTTATTGTGCTGGAATAAAATAAAATTTCCAAAGAGAGAATTAATTAATTAGATTAGCGGGTTATTAATTATTCAGGTTTTGAGCCCGGATTGAACTGTTGGAATAAACCTAGGCCTAAACTATTTTAGACTGTAGTTTTGGATTGGTTTATTTGGGTTGAATAATTAATTATTTATTTAATTCTTATTTGGTCCTAGTTTAAATAATTAATTTGTCCCAATAGCCTAAACCAAGGTCCAATACATCTAGCCCAAGTCCTTTACACTAATGGGTTAACTGGTTACTTTGTGTGTGTTGTTTGAAAAATCCTGGCTTAGTTCAAATGGGATAAGATGAGGATTTGTCAGAGGTCTGAGAATAGGAGCTTATCTTAATCAGTCTAGCATTCTTGATCAATACACACAAAATACAAGACTTTTTCTTTCACTGCCTCTTTTTCTCTCTAGAATAGCTTTGTTTTAGTTCACCTTCTGTTGCAAAAGAGTGATATGAAAAATAGAAAAAAAGCTTCTTTGATATTTGCTCGTTAGCAGTTAGTCTAAGAAGAAGATCATTTACTCCTCTCTTAATACGTTTCACTAGCAGTTCAGGCTGCGATAATATTCTGAAATGCCTAGAGTTTGCGTGTGTTCGTGCTAAGAAGAAGCAAAAGGCTTGCTGGACAAGAACCCGAGGCATCCACAAGTGAACCAGTAGCCGTTCAACCAATGCCAATTCCGTCAGTTTTGCCTAGGCCATGATCAAATATAAACACAAACGTATATAAACTCCTTTACTATGCAATTTTTATGCATTTTTCTGATTGTTTTATTACTTCTTGAGGCCATGATCCATCTTCAAGTGGTATCAGAGCCACGATTTTTTGACTTAGGAGCATACTTTGGTTAATAAAACAAGGCTAGATTCATGTTTGATTGAGTTTAACTGTGAACCTATGTGTTTTCTGGTATGAGAAAGATATGTTGTAAGCCTCATGGTTGAAGCATAGGATCTATGCACTCTACTAGCTTTCATAGTGATAGTGTGTAAGCCTGTAATTAAAATCATAGGTGTTTGCTTTTTTTTAATTGAATTCTGTTGAAATCTGTAGACTAATTGAGCCTATAATGCCGCTAGAAAGCTTAGAAAAAAATGAAGAAGATGAAGATACCCAGAAGCCGAGCAGTCCAGCCGAGTTGCCAAGCTATCTATGGGAGAATCCACCAGGCTTCAAGCCCATCCACAGCTTGGAGATTTGAAGCCACGGCTTGGAGAATCAAGGCCAGCCGCGACAAGGCGATAGCTTCCTGCGGCTTGGTGTAAATTGTGCACCAAACTACGGGCAGTATTGCTTCGCTACTAGTTGATTGGGTCGTGGGTTGGCTTCTCAGGTCGAGTTCGATGCGGTCTTGGTCCATTGTTCAGTGAGTTCAAGGAGCTGTGATCCGGTGTGGCGGGTGCATGAAGACCAAGAAGAATTTTTTTAAAATTATTTTTCCTTGTAATTTCATGCAATTTTTCTTTTTCGTTTTAGTTCCTATACTAGGCGAAGTTATTATTTTTGTGTAGTTAATATTCTTGGCATATATTTGCATGAAAAAAATAAAAATAGATTTAGGATTAAACAAGATCATTAATTAAATTAAGTAATGTGTTTAATTATATCAGGTGGACATTCAGGTTAATAAATAAAAAAGCATGAAAACAGTTTTCAATTCTCAAGCATGCTAGTTTTTATTAATTGGACCTATGTGCACATTTTCTCAAGACCAAAGTCTTTGGGAATTTTTTACAAGGAAAAATATTTTTCTTTAATTAAATAGTTATTTTAACTTAAAGGTAAATATTGTCTCAAAGAATTTCATTCTTGATATAGAGAATATTTTTGATTTAGATATTTTTGTGAGTTAAAAGGAATAATCATTTTAATTATTTTTGCAAGAAAATTATTTTTGTCAAATAAAACTTGAAACCAAAGTCTATTAAAAATTTTAAAAGAAAATTTTTGAAATCACTAAGTACTTAACAAGGTGATATTAATCCATAGAAAGTCTCTTAAAGGATTTTACCTTTACATAAAGATTTATAGATTTAGATATTTTACAAAGAGTTATGGGATACTTAATGGGAAATTTTCAAAAGAATATTTTCTTGAAAACCCTCTTTTAAAAGACTAAGTGGGAAAGGGGTTCCAACAGTCCCATGACTTCCATCACAATTCTCATTAGAGATCGTAGATCTCCTTGCATCACCCTGGGAGCGAATCCGTATAAGATGGGGATACCACAAGGATCTAGATCTAATGGATAGATATAGTTTATGCTCGGGACATGTACTGTGATCAGCCAACCCACGTTGGAGGTTATAGTGTGAGGATTGTTCATAGAGAATGAGAAAAAACAACCATCCCCTTGATAGAGTTATCTTCTGGATCATTACCTAGAAGGGTAGTCGATTTGTGATGGTCAACACACTTAACTTAGGAAACTGTTAATCTTTCCAAGAAGCTATATCAGTTTTCATAAGAGCCAAATTGATCACATTAAAAATAATAGTAATAGGGTTATCTATTATCAGTTTTAATATGAGGATAAAGTGTACAAATTATTTGTTTTTTACAAACTGAGAATTGGTTTTTATTTTAGATTTTCAAAAATAGTTGGTGGAAATTCTTTTAGTCTATTGGCCATTATTCTCTGTTACAATAAACTAACAGGACCAAACAATATTGACCAGAAAAGGAACCTGGACATAATATTCACTGTAGAGGAGTATAAGTATGTCCTTTTATGAAACTAACACTATTATCAGGGAGGATTCCTATTGGAATGTATGCCCAAAATGACCTATGTATTTTTGTATTTTGGAAATTAATAAAAATTTTATTCATGAAGGTTATTTGTTTATATATATTGCACATTAAAGTCTAAGTGTATTAGTAAGTAACCTACGCGATTGGGTCATGCTTTCAAACTAAGGTATATATTATGGGCTACTAACATATAAGTGAAAATTTGTTCTTCATCAATTGATAAAGCTGGGCACTTCGACAAGATTCAGATCATTACACTATGGTTTTTTAATGGGGAATGGTTTGCCTTTAACCAGTGAGTAGTCCACTCACCCCAATAGTGTAAGCTGTATATAGAATACATAGAACAGGACCACGCGATAATAATTTTTGTCAAAGTACTAAAATAAATAAATATTAGTTTATCGTAGCTACTACATGGACGAGTACCTTAGGACTTGAGTGTAAGTTGATGGTCTAGTGAAGCTGGACTTGTACACTTTGATGTATATTGGATGAGGTAATATTGCAAGGCCAATAGCCTTGTATATTGGATGTATGATGCTAGTTAATTATACAATAGAGTTTCTATGCTTCATTACGTGAAGAAATCATCCATTTTTGATTGTCCGAGATAATCTAATAATCTAGAGACCTGGAAAACGTGACTAAGTATGTATGCTTTATAGGTAACTCCCTAAGATGTGTTGGCACATACAGGAAGTGATAAATTATCGGACTACCTATCAAAGGATGGTATATGTCATTGAGAAAGATGTTGGTACTATGTTCCTATCTCAATGGTAGGAGTTACGTAGAGGGATATTTTCATCATTACACCTATAGGTCGAATACACTACACTTGCAATATTATTCTTGGGCTTAATATTTCTATATGGTGATAAATAGAATATTTAAAATGTTTAAGTGTCGCTAGTTGTTAGCAGGGATATTTTAATCATTTTAGTAGCCAAGAATAATATGTCTTTTGGTCCCAAAAATAGCGTAAATAACCTTAGTAAATTTATCTACTATATGGGCTTATATTGGATGAATTTATTCTTGGAAGAATTATTCTAAAAATCCGATTAGTTATTTATTTTGACAAGAATAATTAATTGGGCCAATAAAAAATTAGTTTATTAATTAATTATCTTGAGTAATTTTATATTGGACCTAAGTGATTTAATTAATTAATAAAAGAGCTAATTTAATTAATTAATTATCTTTTATAATTTTATATTGGGTCCAAGTGGATTAATTAATTAATATGAGAACTATTTAATTAGTCTTGGACTAATTAAGAACAACCATGGTACGGTAGGGTTTTTAGTTGTGGCTTAGGGAATTAATAAATCCCTGAGAGCCACAACAAGCAAAGAAAAAGGAAATAAGGAAAAAAAGGAAAAAGGAAAATTGATCTTATGTTTGTATAGGAAAAGAAAAGCTATGATTTTGATTATAAAAATCACACGTGATCTTGGATTGGTTTTACCCGGAAAAATTCCAAAAAGAAAATAAGTACCTTTCACTTCACCTGTTGAATGTCGTTTTCCTTGTCGTTTCCTTTGTTGTTCCTTTAACATTTCTTCCAATCTTCTTCACCCTAGTTCTACTTTCACCGGTAGAGGTCCAAAGAGGCTAGAGAATACTCTAGAATGTCAAAATCTAACAAACGTGGTAAGTGTTTGATAGGAAAAGGCTTATGGTTAGCTGGTGTACCTACATCACAAGTAGAAGTTCTCGTTCAGGAAATGTCGTCAAATTCAAATCCAATTCTAGTTATCCAAATAAAACACCCTAGAAATAAGTATTCCTAGACTTCAGCTCGAGTAAAATTTTAATTTACTGTCTTCCATTATGTATTTAATTTTCTTGCAGTCATTCAAGTGGTATTAGAGACATGGTTATAATCTAGGAGCATGTTTAAGGTTAATAACCAGAAAGGTGGTTCCTTTACTAATAAAAATTATTATCTTTGTGATTATATAGATCCCTTATGTTTTTTTTATATGGGTAGAGTTTATGTACACCTCACAGATGGAGATATAGGCACTTGTAATTTATTGTTAATCCCATTCGTAGAATTTGCGTATGCCTTATTTTGAAAGGTATAGGCATTTCAAATTGTATTTCAATTTATTTATGAATTCTTGTAACAAATGGTGCATGGATCAATGCCTGAAGAAAATCCCTAGAAAAAAAGCAAAGAAGGCATGAAAATGAAGAGGGCCAACCGCGAGTGGCTTCTCGCAAGCTGCACGCAGCTTGGGAATTTTTTCTCTCCTAAGCCGCGGCTGGCCCATGTACAGCTATGGGAGGATCAAAGCTTTTTTTCCTTCATCCACGGGAGGCTTATACAAACCCTCCCACAGCTATTCGTCTAGATCAACACACAATTCATGCCTTAGGATTAAATATGATCATTTTAATTTTATTATTATAATGTTTAATCCATTATTGGGTCACATAAGAATTAATGGTTAGAAAATATCATGTAAAAGGTTTACTTTTTGGAGCATGTCTATTTATTTAATTTTGTGATCAAATGAACAAACGTTTTTGACAAATTAATTTTTTTCTTTAGATAAAAAAATTAAGGAAAATGGTTTTAAATTGGAACTAAGTAATTTAAAAATAAATTCGTGGTTTATTCTTCTAAAGATTTTTATCCTTGACATAGAGAATATTTTCAAATTTAAGTACTTTAAATTTAGTTCCAATAAATGGTTTTAACTTAAATAATGAAAATAAAAATTCATGGTTTATTCTCTTAAAGGCTTTTATTCTTGACAAAGAGAATACTATTGGATTTTTGGATTTTTACTAAAGTTTATGAACCCAAAATATTTTTTAAAGGAACATTTTTCCTAAAGCCCTATTTTTCTCAAAAGATTAAGTGGTAGAAGGGTTCCAACAACCTCACTGTAACACCCCACTACCTAGGCCAGCCTCCCAGTTCACTCTATAATGCTGAATTGCTGAATGCAGTGCTCTCTGTCACTAGATCAGAAGTTTTTCATCAGCATTACATCAAGTATCTTGCTATATATTTTCCATTGCAAACAAATTGCAAACAATAGGTGGAGCAATCTCATCATAGAATGTAAAGAACCAACATTTCACTTCTTCAATTTGAAATCAACAGTCACAGGAAACACAACAGAAATATAAAGCATTATCTTTTTCATCTTTTCTTGGGATTTTCATGACACTAATGAAATGGAGTAGCATTTCCACTCTGATAAATGCATATAGATACTAGTAAAATGAGTATAATTAGTACTTAACAATGGACATATTGGCAGAAAAAACCTGCAAATCAAAAGGGGTGCAGAAACAAACTAAAAAGACAATGGGGCAAAAAGAGGAAGTGCCCTTAAGTGAATAACACGTTTACCCCATTTTAACTTCAATTTAGGGTGCAACATCTTTAGCTGTATCATCGACTGAAGAGCCAACAACAACCAGTGAACTTGAAACGGTCCTACGAGACTTTGGGAGATTAAGTTTGAAACATCTCTTAGAATCTAATATTTTGTGACAGAATTAGTGGGTTCTGCAATTAAGAGGGAAGGAAGATGACATGTTTATACTTAACCTACCAGAACATGAAACTGGGAAATCCAGCTCCGACAAAGAAAATGATGAAGAGGTTGTGCTCGCCCTTGTGGTGGCATGTGTTTGTTTGTCATGTTTCTATTTTTCTTGCTTCAATGCTCTGACCAAGAGACAAAAGTATTGCTATGTATGTGAAGATTAACAGCCTATTAAATTTATATAACTAGTCTCTATGGTTTCTTCATTGTTTTTAATAGGTTACCTTACTGTTTTGCAAGGATTTGTGAAATTTTATTTGTTTGAGGTTGAATAAATTTTCTTCTTTTTTGGTTGTTAGAGCAATTAATTTTGAAACCCTTTTGCTATATTATTTGATTTACCTTTCTATTGAAATGGTAGTAAAAATAAAGAATACAAAACATTTGTCTTACAAAGTGTTTATTCTTGTTCATCTCCTTTCTTTTTTTAAAAAGGTCATCCTCTTGTGTAATTTCTCAAATTTAAACTATCAACTACAGCAGTAGATAGGAATTATTTAACATTTTTAGCAATTTTAAAGATGAAGTAATGTGTTTGTTCTTTTTTTTTTTTTTTTTCATCTTTGCTTGTATTTGGTTTTCAGCTTTCTATAATGGATAGACGATGGATGAATCTGCCAAGAAATAATCCTAAGTATGAAGAAGGAGTTGAATACTTCTTGAGCTTTGCCTTTGCCAATTTAGCTATAAATGGGAGGATTTCATGCCCATGTAGAGATTGCAGAATGGGAATAGTGGTATCTAGGTAGGAAGCCAAAGAACACTTAATTGTTAGAGGTTTTATTAAAAGGTACACATATTGGGTTGCGCATGGTGAACTTACTTATACTGATCCATCAACAATTAATTTACATTTGAATGTAGATAGCCGGTCTAACAACATTAACAATATTGAAGGGTCGGATGAGATTGGAGGGTTGGATGACATGGAAGGATTGCTGCATGACACATTTGGAGTCCCAAGAATAGATCATGTGGAGGGTGATAACATAGATTTTAGAGATGAATTGCCTGACAAGGAGGCTGAAAGGTTTTATAAACTTTTAGATGATTCTCAACAAGATTTGTATTCGGGAATGTAAAAAATTCTCAAAACTTCCTTTCATTATTTGTTTGCTTCATCTCAAGTGTAGTGGTAAGTGGAGTGATAAATCCTTTAACATGCTTCTTGATTTGTTGCGAGAAGCATTCCCTGAGGCATTTTCAAACTTACCTAAAAATATGTATGAAGCTAATAGATTGATGAAGCAATTAGGCATTGTCTATGAAAAAATAGATGCATGTCCCAATGATTGCATTATTTATTGGAGGGATAAAGAGAATTGGAAGGAATGCAAGACATGTAGTCATCTTAGATGGCAGCCACCTGAAAAAGATCCTATAGGTGAGAAGAGAAAAATTCCTTACAAGGTATTGTGGCATTTTTCACTAAACCCTAGATTACAAAGGTTATTTATGTCACAAAAAATTGCTGCCAGTATGAAATGGCATAGTGAATGCCGCACAAAAGATGGATGCATGAGACACCCAGCTGATTCCCCTTCTTGGAAGTCTTTTGATCATCAATATCCTGAATTCAGTGAAGAGCCTAGAAATGTTAGATTAGGTTTGGCATCTGATGGATTTAATCCATTTCAGAATATGAGTGTATCCCATAGTACATGGCCTGTTGTATTAATACCTTATAATTTGCCACCATGGATGTGTATGAAGCAATCGTATTTCATGTTATCGTTGTTGATACCTGGCCCTTTTGCCCCTGGAAACAACATTGATGTCTACTTGCAGCCTTTAATTACTGAATTGAAAGAGCTATGGGATGTTGGGGTGAAGACCTATGATGCGTCCATAAATCAAAACTTCCAAATACGTGCAACTACTTTGGACGATTAGCGATTTTCTTGGTTATGCCACTTTGTCAAGATGGAGTACAAAAGGGGAACTTGCATGTCCAATTTGTCACAAACACACCCATTCTCAGTGGTTAAAAAATGGTGGAAAGCATTGTTACATGGGACATCGAAAGTTTTTAGACTGTAATCATCCTTATCGAAGAAATGGTAGATCTTTTGATGGTAAGGTAGAGCACGGGAGACCTCCACCTATACTTACTGGTTCAATGGTGGTAGAGGAGCTGCAAAATTTTTCCATAAAGTTTGGAAAATTAGTCAAGGACAATGAAAAGTTGCCTTTTAATTGGAAGAAAAAAAGTATTTTCTTTGATTTACTGTATTGGGAATAGAACATTATACGTCACAATCTTGATCCGATGCATATTGAGAAGAATGTTTGTGACAATGTCATTAATACTTTGTTAGATGGGGATAAATCAAAGGATAATGCTAAGTCTAGACTTGACTTGGTTGAAATAGGTATAAGACCAAATTTACATCCTATTCAAAGGGAAAATGGAAAAGTTTTCTTGCCTCCTGCTTCATTTACATTGAACAAGAAAGAGAAGTATAATTTCTGTAAAGTACTGAAAAAAGTGAAAGTTCCAGATAGATACTCTTCTAATGTTTCACGTTGTGTGCAACTTAAGCCACGAAAGATATTTGGCCTCAAAAGTCATGACAATCATATTTTGATACAACAACTGATGCCAATAGCTTTGAGAAAATCTTTACATAGATCTGTGCGGTCTCCACTTATTAGATTAAGTCATTTTTTTCGAATATTGTGCTCTAAAGAGATTTTTCCTCAAGATGTGGTTCAACTTGAAAAGGACATCATTATTATACTATGCCAACTAGAAAAGGTTTTCTCTCCTTTTTTTGATGTGATGGTACATTTAACTGTACATCTAGCAAGATAGGTGAAATTAGGCGGGCCTTTTCATTATCGTTGGATGTATCCTATTGAAAGGTAATTATTTTAAATTACCTCAAATACTAATTAATAAGTTCTCGATGAATTTATAAATTTGTATATTTCTAACACTTTTTTTATGTTTACAAAATAGATATTTTGGTACATTGAAATCTTATGCTCGCAATAGAAGCCGACCAGAGGGGTGTATTGCTGAAGGATATGTGGCAGAGGAATGCTTGTCATTTTGTTCATTGTACCTAGCTGATTACGTCGAGACTAGATTCAACCAATCCAGTAGAAATGAAGATATTTCTGACAATCCAAGTCATATTAGACTGGATGTATTCTCAGAAATAGGTCTTCTTTTGGGAGCTGCAATTCCAACTACGTTTGATGATGACACGCTTAAAAAAGCACACCAGTATGTGCTTTTCAATTGTGATAGCCTTAGGCCTTTCATTGAGTAAGTCTGTACAAGTCTAACTATTATTTTTCCATAGGAAAACTCTACATGATTTAAAACTTGTAATTTAATTTAATTATGTAGTAAACATCTTAAGTTGGTTGAAGAGCAGCATCCTCGTACTGTAAGGCATGTAATTGAGCGTGTTCATAGTGAAAATTTCGCGTCATGGTTGGCGAAACATGTAAGTTGATTTGATTTATTCCATTCCATATAGACCTATAAAGATGCCCTTAATTTATTTGTGATGTGTAGGTTGAGAAAGAGGAATTCTCTGGTTGTGATTCATTTATAGAAGACATCAAATGTCTAGCTAGAGGACCGAATCGTATAGGGTTGCAGTACGACAAATACGTTGTGAATGGGTTTCGATTCCATGTAAGAGAAGTGGAGCATAAAAGGAAAACACAAAATAGTGGGGTTGGTGTGCAAGCAACAACCTCAAGTTTTGCAAGCATAAGAGACCAACATCCATTTTTGGGAGATGTAGATTATTATGGAACTTTGACAAGGGTTGTTGAGCTAATTTATGGAGGTGATCAACGAGTCATGCTGTTTGACTATGAGTGGGTTTCAAGAGGTAAGACTTAAACAAGATGAAGATGGATTCGCTTTGGCTAATTTTTTGGGTGTGCAACCCCATAACGAACCTTTCATTCTTGGATCGCAAGCATCACAAGTTTTTTATGTGGAAGATCCAGATGAAAGTGGATGGTGCATTGTTGTCACTACAAATCCTAGGGCTGCTTACAAAGTGCAAGAAATGGCTAATACTCAATGTATTTACAAAGCGAGTTAGGGAATCACCAAGCTCATGACGGAGATGAAGAACACAATTGGGTCCTAATGGATGCTGAAGGAGTTGAAGTTGACAATCCAAATATTTGATATTTTCAACTTATTAGTCAATTTTGACTATTTTGAACACTTGTTTCTATAGTATTTCTCTCCTTATGTAATTGTAATTTTTTTATGAAAACTAATGTTCTAGAGCTACGAAATTAATGTTGTTCATTTTACTAGTATTTCTTTTTTTGGTGGTTTAATCTTTCAAATTGATATTATGATTTGATAAGTTTATGAATTTCCAATGTTCTATAAATGCTAATATTTTCTGTTCACTTGTATTGTAGGTATGGCCCCTAGAATTTGAGGAGGTATGGCTCCCAGAACTCGAGGAAGAAGACAAAGAAGAAATTACAACACAAGATATGAGATCTTACCTGATGAAAATAGAAATGTAGATGGGGTAAACGAATGGGCCAATTAAGAGGTAGATGAAGACATGCAACTTGACACTGATAATGGTAATAGGCTTTGCATATTTATGTCTATAGTTCATGAATATGTTCAACAATTTAGTGGTGCAAAAGTTGAATGTTGATGTATATGCATGGCAATAAATTTTGTTTACTTGCATATAGGTATGACTCCTGCAATTCAAATAGGAAGAAGGCAAGAAAGGAATGACGTGACAAGAGATGTCTGTAATGTTGAAAACCAAAATAAAGATGGGATAAATGAAGGGAGCAGTTAGGAGGTGCAGGTGAAAATGCAAGTTGACAGTGATGATGGTAATAAGAATTTGCATCTTTATGTGTATGTTACTGTTTAGAACATCATGGTTAACCTTTCATCTATTTGCTATAGATTTCAAACATTGAGTAGTGATTTTCTATTTTCAATGTGGGTTAGTTGTGATTTTCTACAATTTTCTTGAAAACTTCTAATGTTTAACACAAGTGCTTCCCTCCACATACTTGGGGTGGAATGGACTGCAAATTTAATTGATGGGATTGAGGGTAATTAAAGAGCATGTTGTTTGATATGTAACCTTACAAGTTGGCTTTTTTCTCCTCTTTTTCTCGATGTGAATACTTAATAAATACTCTGAAACACACACACAAACACTAGTTATTGCTTGCTTTTCTCCTCTGAGCAAAAAATTTAACTTCTAATTGGATGGAGTACTTTTAGTTACTGCTTGCTTACTTCCTTTAGTGCAATAAATTGTCTTCTGATAAGCTAAGTCTTCTCTCATTTCTGATTGGATGGTTCATGTCTTCCGGTTCAAATGGCAAAAACAAGGGGTTTACAACCTTTTTGGATAAGATTCCTTTGGGCTTTGTGCTATTGAACATTATATGTTGCTTCTAGTCTTGTCCCAATAAGGCATCTCTTTATCATGAAAGTAAAATGAATTGTCATTTGCTTCTAGTCTTCTAGTCTAGTCTTGTCGTAATGGCTTTCAGCATGGTGTCTAACTGGTGATATACTCTATAGCTACAACATGGTGTAGTATATCTGGCACTAGTAATGCATGAATTGTATTATTTTTTCCCTTTGGTTTGACCCTGGAAAGTCTTAACTTGTTTGTTCTCCATTTTCTACTACTTTTTCCTAAGGTATTGATTTTATTATGTTTTAATCTGTTCTTATAATGAAATATGTCCTTTTACCTGGTTTTCCTACATATATCCACGCAGACGTAGCCAGGACACCATTGGGTATTGAGCAAAGTTATTTGCCGTGAAGGTTTGGCTAAATGCTTTAGGATTTACTGAAGTTATTATATCTGGCATTGGTACATTCATCTTTTCTTTTTGCTGTGATGTTTTATTTTCTCAAATTGGATCACAGTCTTATGTTTGATTCTTTGCTTAACTTTGCAAGGACAAACACAACCCAATAAATGTGATTCATTGTTTGTGGAGGAAGAAAATGCAAAAATCCATTAGATCATTCATTGCATTCTGTTTTGATTTAGCAAGACCAAAATAGAATGTGCTTATTTAATTAGTTTTGCACCATCTCCAAGTTCTTGAACTCTTTTTTAAAAAATTATCAACATTGAGTATTCTGCTATAGTTTTACTTCTTGTTTTGGCAGCATTGGGAATATTAGTTCTTTCTGGTGTTGTGCTGGTACTAGTATTTATTTTATTGACCTGGTTTGTTTAGCACATTCCTATATAACATGCCAATACATTAATGATGGCTATATATATATATAGAAAAGCAGTGGCAGATAGCATAATTTTTCTTGGACATTGTAAATCAAACTTACGATCCTATTTGCTTGAAAAGAGGTGTTTTTAACCAACTGATAAGTCATGTTGTCACATAAATAGCATCATTTTGTTAGCTTTTATACAGGATTGTAACAATCAAAATTCAGTTTAAGTATGATTATATAACAAGCTTACTCGCTATGATCAGCATACAAAACATACACAGAATGCATAATGTAAATTGATGTCAAAATTTCCTAGTTTATGAATTATGACACCTCCTGCATTTGTTGATCATCTACTGCTACTATTGAAGCAAAGAATTGATGAGATGGCTAAACTTAGTCCAGATTTGGAGGAAAGAAGTTTATCTCCAATTGATTGATTAGATATTTAACCCTTTTCCAGTAAGTTTTAACTGATCTTGTTATATGAGTGTAAGAATCTTGTAGCATCTATTTAGCAGATGGCTCTCTTCCTTTCCTGTTTTGGACATTGTTCTGTTCATCTTCCTCTGCAGACAAGGTTTTAAGGGATAACAACAAAATTGAAAAACTAAATACTATGATCAATTGATGCATTTTTCTTTGAAGTTATAGGATTAGGGTTTTCTAAATTTGGAGAAATCTGAGATTTGTTTGCACTTAAAGCGGATTTGAGGTTTGAACCAGATTTGCAACTGCTCAAAATGTGGTGGGAGTTACTTCTGTTTGAACATTCCCATTTACCTCATCTCTTAGTTTGCCTTTGACTGCAAATTTTCAGATATTATCAGTTTGAACATTTCCATTTACTTCGAGTTGGTGCAGAATTTATGTGTTGAAGCAGAATTTGGAACCAACATTTGGAAGCAAATTTTATGTGTTTAAGCCAAATTTAGACATGCATATGAGAAGGCACTGTGATTTGCTCATGCTTTCTTGTCATGATTTGCTCATAATTTCTTGTCATGATTTGCTGCATTTCATTTCTGGATCAGCTTCATGTCTTGATCTGCTATTTTGGTCTTGAACTTTCTGTCATTATTGGTTTTGAAATGGGAAGTTTTTTATATGAGATGTCTGTCTTTTTTCTGCTGTTTTGAATATTATACTATGCAAATGAGATATGAGATTAATAGGTGGCAGAACTTTCTTTCATTATTGGTTTTAAAATGGAAAGTTTTTTATATGAGATGTCTGTCTTTTTTCTACTATTTTGAAGATTATACTATGCAAAGGTGATATGAGAAGGCACTATGATTTGCTCATACTTTCTTGTCATGATTTGCTCATAATTTCTTGTCATGATTTGCTCATAATTTCTTGTCATGATTTGCTGCATTTGATTTCTAGATCAGCTTCATGTTTTGATCTGCTATTTTGATATGAGATGTCTGTCTTTTTCCTGCTGATGTGAATATTATACCTTTTCCATATTCTTATTCTATCTAGTTAAGTGAATGGAGGTGAATTTTGTGGAATATATTTTTAGATTCCAGATTTTTAGATTTATGTCTCTTAAGGACTAAAATGGTTAATATGTCCACTGGCTACTAAAACAAAGCTCCTGTCTACTGCCACATGAGATTGAAAATTGTTAATACGTCCACTAGCTACTAAAACAAAGCTCATGTCTACTGCCACATGAGACTTATAGCTTAGCCTGGTTTTAAATGGAAGATATGAAAGTTAGACATGCATAGACTTAACATGCATAGACATTTTTTGCTGAACTGTTTTTGGGCAATTCATACTAGCTTCATGTTAGAAATATGCAGAATTTGGTGCAAATTTATGTGTTGAACCAGCATTTGGAAACAGATTTTATGTGCCTTTTTACTAATTTAATAATTCTTTGCACAGGTTGGTTTCTTTGGCATTCCTGTTTCTTTCTTTGTAAAATATAAGGACAATAAAGTCCATGAGCTATTTTCTCTTCCCTCGACCAAAAAAAAAAAAAAAAAAAGTGCCTATGAGGTATTTTATTAGTCTGATTATTGCAATTAGCATTGCAAATTTTTATGCATTAAAGGCTGGCTGTAAGAGAACTATTCTAGCTTTGTTGGAGAAAAACAATGCAAATCGATATAACTTTAATTGCTTGTTAAAGGTGTATTTTGATGCGCGATGCACATAGATGGTTTATTTCCATTACTTATGAGCAGAAAGTTCTAAACTGTAGCTGGGTGTTAATAAATCTTTAAGACACTTATGTTGACTCCATTTTTTATTTTTTTTAAAAAAAATTCAGCTTGCTCAACCAACTAATTGCTCATCTAGTTTCAGAGAAACTTGTTTCCCACTACTAACTACTCGTAGTAATCCAAAGAATTTTGTATAGTCTTACTGGAGAACAAAGTAATGGCAATAGATGGACAACATATTGTGAGTTATGCGGCAACTTATTTAATGTTGTCCAATTAGATAGTTATTTGAGCATTTAAATAGAAGCCTAAAAAGCAGGAAAATGTAGGATAGAAGGGGAAAAAAGAGATCATCAAAGCCATTTTGCAACAGCTGCCCAACTGATTTTGTGGATTATATGTAAACTTTCAGTATATCTGAAATTTTTTTTGGAGTATGTGTTTCAAACACCGGGAACATCACTCTATACCCTGTGCTCTTTATGAATGAATTTAGAAAATTTCAGCTTAGAACTCGTCTTGATTTCAACTTGAAATATAAAAATAAAAGGAATTTTCAACTTGATTTCATAGAAGGCTTTATGGTACTTTTTATTAATCATATTTATTTTAATTTTGTGCGAATTGCTTGCTTAGTGGATAATTGTATAAGACATTGGTACTCATATAGATGCTATAATTGTTGCACATGAATTAGCTATATATTGATAAAATACACAAATCCCCAAATCTATATAATTCTTCCCCAAGAAGTAGAAATAATATGGAATAAAAAGAATTAATAAATAAGTAAAAAGGCATAAATATGTAAATAATGTTCCACTTGTTAAGAAAAATACTAAATGTATAATTATGTGTTGTTGTGGAGTAAGGAAGTTCCCTAGTGCAGGAGTACCTAATTTGCTGGGTGTTTGGCCATGAGAAACTCAATATAACTTGGGATTGATCTGCTGGGTGTTCTCTAGTACGACTTCATCCTTCACAGATACTATATCAAAATTCTTCACATAATTGAATGCATTCACTCAGTGCCTATGATTATTAGGACCAAAATTGAATGCCACCGATAGAATCTTCTACATACACCAAAAGTTGGAAAACTAGAAGAATGAATAATACAAATAGAATTGACAAGAGAAATAAATAGTTGTAATATTTCATAGGTAATTTGTTCTACGACTTTATAGGGTTAGTAGCATCATGATGTTGAAAATGGAGAAATGCTCCTCTTGGTTTTTTATCCCCAGAGGTGGGGTTTCGGTTAATTAAAGTTACCTTTTAAATGGTAATTGTATTTTACTTGTCTTTTTATGTATAACAGTTGTCAATGGGATTGATAAAGACAACAATGGCTATGATGGAGTGGCAAAGAAAAAAAGAGGACCTATATTCATGACTGGACTTTGGGGTAAGCCAAAAAGTTTGAACCACATAGAAGTTGAGTTTGATGAGACAAGTGTACCTATTGGAGATAATGCTGAAAAATTAAATGAGTTTTTGGGAACAGTTGTCAGAAATGGCAAGGATGTTCCTATAGACATCATAGATTGGCGTTTGGTACAAGCAGAGAACAAATTGAGAATGATAAATATGGTGAAGGTATCAAAAGATGAGTTTGAATAATTGTATAACTTGTCTACTTTTATAAATCTTGTAGTTAAAAGCCTTATGTCTACGTACTCGATTCTGATTATTGAAATTGATTGTTTCCTGATTTTACATATAATATACTTTAATTGTTTCTTTCAATTACAGAACATATTTAACCTTCCTCCTGGTACTGAAGATTGGGTCTACAAATCTATGGGTAAGAAATGGAGAAGCTTTAAGGCATATTTGAAGGCTAAATATTTTGATCTAAATCAACCTGTGTCAGCTCAACTTGCTTTTGGGGATGAGCGTCTCATACAAGACCAATTTGTCAGACTTTTAGAGTATTGGAGCACAGAAAAAGGCCAGGTATAATATGTGTGATTTTTTTTATTTATAAAAAACTAAAAGTAATTACATCTTAACCTTTTTCTTTATTCATTTTCAGTGTAGAAGTGCAAAGAATAAGCAAGCTAGGGCATGCAACAAGATAAATCATTGCATTGGAAAGAAATCATATGGCTGAATTCGCAATGAATTGGTAAAGTTACCCAATATAAATTTATATTTGACAAATTTAATATAACAGAATACATTGGGAATCAAATATCTTAATTTGTATTTAGGAAAAGAAATTTGGATGTCCTGCATCCCGGCTGAGGTGTTCAAAAAGTGCTACACACGTGCTAATGGTGAACCTTCTGGAAACGAAGTTGCTACTGCTTTGGTAAGGATTTTCTTCCCTCTTTCCTTGATTCCATTTAGTTCTATGATGTATTGTATACATTCCATCCATATTATTGAATTTAAATATACTTACATTTTAATTCACTAATAGGGGGAGATGACAAAACGTACTACCCAACTTCCTCCAGATTTTATTGATTGTATTAGTCCAAATGACATAATCCATGCCAATTGCCAAGTAAAAGTGCATCTTACCGCATAATCCATTAACAGCGCCAGGAATTGTTAAGGGTGAATGAAATATTAAAGGAGCAAGAAAATAGATTTGAGGAACAAGGCAACCTTATACAACAACTGAATGCTACAGTTACACAACTAAGAGTTGCCTCACCAGTAGGATTTCCTTCCTCATCAACTAGCAATATTCCTAATTCATTTAATGGTCAAGTTATAAGTTCAGCTACTCTTCCAAGACGTTTGACGGTATATTTTACTCTTTCAACTTTTATACATTCAGAGATTTTTTCATTAATAAAAACTATTAACAATATTGAATTTCTTTTGGTTTTTCTCTTTTTTATTATTCAGGTTCATGCTTCTGTATCACTTAAAAGTCTAAATGACCCAAATAAAATTGTTGCAAAAGGCTATATTGTGGACATGAATCCACAAAAAAATGTGGGTGGACATATTTTAGGTCCTAATTGGTGTGAGGTTAACATACAAGTTGTTATAGAGCGTGAAGAATATTTGGTTAGACCTTATTCATTGTTGGAGAACATTGGAGATGCTCTTGGCACTACTATTGCTTGGCCAAACTCTTTGGTATATTACTAATTCACTTGCACTCTCTGTCAAAATCATTTTTTTTTTCAATTAATTGATACATAATTTTTTTTTATGTAGGTGGAACGAAATGCAAATTGAGGCAGGCTTGTTGACTAGGAGTAGACATTAGTCTACAGATCTTATAGGATACATGATTTTATACTTTTTGTGCAAACTTATAGAAATTAATAAATTTAGGATTTTTACAGTTTAAGTACTCTTACATTTGATGTTTATTTAGTTGATACCAGGATATTTCATAATAAATGTATTTTGGTGGTACATTGAACTTTAATTAAATTTATGGATATTTTCCTTTCTTTCAATGTAAATTGTTGTCACAGGGATTAGTTGAAATTGGTCTAACATATTAAATTGTTACAATATTCGTAACATAGGACATTTATATATCAGGGCTGTCAGAATAAAAGAACATATATAAATGTTATCATATTAGGGATAATATATCACACACAAGTATTATGAAATGTATGATTACCGACATAATAATTTGTCATATTAGAATAGATATGTTCTATACTAAATGTCAGAAAACAATAATTATTTTGACAATTGTTTATGTTATATTTGGAACAATTATTAACATTATAAAAGGTCATAAAATACAGAAATTCTAATGTATATAGATGTCACCATAGCTGCATAATGTGACAATATTATGTATTAAAAAAGATTTAAATATTTGTTCTACCTTAACTTTATTATAACACTAACAAATGTCACAAGAAGAATTTGTAAGCACATTTACATACATTATCATAGGTTCTTATGGTAACATATGTTTATGATATTTATATATGTCACAGACTTTTCCTAACATCACTTTAGATGACACTCTTTTTATATGTCATAATAGATTAAATGTCAGAAAAAATCCTCTATAGTGACACATAAAAATGTTATTAAAAGGAAAAAAATGTTGTAGCAGCCCAACAGGGCCAGGGATGTCGCCTCGTCTAAAGGACAATGGGTCTTTATAACTAGGTCACGCAAATGAAAATAAAACAATACTTTAAAATTGAACTTATTACGATCCAAAAATTCAGGGACAATTCCAAAATAAATTGATTGTTATCATCTCTCAAAGCAACACATAAAATAAATAACATAAAGCCTTCAAAGCAGACAACAAATCTAGCTACTCATCTCCACAGAAGGATCGACCTGAAAACATGGCATAAAAGGGGATGAAATAAAAAATCTCAGTAAGCCCGTGTGTGCTTTGAGTGTTTCAAGTAAAACAGTTCATATATGCAAGTTGTAAAAATTGTATAAGAGAAAATACTAGCAAGCATTAAATAAGGTTAAAAATAAAGAGTGGCGTTTTGCTTTCCAAACCATATATGTGCACAATAAATACAACCACTCAAATGGGTGGCCATGAGTTACCACACGTTGGGCCTTATAACCATATAACGGTCAAAATGCCACATTTTGTGCAGACTGACAAAAGGGTAGGTGATCAGCCTACTAGGTGAGATACTCCTCCTTCCCAACACCCAAACTTACCGGTTGTCCACTCCGAAAACACACAGTCCACATGACTGAAACTTGCTAGCTCGGACTGGCATGACCTACTGGACTGGCATCCTATCCAGGAAGGACTCACCCCTCAGAGGTGGCCACCTACTAAGAGACTTACCCTAACCCTTCAAAGACTAGTCCTAGTAGTCTACCCTTATTGAGTACTCAACGTTGATTGTTTCACTTGGGATAAAACTAATAAAACATTGCTTTATTTGGAAATAGAAATTAAGTGTTTCTAAAATTTGTGTCAAAATTGGTTTTTAGAAAAAGTTTAGTATTTGTGCAAAACTGCTTGTTTGATTTTCAAATGATTTGTTTGATTGAACAAGAAAGGAAAGAGTCCTTAATTGCCTTTACAAAATGAGTATCCATACACTTCGCGTTTGGCTTGCCATAGTAACCTTTTTGTCATCAAATAAGTTTATGCAGGAGCTTATCTGATCCTTTGCTTGATCAAAATCAAGAATCTTCCAAAGCTGACCTAAACCCTCCTGGGGTAAACATAAGTCATATGGTTATACTCAAGCTATATTCGATTCCACAAATAATCCTAGTTCAACTTATTACAATCATGACCCTAATGTCCTAAGCTTTAAGGCTAGATGATAAAGGCTTTTATAAAATAAGACTAGCTTTAAAATAACTACGGGTTGTAAAATGATTACTAAGAAGTTATAGGCTCAAATAATAAATCTTGAGTGTTGTTGTTAATAAATAAACTAGGGTTTCATTGGTGAAGAATCCTAAGTTCTAGGTGATATTAATAAATGGTCATTCTTAAATAATAATAATTTTAAAGTAAATATTAAATTATTACTAATCTCTTAATTAATAATTAATAGATAGAAAATAAGTAAAATTAATAATAAATAAATTTTATTAAATCTTCATTAGCAAATAAATATGATATTTATGAATATATGGCCTAAAAGATTAATATTTTACCTATTATTATTTATATATAAGGTTTTATATATTGTTATTATCATATATAAATATTTATATATTACAAAAGATATCATTTCTTTGGCTAAAATATCACTATTTCATTTAATATTCCAATTCCAAAACTTCCTAGGGTTTTTGAAATCTTTGGAGGAAAATATAGTATTAATTTTAATTATCGTAATAAAATTGGCTAATTAAAATAACATAGAATCAACAAGGTCATGATCATAATTTTCCTATTGACAACAAGATTCATGAGCATATACTCCAACATCAATCAACAACTATTCTATTCATGAACAAAGGCTTAAATCTATATCTACTTTCACATGGCCAAATCTCTACTAAGCATAATCATATTCATGGCTTCAATGAAGATAAGAACATAATATCCTATTCACCAAAGGTGACATAACATCTAGCATGCTTAAACATTCATAATTTCTTAAGACATGAAGAACATGCATCGATCCACAAGGAATTTCATAAAGCTTAATCATGATCAATCATTCTCATGCTTCAATCTCAACCCTTCATACATAAGCATATACTCAATCCCCAATCATATTCTATCCCTTTCTATCAACATCTAAGAGACATAACTTAAGAATTAAAGAGAAGGTTAAAGAGAAATACTTGGTTGATGATTATCTTGATGAAGAGATAAGGAGATCCACACGCTTGAGAGGCTTGAACCGTCCAAGAGAGGAGAAGGAAAATGGCCATGGTTGTAGCAACCATTTCGACCGAGAGAGAGAGAGAGAGAGAGAGAGAGAGAGAGAGAGAGAGAGAGAATATTAGTATGACATGTTAAAGATTGAAGGGAAGAAGATGAACAAAATTTATTCTTGATTACCTTGATGATGTCCTTGAGACTTCAAGGAAAATTGTGGTTTTTGATCTGATTGCAAAATTTTCTTTTCAAGATTTGATGTTATAAAATCTAGAAATGGACTCTAGGGAGTATGTAGGCATGTTCTGGAGTTTTGAGGAGGGATTGGAGGTGTTTAGAGTGGTCTTAGGCTTGAAGAAAGGTAGTGTGTGTTCTTGGTGAAAATGGAGAGAATTGGAGAGAAGTGCTAGACGAAATTGTTGAAGGGGTTGGCCGAATGATTGAGGAGGTTCTGGGGTTTTGATTTTCAGATTAGAGGGAAGAGGAAAATCTGGTTGTTTGAAATTCAAATGGAGAAATTTAAAGAGTGTTTTAAGCTAAAAGATTTGGTAATGGTGTTTGATTGATGGAGGTTCCTTGGAGTTACAATGGAGCCGGCTGGTTTGTTGTGGTTTGCTGAAATGAATGAGGGTTGAAGGAGCTATGAGGCTGGCCAAATTTTCTGAGTTCAATGGGGGAAGAATTTCTGATTTTGAAGCTTAATCCAAGGGTGTTTTCATGGAGCAATTGCTGGAATTTTTTAACTTCAAATGGAAGTTTGATTGGAGTGATTGTAGGAGAAATTTGAGAAGTGGCTATGGAGTCTAATCATGTAAGGTCAGTGGAGGGGGTAATGGAGTTCAGTCTATGGCTGAACAAAGGTTAACTCACAGAAGTTTGAGGTGATTTTCGGACAAGGGTTGAAGAGAGCAAGGCTGGAATTTTTTTCTGGTTGAGATTCGAATTGTTTGCTAAAATTTGCAGTGAAGTATTTCTGCAATGTTCCAGCCGATTTGTAGAGGGTTTGGAGAGGTATTTGAGGGTCTTTTAAGGCTGGTTTCCAGCCTTCTTTATGGAGGAAAAGCAGAGGTAATTTACTGGTTTAAAGGGTAGAAGAAACAACTTGTTTTTGGTATGCTATGCATCGAAGCTGTGCAGAATTTTTTTTCTGGTTTGCACAGCTTTATGCAATCCGATTTTTGGCAAAGAATTTCAGTCTTCAAGCTAAGTGAGTTGGCCTTTTTTCTGGCAGCAATTGAGTAAGGAAGATGGCTAAGGTTTTCAAAAGCTAGGCCGCCCAAGAATCTGGAAAAATTTCAAATTTCTTCCATGGAAAAGATAAATACTATGGAGTGGAGTTTGAAGGTTCAACCATGGAGATTAATTTCTCTTGGGAACCTTCCTTAACCCCTTCCCTATTTTTAGTCCAATCTCCAACCCCTAAGAATTATTTTCAAAATCTAAAGGCCAATAAACCTTGCTGAATTTTTTGGAATTAAAACATAGATTTAAATAAATTGAACAAATTTAATTGTTAAGGAATTTAGGGTAAGCTAGGAAATAAAAGGACATGAATCCCTTAAGAATACTTTTTAGGACATAAGAATAGGATTAGGACATTCCCTTCATGACTCCCTTAGGACAACTCTCCTATTTTTACTTATGGAATGCAAGGGACGAAAATTCCACCTTAAATTAAAATAATCATGACAAAAACTTAAATGATGGGAATTGAACTCATGACTTTAGAGATTAATTCCAAAGCTCTAACCACTAAATCACAACAACTCTTGTTCTTATTTTCTCTTCCAAATATTCTTCCTATTTAATCCTCAAGCGATCTTCCTATTTTGACCTCAAGCAAAATTACCATTTTACTATTCCTACTCATTAAGTATAACTAAGCCTTCTAGACTATAAATCGTAATTCTAAAGCACATAAAATCATTCAAATATATTTATATATTCATGCAAGAAAATATGATATGCATCCCGACCCCCCTTACTCTAGGGTTGGCTTTATGTGAGGTTTCACACTCACGGCTTCCATCCTAGATTCTAAGTGTCCCTATAGAATGGATTTTTACAAAAATCTAGAACTAACAGAGAAATTATAATTAAAGCTTAGAATATGTATTAGTGTCAGCCAACCTATCATTGGAGGCATTAATACTAGATTATCCATAGGTGGTGAGAATAGTGACCATCCTATCGATGGAACTATTTCTAGATCTTACCTATTAAGAAAGTTTAATTTGTGATGGTTATATACTTAACTTAGAAAATTGTTAACCTTCCTACGAAGCTCTATCAATTATTCGAAGAGGCAAATTTTTCATATTTGTGATAATATTTTTAATAGGCTAACCATATCATGGAAATAATCTGATGTTTTAAATGTTCATTTTATATGTGTTTTTCAAAACAAACATTTTTCTGAATGAATTTTTTTCTTTCCAATCAACATAAATGTCTGGTTTCAATCTTTTATTCATTATTCTCAAGGAAGATAAGTTAACTGGACCTAACTATGTGGTCTGCAAAAGGAATCTAAACATAGTACTTACTACTGAGGAGTACAAGTATGTTCTAACCGACTCCTATCCTAAAATTGGGGAAGATTCTATGGACATCGTGAGGAAGAAAAGGCATAGAGGAAAACTGATGAAATGGCTCAATGCTATATGTTAGCTTCCATGTCCAATGTTCTCTAGTCTAAGTACAAAAACATACCAACTACATACGACATCGATGTATCGTTGCGTACCATGTTTGCTGACAAAAGTCTGCTCGCAAAGCAAGAAGCTCTTAGAGCAATCATGAACACTAGAATGACTGAGGGATCATTGGTTTGTGAGCATATGCTCAAGATGATTTCTCACTTCAAGGAAGCCAAGGTCCTAAGGGCAATAATTAATGTTGATAGCCAAATTAACATGGTTCTTGAGACTTTTCCAGATTCATATACTTAGTTCAAGTTAAATTATGGCATGAACAAATTGAATATACCTTTGATTAAGTTGATGAAAGAACTCCAGGCTGCTAAGAAAATCATGAAGCCTGTGTCAAAGGTTTTGGTTACTCACTCTGGACCATCTTCTAGAACTAAGGCCCAGTCCAAGAAGTTTAAGAAGAAGAAAGCCTAAAACAATACAGGGGCCAAGCCCAATCCCTCCAACCCCAATGCTAAGCTTAAGGGAAAATATTTCAAGTATGGCAAAAAAGGGCATTTCAAAAAATGATTGTCCAGACTTCTTAGCCAAGTCCTCCTCAGGTATTATTCTTTACATAAAGTCTATTTTGATGGTTGGATCATCATTCATTTAGATTGTTGACCCCGGAGCCACTGACCATATTTGTAACTCCTTGTAGGGGTTCAACAAGATAAGGCGACTCAGTAGAGGAGAGCATGGACTAAGAGTGGGCAACAGAGCACAAGTGTGAGCTGAAGTAGTAGGAGACTTGGAGCTTTTATTTGAATGTAATAGGACTTTCGTTTTAAAAGATTTTTTATATGTTTCTAGTTTTAAACAAAATTTGATTTCAGTTTTAAGATTGATTAATCAAGGATGTTCTGTTTCTTTCTACCTTAGTATTTCAATCAGTAGAAATGGAAATATTATTTGTTCTAGAAACATGTATGGGAATCTTTTCTATATAAATCCTATTAATCATCAAGTAAATAATTCTCATATGGAATCTAATAATAAAAAGAGAAAGATCGCATCAAATAACTCATATTTATGGTACTTAAGATTAAGACATATAAATCCTAATCGAATTCAAAGGTTAATCCAAAATGAGTCCTTGGACTCATTGAAATTGGAAGAATAGCTTCAGTATGAATCTTGGCTTATGGGTAAAATGACCAAAAGGTCCTTTACTCAAAATGCAAAAATGGCCAAGAAAATATTAGAGTTAGTTCATAATGATATTTGTGGTCCTATGTCTTCACCGGCCAGAGGAGGTTATAATTACTTTATTATATTCACAGATGATCACTCACGTTTTGGTTATATTTACTTGATAAGGCACAAGTCTAATTCCTTTTATATATTCAAGAAGTTTAAGGCTGAAGTGGAGCGTCAAATAGGAAAACTAATCTGAAAGCTGACACTACAAGAAAATGATACATTGATGATAAAACTTAGTTAAGAAAAAAAATTTGTCGCTAAAAGTACCCTTTAGCGAGGAAAATTTTTGTTTAGCGACAAAAACTTTTTGTCGCTATTGATTAAGATATTCAGCGATAAAATTTTTATTTCCTAGCAAAACGTGGTGGATTTAGCAAGGAAAATTTAAGTTTCCTCGCTATTGATGCACCATCAGTCACAAAATTTTATTTCCTAGTAAAATTTTTCTCGCTATGATGCATCATCAGCGACGAAAATATATTTCCTAGTTGAAAATATTAACTTCTATCACCATTAACTATTAGCGAAAATTTTCTATTCCTAGCTAATACGTGTCCCTAAATTTTGAAATATTTACAACATGACCTATAAATTTTGCAAATTGGTCTTTAAATTTTTTATACATACAAAATGACCATATAAATTTATAAATTGGTCCTTAAATTTTAAAATATTTATAATATAACCCTAAAAATTTTACAAATTAATCTCTAAATTTTTAAATATATACAATACGATCAAATATGAGAATATGCTACATTGTGTGGCAAAATATATTTGACTACCTTCAAATATTATATTCATATATATTTGAATATATAAATATATATATGTATATGTATATATGAATATATATATATGCCTATATACGTATATATATTTATTTTTTAAAAAAGATGTATATGTGTGTGTGTGTGTGTATGGGTGTATATATTTATATGTGTGTATATGTTTTTGTGTTGTATATATATAATTACATGTTGTATATATTTATATTTATATATGAATATATGCGTATGTGTTGTGTATATATTTTTTATATTATGTGTATATATTTATATTTGTGTGTTAGTGTATGTGTTTTGTGTGTGTGTGTGTGTGTGTGTGTATGTATGTATGTATGTATGTATGTATGTATGTATGTATGTATGTATGTATGTATGTATGTATGTATGTATGTATGTATGTATGTATGTATGTATGTATGTATGTATGTATGTATATATGTATGTATTGAAAATATATATATGTATAAGTTTTTTTCCAATCGATCTAAATGTATAAAATTATTTAATAAAAATGATGATATAATTAACAATATATAAAATTTTAAAATTACTGAAATATGGAAAATTATTTATTACATGGGATAATGTGGTTTCATGGTGCATTTAATTTGGTTGCAGTATTTTGCTATAATAAAAATGTTTAAAAAAATACAAAAACTATTAGGAATAGTTTATATACAAAAAAAAAAAAAAGAATAAGACCAAACAATTGGCTTGGCCTAGCAGCTAAGTCACAATTGGAGCAATTGTGAGGTCTCGTGTTCGAACTGCAGCAACAACAACAACAAATGGAGGCTATGCTATTAAGGATCTCCAATCAGGTGCAGCTAGTCTACATGAACTATGCCAATACAGAGCTCCAATTAGGTGTGTTGACTATGCCACGAAAGAGATCCGATCAGGTATGGCCGGTCCGTGGGGTTCTGGTGGAGTTTTGCAAAAAATAAATTAATTAATTAATAATTAATAATTAATAATTTTTAGCAACAAAAGCTTAGCGACAAAATTTTTTGTCACTAAAAATCATTTTTAGCAACAACATGTTTTAACTTTAGTTAGAAAATTTTCCTAGCCAAAAGTATAGACTTTAGTGATGAAGAGCTTTCCTCGCTAAAGAACCTTTGCGATGAAAAAATTCCAACTGTTGGCAATAAAATTTTTAGCTTTGGTGAGGAAAGTTTTCCTACCAAAGGTATAGGCTTTAGCGAGGAAAATCTTTCCTCACTAAAGAACCATCTTTTGTCACAAAATACTTTGGCGAGGAAATTTTTTGTCGCCATTAAACCTTTTTTGCGTTGAAATGTTTTTTGGAAATTTTTTGTCGAAAATGTAATAATATTATGATTAAAAAATTGTCATTAGTGACAAAATTTAAACTGTTGGTGAAAAAAAAAATTGCATTAGCGAGGAAATTTTTCCTAGCAAAAAGTCAGCTTTAGCAAGGAAATATTGTTCTAGCTAAAGGTCACCCTTTGGTGACAAAATACAAAATTTTGTCACCAACACCTTTTGGCAACAATGTTTCAATAATGGCATTTTAGCGACAATTGGGCAAGCAAGCTTTTTTCCTTGCTAAAAGTCTTTAGCTAGCAAAATTTGGCCTTCGGTAAGGAAAAAATTTTGTCACGAAAATTTTCTTGTAGTTTAATTCAAGGAGTACTTGGCACATTAGGGACTCCCCCGTAGAATGGAGTAGCTGAGAGAAGAAATAAAACTTTGATAGAAATAGTTATGGGGCATGATGAGCCATGCTACTCTTCTTATTTCTTTTTTGGGATATGCTCTGGAAATAGTAGCATATATTCTGAATTTGGTGCCTTCCAAGTTAGTGCTTAGGACATTCTATGAGATGTAGAATGGACGAAAACTCAGTATGAATTATCTCAAGGTATGGGGTTGTCTAGTTTATATACTGACAAAAGGAAGTAAACTAGACTCAAGATCATAATTGTCCTACTTTGTTGAGTATCCAAAAGGAACATACTTTTTATTATCCCCAAGAGAAAAAAGTACTTATAAGTACCAATGCTAGGTACTTGGAGGATGAACAAAGTATATCCACTAAGGTTTCGAGTAAGTTGGAATTGGAAGAGAAGCTGAGTGACACTTCAACTTCTAGTACCCCAGTTGAAGAACCAAAAGAGACACAACTAGATGTTCCTATACAAACTGAGCGTGTCTTAGTAGGAGAATATCTAGGGTTCCTGACAGATGGATAGGAGAGGCCTTTGAGGTGGTCTCTGACCATCAGGTAAAAGATCCCAGTAGATACGATGAGACAATTATTGATGTTGATGTGAACAAATAGCAAACTGCAATAAATGCTGAGATTGACTCTATGTACCTCAATCAAGTCTGTGATGTTGTCACTGCATCTAAAGGGATTAAACCCATAGGGTGCAAGTGGTTATACAAGAGAAAGAGAGGTACGAATGGAAATGTGAAAACCTTTAAAGCAAGGTTGGCTCCAAAAGGTTATACTCAGAAAAAAAAAAAAAAGGATCAATTATGAGGATACCTTTTCACTTGTTGCCATGTTTAAGTCCATACGTATTCTCTTGACCATCGCATATCATTATGGCTATGAGATATAGAAAAATGATGTTAAGACACTCTTGCTTAATGTCTATCTTAGCGAAAACATCTATATGTCCCAGTTTGAAGGCTTTATTGCAAAAGACCAAGAACATATGGTCTGCAAGCTTAAGAAGTCCATTTATGGACCTAAACAGACATCATGAGCATGGAACTTGCATTTTGATAAGAGTGTAAAGTCTTATGGTTTCATAAAAATGTGGATAAACCATGTATTTATAGGAAATTAAATAGGAACAATACGTCCTTTATTGTAAAACCCCGCTACCTAGGCCCGCTAGGGCCGGGGATGTCGCCTTGTCCAAAGGACAAGGGGTCTTTATAACTAGGTCACACAAATAAAATAGCGGAATAAAAATAATACTTTAACTTAAAATTTATTACAACTCAAGATTAAATCCAAGAATAAATCCGCAAATTCCCAAAAGAAACACAAATCCATAAATAAAATCATCCACTCTCAACTCCCCAAAGCAATACATATAAAAAATAAATGACAAAACTCTCTTCTAAGGCAGATAACACTAGCTACTCATCTCCACAGTAGGATCGACCTAAAATCATTATAGAAATGGTGATGAGACAGATATCTCAGTAAGTTTGTGTGTGCTTTGAGTGTCCAGTAGAAATAGTTCGTGTATGCAAAGTATAAAATTCTTTATAAAAAAAATCACTGGCAAGTAATAAACAATAGTCAAAAGCAAGAGTGGCGTTTTGGCTTTTTCAACCATACATAATCAATAAAATCAACCACTCAAAAAGGTGGCCATGGGTTACCATACGTTGGGCCTCATAATCGGTCAGAATGCAGACACTTTGTGTAGACTGACAAAAGGTAAGTGATCAGCCTACCAGGCAAGATACTTCTCCATTCCGGCAAAACACAGTCACTTGACTGAAAAATAAACTGCTAGCTCAGACCGGAACGACCTACTGGACTGACATCTTATCTGGGCATGACTCATCCCTCAGAGGTGGCCACCTACTAAGAGACTTACCCTAACCCCTCAAAGACTAGCCCTAGCAGTCTACCCTTATTGAGTACCCAATGTAACTTATCCCGCTTGGGAAAAATGAACAAAACACAGTTCCACTTAAAAATGGCAATTAAGAGTTTCCAAAGTCTTTGTCAAAATCATTTTTAGAAAGAGTTTTGATTTTGAATAAATCTACTTATGGATTTTCAAATAATTGTTTGACTGAAATAAGGAATGTGTCAATCTTCAATTGCCTTTATAGAAATCAGTGTCCATGCACTCTGTATTTGGCTTGCAATAATAAACATTTTTCATCAGTCAGGTTTTATGCAGGAGCTTGCCTGATTCTTATTCACAATAAAAGGTCTCCAACAACTGACCTAACCCCACATGGGCAAATACAAACCATAATCAAACTCAAGCCAAGATTCACTTTCTCAATTTAAAACAACTCAACTCACTACTACCATGATCCTAGTGTCCTAAACTTTAAGGCCAAACAATAAATAGGTTTATAAGTTAAGCCTAATTTGAAATTTAAAATAATTAATGTTTTGGGAAATAAGTACTAATAAGTTGAAGGTTTAAATCTTGCTAAGCTAAATTCAGAGTTTAATTGGTGAAGAGTCTTGGGTATTAGGTAAAATAATGATTTATTAATAATTAATTGTTTGAAAATAATTGCTAGCTAAAATTAGTTGAAAATAAATTTTAATGGGTCTTGATTGGAAGATAATAAATAGACTTTAATAGGTTTTGATTAGAAGGTAATAATTAAAATTTTAATAATAAATATTTTACTTAGTATGATTATTTTCATAAAAGGCTTTAGTTGATTTTATCATTTTATATAATATCTATATATTTTATTTCTTGAATAAAAGCTACCATTTATTTGGCTAAAATATCCTTTTAATAATTCAAATCTACTTCCTAGGGTTTTTTTGAATTTTCTAGCAAAATCATAATATTAAATATTTTATTAATGAAATAAAAATTAGCTTATGGACAACTAGATCATGATCATATTTCTATGGCTAACCACAATCATAAACATATACAACCCTTCCATTCATTAAATCACCCAAATCATGCATATAAGCATAGATCTAAATTTATCAAGACATGATCTAACCTCTACTAGCATAAATATAATCATGGATTCAATAATCCAACATGAATATAAATCCTATTCACCAAAGGTGACATAATCTCTAGCATACTTGATCACAAATACTACCTATGATATGGAGACATGCATCAAATCCTAAAACACCATACAATCAACCAAAATAATCCATTCATGCATAAATCCCATCTCCAACATATTCATACATATATGCATGCTTCACTCTCAACTCATCACAACAATATATACTCAACCCTATTCATGATTCATCTTTTGTCAATATCATCCTAGAGACATGAATCTAGAATTTAAAAGAAGGGTTAAAGAGGCTTACTTGATTGATGAATACCTTGAATGGCCATGGTTGATGAAATCATTCGGCCAAGAGAGAGAGAGAGAGAAGAAGAAGAAGAAGAAGAAGAAGAAGAAGAAGAAGAAGAAGAAGAAGAAGAAGAAGAAGAAGAAGAAGAAGAAGAAGAAGAAAGTCCATTAGCATGCATAAACACATATATGTTCATAGAGATTGAAGATTAGCGAAGACGAAGTTGATTGAATAAACCTACATTGAAGGTGTTCTTGAGCCTTCACAAAACTTCTGGTTTTTGATCCAAAAGTGCAAGTTGGATTTTGGAGTTTGATTTTAAAAATAGTATGGATGGACTCACGGTAGTGTATAGATGAAATCTAGAATTTTTAGAAGAAGTTTGAAGTGATTTGGAGAGGTATTAGGTGAAAGGAAGGAATAGGTGTTCTTAGTGTACTATGTGTTCTTGAAAGTTGAAGAGAATACAGAGTTTTTGGGATTGGAGGCTGCCGAATTTCTATAAGGATTAGGGCTGCTGAATTGCTTATAGGGTTTTGGAAGATGATTTTCTGGTTTGGAAGGGAAAATGAAAGGTTAGTTGTTGAAATCCTTAAAGAATATTTTTGGGAAACAAATTTGAAAACTAGATATGACAAGAATATCTTTGATTATTGGAGAGCTTTTGGGAGGCTGCCATGGCCGACTGCTTGTGCAGTATTTCAGTTGGATGGAAGCTGGTTGAAGGAGGCTAAGGGTGGCCGAATAATAAGGAGTATAATGGTGAAGGAAAGGTCTGGTTGTTTGAGGGATATTTTATGGAAGGTTGCTAACTTATGGTGGCTGGAATTTTGGTAACTAATCAAGCATGATTGCAAAGATTTGTTGGAGAGATTTTCGAGTAGCCATGTCTGAATTTCAAGCAGAAGCTTGGGGAGGACAATGGAGTTCAGCTCATGGCTGTTTATGGAGGATTTGTGTAGAAGAAAGCTGAGGTTTCGGCTAGGGATGAATTAGGAAACAAAGCTGGAAAGTTTTTCTACACAGAATTTTTGCAAGGCTGGAATTTTCTGGGCAGTATTCAGCTGCCATTTTCCTGTCAGCTTGCAGAGAGTATGAAGGGGATTTTAGGGGTCTTTCAAGGCTGGTTTCCAGCCTTCTTTATGGAGGAAAAATATGGCCAAGATGCTGAACAAAGACTGAAAGAAAACAGCTCGGTTTCAGACCTCCAAAGCTACGATTTTGCCTAGGGATTTTTCTGGTTTTGCACAGCTTTTGTGCAGTCCGAAAATGGCCAGAAATATTTAGGTTTCAAGATGATCAAAAGGGCCATTTTCTAGCAACATTTGAGAGGGAATAATGGCTAAGAATTTCAACAACTTGAAGGGACAAGAAGCTGAAAAAATTTCAATTCAATGCATGAAGGAAAATGAACCTAGCTAAAGTGAAGTTTTAGAGAGTTCACTAAGGAAATTAATTCACTTGAAATCCTTCCCCCTTTTCCATGGTTTCGGTCCACAAGATGTCTTTCTCTAAAACATTTTGAACCTTCAAAGCCACAGCACATTGCTGAAATTTTTCTAGAATAAAATTGGTTTGAACAAATTGAACATCCTAATGGATTGAGAAATAGGAAAAATTAAGGATCAAGAGGAAATGAATTCCCCTTAGGAATTTCGTGTAGGGAAAAAGAGTAGGATTAGGATACTTCTATCATGTCTCTCTTAGGACAACATCTCTACCCTACTCCAAAGCATATAAGGCCAAAAATAACACTTCCCCAAGCAAAAATAAAATTTAATCAAGCTAAAGCTCCTATGATGGAATTTGAACCCAAGACCTCAAGAATTAATTCCTAAACTCTAACCAGTAAACCACAACAACTCTTATTCTTATTTTCTCTCTAAAATTATTTTCCTATTCAATCCTCAAGCTATCATCCTTTTTCCACCTCAAGCAAAAATTACCATTTTGCCCTTCTCACTCAATAATCATAATCAAGCCCTCTAAACTATAAAACATAAATTCAATGCACATAAAATCATATAAAAATATATTTAAAAATGCAATAAAATATGATATGCATCCCAACCCCCTTACTCTAAGGTTAGTTTTGACTGGGGTTTCACATTTATGGCACTTTATATAGATGATATTTTACTCATAGAAAATGATGTAGAGACATTGTCATCTATAAAGGTTTAGCTATCAGGTCAATTTAGCATTAAGGATATGGGAGAAGCGAGCTACATTCTTGGTATTAAACTTCTTAGAGATAGAAAGTAAAGAATGTTAAGCTTATATCAATCTACTTATATTGACAAGATATTAGCTAAATTTAGCATGGACCAGTGCAAATGGGCCATCATACCCTTTAGGCATAAATTGACCTTATCTTCCAAGCAGTGTCCGAAGATACAGGAAGAAAATGAGATGATGAGTAGGATTCCCTATGCCTCAGCAGTAGATAGTCTCATGTATTCCATGCATTATACTAGACCAGATATCTGCTTTGCAATAGGTACTGTTAGCAGGCATCAGACAAATCCTAGGTAGGAATATTGGCAAGCTGTAAAGCATATACTCAAGTACCAAAAAGGAACAAGGGATTATATACTAGTTTACAGAACCGATGACTTAGTTTCTACTAGTTACAAGGACTCCGACTTCCAGGCAGATAAAGATGAAAGAAAATTCACTAGTTGACATGTCTTTACTTTGTCTAGAGAGGCTATTTCATGAAGGAGTGTCAAACAATCTTGTATTACCGATTCTACCATGGAAGCTGATTATGTGGCAGCTTTAGAAGCTTCTAAATATGTGATTTGGCTTCAAAAATTCCTCATAGAACTTGGAGTTGTACTATACATGGACAGGCTCATAGAAATATATTGTGACAATTTTGGAGCTATGTTACAATGTAAAGAGCCAAGAAACCATAAGAATGGTAAGCACATTAAAAGGAAGTATCACTTTATCCAAGAGTTTATCCAGAAATAGGAGATAGTAGTTGATCAAATTTCCTCAGCAAACAATCTGACGGACCCATTTACCAAGACTTTGACAAAGAAGGTATTTCAAAGACACATAGATGTCATAGGGGTAGGCACATATAGACTATCATAGTGCATTTAGTGCAAGTAGGAGATTGTTGAAATGTATGCCCAAAATAGCCTATGTATTTCTGTATTTTGGAAATTAATAAAAATTTCATTCATTAATGATTATTTGTTTATATATATTGCACATTAAGATCTAAGTATGTTAGTAAGTAATCTACGTAATTGCGTAATACTTTCACAGTAAGGTATAGATTATAGGTTACTAACACATAAGTGAAAAATTATTCTTGAATGATTGATGAAGTTGGGCACTTCGTTAAGATTTAGATCATTACATTATGGTTTCTTAATAGGGAATGGTTTACCTTTAACCAGTGAGTAGTCTACTCACACCAATAATGTAAGCGTATGTGGAATATGTGGAATTGGACCATGCGATAATAATCTTTATCAAAGTATTAAAAAAAATAAAGATTAGTTTATCGCAACTACTGTGTGGAAGTTAGTGTAAGTTGGTGGTTTGGTGAAGTTGAACTTGTACACTTTAATGTATGTTGGATGAGGTAATATCATAAGGCCAATAACCTTGTACATTAGATGTATGACATTAGTTAATTAAGACGGACTTATACAATTGAGTTTCTAAAATTCATTACGTGAAGAAATCACTCCCTTATACTTGTCCAGTATAATGTAATAATCTAGAGCCCTAAGAAACATGACTAAATATGTATGCTTTATGGGTAGCTTTCTGAGATATGATGATACATATTGAAAGTTATAGATCATTGAACTAGCTCTCAAAGGATTGTAGACGTCATTGAGAAATGTGTTAGCATTATTTTCCTATCTCAATAACAGGTGTTACGTAGAGGGATATTTTCGTCATTACACATGTAGGTCGAATACACTACACTTACAATATTATTCTTAGGGTCAATAATTTCATATGGTGATAAATAGAATATTTAAAATGATTAAAATGTCGCTATTTGTTAGCAGGGATATTTTGATCATTTTAGTAGCCAAGAATAATAATTCTTTTGGTCCTCAGAGTAACTCAAATAACCTTAGTAAATTTATTTATTATATAGACTTATTGGGTGAATTTATTATTGAAAGAATTATTCTAGATGTCCAATTAGTTATTTATTTGGACTAGAATAATTAATTAGGCCAGTATAATTAATTAGTTTATCAATTAATTCTCTTGGATAATTTTATATTGGGCTCAAGTGGTTTGATTAATTCATAAAAGAGCTAATTTAATTAATTAGTTTATTCATTAATTATCTTTGATAATTTTATATTGGGCCTAGTGGATTAATTAATTAATATGAGAACTATTTAATTAGTCTTGGACTAATTAAGAACAACCCTGGCCCATTAGGGTTTTTTGTTGCGGCTTAGGGAATTAATAAATCCCTGGGAGCTGCAACAAGTAAAGAAAGGGAAGTAAGGAAAATAAGGAAGAAGGAAAATTGGTCTTATGTTTGTACAGGAAAAGAAAAGCTATGATTTTGGTTACAAAAATCACACATGATCATGGTATTAGGGTTACTTAGAAAAATAACAAAAAGAAAATAAGTAGCTTTCATTTCACCTATTAAATGTCGTTTTCCTTGCTATTTCCTTTGTTGTTCCTTTAATGTTTAGCTCTTCCATTTTCCTTCCAATCTTCTTTACCCTAGTTCTACTTTCGCCGGTAGAGGTCCATAGAGGTTAGAGAATACTTTGAAAGGTCAAGAGCTCGCAAATGTGGTAAATGTTTTATGCGAAAGAGCTGATGGTTAGTAGTGTACCTGCAGAACATGCAGAAGTTCCTATTTAGGAAGCGTCGTCCAATTCAAATCTAACTCCGATTATTCAAATAGAATACCCTAGAAGTATGTATTTCTAGACTTTAGCTCGAAAAAAGTTAATTTACTATCTTCCGCTATGTATTTATTTTTACCGCGGTCCTTCAGTTCCACAAGGAAGAGCGAGAGGCTAAGAATCCATGAAAAAGACAAACGAGGTGACTCGTTACTACATATTGGCCTCTATATCTAATGTGCTCCAATCTAAACATGAGCACATGGCCATTGATTATGACATTAGCACATCATTAGTTATAATTATCGCTAACAAGAGTCGATAACTACAACTTCTTCTCCAAGAATTGGGTCCAAGCCCAGAAAGTTCAAAAAGAAGAATGATAATGTAAAGGCTCAGGCCAAGTCCCAGCCTAAAGACAAACCCAATGGCAAGTGTTTCAAATGTGGAAAAAAGGGACACTGAAAAAAGAAATGTCCAGATCTTCATGCTAAGAAAAACCCCACAAGTAATGTTTACTATCTAGAGTTTATATCAATGGTTGGAAAAACATTCACATGAATTGTTGATTCTTGAGCCACAAATCATTTATGTAACTCCTTGCATGGGTTTAGAAAGATAAGAATACTCTAGAAATACGAACGTAGACTATGTGTAGAAAATGGAGCACAGATATGGGCCCAAGTAGTGAGAGAGTTGGAGCTTCTTTTTTATTATAATAGAATAATTATTTTGAAGGATATTTTTTATATACCTAGGTTTAGACAAAATTTAATTTCAGCTGCAAAACTAAAAAATTATTGCTATGTTGTTTCTTTCTATTCTGGTATTACTATCAGTAGAAATGGAGAAATTTTATATATTGGGCATATGTATAGAAACCTATTCTTCATAAACCCTATGGACAATCAAATAAATAACGCTCAAAGTGAGCCTTTAAGTAAGAAGAGAAAGACTAATATCATTGATTCATATCTTTGGCATCTAAGGTTGGGTCACATTAACTCAACTAGGATTCAGAAGTTAATCAATGATAAGCCTTTGGGCTCATTGAGATTGAAAAATTGGTATCAGTGTGAATCCTGTCATATGAGAAAGATAACCAAAATATTTTTACCCAAAAAGTGGATAGAAGTAAGGAGTTATTGAGTCTTGTTCACATTGATATATATGGTCCAGTAAGAAAAGGGTTTAAGTACTTTATCACCTTCATGGATAATTGTACAAAGTATGGTTACGTTTACCTGACGAGGCTTAAGTCTGTCTCATTTGACAAGTTCAAAGAGTTCAAAGCTAAAGTGGAGTGTCGAACAGGTAAACTGATCAAAACCTTACAATTGGATCACGGTGAGAAGAAAAGGGGGAGGGGAAGTAAAAAATGAGGTAAATGAACAATTTTCCCTCGCTTAGTTGGAGGGATTGGAGGGTTGAAAGTATATATGGAAGGGAATTGGATCCCTTCTACGTCAGATTTTTGTTCTCTTTCTGAATTGGATGGATTAGGATGTAAATTGCAGTTAAAAGACATTCTTGTCCTAGGGCTCTTCTCTTATTATAATTGTGTCCTCAAATAATATCTTTGGAATTGTAAGAAATAAGTATACTAGTAATTTGATACTTTTTTTGTCCCTATTTTCCTTACAACCAAATAAGGAGAGGTAAATCATATTTACTTCCCTTACACTCCAACCAAATAGGATGAAAGTAAATACATTTATTTCCCCTAATAGCAGTAAAATATGCCACTCTTCCTCCCCTTTCCCCTCCCCCTCCTCTTCACAAACCAAACTTAGCCTAAGATCTTCTATGAGATGTGGACTAGGTGTAAGCCAAGTCTGAACCATCTTAGGATATAAGGTTGTCTAGTTTATGTACTAACCAAGAGAGACAAGATAAAACAAAGGTTAGAATTATGTTACTTTATTGGGTATCCAAAAGGAACTAAGGGTGGTAACTTTTATCATCCGAAAGAGTATAAAGTACTGGTAAGTACTAATCCTAGATACAGGGAAGATGATCAAAGTAAAACCACAACAAGTTCAACTAGGTTGGAACTTGAGGAGAAGTTTTCTTCTGAATTAACTTCTTCTAACCTAATTATTGAACAAGAATAAGCACAGCCTCAGGACTCTGTACAAAGAAAGCCTCATCATAGTGGGAGGGTATCTAGAGTTCCAAAAAGGTGGACTAGAGAGGTCTTTGACCTAGTCTCCGATAACCAAGAATAAGATCCCACTAGATACGAGGAGGCTATTACTGATGCCAATGCAAACCTATGGTATGAAGCAATGAAAGCTGAGATTGAGTCTATATACTTTAATCAAATTTGGGATCTTATAGCTTCACTTAAAGGGATAAAATCCTTTGGGTGTACGTGGGCATACAAGAAGAAGAGATGTCAGATGGAAAGGTGGAAACCTTCAAAGTTAGGCTTGTGGCGAAAGGATTTACTCAAAAAGAAAGAATTGATTATGAGGAAACTAAAGGTGGATCACAGCCTCAAGAAGCAATAAAACAATCAGAAAAATACAGAAAAATTGCACAGTAAAAGAGTTTATATACCTCTGCATTTATATCTGATTGATGGCTTAGGCAAAACTGATAGAATTGGCATTGGTTAACAGCTACCGGTTCACTCATGGATGCCTCGGGTTCTTATATGGCAAGCCTTTAACTTCTTCTCAACATGAACACATGCAAACTCCTAACCTTTTAGAATATTACAGTAGCCTAAACCACTAGTGAAAGCTATTAAGGGAGGAGTGAATGGTCTTCTTCTTAGACTAATTACTACCGAGCAAATATCAACGAAGTTTTTTTTCTGTTTTTTCCTATCATTCTTGTGCAACAGAAGGTGAACCAAAATAAAACTATTCCGAAGAGAAAAGGAGGTAGTGAGAGAGAGAGAGAGTCTTATGTTTTTGTGTCTATTGATCAAGATTGCTAGAATGATTAAGATAAGCTCCAATTCTTAGTCCTCCTACAAATCCTCATCATATCCCATTTGAACTAAGCTAGGATTTATTGAATCCCAACTACAAACTACACACACAGAGTAATCGATCAACCCATCAACATAAAAGGACTTGGGCTAGACCTATTAGACCTTGGTTTAGGCTATTGGAACAAATTAATCATTTAAACTAGGACTAATTAGAAACTCAATAAATAATTAATTATTTAACCCAAATAAACCAGTCTAAACTACAGTTTAAAATAATTTAGGCCTAAGTTAATTCCAATTGTTTAATTCGGGCTTAAACCCTAAACAATTAATTAATCGGCTAAACTAACTAATTAATTCTCTCTTTGAACCTTTTATTTTACTCTAGCCCAATAAATCAACCAGGCTAATTTTGAATAAAATAAAATTCATTTAAACAAAACCAATTCCTCAACCCAAATCCATCAGGACTTATAGATATTTCGAAGACTAAAAAACACATCGACTTGGCTACTAAAATGATGAAAATACCCTTGTAATAGAAATAGTTGTGTTTTGCATTTTAAATATTTTATAATATTACCATAAGAAAATATTAACCCCAAGAAAAATATTGCGTTAGCAAAGTTTCCGACCTACAGGTGTTATAACTAAAATACCCTTTTGTGCATCGTCGTACATTTAGAGAAGAATAGTGTACTAACACCTTTCTTAACGACATCTACCATCCTTAGACCTCTAATCCAATAATCTACAACTCTCTAGAATGTTGACGCTTTACTAGAAAGCTACCCTAAAGCAAACATCTAAGTCATGTTCCCTAGGGCCCTAGATTATTAGACTATTTAAATAGTCACAATGGCTGATATAACATAGAAGCTGTAGGATTTCTAAATTAATTAAACAGATTAAACGCAGTGAAAAATAGCAAGAAATCCAAGCCATTGATCACGGGTTTGCAGTAGAAACGGGAAAAAGAGAAGATCACGCTTATTACCTCTTGAAGCTGGAATTTAAATTTTTCTTGTTCCAAGAACGCAGGCGCGATCCAGATCACAAAACCGGTTCACAGCAGCTCAACTGAAGTCCAAGAAGAACTCCCTCTAATGATAATCCACACAAGGTCGAATGCTCACAATCTCACAATTCTATGCTAGTAGAATTTAGGAGGCTAGGGTTTGATTAATAAGAGAGAGACAGCTAGGGTTTGATCAAGAGAGAGGTAGAGAAACGGTTTCTCTGTTATTGCGTGAATAGTCTGTGTCTCTTACCCTAAGGAAACCGTTTCCTTATATTTATAGATTTATAATTACCGTAAATTGCAACTTAGTCCTTCAACATCCAATTGTCAACAAATTGGTCCTTGAAGTTTACTTAATTACAATTAGGTCTCATGAATTATAACAAACTTATAATTCACCTATAAATATATTCCCTTCTCTTAATTAACTCCACAATATTATCAAATAATATATTTGAGCATTCAAACCTTTATTGTGTGTGACCCATTAGGTTTCCTGGTCTTATTGGTAGCATAATATGAATTAATTCTAACAATATTAGAATTAATAATCCTTAATAAAATAAAGGATTAAATTTATTAATTCTCTAATTAATAAATCCATATTTAGCATATCAAGAGCGACATCTAGCGATGACTCTTGACCACCCAAAAATCCAGAAAATCAAGTGACTTGACATGAGCCTTTCAATAGCAAATTATCAGTGTAATAAACTCCTTTCACCATACAATATCTCATTCGGTCTAGAGCATGGAATTAGTGCCAACTCCCTCCAGAATATTATTAATTCTGGCCCGAATATTTTAGTACTTGTTCAAGAAATCTATTACTCGATATGTGTATCAATTGGAACCATTTCCATCACATAGTCGCCTTGGCCAAGGACTTCATACGTAATGATTTCTACAAGTGGCCTTGAGATATACTCTCCTACTATTAGGAGTGGTGAATCCTTTATTGACTTTCTCAACTACTTTCGTTTACTTTACGTTGTACCCAATATCCATCGCATAGGCAGTCCTAAATAAAACTCCAAAGATTAGAATCAAAGTACAACGCTCGTTAAACAAAGTACCTTGAAGATCTCAAGTCTAAGGATACTTGCACACTTGCTATAATGAGATTCTATCACTAGCACTAAATAGTTATCCAAGTGATTATCTCGTAGCTAGGTCATCCAATGAACTTGTTCCAAAACAAGCATCCACACATTAATCCTGAGTATCCCAATACTCACAGATATGAGAACCACCGCTTGATCCAATCAAGAGATGTAACACCCCACTACCTAGGCCCATCAGGGCCGGGGATGTCGTCCCGTCCAGAGGACAAGGGGTCTTTATAACTAGGTTACATGAAAATAAAATAAAATAAAATAAAGACTTTAAAATTAAACTTATTACAACCCAAAAGATAAGTACTGGAACAAATCCAAATAAATTGTTTGCAACAATCTCTCAAAACATCATATAAAATAAATAACATGACTCTTCAAAGCATAGGCAACATCTAGCTAATGACCTCCACAGTAGGATCTTCCTAAAAACATGGTATAAAAGGTGGTGAGATAAAAATCTCAATAAGCCCGTGTGTGCTTTGAGTGTTTCAGGTAAAATAATTCATGTATGCAAGTTGTAAAAGTTTCATAAGAAAAAGGTGATGGCAAGCAATAAATAAGTGTTGAAAATAAAGAGTGACATTTCCCTTTTCAAACCATACATGTGCACCATAAATACAACCACTCAAATGGGTAGCCATGGGTTACCACACGTTGGGCCCCATGACTAAATAATAGTCAGAATGCCACACTTTGTGCAAGCTGACAAAAGGTAGGTGTATAGCCTACCGGGTGAGATACTCCTCCATCTCTACACCCAAACTTACCGGTTGTCCACTCCGGAACACACAATCCACATGACTGAAACTTGCTAGCTCGGATCGGTATGACCTACCGGACTGGCATCCTATCCGGGAAGGACTCACCCCTCAGAGGTGGCCACCTATTGAGAGACTTACCCTAACCCTTCAAAAACTAGTCCCGGTGGTCTACCCTTATTGAGTACTCAACGTTGATTGTTCCACTTGGGAGAAAATTTATCACACTTTGCTTTATTTGGAAATAGCAATTAAGGGTTTCTAAAAGTCTTGTCAAAGTTGGGTTTTAAAAAAAGTTTAGCATTTTGTGTAAAACTGCTTGTTTAACTTTCAAATGATTTGCTTAGGAAAAACAGTCATTAATTGCCTTTACAAAATAAATGTCCATATACATCATATTTGGCTTGCCACAATAACTTTTTGGTCTTCACAAAACTCCTTGCTGGAGCTTACCTGATTCTTTGCTTGCTCATCTCAAACGTTTTCCAAGGCTGACCTAACCCCGCCTGGGGTAAACAAAAAACATAAGGTTACATTCGAGCTTTACCTGCCTTACATAAATAATTTCTTAGCTCAACTAGTTACAACCATCACTAGCCATGACCCTAATGTCCTAAGCTTTAAGGCTAGGTGATAAAGAATTTTATAAAATAAGTTTTAGTTGATAAGTTAAAATAACTTGGGGTTCTAAAATAATTTCTAATAAATTATAGACCCATTTAATAATTCTTGAGTGTTATTTTTACTAAATAAGCTAAGGTTTGAATATTAAGTCCTAAATAGTATTAATATATGGTGATTTAAAAATAATTACAAATAACCTTTAATTAATTTTTAAATAGATAATAAATAATTAGTAATAAATAAAATTAATAATGAATGAATTATTTCAAATTTTAATTAATAAATAACAAATAGATTTTCATATAAATAATATTTTATTTATTGTAAAGGATTTATTACTATATATATATTATTTTTAATAAAAGATCTCATTTATTTGATAAAGAAAATAATAATATTGTAATTAATAAACCACTCTAAATCTCCCTAGAGTTTCGAATTTTATAGAGAAAAATATAGTAGTATTCTATTCAAGGTAATAAAATTTGTTAATAAAAATAATCTAGCCTTAACAAGAAAATACTATTTCACCATGATTTTCCTATTGCTAGAAATGATTCATGATCACCTTCTCCATCATCAAACAATTTATTAATCCATTCATGAACATACACTTGAACTATCTCATACCATCACATGGCCAAAATCCTACTAAGCATAATCATCAATCATGGTTTCCATGGAAAAATAAGAACATAAAAACCTAATCACCTTTGGTGTCATAATATCTAATCATGCTTCAAACATCTATAAAATTCATTAAGCATGAAGAACATACATTGATTCGAAAGGGAAACACATACATCCTAGTCATATACAACAATCATCATGTCCTAACTCCATCCCTTAATCCACATGCATATACTCAATCCCTTATCCATATTTCATTCTTCCTATCAATATCTAAGAGACATGAATACTGAATTAAAAGAAGGATTAAAGGAAAATACTTGATTTGATGAACGCTTCGATGAAGAATTAAGAAGGTCCACGCGATTGAGAGCCTTGAAGGATCCAATGGGAAAACGGACATGGTTGATGGTTGATCAACCATTTCGGTTGGAAGAGAGAGAGAGAGAGAGAGAGAGAGAGAGAGAGAGAGAGAGAGAGAGAGAGAGCATTAGAACAGTACAATCAAATGGAAGAGGATGAACAAGAATGTTGCTCTTGACTTACCTTGTTGATGTTCTTGAGACCTTCAAGGAAAAGTTATTTTTGATCTGCTCGAAAATTCTTGTTTGCGAGGTTTTGTGTTATAAATACTAGAAATGAAGTTTAGAGATTAAATGGAAGTGATTTGGAGTATTTGAGAGTGATTGGAGGTGTTTAGAGTAGGGTTAGGCTTGAAGAATGTTAGTGTGTGTTCTTGGTGTTCTTGGTATTCTTGGTGTTCTAGGTGAAAATGGAGAGAATTTGGAAGAAATGATGCACGAATTTTGGTAGAGGGCTGGCCTAATGGTATGGAGTGAATGAGGGTTTCGGTTTTCAGCAAGAAGGAGCGAGAGTGATCAGATTTTTTTGAAATTTAAATAGAGGAAATGGTGGAGATGTTTAAGGTATGAGGTTAGCTATGGTATTTGATCAAGAGAGGTTTCTATGGTCTTCAATGGTGCCGAATGAACATGGTGGTTTTGCTGAATTGATTGAAGGTTAATGTTGCTCTAAGGCTGGCCGAAATTCAGTCTTAAATGACAGAGGAAATTCTGGTTTATTTGCCTAATACAAGAGTGATTTTAATGGAGTAAAATGCTGAAATTATTTGAAGTTCAAAAAGAGTTTGAATAGAGTGATCTTAGGAGTGTTTTGTGGTGTGGCTATGGAGTCCATATGCTCAAGGTAAGTGTGGGGTTAATGGTGTTCAGTCTATAGCTGAGCAAGGTTCAATTTTACAGAGGTTGAAGGTGATTTTTGGCCTAGGATAGAAGGGAGCAAAGCTGGAAAATTCTGGTTTCAAATTGTTCTTAGTTTCGAGGATTGCAGAATTTTTGCACTCACTTGGCTCAATTTTCAGAGGTTCTTCTGGGGTGTTTGAGGGTCTTCCAAGGATGGTTTTTCAACCTTATTTCTATACAAATACAGAGGAGTTTTGCTGGCTTGAAGATGAACTAAAAAGAGCTTCATTTCCTTGATTGAAAGTGGCGAAATGCCCAGAATTTTTTCCTGGTTTTGTGCAGTTTGTGCAGTCCGAAAATTGCACAGATTTTCCAGCCTTCAAGCCACATAAAATGACCATTTTTCTGGCAGAAAATGAGTGGGTTTACTGGCTGAATTTTCAAAGAAATGGTCTGCAAATATTCTGGAAAATTTCCAGATTTTCTTTTACTAGAAGATGAACAACATGAAGGTGAGTTTGAATGTGCTATCATGGTGATTGATTTTCTCTTGGAAACCCTTCCTATTTCTCCTCCTACTTTCGGCCAACTTCCCAACCTCCAAAGCTGATTTTCAAAATTCAAGGTGGAGGAGTTATCACAGAATTTTTTTGGAATTTAAAAGAAAGGATTTAATGGTTTTGAATTATAAAGATGTTAGGACAAGCTAGTGGTAATAAAAAGGACAAGAATTTCTCTAGAATTCTTTTTAGGACATGAGGATAAGAGTAGGACATTCTCTTCATGTCTCTCCTAAGACAACATTCCTATTTCCATGAAATGCAAGAAAACAAAAATTCAAACTTAGTTAAGATAATCATGACAAAAGCTTAAATGATGGAATTCGAACTCATGATCTTAGAAATTAATTCACCAAGCTCTAACCACTAAACCACACTAACTCTTGTTCTTATTTTCTCACCCACATATTCTTCTTGTTTAATTCCCAAGCTATCTTCCTAATTTGACCTCAAGCAAAATTACCATTTTACCCCTCCTACTCGATAAGCATAACTAAGCATTTTAACCTATAATCCACAACTCTAAAGCATATAAAATCATTCAAAAACATATATATTCATGCAAAATAATATGATATGCATCCCGACTCCCTTACTCTAGGGTTGGCTTTAGGTGGGGTTTCACAAGAGATATAACATGTGCCAGTCTTGGCGTATTAATAATGTCCCATCTTATTAATACTATGACTGGGGATTATTTAAGTACAAACACTGCATAGTGTAGTAGGAATCTCACATCATGATCTCTATCATGATTTCCTTAACACTGTGTTGTAGTAGGGACTTTATCTAACGGTTTGTACACATATTTAGATATAACAATCAAACTGAAAGATAAAGAATGCCTCTTATTAATTTAATATGCAATATACATGGTACAAGTGATTGGCTCTAAAGCACAACACTAACAGAAGCTATTTTATATAAGTCTATTTTAACTAACTAGTCATAGATACCTAACATACAAGTATATTAGTCCTACGATAGAACCTCAACTATAGTATATCAAAGCATACACTTCTAGTTTCGTCAGACCACTATCTCATACTCAAGTCATAGAGTATAAGTCAATGATGTAGCAGTAATAGTCTAAATTTCTACCATATAATACTTTTGGAAATCATTACTACAGGCCCAATTCTATATATTTGAAATACGCTTATATTATGAAGTAAAAAGACTACTCACTGGTTAAAAGTAAGCTATTTTTCATTTAAAATTCATAACATAATAACCTTACCATAATAATATTTCCATTCTCATTATCCGATTAAGAATAATAGTTTATGTATTAAGTAACTCGTGATCTATACCTTATTGTGAAAAACCTCCATTCACATGGATCACTTACTTAAACACAATAGGTCTTTTCTAGCGACATTGGGCATAAATTAAATTGCAAAAACACAAACAATTATGTGAATTAAATTTTTATTAATTAATTCAAAATTACATCAAAAATATAGTTTTAGTGGACACACATTCCAATAATCTCCTACTTTCACTCTAAGACTAAGTAAGTCCATAGGAGCCCATCCCTGACGTTTCAGTATCTTCTAAAGAGTCTCTCAGCTAAAGACTTGGTGAATAGATCAGCTAGATTGTTCTCTAAGGCTATCTGTTCTACCATGACTTCTCATCTCTGAATAAATACCTGAATCAGGTAGTACTTCCTCTCTATATGCTTCATCTTTTTGTGGTTTGTGAAACCCCACCTAAAGCCAACCCTAGAGTAAGGGGATCGGGATGCATATCATATTATTTTGCATGAATATATACATTTTTGAATGATTTTATGTGCTTTAGAATTGTGGTTTATAAGGTAAAAGGCTTAGATATGCTTATTGAGTAGGAAGGATAAAATGGTAATTTTGCTTGAGGTCAAAATAGGAAGTTAGCTTAAGGATTAAATAAGAGGAATATGTGGGTGAGAAAATAAGAACAAGAGTTGTTATGGTTTAATGGTTAGAACTTTGGAATTAATCTCTAAGGTCATGAGTTCAAATCCCATCATCTAAGTTTTTATCATGATTATCTTAATTAAGTTTCAATTTTTGTTTTCTTGCATTCCATAAAAATAAGAATGTTGTCTTAGGGGAGACATGAAGAGGATGTCCTAATCTTATCATTGTGTCCTAAAAAGAATTCTAGAGGAATTCTTGTCCTTTTTATTACCTCTAGCTTTGTCCTAGCATCTTCATAATTTAAATATACCAAAATCCATTAAATCTCTTCTTTTAAATTCCAAAAAAAAAATTCTGTGATAATTCTTCAACCTTGAATTTCGAAAATCAGTCTTGAAGGATAGAGGATTGGCTAAAAATAGGAGAGAAATTAGGATGAGTTTCCAAAAGAAATAAATCACCATGATTATACCTTCAATCCTACCTTTATGTTGTTCATATTTTTAGTGAAGAAAATCTAGAAATTTTCCAGAATTTTTGCAGATCAGCTTTTCAAAAAATTCAGCCAGTAAACCTACTGATTTGCTGCCAGAAATATGGTCATTTCATGTGGCTTGAAGGCTGAAAATTCTGTGCAATTTTCGGACTGCACAAACTGCACAAAACCAGGAAAAAATTCTGGGCAGTTTTTCCACTTTCAACCAAGAAAATGAAGCAGTTTTAATCCACCTTCAAGCCAGCAAAACTCCTCAGTTTTTCTTCAGAAAGAAGGCTGGAAAATCACCTTTGAAGGACCTTCAAATCCCCTCAGAAACCAGCTGCAAATTGGGCTGAAGAAATGCAGAAAATTCTGCACCAAAAGCCACTAACCTTCGAAACTTTGAATAAGTTGAAACCAGAAAATTTTCCAGCTTTGTCTCTCAAAGCCAAGGCCGAAGAACACCCTTCAAATCTCTGAAAATTGAACCTTGCTCAGCCATGGACTGAACACCATTGACCTTCATACTTACCTTAAGTGCATGGACTCCATAACCACACCTCAAAACCCTCCTAAGATTACTCTATCCAAAACCCTTTTTGAACTTTAAAATAATTCCAGAATTTTACTCCATTAAACCACTCTTGTATCAAGCTAATCAACCAGAATTTTCTCTGCCATTAAAGACTGCATTTCAGCCAGCCTTATAACCTAAACAAGCTTCATTCATTTAAGCAAAGGTAGCTAGTTCAGTCGGTACCATTGAAGAGCAAAGGAACCTTCCTTGATCAAACACCATTAGCTAATCTCCTACCTTATACAACTCCACAATTTTCTCCATTCGAATTTCAAAAAAATCTGATCAGTCTCTCTCCCACTAGCTGAAAACCGAAACTCCTATCTACCCCAAACCATTCGGCCAACAACACTCCAGAAAATTGTGAGTTTTTTCTCTTATTCTCTTCATTTTCACCAAGAACACACACTACCTTTCTTCAAACCTAAACCTACTCTAAACACCTCTAATCACTCTCAAATACTCCAGATCACTTCTACTTAACCCCTAGACTTCATTTCTGATATTTATAACACAAAAACATGCAAACAAGAATTTTCAATCGAATCAAAATCAGCTTTTTCTTTAAGGTCTAAGAACATCAACAAGGTAAATCAAGAACAACCTTCTTCTTCATCCTCTTCCATTCAATTCTCGATATACCTTTCTAATGCTCTCTCTCTCTCTCTCTCTCTCTCTCTCTCTCTCTCTCTCTCTCTCTCTCTCTCTCTCTCTCACAGCCAAAATGGTTGATCAACAACCGTGGCTGTTTTCTTACTCTTGGACAATTCAAGACCCTCACTCGCGTGGACCTTCTTAAATCTTCATCGAAGTAATCATCAACCAAGTATTTCTCCTTAACCTTTCTTTTTAATTCTGAATTCATGTCTCTTAGATGTTGATAGGGAGAATAGTATAAGAATGGGGGGTTGAGTATAAGCATATGTTTGAAGGGGTTGAGAGTAGGACATGTGAGTGATTGATCATGTTTAAGCTATATGGATTTTCTTGTCAATCAATATATGATCATTATGTCTTAAGAAAATTATGGATGGTTAAAGCATGTTAGATGAAATGACACCTTTGGTGGATAGGATTTTCATGTTCTTATCTTCATTGAAGCCATGGTTATGATTATGCTTAGTAGAGATTTGCCATGTGATAGCATGTGTAGATTTAAGCCTATGTTCATGAATGGATTAGTTTGTTGGTTGATGTTAGAGAATATGTTCATGATTCTTGTTAGCAGTAGGAAAATTATGATCATGATCTTATTGATCCTAAGTTATTTTAATTAGCAAATTTTAGTATCTTAATTAAAATAATTACTATATTTTTCCTCTAAGATTTCGAAATCTCTAGGAAGCTTTGGAAATGGGGTATTAAATGAAATATTGATATTTTACTAGTCAAATAAATAATATTTTTCATTAAAAATAATATATGCATTCGTATAAAATTAAATAAGATCTTTTTATATAAATGCTATTGATAAATAAAATATTAATGACCTTGTAGGCCTATAGTCATGAATATTATTCATATTTAAATTTGTTTGTAATTTATTAAACAAAACTTAACATAATTTATTTATTATTAATTTTATTTATTACTAACTATTTATTATCGATTTAAAAAAATTAATTAAAAATTAATTGTAAATTTATTATTTATTTAAGTAACATTATTTTTAAATTACCATTTATTAATATTATTTAGGACTTAATATTATTCAAAATTCAAACCTTAGTTATTAATAATAACACTCAAGATTTATTATTTGAGCCTGTAACTTATTAGCAATCATTTTGACAATCCCTAGTTATTTTAACTTATCAAGCTAGACTTATTTTGTAAAATCATTTATCATCTAGCCTTAAAGCTTAGAACATTAGGGTCATGATTATAATAAGTTGAACTAGGATTAATTGTGTAAGTAAATATAGCTTGAGTATAATCTTATGTCTTGTGTTTACCCCAGGCGGGGTTAGGTCAGTCTTGGAAGACTTTTGAATTCGAGCAAGCAAAGGATCAGGTAAATTTCTGCATGGAATTATTTGAAGATCAAAACTTACTGTGGCAAGCTAAATGTGATGTGTATGGACATTTCCTTATGTAAAGGCAATTAAGGACTGTTTTTCTTTTTATTCTAGTCAACCAAATCATTTGAAGATCAAACAAGCAGTTTTACACAACATGCTAAATTCTTTCTAAAACTCAACTTTGACAAGAATTTTAGAAACCCTTAATTGCTATTTCCAAATAAAGCAATGTATGATCCATTTTCTCCCAAGTGGGACAATCAACGTTAAGTATTCAATAAGGGTAGACCACCAGGACTAGTCTTTGAAGGGTTAGGGTAAGTCTCTCAGTAGGTGGCCACCTCTGAGGGGTGAGTCCTTCCTGGATAGGATGCCAGTCCGGTAGATTATGCCGGTCCGAGCTAGCAAGTTTCAGTCATGTAGACTGTGTGTTTCTGGAGTGGACAACCGGTAAGTTTGGGTGTAGAGATAGAGGAGTATCTCACCCGATGGGTCGTACACCTACCTTTTGTCATCTTGCACAAAGTGTGGCATTCTGACAATTGCTTAGTCATGGGGCCCAACGTGTGGTAACCCATGGCTACCCATTTGAGTGGTTGTATTTATTGTGCACATGTGTGGATTAAAAAGCAAAACACCACTCTTTATTTTCAATACTTATTTAATGCTTGCCATCACTTTCTCTTATGAAACTTTTACAACTTGCATACATGAATTATTTCACCTGAAACACTCAAGGCACACACGGGCTTACTGAGATTTTTATCTCATCACCTTTTATACTATGTTTTCAAGTTGATCCGGCTGTGGAGGTCAATAGCTAGACTTGTTGCCTATGTTTTGAAGACTTTATGTTATTTTCTTTATGGATGTTTTGAGAGAGTATAGCAAATAATTTATTTTGGATTTGTTCCTGTATTTATCTTTTGAGTTGTAATAAGTTTAATTTTAAAGTATTTATTTTATTTTATTATATGTGACCTAATAATAAAAACTCCTTGTCCATTGGACGGGGCGACATCCCCGGCCCTGTTGGGCCTAGGTAGTAGGGTGTTACATGGTTCCTAGGTTCTTTACATTACGAGACTACGCCAGTATTGTCGCAATACAACGCAATTGGCTTGTCGATCTGTGGCACGACTTTAAGTTCTGTGAAGAACTTTTGGAGCCAAACTACTTCCTTGAATGCCTCCGAAGCTACCATATACTCAGCTTCCATGGTTGAGTCAGTAATACAAAATTGCATAATACTCTTCTATACAATAGCTCCTCTAGAGCTTGATAGCGACATTGCACACTGAGTTAAGGCGGGTTGGTTGAAATGGAAGAGTGCGAGTAGTATTCTCTATGATCATAATGTACCATTGAATCTAAAGGGAAAGTTTTACAAGACAGCTATAAGACCTACTTTGTTAAATGGTACGGAATGTTGGGCAGCTAAAATGTGTCATATTCAAAAAATGAAAGTAGTTAAGATGCGTATGCTATGGTGGATGTGTGGATATACTAGAAAGGATAGAATTAGAAATGAGATCATTAGGGAAAAGGTGGGCGTAGCATCTATTGAGGAAAAGATGAGAAAAAGTCATCTGCATTGGTTTGGACATGTTCAGAGAAGACTGAGGGATGCTCCTGTTAAAACGATGGAGAGAGTGAGGCAGGATAGGTTAGACAGAGGTAGAGGTAGGCCTAAAATGACATGGATAGAGGTGACTAGGAGAGACATATCTTTGCTAGATTTAGATAAGAGTATGACATTCGATAAAAGGAAGTGGCGAGAGACGATTCATATGAATGACCACACGTTGCCGGACGTTGGGTCATGTTGCCGACCCCAAGTTAATTGGGATTAAGGCTTAATTTGTTGTTATTGTTGTTGTATACAATAGCTCATCTAGACATGGTGAAGATATATCCACTAATGAATTTTCTCTCTTCATTATCCGCCCAAAGTCTAAGTTTTTATATCCTATAGGAATTAAGTCATCAGCCCTATAAACCAGTCTATAATCTCTCGTTCCCTTAAGGTATTTGAGAATATACTTTACAGCTTACCAATAAACCTCCCCAGGGTTTGACTAATATCTACTGATTAAGCCTACAACAAAGCAGATATTTGGTTTAGTATACAATATGGCGTACATGAGACTTCCCACAGTCGAAGCATAGGGAATCCTACTCATCCTATTTTTTTCTTCTTGTGACTTAGGACAGTCCTTTGAAGAAAAAAAATACCCATATCTGTAAGGGGTTAGTGCTCTCTTTCATGAGTCCATGCTATATTTAACCAACATCTTGTCAATCTATGTAGCTTGGGATAAACCTAACATTCTCTACTTCCTATTTTTAAGAAGCTTAATGCTGATAATGTACCTGGCTTCTCCCAAGTCCTTCATACTAAATTAACTTGATAGCCAAACCTTAGTTGATGATAATGTCCCTACATCATTCCGAATGAGTAGATTGTCATCCATATATAGTACAAGAAAAATTACATTAATGCCTTCCAATTTTCTATATACATATGGTTCATCCTCATTTTGAGTAAAACCACAAGAGCTTACAGTCTTATCAAAACAATACTCTCAACGCCTGCTTAAGCCTATAAATGGACTTCTTAAGCTTCCAAACCATATTTTCCTGGTCTTCAATAATAAAGCCTTCTGGTTGGGATATATAGATGTCTTCGCTAAGATGGCTATTGAGAAATACCGTCTTTACATCTATTTTTCATATCTTGTACTCATAATGACATGTGATGGCAAAGAGGATATGGAAAGATTTAAGCATAACTATCAGGGAAAAGGTTTCTCATAATCGATTCCCTCTTTCTGAGTAAATCCTTTCACCACAAGCTTAGTTTTAAAGGTTTCCACCTTTCCATCTTCACTTCTCTTCCTATTGTATACTTATTTACACCCAATCAGTTTTATCCTTTCAGGTGAAACTGCAAGATTCCAAACCTGATTAAAGTACATAGACTCAATCTCAGTTTTCATTACTCTAGGTTTGCATCGGCATCAGTAATAGCCTCATCGTATCTAGTGGGATCTTATTCCTGGTGATCTAAGACTAGGTCAAAGACCTCTCCAATCTACCTTTCTGGAATCCTAGATATCCTCCCACTATAATGAGACTCCCCCTTTGTACTGGTTCCTGAGACTGTACCTCTTCTTGTTCAATAATTGGGTTAGAAGAAATTGATTCAGAAGAAAACTTCTTCTAAAGTTCCAACCTAGTTGAACCTTTTGTCGATTTACTTTGATCATATTCTAATTATCTAGTATTAGTACTTACCAGTACCCTATGCTCTTTGGGATGTTAAAAGTAACCACCCTTAATTCCTTATGGATACCCAACAAAGTAACATAATTCGGACCTTGGTTCTAGCTTGCCTTCTTTGATCAATACATAAGTTGGATAGCCACATATCCTGAGATGGTTCAGACTTAGCTTATGCCCAATCTACATCTTATAGGGCATCTTAGGTACTGATTTGGAGGGCATTAAGTTCAGAATATATGCTTCTATTTCCAATATATATCCCTAAAAGGAAATTGGAAAAGTAGTGATACGAGCAAAATTCATCTATGTTTTTTTAGTCATTTAAGGGTGTTTTGTGATACTTTTGTTGTAATAAATAAGCACATTCTTTCATATTTGATATTTTATCTTTGGAAAGGTCCTTCAGAATTTTATTACAAAAAATGACGAAAAACACATCGAAACTGTCACCGTTAAAGCATTGCCAACGCTAGCCGTAACCCACAGAACAAGTACCGGCCCCGATCTAGACAAAATAGGGGATTTTTAGAGAAAAACATAGCATGACTAGTGCCGATCATGCCAAACAGAGCCAGTGTCAACTCTACTCTGTCCTATATCGGCGAGTTTTTCAAATATGTGCAAATTTAGTAATTTCCCAAGAGTTTTTGTATTTTCCAATCTCTATCCAGTCCAGAACTCTTAGGAAACTAATTTTGGCCTCTTGGTAAACAAGAAAAACATAAGACAAAAGTGTAAATCCAAGGATCAAAGTGCTAATCACTAAAAAAAAAATGAGAAGATTCATCATTCAAGGGGCATTGTTCAAATGAGGTTCTCAAGAAAAAAAGAATGGCTTATCTATGAGTTCTATATTTTATCATTTGTTTACTTTTCTAGAACAATGTTATATTTAATGTTTTGATTGTAATGAAATGCAATTTTGGAGATTATGATTTTGAGTTAATTGGGATTTTTTTATCAATCTATTATTTTTCTTGGTATTTAATTACTTGTTATCATTGCTTATTGATGCATTTTCTTCTAATTAACTTGGGAAACGATGTTAGGAGTTCATTACATTGATTTCATATTTGTTAGATCTTCATGGACTTGGGAAATGAAGTTAAGATTAAAGAACTAGAGTAATCAAAGATTGGTTAATTTCATCTAGAGCATAGGGTTATTAACTAATTTCGTGTTTATTACCACATAGAGTATATAGGTAATTATTGAAGGAAGAATTTAATGCATCTTTTGGCTATTTTAGTGTGATTGGAAAATCTGCTAAATTAATCAAGGGATAGTAATTCCATAGATTGGGAAAGAAGTGGAATCTACATAAGTGAGTTCATGACATAAGAAATGATTGAATTGTACTTAAGTTCCTTTATGGTGCCAAGATAATAATTGATTGTTATGAATGCTAAATGATTCAATATTATGTTTTCAAGGAAGTTGTCTAATTACATGAAATTGCATCTTTGAGTTATATATGTATATTTTACTTTTTATTATTATTATTTTATCACTTTATTGGGTCGATTAAACAATGGATGAAAAGTGATTTGTGTATACTTGTTCTTTTGAGGATCAATACTCATTAATTCCATATACTAAGCTTGCGATGAGTATACTTACTCGTATGTATATTTTAGGAGTAATATTTTAATTAAAACTGTTAAATTTAATGATTTTTATACACTCAAAATTTATACATCAAGTTTTTGACGTCGTTGCCAGGAAAGAATATCATGAAAGCTTGGACTTTGTTGATTTAATCATATCTTATATTTATAGCTTTATATGTAAATACGTAAATATATATATATATATATATATGTATATGTATGTTCCTTGTATGAATAGATGCCATATTTTGTTGTTTGTACACTTGTAATTTAATTTCCTAATTTCCCTACATGCTATAGTTTTCCTAACTTAATTTGTGAATGTGTAGTAACCAATTAACTTATAAATTCTATAATCTCACTATCTTCTATTTTTTGTAGAATTTGCCCTTAGTGTATAACCCAACGATCTAAAGCAGACATAGTACTGTTGGATATCTCACGTATATCATATATGGTGCAACGGAAAAATAAGATTAAGATACTATCTTAGGAACTGCATATGTGTGAAAAACAAGACATATAGAGAGAGCAAAGGTAACAGCTTTACCTTACTTTGAGCGTCTGAAAAATAAAATTTTTCTTCTTTAAGTCTAAGGTGCGATCCAGCAATCCTCTTGATCAAACACCACAAGAGTTGAATATCCAACCACTATAATCACAGTGTGTTATTATCTCTAACAGAAATCCACACGGAGGATGACACTCAAGCACCAAGATGTTTATGTGCTAGCATAAACCAATAATGGCGGCTAGGGTTTATGGTCAAGAACCATGAGAGAAAGAGAGAAGAGGAAAGGATCATGTATCCTCTAGGGTTTGGAGTTGTTTCGTGTCTTACACCTCCATTAGGGTTCCGTGTGTATATCCTATATAACACGAAAATCCTGCTGAAAAATCCTCCATCTAAGAATTCTAAAACAGTTAGAATTTCCTAATTGTAATTGGAAACATCAAGTTCTCACAATTACAATTTGAACCATAAATTATAACTAATTATAATTTGGCCACAACAACTTCTCTTTCTCTCAATTAACCCCACTCTATTATCAAATAACATCTTGAGTATATAATTCTCTATTGTGTGTGACCTATTAGGTTTCCTAGTCAATTGGTAGCGAACATGAATTAATCCAAACGTCTTTGAGATTAATAATCCATAATTAATTAGAATTAATCATATTAATTCTAATCATGATTGGTTTATTAATTCATCAATTAATAAATCAATATTCCCAAATCATGAGCGGTATCTAACAACACATCATGACCACCCAAGAATCTAGGAAGTCAAGCGGCTTGACATGAACCCTTCAATAACAAACTACAATGCAATTAACTACTTTCATCATACAATATCTCATTCGGTTTGGAGTACAGAATTAGTGCCAACTCCCTCCAGAATATATATTAATTTTGGCCCGAATATAATAGTACTTGTATCAGGAACCCACTACTCTAGATGTGTATCAATTGGAACTGTTTCCAATACACAGACGCTTTGGCCAAGGACTTCTCGAGTAGTAATTCCTACAAGTGGCCGTGAGATATTCGCCCCTACTATTGGGAGTGGTGAATACTTTATTGACCCTTTCAACTACTTTTGTTTATCTCACAATGTACCTAATATCCATCCTATAGGCGGCCCTTGATTTGGCTCCAGAAATTGGAATCAAAGCACAATACTCAGCAAACAAAGTACCTTGGAGATCTCAAGTTTAAATATACGTGCACATTTGCTATATTAAGATTATATCACTGGCACTAAATAGTTATCCATGTGATTATCTCATAGTTAGGTCATCCAATAAACTTGTTCAATTAAAAAGCATCCATGTGTTAACTTTGAATATCTCAATACTCACGGATATGAGAATCACTGGCTGATCAAATCAGGAAATCTAACACATGCTAGTCTTAACGCATTAATAATGTTCTGTCTCTTTAATACTATGACTAGGGACTATTTAATTGCTAACACTATACAGTATAGTAGGAATCTCATATCATGATCTCTATCATGATTTCCTTAACATAGTGTTGTACTAGGGACTTTATCTAATAGTTATATTACTTAAAAGTAAAGAAAAGAAACTGTAAGATAAATAATGCCTTTTATTAAAATAAAATGTGTCATATATAATGTACAAGTGATTGCCTCTAGGGCATAACACTAACAAGTAGATCTTGATACTGAGATCGAGAGAACCCTCACAAAAATCCTAAAGGTTGTTAGCAAGAGGGTAAAATGAGACATGGAGGTTAGCCAACCAAACAATGGTGGTAATAGGAGGACTTTGGATGGCTTTGTGAAACCTGTTATCTCGGGTACAGGCTCAAGTATTACGAGACCTAGGATAAAGGCTAATAACTTTGAGATAAAACCCAACATTTTCCAAATTATCCAAAACATAGTACAATTTTATGAGCTACCTGAGGAAGATCCTAATACCCACATTGCGAGCTTTTTAGAAATTTATGATACATTTAAGATAAATGGGGTTTCTGAGGATGCTATTAAACTAAGGCTTTTTCCTTTTTCTTCGAGAGATAGAGAAAATCTTGGCTAAAGTCTTTGCCAGCTGGATCAATTACCACTTGAAATGTTTTGGTTGAAAAAGTTTTAGTAAAATATTTTCTTCCAGCAAGAGCATCGAAGCTTAAGACTGATATTTTTGCCTTCCAACAGTTAGAATTTGAAAATCTATATGAGTGTTGGGAAAGGTTCAAGGAGATGCTTAGAAAGTGTCCTCATCATGGGTTCAAGCTAGATATGCAAATGCAAATCTTTCATAGTGGTTTAAGCTTTACTACAAAGCAACTGGTTGATGCATCTACAAAAGGTTCCATTAACTTTAAGACCCCAGAGGAGGTGTTTGATTTGATTGAAAATCTTGCGACAAACGACTATGCATAGGGTAGTTCAAGGTCAAGAGCTCGTGTTCATGGAGTGCACAAGGTGGATGCAATAGCAACTTTAGAGTCAAAAGTAGAGGCACTAATACAAAAGAATGAGCAAATGGTGACGTCTCCTTCCCATGGACAGGTAATGAATGTAAGTTGTGATTTTTATCTGGAAGAGCATCCAAATCATGAGTGCCAAAGTATGGGATCGTCACAAGAGTCACTAGAACAAGATGCATTTGTGGGAAATAAAAGACAAGGTAATAATCCTTATAGTACCACTTATAATCCTAGTTGGAGAAACCATTCTAACTTTTCATGAAACAACCAAAACTAACCTAGGCAGACTTTTTCTAATTTTGGGAATCAAAGGACTCAACCTCCCTTGCCTTACAATGTACCACTGCCTAAGCCATCACTAGAAGAATTGGTTAACTAATTGGTAAGTAGTACAAAAATACGGTTTCAAGGAGTGGATACAACTATGAGAAATTTGGAGGCGTCCATGCGTAACCTTGAGAATCAAATTAGACAACTGACTAAACTCTTTAGAGATCGGCAAGCGAGCTCCCTCAATCCACGTAATATTGATCGTGGAAAAAATGATCTTTATTAATTTTGTTTTTTATTTTGGGACATCTATTTAATTTTTGTGTGCTTTTATTTATTTTCATGTATTTTTTATTTTTAGAATAATGGTATTTTCTTCATAATTTCATAATTTCCATTCTTATATTTACAGTATTTATATTTAAAAAAGAAAAAATATATATTTTTCGGCATAGACCAAGGTCGGTGCCAACCCAGTCGCATGGAGCCGGCACCAGCACCTGTCGAGGAAAGTTTTAAAGTGGCCGAATTGGCCACTTTATTTTTAAACAAACCAATTTTCTTTTGTTTAGATGAATGGGGAGAGGACTAATAGTGCAAATGAAAGGACCCTATTGCCCTATTCTGATTAAAGAATTCTATGCTAACATGGTCCAAAAATGCAATAACTATCTTGAGACCATTGAGACTAGGGTAAAGGGCACCCCTATCTTTCTAGATAGAGTGAGACTAGCTGACATCGTCCATATAAATAATGAAGGTCCTTGATTAGCTGTAGATCACAACAACCAAAAGATACAATTTGATCTTTTAATTATTCAACCCAAGCAGCATGTGGTCTATTCTCGCCTTTCCACCAAAGCCTTTATCTTCCCCCCTCGTGATCATGAAAATTCTCGAAGCCTTTAGCGTTAGCTTGGAGGGGGAGCTTACTGAAACCACAACAAAGTGTGATATGGTTACTGAACAAACACTTACTAGCTGTGGTTATTAGTACAGTATAGAGGTAAGGCATTGGTTACGGCCTTTTGATGTACAGTAACCGGAAAAAGTTGAGCTTCCACCTGAAAAAGAAGAGCATTCTGCACCATCACCTCTAGCTCAAATTAGTTGTTCACAATCCCAATCTAAGGGTGATTTTGAGGCTGAGGTGTGAGGTCAATTAGAGCAATTGAGAGTTGGCATAGAGACCCAAATGGGCACAATGGATGCAAAGATTTCCTGGAACTTATAAGGTATTAGTAGCCATGGGGCTAATGATGAGGATGATGATAATCCTGATGATGAGGATTGGGTATTGTTCCACTACTTTATATTTCTTTTCTTCAGCTTTCTTTTTCTATTTATATTTTCATGACTTTTCTTAGGCTTTATTTTTATTTAATTTTTTTCCTTTATTTTGATTTTCTTTTCTTTTTCTAGAGTTATGTTTTCTATTTTTGTTTCTTTTATTTTTTATTTAGGTACAATTTCCCCTAGAACTCTGTATGGTGGATTCACATGTATTGGAACTAATCTCAATTGAAGTATTTTTTTTTTTTCTCTATTCTTCATCTTTATTTATTTTTGGTCCCTTGGCTTGACTTTCATTATTCTATTTTTGGTCATTAAGGATAATGTCCAATTTAAGTATGGGGGGAAATTTTAGCATTTAAGATATTTTCAATACATATACATATTTTATGCTCAAATTTTTTAAATTTTGTGGTTTTCATTGTAATTATCTTTCTTACGTGGATATGAGTTTTGTCATTCACATGGTAGATTTTATTGACACTAAAATAATTTATTGGATGGGATATGTTAAGACTTAAGAATTTGGGCTAATTTTGTTTATTCATTAGTGTTTGAGTATTATTTGATTCATCTAGTTTAAATGTGGATAATGTGATGAATGGGGGGAAAGTTGTTGGCTAACTCTTGTATTATGGGTTTAAACTTTGTTTGGCTTTGAGTTGCGATAAGGAATGTGAGAAAAAAACATATCTTTGAGTGAAAAATTTGTGGAAAAACATTTGATCGTGAGTTGAATATTGAGAAAAATGAGTTGACTATTATTTTTTTGAAGGTGAGAAAAATATTTTTGCTTGTTTATGGGGGCCAATACAAATAGTGAAGAAAAATCCACTTTCTTGGATCTATTAATTCCCATGAGCAAAAGAAACAAAGAAAGATTGTTGAAAAAAATGTTGATTGGTAACTATAAGAGGGCCAATATAGTGCGTGAAGAGAAATCCATACACTTAAAGCTATCAATTCCCTAAGTCATTGAAAAAAAAAAAATTGAGAGGAAACATTGGAGTGTTTTCCTTCGATCATGACTTGAGTTGTACAATTTTTGGATTTATAATGCTTGAGTTAGTAAATGGCTTGACTTATAGGATCCATGTTATCTATGTTTTTGCTTAAATGGTGAAATAACGTTCTTAGACTAGATTATAAACTTGTTTAATTTGACTTCAAGGGCCTTGATATGTCTTGTTTAGTACTTTGTTTGTGAATGTTTTCAAAGGATTGAAAGAATGACAAGAACATATCTAAAGTTTGAAAGATAATTGTGGCTTTGTTTTAAGTAAACTATTTGAAAGATTGTCTTGTTTTTCTTTGTTTTAAAGGACTTTGCTTAAGGACAAACAAAGGTTCTAATGTGGAGGAATGTGATAGGGGCATAATTCATCTATATTTTTCTAGTTATTTTAGGGTGTTTTGTGATATATTTGTTGTAATAATTATGCATATTCCTTCATATTTGATATTTTACCATTGGAAAGGTGTTTTAGACTTTTATTGTAGAAAACGACGAAAAAAACATCTAAACTGTCACCGTCAGAGGACTGCTGGTGCCAGTCTAACCCACAGAACTGGAACCGGCCCTGATTTGGACAAAATAGGGGATTTTTAGAAAAACAAAGCACAACCAGCGCCGACCGTGCCAAACAGAGCCGGCACTGGTTCTACTCTGTCCCATGTAGGCGAGTTTCCCAATGATGCATGGATTTGGTAATTTTGTCAAGAGTTTTGGCATTTTTCAATCTCTACTCGGCCCAGAACTCTTAGAGAATGAATTTTAGCCTCTTGGAAGACTATTTAAACAAGAAAAATATAAGACAAAAGTATGAATCCAAGGATCGAAGTACCAATCACTCAAAAAAAAAATGAGGAGATTCATCATTCAAGGGGCATTGTTCAAATAAGATTCTCAAGAGAAAAAAGAATGGCTTATCTATGAGATCTATCTTTTATCCTTTGTTTACTTTTCTAGAACAATGATGTACTTAATGTTTTGATTGTAATGGAATATTATTTTGGAAATTATGATTTTGAATTAACTAGGATTTTTTATCAATATATTATTTTTCTTGGTATTTGATTGCTTGTTTTCATTGATTATTGATGAATTTTCTTTTAATTGACTTAGAAAATGATATTAGGAGTTCATTGCATTACTTTCATATTGGTTAGATCTTAATGGACTTGAGAAACGAAGTTAAGATTAAAGAACTAGAGTAATCAAAGATTGGTTGATTTCATCTAGAGCATGGGGTTGTTAACTGATTTCATGTTTATTGCGACATAGAGTATATGGGTAATTATTGAAGAAATAATTTAATGAATCTTTTGGCTATTTTAGTGCGATTGGAAAATCTGCTAAATTAATCAAGGGATAATGATTCCATGGATTAAGAAAGAAGTATAATCTACATAACTGAGTTCATGACTTAGGAAACGATTGAATTTTACTTAAGTTCCTTCATGGTGCCAAGATGATAATTGATTGTTATGAATGCTAAGTGATTCAATATTATATTTCCAAGGTAGTTGTATAATTACATGAAATTTCATCCTTATATATGTATATTTTACTTATTTTTTCCTTTTTATTAATTTATCGCTTTATTGGGCTGGTTAAACAATAGATAAAAAGTGATTTGCGTATACTTATTCCTTTGAGGATTGATACTCATTAATTTTCTATACTATACTTGCGATGAGTATACTTGCTCGTATATATTTTAAAATTAAGGTTTTAATTAAAACTTGACTAAGGGATAGATTTAAATTTAATGATTTTTATACACCCAAAATTTACGCATCAAGTAGCATGGGACATCATATTCCAGACCATTTCCATCAATGTCATGTTCCTTCTCTCAATTACTCTATTCTGCTAGAATGTGCCTAGTGCAGAGAGTTGGGATACTATCCCATGATGTACCATGTAATCCTTGAATCCATCGAGGAGGTACTCTCCACTACGATCCAATCGTAAGGTTTTGATCAGTTTACCTATTCGACGCTCCACTTTAGTCTTGAAGTCTTTGAACTTATCAAATAAGTCAAACTTGCACCTTATTAGGTAAATGTAACCATACTTTGTACAATCATCCATGAAGGTGATGAAGTACTCAAACCCTTCTCTTACTAGTGTAGACCAAAGACCACACACATCAGTATGAACAAGGCTCAACATCTCCTTAGCTCTGTCTGCCTTTTGGGTAAAAGACATTTTTGGTCATCTTTCTCATAAGATAGAATTCACACTGAGGCTAACATTCCACTCTAAATGAGCCTAAAGGCTCATCATGGATTAACCTCTGAATCTTGATTAAGTTAATGTGATCCAACCTTGAATGCCAAAGATATGAGTCATTGACATTGGTCTTTTTCTTCTTACTTAAAGGTTCACTTTAAGTGTTATTTATTTAATTGTTTATAGGGTTTACGGAGAAAAAATTTCCATACATGTGCCTAGTATATAAAACTTCTCCATTTCTACTAATAGTAATACCAAAATGGAAAAAAATAGAATAGCCATGATTTATTAGTTTCGGAACCGAAATAAAATTCTGTCTAAACCCAAGAACATATAAAATATAGTTCAAAACAACTATTCTATTATAATAAAAACTGAGTTCTAGCTCTCCCACTACTTGGGCCCACATTTGTACTCTATTTCCTACTCGTGGCCTATGTTCGCCCTTCTGAAGTCTTCTTATCTTCTTAAACCCTTGCAAGAAGTTACAGATATGATCAGTAGCTCTTGAATCAACAATCCACGTGAATGTTTATCTAACCATAGATATAGGCTCTAGATCATAAACATTACCTATAGGGTTTCTCTTGGCCTGAAGATCTTGACACTTTTTTTTTTTTCAGTATCCCTTCTTCTCACATTTGAAGTACATGCCATTTAGGTTTGTCTTTAGGCAAGGACTTAGGCTGGGCCACTGTATTTCCTTTCTTCTTCTTGAACTTTCTGGGCTTGGACCCAGCTCTTGAAGAATAAGCCTTAGTTATTATAGCCTTTGACTGTAGCTTTATGACCTTCTTTATCACCTAAAACCTTTTTATTAACTTTGTTAAACTCATATTTAACTTATTCATATTGTAATTTGCTCTTTCATTAACTCCGTTAAACTCGTGTTTAACTTATTCATGTTGTAATTTAACTTAAACTGAGTAAAAGAGCTTGGTAAAGATTTGAGAACCATATCAACTTGGCTTTAGGGTCAATCACAACCCCCAAGACTTCAAATTCCTCAAAAATAGCAATCATAGTGAGCATATGCTCCCCGACTGGTGCTCCCTTAGCCATCTTGGTGTTGATGATCGTTCTAAAAGCCTCATACCTTGCGGGCCAACTCTTGTCAGCGACCATTGTAGCTAATGAAGTGCTAATATCATAAGCAGTAGCCATGTGCTCTGTTTAGGTTGGAGTACATTAGATATGGAGGCCACCAATTACGAACGAGTCATCTCGTCAGTCTTCATTCATGCCTTTGCAACCTCTCACTTTTTCTCAGTGGAACCCTCCTCGATGACAAAGGCATGTTTCGTATAGGATATACTTATACTCCTCTGCAATGAGTACTATGTCCAAGTTCCTTTTTCAGTCAATATAGTTTGGTCTCATTAGTTTATTCTCATAGAGAATAACAACCAAAGGACTAAAAGAACCTCTACCAACTATTTCAAAAAATCGAAAATAAAAGAAAATTCTCATTTCGTGGAAAATAAATAATTTTTGCACTTTATCCTCATATTAAAACTGATAATAGATAACCCAATTACTATTATCTTTAATATTATCAATTTGGCTCTTAAGAGAACTGACATAGCTTCTTGGGAAGGTTAACAGTTTCCTAAGCTAAGTGTGTTGACCCTTACAAATCGACTACCCTTCTAGGTAATAATCCAAAAGATAACTCCATCAAGAGGATAGTCGTTTCTTCTCATTTTTTATGGACAATTCTCGTACTATGATCTCCAACGAGAGCTAGCCGATCACAGTACGTATCCCGGGCATCAACTATGTCCATCTATTAGATCTAGATCCTTGTAGCATCCCCATCCTATACGGGTTCACTCCCAGGGTAACGCAGGGGGATCAACGATCTCTAGTAAGGACCGCGATGGAAGTTGTGAGGTCGTTGGAACCCCTCTCCCATTTAGTCTTTTAAAACAACGTTTTTAAGAAAATGTCCTTTTGAGAATTTCCCATTAAGTATCCCTTTACTCTTTGTAAAATATCTAAATCCATAAATCTCTATGTCAAAGTAAAATCCTTTAAGAGATTTTCTATGGATTAATTTCACCTAGTTAAGTACTTAATGATTTCAAAATTTTCCTTTTAAAACTTTTAAAAGACTTTGGTCTCAAGTTTTATTTGACAAAAATAATTTTTTTGCAAAAATAATTAAAATGATTATTCCTTCTAACTCACAAAAATATCTAAATCCAAAATATTCTCTATGTCAAGGATATAATCCTTTAAGAGAATAACAAAGGATTAATTTTTGCCTTTAAGTTAAAATAACCATTTAGTTAAAAAAAAAAAAAAAAAAAAAGTTTTTCCTTGCCAAAAATTCCCAAGACTTTGGTCTTGAGAAAATGTGTACATAGGTTCACTTAGAAACTAGCATGCTTGAAAACTGTAAACTTTTTTCATGATTTTTTATTTATTAACCTAAATGTCCACATGATAGAATTAAACACATTAATTAATTTAATTAATAGTCTTGTTTAATCCTAAATATCTTACTATTATTTTTCATGCAAAATATTCAAAGAATATTAACTATGCAAAAATAATAACTTCGCCTGGTATGAGGCGCAAAACGAAAAAGAAAAACTGCATGAAATTACAAGAAAAAATAATTTAAAAAATATTCTTCTTGGTCTTCATGCACCCGTCACACCAAATTATGGCTCCTTGAACTCATCAATTGTAGACTAAGACCACACCAAACCTGACCCAAGAAGCCAACCCGCGACCCAGTCAACTAGTAACCAAATTGCAGACGGCATGGCCCTTGCCGGCTGCAGCTTGGTGCAAAAATTGCACCAAGCCGCGAGAGGCTATAGCCTTGCTATAGTTGACCTTGATTGCTCAGCTTCTAGGCATCTTCATTTTCTTTATTTTCTTCTAAGCTTTCCAGTTGTATTACAGGCTCGATTTGATTATAGATTTCAACAAAAATCAATCAAAAATAAACAAATCCCTATGCCTTTAATTACAGGCTTAATGTCTATGTCTTTAATTACAGACTTATACACGATCACTATGAATGCCAGTAGAATACATAGATCCTATTCCTCAACCACGAGGCTTACAGCATATCTATCCATACTAGAAAACACGAAGATTCACAGTTAAACTCAATCAAACATGAATCTAGCCATGATTTATTAACCTAAACATGCTTCTAAGCAAAAAAATGATGGTTTTGATACCATTTGAAGGTGGATCATGACCTTAAGAAGTAATAAAATAATCAAAAAAATGCTAAAAAAATTGCACAATAGAAGAGTTTATATACCTCTATGTTTATATTTGATCGATTGCTTCAGTAAAACTGACGGAATTGGCGTTGGTTGAATGGCTACTGATTCACTTGTAGATGCCTCGGGTTCTTGTCCGACAAGCCTTTTGCTTCTCCTCTACATGAACATATGCAAACTCTCGGCCTTTCGAAATATTATTGCAGCCTAAACTGCGGGTGAAAGCTATTAAGGGAGGAGTGAATGGTCTTCTTCTTAGACTAATTACTACCAAGAAAATATCAAAGAAGTTTTTTTTCTATTTTTTCCTATCAATCTTGTGCAATAGAAGGTGAACCAAATCAAAACTATTCCAGAGAGAAAGAGAGGCGCGGAGACAAAGTCCTATGTTTTTGTGTTTTTTGGTCAAGATTGCTAGACTGATTAAGATAAGCTCCTATTCTTAGTCCTCCTACAAATCCTCATCATATCCCATTTGAAATAAGTTAGGATTTTTGAAATCCCGACTACAAACTACACACATATTAATCGGTTAATGATGTGTTCGGACTTGGGTATAAAAATCATACAATAACTAAGCACATTCCCAATCAAGTTTAAATTAAAATGTTCAACCTAAATCACACATATAAGCAAGCATACTCATCATTAACCGAGCATAGGGTTCAAACGAGTGTCGATCCTCTAGGAATAAATAGACATTAATCACATTTCTTTCATTATTTAACCGACTCGATAAAGTGAAAAATAAATAAAATAAAAGAAAATCAAAATAAAAATATACATGTCAAGAAAGTAGAATTATGTAACTTAAGCCATTGTGTAGACAAACATAATCTTAAAGAACTCAACCATTATTATAACTAATTATTCCCTTGGCATCATGAAGGATTAAAATAGACTCACTTCATTCTAATCCATGAATCCCTATCTTCTAGGTAACTTAACATCACATTCTTGTCTCAACCAATCTTACCCAAAAGATGCATTAAACACAATCATTTGATTAAATTTCCATTCCTGGCAAACTTAAACATGAAACTAACCAATGAATCCATTCCTGACAGACATCAATTAATCTTTAATTTCCTTGTTCTTAGCAGTTAACCCCTTTTCCAAGCAAGATAAAAGACAACAGATATGAAATCAAACAAATTGAAACCACCATCAACCCCTTTTCCAAGAAAATCAATAGAAAGTAACAATCAACCAATCTCGTATTCAGCACAAGTAATTAAATACCAAGAAGAACAATCAATTAATCAAAAGATCAAATACCTCTAAATATCATGAATATCTAAAATAATGTCAAATTACAATAAAACAATTAACATATCACTGTTCAAGAAAAAGAAAACAAAGTAAAAGAAAGCACTCATAGACAAGCCTCCTTCTTCTTCCTTTGAAGACCTTCTTGCACAACCCTCCTTGAACTTGAAGAATTCCTCTTTTGATTGAGTAATTTTCTGTGATAATTAATGAATTCTCTCCCTTTCCCTTATGTTTTTCGTCTATTTAACGGCTTAGGAAATGCCTAAACTTGTAGGTACAAAGTTCTTGGCCGAGTAGAAGTTCGAAGATACTAAAACTCCTCAACTTACCAAAAATCGTGTAGAAAAAATCAAGCACCGCCTTAACATCAGGGCACAGCCGGCGCCGGTTATGTTCTGTTTCTCCACTCATTCGCCGATTTTTCTTCAAATTTTGCACAATGTGTTCCAGAATGCAGCCAGCACCGGTTCCAGCTTCATAGCTGGCACCACCTTGGTTCTATTCTACTCCATTTCAATAATTTTTCGTCACTTCGAAGTTCGTTTCAACAATGCATGGCCGGCACCGGTTCTAGGGTCCTAGCCGGCACCGCCTCTCCTCTGTTTTGCAACCTTTTTGTTCCGCTTTACCCTAAAAATCAGAAATAAAGAATAAAATACCTTTCCAAAGGTAAAATCTCAAATATGAAGGAATATGACTAGTTATTGAATAAAATGTATCACAAAATAACCTCAAATAGCTAGGAAAAACATGACTAATTTAGCCCTTATCAGTCAACCCATCAACCAAAAAAGATCGGGCTAGACCTATTGGACCCTGGTTTAGGTTGTTGGGCTAAATTAATTATTTAAACTAGGACCAATTAGAAGCCCAATACATAATTAATTATTCAACCCAAATAAACCAGTCCAAAACTATAGTCTAAAATAGTTTAGGCCCAGGCTAATTCCAATTGTTCAATCTAGGCTCAAACCCTAAATAATTAATTAACCCGCTAAACTAATTAATTAATTCTCTCTTTGAACTTTTTTTTCTATTCTAACCCAATAAACAAATTAGGCTAATTCTGAATAAAATAAAATCCATTTTAAACAAGACTAGTTTCTCAACATAAATTCATTAGGACTTATAGGGTATTCTAAGGACCAAAAGACACATCTCGTTGGCTACTAAAATGACCAAAATACCCCTACTATAGAAAGAGCTATATTTTACATTTTAAATATTTTTTGATATCACCATAAGGAAATATTGACCCCAAGAAAAATGTTTTATTAGCAAGGTCTCTGACCTACAGGTGTTATGACTAAAATATCCATTTGCGCATCGTCGTACATTTAGAGAGGAAAAGTGTACTACCACCTTTCTAAATGACATCTACCAACCTTAAACCTCTAGTCCAATGATATATGACTCTCTAGAATATTTCTGCTTTACTAAGGAGCTACATAAAGAAAATATCCAGGTCAGGTTCCCCAAGACTCTGGATTATTAGATCATTCGAACAGTCACAAGGGGCGATATAGCATAGAAGGTATCTTGTAAAAATCTATCTTAACTAACTAATCACATATACCTAACATACAAGTATATTGGTCCTACAATAGAATATCAAGTATAGTATATAAAAGCGGACACTTCTTGAAATACCCCATTTTGAACCACCCTTAGTTTATAGGGAGAGATATGCATAGCATCACATCATAAATTTTATTTGATAAATTTAAGCCATTTTTTATGAAGCTTATATGATTTATGTGTTTGATATTTTATGGAGTAATTTATTTGGATATAATTGTGGTAAAGTCTTGTTCTTATAGAGTAGAATTTAACGAAAAAGAAGAATGAAGTGAGTTGGATTGGATTTATGGAAATTTATTTGATGAATAGTATCATAAGAGTGATTATGGAATAATAGCTAGAGCTTGGTGCGTATTCTTTAGTGACTTGAGTTCAAATCCCAATTCCTGCAAACCTTCTACTTCTTACTTCTAATTAAATTCTTTTTCCCCTAATTCCTCTCCTCTTGGCTGAAATCACTAGGGTAGCCACCACCTTGTTTTCCCAATCCCTAAAATATATGAATGTGATTATTTTGGGTTTAACTAAAAAAGAATTAAGGTAAATTAGATTCCTATTATTCTTTAGCTAATATTTTAGGGAGTTAAATATTCCAACATCAAGAATTTCCTAAAGATCTCATTCTAAGGATTTATTATGGAAAGAAAAATATAGAAGTATTTATTTTGGAAACTATATTGTAGCTACTATTTTTAAAAAGAGGAAAGTTCCTCCAAAGTTTATTTTCCCTAAAGAGTTTTATTTGGGAACAAAAAGATATTGTCCAATATTTAATGGAAATAAATATTTTCTCCAAGTTTGTTTCCTTTCGAAAAACTAGTGTTTAAGGAAAAGAAAATTCAACTTTATTCCATGAAACTAGATTTTATCACCAAATATAATAATACATTGATTAATTATTTTTGCCTAAAATAAATTAGGACATTAACTAAATTATTTCTTGGACTAATATTCCATTCTTATACTTGAATTTTCTTGAAAAAGTCCAATCCTAGCCACCACCCTTGGTGTATTTTTAGTTCCTTTCAAATTCTCTAATCATAGAAGAAATTTACCTTAAGTAGTTTTAATCAACCAAAATTCCTTTAGCTAATCAAAAACCAGAATTTTTCCCTTCCTTTCACCCTACTTTCATCCATACTAGCACATACACAAGCTCATGACAATCCCACCTCCATTGCTCTCAAACTCTTTTCTTGTTTTAGATAAAAACAACACAAAAGACCTTTTCCTTTCTCCTCCCAATTTCGACAAAGAGGAAGGCCAAAAACTAGCCACTTTCTTCATCCTTTCCCTCTTACTTTTGGCCACAATAACCACAAAAAAACAGCCATAAAACTCTCACAAAAGCTGCACAATCTTGGCTGCAACATAAGAACTAAAAGCTGTTTTTTTCCTAGTTGTGGTCAAGAGTCTAAAGCAAGGTGCGACTCTTCCAAACACTAAAACACCCAATAACCTATTAGCTTCATCAACCAGCCCTCAAACAAACCCTAAACACTTCCTAAATCTGGAAAATTCCAGCCACCAAAATTGAAAACTAAACCAAGGGTGAGTAACCCTTCAATCCCATTCAACTTGTATTCAATTAATCTTCTCCTTTTCTCCTAAATCTCAGTCATCAAGGGGCTGATTCTTGTCCCCTATTATTGGAGGTTCTCGAACAAAGGTGCAAGAGCCACCAATCAACTCTTCCTTCCCAAGTAAATTCAACCAAGCACCAAAGGCACCAGATTTGCTCTTGTTGTGCCGTCAAAGAGGTAATTGAGGCTTAACTCCTCTAATTTAGATTAGTGTTGAATGTATGGTGGGGATAATATGCATAAAGCCTAGCATGAAAGCATGATTTGATTAGATTGATGAGGTTGATGGTGCAATATAATAAACTAAGCATATATGGCTTTGAATATGGATAAATACCGCTATGATAATCTAAATCTATTGTATGTTGAATAAAAATGAAATATTTGTATGCAATTAGGGTTAATATATGAAGTTAATAGTAATTGAGTATGAAAATCATTATGTAGATAGTTTGATTTATCTATAAGCATGCATAATGATGAGTTACATTATCATGGGAAGCTATGGAGAGGGTTTAATGAATTAGTCTATCTAGATGCCATGGATGAATTAGAAGGTTAATATGATTATAGGGATTCATAAGGCATGATGATAGTGGAATAAAATTTGGATCCTAATTATAGAATCAATGATTCTAGATAAGGAAGAAAGTAAAAGAGAGGGCAAGCATTGTTGTGGTTGATTGCTGAGTATATTTAAGTAAGTCCCTACATAACTGTTTTGCTAAATATTACATGTTTGCAAGTCTTTTGTACAACAATATTGGAATGGTGTCAATATGATAATTGACATGTTAATTGGAAACAATAGTTGAACATGATGAAATGTTATTATGGTATTTTGATAGTGGGATTGAGAACATGGATATTTTACTCTCTAAATGATTTTGTCAAATCTCAACTTTTAACCTAGAAATGATTTATTTTCTTTATCACTAAACGTTTTGAAAAGCTTATATGAAAAACTACATTTTGCAAAGAGAAGGTAATCAATAAATGTAAAAACAAGGAAAATGATTCTGCACCTAAATAATGAGCGTTGAATACTCAGCGGGGGTAGGCTAATGGTAATAGTCTTAGAGAGTTAGACTGAGTCTTCTAGCAGGAGGCTACCTCCAGAAGATAAACTCAGCTTGAAGAGACGATAGTACAACTTAGTCAGGCCGGTCCAAGCTAGCATGTTAGTCCATGTGGACTTTATTTTTTTGGATTGGACAACCGGTGTGTTGAGTGTAGATATGGAGGAGTATCTCACCCTATTGGGTGGATCACCCAATGTCCAATGTTGAATAGTTATATTGGGACGCTATCATGATGGTAATCATGATATGGACTTTGATATTATTATTGAATCAATGCTAATCCCTACTTAATGAATCTATGGTTTTGATGAGTTGATGTTTTATTGAGAACTGTCTTGAATATGATGAGCATTGCTCCACTTAATAACTATTTATTGATGAAAATTTGCTGGCAAAAATATTTTGTAGTTTTGATAAACTTGAATTCATGAAATGTTTAAATGCAACATTCGTACACACTGGACTTACTGAGATGCCAATATCACACTGTTTTATATTATAATTTTAGGGGATTGCTTTTATTGAGCAGGTTAGATGAATAAGAGCTAAAAGTTTATTTTATTTTGTTTTAGCTTTGTATTTCTTTTGAGAGATGATTGTTAGTTTTGAATTGTGGACTTGTGTAAGTTTTGGTTTTGGATGTAATAAGATTATCATTTTATTTTATTTAGCTATTTTTCTTTTGTACCTCATTATAAAGACATCTAGTCCACTGGACGAAGCGACATCTCCACCCTATTTGGGTACGTAGGTTGTGGGGTGTTACAAGTGATATTAAAGCCTAGGTTTAGGTAATTGACTTAATTAAATAGTACCTAAACCCTATGAATTGAGATTTATTGAATAGTACTTGGAAAACCAGTAGGGTCTTGATATAGATGCTACATAGTTGGTTCTCACCCTTCAAAGACTACGAGTGTAAGCAGTGGATCCATCGATAAAAGGATCACTCTGAAGATCCACAGCTATAACCAAAGACTAGCATTTTATGTGTAATCTCACGAGTGGTAGAGCACCTAGCCCCATCTCCACACTAGACTCATTATCATCTGATTCGAAGATAGAACTCGAGGGTGGATGGTTTCTAGATGAAGACGAGGTAGACTATGAGCCACCTATGATAGAAGACTTTGGAGTAGAGGAAGAACCTGAGGATCTGATACCTGAAATACCTGAACTTGAAGAGAATAGAATTAATACACCTATGACCCCATCAATAAAGGAAGAAATTTCGACACTTCTGGAAAATGAGTCAAAATCTAGGAGGCCTAAGAATGCATTAATGGTAGCTATGGAAAAGCTTAGGGATGCGGAGTTGAGGGCCAAGTTGAGGGGTTGGAAAGATGAGGAGTACATTTTGGGTCAACCTAAGAAAAAGCCCCAATCCTTTGGTTTCACAAAGGATTGTATGATAGATCATCCCAACAGCAGTGTAGGATGGATAGTGGAATCTTCTTCTAAGACTTCTGAGAATTCCAGTAACTCTAGTAATGCTTAAGAGTTTATAAGACCTTTAGTGTTTATTCTTTTATTTTCATGAAGAGCTATTCGTTTATTTATTTGGTTCAGAATTTAATCTTTATTTTGAATTTTGTTTAGCCAGCATAAAAGGAGTATCTTGTAGGATACTCCCTTATTTTGTACCAAGTTGGATTTAGTTAATAAAGGCATGATTTTTTTTTTATATTTCTCAATTGTATTTGGAGTGTTATTCATAAAATTTATTTTCCATCGAATTGCAAACTGTTTCAAATCTATAAGCCAATTCATTGCATGTGATGAACTTTTCCCCTAATGAACCTTGTATTGGGTGCAAATAGATAGCACCAAGACAAAGTAGGGCTGCTCGGGAGAGTGAGTCATTAACTTCTGAGTTTGAACAGGCACGGCGATCCACACTAAAGGTGGAGAATTCCAAGCAAGAGCAGGAATTGACATCGAGAAGGTCCAGAGAAGTGACCATGGGGCAAGGCTTTGACAAGATGGCTATCATTCTTCAAAATTTGACTGAGAAGGTAGATAAGGTGGATAAGAAGGCACCTAAGGGTGAAGATGAGGTACTGGAACAATTCTTGAAGTTCCAACCTCTAACGTTCCAGGGGGAGGTGGAATATGAAGAGAAGGCAGGGCAGTGGATTGAGCAGATGGAAGACATTTTTATGACTCTGTAATATACCGAAATGAAGAGGGTGAGGTTTGGTGCATTCAGATTGAAAGGAACTGCCCAAGCATGGTGGTAATAAGTCCAGGAGGACTGGGAGAAAGAAGACTGTAACTGGACATGGGAGGACTTTGTTGAGGCTTTTAGAGCCGAATACATACCGTGATGGATAGCTCAGACGAGGGATATCCAAAGATGGAATTAAGATGGATCCAGCAAAAGTCAAAGTTGCCTCCAATTGGAAATAACCAGAGAGTTTGACTGAGATTAGGAGTTTCCTTGGATTGGCTAGATACTACCATCGATTTATCAAGAACTTCTCTACTCTAGCTACACCAATGACCCGACTGTTGAAGAAGGACGTACCGTTTGTCTGGAGTGATAAGTGTGAGAAAAGTTTTTAGGAGCTTAAGAAAATATTGATGACCGCACTGGAATTGAGGTTACCTGAGAAAGGTAAACCCTATTCCTTATACACAGACGCCTCTAAGGAAGGACTAGAGGCAGTGTTGATGCAAAATAGGAAAGTTATCATCTATGGATCAAGGAAGCTGAAGTCGTACGACGTTAACTATCCAACACATGACTTGAAGTTGGAAGCAATAATGTTTGCTTTAAAGAAATGGTGACACTATCTATATGGAGCAAAGTATGAAGTCTTCATGGATCATAAGAGCTTAAAGTACATCTTCACAAAAAAAAAAAAAAATCTAAGACAGTGGAGATGGATGGAGTTTTTGGAAGAATATAAGTGTCCAATTAACTACCACCCGGGGAATGCTAACATAGTAGCTGATGCATTAAGTCGAAAGGTAAGGATGGATAATATGAGGGTGCAAAAAGTCCAAATAGTATAAGAACTCTTGGAGCGAAAGGCAGAAGTAGGAGAAGGAAGGATCAGCTTGTGCAACCTGAAGATGGAACCTGAGCTGAGGCAAGAGATTAGTGAGGTGCAACAAAGCAATCAGGACTTTCAAACTTTTAAAGCTAAGGAAATCAAAAGAGGAAATAAGGAGTTTAGGACCGATAAAGCCAGAGTGTTGTATTTCTGAGAATAGATATGTGTACCAGTGAAGATGTACTAAGATTTGAAGAAAGCCTACTGGTGGTCGAGAATGAAAAGGGATATGACGCAATACATCTCTACTTGCCTGACTTGTCGGAAAGAATAGATGGAGCACAAGAAAGCAGTTGGATTATTACAACCGTTAGCTATTCCCAAGTGGAAGTGGCAGGAGGTGATGATAGATTTTGTTACCGGATTACCCATTTCGATGACTTTAAAGGATGTCGTTTGGGTTGTGGTTGATAGATTGACCCAGACTGCTTATTTTATTCCAGTAAATGTTAAGGATTCTATGGAGAAACTGGCTAAGACTTATATCCGGAAAGTGGTTAGATTGCAAGGTGTACCGTCAGGTATTATATCTGACAGGGATCCCAAATTTACTTCAAGGTTTTAGACCAAGTTTCAAGAGTCAATGGGAACGACTTTGAAGCTCAGTACTTCTGCTCATCCGCAGACTGACCAGTCCGAAAGAGTTATCCAGATATTAGAGAATATGTTTAGGGCTTGTGTGTTGAATTTTGGAGATAAGTGGTTAAATTGTATACCTTATGCTAAGTTGGCATACAATAACAGTCATCATGCGTCGATTGGATTGGCACATGTGAAGCGTTATATGGACAAAAATGTCAAGTACCGTTATACTAGGGTTGGACTGAGGATGGGCAAATCAACAAGTCTGGAAAGATAAACACTTAGGAGATGGCAGACAAAGTAAAGTTGATAGGAGAAAGACAGAAAACAGCGGAAAGTCGACAGAAGAGTTATACGGACAATAGATAAAGAGAACAAGAGTTTCAAGTGAAAGATTGGACTTTTTTGAAGATAACACCAAGCAGAGGAATTCTGAAGCATTCCACAGGGAGAAATTTGAGTCCTAGATATTTAGGACCATTTCCAGTGATCGAGAAGATTGGACCTGTAGTATATCGATTGGAGTTGCCAGAAGGATTGGCAGGAATTCATGACGTGTTCCATGTATCTCAGTTGAAGATCGAAATATAACCCTAACCCGGAACATGTATTGAATGAGGAGCCATTAATTCTACACCCTAATTTGATCTACGTTGAGAAACTAATTAAGGTTTTGGATCGGAGTATTAAGATGTTAAGGAGTAAACAGATACCTATGATGAAGATTTTATGGAAACATCATGGTACTCAGGATGCAACATGGGAAACTAAAGATTGGGTGAAAAAGAAATATCCAAACTTACTCTAAAGGTATAACGCTCTGAATTTCGAGATGAAATTCTCCTAAGGGGAAGAGAATGTAATACCCCTTTTTGAAACACCCTTAGTTTATGGGAAAAGACATGCATAGCATCGCATCATAAATTTTATTTGATAAATTTGAGCCATTTTTTATGAAGCTTATGTTGGGTATCTGAGGCTCGTATTGTATACGGCACAGTGAAAAATAAAATGAGATACCCTTCCAGAACCCGTCTATGTGTGGAAAACAAGACATAAAGAGAGTAAAGGTAACAGCTTTTACCTTTGGTTGATCGTCCGAAGAACAAACAATTTCTTCTTCAAGTTGGGGAGCGATCCAGCAATCTTCGTGATCAACCTCCACATGAGTTGAACGTCTAACCACTATAATCACAGTCTGTGATTATCTCTAATAGTGATCCACATAGAGGATACACTTAAGTACCAAAATTTCCTGTGTGAGCAGAAACAATAATGACGGCTAGGGTTCTCTTGTTTTCAGCAAAACGAGAAGAAGAGAGAAGAAGGGAAAAACGTGTGACTAGGCTGGGGATTTCGTGTATCTAATCAGCTAGGGTTTTCATGTGTTATATCTACTATATACACACGAAATTGCCTTCCCAAAACTGAGAATTCTAATCCTATTAGAATTCCCTAATTGTAATTGGAAACATCAAATTCTTACAATTACAACTTAGGCCACAAATTATAACTAATTATAATTTGTCAACAACAACTTCTCTTTCTCTCAATTAACCCTACTATGTTATCAAATAACATCTTGAGTATATAATCCTCCATTGTGTGTGACCTATTAGGTTTCCCAGTCAATTGGTAGAGAATATGAATTAATCCAAACGTCTTTGAGATTAATAATCCATAACTAATTAAAATTAATCCTATTAATTCTAATCAGAATTGGTTTATTAATTCATCAATTAATAAACCCATATTCTGAGATCATGAGCGGTATCTAGCAACACATCATGACCACCTAAGAGTCCAAGAAGTCAAGTGGCTTGACATAAACCCTTCAATAACAAACTTCAATGTAATTAACTCCTTTCACCATACAATATCTCATTCAGTTTGGAGTACGGAATTAGTGCCAACTCCCTCCAGAAATAATTCTGACCCGAATACAATAGTACTTGTACCAGGAACCCACTACTCTAGATGTGTATCAATTGAACTATTTCCAATACACAATTTGCCTTAACTAAGAACTTTCCGAGTAGTAATTCCTACAAGTGGCCGTGAGATATTCGCCCCTACTATTAGGAGTGGTGAATCCTTTATTGACCCTCTCAACTACTTTCGTTTACCTCACAATATACCCAATATCCATCTCAGAGGCAGCCCTCGATCGAGCTCCGGAGATTGGAATCAAAGTATAAGGCTCAGCAAACAAAGTACCTTGGAGATCTCAAGTCTAAGAATAATTGTACGTTTGCTATATTGAGATTATATTACTAGCACTAAATAGTTATCCATGTGATTATCTCAAAGTTAGGTCATTCAATGAACTTGTTCCATTAATAAGCATCCATGTGTTAACTTTGAGTATCTCAATACTCACGGTTATGAGAACCACCACCTGATCAAATCAGGAAGTCTAACGCATGCTAGTCTTAACGCATTAATAATGTCTTGTCTCATTAATACTGTAACTAGGGACTATTTAAGTACCAACACCATCCAGTATAGTAGGAATCTCATATCATGATCTCTATCATGATTTCCTTTACATAGTGTTGTACTAGGGACTTATCGAATAGTTATATTAATTAAAGTATGCAAAAGAAACTGTAAGATAAATAATGCCTTTTATTAAAAGAAAATGTGTCATATACAATGTACAAGTGATTACCTCTAGGGCACAACACTAACAGACTCCCACTTGCACTAGAGCCAATCATTCCTGTATCTAATACTGAATGATTTAACCTGACAATCATGTTTCTTTTGGGATAGTGCTTTCGTAAGTGGGTCAGCTAAGTTCTCATCCATGGGAACTCTCTCTATATTTATTTCCTTAGCTGCGTCAGAAGCGACTATGTACTCAGCTTCTGTCGTAGAGTTGGCAATAATCTCTTGTTTGGAACTTTTCCAACTTATTGCCCTCCACATAACGTAAACACATAGCTGGATTGTGATTTGAAATCATCTTTGTTAGATTAAAAATTGGTATCATTATACCCGTTTATTTTCAAATCACCTTCTTCATATACTAAGAACATATCCTTAGTCCTTCGTAAGTACTTAAGGATGTTCTTTACAGCCGCCCAATGACCCTCACCAGGGTCGAATTGGTATCAGCTCGTCAAACTGAGAGCATAAGATATATCAGGCCTAGTACATATCATAGCGTACATGATAGATCCAACTGTCGAGGCATATGGAATAATACTTCTGTGATCCCTTTCAACTTGTGTCTTGGGAGACATTGACTTTGAAAAGGCTTACACCATGTGACATGGGTAAGAATCCCTTTTTGGATTGATCCATGCTAAACCTCTTTAGCACTTTATCTATGTATGTAGACTGTGAAAGACCAAGCAACCTTTTGGATCTATCTCTATAGATCCTTATTCCAAGAATATAGATTGCTTCTCCAAGGTCTTTCATGGAGAATTGTTTGGATAACCAAACTTTAACCGTTTGCATGACAAGTATATCGTTTCCTATTAGCAATATGTTATCTACATAAAGTAGTAAGAACACGATTGCACTCCCACTAACTTTCTTGTATACACAAGGCTCATTCATATTTTGAATGAAACTAAACTCTTTGATTGTTTCATCAAAACGGATGTACCAACTCCTAGAAGCCTGCTTAAGTCCATAAATGGACCTTTGCAGCTTACACACCTTTGTGCTATCATTGGATGTGAAACCCTCAAGTTGTGTCATATACACTTCCTCAGTCAGATTTCCATTTAGAAAAGATGTTTTCACATCCATTTTCCAAATCTCATAATCATAATGAGTAGCAATATCTAGGAGTATCTTGATGGATTTCAACATGCCTACTGGCGAGAAGGTTTCATCATAGTCAATACCATGTTGTTGACGATAACCTTTCGCCACTAGTCGTGCTTTATAGGTATCTAAGTAACCATCAATGTCCGTTTTCTTCTTGAAAATCCACTTGCACCCAATAGGTTTAATTCTTTCGGGTGGATCAACCAAAATCCATACTTGGTTGTCGTACATAGAACCCATCTCTGACTTCATGGCCTCAAGCTATTTTCCAGATTCTGAACAATTCAGAACATCCTTGCAGGTAGTAGGCTCATCTTCATCTATGAGCAATACGTCATTGTGGTCACTAATGAGAAATCCATATCTCTCAAGTGCCACACGTATCCTACTAGATCTACGAAGTTCTTGTGTATTAGAAGGTTCATCTATTCTCTCAATAGTTGTGGGGTTAGACGGTTGATCCTCGTTTGTTTGATCTTCATGAACTTCACTAAGTTCAATCTTATTCCCACTGTCTCTTTTCAGCATGTGCTCCTTCTCTAAGAAGATGGCATGCTTCGAAACAAACAATTTATTTTCGGAGGGTAGATAGAAGTAATATCCGAAAGATTCTTTCGGACATCCCACAAACAAACACTTGTCGGACTTACTATCAAGTTTGTCAGACTGTGGCCTTTTTACAAAGGCAAGACAACCCCATACTCGCAAGTGAGATAACTTTGGTCTTTTACCAAAGAACATCTCAAATGGGGTAGTATTAACCGATTTTGTCGGAACTTTATTTAGTATATAAATAGAAGTTTCTAGTGCATGCCCCCAAAACGATTTTGGTAGGTCTGCAAAAGCCATCATGGTCCGTACTATGTCTAGAAGGGTTCGATTCCTTCTCTCAGATACACCGTTATGTTGAGGTGTATATGGTGGAATCCATTGAGATAATATCCCATTATCTCTAAGATAACTCAGAAACTCTTGGCTCAAGTATTCTCCTCCTCGATCAGATCTTAGAATCTTAATACTTTTGCCAAGTTGTGTCTCTATTTCATTCTTGAAGTATTTGAACCTTTCAAAGGCCTCAGATTTGTATTTCATTAAGTACAAATTCCGGTATCGTGAAAAGTCATCGATAAAGGTTATGAAATAGTTGTAACCTCCTCTTTCTTGTATTAACATTGGGCTACATACATCAAAATATATGAGTTCTAATAACTCCTTGGCCCATTCTCCTTTTCCTGGAAAAGGAGTTTTAGTCATTTTACCTAGTAAACAACATTCATATGTGCCATATGATTCATAATCAAATTACCCTAAGTCACCAAGCTTGTGTAACTTAGAAATACGATTTTCGTTTACATGGCCCAAACGACAATGCCATAAGTAAGAGGTGTTAGAGTTATCTATTTTAGGTTTCTTATTATTTATATTGAGAATTGGATTATCCAAGTCTAGAATATATAAACCATTAACCAAAGTTGCTGAACTATAGTGAATATCATTTAATGAAAAAGAACAACATTTATTCTTAAATATTTAATGAAATCCACAAAAGTCTCAACACACAACTGAGATAATGTTTTTCATTAAAACTGGTACATAATAACAGTTTTGCAGTTCTATAATTAATCCCGAAGTCAGGTTCAGCTCGTATGTCCCCACAGCAAGTGCAGCAACATTTGCCCCATTTGCAGTACGTTGGTCCACATCGCCTTTATCTTGCCTTCTACTGCTCTTTAGTCCCTACAAGTTATTGCATAAATGAGATCCACATCCGGTATCTAATACCCATATCTTATTTCTAAAGGCAGTATTTATCTCAATCATAAACATACTTGGAGAAGAAGTAGAAGTGCTTGTAAGCTTCTCCTTCTGCTTCTTATCCTTAATGATCTCCAAGTAGGATTTGCAGTTGCACCTCCAGTGGCCCATCTTCCCATAATACTGGCATGGGCCCTTGATAGTTGCGTCCTTCTTGTTCACACCATCTTTAGGCTTCATGGGAGCCTTCTTCTTCTTCTTTTGAACTTTCTTCTTAGAAGAGGAAGATTCTACCATTAAAACCGCATTAGAATCCTTCTTCATGGAGGACTTCGAAGTTTTGAGAAGATCGATCAACTCAGGAATGGTGGACTCAATCTTGTTCATCTGATAGTTAATCACAAATTGTGGAAACTATTAGGCAAAGATTATAGAATTAAGTCAACACTTAAGTCATGATCCCTTGCAAACCTGAGTGATCCAAACTTCTCGATCAAGCCCAGCATCTTCAGCCCATGAATGGCCACAAAAGAACCCTCTACCATTTTGCAACGAAATAGTTGCTTCGAGATCTCATATCTCTCAGTTCTGGCTTGGGCATCAAATAACTCTCGAAAATATAAAATGATCGATTGAGCATCCATATACTCGTGCTGTTTTTGCAACTCAAGAGTCATGGATGCTAGCATAATACATGATGTTGTATCACTATCCTCCTTGTACCTCCTATGGACAACATGCTCATCAGCATGAGCATCTTAGGCTAGTGGTGGTGGAATATGAGCATCTAGCACGTAGAGCAACTTTTCCGATTTGAGAACGATTCTCAAATTTCTATACCAGTAGAGATGTTTCATTCGATAAACTTATTGGATTTCAAGATGCTACGTAAGTTCAAGTTCATTGACATGATGCAAATGACCTAGATGTAAAGATAGAGAACATTACCTACTTGTATATGCACATGATATGCAAATAATTAGGACTTTAATTAAATGCATTTTTACTCCACTATTTTACTCAAACCAATAGTCCCCACTACTAATTCGGGAAAGCCCGTTAGAAGCTTTCCTAGTGGACCGATATCTAAATTCTTTAAGAATAACCTTGGATTTGCCCAACAAGCCATCCTTAAGTTCATTGGTAGGTATCCAATACCAATTACATCGTATGTAACTACCGGATCATTGGGTTATTAATAGCTTTTAATCTTAAAGTCTTTTGGGCTACCTCAACATTTCCTCTAAATTTCTTTATGCTTGAATTTGTCCAACCAGAATAAAAAATTTAGTTAAACCCGACCCATTAATCGGGAATTTAATTCCATAGCTTGAACATACCCAATGTCAAGTAGGCTTGGGTTTGCCCAACAACCTGGTCTCGAAAAAGGATTCTCGTTCTTACTATATTAATGGAAGGAATTAGGTTTAATATTAATTGAGGGATTTGTTCCTTTTAGTGATTTTGTTGGATGACATGCATAAAAATCAATAAATCACATAATTGATAATCATGGTAATAAAGCGATTACGTGATATGGTTATGGACTTTTACCCTAAATTAATTTCTTTGAGCAATAAAAGAAATTAATATAGTTAATCCTATGTGTTCATGCATGATTTAAGTAGAAGGTCTTACCTCATTGCCTTGTTTTGGTTGCCATCCCCAGAATGGAATAATTCTACTCCTATCTAACCTATGTAAACTAATTACATAATTTCCTAAAGAGAGAAAACCTTGAGTTACATTCGAGGGGAGTTAGATGAGAAGAGAATTACACAAGAATTCAAGAGAAGGCAGGACACGCAGGCCCTATTTCATAAAACCAAAACTATAAAATGCATGAACAGATATAATTAGTTTTAGTCCATAACTATCCACCGTGCCATTGATTATGTTTAAACAAAATAAACATATACTTTTATCATTCCAAAATCACTATTTTGGAATGACAAAACAGAATTCTAGAATCACCATTTTAGAAAGATACACTAATTTTATATTTTCAAAATCATTATTTTGAAAAATAAAATCGTTTGAATCAAAACTAATTTTGAGAAAATGCTTTTGGGTCCCATTTCTCATCAAATGAGATTTTTCCTTCCAAAATTCTGTTCCGAATTTTTTTTTTTTAATAAAATACCTGGAGGTTGCAAACAGAGCAGAACCTGCGCCGGTTTGGAAGCCGGAGCAGGCGCCAACTCTGTTCTGGTTTTCAAAAAATTTTTCTCTTCCAAAAACGATTTTCGGACATTGCAAACAGAATAGAACTGGCACCGGCTTGGAAGCCGGAGCCGGCGCTGCCTGTGTTCTACAACAATGGGGGCGATATTTCAAAAACTTCCAGAAATAATTTGCAAATTTTCAGTGAGAACAATTCTCAGCTGTATTTTCTATTTTGGAAGCTATAAACAACAACCAATTTGTTAGTTTAAATAAAATCACAATGGAAAATTAAGATGAAACGGAGGACAACATCCATGTTGCAGAAAAACGTTTTTCCTGCAAAAATTTTCAGCACAAAAGAAAGCATCTTTTCGAAATACGCTGTGACTTTTACACAATTATATTATGCTATAGACCCAACCCATAAAGATTGAAACAATTTCGACTCAAGTGAAAACGATTTTCACAGCAAACAAAGACAAACATGAAAATAATTTTTCATACCAAAACAATGTTCGTAGACCACATATAGCATGTCTCTGATACCACAGTTGGGTATCCGAGGCTCGTATCGTATACAGCGCAGCAAAAAATAAAACGAAATACCCTCCCCAAACCCATATATGTGTGGAAAACAAGACATAAAGAGAGTAAAGGTAACAGCTTTTACCTTTGGGTGATCGTCTGAAGAACCAAAAATTTCTTCTTTAAGTCGGGGCGCGATCCAGCAATCCTCGTGATCAACCTCTACGTGAATTGAACGTCTAACCACTATAATCACAGTGTGTGATTATTTCTAATAGTGATCCACACAAAGGATACACTTAAGTACCAAAATTTCCTGTGCTAGCAGAAACAATAATAGCAGCTAGGGTTCTCTTGTTTTCAGCAAAACGAGAGGGAGAGAGAAGATAGGAAAAATGTGTGACTTAGCTGGGGATTTCGTGTATCTCATCAGCTAGGGTTTTCGTGTGTTATATCTACTATATATCACACGAAATTTTCTTCCCAAAACTGAGAATTCTAATCCTATTAGAATTTCCTAATTGTAATTGGAAACATCAAATTCTCGCAATTACAACTTGGGCCACAAATTATAACTAATTATAATTTGTCCACAACAACTTATTTTCTCTCAATTAACCCCACTATGTTATCAAATAACATCTTGTGTATATATAATCCTCCCTTGTGTGTGACCTAATAGGTTTTCTAGTCAATTGGTAGAGAATATGAATTAATCCAAACATCTTTGAGATTAATAATCCATAATTAATTAGAATTAATCCTATTAATTCTAATCAGGATTGGTTTATCAATTCATCAATTAATAAACCCATATTCCCAGATCATGTGTGATATCTAGCAACACATCATGACCACCTAAGAGTCCAAGAAGTCAAGTGGCTTAACATGAATCCTTCAATAACAAATTTCAGTGCAATTAACTCCTTTCACCATATAATATCTCATTCGGTTTAGAGTACAGAATTAGTGCCAACTCCTTCCAGAAATAATTTTAGCCCGAATACAATAGTACTTGTACCAGGAACCCACTACTCTAGATGTGTATCAATTGAACTATTTTCAATACACAATTTGCCTTGGCCAAGGACTTTTCGAGTATTAATTCCTACAAGTAGCCGTGAAATATTTGTCCCTACTATTCGGAGTGGTGAATCCTTTATTGACCCTCTCAACTACTTTCATTTACCTCATAAAGTACCCAATATCCATCTCATAGGCGGCCCTCAATCGAGCTCCGGAGATTGGAATCAAAGCACAAGGCTCAGCAAACAAAGTACCTTGGAGATCTCAAGTCTAAGGATACTTGCACATTTGCTATATTAAGATTATATCACTGGCACTAAATAGTTATCCATGTGATTATCTCAAAGCTAGGTCATCCAATGAACTTGTTCCATTAACAAGCATCCATGAGTTAACTTTGAATATCTCAATACTCACGGTTATGAGAACCACCGCCTGATCAAATCAGGAAGTCTAACACATGCTAGTCTTAACGCATTAATGATATCCTGTCTCATTAATACTATGACTTGGGACTATTTAAGTACCAACACCATCCAATGTAGTAGGAATCTCATATTATGATCTCTATCATGATTTCCTTAACACAGTGTTGTACTAGGGACTTTATCGAACAGTTATATTACTTAAAGTAAACAAAAGAAATTGTAAGATAAATAATGCCTTTTATTAAAATAAAATGTGTCATATACAATATACAAGTGATTGCCTCTAGAGCACAACACTAACAGCTTATATGATTTATGTCTTAGATATTTTATGGAGTAATTTATTTGGATATAGTTGTGGTAGCCTTTGTTCTTATGGAATAGAATTTAATAAAATAAGAATGAAGTGAGTTGGATTAGATTTATGGGAATTTATTTTATAATTAGTATCATAAGAGTGATTGTGGAATAATGGTTAGAGCTTGGTGCGCATTTTTTGGTGACTTGAGTTCAAATCTCAACTCTTGCAAACCTTCTCCTTCTTCTTTCTATTTAAATTCTTTTTCCCCTAATTCCTCTCCTCTTAGCTGAAATCCCTACGGTAGACGCCACCTTGTTTTCCTAATCTCTAAAATATAGGAATGTGATTATTTTGGGTTTTGCTAAAAAGGAATTAAGGTAAATTAGATTCCTATTATTCTTTAGTTAATATTTTAGACTAATCTTTTAGGATGTTAAATATTTCAACATCTAGAATTTCCTAAAGATCTTTTTCTAAGGATTTATTATGGAAAGAAAAATATAGAAGCATTTATTTTGGAAACTATATTATAGCTACTATTTTTAAAAGGAGGAAAGTTCCTCCAAAGTTGACTTTCTCTAAAGATTTTTATTTGGGAATAAAAAGATATTGTCCAATATTTAATGGAAATAAATATTTTCTCCAAGTTTTGTTTCCTTTCAAAAAAATAGTATTAAAGGAAACGAAAATTTAGCTTCATTCCATAAAACTATATTTTATCACCAAATATAATTATACCTTAATTAATTATTTTGCCTAAAATAAATTAGGACATTATCCAAATTATTTCTTGGGCTAATATCCCATTCTTATTACTTGAATTTTTTGGAAAAAGACCAACCCTAGCCGCCACCCTTGGTGTATATTTAATTCCTTTCAAATTCTCTAATCATAGGAGAAACTTACCTTAAGTAATTTTAATCAACCAAAATTCTTTTAGCTAATAAAAAACCAGACTTTTCCCCTTCCTTTCACCCTTGTTTCAGCCACCCTAACACACACACAAGCTCACGAAAATCCTAACTCCATTGCTCTCAAACTTTTTTCTTGTTTTAGCTAAAAATAACACATAAGACCTTATTCCTTTCTCCTCCCAATTTTGCCCAAGAGGAAGGGTAAAACCCAAACTCTTTCTTCACTATTTCCCTCCAACTTTTGGCCACAATAACCACCAAAAAAAAGCCATAAAATGCTCACAAAAGCTACACAATCTCAGCTACAACAAAAGAACCAAAAGCTGTTTTTTTCCCTAGTTGTGGTCAAGAGTCCAAAGTAAGGTATGACTCTTCCAAATACTAAAACACCCAACTCTAACCTATTTCCTTCATCAACCAGCCCTCAAAAAAACCCTAAACACTTCCTAAATCTGGAAAATTCCAGCCGCCACTCTCTCTAAGGTTTTCGTCCATTTCAATCTCCAATCCTTTCCAAAATTGAAAACTAAACAATAGGTGAGTAACCCTTCAACCCCATTCAACTTGTATTCAATTAATCTTCTCATTTTCTCCTTAATCTCAATTATCAAGGGGCTGATTCTTGTCCTCTCTTATTAGAGGTTCTCGAACAAAGGTCCAAGAGCCACAATCAACTCTTCCTTCCTAAGTAAATTCAACCAAGCACCAAAAGCGCCACCTTTGCTCTTGTTATGCCATCAAAGAGGTAATTGAGGCTTAACTCCTTTGATTTAGATTAAGGTTGAATGTATGGTGGGAATAATATGCATGAAGCCTAGCATAAAAGTATGATTTGATTAGATTGATGAGTTTGATGGTACAATATAATGTACTAGGCATATAAGGCGTTAAATAAGGATAAATATTGCTATGGTGATCTAGATCTATTGTATATTGAATAAAGATGAAATATTTTGTTGTGATTGAAGGCACGAAAATCAGGAAAACATAGGGCACGCAGCGGAAGCGAACATAAAAAAACTAGAAAAACACAAGAATAGGGATTCCAAGATAGGGTCAGCACCGACACCAGCTGCCCTAGCCGGCGCCGGTTGCGCTCTGGACAAATCCCAAGGTTTTAAAATTTTTACCTCTTCTTCTGGTTCTCAAAGGTGGCTAGACCGGAACGTGCGCAACCGGGGTAGGTGTGCTAGTAGAAGCTTCTAGTGCAATTCTTGCAAGCCTCCTACTCCACCTTTACATGCATGTGAACACCGAACTCTCAGTCTTCCAGTATATGGCCTGCCTAACTGCCATTTGGTGAACAACTAACAGGCTAGGGAATTCTCTGGAGAGAGAGAGAGAGAGACGCTTGGCCTTTTCCACAGAGAAGAAGCCATCTCTTAGATTGTGTGTTCTGTAACAACGACGTTATTTTCAATCCTCCTGTTTAACCTAAATAAAACCCTAGGTTAAACTGGATTGGGTCATTGGACTCTTAGTTTAACCTTTTGGGCTTAATTAATTATTCTAGTCAGAACTAACTTAATAGCCCAACAACTAATTAATTTTTCCAGCCCAAATAAAACAGTCCAATTAAATAAGCCTAAATCAATTTAGTCCCAAGTTAATCCCTAATTATTCAAATTGGGCCAAAGCCCTGAATAATTAATTAACCCACTAAACTAATTTAATTAATTCTCTCTCTCCATAGACCTTTATTTTATTCTAACCCAATAATTAAATTAGGCTACTTAAATAAAATAAATTTAATTTAATTTAATTTAATTCCTTAGCCCGTATTTAATTAGGACTCACGGTCTATACTGTGGACCAAAAGACACACTGCATTGGCTACTAAAATAACCAAAATACCCTTGCCATATAAATAGCTATATTTTGCATTTTAAATATTTCTTGATATCACCATAAGAAAATATTGACCCCAAGGACAGTGCTATGTTAGCAAAGTCTCCGACCTACAGGTGTAATGATTAAAATACCCCTCTATACATCGTTGTACATTCAGAAAGGAAGAAGTGTACTAACATCTCTCTAAATGACATATACCATCCTTAGGCCTCTAGTCCAATGATTCACGACTTCCTGGATTGTTTCCGCTTTCCAAGGGAGCTACCCTAAAGCAAACATCCAGATTATGTTTCCCAAGGCCCTGGATATTTAGATCATTCATACAACTACAAGGGGCGAAATAGTATAGAAACTATCTTGTACAAGTCTGTCTTAACTAACTAGTCACACAAACCCAACATGCAAGTATATTGGCCCTACAATAGAACTTCAACTACAGCATATCAAAGTATATACTTCCAGCTTCGTCAGACCACCAACTTATACTCAAGTCCTACAGTACTAGTCCACACTATAGCAGTAGTAGTCTAGGTTTCTACCATATAGTACTTTTAGTAACCACTACTACAGGTCCTGTTCTACGTATTCAAAATACGCTTATGTCATGAAGTGAGTGGACTATTCATTGGCTAAAGCTAAGTCATTCCCCATTTAGAATTCACAACATAATAACCTAGACATGATGAGATTCCTATTCTCATCAATCGGTTAAGAACAAAAGTTTGTGTTAAGTAACTCATGATCCATACCTTACTATGAAAGACCTCTATTCACATGGACCACTTACCTAAACACAATGGGTCTTTTCCTAACGTAATTGTGCACAAATAAAATTATAAATCCACAAACAATTTCTAAAAATAAAATTTTTTATTAAAACATTTTATTTTTTACATTAGAAACCTAGTCTAAGAGGGCATACATCCCAACGGCGATTAGGGTTAATATATGAAATTAATGGTAATTGAGTATGAAAGTCATTATGTAGATGCTTTGATTTGTCTATAAGCATGCATAATGATGAGATATATGATCATAGGAAGCTATGGCAAGGGTTTAATGAATTAGTCTATCTAGATACTATGGATGAATTAGAAGGTTAATATGATCATAGGGATTCATAAGGTATGATGATAGTGGAATAACATTTGGATCCCAATTATAGAATCAATTATTCTAGAAAAGGAAGAAAGTTAAAAAGAGGACAAGCATTGTTGTGGTTAATTGCTGAGTATATTCAAGTAAGTCACTGCATAACTATTTTACTAAATATTACATGTTTGCAAGTCTTTTGTACAATGATATTGGAATAGTGTCAATATGATGATAGATATGTTGATTGGAAACGAAGGTTGAACATGATGAAATGTTATTATGGTATTTTAATACTTGGATTGAGAACGTAGATATTTTATTTTAGAAATGATTTTATCAAATCTCAACTTTTAAACTGAAAATAATTTATTTTCTTTATCACTAAACGTTTTGAAAAACTTATTGTAAAAAACCATGTTTTGCAAAGACAAGGTAATCGATGAATATGAAAACAATGGAAATGATTTTGTACCTAAATGATAAGCGTTTATTACTCAGCGAGGGTAGGCTAGTGGTAACAGTCTTGGAGAGTTAGACTAAGTCTTCTGGAAAGAGGCCACCTCCAGAAGATAAACTTAACTTGAAGAGGCGATAGTACTACTTAGACAAGCCGGTTTGAGCTAGCATGTTGGTCCATGTGGACTTAATTTTTTTCAAATTGGACAACCAGTATGTTGGGTGTAGAGATGAAGGAGTATCTCACCCTAGTGGGTGGATCACCCACTGCCCAATGTTGAACGATTATATTAGGATGCTATCATGATGGTAATCATGATATGGACTTTGATATTATTATTGAATCATTGCTAATCCCTAATTAATGAATATATGGTTTTGATGAGTTGATGTTTTATTGAGAACTATCTTGAATATGATGAGCCTTACTCTGCTCAATAACTGTTTATTAATGAAAATTTGCTTGCAAACATATTTTGTGGTTTTGATAAACATGCATTCACAAAATGTTTAAATGCAACATTCGTACATACAGGACTTACTGGGATGTCAATCTCACACTGTTTTATATCATGATTTCAGGGGGGTGCTTTTATTGAGCAGGTTGGATAAATAAGAGCTGGAAGTTTATTTTATTCTGTTTTAGCTTTGTATTTCTTTTGAGAGACGACTGTTAGTTTTGAATTTTGGACTTGTGTAAGTTTTGGTTTTATATTTAATAAGATTATCATTTTATTTTATTTAGCTATTTTTCTTTTGTGCCTCGTTATAAAGACCCTTGGTCTACTAGACGGGGTGACATCCCCGCCCTATTTTGGTACGTAGGTTGTGGGTGTTACATTCTAACTTCGTCAAACTACTAATTCATACTCAAGTCATAGAGTATAAGTCCATACTATGGCAGTAGTAGTCTAGGTTTCCACCATATAGTACTTTGAGAAACTATTAATACAGGTCTAGTGCTACATATTTGAAAAACGCCTATGTTATGAAGTGGGAGGATTACTCATTGGCTAAAGGTAAGCCATTCCCCATTTACAATTCATAACGCAATAACCTTGCCATCATGATATTCTCATTCTCATCATCCAGTTAAAAATAATAATTTATGTATTAAGTAACCTATGATCTATACATTACTATGAAGGACCTCTATTCACATGGATCACTTACTTAAATATAATAGGTCTTTTCTAGCAAAATTATGTATAAATTAAATTGTAAAAACGTAAATAATTTATGAGAATAAAATATTTATTAATTAATTCCAAATTACAGTCTTAGTAGGCATACATTTCAACAGAAACCTTTTCCCCGATAGCCATACTTAAGTCCATTCGTATCCTCATTATCATTACATGTCATTATGACTACAAAATATAGCAAATGGATGTCTAGATGGCCTTTCTCAATGGCCATCTTAGTGAAGACATGTATATGTTCCAACCGAAAGGCTTTATTGCTAAAGGCCAGAAATATATGGTTTATAAACTTAAGAAGTCTATCTATAGACTTAAGCAGGCGTCGAAAGTATGGAACATTCATTTTGATGAGACTATAATGCCGTATGGTTTCACTCAAAATGAGAAACTATGTGTGTACAGGAAACTTGAAGATATTAATGTGGTTTTTTTTGTACTCCATGTGGATAATATACTACTCATTAGAAATGATGTAGGAACATTATCATCTACTAAAGTTTGGCTATTAAGTCAATTCAGTATGAAGGACTTGGGAGAAGCTAATTACATTCTCAGTATTAAGCTTCTTTGAAATAGGAAGTAGAGAATGTTAAATTTATCCCAAGCAGCATACATTGACAAAATGTTAGCCATGTACAGCATGGACTCATGCAAAGGAACAATAATCCCTTGCAGATATAGGTTGTCTTTTTTTTCAGAGGACTGTCCTATGTTACAAGAAGAAAAAGACAGAATGAGTAGGATTCTCCACACTTCGGCTGTGGGAAGTCTCATGTACACTATGCTATGTACCAGGCTAGATATCTATTTTGTCGTAGGTTTAGCCAGCAGATATCAGCCAAACCCTGAAAAGGTTCATTGGCAAGCTGTAAAGTATATTCTCAAATACGTCAAGGGAACGAGAGATTATTATGCTAGTTTACAGGACTAATGACTTGGTTCCTATAGGATACACAGACTCAAACTTCTAGGTGGATATGGATAAGAGAAAATCCATTAGTGGATATGTCTTCACCTTTTATGGATGAGCAATTTCATGAAGGAGTATTAAGCAGCCTTATATTGCTGATTCAACCATAGAAGTTGAGTATGTGATAGCTTCAAAAGCATCTAAGGAAGTGGTTTGGCTCTGAAAGTTCCTCACAGAACTTGAAGTCATGTCACAGATGGATAAACCAATTATGTTGTATTACAACAACACTGGCACAGTCTCACAATCCAAAGAACCTAGGAACTACAAGAAATGGAAGAATATAGAGAGAAAATATCACCTGATCCAAAATTTTATTTAGAGACGGGAAGTTATAGTGGAATAGCTAGCCTCATAGAACAATCTAGCTGATCCATTCACTAAACCTTTAGCTAAGAGAGTTTTTAGAAGATACTTAGATGCCATAGGGGTGGATACCTATGGACTTACTTAGTCTTAGAATACAAGTGGGAGATTGTTGGAATGTAGACCCACTAAGACTGTATTTTTTTATATAATTTTGAACTAATTAATAAAATTTATATTCTTAGAAATTATTTATGTTTTCACAATTTTATTTATGTACAATTTCACTGGAAAAGACTTAATGTGTTTAAGTAAGTAATCAATGTGAATAGAAGTCTTTCACAGTAAGGTATGGATCATAAGTTACTTAATACATAAACTATTGTTCTTAACCGAATGATGAGAATGGAAATCTCATCACGGTAAGATTATTGTGTTATAAATTCTAAATGTTGGATAGTTTACTTTTAGCCAGTAAGTAGTCCTCTTACTTCATAACATAAGCGTATTTCGAATATATAGAACTGGACATGTAGTAATGGTTTTCAAAAGTACTATATGGTAGAAACCTAGACTACTATTGCTATAGTGTGGACTTATATTCTATGACTTGAGTATGAGTTGGTGGTCTGACGAAGCTAGAAGTGTATGCTTTGATATACTATAATTAAGGTTCTATCGCAAGACCAATATACTTGTATGTTGGGTATATATAACTAGTTAATTAAAACAGACTTATACAATATAGCTTCTACACTATATCGCTTCTTATAACTGTTCGAATTATCTAATAATTCATGGCCCTAGGGAACATGACTTAGATATTTGTTTTAGGGTAGCTCTCTATAAAGCAAAAACTTTCTAGAGAATAATGGATCATTAGACTAGAGGTCTAAGGATGATAGATATCATTAAGAGAGGTATTAGTACACTCTTCCTCTCTAAATGTACAGCGATGCGTAAAGGAGTATTTTAGTAATAACACCTGTAGGTCAGAGACTTTGCTAATGCAATATTTTCTTTATAATCAATATTTCCTTATGGTAGTATTAGAACATATTTAAATTCAAAATACATATATTCTATAGTAGGGGTATTTTGATCATTTTAGTAGCCAAAGTGATATGTCTTTTGGTCCTCGAAATAGCCGATAAGTCTTGATAGATTTGGGTTGAGGAATTAGTCTTGTTTAAAATAGATTTTATTTTATTCAAAGTTAGCATGGTTCATTTATTGGATTAGAATAAAATAAAAGGCCCAAAAAGAGAATTAATTAATTAGTTTAGCAGGTTCATTTTTCAGGATTTGAGCTCGAATTTAACAATTGGAATTAACCTGGGCCAAAACTATTTTAGACTGGTTTATTTAGGTTGAATAATTAATTATTTATTGGACTACTAATTGGTCTTAGTTTAAATAATTAATTTGGCCCAATAGCCTAAACTAGGGTCCAATAGGTCTAGCCCAAGTCATTTTAGGTTGATGGGTTGATCGGCTACTCTGTGTGTGTAGTTTGTAGCCGGGATTTGAAAAATCCTAGCTTAGTTCAAATGGGATACGATGAGAATTTGTAGGAGGACTGAGAATAAGAGCTTATCTTAATCAGTCTAGCATTCTTGATCAATACACACAAAACACAGGACTTTCTCTCTTGCTGCCTCTCTTTCTCTCTAGAATAGCTTTGTTTATGTTCACCTTCTATTGCAGAAGAGTGATAGGCAAAACAAAAAAAAAAAGTTTCTTTGATATTTGCTCAGTAGCAATTAGTCTAAGAAAAAGACTATTCACTCCTTCCATAATAGCTTTCACTAGCGGTTCAGGCTACAGTAATATTCCAAAAGGCCAGGAGTTTGTGTGTGTTCATGCTGAGGAGAAGTAGAAGGCTTGCCAGATAAGAACCCGAGGTGTCCACCAGTGAACTGGTAGCCGTTCAACCAACGCCAATTCCATCAATTTTAACTAAGCCATCGATCAAATATAAATGCAAAGGTATATAAACTCTTCCACTTTGCAATTTTTTTGCATTTTTTTATTTTTTTATTGCTTCTTTAGGCCGCGATCCACCTTTAATCAGTCAAACCCAGGAGAGATTCATTGGCATGTTGTAAAGGAACAAGGGATTATATGCTAGTTTATAGAGCTAATTATTTTATTCCAACAGGATACACAGACTTAGACTTTTAGATAGATAAGGATGAAAGAAAATCCACTAGTAGATATGTCTTTACATTGTCTGGATGAGCTATTTCATAGAAGAGTATTAAGTAATCTTGTATTACTAATTCAACCATAGAAATTGAGTATGTGGCAGCTTTAGAGATATCCAAGGAAGCAGTTTAGCTCTGAAAGTTCCTTTCACAACTTGGAGTAATGCCATAGATAGACAAACTAATTATACTCTATTGTGACAACTCAGGAGATATTTCACAATCTAAAGAACCAAGAAACCACAAGAAGGAAAAACACATCGAGAGGAAGTACCACCTGATCTGAAATTCTATTTAGAGACGAAAAATTGTGATGAAAAAAATAACATAAAAAAATAATCAATCATATCCATTTACTAAGCATATATTTGGTAGAAAGAGTCTTTAGAAAACACTTAAATGTTATAGGGGCTGGCATCTATGGGCTTACATAGTCTTAGAGTACAAGTGATAAATTATTGGAATGTATACCCTCCAAACTATGTATCTGATGTAAATTTAAATTAAAAAATAAAGTTTTATTCTCAATAATATATGTATTCCTTACTTTAATTTGATATGCATGATTCATGCTAAAAAAGACCCATTGTGTTTAAATAAGCGATCTATATGAATAAAGGTCTTTCACAGTAAGGTATAGATCATAAGATACTTAACACATAAAATGGTAGTTCTTAATCAATTGATGAGAATGGGAATCTCATCATCATAAAATTATTATGCTATGAGTTTCAGTTGAGGAATGGCTTACTTTTAACTAATGAGTAGTCCTCTTACTTCATGGCATAAGCATATTTAGAATATGTAGAACTGGACCTATAGTAGTGGCTTCTAAAAGTACCTAAATAAGAGAAACACAGGCTAATACTGCTACAGTATGGACTAATACCCTAAGGCTAGAATATGGGTTGGTGGTTTAGCGAAGCTAGTGATATATACTTTAATGTACTGTGGGTGGGGTTCTATTATATGGCTAATATACTTATATGTTGGATATGTGTGACTCGTTAATAAAGATAGATTCATACGAAATAGCTTCTATACTCCTATTCAGAGATATCGTCCTTTATAACTATTCAAATGATCTATAGTTCCAGGGCCCTAGGAACATAACTTGGATGTTTGCTTAAGGGTAGCTTCCTAGTAAAGTGAAAACATTCTAGAAAATCATAGATCATCGGAATAGAGGTCTAAGAATAGTAAATGGTCATTTAGAGAGTATTACTACGCTATTTTCTCTCTTTGTGACTAGCATTACATAGAAGGGTATTTTAGTCATAACACATATAGGTAAGAGACTTTGCCAAATGCAACATTATCTTCAGGGTCAATATTTTCTTATAGTGATATTAGAAAATATTTAAAATATCAAATACAACTATTTATATGATAGGAGTATTTTGGTCATTTTAATAGCTAAGAATGATGTATCTTTTGTTCGTCAGAATAACCCCTAAATCCTGATTACTTTTTGGGCTAAGGATGTGGTACTGAATAAGCTGGGTTTTATTTTACTTATTAAGCCTAGCTTATTGTTAGATTGAAATAAAATAAAAAGCCCAAGAGAGAATTAATTAAAGCCTGGTTTATTGGTTAATTAATTATTCAGGGTTTGAACCCAAAATGAATAATTAAAGATAGCCTAACTCCAAACTGAATAAAGGCTTGAAAGATAGGCCTAGTCCAATTAAGTTGTTTAATTATTTATTTTTGGGCTTGTTCTGGTATGGGATAAATAAATAATTAAAACTTAACCTGCTAGCTTGCACTGGTGTCCAAAAAAAAACCCTAGCCCACTTAGGCTAGGACTAGCCGACCAAAAAGCCCTAGGTTAGCCGGCTCCCTAACTGGCCACCACTTAAGGGAGTTGGGGATTCTAGTTGTTTTTATGTTATCCTGGATAACCAACTACTATTTTACATAGTTTAAAAAAACCCTGGAGAGTCTCAGAGAAAATTCTAGTGTTCTCTCCTTCCCACTTGGCCACTTCTCTCTCTCTCTCTCTCAAAGAAAGCTTGAAGCTTTGACTTAGAGTAGGCCATTTCTCTTAGCTTCTAACTGATAGAAGTTGAAGAGAACTTATTCTTGATTCTACAAAATAGCAATGAGTCAATGAATTGACCAAGATCCTAACTCTAGGCTCTCACTAGCCAAAATATGGTAGGGTCATATTCCAAAAGACTAAACGTCAAAGCTTAATGCGATAGAGTAAAAGGTAAAAATTTTAATCTTCTGTTATGTTTTATTTGCTCCGATTGGTACCACAATCCTTTCAATACAAAGATACTCAAAATTATTTTCCTTTATTGTTTCAATATAATATCTATTTCAGTGGATATTTTTAAAACATAATAAAGTTCTTCTATATTTTGAGGAAAATAGTCTTTTATGAATAATAACTATTGTTCTTCTGGATAACAATATACTAACTCGTTCAAAACATTCAATTAATTTTGCACTACCACTTATAGTATTAATATTTATTCCTCCAATCTTCAAGTAAGAGAAATATTTTCTATCTTTTAATATGGTGTGCATAGTGGTGCTATTAATCAGGCATATATCTTCAATATCACTTTTAAATCCAGCAAATGAAACAATAGCCACCTAATTATGACAAAATATTTATAAACTTAAATATTTAAACTATACAATAAAAGTATTAAATTCTAAATACGATTACAATACTAAAAATATATGACATAAAATAAAAATATTAAAAATAAAATTCTAATTCTTTTGGACACTACATCACCAATCAAGTGATCAATTCTTCTTTCCGATGCTTAAAGAAATTAGTCACATCTAATAAGTTATATCAACAATATATTTTGTCACATGATAGATAAGAGACCAATAACTTTTCATGTCACATTGATAACATCTATATTTATAACTTACCGAGATCACAACTTTGTTTTAACCACTGTAATCATAATAAATATTTCTATCACAATTGTTTACATGTCTACAGCTACAACCATGACCTTTTCTAGGACCTAAACTATGAGTTTTAATAGCATTTACTTTTGGGAATGGAGTACAACCTATTGGTTGGGGTTCAAAATTTTTCATTAATAATTCATTATTTTGCTCAATTATGAAGAGATAAGATAAAAATTTTACATATTTTTTGAATCTCTTCTCAATATTGTTGCTATAGGAGTACATTCGAGGCATGAAAAGTAAATAAAATTTTCTCCAATATATTTTCATCAGTAATATTTTATCCACTCAACTTTAGCTATGAGATAATTTTAAATATAGTAAAATTATACTTATTTACGAATTTAAAATCTTACAATCGCAAGTACATCCAGTCATAGCGTACTTTTGCAAAAATGACTGTCTTCTGGTGGTCAAAATTTTCTTTTAGATTATTCTATAATGTCAAATTGGTAAGTTTAGTCCCTGAGCTTTTTATTGTGGCATGGTTGGTCCCTATTCTTTATTTTTACCTTTATAAGTCCTCTATCTTTGTTAATTTAGCACATTAGGTCCTTGCCACCTAATTCCTATGGGTCAATCCGTCGACTCTAATTTTGACCCATTAAGAAATGACAAAATTGGTATTTTACTGTACACCTTCAATATTTATAAAGGCAAGCAGACGAGTTTAGTCCCTGAACTTTTTACTTTAGCGTGTTTGGTTCCTATTCTATTTTTTTATTTTATAGGTCCACTATCTTTTTTAGTTTGGCACATTTGGTCTTTCCAACCTAATTCCAGCAGGTCAACCCTAAATTAACCAATCAACTCAAATTTTGACCCATTAAAAAAATAACAAATTTGATATTTTACTGTACACATTCAATCATTCTTTGTACTAGAATTGTATATATACAAAATTAAAATAATAACAAATTTATGATCACAGATATATAAATTGTATTACAAATAAAAGAATATCATAAATCGTATTACAAATCAAAGAATTAAAAGAAATTACAAAGGTAAAATCCAAACTGGTATTGATTCTATCCTAACCATATCACACAACATGTCAACGTTACTTTTCTCTAAATAAAAAATCTCAATATCATATCCTCCATTCAAGTAAGGCAAATTTGTGAGCTTAGTCCTTCGATTTTTTTTTTTATTATTTTGGTGTGATTGGTCAATATTCTTTTTTAATTTTATAGATCCTCTATCTTTTTTAATTTGGCACATTACGTTCTTCTGAACTAATTTCGACAGGTTAACTCTAAATTAACTCGTCAAACAAAATATGTAAACGAAAACGGAAAAGGGCAAAATATGCGAACTTTGAAAAAAAAAAAAAAAACAACAACAACAACAACTTTATGTCAAAGTATTTGACCCCCCCAAAAAAAAAAAAAAACCCCTCCTTTCTTCTGGAATTACATATCCATATTTTTATATTAGTATGTCTAAAAATAAATATTTATTTTTTAAAATAAATTTATTTTCTTTTTAAATTATTAAAACTAATCTCTTTTATTAAAAATACAAATTCTACTAATTTATAAATCTTATCATTAACTGCTTTAATTAATGAGGGTAAAGATGCTAATTTGTTTATAGTTAAATATTGTTTTTAAAATTTTGTATTATGTGAAAATAAGATATTTATATCTGAATAAAAATAATATTTTATTTGTTGTTAGTCATATATTCTTTATTGATTAATTATAAAGCTCGGATAACATTCTTTATAATGTTTTTTTTTTTCTTTTTATTTTTAGAATTTAGGGAAAACCCAACCAATACCAAATATAAGAATTGAACTATCAATTTACGGTTCAGAAACAAGAGTTTTCCTCTTCTTTTTTTTTTTTTTCAGTCTTCTTCTTATTTAATTAATAACCAATCATGTTTATAGCTCCAAATCATCTAATATACTCCATATTACACTTCTTATTACACTACTAATAAAGGGATATGTATTAGTAATAAAATGACCTGTATCTAATTATTTAATTCCTACGTAACCTCTTTCACTCTAACACTATAAGCACACCAATATTTTCATCCATAACAAAGAAAAAATAACTCCAAAATATAAGCGCCAAAAGAGAAACATAAATTAACTTATCTACTCACAATATGTGACTCCACTCAGCAGCTCAACCTTGACAAGTATATGTTTTACGTATTTGGTTGTCTTTATTATTGCTATTGATTGTAATATTTTCAACCATCAATATACCTTTTGCCTCTCTTTTCTTTTTCTTTTTTTTAATATTTTACCCAAGATTTCTATGGAGAGGTGGAAGGAGAGTGGAAAGAAAAAGATGGGATTTGTTTTGTTTTTCCTTTCAAGTCGAAGTTGAAAATTACAGCGTAAATATATTCTGCTACGAATTCTTAAACTAAAGGGTAAAAAAACTCCAAAATACTGTAATAGAATATCACCTTCAAGGGATTGTAAGTGGGGGGGGGGGGGTTGTGTGTGTGGAGGGAATGCAGAGGAAGTTGACTGGGATAAGAATTGTGCCTCTACTTGACGCAGAGGAAATCGCTGATAGAGATTACGACCAGAAGACCGAGAAGGATCAGGAGAAGAAGAACCTACTTTAACTTTTGGTTTTTGGCATCTATATTTTGGGGTTTTTTTTTTTTTCTTTTGTTTTTAATCTCATGATTGAAATAACAGTGGTAATATGGTTAGGGTGGAAGAGGGCGTGTAGTAGACACATGTTACTTTATTAGTGGTAAAATAAGAAGTATAGTTACAGATGTATTAAACGATTCGAAATCTTTTATTGCTCTCAAATAATATCTCAAATTGTTTTCCCTTATTATCAGCATTAGTACTTTTGTTCTCAACTCCTTCCCCCACACCTCCCTCTCGGCCTGCGAAACATAATAAATAATTGAATTTTCAATAATTTTGATAATAGGTATATTTATTTTAGAAATAATTTTTTTATTCTCTTTTTTTCTTATATCTTCTACATAGAGAAAAAGGAGTTCATAGTGACGGTTTATTTTTCGTCAGTAAGGGTATTTGTGATTTTTTACTATGCATCAGCTGCTTTGACTGTACATGTCAAAATGAACTGCACACTTGGCATGAATTCTTCATTGCTTGGTTTTCGGTACTTTCCCCACCGACCATACACCAACCACGCCCTCGTCTTCCCTTCTCCCTCACC